>CM057344.1:498255725-499633621 GCA_030015575.1 Agapanthus africanus | reverse complement strand
AACAGATACCGTACAAAACCCACCTAATAACAAGAGGCTAACACGCCTCAGCAATGGTATCTGTATCAAAAGATGCTGTAAACAGCCAGCCGCGACTACTCCAAAGGGAAACCTGCAAGCACTGTGGCACAACGGGATGGGTTGCCAACTCGTGAATAGTAGATAACATATAAAGGTAATCGCGAGTATGCACGTGCTGCGATACTCTAACCTATGCCAACAAATAATATCTATATGATGAACTGAATGCTCACATCAGGCAACAAGTGCAATCTAAAAGTCTCTCCATATGATGTGCGAGATATGCAATAATCATGTCTGATATGGAATCTAGCAACCCTATATAACATGAGCAGGGTATGTGATAATCATGTATAGCATGTGTACTATATCAGGTACAATAGGTACAGGATGAGATGTCAATACTAAATGCTGAGCATGGGAATAAATAGTGTCTACACGGAATATCAACGTGGAAAAATGACCGGTGTCCATCAATATACCCAAATCCCAGTAAAACCCAGGCGCCGTCATCCACATCGGCCCTCAAATCCTGTGAATCTCATACAATCGTAAGTGCCCAACATCAGCACTCCAAATCTCATAAAATCAGCCGTGTCCAGCATTGACACGCAAATCCTCCAGTATGGGGCGTCCGTCCATTGGATCCACCCATGGGCTCCGTCTGCGGAATCGGCCCTCGGCTCTCGGCAGTAAGCGTCGTCCCGTATCCATCTATCGACTCTGGTCGGTATTCTCCGGATAATCGCCAGGTCTAACCAATCACCGGAAGGTAGTAGTCCCTCCGCCGGGCTCACCGTCTAACAATACGAGTCTTCTCGCCCCGGGGTACCGTACCGGGTCCACCATGTACCCGCAATCGGTGCCTACCTCTCCACGAATCGGGTATACTCACACAATCTCTTTGGAACCAAGAAAACTCATGGTGGATGCACTAAAATATCATATCAAGGGAAACCGGGTTTTTAAACAGTGCGTATTTTGTTAAAATAGTACTCCGGTTCCCAAATCCAGAAATCACATAAATCAAATACAATGCGTAATCCATGCAATGTGTCGTATGACGCTAAGAGTAAAAGAAAGGGAAAACCGCTCTTTTAAAAGATCTAGTTTTGAAAATATCGCTTGCGGTCCCTTAGTTTTAAATCAAGTCAATATCATCCATGTATGTAGCATATGAATATGTGTATAGGTATGGATGTGCGAATGGATAAGTATGCAAAGTGAATGTAACAATGTACATGTGCACTATTGTAGACATATGACGCATATGTGCCCAAGTAGTGATATATCAATGAAGGTACGCACAAAAGTGCGTATACAGTGTGCATGTTAAGAATATACATATGATAGTATGCGGCAAATCATGACAACGTCAATAAAGCAGAATCAAATATGCGGTTTATAGCAATCCTATAATGTGAGTGTCATGGTAATCACTAACGGTGTGAGTGTAGCATATAAATCGTGCTCGTGCAACTTGGACCGTTAGTGACGGCGTAGTGTTCTGTACTACCAGTTCTATATATAACAAGAGAGTATGCTACTAGTATATCTATATGAACACACATGACTAAATATCCTATTACGCCCTGACGCTTAATGCTATACGGGCGATTTCCCCGTAGATGTTAAATCTACTCACCTGGTCGCGTGCTAAGTATAGCCGACCACCGGCTTCCCTTTTCTGGCGGCGTCTGACGTACCCGCCTACGAACCTGGAATTTACACAAGAATCCAAATATAATCAAAAACTCGTAAAACGCGATATCGGAACAAAACGAGAAACTCGCGTCGCGAATTAACGCGCGCACACGATACGCTGGAATGTGTGCGTGTCTGAAACTCATCCCGATACGCCGCAATACGTTGAAGCACAGAATCCACTCGCGTATCGCGCGTATCGCGCAAACTATAAATACCAGAAAACAACATACCACCCAAGAATTTACCCAGGTTAGAATATTACAAAACTATATATACCATGGACCTACAAAATGTAGCAGACACCTGTACCAAAAACCCTAACTCCTAACTCTCTTGTCTGGCTGCAATTTGCGGCCAGAATGATTTTTCTGGCGGCCGTAGGTTGGAGTGGTGGGGTCGGGCTCTGGTGGTGGGGTCAGGGTATCACTAGTAGGCTACGGTCCACTCAATTTCATTCTGAACTCACTGGGTTAACAGCAGATTTCCAAAAAGCTAAGTTTTTCTTAAAAAAATGTCAAGTTTTGTACAATTTGAAAACTTACGGTATTTTAGTGTAATCTGGGGTTTACTTAGGTTAATTTGGCCCTAACAACACCTACTTAGGCTAGTCTACCCAACACTAATATCACATAAACAAAACTTCACACAAATCACCAAAACAAGCACAAAATCTCACATTTTACACTAATCGAAGCTATTTCTACACATAAACTTAGCAAGCTAAGAAGCTAAGCTAAAGAAGTATACCTCACTTGACCCTAGACACCAAGGAGGAGAGATGAAGTGGAGGGAAGGAGTTGCTGCAGCTGCTGGAGCTGCCTGAAGCTGCTGCTATTGCTGCTGCTCACTGCTTAGGCTGATGCAGTTCAGGCTGCTGCTTCTGCTGCTTGTGTTATATTTTTTTTGTGCTGGTGTTGCTGTTGTTTTGGTGTTGTGTAGCAGCAGCTGAAGAAGGAGTTGTTGTAGGTGTAGGAATGGTTGTTGTGTGGTGGAGTGTTGTGTAAATAAAGATGGTGTGTGTGTGAGTGAGAGATGTGAGGGATGTGAGTGAGGTGAGTGTTTGAGGGATGAAGCAAAAAAGATTTGAAAACACCCATGAGAGCCACCTCTCTCTCTCTCTTATTAAATGTTTGCATGCATCACCATCATAACCTCTCTCTCCTCAACACAAGTCAACCCCAAAACCAATTTGAATTTCAAAAACTAAAAACCTTAATTAAAACTAATTAGCTTAACAAAAACGGGTTAGACCACCATGGTTGCCTAAACATGGCTTAACCCAAATTTTAACCCTAGTTTACATGCACATGTTTGTGCAAGCTTAGGAAAATTCTAGAAAAATGTTTATTAATTTTGATAAAATATTTGAAAATAAATTTGGTAAACTTTTATTAAAAAAATCACATATTAAAATATAATTAGTCACTAAACGCATTCTTAGGTGTTACACTTCTCAAGATCCATTTGCTCCCGATGGGTTTTACCCGTTTAGGTGCAACATGCAAAGTCATACTTGTTGATGTACATGGATTCCATCTTTGATCGCATAGCATCCAGCCTTTACACAGAGTCACCACTCATGATGGCCTGTCTGAACCTGGTTGGGCCATCATCAAATATGATGCAATCCTCGCTCCTACTGTCACCGAGATGACTGTAGTATCTCTCAAGTGGATGAGGATCCCGATCAGATTCGCGGAGAGGCTGAGGTTCGTTGGAGACTATTGTATTCTTTGGTTTCACCAAATCATCAGTTGTTAGTTTGTTTAGCTGGAACTCCTTCCAGTTCTACCTCATGTCCACTAATTTCTTCACAAGAAATAACTTTTCTAAAAAGGTGGCATGCTGAGAAACAAAACATCTTTTTCTCCTCAAAGTGGTAGAAGATATTCCCTCGCAAATGTTTGGGATATTCTAACAAACTTATACAGAACTGACCTTGCCTCGAGCTTATCCGGATTTTTCTTTTCCATATAGCCCGGACAACCCCATATCTTAACTCTTTTAAGACATGGTCTCTTTCCATTCCATATCTCATATTGAGTGATAGGTACTGATTTGGACGGAACCCCATTCAATAGGTATGCAGCTTCTCAAGTGCATAACTCCTAAAAGAAAATAGGTAACTCAGCTGTACTCATCATAGTGCACACCATATCTCATAGGGTGCGATACCTCCGCCCCGATACACCGTTGTGCTATGGTGTATACGAAGGTGTATGCTGAGAAAGAATCACATTCTCCTTTTAGAAAATCCAGGAACTCGTTGCGCATGTATTCTCCTTCTCGATCACATCGAAGGACTTAATACATCTACCCGTTTGGTTCTCAACTACAAGCTTATATTCCTTGAATTTCTCAAAAGTTTCTGACTTGTGTTTCAACAGGAACATATGTCCGAATCCTGATAGAACATCAGTGAATATAATGAAGTACGAAGAACCAACCTTAGCATTTGTAGACATAGGACCGTATACATCATCATGTATGTGTCCCAAGAGTTCAGTAACTCTTTCTCTGTTTCCAGTAAACGGAGTATTGGTCACTTTACCTTTGAGACAAGACTAGCAAGTAGCATAAGATTAAAATTCGAACAGATTCTTATATTCATCCTTATGTAACTTAGCCGGTCGTGTCGCATTGATATGACCTAGTCTACAATGCCACAAGAAGGATTCGTTCATTTCTAAACCACTCCTCTTGTTTGTGTTCTTTTTACTTTGAACCGTGGTTTGATTAAGAACGTATATGCTATTGTATAACGTGTCTGATCGAATCAATTCTTGATTCAGGAAAATGTTCACAACATTATCCTCCAATACAGAATTATATTCTTTTTTAACTTAATAAAGAAACTAATGTAATGTTGTATATCAGGTTTGGTATGTAATAACATTCGTTCAGAATCAATGTATTAATACAAGGTGATATTTGCCAACTGATTTGGCTACACTTGCATCAATCTATACACTTAGAGACATATCACCCATTCCCAGTTCTCTACCTATCTGTAGCCCATGTATCATATTACATATACGGGATCCTGATCCGGTATCACATACCCAGGACATGGATGATACTGAAAAACAGTTCTTGGTAATCGAACACACCCGAAGAATATGCATCAACATGCTCATTCCTCGATTGGATCGCGTGGAAATCCGGATAATCCCCTATTTCCTGCTCAGACTTATAACAATTATAAGATAAAGCGGAAACAACGTTCCCTAGCTCAGTATAATAAGCAGGTTCGGTCAATGCATCTATATTATTATCTTGATTAAGGCATGATATGGTCGCTACCAGGAGAGAGAGAGAAGAAAACACTTTGCGTGCGGTCTTGCAAGATTAGATTGGTTATTAATGTATGTAATGAGGATGGCTCCCACTGTTTTTATCAAATCTTCCTTCGAACCCTAAATGGTAAGATTATCCGGGATTAATTACACGCTACAAGTTCGCCAATCTTTTGGTAAGGCCAGTGTCGGTACATTGAGGGAGGTTCCCCGTGCTTTCGCATGGACCTAAATAAACCTCGTTTTCCCAGGGGCATAACCCCGTTAACACCTTTCTAGACACCTACTTGATCGGCTGATTGTAACGTGTAAAACTCTCCCAGGAGTAACTCTTACTCGCAGTGGGTATCGAGATATAATTATCTCATAGAAGGTATGCAATCTCATTACAAATTTCAACACTTGAAATTCCCGATAATGGTTTTTACCCCAAGTGGCCTATGACCTTGACAGAGGTCAACAAACCATAGGCTGCTAGTCATGTTCAACCCATCATTTCATGATTGAATTAAACCCACCCGCATAACCCTTGACAGAGGTCAACAAGGTCGTACGTCTACCCTAATCCAATCGTATCATATGCTTTGCAGATAAGCATTAATCAGCTACTGCACACTACGCCTTAACAGAGGTCAACAAACGCAGCACAAATACTAAATATTACTTATCTGAAATGACAAAGGGCTACGACAGGTTTTTAAGAAAACCCTTTGTGTAATGAACTTGATATCGTTGTAAAATCGAGTGATTTTGAAAAGGAGTGCATTTTAGGCTTTTAATAGTTTTGCTAAAGTGGTCACTCCCAGTGAAGGGATTTCGGCTCCTTCCTTATCGAATAAGGCGCATGATATTTCACAAATACAACTATGCAAAGCAAAAACTATAGAAGCAATTAAATGACAAACCGAGTAGGCTGTAGCATATGCTAGTTTCGCTAAAGAGGTCCCTCCCGGTGAGGGGATCTCGGGTCTTTCCTTATCGAATAAGGTGCTGGGTATTCTACAAGGAATACCGCTATGCAAAGCAAGAACTAGAGCTACAGGTTTTTAAACAAGTTTCTACAACATTTTTAGATTTCTTTTATTTCATTAATCTCATTAATGAAGTCCCATCAATTATGCTTCATAAGGATCACAGAAGAAATGAAAGCAGCAATATTAATTATATCTCATATATATAATATAGGCATTCGTCTCAGAACATATCAAGTGATCACATCACAAAATATCAGCAGCAGAAGAACACATATGAAATATTGGATATACTAGGAATTCCGTGTTTTAAATTATGCCAGTATAAAACATGGATTCCACGGTCGTGATGAATAGCCAAACTCACATTCCAAGACCCCTATGAGAGTGGCAAGAAACCCTCCCAATTCTAGAGTTAGAGGACCCGGTCTCGACTCTTCGAGATGGTCTCCCACTGGACCCTAGAACTAGGTTACTTGTGCTTTCCTCCTTGGGTCTATCTTAATGCGGAAAAGTAAATAATATACATCAATGGTGCCATCATCCTCAACCCGAAAGTGCCCCAATAAATGAATATTACATACACGCTTTTACATGAATGAAAATGAGCCGAGATTCCTTGTAGAATATCCAGCACCTCATTCGATGAGGAAAGACCCGAGATCCCTTCATCGGGAGTGAGCACTTTAGCGAAACTAGCAGATGCTACAACCCACTCGGTTTGTCTTTTGATTGCTTCTATAGTTTTTGCTTTGCATAAGTGGTATTTTTGAAATATCCTGCACAATATTCGATAAGGAAAGAGCTGAGATCCCTATACCGGGAGTGACCTCTTTAGCTAAACTAGTAAAAGCCTAAAAAACACTCCTTTTCAAAATCACTCGATTCTACAACGAGATCAAGTTCATTACGCAAAAGGTTTTCTTAAAAACCTGTCGTAGCCCTCCGTCATTTCTGATAAATAGTACTTAGTATTCGTACTACGTTTGTTGGCTTTCGTCAAGGCTTAGTGTGCGGTAGCTAACTAGTGCTTATCTGCTAAAGCATATGATGCGATTGGATTAGGGTAGTCGTGCGACTTTGTTGGCTTTCGTCAAGGGTCGTGCGGGTGGGGTTAATTCAATCATGAAATGTACGGGTTTAACTTGACTAGCGGACTATGCTTTGTTGGCTTTCGTCAAGGTCATAGAACTCTAGGGGCAAAACATTATCGGGAATTTCAAGTGTTGAAATTTGCAATGAGATTGCATACCTTCTATGAGATAGTTGGATCCCGATACCCACTGCGACTAAGAGTTACTCCTGGGAGAATATAACATATTACAATTAGCCGATCAAGTAGGTGTCTAGAAAGGTGTTAACGGGGTTACGCCCCTGAAAAAACGAGGTTTATTTTAATTAGGCCCGTGCGAAAACACGGGGATCCTCCCTCAAAGTACTGACACTGGCCTGGACGAAAGATTGGCGAACTTGTAGGGTGTAATTAATCCCGGCTAGTCTTACCTTTTAGGGTTTAAAGGAAGATTTGACCAAAACAGTGGGAGCCATCCTCATTAGATAAAATAATAACCAATCTAATTTTGCAAGAGCGCACGCAGAGTGTTTTCTTCTCTCTCTCTCCTGGTAGCGACCATGTCAAGCCTTAATCAAGATAATAATATGGATGCATTGACCGAACTTGCTTATTGTACTGAGCTAGGGAACGTTGGTTCCGCTCTATCTTATAATTATTATAAGTCCGAGCAGGAAATAGGAGAATATCCGGATTCCCATGCCACCCAATCGAAGAAAATTCATGTTGATACATCTTCTTCGGGTGTGTTCATTACCAAGAACCGTTTCTCAGTATCCTCTACGTCCTAGGTATGAGAAACCGGATCAGGATCCCACATATGTAAGAGTTACATGGGCTACAGAAAGGTAGAGAACTGAGAATGGATGATATATCTCTAAGTGTAGAGAATGGTGCAAGTGTTGCAGCCAAATCAGTTGGCAAATATCACCTTGTATAAATACAATGATTCTGAACAAATGTCATTAGATACCGAACATGATATACAACATTACATCAGATTCTTTATTAAGTTAAAGAAGGATATAATTCTGTATTGGAGGATAATATTGTGAACATTTTCCTGAATCATGAGTTGATCAAATTAGGCACGTTATATAATAGTATATACGTTCTAAATCAAACCACAGTTCAAAGTATGCAGAACACACACAAGAGAAGTAGTTCAAAAATGAACGAATCCTTCTTGTGGCATTGTAGACTAGGTCATATCAATGCGACACAACCAGCTATGTTACATAACGATGAATTTGAGAATCTGTTCGAATTTCCATCTTATGATACTTACCCGTCTTTTCACAAACGTAAAGTGACAAATACTCCATTTACTGGAAACAGAGAAAGAGTTATTGAACTCTTGGGACGGATACATGATAATGTATATGGTTCGATGTCTACAAATGCTAGGGTTGTTTCTTGTACTTCATTACATTCATTGACTATCTCTCAAGTTTCAGACATGTGTTCCTATTGAAACACGAGTCTGAAACTTTTGAGAAATTCAAGGAATATAAGCTTGAAGTTAAGAACCAAACGGGTAGAATTATTAAGTCCTTCGAGGTAATTGAGGAGGAGAATACTTGCGCACAGAGTTCCTGGAGTTTCTAAAAAGAGAATGTGATTCTCTCTCAGCTTACTTCTTCGAATACACCACAGCACAATGGTGTATCGGGGCGGAGGTATGCACCCTATGAGATATGGCGTGCTCTATGATGAGTATTGTTGACTTACCTGTTTCCTTTTGGTGTTATGGACTTGAGAAGCTGCATACCTATTGAATGGGGTTCCGTTCAAATCAGGGCCTACCACTACATATGAGATATGGAATTGGAAGAGACCATGTCTTAAATGAGTTAAGATATAGGGTTATCCGTCCTATGTTGAAAGCCAGAATCCGGACAAGTTCGAGGCAAGATCAGTTCTGTATAAGTTTGCTAGGATATCCCAAACATTTGTGAGGGAATATTTTCTACCACACTGAGGAGCAAAAGGTGTTTTTTTTACCCGCATGCCACCTTTTTAGAAAAGGAATTTCTTCTAAAGAAATTAGTGGTCATGAGGTAGAATTGGAAGGAGTTCCAGCTAGACAAATTAATGGCTGATGATTTGGTAAAACCAAAGGATTCGATAGTCTCCAACGAAGCTCAGCCTCTCTACGAATCTGGTAGGGTTCTTCATCCACTTGAGAGATATTGCGGTATTCTCGGTGACAATGGGAGCGAGGATTGCATCATGGTAGATGATGGCCTGACTAGGTTCAGGCAGGCCGTCACGAGTGGGAACTCTGTGAAATGGCTGGATGCTATGCGATCAAAGATGGAATACATATACACTAACAAAGTATGACTTTGCATGTTGCACCTGAAGTGTTAAAACCAATTGGGAGCAAATTGATCTTGAGAAGATTCTTGGTGTAGATGGAAAAGTTAAGACTTTCAAAGCTATGCTTAAGTCCATCAGGATCAATGCGTGCATCGCGGAGATGGAATATCTATTTTGATGTGACAGTCAAAAAGTTTGACTTCATCAAAAGGTACATGAACCTTGTATATACAAGAAAGTTGTAGAGAGTAAGGTTGTCTTCCACGTATTATATGTAGATGACATATACTTGACGGGAAATGGTTTCCTATGCTACAATCGGTCAAGCTCCTCTTATCACGAGGATTCTCAATAGAAGATCTGGATGATACCTACTACATCTTCTAAATTATGATCTATGGTGATAGATCTATGTGGATGTTGGGAGTGTCCCAAATCCAGGTACATTAACACCGTACTAAAGGGGTTTAGTATTGATGATTCTAAGCTTGGTGGTTGGCCCACTTACTCATTGATCACTCTCTCCAAAAACTGATTTGGAGAGAGCTCGCGCACAAGGGATACCCTATGCTTCGGCAGTAGGCTCTATCATGTGTGCGATGTTATGTACCAGGCCAGATGTAGCTAACTCACTAGGTATAGTGATTAGGAATCAATCGGATCTTGGGAGGATCACTGGACAGCTGTGGAGAACATTCTTAAGTACTTGAGAAGCACTAAAAGAAAGTTCTTGGTTCGAGCTTCCAGAGTGATAAGGTCGATTGAAAGTTAGTCACAGGCACTTTCTTTACCCTCAGTGGAGGGACGGTATGTTAGAAGAGTTCCAAGCTAGACACTGTGACATACTAGACGATAAAAGATGAATACATTGCTACCAATGATGCTGCCAAAGTGGCTTTCTGGGCATTTCTTGTTCATGAGATGAACATGGTTCCTACCATTGAGCGTCCAATAACTGTTATTGTGACAACAATGGAGTTGTAACTTTGGCCTAGGAACATCGGTCCCATCAACATTCCAGACATATTCTGAGGCAAGTATCACCTGATCAGGGAGATGGTTGATCTCCAAGGGATCGAGGTAAGGAGAGTAGATTTTGAAGCTAACACATCGGATCCACTCACCAATGCTTGCTTCCCCAATTACTATTTGAGAGATTTTTAGGATGGTTGAGTATGGGATACTACAACCACTGCTATATTGTTGGGTATTAGATACTACAACAGATGGCCTTAGTCCAAGTGGGAGATTGTTACTTATATGTATACCTTAGAGGCCATTACTGTACATGGGATGTATATTGTAATGGATGCTTGGACATATATAGGGAGGACTTTCTTGCTCAATATGATAGTATGCTATCTTGTTGCTTTTTGTCTTAACATGTTGACTAGTATACGTGATGCTGTCTTGCTCTCACATGTTAATAAAGCCCTTAGGATGTGTACTTGACTTCCAGGACTATGATATAGATCATACTAGTGGGGCCAAGGGTAGTCCATAAGTACACCTTATAATTGTTCCTAGTCGTGGGAGTATCGAGACAGGGCATCGATACACCAGAGTAGACTAGAATATATGCTTCTCGACCCATATGATGGGCGATGGATTATCCCATATCCATTGGTGTTTGTCATCAGAGAAGGTATACGGGTGCTCAATAAAGACTGGGTATACTGAACGGACTCGCCGAGAACTCCTAGATGGTATTATACCTATCGTCGGATAGCAGTTCTCTGGTGACACTGATACAGGTTAGTCTGTAGACCCGAGATTGTCATAAAGTATTGTGTGATTCCCACTGTGCTTTGATGTCCACCATACCACGGTCAAGAGATCATGTGAAAAGGTGGTTTTTGGGTACAGTCCCGAGTCACATGGAGGCAATGAGCGAAAGGAGGGGTTTCGTCTCGTCCGGTAGTGGGAGTTGATGTTGCGCTATGCTTGATTGGCTATAATAGGAAATCCCTGGCCAGGGTTGCTGAGATCTACTGGTAAATGTTATCAGTAGTTTCTTGAACCGTTATGTACCTTGCATCGGCATGAATTATCAGGCTATTGGGGTCTGACGTTATACTACCCCCAGGCTGTGATATGCGACATATCAGACAAAGAGACCAGACTGTGTGGTAGTGTTACTGATTGGATTCGCAGGAGTACGAGCAGGCTTGCTTGTTGATCTTCTGATCGCTCAATACCTGGGTGGCTGTTACGTTTAGCAGACCGCTTGTGGCTTATGGGTGTTTGATATGATCATCACCTACTATTGGCGTATTAACAAGTCTTTAGAGTCCTACACAGAGGTTTCCTGGTTCATGCAAAACGAAGTAGGAGCACATATGTGATATGTGCGTGACCGAGATAAATGCGTGTATGTGATATCGCATTCTATTCTCGTGATTTGTGACATTCGTCGGTTATATGTGATATAGCCAAGTTATCGGATCAAGTGTTGATTCGATAAGTTGTTACTGTTGATATTAGTCGGTTATATGTGATATAGCCAGATTATTAAATCAAGTGTTGATTTAACAATTTAATATATAATTATATATTTAATATATTACATTACATTAACTAATATTGGCTCACTTAAGTATTCATTTTTCTCACTTGATGATACATTAATATATATGTGATATATGTTAATTGTATTATTTTCTTTTGTTCACACTAATATATATGTGATATATATCATTGTGACATGCTAGGTTACACATGCAACATGTATGTATGAGACTTATACCATGCTAGCTTAATGCTAGGGTTTTATTTTTTTTAAGTAATTCAAACACTTAGATTTTTTCATGGCTTGTGGAAACATGTAGAACTTTGACATAGTCAACTTGTTTGTCTTGCTTAATATATTTGTTAACCCAACATTAACCATACACTATGGTTGATTCTCTACATGAGTTAGGCATGAGATAATAACTCACCATGGTTGCATTTCTAACCTCATCTAATTGTTCATCACTTCATCTTCTTCTTCCTCCTGAAAAGAGTTTTCTAGGGTTTGAAAAGGTGATGAAATATTGAGAGAAAATTAAAACTAAAGTGAGCCCACTTCCTACTTCATAATCCTCTGCTATTAGCCATTTAGTTTAGGGTGTTTCCTTCACTAATTTCACACATTAATGAAGAGGTAGCATGAGCTCGAGTCTACTAGACGTAGATCATCTTTGGCTCCAAAGGCATTGAGCAAGCTTGTTCGTTTCTTCATGCGAACCCTTACTAGAGTCCGGGTAGTCACAACTTGTAGCGAAAGGACTACGACATGGAGTTTTGGAAGTGAAGGACCGGTCTACAAAGGTTGTATTCCCTTGTTCACTTCTTTGTAAAGTTGTTTGCATATCAATTCGTCGGATTTTCTAGTAACGATTCTATGGTTAAGGTTAGCTAGAACGACAAATTTTTGAAATTGGTATGGACGATGCCTCCCGAAACCTTGTTGCCATGCTAGACAACCCTGAAATATATATATATATATATATATATATATATCAACATATATATATACATATATACATGTATACATATACACACACATATCATAACAAGTGTGTGTGCGCGTGCGTGCGCGCGTGTAACAACGCATATCCTAAGCTTCACGACTAAGGAAAATAACACTAGGGGTAGATCTGCCTATAAGTACGCATAATCTAACTTAAAGTCTCCTAGAAACCCTATTTGCTAAGTATCCATGTCATGCATTAACACATATATACTATATATAATTATCATATTCTACGGTTGCGGGGGTGCTATACGCCATCCACCTGACTTTCCCCGTATATATACATCTACTAACCCGCTAAACTCCTAACATCTACTTACCTGCTAAACTCCTCGTCTAGTCGAAGTCGATGAGCTTCTTGATCTCCTTCGTCATTTCGGAATTCCACGCGAAGGTACCTATAATCAACATATATCATAATGTTATTAAAATCAAGTCCGAAACCGATACGGCACACGAAGTGCTCATAGGTTAGAACATATAGCCTACACAAGCTAAAACAACCAAATAACTCTCGTCATTGACGTACAAACGTCTAACGACCAAATTCAAATTCAAATACCACAAACCAAGTTTTAGAAATTGGAAAACATTGTCAAAACCAACTCAAAATACACCCAGATTTTGGCACAGGTAGACTAGGACAAAAAAAACAGTGGGTAAGTTATAAGGTGTTTGAGCTACAGGCCAAACCCCAACATCAAAACCCAAAATTTGGCCGGCGAGAATGCTACAGTACCCGGTGTCGCCGGTTCTATATGAGAGTTTGGGTCTCGTTCTTATGTGGTGGTCTTCTAGTGGTCTAACTAGGTCAATGTAGGTATTTGTTTTTCATATAAAGACCCAAAGTTGCTCCAGATACCATTTGAGCATCAAAAATCAATGAAAACTGACATCGAGAAAATTCTAAGTTCATGTATTGGGTTCTAGTCTCGGGTCTTGGCCAGTAAAAACCACTCATGTAAAAACACTCAACACACCTCAATTATACTTTCACAACTCCAATTATCCCCTAACATCATCTTGGAAAATTCTAACATCGCTGACTTACATAAGCTTAACGCTAAACTACACTGGGACATTAGGAAAACTAAAAACTTAACTAGAAGTGTAGAATTATACCTCGTGTGGCAACTCAAGAAATTTCTTGGGTTGCCCAAAGTGCTAAAAATCTCCACTTGATCATACCATAGTGTTTAGGATAAGGTTATGGTTAAAATTTATGAAGGGAAATATAAGTTTTGAGGTGTTTTGAGGGGTGTTGTAAGGAGGTAGAGGAGGTGGTGGAGGGTGAAGGAGAAGGAGAAGAAGTGTTAGTTGTATGTATGACCTAGAGGCCATTATTGTATATTAAGTGGATGCTTGGACATATATAGAGAGGTCTTTTTTGCTCGACATGATAGTATGCTATCTGGTTACTCTTTATCTTAACATGTATACTTGTATCTTTATACTGTCTCTCTGTTACATGTTGATAAAGCCTTTAGGATGTGTACTTGACTACCATGTCTATGATGGAGATCATACTGGTGGGGCAGGGTAGTCCATAAGTGCATCCTTTAATTGTTCCTAGTCGAGAGAGTATTGAGACGGGGCATCGATATTCCAGAGTAGACTAGTGTGTACATTTCTTGACCCTATATGTGGCGATAGTTGATCCCACAGCCATTGGTGTTTGACATCAAAGATTGTACTCACGTGCTCATTGGAGAATGGGTTCACCGAACAGGACTCCCTGAGAACTCCTAGATGGTATTATACCTGATGTCAGATGGCAGTTCTCTGGTGACACTGGTACATGTTAGCCTGTAGTCCCGAGATCGTCATAGAGTCATGGGTGATTCCCATTGTGTTTTGATTTCCTCCCTACCATGCTTAAGAGAGTGTGCAAATAGGTGGATTTTAGATACAGTCCCGAGTCACATGGAGGCAATGAGAGATAGGTAGGGTTTCGTCTCTCCCGGTATTGGGGGTTGATGTTTCGCTATGCTCGATTGGCTATAACAGGAAGTCCCTGGCCATGGCTGATGATGAGATTTACTAGTAAGTGTTATCAGTAGTTTCTCGACCCGTTATGAGCTTCACATCGACATGACTTATCAAGTTATTGGGGCCTGACATTTAGCACCCCCAGACTCGATATGCGACATATCAGACGAAGAGACCGGACTGTACGATAGTGTTAATTACTGGATTCATGGGAGTTTGGACACGCTTGCTTGTTGATCTTCTGATTGCTCAATACCTGGGTAGCCGTTACGTTCAGCTAGTACCGCAGATGGCTGTTAGTTATTGTAAGGCTACGCCAGTGCCCCGACCGTCAATCCGAGGTCAAACGCGAAAACAAAAATTTTTATAACTGGCGCTAACGTAACCATAAATCACAGATCGAACCATTAACCCTATACTAGTAAACTGTAAAGTGGTTTAAGAGATTATACCGATCGATCCGTGTCCTTCGGTCTTCAATTTCTGTCCCAAACTTGTCGCGGCTGCCCCGAACGAGTTTGCTCTCCGATCTCCCTCGTCGAAGAGGCTCCACGTCGAGGATTCTTTATACAGGCTCCCGCTAAACCGAAGCAACTTGGACATCAAGTTTGCTAGCTGAGATGACCAAGATGAAGCAGTGTGTGTGTGTGATCATTTTGTCTCAAGACATCCATGGATTCTCAACACATGAGAGGGTATGGATGGAGGTAGAAGAAGAAGCCATTTGTGTAAGAAGTGTGAGCTTAAGTTTTTGCACACAAAAGAAAAGAAAGCAACTCAAGAAAAGGATGGTGGCTGCCCAAAAACCGTCTGCTGCCTTTTCTTATTAGTTGTGTGGTATATTGTGAGTGTAGCCTCAAAAAATCTTAGCCACAAAACCCTCACAAAATATCTCACAACATAAAACATTAAACAATAAAGCATGGCACAATAAATGCCACAAGCCAAGACTTGCTATCACACTTTCCACATAATCAATATTAAACATTTACAAAAACCCTAAATGTTTAATACAATAAAAAGAAATGACATGTTCAAAAGTAATCTTGTAATGGATTACAAGAATACCCCTCATCTGTATATACATAACTGCATCCGCATTCCGACTAAATAAGAATACAACGAGACAAAAATAATCCAACAATCTAATATTAGGTCCGTTTTAAACCAAAGCCCAGTAGTATGATCCGTCCGATCATGAGCCGTGCACGAGTGCACGTATATGATCGAGCCCTGCCATAAAATCATACGACCTCTACAACGTTTCTCTTGAACTTGGGAAACTCTCTGTGTGGGACTCTAAAGACTCGTCAATACGCTGGTAGCGGATTTTACCACAAGCATGTCTGTGGCACTAGCTGTTCGTAACGGCTTCCCAGGTATTGAGCGAAAGGGAGGCTGGCGAGCGAACTTATCGTGAAACCATACTGAGCCTGATAGTTACAATATTCATACAGTCGGGTCCGTTCATCAATAAGTATCGCATATCGGGTTAGGGGGTGGATAAAGTCAGACCCCTAATAACGCGATATCTAGTGTCGGTATGAAGCCAATCACCACCTGAGAAACTACTGATCCGAATCAGTAACTCTCGACTATCCTGGCAAAGAATTTCTGGTGATGGCCACCCGTGTACACTGCGACATCAACCACCAATACCGGGAGAGGCGAATCCCCTGACGATCCGCTCACTACCTCCATATGGCTCGGAACTGTACCCAACTAAAACCTGTTTGCTCGACTCCTTTGAGCCGTTGTAGGGTAGTAATCAAAGCACAGTGGGAACTCACACGAAACAAATGACGATCTTAGGTCGATAGACTAACCTGTATACATGTCACCAGAGAACCACTATCTGACAATATAATACCAACTTGCCTGTTCCCAGTAAGTCCGTCCGGTGTACTCATAACCCAATGAGCACCTATATACTATCTTAGGTGAACCAACTGAAACCAATGGCTTGTGAGACCGGCCACCGCCCCCGTTAGGGTCTCGATCCGTACACACTAGTCTACTCATGGAGTATCGATGCCCAGTCTCGAAACTCCCACGACTAGGGACACTTTAAGGATATGCTTATAGACCACCCAACTCCTACTTATATGATCGCCATCATACTGCTGGTAGTCAAGAAAGAATCTTATGGGCACTATCAACATGTAATAGTGATCTGTAATGTCACCTGAAGCATGTATATGATGATAAAGACAAACCAGATAGCATACTATCATCTCGAGTAAGACTGTTCTACCGGTATGGGTCCTCCCTCAATCATTGCAATCATGTGCCTGCTATCCAATAATTGACTTGAGGGCACTATAACCAATAATCTCCTACTTGTACTTAAAGCTAATTATTGCGGTGTCGCATACTAATTGCCCGTGTAATACCGAACACCCAACTTCTTTACTAATCAGTCTCACAAAGCTCGTATGTGAAACTATTATGTTCGAGAAATAGCCTCAGTGAGTGGATCCGCTCTGATATTTCTTTATATGTCTCTCTTTATCTCTAGTTCGCGGAGAAAGCCATCTTCAGAAATGAGCAATACTTGTCTTAGAATATGTCTGGATATTTGATGGGACCCAGTTCACAAATGAACTCCAAATCCAGCATACTTCTTAGACTGTATCGTCAACTGAATTTAATTAATATCCTGCGCCATGTCTCCCTCAGTATACGCTTAGACCACCTGTCCAAACTACTGCCCCTCGAAAGAGGGAAAACTATAACTCTGACAGTTACTTTGTCATTCAGGTCACCTTGGAAAGCCTGGAATGATAACTATCTCCTGAAGGAGGCTGTCGTTATCATATCCCTAGAACATCTGCTTATGTTCAAAAACTGCCTCCGAACGTTTCTCCAGGATTAAATTAATATATCAACTTATTGCATCTATTGCAAAAACAACATCTGGTATTGTACTTGACATCTCATGATTGACTCAATTGCCTATGCAAGTGATATACCAATCATGCACATCCCCCTCCCCTTTAGTCTGTAAGACACCTTTAGAGAGGGTGACTCCATCACCTGCAGGTTCACCACCATGCCAGGAGTCGTCCATTCTAAAACACCTTGAAAATACTGTCTAAGTACCCAGATTCGAAAACTACTCAAATCTAGATCTAAAACTATAGATCTAGTAACCAGAATGCCTAATATTATATTCATATCCTATGTGGAGAAACCACTATGTGACAACCACAGTATAACCGATCGTAGTATATGAATTTCACTTCCTATAACGTGTATGTCATCCAAATACCAGGACATACCACCCTACCACCTTCTTAACAGATCCATCTCCTATTCTGATGAAGCCAAGCTTATGACTGTCACATCAAAAATAGATGATCTATCTCCGCTATATCCGCTTTAGTCTATAAACAGACACAAGTAACTTGTCCACTACGCTTCCGTTGCTCCCACTGACTACAACAACCCGCTGGCAGAGTCATATACACGTGCATTTCTTAAGCTAGTTTAGAACGACGCTATACTCATCCTCCTGCCAGGTCTTATAGTTTAGAACAATAGTAATGGCAAGTCTGGATAAACAAGAACCTTCCTGTCACCGTCTTTGAGGATAACGTAGTACGTCTCGGGCGCCTGAAGTTACCCACCATATCTATGGAGTGGCTAATGGAATGTCAAACCCGATTGAATTTTTCGGTTCAATTAAATTTTCAGTAATCGTTTGTGGTTCTGGAATCACTTCAAGTCCTACTATACTCCCACTACTATTTTCTGAAAAATTTCATTTTATTAAAACTGTGTCGAGTCAAGAACAATATCACTATTGATCTTCCAGATGGTAGAAAGTTAACCCTCATTATAGCCTGGGTCAACCCACAAATTGCCATTATAGAAATGTACCATGAGTTATCCGTAGTCTGGTTTCAAGTATAAGCCGGACAACTCCATATAC
Source organism: Agapanthus africanus (assembly GCA_030015575.1). Taxonomy (NCBI): domain Eukaryota; kingdom Viridiplantae; phylum Streptophyta; class Magnoliopsida; order Asparagales; family Amaryllidaceae; genus Agapanthus; species Agapanthus africanus. The sequence continues at coordinate 499,614,792 of CM057344.1, read as the reverse complement.
CTTAACATCGTTAAGATATGAACCATTCTATATATAATATAGAAATAGAGGCATTGATTTAATTGGAACCAGATTCAAATCATGCAGCTGTCTTCAGTGCATGTCAACTGAATGGAGAGAGGCCGATCAGCATTACTCAACTTAGGAGTGCAACCAGATATGAGTAACCTGAAAGAGAAGAAAGTTCTCAAAACCATTACTATCAACTGAATACCAAACACAAGTATCTACATCTTTGATCGCCTTGATGAATCCTGATACTTGTAACACATGGTTCTCTACTTTATTATTCTACCTATAACTTCTAAAAACTTGGACCTTGTATTTCTACGAAATACTAGTCTAAAACTTGAGAAGTCACAAGTAAACAGAATATAGTACAAGGACTAACCCCTTTGTCCTAATGGACACTGGAAAACATACAATACTTTGTATATGTCCCCTGAGTTGAATGACTCAAACCCTTTGCGTCGTAGGTTGAAAATTATACTATGGTTAAGAAGAATTACACCGCTGTTTAATGCTCCTTACCCAATCATCAACTGATATAGGTAAATGTCATGGACATAATTTCAAAATGTTATATCTTACTTTATAAAATAAATGTACAGATATATCAGTTTAAAATTGGTGCATAACAACAGATATTCAAAACCAAGTATCTGCCATCAGGCAAAACTCCAAGCGATTTCCTCAAATATCACCAATTACAAAGAATCCCGATATAATGAGGATGATCACCTAATTCTCAATAACTTACTCCCACTCATCATCTGGAAACCCATACAGATGTGAGAATCAAACCTGGTAAATACATACCCTGGAGTAAGGATCTAGTTGGGAAATTGGTTTTCAATTAATAATGCATAGTGAAACTGAAACATTAAAATGTTTCGAAAGGGTATCCCGGTATTCCTAGTAATGCCTTATCCATTATCCAGATTCATGACTGTAATCGTATATTTCTTTGCCATCTCTCCAAATCCCTTTATTTGTCTTTACTCATTATCTTCTGTACACCACCCTTAGGCAAAATGGTTTTCTTCCTTCCCTGCCGTTCGGCACCAGCCAATGGTTTGGAAGAAGACTATCCAATAAGCGTAATAGGTGTACTCTCCTAATCCTAGGAGCCCTCGCAACCTGAGAGAAGGTAAAGATAAAAGACAACTGAATAATCCTTATGTTAGTTATATGTATGCCCTCGCAACCTGAGAGAAGGTAAAGATAAAAGACAACTGAATAATCCTTGTGTTAGTTATATGTATGCCCTAGAGGTTATTACTGTACATAAGATGTATATTGTAATGGATGCTGGGACATATATAGGGAGGACTTTCTTGCTCGACATGATAGTACGCTATCTGGTTGCTCTTTAACTTAACATGTAAACTTACTGTCTCTCTGTTACATGTTGATAAAGCCCTTAAGATGTGTACTTGACTTCCAGAATTATGATGCAGATCATACTAGTGGGGCCTGGGTAGTCCATGAGTACATCCTTCAATGTTCCAAGTCTTGGGAATATCGAGACGAGGCATCGATATTCCAGAGTAGACTGACGTATATCTTCTCGACCCATGTGATGGGCGATGGATGATCCCATATCCATTGGTGTTTGACATCAAAGATAGTATACGGGTGCTCAGTGGAGACTGGGTACACTGAACGGACTCGCCGAGAACTCCCAGATGGTATTATACCTCATGTCAGATGACAGTTCTCTAGTGACACTGGTACAGCTTAGTATGTCGACCCGAGATCGTCATAGAGTCTTGTGTGTCTCCCACCGTGCTTTGATTTCCACCCTACCATGGCTCTACTAAGTTGTGCAAACAGGTGGTTTTTGGGTACAGTCCCGAGTTACATGGAGGCAATGAGCGATAGGAGGGGATTCGTCTCTCCCGGTATTGGGGGTTGATGTTGCGCTATGTTCGATTGGCCATAACTGGAAATCCTTGGCCAGGGTTGCTGTGATTTACTGGTAAATGTTATCAGTAGTTTCATGAACATTATGGACCTTACATCGGCATGACTTATCAAGCTATTGGGGTCTGACGTTTACCACCCCTAGGCGAGATATGCGACATATCAGACGAACAGAACGGACTGTGCGGTAAGTGTTAATGATTGGATTCACAGGAGTGTGAGCAGGCTTGCTCGTTGATCTTCTGATCACTCAATACCCGTGTAGCCGTTACGTTTAGCAGACCGCTTGCGGCTTGTGGGTGACTGATATAATCACCACCTACTGCCGGCGTATTGACGAGTCTTTAGAGTCCTACACAGTGGTTTCCTGGATCAAGCGAAACGAAATAGGAGCGCATATGAGATATGTGCGGGACTGAGAATAATACCAGTATGTGATATGTTAGTGTATATGCCCTAGAGGCCATTACTGATACTAGTTTGTATATTACTTAATGGAAGCTTGGGATATTCACCTTGTATATACAATCTTGCTCAAACTAGTAGTATGCTACTTGGTTTGTTTCTACTTCAATGTGTACATGTGTTTATTTTAGTATATCACCTATACACATTAGTGGAGCCCTTAGGATCTTTGCTTGATTACCAGCGTTGTGATGGCAGTCACACTAGTGGGGCTGGGTAATCTATAAGCACATCCTTATGCAGGTCCCTGGTCGCAGGACTATCGAGACAGGGCATCGATACTCCGGAGTAGACTAGCGCATGCGCTTCTCATCCCAGTATGGGAGACGGTCTGTCCCACAGCCGTCGGTACGTCGTACTTGAGATAGTATGCGGGTGCTCGTTGGGTTACGAGTACACTGGACAGGACTCGTCGGGAACTGACTAGTTGGTATTATGCCTATCGTCAGTTATCAGTTCCCAGGTGACATGAGTACAGCTTAGTCCGCTGACTTGACACTGTCACTTCGCCTCGAGTGTGTTCCCACTGTACTTTGATTACTACCCTACCACGGCTCAAAGGAGTCGTGCAAACAGGTGGTAGTTGGTTGCAGTCCCGAAGCACTTGGAGGCAGTGACGGTTAGACAGGATTCGTCTCTCCCGGTATTGGGGGTTGACATCGCGCTGTGTCTAAGAGAGTCATTACACGAGTAGTCCCTGGCCAGGGCAAACGAGATATACTGGTAGGCTTCCAGTGTTATCTCAGGGTGTTTTGGGCTTCACTCCGACACGACTTGTACCTCTATTGGGGGACTGACGTTTACCGCCCCCTAGGCCCGCCATGCGATGTATCAGACGAACAGACCGAACTGTACGGAGAATGTCACATTCAGGTTCAGTAGGAGTTCAGATGGGTTTCGCCTCGTCAGTCTTCTTGTCGGCATCTACCTGGGGACCGTTACGTACAGCTAGTGCCGCTTGCGGTCTGTGGTTAAACCCACTGCCAGCGTAGTGTTGAGTCTTTAGAGTCCCACACAGAAAGCTATTCGCCTTTAGGCAAAAGAGTATAGGTCGCATGGTTTTGCGACAGGGTTCGGTCATATCCGTACACTTGTGCACGTACAGTGTCCGGACAGTTCACACTAGCGGGCTTCGGTTTAAGCCAGATCCTAGTGTACCTTTTGCGATTGGTTTTATCCAGTATGCATTCGTGTTCCTCGGAACGCAGATGCAGGTGTGTATGCACAGTTGACGGAGAGACAGAGGCAGAGGATTCTCATTAGGGTTGTTGACCGTTGACAGTTGACTATTGACTTTTTGCTCAACCCTAATGAGAATATGATATGTGATTAACAATTATATTAATTAAGTATTATGGTGACATGGTTGTTGAGAGAGTGACTTTGTTGACTTGTTGACTTTTGTTGACTTGTTGACTTTGTTGACCGGTTGACTAGGCTTGACTAGTTGACCATCATGATAACTATAGCTATCATTTCATGGCAAAGACTTTTGCTTGCTTGCTCTTTTGTGCAAAATGAGTGCATGAAATGATATGGCCATGGTTGCTTAAACCATCACATAATACTTGATTGATATGAGGTGTTATGATTGTTTTGGATTATGAGAGCCAAATGAGAAAAGTCTTCTCTCATTCTTTCATGCTCATTCTCTCTCTTGTTCTTGAGCTCTCATCTTCCTCCTCTTGCTCTCCCTCTCTTGATTTTATGGTTCACTTATCTCATGAGTTGAGAACCAAGAACCATAGATAAAATCCCATACAAACTCTTCTCTACTCACTCTAGTTCACAAGGTTTAGCAAACCGAATGAACTAGTTTCTTCAAAGTTCGAAGAAGGAGCCAAAGGTTGAAGCTTTCAGGTGGATCTATCTTCGGCGCAAGAAGACGACGGGGAGAAGCCGATTCAGACGACCATCGAAGCTTGAAGACGAAGGAGTTCGAGAAAAAGAAAGGTATAACCCCCTAATCGAGTAGTTAGCAACTCGTAGTTAGGTTGTTTGTTAGATGTTTAACAAAGATCCGGTTTTGAGTCCATGTTACCACCTCTAAGAAAATTGTTTTTCACCAAATTCCGCATGCCCGAAAGTACCGGGAGAGGTAGCATAAACTCTATCTAACATGTTAGCAAAGTAGCTAGAAGATCAATTAAAGAAAAAGTCCCGAAATGAACCCCGATTTCATACTTGCTGTCGATTTTTTATGTTATGTAAAATAATAAATCATGCATCAAAAATCGACTCAGGGTTTTTAAAGTGCACTGTAGAAAGACGGTCCTCTGATCTCATCATTGCGCCGCGGAAACGCGGCAATAGCTTGCTATTGCCGCGGTTCCGCGGCCGTCTTGGCTCCTCTCTGGTTGTTTTTTGCTACAGTATGCTTATAGGGGTATTTTGGGATTTTTGGAATATATATTTTCTACCCAGATTTTCCAGAACGAAAATTTTTTTTTTGGGGTCCTGAAAATCCGTATTTTTGATCGAACTTCTAAAAGACTTTAGCTGACGGTTTTTTTTTCTGTAATGTGATATTTGTATTGAACGTCTGCTAATCGCTATATGTCGATTAGTGGGGGTTATACAAATCTGTGATCTGTAATGTTGCTGGAATGTGTATATGAATATGTTGGATTGTCGCGGGTGAATAGCCGGGGGTTGTGAGACGAGAGTTTTCTTTTATTTCAATTCATGTAAATTTGTAAATAGATGTAATAATTATTTGTATGGCCGCACAACCGGGTCGGGGTTGTAGCCGTCATTGTATAATTTCTTTTTACTGTTTTTGCTCCTAGGATAGACCCATGGAGGGGGTGCACAAACTACCGGGTATGCCGAAGTGCCGAGTGGCCTACTCACGGAGTTGAGGGAGGTTGCTTCGCTTCGGGTACTTGGCGGGTAGTTTGCCGCACCCGTAGGGGTCTTGGGTGGGGTATTGGCTATTCACCGCGACCGTGTAATCTGCTTTTCTTTACAGGCTCGTACGAATTGCGGATTCCTAGTATATCCAATGTGTTCATCTGTGATCTGAAATGGCTATCATTGCAATATAACTATATATGATATTATTTAGGCGTTGCTTATGTTTTACAGCCGCGCTAGCCCAGCCCCCGCTCTGTCGTTAGTTAAGTAACCTAACGGGTAATGACGGGGCCCCATGGCGAATACGAATGGCATAAGCGTACGTCATATTTTGGTTGTTTTCTGCAATGGTAGGATTAAATGATGGGACGCATTAAAAGAACTAATGGAAGAATATCACGCATTAAAAGAACTAATGCAAGAAAATAAACCAAGTTAAAATCGTTGGAACACTTTCGGAAAACCACTCGGTTCTTTTCAAAACTAACTTTTAAATGCGGAGCTTGAGCCACTCCTTTTAAAAGCTATCTCGTTCCATCGATTATATCAAGTTCATTACGTTCACGATTTTGCCAAAACCATTCGTATCCCTCCATCATTTCAGTTAAATATTCGGTAGTATTCAAGCTATGTATTTTGACCTCACGCCAAGGCATAGTGATTGGTAGCTGCCGGATATTTATCTGTTGCATAAATAGAATGCGTTGGTTTGGGACAGCCGTACTACCATTTTGGCCTACGTCAAGGGTAGGTACGGGTGGATTCAAATTAACCTGGATAATGATGGGAAGAACTTGACATGTGACTTATGACATTTTGACCTCACACCAAGGTCATAAGAGCATGGGGCAAAAATCCACATCGGGAGTTTCAAAAGAACTGAAAGTTGCTAGTATTGCATACCATTTGGAGTGTGATGATTCTGGTAGGATTCCTTCAGTTTCGTCACGCGATGATATTTGGATCCCGATCCTACTGTGAGTTTATGCTACTCCTCGGGAAATTTCTCACTAAACGATCAATGCTATAAACCTAGTAGGTGTCTAGAAAGGTGTTAGCGGGGCTACGCCCCCAGGGAAAAGAGGTTATTTAATTAAGGAACTTCGCGAAAGCGTTGGAAAACCTCCCTCGAAGTACCGACACTGGCCTGGCTGAACGGCTAAGCTAGTATTGTACGGTGAGATTGATCCTGACTAATTCTTCCTTTTTGGTTTGAGGAGGGATTCGAGAAACAGTGAGAGCCATCCTGTTTAGACAAATTAAAAAAACCATTCTAAAACTTGCAAGAGCATCAAGCTGAGTGTTTCTTCTCTCTCCTAATTGCAGCGACCAATCGACATGACTGGACTTAAGTTACTTCTAGATAAAAACATACTGACCGGGCCAAACTATAAAGATTGGCTCAGGAATGTCAAGATGGCAATCACTTACGACAAGCTGGGGTATCTTCTTACCACCAAAGCTCCCCCTGTCCCTGGTCCCACTTCCAGCGTCGCGGATAAGGAAATCCGTAAGACTTGGGAGATTGATAGCGCGAAGGCCAAGTGCCTCGTACTTGCCTCTATGGATAATGAACATCAGAGGAGGCACGAGAATATGGACTTGGAATCCATATTTCTTCATACAAAAGAACTGTATGGAGAGCAATCTCGTATCGCAAGATACGAAGCGTCGAAAAAGTTATTTTCGGCAAGGATGGCCGTCGGATCATCAGTAGCAGAACACGTGCTTAAGATGATCGGCTACATTGAGGAGCTCGCGGACCTAGGGACCACATTGGAGAGTGAGCTCTATACGGACTTAGTTCTCCAGTCCCTTCCTTCCACTTACGCCCAGTTTATACTGAACTTCAACTTACAAGAAAAAGAAGTTGAACTTTCAGAGCTCCTCAACATGCTGAGGAGCGCAGAGGGCACCTTACAGAAAGGTAGGGAAACATCCACTTTGTTTGTAGGAGGATCATCTTCTTCTAAGTCCAAGGCGAAAGCCAAGGGAAAGAAGAAGAAAGCCCCCGCCAAACCAAGAGGCGGTGTTAGTAAAGTGGATACGAAGGGAAAAGATAAAGCAACAAAGAAAACGGGGAAACTTGTGGATAAGGAAGAATGCTTCTATTGTCATAAGAAAGGACACTGGAAGAATGATTGCAGGGCCTGGAAGGCCAGAACACAGGAATTGAAGCAGGTTGCATCTTCAGCTTCAGGTGTGGATGTTATTGAAAACTGTCTTTCAATAAACTCTACTTCCTGGGTATTGGATACCGGATCAGGATCTCATATCTGTAATTCTTTGCAGGCGTTGAGAAACCGTAGTGTTTTGAAAGTAGGTGACATGACCCTCAGAGTTGCGAACGGAGCTAGCATGGATGCTAAAGCCGTGGGGGACTATCACCTGGGAATGTCAGATGGACATGTTTTGGTTTTGCGTAATTGCTTTTTTGTACCCAACGCAACTTGTAATATCATTTCTGTATCTTTAGTTTCTAAAGAAGGTTATGAATTTGCGTTTGTAAGCAATGTTGTAAACATTCACCTTAATCAAGTTCTGATTGGGTCAGGTACATTGAGCAATGGTATATACGTATTAAACCAACCGCAGATTTTCAATGTCCAGAATACACACAAAAGAAAGTCTCCAGAAATAAATCAGATTTTCTTATGGCATTGTAGACTGGGTCATATCAATGAGAGATGGTTGACAAAGTTACACACAGAAGGATATTTGAATCCGTTCGAATATCAATCGTATGCCACTTGTCAATCCTGTCTCAAAGGAAAGATGACATAGTCTCCGTTCACTGGACACGGAGTAAGAGCGAGCGAGCTCTTAGGACTCGTATACAGCGACGTGTGCGGTCCAATGTTTACACATGCGCGAAGCGGTTTTTCTTACTTCATTACTTTTACGGATGACTTTTCAAGGTACGGTTATGTCTTCTTAATGAAACATAAGTCCGAAGCCTTTGGAAAATTCCAGGAATATAAGAATGAAGTAGAAAAACAGACCGGCAAAAGTATCAAGATTCTAAGATCGGATCGAGGTGGTGAATACTTGAGTGCCGAGTTCCTGGATTATTTAAAAGAGAACGGAATTCTCTCTCAGCTTACTCCTCCATACACTCCACAACATAATGGTGTATCGGAGAGAAGGAACCGAACCCTATTGGATATGGTACGGTCCATGATGAGTAACGCTGAGTTACCGCGATCATTCTGGGGGTATGCGCTAGAATCAGCTGCATACCTTTTGAACCGAGTTCCCACTAAGACTGTGCCTACCACACCTTATGAGTTATGGAGTGGGAAGAAACCCTATCTTCAATATCTGAAGATCTGGGGATGTTCAGCTTTTGTCAAAAAGCAGCATGCGGACAAACTCGAGGCACGCTCAGTACTGTGCAAGTTTGTGGGATACCCAAAGAACACCAGGGGGTATCTTTTCTACCACGCAGAGGAACAAAAAGTCCTTGTTTCTCGTAATGCCCACTTTCTAGAACACCAGTTCTTAGAAAAGGAAATTAGTGGGAGCGCAGTAGAACTGGAAGAAATTCCAGAACCACAGACTATTACTGAAAGTTTAGTGGAACCAGAGGGTTCAAAAGAACAGGACATTCCTACGCCGCTCCGCAGGAGTAGTAGGCAGTCTCATCCGCCCGAGAGATACTACGGTTTTCTCATAGACGGGGATATAGAGGATTGCATCATAGATTATGATGAGCCTACTAGCTTCCAGCAGGCCGTTCAGAGCGTTGACTAAGTAAAATGGCTGGATGCAATGCGGACCGAAATGGAGTCCATGTACACCAACAAAGTATGGACGTTGGACAATGCTCCAGACGGGGTAAAACCCGTAGGATGCAAGTGGATCTTCAAAAGGAAGATTGGTGTAGATGGACAGGTTGAGACCTATAAAGCTAGACTTGTTGCAAAGGGTTTCCGTCAAAGACCTAGCTTGGACTATGAAGAAACCTTTTCTCTAGTGGCTATGCTGAAATCCATTCGGATCCTTCTTGCCATTGCTGCCTTCCACGATTATGAGATCTGGCAAATGGACGTAAAGACCGCTTTTCTAAATGGAAATTTAGAGGAGTGTGTCTATATGGACCAACCAGAGGGTTTCATTCAGAGTGGGAGCAGCGGAAAGGTGTGCAAGTTGCTTAAGTCCATCTATGGACTAAAGCAGGCATCGCGGAGTTCGAACATCTGTTTTGATGAGACGGTCAAGGAATTTGGCTTTATCAAAAATCCAGATGAACCATGCATCTATTGTAGATTTGTAGCGAGAACTGTAGTATTCCTCGTTTTGTACGTGGATGACATTCTCTTAATAGGAAATGACATTCCTATGCTATAATCTGTCAAGGGGTTCTTGTCATACAGGTTCTCCATGAAAGACCTGGGTGATGCCTCTTACATCCTGGGGATCCGGATCCATCGTGATAGATCCAAGAGGATATTAGGACTTTCACAGTCCAGGTACATCGACACCATACTGAAGAGATTCAGTATGGAAGATTCCAAGCGCGGTAACCTACCGGCTTGTCACGGGATCACCCTCTCTAAAGAGATGTCTCCCAAGACTGATTTGGAGAGGGATCGCATGTCTATTATACCCTACGCTTCTGCGGTAGGCTCTATAATGTATGCGATGTTGTGTACCAGACCGGATGTAGCTTATGCACTGAGTGTGGTAAGCCGGTATCAGTCAAACCCAGGGGAGAAACACTGGATAGCAGTAAAGAACATTCTCAAGTACCTCAGAAGGACTAAGGAGATGTTCTTGGTGTATGGTGGAAAAGACCTCCAGATCGAGGCCTTTGCTGACTCCAGCTTCCAGAGTGATAAGGATGATTCCAAGTCCATGTCGGGTTTTGTCTTTACCCTCAATGGAGGGGCGGTGTGTTGGAAGAGTTCCAAACAGGAAACCGTTGCAGACTCGACGATGGAAGCGGAATACATCGCTGCATCTAATGCCGCAAAAGAAGCTGTCTGGATGAGGAAGTTCTTGAAAGAGATTCAGGTGGTTCCGTCCATTGTTGATCCAATACCTCTGTATTGCGACAAGAACGGGGCTATAGCTTTAGAAAAGGAACCCAGGTCCCATCAGAGATCCAGACACATCTTGAGGCGGTATCACCTGATCAGGGAGATCGTGGATCGCCAGGAGATCGAGGTTCGGAGAGTCGCTTCAGAAGATAACACTGCAGATCCATTCACCAAGGCCTTGCCCCAGACTCAGTTCGAGCGGCTGATCGAGATGATAGGTCTTCGATACGCCAGTACACGGCCTTAGTGCAAGTGGGAGATTGTTAGAGTATATGCCCTAGAGGCCATTACTGTATCATACTAGTTTGTATATTACTTAATGGAAGCTTGGGATATTCACCTTGTATATACAATCTTGCTCAAAATAGTAGTATGCTACTTGGTTTGTTTCTACTTCAATGTGTACATGTGTTTATTTTAGTATATCGCCTATACACATTAGTGGAGCCCTTAGGATCTTTGCTTGATTACCAGCGTTGTGATGGCAGTCACACTAGTGGGGCTGGGTAATCTATAAGCACATCCTTATGCAGGTCCCTGGTCGCAGGACTATCGAGACAGGGCATCGATACTCCGGAGTAGACTAGCGCATGCGCTTCTCATCCCAGTGTGGGAGACGGTCTGTCCTACAGCCGTCGGTACGTCGTACTTGAGATAGTATGCGGGTGCTCGTTGGGTTACGAGTACACTGGACAGGACTCGTCGGGAACTGACTAGTTGGTATTATGCCTATCGTCAGTTATCAGTTCCCAGGTGACATGAGTACAGCTTAGTCCGCTGACTTGACACTATCACTTCGCCTCGAGTGTGTTCCCACTGTACTTTGATTACTACCCTACCACGGCTCAAAGGAGTCGTGCAAACAGGTGGTAGTTGGGTGCAGTCCCGAAGCACTTGGAGGTAGTGACGGTTAGACAGGATTCATCTCTCCCGGTATTGGGGGTTGACATCGCGCTGTGTCTAGGAGAGCCATTACACGAATAGTCCCTGGCTAGGGCAAACGAGATATACCGGTAGGCTTCCAGTGTTATCTCAGGGTGTTTTGGGCTTCACTCCGACACGACTTGTACCGCTATTGGGGGACTGACGTTTACCGCCCCCTAGGCCCGCCATGCGATGTATCAGACGAACAGACCGAACTGTACGGAGAATGTCACATTCAGGCTCAGTAGGAGTTCAGATGGGTTTCGCCTCGTCAGTCTTCTTGTGCCTGGGGACCATTACGCACAGCTAGTGCCGCTTGCGGTCTGTGGTTAAACCCACTGCCAGCGTAGTGTCGAGTTTTTAGAGTCCCACACAGAAAGCTATTCGCCTTTAGGCAAAAGAGTAGAGGTCGCATGGTTTTGCGACAGGTCGCATGGTTTTGCGACAGGGTTCGGTCACATCCGTGCACTTGTGCACGTACAGTGTCCGGACAGTTCACACTAGCGGGCTTTGGTTTAAGCCGGATCCTAGTGTACCTTTTGGGATTGGTTTTATCTAGTATGCATTCGTGTTCCTCGAAACGCGGATGCGGGTGTGTATGCAAAGTTGACGGAGAGACAGAGGCAGAGGATTCTCATTAGGGTTGTTGACCGTTGACAGTTGACTATTGACTTTTTGCTCAACCCTAATGAGAATATGATATGTGATTAACAATTATATTAATTAAGTATTATGGTGACATGGTTGTTGAGGGATTGACTTTGTTGACTTTTGTTGACTTGTTGACTTTGTTGACCGGTTGACTAGGCTTGACTAGTTGACCATCATGATAACTATAGCTATCATTTCATGGCAAAGACTTTAGCTTGCTTGCTCTTTTGTGCAAAATGAGTGCATGAAATGATATGGCCATGGTTGCTTAAACCATCACATAATACTTGATTGATATGAGGTGTTATGATTATTTTGGATTATGAGAGCCAAATGAGAAAAGTCTTCTCTCATTCTTTCATGCTCATTCTCTCTCTTGTTCTTGAGCTCTCATCTTCCTCCTCTTGCTCTCCCTCTCTTGATTCTATGGTTCACTTGTCTCATGAGTTGAGAACCAAGAACCATAGATAAAATCCCATACAAACTCTTCTTTACTCACTCTAGTTCACAAGGTTTAGCAAACCGAGTGAACTAGTTTCTTCAAAGTTCGAAGAAGGAGCCAAAGGTTGAAGCTTTCAGGTGGATCTATCTTCGGCGCAAGGAGACGACGGGGAGAAGCCGATTCGGACGACCATCGAAGCTTGAAGACGAAGGAGTTCGAGAAAAAGAAAGGTATAACCCCCTAACCGAGTAGTTAGCAACTTGTAGTTAGGTTGTTAGTTAGATGTTTAACAAAGATCCGGTTTTGAGTCCATGTTACCACCTCTAAGAAAATTGTTTTTCACCAAATTCCGCATGCCCGAAAGTACCGGGAGAGGTAGCATGGACTTACAGACTGTATTCTATTCTCGCGATTTGTATCAACAGTCGGTTATATGCGATATAGCCGGGTTACCGAATCAAGTGTTGATTCTATGTATTGATATACTATATATTAGTCGGTTATATGCGATATGACTGGATCATTAAATAAAGTGTTGATTTAATGATTTAATGTATAATTATATATTTGATATATTAATTTACATTAACTAATATTGGTTCACTTAATAATGTTTTTCTCACTTGATGTGCACATAATGTATATGTGATATATGTTTGTGTACATGATTGTATCATGCTTGATGATACATAAAAACTTGGGTGTGTGTATGACTTACACCATATTTAAGATAATGGTTAGGGTTTTTATTTATTTTTGTATTTCAAAATGGTGGCTTTCTTTGTCTTGGCTTGAAGCTTCATGAAGCTTTATGCATCTTTGACAAAGTCCACTTACTTTTTTTTGCATAAGATATTTATTAACCAAACCATTAACTTAAACCATGGTTTAGTCTCTACAAAGGTTAGTGGATAAAACCAACTCACCCATGGTTTCATTATGATAATTATCTTCACTTGTTTATTCTATTCTCATTATTCATTTTCTTTCTTCTTCTTCTTCTTCATCAAGAAGAAAACCTTGCTAGAATTTTTCAAGTGAAGAAATAAAGTAAGAAATCAAAATCCAAAGTGAACCCATTTCCTATTTCAACATCCTCTAGTACTTTCTATTTAGTTTGGGGTGTTCTCCTCATAAAGTTCTTGACCTAGTGAAGATGGAGCTTGAGTTTGAGTCTCCTTGACGTAGATCATCTTCGGCCTAGAAGTCAACGAGCTAGCCCGTTCTCTTCTCCGAGGAAACCATCAGTAAAGTCCTGGATCTCGATGATCGCAGTGAAGGGACGTCAACACGGAGCTTTATAAGTGAAGGACCGGATCTACAAAGGTTGTATTTTCATTCACTTCTCTTTGTAATGTTAGATTACTATTTTGTTACCATAGTTTTCTAGTTCGATTCGTAGTTAGATTACTTAGCACACCCCAAATTTTTTGTTGTGCCATGTGTGATGCTTGCAAACCCTAGGCTAGGCGCTAAGGAATTCCAACATGGTATCAGAGTCTAACTAGAAACTTAGAAGATGTTAAGACAATGCGAAACCGAAAAACTCCGTAAAAATACGATTTTAGAAACCCATGGATTTGCTCTCTGGAAAATTTTTAAAAAGTGGCTTGAAAATTATTTAAACAACTGCAGAGTAGTATTTGAGATGAAATAAGAACACAGATGCAAAACGAGGGGGTGTGCTCGGTTCCTGTCCGGCGACATGGCCAGGAATTCCGGCGACGCCGATCGTACAGGCTCACCTTCTCCTCGTTTTTCACCAGTGCTTTGTACATCTTAATTTGTGGTTTCTGGTATTGTTTGTTTAGTCCAGATTTTCATGAGATGATTATTCTGTTACGGACTCTTTGCGGAGTATTTCGTATTCGTATTTTTTTAGCATTGTATTGGTAACCTAGGCTATGTTTGACAGTTCGAACGATATTCAAACAGCACCCTATGACCCCCTCTGAAATTTCCAAGTGTTGGAACTTTTCTAAGTTAATTATATTCAATGTTCGTGCAAGTAACTCTATGGACCCTCTAGAAGAACATAAACCTTAACTCGATTCTATATCCTCGGAACCGCGGATTGAACCTTAGGGTTTGTCGTGGTTCCGCGGTGTCATAGGTGAGACGTTGGTTTTACCCTTCTACGGCTGGATCGTAGGTACTGTGGCACGTTTTGGCTACTTTAACTTCGCTTAAGTGTTGAGCTCATTGGGAGTTGTGGGGATTTGTTGATTCGCTCGAAACGTTTAACATTGTCTAGTATATAATGTGATACAATACTTGGAATCAACAACATTTGAATTTTATAAGTCTAGCAATTTTGTCTCATTTGATCGGTTGCCACGGGATTTTGATGCGATCAAAAGTCCGTCGCAATCACTTTGTGTATTCGGATACTCGCCGGGTAACATTACTAGATAGCCACGCCCCATAACCCCGACCAAGTGACTGTAGGAGAACTCCGTTGCCAAAAAGCATCCGTCCGGGTGCTTGCGGCCGCGGTGTTCCGCCTAAGTGCACTTCGTCATCGGTATCGGGGATGCGGCCGTCTACTAAAGTTTCCGACGAGCATTCGATCGGAATGTCGGGAATCTTGTTGAATTGCCCGACTGATTATAGGAAAGTTTTCAATATCGAGACTAAAATGCGGGGTTTATAATTGTTAGGCATGCGATGTCTAAGGAATTCATATTGTTAGGCATGAAATCCGCAATATGTGATATTACGGGTTTATGATGTCTATGGTAGTTGCGGATTCCAACTGTTGTAGTTTTCTCTTTCTTTTCTACGACCGTAAGTGTAATATGTGGGGTATCGCCGGTTTCGTTGCTATACGTCAACGACAATTGGGATACGCATATTTACTTATGTTGATGACATGTGATATTATGTGTTGCTGGATGTGTTATATTGGATCGTCGTGTTTGAATAGCCGGGTTTTTTTTTATGTGAGATGAGTGTTTTTCATTTTCATTCATGTAAAAACTTGTATATAATATTCTTTTATTGGGACACTTCCGGGTTGAGGAAGATGTTGTAAGTCCACGTTGCCCACCCCGGTGCTTGCGGGGAGGCGTAAAAGGGAATAAAAATCGAATTTTTATGAACTTAGGCAACATGGACTAGACTATGAAGGATCTTTGCTAAACAAAAACAAGCTAAAGCTAACTAGAAACTAGCTAAGTGCTAGAAAGGTTATACCTTGGGCTTTATGTCCTTCTCTCCTTGCTCCTTGGAGTAGTGGAAAGAGGTCACCTTTGTCGTCTTCTCACGTTGAAGAAAGATCTACCCGAAAGCCTCAACCTTTGGCTTCAACTCGAAGCTAGAAGTAACTAGGGTGTAAGAAGTACTAATCCTTAAACCCTAGATGAGAGTAGAGATTATCAAGAAGAGGTTTTTCTCAAGCTCAAGTGTTTCTCAACACATGAGAGGGGAGAGCTTGAGGGAGAGGAAGAACAAGAGAGAGAAAGCAAATGATAGAATGAGAATAAAAATGAACCATTCTCACATATATATGTGAATTATTGTAATTAGATAATTAGCTAGATAATTGTCATGGTTAATCAAGACATGACCATTATCATTTCATTTTTAATGCAAATTGCAAGGATCAAAGAGCATTTTCCAAATGAAATGATGATGGTCAAAGTGTCAACCAAGGTCAACAAGTCAAGAAGGTCAAATGGTCAACAACCATAACCATGCACAATTATTAAACTAATATCAATTAACCATAATACACACATAAGCATTAGGGTTAATAAAATGACAATAGTCATTAACCCTAATCAAGGTCCTCTCCCTCTGTCTCAAGCAACTGTGCATACGCACCCGTATTCGTGATCCGAGGAATACGAATACAATGAGAAAAACCAATCCCAAATCATATACTAGGATCCGGTTTAAACCAAAGCCCGCTAGTATAAGCTGTCCGGACAGCAAACGTGCACAAGTGCGCGGATGTGAACGAACCCTGTCGCAAAACCATGCGACCTCTACTCATTTTGCCTAAAGGCGAATAGCTCTCTGTGTGGGACTCTAAAGACTCGACACTACGCTGGCAGTGGGTTTAACCACAGACCGCAAGCGGCACTAGCTGTACGTAACGGTCCCCAGGTAGATGTCGATAAGAAGACTGACGAGGTGAACCCCATCTGAACTCCTACTGAGCCTGTATGTGACAATCTCCGTACAGTCCGGTCTGTTCGTCTGATACATCGCATGGCGGGCCTAGGGGGCGTGAACGTCAGTCCCCTAATAGCGGTATAAGTCGTGTCGGAGTGTAGCCCAGAACACCCTGAGATAACACTGGAAACCTACCAGTATATCTCGCTTGCCCTGGCCAGGGACTACTCGTGTAATGGCTCTCCTGGACACAGCGCGATGTCAACCCCGAATACCGGGAGAGACGAATCCTGTCTAACCGTCACTGCCTCCAAGTGCTTCGGGACTGGACCCAAAAACTACCTGTTTGCACGACTCCTTTGAACCGTGGTAGGGTAGTAATCAAAGTGCGTTGGGAACACACTCGAGGCGAAGTGACAGTGTCAAGTCAGCGGACTAAGCTGTACTCATGTCACCTGGGAACTGATTACTGACGATAGGTATAATACCAACCAACTGTTCCCGACGAGTCCTGTCCAGTGTACTCGTAACCTAACGAGCACCCGCATACTATCTCAAGTATAACGTACGGACGGCTGTGGGACAGACCGTTTCCCACGCTGGGATGAGAAGCGCATACGCTAGTCTACTCCGGAGTATCGATGCCCTGTCTCGATAGTCCAACGACTAGGGACCTGTATAAGGATGTGCTTATAGATCACCCAGCTCCCACGAGTGTGAGCGCCATCACAACGCTGGTAATCAAGCAAAGATCCTAAGGGCTCTACTAATATGTATATCAGCGATATGCTAAAAGAAACACATGCACATATTAAAGCAGAGACAAACCAAGTAGCATACTACCATTTCGAGCAAGGTTGTATATACAACTGTGAATATCCCAAGCTTCCATCTAGTAATATACAAGCTAGTATGATACAGTAATGGCCTCTAGGGCATATACACTAACAATCTCCCACTTGCACTAAGGCCATGTACTGGCGTATCGAAGACCTATCATCTCGATCAGCCGCTCGAACTGAGTCTGTGGCAAGGCCTTGGTGAATGGATCTACTGTGTTATCTTCTGAAGCAACCCTCCGAACCTCGATCTCCTGGCGATCCACGATCTCCCTGATCAGGTGATACCGCCTCAAGATGTGTCTGGATTTCTGATGGGACTTGGGTTCCTTCGCTAAAGCTATAGCCCCGTTGTTGTCGCAATACAGAAGTATTGGGTCAACAATGGACGGAACCACCTGAAGTTCATTCAAGAACTTCCTCATCCAGACAGCTTCTTTTGCGGCATCAGATGCAGCGATGTATTCCGCTTCCATATTCGAGTCAGCAATGGTTTCCTGCTTGGAGCTCTTCCAACACACCGCCCCTCCATTGAGGGTAAAGACAAAACCCGACATGGACTTGGAATCATCCTTGTCACTCTGGAAGCTGGAGTCAGCAATGTAGGATTCCTAGGCACACTAATGAGGTCTCACAAGGCATCAACCATGCCAATTTCAAATTTTACAAGTGCCGAGAAACCCTAATACGGATCGTTAACTAGAATTTTAGGCGAAACAATGAAACTAGTTAACAACTTAACTAAGTGAACGGAAATACAACCTTTGTAGTTGCTCCATGATGAAGTCCCCTTGCTGTCCAAATCCAATCCCGGGCTCTAGTGTCGGCTTCATCAGAGAAATGGGCGGGCTAGGTCATCGACAATGATGCCGAAGAAGATCTACGTCGAGGCATCACAAGATCAAGCTCCTACTTCACCAAGTTATGAAACTTGTGAAGAAAACACCCTATACTACTTGGCAAGAGGTAAAGGATGAAGAAATAGGAAATGGGTTCACTTTAGAATTGGATTTCTCACTCATTTCATCAAATCACCATTGATGGAATCAAGTTTCTTCATCTTGAAGAAGAAGAAGAAGAAAATATTATGATAAGTTAATTAAAAATACCAAAGAAAATGAATACTTATCATAATATGAACCATGGTTAGGTGTAGAGAATTGACTAAGGTTAGATGAATGGTTAGGATTAAGCATGAAGACAAAATGGTCACTTTGGTTAAAACTTCATGAAGCTTCAACAAGCTTCATGTTTGAAAGAAACCCTTTTGTTTTCATTTCCCTTTTTCTTTTGTCAAAACAAAATAAATAAATGCATAAATAAATCAAATGAAACCCTAACCATTAACGAACCATGGTTTAATCATACACTTAACCAAGTTAGCATGTATCATCAAACATGATACAATCAAGTGCACAAAAAGTATATCACATATACAACTTGTGCAATGCAAGTGAGAAAATCCATTTAAAGTGAACCAATAATAGTTAATGCAAAGTAATATATCAAATATACAATTATAAATTAAATCATTAAATCAACACTTGATTTAACGATCCGGTCATATCGCATATAACCGACTAATATTCAATGTTTCGGCTTATCGAATCAATCCTTGATTCGTTAACTAGGTTATATCGCATACAACCATTCGATACATTCATCGCGAGGATAGAATACGGTATCACATACACGCATTATTCTCGGTCCCGCACATATCTCATATGCGCTCCTATTTCGTTTCGCTTGAGCCAGGAAACCTTTGTGTAGGACTCTAAAGACTCGTCAATACGCCGGCAGCAGGTGGTGATCATATCAAACACCCACAAGCCGCAAGCGGTATGCTAAACGTAACGGCCACCCGGGTATTGAGCGATCAGAAGATCGACGAGCAAGCCCGCTCATACTCCTGTGAATCCAACCAGTAACACTTACCGTACAGTCCGGTCTGTTCGTCTGATATGTCGCATATCTCGCCTAGGGGTGGTAAACGTCAGATCCCAATAGCTCGATAAGTCGTGTCGATATGAGGTCTAGAACAGTTCGAGAAACTACGGGTAACACTTACCAGTAAATCTCAGCAACCCTGGCCAGGGATTTCCGGTTATAGCCAATCGAACACAGCGCAACATCAACTCCCTATACCGGGAGAGACGAATCCCCTCCTATTCTTAGGTTAGTCTAGCACCCTATGATGAGTTTTGAAGCATCACATGTCCCAAAGTTTAAATTTTTATGGTGCTAAACGAACATATAATGGAATCGATCCTAGAAAATTAGGGTTTCGAATGAAAAAGCGAATCAAACTAGGGTTTCGAGACTACAACCTTTGTAGCTCCCTTTCGCTAGACTCCTTGGTGTCTTGGGTGTTGGAAGAAGGTCCTCTTGAAGTCCTCTTACGTCCACGACGATCCACCACGGAGTTCTCCGTCCAAGCTTGCAACTTCGTAAAACCGAAGAGAACACTCTAAGCAAGTTGGCTAAACTTGCATAGAATGATGTTGTGGTTTGGAATCTCACTTCAAAAACCTTTCTTTGAGTGTGTTTAACTCACTAGAAAAACCTAGAGAGCAAATGGTGAAGGAGGATGAAGATGGTGGCTTTTCTTTTTAGCAAGTGTAGAATGATAAAAAGATGACCATACAAAAAAGAAATAAAATATAACCTTTTATATTTTATTCCTTCTTACCTCTAACCATGATTAAGTGATGGAGGGTTTATTTAACTTGAGTTTTAAATGATAAAGAGAAGGATAATCCAAGGTTAGAGGTAGGTGAGCAAGGTTAGGTTAGAAGAAGAATGTAGAAGCTAACAAAGATTATCCTTTTCTTTTCAATTTGTTTTAAATCCAAAATTAAATAAAAAACCATCACTTAATCTATGGTGTGAGTCTTATATTGCCACAATTTTCATGTGCTAACAACCATGATAGATGGGTGTATGTGTGTATGTATGTATGCACATCCACATGTGCATGAAACTAGATAGAAAGAAAGAAACATATACACACATGCATACATCCATCATGTCCATGAAAGGTTTTAAGTGAGAAAACTAATGGTTAAATGATAAATCAACACTTGATTTATCAATCCGGTCATATCTCATATGACCCCACCAAAAGAAGGCCGCCCGATCAATGTCCGATATCATATACGCACATTTTAATCGGGTGCATGCGCATATCGCATACGCGCACCACAACGTTTCGCCTGGACTGGGTAACTCCTTTGTGGGACTCTAAGACTCGTCAATACGCCGGCAGAGGGTAATGATCATATCAAGTCCCCCAAGCCGCAAGCGGTCAGCTAAACGTAACGGCTACCCGGGTATTGAGCGATCAGAAGAAAACAAGCGAACCTGCTACAACTCCCGTCGAGCCAACCGGCAACACTACCGTACAGTCCGGTCTCTTCGTCAGATATGCTGCATATCGAGCCTAGGGATGGTCACGTCGACCCTAATAACTCAATAAGTCGTGCCGGTGAATGGTCTATAACAGATCGAGAAACTACCGATAACACTTATCAGCAAATCTCAGCAACCCTGGCCAGGGACTTACTGATATAACCAGTCGGGCACAGCACAGCATCAACTCCCAATACCATGAGAGACGAAAACCCCTCCTATCACTCATTGCCTTCGTGTGTCTCGGGACTGTACCCAACGGCCACCTGCTTGCATGACTCAGTAGAGCCGTGGTAGGGTGACAATCAAAGTACAGTGGGAGAACACACAAGACTCTATGACGATCTCGGGTCTACAGACTAACCTGTACCAGTGTCACCTGAGAACTGCTATTCGATGATAGATATAATTCCATATAGGAGTTCTCGGTGAGTCCGTCCAGTATACCCAGTCAGCACTGAGCACCCGTATATGATCTTGATGTCAAACATCGATGAATGTGGGAACATCCATCGCCCATCGCATGGGTCTAGTATCATATACGCTAGTCTACTCTGGTATATCAATGCCCCGTCTCGATATACCTTCGACTAGGGACTTTCCAGGATATGCTTATAGACTACAGATGTCCCACTAGTATGATCTCCATCATAATCAGAGCAGTCAAGCCAATATCCTCAGGGCTTTATCAGCATGTATGAGTGAATAATAAGCATGATCAAGTCAACATGTCAGATAAAGAAGAACCAGATAGCATACTATCATGTCGAGCAAGAATGCATACTGAATATATATACATGTATAGATACATCCACTATCATATAATGGCCTCTAGGGCATACATATATCCAACAATCTCCCACTTGCACTAAGGCCAGTTATTGGCGTATCTCATACCCAACATCTCAAAAAGTCGCTCATGCTGCGGCTGAGGGAGGGCCTTGGTGAATGGATCCGCGGCGTTATTCTTTGTGTCTACCCTCCTAATCTCGATCTCGTGGCGATCAACAATCTCCCGGATCAAATGAAAACGCCTCAGGATGTGTCTGGACCGCTGATGGGATCTGGGCTCCTTGGCTAACGCCATAGCCCCATTATTGTCATAATACAAAGGTATTGGATCAATAATGGTTGGAACTACTCCTAGCTCCGAGACGAACTTCTTCATCCAGACGGCTTCCTTGGCGGCATCATTTGCAGCAATGTACTCAGCTTCCATCGTAGAGTCTGCAACGGTATCTTGTTTGGAACTCTTCCAACTCACCGCCCCTCCATTGAGGGTAAATACAAACCCCGAGATAGATTTGCTGTCGTCCTTATCGCTCTGGAAGCTCGAATCGGTAAAGGCCTCCATTTGGAGATCTCCATTACCATACACCAAGAACAATTCTTTAGTCCTTCGCAAGTACTTAAGAATGTTCTTCACTGCTATCCAGTGATTCTCCCCTGGGTTGGATTGATACCTGCTTACAACACTAAGTGCGTAAGCTACATCTGGGCATGTACATAACATCGCATACATTATAGATCCTACTGCCGAAGCATAGGGTATAATACTCATGCGAGCTCTCTCTTCATCGGTCTTTGGACAAGAATCCTTGGAGAGAGTGACCCCATGGCAAGCGGGTAAGGCACCCGGCTTGGAGTCTTCCATACTAAACCTTTTTAGGATGGTGTCAATGTACCTGGTTTGGGACAATCCCAATAACCTTTTGGATCTATCCCTATAGATCCTTATGCCCAGAATGTACGTGGCATCACCCAGGTCCTTCATGGAGAACGTCAGTGATAAGAAAGATTTGACCGACTGTAGCATAGGAATATCATTTCCTATCAGAAGAATGTCGTCCACGTACAATACGAGGAATGTGACAGCTCTCCCTACAGCCTTCTTATAAACACAAGGTTCATCTGGATTTTTGATGAAATCAAACTCTTTGATGACATCATCGAAATAGATGTTCCAACTCCGTGATGCCTGCTTTAACCCATATATGGATTTAAGCAATTAACATGCTTTCCCGCTGCTCCCACTATCATTGAAGCCCTCTGGCTGATCCATATAAACGCATTCTTCCAAATTTCCATTTAGAAATGCGGTTTTAACGTCCATCTGCCAGATTTCATAGCCGTAGTGAGCAACAATAGCAAGTAGGATCCGAATGGATTTAAGCATGGCTACGGGAGAAAAAGTCTCGTCATAGTCCAAACCTGGTCTTTGACGAAAACCCTTCGCCACAAGTCTTGCCTTATAGGTCTCCACCTGCCCATCTACACCAATCTTTCTTTTAAAGATCCATTTGCACCCTACAGGTTTTATCCAAAGTCCACACTTTGTTGGTGTACATAGACTCTATTTCGGATCTCATGGCATCTAGCCACTTCACAGAGTCTTTACTCGTGATAGCTTGCTGAAAACTGGTAGGATCATCATCATCCATGATGCAATCTTCTCCGTTACCATCAATGAGGAAACCGTAGTACCACTCCGGTGGGCGAGAAGTCCTACCAGACCTACGGAGTGGCCGAGGTTCTTCAGTTTCTGCTGCAACAGCCGGTTCAACTAAATCGTCATTTATAGTTTGTGTCTCTAGAACCTCTTCTAGATCCACCATCTTGCCATTATCTTTGTCTGTGAAAAACTCTTTTTCCAAGAATATGGCATGTTGAGAAACGAACACTTTTTGTTCCTCTTTGTGGTAGAATAGATATCCATAAGAATTCTTTGGATATCCCACAAAGTTACACATGACCGACCGTGTCTCGAGTTTGTCCGGATTCTGCTTTTTAACATAGGCCGGGCAACCCCAAATCTTAATTCTCTTAAGAGATGGTCTCTTCCCATGC
Source organism: Agapanthus africanus (assembly GCA_030015575.1). Taxonomy (NCBI): domain Eukaryota; kingdom Viridiplantae; phylum Streptophyta; class Magnoliopsida; order Asparagales; family Amaryllidaceae; genus Agapanthus; species Agapanthus africanus. The sequence goes on along the minus strand of CM057344.1, from coordinate 499,591,273 downwards.
CATATCTCATATGGCGTGGTAGACACGGTTTTGGTTGGAACCCTGTTTAGCAGAAACGCTGCAGTCTCCAATGCATGCCCCCAAAACGAGACTGGTAACTCAGCGTCACTCATCATGGACCGGACCATATCTAATAGGGTCATATTCCGTCGTTCTGACACACCGTTGTGCTGTGGTGTGTAAGGAGGAGTGAGCTGAGAGAGAATCCCATTCTCTTTTAAGAAGTGTGCAAATTCTGTACTGAGATACTCACCACCTCGATCTGATTGAAGTATCTTGATACTCAAGCCGGTTTGTTTTTCTACTTCTTGTTTATATTCAATGAATTTCTCGAAAGCTTCGGACTTGTGCTTTAATAAAAATACATGACCGAATCTTGAGAAATCGTCAGTGAACGTAATGAAGTATGAAAAACCGCCTCTAGCCTGTGTAGACATTGGCTCACATACATCACTATGTATGAGGCCCAGGAGCTGAGTAGCTCTTTCTCCGTGTCCGGTAAACGGAGTTTTGGTCATTTTACCCTTGATACAAGACTGGCAAGTCGCATAAGATTTATATTCAAAAGAGTTTAAATATCCATCTTTGTGTAACTTGTTTAGTCTTGTTTCGTTAATATGACCAAGTCTACAGTGCCAAAGAAAAGCTTCATTTAATTCTGAAAATTATCTTTTATTAGTATGTTGTATACTGAAAACTGTGTGTTGTTTTAGGACATATATTCCGTTGTTTAGTGTACCATACCCAACCAACTTTTGATTCATGTTAATGTTCATAAAATTGTTCTGCAATACAAAATTATACCCTTCATTGTCCAACAAAGAAATGGATATTATATTACATAGCATACTTGGTACAAAATAACATGGATTTAAAACCAAAATACATCCAGATGGCAACCCCAAGTGATACTCTCCCACTGCGACTGTATGTACATTGGAACCATTTCCAACGCGGAGAGTATGGACACCTGTCCTCAAAACCTTGCTATTTCTCATCCCCTGCATAGAATTGCAAATGTGAGAACCTGAACCGGTATCCAATACCCAGGAAGCAGAGTTTATAGAAAAACAGTTTTCAGTCACAAACGCACCTGAAGCAGAAGCATCACCATGCTTCTTCTTGAGACTTAAGTACTCCGTGCAATTGCGCTTCCAATGTCCTGTCTTGTGGCAATGAAAACATTCGCCCTTCCCCGATTCTCCAGCCTTGGACTTTCCCTTTCCCTTCACCTTTTTAACTCCGCCCTTAGGATTAGTGGGTTTCTTCTTTTTCTTTCCCTTGGCCTTGGCTTTCGGGCGAGAAGATGAAGACTGTCCAATAGTCATAACGGGAGTTTTTGCTAACTTCATAGTGCTCTCTGCACTCCTTAACATGTTAAGGAGTTCAGGGAGGTCCTTCTCCATGCCATGCATGTTGAAGTTCACTATGAACTGAGCAAAGGTGGAGGGGAGGGACTGCAGAATAATATCTATATATTGTTCATTGTCCATCGTCCATCCAAGGTCCTCAAGCTCTTCTATAAGAGCTAACATCTTCAGAACATGGTCTCCTACTGGTGTGCCAGGGGCCATTCGCATCTGAAACAATTTCTTTGATGCTTCGTATCGTAATATGCGGGATTGCTCCCCATACAACTCCTTTGTATGGAGCAATATACCGTGAATGTCCATGTCCTCGTTCTGCTTTTGATGTGTGTTATCCATCGATGCAAGCGCGAGGAATGTGGCCATGGCACAGTCAGCGTCCCACGTCTTGCGGATTTCAATGTCCGCAATTGAGGATTTTGGACCAGGGACAGGCGGGGGTGAAGCCGTGAGGACATATGATACTTTATCATAAGTCAAGGCGATTTTCAGATTCCTCAGCCAGTCTTTATAGTTGGTCCCATTCAGTTTGTTTTTATCTAGTAAAAGCTTGAGTCCAGTCATGGGTATCTGCCATTAAGAGAGAGAAAAGAATACACTCAGCGAAAGCTCTTGCATAGATTAGATTGGTTATTATCTTGTCTAATCGATGTTTCCCACTGCTTTTTATCGAGTTTTTCTTTCAAACCTTAAAAAGAAAAACTAGCCAGGATTAATTACAGTCTACAACTTCGCTAACCGTTCAGCCAGGCCAGTGTCGGTACTTGAAGGAGGTTCCCCATGCTTTCGCACGGACCTAATTAGAGTAAACCTCGTTTTCCCAGAGGCGGAGCCCCGTTAACACCTTTCTAGACACCTAATGAGTTAGCTAATTGTAAACTGTAAAACACTCCTAGGAGCTACTATTGCCCACAGTAGGATCGGGATCCAACCATCACATGGAAGGTATGCAATCTCATTGCAAATTTCAACTATTGAAATTCCCGATGTGGTTTTTACCCCTAATACTCGTGACCTTGGCTAAGGTCAACAAATCACGAGCACTAGTCAAGCTCAACCCGTCATTTCTTGATTAATTAGACCCATTCATATGACCCTTGGCTAAGGTCAACAAAGTCATATGCCCGTCCTAATTAATCTGCATCATATGCGTTTGTAGGAAGACATCACTTAGCTACCGTACACTACGCCTTGGCAAAGGTCAACAAACGTAGCACGAATACTAAGTACTCTACTTCCTAAAATGACGGAGGGTTGCGGATGATTTTTAAGAAAATCTTTAACGCTTTGTACTTGATATCGTTGTAGAATCAAACGGTTTTCAAAAGGAGTGGCTTAAGCTCCGCAGTTTTGAAATATAGCTTTTTCATAAATAGCCGAGTGGTTTTAAAATCCGATTCTACAACATCTTTTAGGTTTATTTTCTTTACATTAATCACATTAATGTAATCCCATCATTTAAGTCCTTAAGCCAATCACAGAAAAGAAACGAAAATAACACGTACGCTTATGCCATCCGCATTCGCCGCAATGTTCCGTTATGCACCGTTAGGTTACTTAACTAACGGCATACCGGGACGGGACTAGCGCGGGTGTAAAACATAAGCAACGTCTACTATATATCATATATATAATATGTCATTCGTCTCAGATATCACAGAACACGGGCAGCAGAAACATAGATATAACGTGGGATATACTAGGACGTCCGTATTTAGTATTTAGCCAGAATAGAAAATACGGATTCCACAGTCGCGATGAATAGCCAAGCCCACACCCTGGACCCCTACGAGAGCGGCAAGTGACCCTGCCAATTCTGGAGTTTAGGAGACCCGGTCTCGACTCCTCGAGATGGCCTCCCACTGAACCCCAGAACCCGGTCACCTGTGCTCCCCTCCTTGGGTCCATCCTAATGCGGAAAAGTAAAATAATATACAACACTGGTGGCAGCAACCTCAACCCGGAAGTGCCCCAAATAAAAGAATATTACATTACATTTGAATTTACATGAATGAAAATATAAAACTCTCATCTCACATAAAAAAAAACCCCCGGCTATTCAATTGCGACAATCCTGCACATCATATCTCAGCAACACATAATATCTCATATCACTAACGTAAGTAAGTATGCATACCCCAATTGTCGTTGATGTATAGCAACGAAACCGGCGATATCGTACATACTACACTTACGGTCACAGAAAAGAAAGTGTAAAACTGCAATATCTGGAATCCACATTCGCTTTAGACATCACAAATGCGAAATATCACATATTCCGTATTTCATGTCTAGTAATATGAATTCCACACAATGCATCACATTCCGGATAAACAGACAGTATTGAAGTTTCCGAACGAACGATCAAACACCCAGGATTCACTAAAGCCCAACACTTGAGCAGAGTTCAAACATCTGGAGTGTGTCACAGTAGTAGCGGTCTAGCCGTAGAAGGGTCAAGCCAACGCCTCACATGTGGCACGCCGTACTGCCCCAAACCCTAAGGTTCAAAGGGCAGTTCAAGACGGTCACATAATCGAGTTGAGGTTTGTTGTCTTCTAGTGGGACCACCACAAAAAGACTTCCACGTATCTCCAAAGCATTTAAACCCCGTGAAAAGTGAGCAAATGATACTCGTTCAAACACTTCAACACTTTCTAATTTACCCGGAAAAGCAACGAAATGAAAATACCGATCAAAACTACGCGTCCAAAACCATCTCCAGAAAATGCAGTACTATATTCAGATTAAACATACCTAAAACAGTATACTAGCAGATCTAGGAATTATGGTGCAATTTATATAGCAAGATGCCACTGTAAGGCCGCGGAGCCGCGGCCTAAGCAAGGAATTGCCGCGGTTCCGCGGCCATATGAACAGTTCACTTGATCATATTTCACCATTATTCTTAGTTTTCCCTACTGTATTTTTTAAGTATTTTTAATCCTGAAAAATGTCAGATTTTAAAATTTGTCCAGAGAGGGTCCAAAAGATCGTATTTTTTTTTCGATCGGGATTTTTACTTTGTAAAAGCGTCGCCTAATGTTCTAGGTCGGCTCTGATACCAATGTTAGGTTAGTCTAGCACCCTATGATGAGTTTTGAAGCATCACATGTCCCAAAGTTTAAATTTTTATGGTGCTAAACGAACATATAATGGAATCGATCCTAGAAAATTAGGGTTTCGAATGAAAAAGCGAATCAAACTAAGGTTTCGAGACTACAACCTTTGTAGCTCCCTTTCACTGGACTCCTTGGTGTCTTGGGTGTTGGAAGAAGGTCCTCTTGAAGTCCTCTTACGTCCACGACGATCCACCACGGAGTTCTCCGTCCAAGCTTGCAACTTCGTAAAACCGAAGAGAACACTCTAAGCAAGTTGGCTAAACTTGCATAGAATGATGTTGTGGTTTGGAATCTCACTTCAAAAACCTTTCTTTGAGTGTGTTTAACTCACTAGAAAAACCTAGAGAGCAAATGGTGAAGGAGGATGAAGATGGTGGCTTTTCTTTTTAGCAAGTGTAGAATGATAAAAAGATGACCATACAAAAAAGAAATAAAATATAACCTTTTATATTTTATTCCTTCTTACCTCTAACCATGATTAAGTGATGGAGGGTTTATTTAACTTGAGTTTTAAATGATAAAGAGAAGGATAACCCAAGGTTAGAGGTAGGTGAGCAAGGTTAGGTTAGAAGAAGAATGTAGAAGCTAACAAAGATTATCCTTTTCTTTTCAATTTGTTTTAAATCCAAAATTAAATAAAAAACCATCACTTAATCTATGGTGTGAGTCTTATATTGCCACCATTTCCATGTGCTAACAACCATGATAGATGGGTGTATGTGTGTATGTATGTATGCACATCCACATGTGCATGAAACTAGATAGAAAGAAAGAAACATATACACACATGCATACATCCATCATGTCCATGAAAGGTTTTAAGTGAGAAAACTAATGGTTAAATGATAAATCAACACTTGATTTATCAATCCGGTCATATCTCATATGACCCCACCAAAAGAAGGCCGCCCGATCAATGTCCGATATCATATACGCACATTTTAATCGGGTGCATGCACATATCGCATACGCGCACCACAACGTTTCGCCTGGACTGGGTAACTCCTTTGTGGGACTCTAAGACTCGTCAATACGCCGGCAGAGGGTAATGATCATATCAAGTCCCCCAAGCCGCAAGCGGTCAGCTAAACGTAACGGCTACCCGGGTATTGAGCGATCAGAAGAAAACAAGCGAACCTGCTACAACTCCCGTCGAGCCAACCGGCAACACTACCGTACAGTTCGGTCTCTTCGTAAGCTATGCTGCATATCGAGCCTAGGGATGGTCACGTCGACCCTAATAACTCAATAAGTCGTGCCGGTGAATGGTCTATAACAGATCGAGAAACTACCGATAACACTTATCAGCAAATCTCAGCAGCCCTGGCCAGGGACTTACTGATATAACCAGTCGGGCACCGCACAGTATCAACTCCCAATACCGGGAGAGACGAAAACCCCTCCTATCGCTCATTGCCTTCGTGTCTCTCGGGACTGTACCCAACGGCCACCTGTTTGCACGACTCAGTAGAGCCGTGGTAGGGTGACAATCAAAGTACAGTGGGAGAACACACAAGACTCTTTGACGATCTCGGGTCTACAGACTAACCTGTACCAGTGTCACCTGAGAACTGCTATTCGATGATTGATATAATTCCATATAGGAGTTCTCGGTGAGTCCGTCCAGTATACCCAGTCAGCACTGAGCACCCGTATATGATCTTGATGTCAAACATCGATGAATATGGGAACATCCATCGCCCATCGCATGGGTCTAGTATCATATACGCTAGTCTACTCTGGTATATCAATGCCCCGTCTCGATATACCTTCGACTAGGGACTTTCCAGGATATGCTTATAAACTACAGATGTCCCACTAGTATGATCTCCATCATAATCAGAGCAGTCAAGCCAATATCCTCAGAGCTTTATCAGCATGTATGAGTGAATAATAAGCATGATCAAGTCAATATGTCAGATAAAGAAGAACCAGATAGCATACTATCATGTCGAGCAAGAATGCATACTGAATATATATACATGTATAGATATATCCACTATCATATAATGGCCTCTAGGGCATACAAATATCCAACACCTATCGCTCATTGCCTCCATGTGATTCGGGAATGTACCCAAAAACCACCGTTTTGCACGCTCTCTTGGACGTGGTAAGGTGGAAATCAAAGCACAGTGGGAATCACACAAGACTCTATGACGATCTCGGGTCAACAGACTACTCTGTACCAGTGTCACCAGAGAACTGCCATCTGACGTAAGGTATAATACCATCTGGGAGTTCTCGGCGAGTCCGTCCAGTGTACCCAGTCTCCACTGAGCACCCGTATATCATCTCTGATGTCAAACACCAATGGATATGGGATCATCCATCGCCCATCTGTATGGGTCGAGAAGGTATGCGCTAGTCTACTCTGGTATATCGATGCCCCGTCTCGATACACCCACGACTAGGAACCTTGAAGGATGTACTTATGGACTACCATGTCCCCACTAGTATGATCTGCATCATAGTCCAGGTAGTCAAGTACACATCCTAAGGGCTTTACCAACATGTAACAGAGAGACAATCAGTATAGACGTTAAGGTAAAGAGCAACCAGATAGCATACTATCATGTCGAGCAAGAAAGTCCTCCCTATATATGTCCAAGCATCCACTACAATATACATCCTATGTATACTAATGGCCTCTAGGGCATACATATAACTAACAATCTTCCACTTGCACTAGGGCCATCTGATAGCAGTCGTTGTAGTATCTCATACTCAACCATCCCATAAAAGTCTCTCTCTGGAAAAAGGCCTTTGTGAATGGATCCGCCGTGTTGTCCTCTGAGTATACTCTCCTTACCTCGATCACCCTAGAGATCAACCATCTCCATGATCAGGTGACACTGCCTTAGAATATGTCTAGATCACTGATGGGACCGGCGTTCCTTAGCATAAGCCACAACTCCATTGTCTCACAATGGTTGGAACGTAGTTCATCTCATGAACCAATATACACCCAAACATCCTCCTTGGTAGCATCTTAAGTAGCGTGTATCCAGCCTTAATCGTCTAGTTAGCCACGGTATCTGGCTTGGAACTTTTCCAACATACCGTCCCTTTACTGAGGGTAAAGACAATGCCTGTGATGCTTCAAAACCGGATTATGCTTTTAGACATAGCCCGGACAACCCCAAATCTTAACTAACTTAAGAGATGGGCTCTTCCCTTATCATATCAAATATGATGTGGTAGGCAACTGATTTGATTTGAACCCTATTCAATAGGTATGCAGCTTCTCAAATGCATAACTCCCAAAAAGGAAATAGGTAACTCAGTAGTACTCATCATAGAGCACACCATATCACATAGGGTGCATTTGCTCCACCCCGATATACCATCATGCTATGGTGTATACGGAGGAGTAATGCTGAGAGAGAATCTCATTCTCCTTTAGAATAGTCCAGGATTTCCGTGCTCAAGTATTCTCCTCCTCGATCTCATCAAAGGACATAATACTTATACCCGTATTGGTTCTCTACTTCTAACTTATATTCTGTGAATATCTTAAAAGGTTCGGATTTGTGTTTCAACAGGAACATAGGTCTGAATCTCGAAAAATCATCAGAGAATGTAAAGAAGTATAAAGAATCGGTCTTGGCAAGTGTAGACAGGGGACCTACATACATTAACATGTATCATCCCAAGAGTTCACTAACTCTTTCTCTGTTTCTAGTAAACGGAGCTATGGTCATCTTATCTCTGTGACATGACTGGCAAGTTTCACAAGATGTAAATTCAAACTGATTTAAATATGCATCTAAAATGTAACTTCAGCCAGTCGGATCGCATTAATATGACCTAGTCTACAATGCCTCAAGAAGGATTCGTTCATTTCTGAACTCTTCCTCTTTTGTGTGTTCTGTATACAAGGAACTGTAGTTTGATTTAGAACATCAATGCTTTTAGATAACGTGCCTGAACCGATCAACTTTTGATATAGGAAATGTTCAAAACATTATCCAACAATACAAAATTTTATCATTTCTTTACTGATAAAGAGACGGATATGATTTTGTATGTCAGGTTCGGTATCTAATAACATTCGTTCAGAATCAATGTATTGGTAATACAGGGTGACAGTGACCAACAGACTTGGCTGCAACTCTTGCCCCGTTTTCTGCCTCATGAAACTTATCGCCCGTTCTCAGTTCTCTACCTTTCTGTAGCCCTATGTAACATATTACATATCTGGGATCTTGATCCGGTATCAAATACCCAGGATGCAGAGGATACTGAGAAAAAGTTCTTTGTAATGAACACACCCGAAGATGATGCATCAGCATGCACTCTCTTCGTTTGGGCGGCACGGGAATTCTGGTAATCCCCAATTTCCTGCGCTGTCTTATAGAAATTATAAGTTGGAGTGGGACCAACGTTCCCCAGCTTAGTATAACAAGCGGGTTCGGTCAAATATCCGTATTATTATCTTGATTAAGGCGTGATATGGTCGCTACCTGGAGAGAGAGAGAAGAAAACACTCAGCGTGCGCTCTTGCAAGATCAGATTGGTTATTATTTTATCTAATCAGGATGGCTCCCACTGTTTTTATCAAATCTTCCTTCAAACCCTAAAAGGAAAGACTAGCCGGGATTAATTACACACTACAAGTTCGCCAATCTTTCAGCCAGGCCAGTGTCGGTACTTTGAGGGAGGTCCCCCGTGCTTTCGCACGAACCTAATTAATGTAAACCTCGTTTTCCCAGAGGCGTAACCTCGTTAGCACCTTTCTAGACACCTACTTGATCGGCTAATTGTAATGTGTAAAACTCTCCCAGGAGTAACTCTTATTCGCAGCGGGTATCGGGATCCAACTATCTCATAGAAGGTATGCAATCTCATTGCAAATTTCAACACTTGAAATTCCCGATAATTTTGCCCCTAGCGTTCTATGACCTTGACGAATGCCAAACAACCCATAGTCCACTAGTCAAGTTCAACCCGTACATTTCTTGATTGAATTAAACCCACCCGCACGACCCTTGACGAATGCCAAACAACGCCGTACGAATACCCTAATCCAATCTGCATCATATGCATAAGCAGATAAATACTAGTTAGCTACCGCACACTACGCCTTGACGAATGCCAAACTACCGCAGCACGAATACTAACAAGTACTTATCTGAAATGACGGAGGGCTACGACAGGTTTTTCTGAAAACCTCTTGCGTAATGAACTTGATATCGTTGTAGAATCAAATGATTTTAAAATGGAGCGTTTTTGAGGCTTTTCTAGTTTTGCTAAAGGAGTCACTCCCGGTGAAGGGATCGTCGGTCCTTTCCTCGTCGAATGAGGTGCGGGATATATCATATATATCACTGTGCAAAGAAAAAACTCTTAAAATCAATCAAAAGACAAACCGAGTGTGTAGCATCTGCCAGTTATTGCTAAAGGAGTCACTCCCGGTGAAGGGATCTCGGTCCTTTCCTCATCGAATAAGGTGCAGGATATATCACATATACCGCTTTGCAAAGAAAGAACTGTAGCTACCTGTTTTATTTTTGAAATTCAATTCTACAACATCTTAGGTTTCTTTTTACTTTCATTAATCACATTAATGAAGTTCCATCATTTAAGTACCTAAACATCACAGATAAATACGACGTACACTTATGCCATCCGCGTTCGCCTCGATGTCCCCTCCTGCACCGTTAGGTTAGGTAACTAACGGCAGAGTGGGGCAAGGCTAGCGCGGGTGTAAAACATAAGTAACGCCTATATAATATATCATATATACTATATACAGTATCCATCACAGAACATATCATATGATCACATCACAGATATCGCAGCAGAAGAATCATATGAAATATTTGATATACTAGGACGTCCGTGTTTTCAATACGAGCCAGTATAAAACACGGATTCCACGGTCGCGATGAATAGCCAAACCTACACCCCTAGACCCCTACGAGAGCGGCAAGCAACCCTACCAATTCTAGAGTTAGGAGACCCGGACTCGACTCCTCGAGTTGGTCTCCCACTGGACTCCAGAACCCGGTTACTTGTGCTCCCCTCCTTGGGTCAATCCTAGTGCGGAAAAGTAAAAAATATACAAAAGGTGACATCTTCCGCAACCTGGAAGTGCCCCAATAAAAGAATATTACATATAAGTTTTTACATGAATGAAAATGAAAACACTCATCTCACATAAAAACCCCCGGCTATTCAAACATGACGATCCAATATAACATATCCAGCAACACATAACATCACATGTCATCAACGTAAGTAAATATGCGCATCCCAATTGTCGTTGACATATAGCAACGAAACCGGCGATATCACATATTACACTTACGGTCACAGAAAAGAAAGTGTAAAACTACAACAGTTGGAATCATCAACATCCTCAGACATCGCATGCCTGACTAAATGAATTCCTTAGACATCGCATGCCTAACAATTATAAATCCCGCATTTTAGTCTCATTATCGAAAACACTTTTCAATATCAAGTCGGGCAATTCAACAAGATTCCCGACATCCTGATCGAATGCTCGTCGCAAACTTCAGTAGACAGCCGCACCCCCGATACCGTCGACGAAGTGCACCAAGGCGGAACACCGCTACCGCGAGCACCTGGGCGGATGCTTTCGGTGACGGGGTTCTCCTATAGTCACTTGGTCGGGGATAAGGGGTGTAGCTGTCTATTAAGTTTATCCGGCGAGTATCCGCGTACGCTACGTGATTGCGACGGACTTTTGATCGCATCAAAATTCCGTGGCAACCGATCAAGTGAGACTAAAGTGATATGTTTATAACATTCATTCAGTTATCTCATAACTTATTGTGAATTCCAATTATTGTATCACATTCCGGATAAATAGAAAATGTTAAACTTTCCGATCGAACAATCGAACACCCAAGTTTTCCCGAAACAGCTCATCACATGAAATAAGTTTAAAAACATCGAGTTCATGCCTCAGTACCAACGGTCCAGCTGTAGAAGGGTCAAGCCAACGCCTCACATGTGGCACGCCGTACTGCCCCAAACCCGAAGGTTCAAAGGGCAGTTCAAGACGGTCACATAATCGAGTTAAGGTTTGTTGTCTTCTAGAGGGACCATCGCGTTACTTGGACTACTTAGAACGTCATTAAACTTCGGAAAAATCCAACACTTGGAAATTTTCCGGTAGGGGAAAAATTGGGTATTTATATCCGGTCGAACTTTTTAACATATTCAATAATTATCCGGAAAGACACATAGACAAAGCTTGATAATCCTATCGAATCTGCGAACTCCCAAAACACCCGAGAAAACTTAAATCTTGAGTGATATTTAAAAAATACCCAGAGAACTCAGCACTGAATAAAGGAAGTTACTGTGCAAAATTGGGAGGGTGACGTCACACTATTGCCGCGGAACCGCCGCAGAAGCTAGGCTTCTGCCGCGGTTCCGCCGCAATCTTGAAGTATCTTTTGTCAAATTTTGCACCGTAATTCTTATAATTCCCTGCTAAATTTTTAAGCATTTTTAATATGGAAAAAACCCAGTTTTTGAAAAAAGTCCAGAGAGCGTGAAATTTTAGGGTTTCGGGTTCGTTCGGGTTTCAAACTTCGTCTACGCATCGCCTAAGGCTCTAGCTAGGCTCTGATACCACTGTAGGGTTCCTAGGCACACTAATGAGGTCTCACAAGGCATCAACCATGCCAATTTCAAATTTTACAAGTGCCGAGAAACCCTAATTCGGATCGTTAACTAGAATTTTAGGCGAAACAATGAAACTAGTTAACAACTTAACTAAGTGAACGGAAATACAACCTTTGTAGATCCGGTTCTCCACCTCCATTGCTCCATGATGAAGTCCCCTTGCTGTCCAAATCTAATCCCGGGCTCTAGCGTCGGTTTCATCGGAGAAATGGGCGGGCTAGGTCATCGACAACGATGCCGAAGATGATCTACGTCGAGGCATCACAAGATCAAGCTCCCACTTCACCAAGTCATGAAACATATGAAGAAAACACCCTATACTACTTGGCAAGAGGTAGAGGATGAAGAAATAAGAAGTGGGTTCACTTTAGAATTGGATTTCTCACTCATTTCATCAAATCACCATTGATGGAATCAAGTTTCTTCATCTTGAAGAAGAAGAAGAAGAAAATATTATGATAAGTTAATTAAAAATACCAAAGAAAATGAATACTTATCATAATATGAACCATGGTTAGGTGTAGAGAATTGACTAAGGTTAGATGAATGGTTAGGGTTAAGCATGAAGACAAAATGGTCACTTTGGTCAAAACTTCATGAAGCTTCAACAAGCTTCATGTTTGAAAGCAACCCTTTTGTTTTCATTTCCCTTTTTCTTTTGTCAAAACAAAATAAATAAATGCATAAATAAATCAAATGAAACCCTAACCATTAACTAACCATGGTTTAATCATACACTTAACCAAGTTAGCATGTATCATCAAACATGATACAATCAAGTGCACAAAAAGTATATCACATATACAACTTGTGCAATGCAAGTGAGAAAATCCATTTAAAGTGAACCAATACTAGTTAATGCAAAGTATTATATCAAATATATAATTATACATTAAACCATTAAATCAACACTTGATTTAACGATCCGGTCATATCGCATATAACCGACTAATATTCAATGTATCGGCTTATCGAATCAATCCTTGATTCGATAACTAGGTTATATCGCATACAACCATTCGATACATTCATCGCGAGGATAGAATACGGTATCACATACACGCATTATTCTCGGTCCCGCACATATCTCATATTCGCTCCTATTTCGTTTCGCTTGAGCCAGGAAACCTCTGTGTAGGACTCTAAAGACTCGTCAATACGCCGGCAGCAGGTGATGATCATATCAAACACCCACAAGCCGCAAGCGGTCTGCTAAACGTAACGGCCATCCGGGTATTGAACGATCAGAAGATCGACGAGCAAGCCCGCTCATACTCCTGTGAATCCAACCAGTAACACTTACCGTACAGTCCGGTCTGTTCGTCTGATATGTCGCATATCTCGCCTAGGGGTGGTAAACGTCAGATCCCAATAGCTCGATAAGTCGTGTCGATATGAGGTCTATAACAGTTCGAGAAACTACGGGTAACACTTACCAGTAAATCTCAGCAACCCTTGCCAGGGATTTCCGGTTATAGCCAATCGAACACAGCGCAACATCAACTCCCTATACCGGGAGAGACGAATCCCCTCCTAACGCTCATTGTCTCCATGTGATTCGGGACTGTACCCAAAAACCACCGTTTTGCACGCCCTCTTGGAAGTGGTAAGGTGGAAATCAAAGCACAGTGGGAATCACACAAGACTCTATGACGATCTCGGGTCAACAGACTACTCTGTACCAGTGTCACCAGAGAACTGCCATCTGACGTAAGGTATAATACCATCTGGGAGTTCTCGGCGAGTCCGTCCAGTGTACCCAGTCTCCACTGAGCACCCGTATATCATCTCTGATGTCAAACACCAATGGATATGGGATCATCCATCGCCCATCTGTATGGGTCGAGAAGGTATACGCTAGTCTACTCTGGTATATCGATGCCCCGTCTCGATACACCCACGACTATGGACCTTGAAGGATGTACTTATGGACAACCATGTCCCCACTAGTATGATCTGCATCATAGTCCAGGTAGTCAAGTACACATCCTAAGGGCTTTACCAACATGTAACAGAGAGACAATCAGTATACACGTTAAGGTAAAGAGCAACCAGATAGCATACTATCATGTCGAGTAAGAAAGTCCTCCCTATATATGTCCAAGCATCCACTACAATATACATCCTATGTATAGTAATGGCCTCTAGGGCATACATATAACTAACAAGCAAAGGCCTCAATCTGGAGGTCTTTTCCGCCATACACCAAGAACATCTCCTTAGTCCTTCTTAGGTACTTTAGATTGTTCTTTACTGCTATCCAATGTTTCTCCCCAGGGTTTGACTGATACCTGCTTACCACACTCAGTGCATAAGCCACATCCGGTCTGGTACACAACATCGCATACATTATATAGCCTACCGCAGAAGCGTAGGGTATAATAGAATGCGATCCCTCTCCAAATCAGTCTTAGGAGACATCTCTTTGGAGAGGGTGATCCCGTGACAAGCCGGTAGATTACCGCCCTTGGAATCTTCCATACTGAATCTCTTTAATATGGTGTCGATGTACCTGGACTGTGAAAGTCCTAATATCCTCTTGGATCTGTCACGGTAGATCCGGATACCCAGAATGTATGAGGCATCACCCAGGTCTTTCATGGAGAACCTGTGTGACAAGAACCCCTTGACAGATTATAGCATAGGAATGTCATTTCCTATTAAGAGAATGTCATCCATGTATAAAACGAGGAATACTACAGTTCTCGCTACAAATCTACAATAAATGCATGGTTCATCTGGATTTTTGGTAAAGCCAAATTCCTTGACCGTCTCATCAAAACAGATGTTCCAACTCCGCGATGCCTGCTTTAGTCCATAAATGGACTTAAGCAACTTGCACACCTTTCCGCTGCTCCCACTCTGAATGAAACCCTCTGGCTGGTCCATATAGACACACTCCTCTAAATGTCCATTTAGAAAAGCTGTCTTTACGTCCATCTGCCAAATCTCATAATCGTGGAAGGCAGCAATGGCAAGAAGGATCCGAATGGATTTCAACATAGCTACTGGAGAAAAGGTTTCGTCATAGTCCAAACCAGGTCGCTGATGAAAACCCTTTGCTACCAGTCTAGCTTTATAGGTCTCAACCTGTCCATCTACACCAATCTTCCTTTTGAAGATCCACTTGCATCCTATGGGTTTTACCCCATCTGGAGCAATGTCCAACGTCCATACTTTGTTGGTGTACATGGACTCCATTTCGGTCCGCATTGCATCCAGCCATTTTACCGAGTCGACGCTCTGAATGGCTTGCTGGAAGCTAGTAGGCTCATCAAAATCTATGATGCAATCCTCTCTATCCCCGTCAGTGAGAAAACTGTAGTATCTCTCGGGCGGAAGAGACTGCCTACTACTTCTGCGGAGCGGCGTGGGAATGTCCTGATCTTTCGAACCCTCTGGTTCTACTAAGCTTTCAGTAATAGCTCGTGGTTCTGGAATTTCTTCCAGTTCTATTGCACTCCCACTTAATTCTTTTTCTATGAACTGGTGTTCTAGAAAGTGGGCATGGCGAGAAACAAACACCTTTTGTTCCTCTTCGCAATAGAAGAAATATCCCTTGGAGTTCTTTGGATATCCCACAAACTTGCACTGTACTGAGCGTGCCTTGAGCTTGTCCGCATGCTGCTTTTTTACAAAAGCTGGACATCCCCATGTCTTAATGTGATTAAGATAGGGTCTCTTCCCACACCACATCTGATATGGTGTAGTGGGCACAGTCTTAGTTGGAACCCGGTTCAAAAGGTATGCAGCTGATTCTAGCGCATATCCCCAAAACGATCGCGGCAACTCAGCGTTACTCATCATGGACCGTACCATATCCAATAGGGTTCGGTTCCGTCTCTCCGATACACCGTTATGTTGCGGAGTGTTTGGAGGAGTAAGCTGAGAGAGAATTCCATTCTCTTTTAAGTAACCCAGGAACTCGGCACTCAAGTATTCACCACCTCGATCAGATCTCAGTGTCTTGATACTTTTGCCTGTTTGTTTTTCTACTTCATTCTTATATTCCTGGAATTTTTCAAAAGCCTCGGATTTATGTTTCATTAAGAAGACATAACCGTACCTTGAAAAGTCATCCGTAAAAGTAATGAAGTAAGAATAACCGCTTCGTGCATGTGTAGACATTGGACCGCACACGTCGCTGTGTACGAGTCCCAAGAGCTCGCTCGCTCTTACTCCGTGTTCAGTGAACGGAGTCTTTGTCATCTTTCCCTTGAGACAGGATTGACAAGTTGCATACGATTGATATTCGAACGGATCCAAATATCCTTCTGCATGCAACTTAGTCAACCTTCTCTCATTGATGTGACCCAGTCTACAATGCCATAAGAAAGTTTTATTGATTTCTGGAGACTTTCTTTTGTGTGTATTCTGGACATTGAAAATCTGCGGTTGGTTTAATACGTATATACCGTTGTTCAATGTACCTGACCCAATCAAAACTTGATTAAGGTGAATGTTCACTACATTACTTACAAATGCAAATTCATAACCTTCTTTAGATAATAAAGATACAGAAATGATATTACAGGTTGCATTTGGTACATAATAACAACTACGCAAAACCAAAAAGTGTCCATTCGACAATCCCAGGTGATAGTCCCCCACGGCCTCAGCATCCATGCTAGCACCGTTTGCAACTCTGAGGGTCATGTCACCTGCCTTCAAAACTCTACGCTTTCTCAACGCGTGCAAAGAATTACAGATATAAGATCCTAATCCGGTATCCAATACCCAGGATGAAGAGTTTATTGATAGATAGTTTTCAATAACATACACACCTGAAGCTGATGCCGCAACTCGCTTCAAATCCTGTGTTCTGGCCTTCCAAGCCTTGCAATCTTGTTTCCAGTGACCACTTTTGTGACAATAGAAGCATTCTTCCTTCCCCACCAGCTTTCCCGCTATCTTTGTTGCTTTTCCTTTTCCCTTCGGATCCACTTTACCGACACCGCCTCTTGGTTTGGCGGGGGCTTTCTTCTTCTTACCCTTGGCTTTCGCCCTGGATCTAGAAGAGGAAGATCCTCCTACAAACAAAGTGGATGTCTCCCTACTTTTCTGTAGGGTGCCCTCAGCACTCCTCAACATGTTCAGAAGTTCGGAAAGTTCAACCTCCTTTCCTTGCATGTTGAAGTTAAGAATAAACTGGGCGTAAGTGGAAGGAAGGGACTGGAGAATCAAATCAGTATAGAGTTCATTCTCCAACGTGGTCCCAAGGTCCGCGAGCTCCTCTTTGTAGCCAATCATCTTAAGCACGTGTTCCGCTACCGATGATCCGACGGCCAACCTTGCCGAAAACAACTTCTTCGACACTTCGTATCTTGCGATACGAGACTGCTCTCCATACAGTTCTTTTATATGAAGAAATATGGACTCTAGGTCCATATTCTCGTTCCTCCTCTGATGTTCGTTGTCCATCGAGGCTAGTACGAGGCATCTGGCCTTCACGCAATCTATTTCCCAGGTCTTGTAGATTTCCTTATCTACGACACTGGTTTTGGGACCTGGGACAGGGGGAGCTTTGGTGGTAAGGACATACCCCAGCTTGTCGTAAGTGATTGCCATCTTGACATTCCTGAGCCAATCTTTGTAGTTTGGCCCTGTCAATATGTTTTTATCTAGTAATAACTTAAGTCCGGTCATGTTGAATGGTCGCTGCAATTAGGAGAGAGAAAAGAAACACTTTAGCATGATGCTCTTACAAGTTTAGAGTGGTTTTTAATTTGTCTAAACTGGATGGCTCCCACTGTCTCTCGAATCCCTTCTCAAACCATAAAGAAAGGATTAGTCAGGATCAATCTCACCGTACAATACTTGCTTAACCGTTCAGCCAGGCCAGTGTCGGTACTTCCAGGGAGGTTTTCCAACGCTTTCGCGAAGTTCCTTAATTAAGTAACCTCTTTTCACAGTGGGCGTAGCCCCGCTAACACCTTTCTAGACACCTACTAAGTTTATAGCATTGATCGTTAAGTGAGAGTTTTCCCGAGGAATAGCATATACTCACAGTAGGATCGGGATCCAAATATCATCGCGTGATAAAACCGAAGGAATCCTACCAGAATTATCACACTCCAAATGGTATGCAGCGCTAGCAAGTTTCAATACTTATGAAACTCCCGATGTGGATATTTTCTTCCCCATGCTCTTATGACCTTGACTTTGGCCAAAATATCATAAGTCACATGTCAAGTTCTACCCGTCATTCTCCTGGTTAATTTGCACCCACCCATACCTACCCTTGACTTTGGCCAAAATGGCAGCACGACTGTCCCAAACCAACGCATCTATCTATGCTGCACATGAATACCCAATAGCTACCAATCACTATGCCTTGACTTTGGCCAAAATACATAGCTTGAATACTTTTTGACCATTCATGTGGAATGACGGAGGGCTACGAATGGTTTTGGCGAAACCGTGAACGTAGTGAACTTGATATAATCGATGGAACGAGATAGCTTTTAAAAGGAGTGGTTCATGCTCCGCGTTTAAAAGTTTAGTTTTGAAAAGAACCGAGTGGTTTTCAAAGTGTTCCAATCGACTTTTACTTGGTTTATTTTCTTGCATTAGTTCTTTTAATGCGTCCCATCATTTAATCCTACCATTGCAGAAAACAACCAAAATATGACGTACGCTTATGCCATTCGCATTCGCCACGGGGCCCCGTCATCACCCGTTAGGTTACTTAACTAACGACAGAGCGGGGGCTGGGCCAGCGCGGCTGTAAAACATAAGCAACGCCTAAATAATTATCATATATAAATATATAGCAATGATATACATTACAGATCACAGATGAATACATTGGATATACTAGGAATCCGCAATCCGTTCGAGCCTGCAACGAAAAGCGGATTACACGGTCGCGGTGGATAGCCAATACCCCACCCAAGACCCCTACGGGTGCGGCAAACTACCCGCCAAGTACCCGAAGCGAAGCAACCTCCCTCAACACCGTGAGTAGGCCACTCGGCACTTCGAGATACCCGGTAGTTTGTGCACCCCCTCCATGGGTCTATCCTAGGAGCAAAAACAGTAAAAAGAATTATACAATGGCGGCTACAACCCCGACCCGGTTGCGCGGCCATACAAATAATATTATTACATCAATTTACATATTACAATGAATGAAAGAAAAAGCAACACTCATCTCACATCCACCCCGGCTATTCATCCGCGACAATCCAATCCATTCATATACACATACCATCATCAATCACAGATCACAGATATGTTTAACCCCGACTAATCGACATATAGCGATTAGCCGACGTTCAATACATATAAACATCACAGATATAACCTTTTAGTCAAAGTGTATTGAAGTTCGATAAAAAATACGGATTTATAGGCCCCCAAAAACAAATTTCTATTCTGGAAAACCGGGGCACATATAAACCATCTTAAAAATCCCAAAACCAAGTCAGAAATACACGGCACCAGTGAAAAGCCAAGACGGCCGCGGTTGCGCGGCAATAGCTTGCTATTGCCGCGGAACCGCGGCTCTTTGGTAGAATCACTGGATCGTTTTTGGTGGCTTTCTTCACAAAACCCTGAGATGATTTTTGGAGTATGATTTATTTTGTTTTGAACAGAAAAAATTTTAACAGAAACTTAGGGTTTTGAAAACTCGGTTTTTCGATTTTTCCGATTCGAACTTCGATACACTCTACTACCTAGCTAGTTTATGTTTAGTTAGGCTCTTATACCACTGTAAGTCCACGTTGCCCACCCCGGTGCTTGCGGGGAGGCGGAAAACGGAATAAAAATCGAATTTTTATGAACTTAGGCAACATGGACTAGACTATGAAGGATCTTTGCTAAACAAAAACAAGCTAAAGCTAACTAGAAACTAGCTAAGTGCTAGAAAGGTTATACCTTGGGCTTTATGTCCTTCTCTCCTTTCTCCTTGGAGTAGTGGAAAGAGGTCACCTTTGTCGTCTTCTCACATCGAAGAAAGATCCACCCGAAAGCCTCAACCTTTGGCTTCAACTCCAAGCTAGAAGTAACTAGGGTGTAAGAAGTGCTAATCCTTAAACCCTAGATGAGAGTAGAGATTATCAAGAAGAGGTTTTTCTCAAGCTCAAGTGTTTCTCAACACATGAGAGGGGAGAGCTTGAGGGAGAGGAAGAACAAGAGAGAGAAAGCAAATGATAGAATGAGAATAAAAATGAACCATTCTCACATATATGTGTGAATTATTGTAATTAGATAATTAGCTAGATAATTGTCATGGTTAATCAAGACATGACCATTATCATTTCATTTTTAATGCAAATTGCAAGGATCAAAGAGCATCTTCCAAATGAAATGATGATGGTCAAAGTGTCAACCAAGGTCAACAAGTCAAGAAGGTCAAATGGTCAACAACCATAACCATGCACAATTATTAAACTAATATCAATTAACCATAATACACACATAAGCATTAGGGTTAATAAAATGACAATAGTCATTAACCCTAATCAAGGTCCTCTCCCTCTGTCTCAAGCAACTGTGCATATGCACCCGTATTCGTGATCCGAGGAATACGAATACAATGAGAAAAACCAATCCCAAATCATATACTAGGATACGGCTTAAACCAAAGCCCGCTAGTATAAACTGTCCGGACAGCAAACGTGCACAAGTGCACGGATGTGAACGAACCCTGTCGCAAAACCATGCGACCTCTACTCATTTTGCCTAAAGGCGAATAGCTCTCTGTGTGGGACTCTAAAGACTCGACACTACGCTGGCAGTGGGTTTAACCACAAACCGCAACCGGCACTAGTTGTACGTAACGGTCCCCAGGTAGATGTCGATAAGAAGACTGACGAGGTGAACCCCATCTGAACTCCTACTGAGCCTGTATGTGACAATCTCCGTACAGTCCGGTCTGTTCGTCTGATACATCGCATGGCGAGCCTAGGGGGGCGGTGAACGTCAGTCCCTTAATAGCGGTACAAGTCGTGTCGGAGTGTAGCCCAGAACACCCTGAGATAACACTGGAAACCTACCAGTATATCTCGCTTGCCCTGGCCAGGGACTACTCGTGTAATGGCTCTCCTGGACACAGCGCGATGTCAACCCCCAATACCGGGAGAGACGAATCCTGTCTAACCGTCACTGCCTCCAAGTGCTTCGGGACTGCACCCAAAAACTACCTGTTTGCACGACTCCTTTGAGCCGTGGTAGGGTAGTAATCAAAGTGCAGTGGGAACACACTCGAGGCGAAGTGACAGTGTCAAGTCAGCGGACTAAGCTGTACTCATGTCACCTGGGAACTGATAACTGACGATAGGTATAATACCAACCAACAGTTCCCGACGAGTCCTGTCCAGTGTACTCGTAACCTAACGAGCACCCGCATACTATCTCAAGTACGACATACTGACGGCTGTGGGACAGACCGTTTCCCACGCTGGGATGAGAAACGCATACGCTAGTCTACTCCGGAGTATCGATGCCATGTCTCGATAGTCCAACGACTAGGGACCTGTATAAGGATGTGCTTATAGATCACCCAGCACCCACGAGTGTGAGCGCCATCACAACGCTGGTAATCAAGCAAAGATCCTAAGGGCTCTACTAATATGTATATCAGCGATATGTTAAAAGAAACACATGCACATATTAAAGCAGAGACAAACCAAGTAGCATACTACCATTTCGACCAAGATTGTATATACAACTGTGAATATTCCAAGCTTCCATCAAGTAATATACAAGCTAGTATGATACAGTAATGGCCTCTAGGGCATATACACTAACAGATGTCACCGTTGATGCATATTATTTACTTTTCCGCATTAGGATAGACCCAAGGAGGAGAGCACAAGTTACCAGGTTCTAGGGTCTAGTGGAAGACCATCTCGAGGAGTCGAGTCCAAGTCTCCTAACTCTAGAATTGGTAGGGATGCTTGCCGCTCTCGTAGGGGTCTTGGGATGTGGGTTTGGCTATTCATCACGACCGTGGAATCCGTGTTTTATATAGGATCAAAATAAAACACGGACATCCTAGTATATCCAATATTTCATATGTTGTTTTCTGCTTCGATATCTGTGATGCGATCATTTGATATGTTCAGATAGATACTGTATATAGTATATATGATATATTATATAGACGTTGCTTATGTTTTACACCCGCGCTAGCCCTGCCCCGCTATGCCGTTAGTTACCTAACCTATCGGTGCATAACGGGACATCGAAGCGAATGCGGATGACATAAGCGTACGTTGTATTTTTCTGTGATGTTTAGGTGACTTAAATGATGGGACATTCATTAATGAGATTAATGAAAGAAAATAAACCTAAAAGATGTTGTGGAATCGAATTTCAAAAATCAGGTAGCTCTAGTTGTTTCTTTGCATAGCGGTATTCCTTGTAGAATATCCAGCACCTCATTCGACAAGGAAAGAGCCAAGATCCCTTCATCGGGAGTGACCTCTTTAGCAATAATTAGCAGATGCTACAACCTTCGGTTTGACTTTTGACTGCTTTTCTAGTTCTTGCTTTGCACAGTGGTATTGTGAATATCCTGCACCTCATTCGATGAGGAAAGAGCCGAGATTCCTTCACCGGGAGTGACCTCTTTAGCGAAACTAGCAAAAGCCTCAAAAACACTCCATTTTAAACTATTTGATTCTGCAACGAGATCAAGTTCAAAGCGTTAAAGGTTTTCTTAAAAACCATCCGCAACCCTCTGTCATTTTAGGAAGTAGAGTACTTAGTATTCTTGATATGTTTGTTGACCATAGTGAAGGCACAGTGTACGGTAGCTAAGTGATGTCTTCCTACACAGCATATGATGCGATTACTTAGGACAGTCATGTGACTTTGTTGACCTTAGTTAAGGGTCATGTGGGTGGGTCTAATTAATCACGAAATGACGGGTAGAGCTTGACTAGTGCTTATGATTTGTTGACTATAGTTAAGGTCATAAGTGCTAGGGGTAAAAACCATTATCGGGAGTTTCAAGTGTTGAAATTTGCAATGAGATTGCATACCTTCTATGAGATAGTTGGATCCTGATACCCACTGTGAGTAATTGTTACTCCTGGGAGAGTTTTGCACGTTACAATTAGCCGATCAAGTAGGTATCTAGAAAGGTGTCAACGGGATTACGCCCCTGGGAAAACGAGCTTTATTTTAATTAGGTCCGTGCGAAAGCACGGGGAACCTCCCTCAAAGTATCGGCACTAGCCTGGCTGAAAGATTGGTGAACTTGTAGGGTGTAATTAATCCCGGCTAGTCTTTCCTTTTAAGGTTTGAAGGAAGATTTGATAAAAACAGTAGGAGCCATCCTGATTAGATAATATATAACCAATCTTATCTTGCAAGAGCGCACACAGAGTGTTTTCTTCTCTCTCTCTCTCTCCAGGTAGCATCCATTTCACGTCTTAATCAAGATAATAATATGGATGTATTGACCGAACCCGCTTGTTATACTGAGCTGGGGAACGTTGGACCCTCTCCAACTTATAATTGTTATAAGACTGAGCAGGAAATAGGGGAATACCAGGATTCCCATGCCACCCAAACGAAAAAAGTACATGATGATGCATCTTCTTCGGGTATGTTCATTACATAGAACTGTTTCTCAGTATCCTCTACGTCCAGGTTATTTGATACCGGATCAGGATCCTACATATGTAATCTGTTACATGGGCTACATATAGGTAGAGAACTGAGAACGGGTGATAAAATTTCAAGAGTTGGAAATGGTGAAATTGTTGCAGCCAAGATGTTGGCAGATATCACCCTGTATTACCAAATACATTGATTCTGAACGAATGTTATTAGATACCGAACCTGATATACAACATCATATCAGTCTCTTTATTTACTAAAGAAGGATATAATTTTGTGTTGTTGGATAATGTTTTGAACATTTCCTATATCAAAAGTTGATCGGTTCAGGCACGTTATCTAAAAGCATATACGTTCTAAATCAAACCACAGTTCTTAACGTACAGAACACACACAAGAAGAAGAGTTCAGAAATGAACGAATCCTTCTTGAGGCATTGTAGACTAGGTCATATCAATGCGACCCGACTAGCTAAGTTACATTTAGATGGATATTTAAATCAGTTTGAATTTACATCTTATGAAACTTGCCGTCATGTCACTAAGATAAGATGAGCATAGCTCCGTTTACTTGAAACAGAGAAAGGGTTAGTGAACCCTTGGGACTGATACATAGTGATGTATAAAGGTCCCGAGTCTACATATGCCAGGATTGGTTCTTTATACTTCCTTACATTCACTGATGATCTCTCAAGATACAGACACATGTTCTTGTTGAAACACATGTCAAAAGCTTTTGAGAAATTCAAAGAATATAAGTCAGAAGTAGAGCACCAAAACCAGGTATAAGTATTATGTTTTTTGATGTGATCAGGGAGGAGAATACTTAGGCATAGAGATCCTGGACTATTCTAAAAGAGAATTAGATTCTCTCTCAGCATTACTCCTCCTTATACACCACAGCGTAATGGTGCATCGGGGCGGAGCAATCGCATCCTATGAGATATGGTGCGCTCTATGATGAGTAATACTAAGTTACCTATTTCCTTTTGGGCGTCATGCGCTTGGGGAAGCTTCATACCTATTGAATTGGGTTCCAATCAAATCAGTGCCTACCACTCCATATGAGATATGGTGTGGGAAGAGCCCATCTCTTAAGCAAGTTAAGATTTGGGGTTGTCCGGCTTATGTCTAAAAGCAAAATACGGACAAGCTCGAGGCAAAGTCAGTTCTGTAGAACTGGAAGAAGTTCCAGCTATACAAACTACAGCTGATGATTTGGTGGAACCAAAAGATTCAATAGTTCCTGACGAGCCTCAGCCTTTCCGCCTATCTGGTAGGGTTCCTCATCCGCCTGAGAGATAATTCGGTTTCTCGATGATAGTGGAAGCGAGGATTGCATCATGAGATGATGACCCAACTAGTTTTGAGCAGGCCATCAAGAGTGGGGACTTTGTAAGAATGGCTGGATGCTTAGCGATCTGAGATGGAATCCATGTACACCAACAAAGTATGGACTTTGGTTGCTATATCTGAAGGGTTAAATTCCCATCAGGAGCAAGTATATCTTGAGAAGATTACTTGGTGTAGATGGATAAGTTGAGACTTTCAAAGCTAGAGTTGTTAAAGGTTTTCATCATCAACCAGGCATGGATAATGACGAAACCTTTTCCAGTGGCTATGCTTAAGTCAATCCGGATCCTACTTGCCATTGCTACGTACCATGAATACGATATCTGGTGGTTGGTTGTCATGACTGCTTATCTAAATTATGATTTAGAAGAGAGCATCTGTAAGTACACAGCCAGAGGGCTTCGTAAACAGTGGGAGCAGCGGAAACATGTGCAAGTTGCTTTACAGGTTAATGCAGGCATCGCGGAGTTGGAACATCTATTTTGATGTGGTAGTCAAAGAGTTTGACTTCATCAAAATTGTAAATGAACCTTGTATATACAAAAAGGTAGTAGAGAGTATGGTGGTATTCCTCGTACTGTACATGGATGACATACTCTTGATAGGAAAGAGTTTCCTATGCTACGCACGGTCAATCTTCTCTTATCATAAGGATTCTCCATATAGGATCAAGGTGATAACTCCTAAATCCTTTGTTTTCGGGTCTATGAAATAGATCTAAATGGATGTTAGGATTCTCACTAGGTGTAGTGAGATGGTATTAATCGATCCTGGGGAGAATCACTGGAAAGCTTCCACGGTGGTAAGGACGACTGAATGTTAGTTACAGGCATTGTCTTTACCCTCAGTGTAGGACGGTATGTTGGAAGAGTTCCAAGCTAGATACTGTGGCAGACTAGACGATAAAGGCTGGTGACATCGCTATCAAAGATACTACAAAAGAGGCAGTTTGGGTGTATATTAGTTCATGAGATGAACTAGGTTCCTACCATTGTGTGACAATGGAAGTGTGGCTTCGGCCAAGGAACCCCGGTCCCATCTGTGACCCAAACATATTCCAAGGCAGTATCACCTGATCATGGAGATAGTTGATCTCCAGGAAGATCGAGGTTAGGAGAGTAGACTCAGAGGACAACACGGCGGATCCACTCACAAAGGCCTTTTCCTAGAGAGAGACTTTTATAGGATGGTTGAGTATGAGATACTGCAACCACTGTTACAGATGGCCCTAGTGCTAGTGGGAGATTGTTAGTTATATGTATGCCCTAGAGGCCATTACTGTACACGAGATGTATATTGTAGTGGATGCTGCGACATATATAGGGAGGACTTTCTTGCTCGACATGATAGTACGGTATCTGGTTGCTCTTTATCTTAAAATGTATACTTACTGTCTCTCTGTTACATGTTGATAAAGCCCTTATGATGTGTACTCGACTTCCAGGATTATGATGCAGATCATACTAGTGGGGCCTGGATAGTCTATGAGTACATCCTTCAATGTTCCTAGTCATGGGAATATCGAGACGGGGCATCGATATTCCAGAGTAGACTAGCGTATATCTTCTTGACCCATGTGATGGGCGATGGATGATCCCATATCCATTGGTGTTTGACATCAGAGATGGTATACAAGTGCTCTGTGGAGACTGGGTACACTGAACGTACTTGCCGAGAACTCCCAGATGGTATTATACCTCACGTCAGATGGCAGTTCTGTGGTGACACTGGTACAGCTTAGTCTATCGACCCGAGATCGTCATAGAGTCTTGTGTGTCTCCCACTGTGCTTTGATTTCCACCCTACCATGGCTCTACTGAGTCATGCAAACAGGTGGTCTTTGGGTTCAGTCCCGAGTCACATGGAGGCAATGAGCGATTGGAGGGGATTCGTCTCTCCCGGTATTGGGGGTTGATGTTGCGCTATGTTAGATTGGCCATAACTGGAAATCCATAGCCAGGATTGCAGTGATTTACTTGTAAGTGTTATCAGTAGTTTCACGAACGTTATAGACCTTACATCGGCATGACTTATCAAGCTACTGGGGTCTGACGTTTACCACCCCTAGGCAAGATATGCCACATATCAGACGAACAAACCGGACTGTGCGGTAAGTGTTACTGATTGGATTCACAGGAGTGTGAGCAGGCTTGCTCGTTGATCTTCTGATCGCTTAATACCCGGATGGCCGTTACGTTTAGCAGACCACTTGCGGCTTGTGGGTGACGGATATAATCACCACCTACTGCCGTTGTATTGACGAGTCTTTAGAGTCCTACACAGAGGTTTCCTGGATCAAGCGAAACGAAATAGGAGCGCATATGAGATATGTGTAGGACCGAGAATAATACCAGTATGTGATACTGTATTCTATTCTCGCGATTTGTATCATCGGTCGGTTATATGCGATATAGCCGGGTTACCGAATCAAGTGTTGATTCGATATATTGATACACTAGATATTAGTCGGTTATATGCGATATGACCTGATCATTAAATCAAGTGTTGATTAAATGATTTAATGTATAATTATATATTTGATATATCACTTTACATTAACTAGTATTAGTTCACTTAAGATTGTTTTTCTCACTTGATGTGCACATAATGTATATGCGATATATGTTTGTGTACATGATTGTATCATGCTTGATGATACATGCAAACTTGGGTGTGTGTATGAATTACACCATATTTAAGATAATTTTTAGGGTTTTTATTTATTTTTTAAATTTGAAATGGTGGCTTTCTTTGTCTTGTCTTGAAGCTTCATGAAGCTTTAAGCATCTTTGATAAAGTCCATTCACTTTGTTTTGCATAGGATATTTATTAACCAAACCATTAACTCAAACCATGGTTTAGTCTCTACAAAGGTTAGTGGACAAAAGTAACTCACCAATGGTTGCTTTATGATAATTATCTTCACTTGTTAATTGTATTCTCATTATTCTTTTTCTTTCTTCTTCATCAAGAAGAAAACCTTGCTAGAATTTTTCAAGTGAAGAAATAAAGTGAGAAATCAAAATCCAAAGTGAACCCATTTCCTATTTCATCATCCTCTGCTACTTGCCATTTAGTCTAGGGTGTTCTCTTCACAAAGTTCTTGACCTAGTGAAGATGGAGCTTGAGTTTGAGTCTCCTCGACGTAGATCATCTTCGGCCTCGAAGTCATCGAGCTAGCCCGTTCACTTCTCCGAGGAAACCATCACTAGAGTCCAGGATCTCGATGATCGAAGCGAAAAGACGTCAACACGGAGCTTTAGAAGTGAAAGACCGGATCTACAAAGGTTGTATTTTCATTCACTTCTCTTTGTAATGTAAGATTACTATTTTGTTACCCTAGTTTTCTAGTTCGATTCGTAGTTCGATTGCTTAGCACACCCTAAACTTTTTGTTGTGGCATGTGTGATGCTTGCAAACCCTAGGCTAGGTGCTAAGGAATTCCAACACCTTATTCTATTTCTCATGAACCAGAATCAATCCTTGAACTGGAACAAGTTCCTTCGAGTTCGTATATAACCATACGATGGATTATCCAATGACTGTGAATCTTCGTAGTGATACGGGGTGTTCTGGAGAAATGCAAAGGTGTAGTAGGAGTGGCGATGAAATACATGGTTTGGTCATGAATGATAGCAGTCGCAATTTACTTTGCCCTCTTTCTAAACCCTTTATCTGTCTTTACTCATTACCTCCTGTACACCACACATGGGCTAATTGGTTTTCTTCTTTCCCTACCTTTCGGCACCTGCCTATGGTTTGGAAGAAGACTATCCAACAAGCACAATAGGTGTACCCTCTCCTTATCTTAGGAGCCACTCACAACCTGAGAGAAGGTAAAATGAAATGACAACTGAATAGTCCTATTCATTTTCTCCAGAACCAGAAACCATCCTCGAAATTGGAACATGATCCTTTGAGTTCGTATATAACAATACGATGGTCATATACAAATAAATGTGGATCTTCATAGTGATACAGAATGTTCCGGAGAAAAGCAATGGGTAAAAGTAGGAGTGGCAATGATATCTGCAACTGTGAAAATTCAAAAGTCAATGTTTTAAGAAAGTTCGGTTAACTTGGTTACTGAGTTATAGTCTAAGGTCAGGACATGGTCGCTACCAAGAGAGAGAGAAAAGAAACACTCAGCGTGCACTCTAACCTAGATCGGAATGTTTAATCACTTTATCTAATTAGGATGTCTTCCACTGTATCATTAAATTCTCCTCCAAACCTGAAAGAAGAATTAGTCGGGATCATCTAAAATCACCCGAGGAGTAAACCAACTCATCAGTGGGTATCCGGATCCAACTATCATCGCATGATAACTTGATGGAATCCACTCACGTTATCACACTCCAGAAGGTATGCGGTTGCCTGTCAAGTTTCCCTTATGTTTGAAACTCCTGATGTGATTTTTACCCTTTGCTCTTATGACCTTGACGAAGGCCAACAAATCATAAGTCACATGTCAAGTTCTACCCGTCATTGTCCAGGTTAATTTGAACCCACCCGTACATACCATTGACGAAGGCCAAAAAAGTAGTACGACTGTCCCAAACCAACGCATCTATCTATGCAACAGAAAAGTAACAAGCCGCTACTATACACTATGCCTTTACGAAGGCCAACAAACATAGCATGAATACTAAATGCTACCCATCTGAAATGACGGAGGGCTATGAATGGTTTTTGGCGAAAAACCTTTAACGTAATGAACTTGATATCGTTGAAGGAACTGGATAGCTTCTTACAAATATATAGTGGCGAAAACCTTTGCTAAAGAGGTCACTCCCGGTGAAAGGATCTCGGCTCTTTCCCCGTAGAATGAGGTGCAGGATATTCCAACTGAATTCCGTGATGCAAAGAAAAAATAATCGACAATAGTGAAGTTATTACCCTGACGCAAACTTCTGCCCAAGAGGTCATTCCCGATGAAGGGATCTCGGCCCTTGCCTCGTCGAATGAGGTACTGGATATTCATAACCGAATACATCTGCGCAAAACAAAAGAAAACGTTCTTGTAATAATAGCTTTTTGAAAATTGTTCCAACAATATCGAATATGTTTGTTTTCCTTGAATTGATTAGAATCAATGCAGTCCCATCAATTAATCACACCACAAAAGAACGAAAATATGATGCACATATATGCCATCCGCATTCAGCATTGGGTCCCGTCATCACCCGTTAGGTTACTTAACTAACGACAGAGCGGGAACTGGACTAGCGCGGGTATAAAACATATACAACATCTACTTGTATATACATAGCAATATACAATAATCGCTTCAGGCGTGATAAATGCAACATCACAGAAAAGTAATAAGCATCACAGAATAATACAGATAATCTGGGATCCCCGGGTTTCCATTGAGTCATAAGTGAAACCCGACGTTCCCCGTGTCGTGTGGATAGCCTGTGCATTGAAAACCTAGACCCCTATGAGCGCGGCAAGTTACCCATCAAAACCAGAAGAAAGGCAGCCCCCTTCATCAAAGTGAATGGACCACCCAACACTTCACGGAATCCGGTAACTTGAGCACCCCTCCTTGGATCAACCTGTACCCCCTATGAGTGCGGCGAATAGCCCGCCAATTCTAGAGTGAGGCCCCCTCCTTCTCAACCCCATGAGATGCGGACCTGTTGCCCTCCAGAATGAGGTTATCCGTGCACTCCATCGCGGAGTTGGACTCGAAATAAAAAATGAAAATAAAGATTTGGGTAATCCTAGTACAGAAAAGAAAATATGTACATCGGTGACATCGACCTCAACCCGGTCATGCCCCAAACAAATAATATACAAACAGGCAGTGACGACAGTCCAAATGTCAGAGGCTCGCCCCGTGATATCAAATGTAGAAGTAAAACTAAATTGTACTAACATTGCAGCCAAGCTATCCACCACGACGAATCCGCAACAACACAGCACAACACAGAACATCAATGTGAATGTCACGTTCGTAAACCCGTCTAAAAGGACTATAGCAATTAGACAAGTTGTACCCCTCGAATGACATTCACGGTCGCAGATAGAAATGTAATGTACTGTAAACTTTAAACAATGTTAGAAATATCGAGTTCGAAATAACCCCGAATAGCCCCCAAATACCTAGATAAAACCATATCAAAACTGGGCTAAACAAACAATACCACTGAACCAACATTCCAGAGACAAGACCATAGCCCAAATAAGAGAACCCGAACTCCTCAAAGTGGCCGGCCTGGCCAGATTTTGGAGCATTGCGCTTGGTTTTTTTAGGGTGGAATTCATTCGTATTTGGTCTGTGGTCTAGTGGTCAGGTCAGTAGTCTTCCGCAGTTATAAAAAATTTTTAGAAGACACTTTAAAAAACGACAGAAACTGCAATGCTGTTGGTATTGATTTGGAGTTGTATCGGTTTTGATAGATTAACATCGTCTAAATCAACTAGTATGCGGTTAATGGGTTGGCTCTGATACCATGTAAGGCTATGCCAGCGCCCCGGCCGTCAATCCGAGGGCAAACGTGGAAAAAAACTTTTAAAACTGGCGCCAACGTAACCATAAATCCCGAATCGAACCATTAACCCTATACTAGTAAGCTGTAAAGTGTTTTAAGAGATTATACCGATTGATCCGTGTCCTTTGGTCTTCAATCTCTGTCCTAATCTTGTCGCGGCTGCCCCAAACGAGTTCGCTCTCCGGTCTTCCTCGTCGAAGAAGCTGTACGCCGATGATTCTTTATACGGGCTCCCGCTTCTAACCCGAAGAAATTCGGACATCAAGTTTGCTAGCCGAGATGACCAAGATGAAGTAGAGAGTGTGTGTGATAATTTTGTCTCAAGACATCCATGGATTCTCAACACATGAGAGGGTATGGATGGAGGTTGAAGAAGAAGCCATTTGTGAAAGAAGTGTGAGCTTAAGTTTTTGCACACAAAAGAAAAGAAAGCAACTCCAGAAAAGGATGGTGGCTTCCCAAAAAATGTCTGCTGCCTTTTCTTATCCGTTGCGTGGTATATTGTGAGTGTAGCCTCAAAAAATCATAGCCACAAAACCCTTACAAAATATCTCAAAACATATAACATTAAACAATAAAGCATGGCACAGTAAATGCAACAAGCCAAAACTTGCTATCACACTTTCAACATAATCAATATTAAACATTTACAAAAACCCTAAATCTTTAATACAATAAAAAGAAATGGCATCTTCAAAAGTAATCTTGGAACGAATTACAAGAATACCCCTCATCTGTATATACATACCCGCATCCGCATTCCGACTGAATACGAATACAACGAGACAAAAATAATCCAACAATCTAATACTAGGATCCGGCTTAAACCAAAGTCCACTAGTATGATCCGTCCGATCATGATCCGTGCACGAGTGCACGCATATGATCAAACCCTGCCATAAGACCATACAGCCTCTACAACGTTTCGCCCGAACTTGGGAAACTCTCTGTATAGGACTCTAAAGACTCGTCAATACGCTGGCAGTGGGTTTAACTACAAGCACGTCAGTGGCACTAGCTGTACGTAACGGCTTCCCAGGTATTGAGCGAAAGGGAGGCCGACGAGCGAACTTATCCTGAAACCCTATTGAGCCTGATAGTAACAATATCCGTACAGTCCGGTCCGTTCCTCTATGAGTATCGCATATTGGATCTAGGGGGTGGATAAAGTCAGAGCCCTAATAACGCGATATCTAGTGTCGGTATGAAGCCCATCATGTAGGGTTACTAGGCACTAGAACAAGGTTCTACAAGGCATCAACCATGCCAAAATCAAATTTTTCATGTGCCGAACAACCCTAACTAAAATCTTAAACTAGAGATTAGGCAAAACAAAGAGCAAGTAAACAACTTTACTTCTAAGAGTTAGGGATTACAACCTTTGTAGTCCGTTCCTTCACTTCTAAAGCTCTGTGTTGAGGTACCTTCGCTGCGATCATCGAGTACCCGGACTCAAGAGAGGCTCCATGAAGAGAAAGATGCAAGATTGCTTCCAATCTTCAACAACAAAGATGATCTACCTTGAGGAAACTCAAACCCAAGCTCTTGCTTTGCTAATCAAGTATTAGCAAAGCAAACACCCTAATCTAAGTGGCAAGAATAGATGAGGATGATGAAGTAGGAATTTAGCTCTCATTTGTTTTCAATTTCTCACTCATTTTCATCACATATCAAAAAGCTAGAAAGCTTTTCATCAAAAAAGGAAGAAGAAGAAGAAGAAGCAAATCAATTTTGTGATGAATAATGAAACTTGTGTGAGATTAGAATTGCAACCATGGGTTAAGAATATCAACTTAACCCTTTTAGAGAAATAACTATGGTAAAGGGTTAGGTTGGGTTAAAGAAATATCTACGCAAAATATCACAAGTCAAAGTCAAAGCTTCAAGAAGCTTCTTGAAAGCTTCATGCAAGCTTAACCCTAATCCAAACCCTAACCATATTTAAACTCAACAAAACATATTGTATTTATAACCCTAACTTGTTACAATATTATATATCACATATACAATATTTATTATAACAAAATAAAATAATACAATTAACATATATCACATATATATCAATGTATTACCCGAGTGAGAAAATGAATCTTTAAGTGAGCTTATATTAGTTAATGTAATTTAATATATCAAATATATAATTATACATTAAATTATCGAATCAACACTTGATCCGATAACCGTCCATTTCACAAATAACCGACTAATATAATCTGTATCAGCTCATCGAATCAACACTTGATCCGATGACCCGGCTATATCACATATACCCGGCCGATATCACATATCGCGAGAATCTAATACGGTATCACATACACGTATTGTTCTCGGTCCCGCACATATCACATATGTGCTCCTACTCCATTTTGCCTGAGCCAGGAAACATTTGTGTAGGACTCTAAAGAATCGTCAATACGCCGGTAGAAGGTGATGATCATATCAAACACCCACAAACTGCAAGTGGTCAGCTAAACGTAACAGCCTCCCAGGTATTGAGCGATCAGAAGATCAATAAGCAAGCCTGTACATTCTCCTGCGAATCCAACAAGCAACACTCCCGTACAGTCCGGTCTCTTCGCCTGATATGTCGCATATCTCGCTTAGGGGTGGTAAACGTCAGACCCGAGTAGCTTGATAAGTCGTGTCGATATGAGGTCCATAACAGTTCGAGAAACTACTGATAACACTTTTCAGTAAATCTCAGTAACCCTGGCCAGGTATTTCCAGTTATAGCCAATCGAACACAGCGCAACATCAACTCCCTATACCGGGAGAGACGAAACCCCTCATATCACTCATTGCCTTAATGTGATTTGGGACTGTACCCAAAAGCCACCATTTTGCATGCCCTCTTGGACGTGGTATGATGGAAATCAAAGCACAGTGGGAATCACACAAGACTCTATGACGATCTCGGGTCTACAAACTAACCTGTACCAGTGTCACCAGAGAACTTCCATCTGACATGAGGTATAATACCATCTGGGAGTTCTCGGCGAGTCCGTCCAGTGTACCCAGTCTCCACTGAGCACCCATATACCTTCTCTGATGTCAAACACTAATGGATATGGGATCATCCATTGCCCATCATATGGGTCAAGAAGCGCATACGCTAGTCTACTCTGGAGTATCGATGCCCTGTCTCGGTACTCCTACGACTAGGAACATTTGAAGGATGTACTTGGCGACTACGCTGTCCCCACTAGTATGATCTGCATCATAGTCCTGGTACTCAAGTACTCATCCTAAGGGCTTTATCAACATGTGACATAGAGACAATCAGAGTACATGTTAAGATAAAGAGTAACCAGATAGCATACTATCATGCCGAGCAAGAAAGTCCTCCCTATATATGTCCAAGCATCCACTACAATATATATCGTATGTACAGTAATGGCCTCTAGGGCATACATATAACCAACACATCATCACCTGAGAAACTACTAATCCGAATCAGTAATTCCCAACTACCTTGGCCAAGAATTTTTGGTGATGGCTACCCGTGCACACCGCGACATCACCCCCAATACTGGGAGAGACAAATCCCCTGACGATCCGCTCACTACCTCCATGTGGCTCGGGGTTGTACCCAACTAAAACCTGTTTGCATGACTCCTTTGAGCCGTGGTAGGGTAGTAATCAAAGCATAGTTGGAACTCACACGAGACAAATGACAATCTCAGGTCGATAGACTAACCTGTACACATGTTACCAGGGAACTGCTATCAGACAATAGGTATAATACCAACTAGCATGTTCCCGGCGAGTCCGTCCGGTGTACTCATTGTTAGTTATATGTATGCCCTAGAGGCCATTACTATACATAGGATGTACATTGTAGTGGATGCTTGGACATATATAGGGATGACTTTCTTGCTCGATATGATAGTATGCTATCTGGTTACTCTTTACTTTAACATGTACACTGATTGTCTCTCTGTTACATGTTGGTAAAGCCCTTAGGATGTGTACTTGACTACCTGGACTATGATGCGGATCATACTAATGGGGACATGGTAGTCTATAAGTACATCCTTCAAAGTCCCTAGTCGTGGGTGTATCGAGACGGGGCATCGATATACCAGAGTAGACTAGCGTATACCTTCTCGACCCATACAGATGGGCGATGGACGATCCCATATCCATTGGTGTTTGACATCAGAGATGATATACGGGTGCTCAGTGGAGACTGGGTACACTGGACGGACTCGCCGAGAACTCCCAGCTGGTAATATACCTTACGTCAGATGGCAGTTCTCTGGTGACACTGGTGCAGGTTAGTCTGTAGACCCGAGATCGTCATAGAGTCTTGTGTGATTCCCTGCTTTAATTTCCACCTTACCATGTCCAAGAGGGCGTGCAAAACGGTGGTTTTTGGGTATAGTCCCGAATCACATGGAGGCAATGAGCGATAGGAGGGGTTTCGTCTCTCCCGGTATAGGGAGTTGATGTTGCGCTGTGCTCGATTGGCTATAACAGGAAGTTCTTGGCCAAGGCTGCTTTAGGGATTTACTGGTAAGTGTTACCAGTAGTTTCTCGACCCGTTATAAGCCTCATATCGACACGACTTATCGAGTTATTGGGGTCTGACGTTTACCACCCCTAGACGAGATATGCGACATATCAGACGAACAGACCGGACTGTACAGTAGTGTTACTGGTTGGATTCACAGGAGTGTGAGCGGGCTTGCTCGTTGATCTTCTGATCGCTCACAACCTGGGTGGCCGTTACGTTTAGCAGACCGCTTGCGGCTTGTGGGAGTTTGATATGATTATCACCTACTGCCGGCGTATTGACGAGTCTTTAGAGTCCTACACAGGGGTTTCCTGGCTCAAGCGAAAAGAAATAGGAGCGCATATGAGATATGTGCGGGACCGAGAATAATACCAGTATGTGATACTGTATTCTATTGTCGCGATATGTGACATTGATCGGTTGTATGCGATATAGCCGAGTTATCGGATCAAGTGTTGATTCGATAAGTTGTTACTATTGATATTAGTCGGTTATATGCTATATGACCGGATCGTTAAATCAAGTGTTGATTTAATGATTTAATGTATAATTATATATTTGATATATTACTTTACATTAACTAATATTGGTTCACTTAAGATTTTTTTCTCACTTGATTGTGCACATTGTTTATATGTGATATATGCAAGTGTACATGTTTGTATTATGCTTGATGATACAAACAAGTTGTGTGTATGAGACTTGAACCAAATCAAGGTTAAATTAGGGTTTACTATTTTCCTAACAAATAACAAAAGAGTGAGACTTTAGTCAAAGTTATCAAGCTTCATGAAGCTTGATAAACATTGACAAAGTCAACTCTTTTGTCATTTGTTTAAAGATATTAGTTAACCCAACCTTTAACCTAATGCTTTAGTTAATTCTCTACAT
Source organism: Agapanthus africanus (assembly GCA_030015575.1). Classification (NCBI taxonomy): domain Eukaryota; kingdom Viridiplantae; phylum Streptophyta; class Magnoliopsida; order Asparagales; family Amaryllidaceae; genus Agapanthus; species Agapanthus africanus. The sequence continues at coordinate 499,554,283 of CM057344.1, read as the reverse complement.
GAGTTAAGCATGAGTGCTTAACTCAACCATGGTGCCATAATTGAAAGGATAAGTTTCATTTGGATGATTTTTATTATTCATATGATTCTTTTTCTTATTCTTCTTCATCATCAAGCTCACAAAAGCTTGCTAGCTCCAATGGTGCCATGAGAAAAAGAGTGAGAAATCGAATTCGAAAGTGAACCCACTTCCTATTTCTTCATCCTCTACTACTTGCCATCTGTATAGGGTGTTCTCTTCACAAAGTTTTTGACCAAGTGAAGGAATAGCTTGAGTTTGAGTCTCCCCGATGTAGATCATCTTCGGCATCGAAGTCAACGACCTAGCCCGATCATTTCTCCGACAAAACCATCGCTAGAGTCCGGGATCCGATGATCGCAGCGGAGGGACGTCAACACAGAGCTTTAGAAGTGGAGGACTGGATCAACAAAGGTTGTAATCCCTTTCACTTGTTAGCAAAGTAGTTTGCTAGCTTTTATTTTCGCCTATCCTCTAGTTAACGATCTATATTAGGGTTTCTCGGCACCTAAATATTTGAATTTGGCATGGTTGATGCCTTGTGGAACCTCTTGAGTGTGCCTAGTAACCCTACAGTGGTATCAGAGCCTAGTTCGTGCTTTAGGCGAATTGTAGACGAAGTTAGAAGTCAGATCGAACCCGAAACCCTAATCCAAAACCCTTCTCTGTACATTTTCTGAAACTGTGGAATTTTGTGAATTAAAAATATTCAGAAAATTCAGCAGGCGTTTTTATGAGTTACTGTGTAAAACGAGTGCGTAATTCGATCAACACGCCGCGGAATTGCGGCACAAGCATGGCTCGTGCGGCGGTTCCGCTGCCGTACGGTCACTTCATTCATCAACATTTGCACAGTAATGTCACTACGTTATTGCTGACTTTTCTGGGAATTTTTAATTTGCACTCAAGAGTTGAGTTTTCTGGGTTGTTTTGGGGACTCGATGTTTCGATCGGATTGTTTAACTTTGTCTATGTGATTTTCCGGGTAATTTTAGAACATGTTAAAAAGTTCGACCGGATGTAAATACCCACTTTTTCCCCTGCCGGAAAATTTCCAAGTGTTGGATTTTTCCGTGGTTTAAGAACGTTTTAAGTAGTGCAAGTAACGCGATGGACCCTCTAGAAGACAACAAACCTTAACTCGATTATGTGACCGTCTTGAACTGCCCTTTGAACCTTAGGGTTTGGGGCAGTACGGCGTGCCACATGTGAGGCATTGGCTTGACCTTTCTACGGCTGGACCGTTGGTACCGTGGCATGAAGTGAATGTTTTTTAAACATATTTCAAATGTTGAGCTGTTTCGGGAAAACTTGGGTGTTTGATTGTTCGATCGGAAAGTTTAACATTGTCTATTTATCTGGAATGTGATACAATATTTGGAATCCACAAGTAGTTATGAGATAACTGAATGAATGTTATAAATCTAGCACTTTAGTCTCAATTGATCGGTTGCCACGGAATTTTGATGTGATCAAAAGTCCGTCGCAATCACGTAGCGTACGCGGATACTCGCCGGTAAACTTAATAGACAGCCACGCCCCATAGCCCCAACCAAGTGACTGTAGGAGAACCCCGTCGCCAAAAAGCATCCGTCAGGGTGCTCGCGGCAGCGGTGTTCGGCCTTAGTGCACTTCGTCGACGGCATCCGGGGGTGCGGCCGTCTACTAATGTTTGCGACGAGCATTCGATCAGTTTATCGGGAATCTTGTTGAATTTCCCGACTTGATATTGAAAAGTGTTTATAATTGTTAGGCATGTGATGTCTAAGGAATTCATTTGATTAGGCATGTGATGTCTAATGAGTTTGCGGATTCCAACTGTTGTAGTTTTACACTTTCTTTTCTGTGACCGTAAGTGTAGTATGTGATATCGCCGGTTTCGTTGCTATATGTCAACGACAATTGGGATGCGCACATTTACTTACGTTGATGACATGTGATGTTATGTGTTGCTGGATATGTTATATTGGATCGTCGCATTTTGAATAGCCAGGGTTTTTTATGTGAGATGAGAGCTTTTATTTTCATTCATGTAAAATTTGTTATATGTAATATTCTTTTATTGAGGCACTTCCAGGTTGCGGAAGTTGTCACCATTGTATATTATTTACTTTTCCGCACTAGGATAGACCCAAGGAGGAGAGCACAAGTAACCGGGTTCTGGAGTCCAGTGGGAGACCAACTTGAGGAGTCGAGTCCGGGTCTCCTAACTCTAGAATTGGTAGGGTTGCTTGCCGCTCTTGTAGGGGTCTAGGGGTGTGGGTTTGGCTATTCATCGCGACCATGGAATCCGTGTTTTATACAGGCTCGTATTGAAAACACGGACGTCCTAGTATATCTAATGTTTCACATGTTTCTTCTGCTGCGATATCTGTGATGTGATCATTTGATATGTTGTGATGGATACTGTATATAGTATATATGATATATTATATAGACGTTACTTATGTTTTACACCCGCGCTAGCCCTGCCCCGCTCTGCCGTTAGTTACCTAACCTAACGGTGCACGAGGGTACATCGAGGCGAATGCGGATGGCATAAGTGTACGTTGTATTTATCTATGATGTTTAGGTGATTTAAATGATGGGACTTCATTAATATGATTAATGAAAGAAAAGAAACCTAAAAGATGTTGTGGAATCGAATTTTCAAAAACAGGTAGCTACAGTTCTTGCTTTGCATCGCGGTGTTCCTTGTAGAACATCCTGCACCTTATTCGATAAGGAAAGGGCCGAGATCCCTTCACCGGGAGTGACCCCTTTAGCAATAACTGGCAGATGCTACAACCCTCGGTTTGTCTTTTGATTGCTCTTATAGTTCTTGCTTTGCACAGCGGTATATATGATATATCCTGCACCTTATTCGATGAGGAAAGGGCCGACGATCCCTTCACCGGGAGTGACCCCTTTAGCAAAACTAGAAAAGCCTAAAAAACACTCCATTTTAAAATTATTTGATTCTATAACGATATCAAGTTCATTACGCAATAGGTTTTCAGAAAAACCTATCGTAGCCCTCCGTCATTTCAGATAAGTAGTAGTTAGTATTCGTGCTGCGTTTGTTGGCCTTTGTCAAGGCGTAGTGTGCGGTAGCTGACTGGTGCTTATCTGCTTATGCATATGATACAGATTGGGTTAGGGTAGTCGTGCGACCTTGTTGGCCTTTGTCAAAGGTCGTGCGGGTGGGTTTAATTCAATCAAGAAATGACGGGTTGAACTTGACTAGCATCCTATGGTTTGTTGGCCTTTGTCAAGGTCATAGGAGGTTAAGGGAAAAATTATCGGGAATTTCAAGTGTTGAAATTTGTAATGAGATTGCATACCTTCTATGAGATAGTTGGATCCTGATACCCGCTGCGAGTAATTGTTACTCCTGGTAGAGTTTTACACATTACAATTAGCCGATCAAGTAGATGTCTAGAAAGGTGTCAACGGGGTTACGCCTCTGGGAAAATGAGGTTTACTTTAATTAGGTCTGTGCGAAAGCACGGGGAACCTCCCTTAAAGTACCGACACTGGCCTGGCTGAAAGATTAGCGAACTTGTAGCGTGTAATTAATCCCGGCTAGTCTTTCCTTTTAGGGTTTGAAGGAAGATTTGATAAAAAACAGTGGGAGCCATCCTGATTAGATAAAATAATAACCAATCTGATCTTGCAAGAGCGCACGCAGAGTGTTTTCTTCTCTCTCTCTCCAAGTAGCGACCATGTCACACCTTAATCAAGATAATAAAACGGATATATTGACCGAACCCGTTTGTTTTATAGTGCTGTGGAACGTTGGTCCCGCTCCAACTTATAATTGTTATAAGACAGAGCAGGAAATTGGGGATTACCAGAATTCCCGTGCCGCCCAAACGAAGAAAGTGCATACCGATGCATCATCTTCGGGTGTGTTCATTACAGAGAACTGTTTCTCAAATATCCTCTGCGTCCTGGGTATTTGATACCGAATCAGGATCCCAGATATGTAATCTGTTACATAGGGCTACAGAAAGGTAGAGAACTGAGAACGGGTGATAAGTTTCATGAGACAGAAAATGGTGCAAGTGTTGCAGCCAAGTCTGTTGGTCACTGTCACCCTGTATTACCAGAATACATTGATTCTGAACAAATGTTATTAGATACCGAACCTGATATACAAAATCATATCAGTCTCTTTATTAGTAAAGAAAGGATATAATTTTGTATTGTTGGATAATGTTTAGAACATTTCCTATATCAAGAGTTGATCGGTTCAGGCACGTTATCTAAAAGCATTAATGTTCTAAATCAAACTACAGTTCTTAGTATACAGAACACACACAAGAGGAAGAGTTCAGAAATGAACTAATCCTTCTTGAGGTATTATAGACTAGGTCATATCAATGCGACCCGACTAGCTGAAGTTACATTAAGATGCATATTTAAATTAGTTTGAATTTACATCTTGTGAAACTTGCCAGTCATGTCACAAAGATTAGATGACCATAGCTCTGTTTATTGGAAACAGAGAAAGTGTTAGTAAACTCTTGGGATTGATACATAGTGATGTATGTAAGGTCCCCTGTCTACACATGCCAGGATCGGTTCTTTGTACTTCATTACATTATCTGATAATCTCTCAAGATTCAGACATATGTTCCTGTTGAAACACAAGTCCGAAATTTTTGAGATATTCACAGAATATAAGTCAGAAGTAGTGAACCAAAATACGGGTATAAGTATCATGTCCTTTGATGTGATCAAGGAGGAGAATACTTGAGCACAGAATTCCTGGATTATTCTAAAGGAGAATGAGATTCTCTCTTAGCATTACTCCTCTGTATACACCATAGCACGATGGTATATCGGGGCGGAGCAATAACACCCTATATGATATGGTGTGCTCTATGATGAGTACTACTGAGTTTCCTATTTCCTTTTGGGAGTTATGCACTTGAGAAGCTGCATACCTATTGAATAGGGTTCAAATCAAATTAGTTGCCTACCATTTCATATGTGATATGGAAAGGGAAGAGCCCATATCTTAAGTTTGTTAAGATTTGGGGTTGTCTGGACTATGTCTAAAAGCAAAATCCGGACAAGCTCGAGGCAAGGTCTGTTATGTAGAACTGGAAAGGTTCCAGCTATACAAACTGCAGCTGCTGATTTGGTAGAACCAAAGGATTCAATAGCAACCAACGAACCTCAGCCTCTCCGCCGATCTAGTAGGGTTCCTCACCCACCTGAGAGATACTTCGGTTTCTCTATGACAGTGGGAGCGAGGATTGCATCATGAGATGATGACCCAACTAGTTTCGAGCTGGCCATCAGGTGTGGGACTCTGTAAGAATGGTTGGATGCCTATCGATCTGAGATGGAATCCTTATACACCAACAAAGTATGGACTTTGGTTGCTTTATCTGAAGGGTTAAATCCCCATCAGGAGCAAGTATATCTTGAGAAGATTACTTGGTGTACATGGAAAAGTTGAGACTTTCAAAGCTAGACTTGTTAAAAGTTTGCATCATTGACCGGGTATGGATTATGATGAAACCTTTTCTAAGCAGCTATGCTTAAGTCCATCCAGATCCTACTTGCCACGGCTACATACCATGCCTACGATATCTGGTGGTTGGGTGTCATGACTGCTTTTCTAAATGATGTTTTAGAAGAGAGAGTCTGTAAGTACACAGTCAGAGGGCTTCGTAGACAGTGGGAGCAGCAGAAACGTGTGCAAGATGTTTTATGTGATAAAGCAGGCATCGCGGAGATGGAACATCTGTTTTGATGTGGTAGTCAAAGAGTCTGACATCATCAAAATGGTACATGAACCTTGTATATACAAAAAGGTAGTAGGGAGTATGGTGGTGATCCTCGTAGAGTACGTGGATGACATACTCTTGATAGGGAAGAAGTTTCCTATGCTACGCTCGGTCAATCTCCACTTATCATAAGGATTCTCCATATAGGATCAAAGTGATACCTCCTAAATCCTTAGTTTGGATCTATGAGATAGATCTAAGTGGACCTTAGGATCCTCACTAGCTGTAGTGAGAAGGCATCAATTGATCCTGGGGAGAATCACTGGAAAGGTTCCAGTGTGATAAGGATTACTAAATGTTAGTCACAGGCATTGTCTTTACCCTCAGTATAGGGACGGTATGTTGGAAGAGTTCCAAGCTAGATACCGTGGCATACTAGACGAGAAAGGCTGGATACATCGCTACCAAAGATGCTACCAAAGAGGCAGTCTGGGTGTATATTAGTTCATGAGATGAACTTCGTTCCTTCCATTGTGCGACAATAGAGTTGTGTCATATACCTAGGAACGCCCGTCCCATCAGTGATCAAGATATATTCTAAGGCAGTGTCACCTTATAGTGGAGATGGTTGATCTCCAGGGGATCGAGGTTAGGAGAGCAGACTCAGAGGACAACACGGCGGATCCACTCACAAAGGCCTTTTCCCAGAGAGAGACTTTTATAGGATGGTTGAGTATGAGATACTACAACCACTGCTATTAGATGGCCCTAGTGCAAGTGGGAGATTATTAGTTATATGTATGCCCTAGAGGCCATTACTATATATAGGATGTATATTGTAGTGGATGCTTGGACATATATAGGGATGACTTTCTTGCTCGATATGATAGTATGCTATCTGGTTACTTTTTACTTTAACGTGTACACTGATTGTCTCTCTGTTACATGTTGGTAAAGCCCTTAGGATGTGTACTTGACTACCTGGACTATGATGCGGATCATACTAGTGGGGACATGGTAGTCCATAAGTACATCCTTCAAAGTCCCTAGTCGTGGGTTTATCAAGACGGGGCATCGATATACCAGAGTAGACTAGCGTATACCTTCTCGACCCATACAGATAGGCGACGGACGATCCCATATCCATTGGTGTTTGACATCAGAGATGATATACGGGTGCTCAGTGGAGACTGGGTACACTGGACGGACTCGCCGAGAACTCCCAGCTGGTATTATACCTTACGTCAGATGGCAGTTCTCTGGTGACACTGGTGCAGGTTAGTTTGTAGACCCAAAATCGTCTTAGAGTCTTGTGTAATTCTCACTGTGCTTTAATTTCCACCTTACCACGTCTAAGAGGGTGTGCAAAACGGTGGTTTTTGGGTACAGTCCCGAATCACATGGAGGCAATGAGCGATAGGAGGGGTTTCGTCTCTCCCGGTATAGGGTGTTGATGTTGCGCTGTGCTCGATTGGCTATAACAGGAAGTCCTTGGCCAAGGCTGCTTTAGGGATTTACTGGTAAGTGTTACCAGTAGTTTCTCGACCCGTTATGAGCCTCATATCGACATGACTTATCGAGTTATTGGGGTCTGACGTTTACCACCCCTAGATGAGATATGCGACATATCAGACGAATAGACCGGACTGTACGGCAGTGTTACTGGTTGGATTCACAGGAGTGTGAGCGGGCTTGCTCGTTGATCTTCTGATCGCTCAATACCCGGGTGGCCGTTACGTTTAGCAGACCGCTTGCGGCTTGTGGGTGTTTGATATGATCATCACCTACTGCCGGCGTATTGACGAGTCTTTAGAGTCCTATACAAGGGTTTTCTGGCTCAAGCGAAACGAAATAGGAGCGCATAAGAGATATGTTCGGGACCGAGAATAATACCAGTATGTGATACTGTATTCTATTCTCGCGATATCTGACATTGATCGGTTGTATGCGATATAGCCGAGTTATCGGATCAAGTGTTGATTCGATAAGTTGTTACTATTGATATTAGTCGGTTATATGCTATATGACCGGATCGTTAAATCAAGTGTTGATTTAATGATTTAATGTATAATTATATATTTTATATATTACTTTACATTAACTAGTATTGATTCACTTAAGATTGTTTTTCTCACTTGATTGTGCACATTGTTTATATGTGATATATGCAAGTGTACATGTTTGTATCATTCTTGATAATACAAATAAGTTGTGTGTATGAGACTTGAACCAAATCAAAGTTAAATTAGGGTTTACTATTTTCCTAACAAATAACAAAAGAGTGAGACTTTGGTCAAAGTTATCAAGCTTCATGAAGCTTGATAAACATTGACAAAGTCAACTCTTTTGTCATTTGTTTAAAGATATTAGTTAACCCAACCTTTAACCTAATGCTTTGGTTAATTCTCTACATGAGTTAAGCATGAGTGCTTAACTCAACCATGGTGCCATAATTGAAAGGATAAGTTTCATTTGGATGATTTTTATTATTCATATGATTCTTTTTCTTCTTCTTCATCATCATCAAGCTTACAAAAGCTTGCTAGCTCCAATGGTGCCATGAGAAAAAGAGTGAGAAATCCAATTCGAAAGTTAACCCACTTCCTATTTCTTTATCCTCTACTACTTGCCATCTGTATAGGGTGTTCTCGTCACAATGTTTTTGACCAAGTGAAGGAATAGCTTGAGTTTGAGTCTCCCCGACGTAGATCATCTTCGGCATCGAAGTCAACGACCTAGCCCGATCATTTCTCCGACGAAACCATCGCTAGAGTCCGGGATCCGATGATCGCAGTGGAGGGACGTCAATACGGAGCTTTAGAAGTGGAGGACCGGATCTACAAAGGTTGTAATCCCTTTCACTTGTTAGCAAAGTAGTTTGCTAGCTTTTATTTTCGCATATCCTCTAGTTAATGATCTATATTAGGGTTTCTCTGTTGGAGATAGTGCCCTCATAGTCAATTATTGGATCGCAGGTACGTGATTGCAATGATTGCGGAGGACCTATCCCGGTAGGACAGTCTTACTCGAGATGATAGTATGCTATCTGGTTTGCCTTTATCAGTCATGTACATGTTCAGGTGACTGATTGCATGTTACACTTTGATAGAGCCCTTAGGATCTTGCTTTACTACCAACAGTATGATGGCGATCATATACGTGAGAGTTGGGTAGTTCATATGCATATCCTTAATTGTGGTCCCTAGTCGTGGGAGTTTCGAGACAGGGCATCGATACTCCGGAGTAGACTAGTGTATACAGTCGAGACCCCGACGAGGGGCGGTGGCCGGTCTCACAAGCCACTGGTGTCAGTTGGATCACCTAAGATGTATACAGGTGCTCATTGGGTTATGAGTACACCGGACAGGACTCGCCGGGAATCTGCTAGTTAGTACTATACCTATCGTCAGATAGCAGTTCCCTGGTGACATGTGTACAGGTTAGTTCATCGACCTGAGGTCGTCATTTGTCTCGTGTGAGTTCCCACTGTGCTTTGATTTCTACCCTACCACGGCTCAAAGGAGTCGTGCAAACAGATAGCTTTTAGGTACAGTCCCGAGCCATATGGAGGCACGTGAGCGGATCGGCAGGGGATTCGTCTCTCCCGGTATTGGGGGCGAGATCGTGCTGTGTCTAGGAGAGCCATTACATATAGCCCACGGCCGTGGCAGGAGATTTACTGGTAGGTACTCCAGTAGTATCTCAGGGTGTTTTTGGGCTACACTCCGACACGACTTATACTGCTATTGGGGGTCTGACGTTACTAGCCCCCTAGGTGGATATGCGATACTCATTGACGAACGGACCGGACTGTAAATACATTGTCACTGTTAGGCTCAGTAGGGTTTCTGGATGAGTTCGCTCATCGGCCTCCCTTGAGTGCGCTCATCGGCCTCCCTTGAGGTCAGTCCATGGGCAGCCGTTACGCATAGCTAGTGCCGCTGACGGTTTGTGGTTAAACCCACTGCCAGGGTACTGACGAGTCATTAGAGTCCCCCACAGACAGTTTCCCAAGTTCGGGCGAAACGTTGTAGAGGCCGTATGGTTTTATGGCAGGGTTCGGAAAATGCACGTGCGTTTACGCACGTGTTATTTTTCGGGCAGATAATACTGGTCGGCTTTGGTTTAAGCCAGATCCGAGTATTATATTGAGTAGGTATAACATCTTTGTCTCAGTTATATTTGTATTCGGTCGTAATACAAATGCGGGTATATTTATACAGTTACGGGGTTATCCTGAAAGTCGTTTTAGGATCACTTTTGGAAGTTGCCAGTTTCCAGTTTTCTATCAGCCGTCTTTTAACATTCGGTTAAAGACGGATTTATCTTTTCTTGGATGAGGGTGAGTCATGCTTCTAGAAGGTTCTAGAAGGTTCTAGAATTTGGTGAGGTGTCTTGTGACTCATGCTTTGATTTTAACCATTTCTTGTTTAGCTAAAGATATTATTTTGTGTTCACATTATGATATTTATCTTATGGTTACTCTCCCCTCTCCTACGGTCACCCCCCACTCCTATAAGTGGCCGGCCCCCTCTCTCTCCTCACTCTCACTCACTTGATGTTTCATTTGGAGAAAAAGATTATGATAGTATTTGGGGTGCATGGAAATTTACAGTTCATTTCATTCCATCACCCAATTCCCTCGGCAACTTCATTAACCGTCCGTCCACAGTTTTGGACGGAACGAGACAAAGTCATCTACTCATTCTCTACATCATTCTTGGTCGTCTCTTTTAGCAAACTTGACGACCGAGTTGCCTCAAGTCAGAGGCGGGAGCCCGTTTAAAGAATCGGTGATGTGGTGCCACCTGGACGAGCAGATCGGAGATCGACGAGATTGGAGCAGCCGCAACGGAGCGTGGGATGATGGTTAAAGAACGAAGGACTCGGATCGTTTGGTATAACCTTTCTACACTCTTTACAGTTTGTTAGTTTAGCAATAATGGCAGATCCGGGTTAAAGTATACGATAGCGCCAGTTAAAAAGTTTTTGTTCCGCATTTGGCGTCTGTAGACGGCCGGGGCGCTAGCGTAGACTTACATTCTCGGCACCTAAATATTTGAATTTGGCATGGTTGATGCCTTATGGAACTTCTTGAGTATGCCTAGTAACCCTACACTCATAACCCAATGAGCACCTGTATCTTATCTTAGGTGAGCCAACTGACACCAATGGGTTGTGAGACCGGCCACCGCCCCTAGTCAGGGTCTCGATCCATATACACTAGTCTACTCATGGAGTATCGATGCCCAGTCTCGAAATTCCCATGACTATGGACACATTAAGGATATGCTTATAGACAACCCAACTCTCACGAATATGATCGCCATCATACTGCTGGTAGTCAAGAAAGAATCCTATAGGCTATATCAACATGTAATAGTAATCTGTAATGTCACCTGAAGCATGTACATGATGATAAAGACAAACCAGATAGCATACTATCATCTCGAGAAAGACTGTTCTACCGGTATAGGTCCTCCCTCAATAATTGCAATCACGTGCATGCGATCCAATAATTGACTTGAGGGCACTATAGCCAACAGTTATATATATGCCTTAGAGGCCACTATTATACACATGATGTATATTATAGTGGATGCTTGGACATATATAGGGAGGATTTTCTTGCTCGACATGATAGAATGCTATCTGGTTGCACTTTATCTTAACATGTACACTTATTGTCTCTCTATTACATGTTGATAAAGCCCTTAGGATGAGTACTTGACTACCAGGATTTTGATGCAGATCATACTAGTAGGACAAGAGGTAGTCATTAAGTACATCTTTTAATTGTTCCTAGTCGTGAGAATATCAAGATGGGGCATCGATATTCCAGAGTAGAGTAGCATATACGCTTCTTGATCTATATTATGGGAGATGGATGATCCCACATCCATTGGTGTTTGACATTAGAGAAGGTATACGGGTGCTCAGTGGAGACTGGGTACACTGAATGGACTCGCCGAGAACTCCTAGATAGTATTATACCTCACGTCGGATAGCAGTTCTCTGGTGACACTGGTACAGGTTAGTTTGTCGACCCGAGATCGTCATAGAGTCTTGTGTGTCTCCCACCATGATTTGATTTCCACCCTACCATAGCCTTACTGAGTCATGCAAAACGGTGGTTTTTGGGTATAGTCTCGAGTCACATGGAGGCAATGAGCGATAGGAGGGGATTTCGTGTCTCCCGGTATTGGGAGTTGATGTTGCGTTGTGCTCGATTGGCCATAAGAAGAAATCCCTGGCCAGGGTTGCTGAAATCTACAGGTTAGTGTTATCAGTAGTTTCTTGAACCGTTATAGGCCTCACATCTGCATAACTTATCAGGGCTATTGAGGTCTGACGTTTACCACCTCCAGGCTGAGATATGTGACATATCAGACAAAGAGTCGAACTGTACGGTAGTGTTATTGATTGGATTCGCAGGAGTATGACCAGGCTTGCTTGTTGATCTTCTGATCACTCAATACCCAAGTGGCCGTTATGTTTAGAAGACCGCTTGCGGCTTGTGTGGGACTGATATGATCCCCACCTACTGCCGGTGTATTGACGAGTCTTTAGAGTCCTACACAGAGGTTTCCTGGCTAAAGCGAAATGAAGTAGGAGAACATATGTGATATGTGCGGGACCGAGATTAATATGAGTATGTGATACCGTATTCTATTCTCGCGATATGTGATATCGGTCGGTTATATGTGATATAACCGGGCTGTCGAATCAAGTGTTGATTCGACGATTTGATACATTTGATATTAGTCGGCTGTATGTGATATAGCCGGATTATTAAATCAAGTGTTGATTTAATAATTTAATGTATAATTATATATTTGATATATTATCTTACATTAACTAATATTAGCTCACTTAAGTATTCTTTTTCTCACTAGTGTCCACTTAGTATATATGTGATATATATTAATGTGCATCTTTTGTGTCATGCTTGATGCTGCATGATACATGGGTGTATGAGACTCACACCATGCTTATAATAATGTAAGGTTTTGTTTATTTAATGTAAATCAAATTAGTTGGAAATTGTCACATGGTTGAAGCTTGTAGAAGCATGTGGAACCATTGACCAAGTCCACTCTTTTTGTTTTACTTGAAGATATTTATTAACCCAACCATTATTGTTTAGCCATGGTTTATTCTCTACATGAGTTATTGTATGACACTAAATCACCCATGATTGCTATTCTCACTCATTATTCCATTCACACTTCATCTTCTTCCTCATCTCCAAAAGCTTTCTAGCTTCATGAGAGGTAAGAAATATTGTGAGAAAAATATTTCTAAAGTGAGCAAAATTCCTACTTCATCGACCTCTGCTCTACTAGCCATTGGGATTAGGTTATTTCTTCACTAGTTCATCACTTAGTGAAGAGGTAACTTGAGTTAGTGTCTCCTCGACATAGATCATCTTCCGCCTGGAAGACTTCAAGCAAGCATGTTTTGTTCACCTTGTGGAGCCTCACCAGAGTCCAGGAGATCACTACATGGAGCGAAGGGACTACTACACGGAGCTATTGAAGTGAAGGACCGGTCTACAAAGGTTGTATTCCTTGTTCACTTAGATGTAAAGATGTTTACATACTTGTTCGTCTAATTCTCTAGTTTTGATTCTAGCATTAGGGTTTTTTAGCGCACCAATTTTTTTAAAACGACATGGTCGATGCCTCCCGAAACTCAGCGGCGACACTAAGGAACCCAGCAGTGGTATCAGAGCCATGCTAGAGAATTAGACAATATTGTAGTATTATGAAACCAAAACAACTCCGAAACATCGAAACAAAACCCATAGTTTATGTCGATTTTTAAACAGCCTCTAAATTTTTTTAAGCAACTGCAGAGTGCTACATATGATGTATCATGAACACCACAGAAAACTTAGCCCCCATCGCCGGATTTAGACCGGCCACATATGCTATAAAACTAGCTTGGTCGATTTTCTAGTGCTCGGGTTGAATTTTCTCTGGTGTTCTAGGCTATGGGTTTTGGTGTTTCAGGTGTTGCTTGTTTTTGCTAAATTGCATGTGATGTTATTTTTGTGCAAAGGAAATTCGGAGTGTTTCGTAATCGTAATTCTAACATCATTTCGAGTCATTTAGTCAATGTTAAAAAGTTCGAACGGATATCAATAACCCATATTTTCCCTCGCTGGAAATTTTCCAAGAGTTGGATTTTTCCAAGTTTAAAATCTTCAGAAAAACGTGCAGGTGTTTTCTGTGGACCCTTTAGAAGAGCGAAACCCTAACTTGATTCTATGACCGTCGGAACTGCTACCAAACCCTAGGGTTTGTGGTAGTTCCACGGCGCCATAGGTGAGGCAAGGGTTGACCCTTCTACGGTGGGTCCATAGGTGCTGTGGCATGTTCTTGGTGCTTTTTAAACTCCGCTCGAGTGTTAAGCTCTTTGGGAAATTTTTGGTGTTTGTTGATTCGATCGAAAAGTTTAACATCGTCTAGCTATTTATGATTGTGATACAATATTTGGAATCCAAAATAATTAGTTATGTGATAACTAGTTTGAATTTTATAAATCTAGCAGTGTAGTCTCAATTGATTGGTTGCAACGGAATTTTGATGTGGATCAAAAGTCCGTCGGAATTACCTAGCGTACGTGGATACTCGCCGGGTAACCTTACCAGATTGCCGTGCCCATAGCCCCAACCAAGTGACTGTAGGAGAACCCCGTCGCCAAAAGCATTCATTCAGGTGCTCGCGACCACGGTGTTCCGCCTAAGTGCACTCCGTCGACTGCATCGGGGGTGCGGCCGTCTATTAAAGTTTCCGAGGAGCATTCGATCAGGTTTTCGGGAATCTTGTTGAATTACCCGATTGGTTATTGAAAAGTGTTTTCAATATTGTGACTAAAATGCGGGGTTTATAATTGTTTGGCATGTGATGTCTAAGGAATTCATTTGGTTAGGCATGAAATCCAATGCATGTGATACATTGGGTTTATGATATCTAAGGTGGTTGCAGATTTCAATTGTTGTAGTTTTTCACTTTCTTTTTCTGCGACCGTAAGTGTAATATGTGGTGTATCGCCGGTTTCGTTGATATATATCAACGACAATTGGGATATGCATATTTACTTACGTTGATGACGTGTGATGTTATGTGTTGCTGTGATATGTTATATTGGATCGTCGTGTTTTGAATAGCCGTGGTTTTTTTTTATGTGAGATGAGAGTTTTTCATTTTCATTCATGTAAAAGCTTGTATGCAATATTCTTTATTGGGGCACTTCCGGGTTGAGGATGATGTCACCATTGATGTATATTATTTACTTTTCCGCATTAGGATATACCCAAGGCGGGGAGCACAAGTAACGGAGTTCTAGGGTCCAATAGGAGACCATCTCGAGGAGTCAAGACCAGGTCTCCTAACTCTAGAATTGGTAGGGTTGCTTGCCGCTCTCGTAGGGGGCTAGGGATGTGGGTTTGGCTATTCATCGCGACCGTGGAATCCGTGTTTTTTTACTGGCTTAATTTAAAACACGGAATTCTTAGTATATCCAATATTTCATATGTGGATCTTCTGCTGCTGATATTCTGTGATGTGATCACATGATATTCTGAGACGAATGCTTATATTATATATATTATATATAATAAATATTGCTTTTTTCGTTTCTTCTGTGATACTTGGGAAGCATAATTTGATGGGTCTTCATTAATGAGATTAATGAAATAAAAGAAATCTAAAGATGTTGTAGAAACTTGTTTTAAAAACTGGTAGCTCGAGTTCTTTCTTTGCATAGAGGTATTCCTTAAAGAATATCCAGCACCTTATTCAATAAGGAAAGAGCCGAGATCCCTTCACCGGGAGTGACCTCTTTAGCGAAACTGGAAGATGCTACAACCTACTCGGTGTTGTCTTTTGATTGCTTTTTTAGTTCATGCTTTGCATAATGGTATTCCCTGTCAGCACTTCATTCGATGAGGAAAGATCCGAGATTCCTTCACCGAGAGTGACCTCTTTAGCAAAACTAGTAAAAGCCTCAAAAACACTCCTTTTCGAAAATCACTCGATTCTACAACGATATCAAGTTCAAAGCGTTAAATCTTTTCATAAAAACCATCCTCAACCCTTCATCATTTTAGCAAGTTGAGTACTTAGTATTCGTTCTGCGTATCTTGACTATAGCTAAGGCATAGTGTACGGTAGCTAAGTGATGTCTTCCTACACAGCATATGATGCGATTAATTAGGACAGTCACATGATTATGTTGACCATAGCCAAGGGTCATGTGGGTGGGTCTAATTAATCACGAAATGACGGGTAGAACATAACTAGGACTTATGATATGTTGACCATACCCAAGGTCATAAGTACTAGGGCTAAAAACCATTATCGGGAATTTCAAGTGTTGAAATTTGCAATGAAATTGCATACATTCTATGAGATAGTTGGATCCCGATACCGATTGCGAGTAATTGTTATTCATGGGAGAATTTTGCACTTTACAATTAGATAACCCATTAGATGTCTAGAAAGGTATTAACGAGGTCATGCCTTTGGGAAAACGAGATTTATTTTAATTAGGTCCATGCAAAAGCACGGGGAACCTCCCTCAAGGTAATGACACTGGCCTGGCTGAACTGCTAGTGAACTTGTAGGGTGTAATTAATCGCGGCTAGTCTTACCTTTTAGGGTTTGAACGAAGATTTGATAAAAACAGTGGGAGCCATCCTGATTAGATAGAATAATAACCAATCTAATCTTATAAAGAGTGCAAGCAGAGTGTTTTCTTCTCTCTCTCTCCTGGTAGCGACCATGTTACGTCTTAATCAAGATAATAATATGGATGTATTGACCGAACCTGCTTGTTATAATGCGCTAGGGAACGTTGGTTCCGTTCTTTCTTATAATTGTTATAAGTCTGAATAGTAAATAGGGGAATATCCGGATTCCCATGCCACCCAATCAAAGAAAGTGCATATTGATGCATCTTCTTCGGGTATGTTTATTACCAAGAACTGTGTCTCAGTATCCTCTGCATCCTGGGTATGTGATACCGGAACAAGATTCCGCATATGTAATATGTTACATGGACTGAAGAAAGGTAGTGAACTGGGAATGGGTGATATATCTCTAAGTGTAGAGAATGGTGCAATTGTTGGAGCCAAATCAGTTGGCAGATATAACCTTATATTACCAAGAGGTAAATACATTGATTCTGAACGGATGTTATTACATACCAAACCTGATATACAAAATTACATCGGTTTCTTTAATAAGTAAAGAAGGATATAATTTTGTACTGAATGGATAATGTTGTGAACATTTTCCCGAATTAAGAGTTGATTGTATCAGGCATGTTATATAATGACATATACGTTCTAAATCAAACCAGAGTTCAAAGTATAATCAACACACACAAGAGGAGTAGTTCAGAAATGAACGAATCCCTCTTATGTCATTGTAGACTAGGTCATATCAGTGCGACATGACTAGCTGATTGATTCGAAAGAGTGTGTTTTGTAGTTAACCGCAATCAGAACGGTATCGCGCGTAGCTAGACCGAGGTGAGTACGGGTCGTCCACAGGGAAACGTTGAATCTTTTACTCTTACTTTAGATGTGTTGAGAAAGGAGGAAGAAATAAGAATGTTGTAGAATGGTTTCTAGATCTACGTTAAGCAGGAATGCAAAAATATAGATCTAGATTATTTTAGGGATGTAGTTAATATAATAAAAGGGCTTGTAGGGTTCGTTAGGATTTAGTAGTTATGGATGATTAATTAAAAGTTACCCTTTTTATCCTTTAATAGATTTATAACTAGAACGACGGTGATGCGTGTAGATTAGGGTTTCTGGAGGGAAAAGGAATCCTACTCTTAACCCTTATCTCGACACGGAACTCCGTTCATATCTAGCCTTTACCAAAACAATCATTAATCTAATCTCTAATCGCGGTCGGAACTAACAAAGAATTGTTAGCGCACCCGATTAGGATGTTAATGATTCTTTTGATAAAGTTCATAAACTTTATAGGACTTAAAAAGGGTTTAGAGATGTTCATCATCCATTAGCCTACCATAATCCTACGAACCCTAACAAGCGGAGAATTACTCGCGCATGTTGGGAGAAAAAGAGATGGAGAGAAAATGCATAATTAAACTACGAAGAAATAGAATAAGAAAAAGAAGCTACCTTTATTAATCAACAAAATTCATTACACTTTGATTCCTTAGAAAATGATTACAAAGACTAGTTTGCTTCTCGATCTCTTCCAAGGAGGTAGATGAACAGTTGATGATCAGTCTGGATGCGTGAGCCATCTTGGACTTCGTGATCTCGTCGACTTGATGATTTTTCCAAGAGGCTCTCGGTCTTTATTTATAGTCACAGAGCCAGAACCCTAGTTTCCTAATATGGAAACTAGTTGTTTGGATCCTAACAACCACAATCCCATATCTCAACTCTTCAAATCTGCGGCGGAACCGCGGCCATTGGATAGGTTTGGCCGCGGATCCGCCCCCTTTTGGTGAGATCATGGCCTCTAATTTTTGTAGCTTCATATCTGTAACACTTGGTAATGTTTTGAGTATCTAGACTTTGAAAATCTTTTATACTTTTCTACCAGAATTAGTTTCTTGAATATCTTTGGTAGATTTGATTTGTCAACTTTGATTTCCTTGATTTCAGCACTGAAAATTCTGCACAATAACTTAACAAACTATATTAGTAGAGTTTGTTTTATTGAGATATTAACTTAACCATTAAGAATTGGTCAAAGTTATTAATAAGGTAAGCATATTTAAATGGGCCAAATGTTATATGGATATTATATGCTTATTTTTTCCTACAAAATGTTATTTATAATATATAAACACATGAAAATAGTATTTTTACAGATAAACCCTCATATGTATCATATATTATAATAAACACCTTTTATTATATAATAATAGTAGGAAAAATGGCATATTAAATGTGCAGTTTTATCAACTGAACAAATACCCCCAAACTTATCTTTGATCGTCCCGAGCAAACTAGGTTATTCAAGAGAAGGAGAAAAAGAAGAGAAAGCTAAGCACACTTTCGTAGGCAACACGATTGCACTGAGCACGTGCAACAAGCCGTTAAACCTCTAGGTGTCCCTAGTAGGAGGAGTGTTGTCTCCTGAGGGTTTTCAGCGGATTACACCCACAAAATCCTATAATAAAAGAGAGATGGTGAAATTTACATATAAAGATAAGAACTATAATAGAAAGACTTTGAAAATAAGAGTTTCCAACTACACTAGCTTTTCAGTTGTCATGAGCCCTATCTTAATAGTCATGAAAAGATGTTAGAAATCACATTATCCCTCAATAAAACATCGTCTTTATTCTTCATTCCAACCTTTCGTCCAAACATTGATCATATATCCCTACGTGTGTGTAATGAACATCCCTACACTTGGAGAATTCAATTCAAGCTATCATACTCTTGTCCATCCACCACAGTACTTTTTAATTTGATGAATATTTAGATTTGCTCACACATTTTCATGCGACCGTTAATACTTCTTGAGGTACTAACCGACCGATTACTTATGTGCTTGCTGATTAGGTGATAATATTTTCCTTGTCTTGCACCACCTAAGGCTTAGCAGTGACTCCCAGACCAGTTGGCCTCAGGGCACTAGGTGATGAAGCACCCTCGCTATAATTTTTTATTGCTGCCTTGGCGATAACAAAACCAGTGTTCATTTTTTTCTTTTCACCATTTATATTTTCTTCATTCATTTTTTTTATTTCCTTCATACTTTGGCTTTTAGACAAGAGCATTTCAAGCTATCCTCTACTATCCCGAGTTTCAAGACGTGTGTAAGTGCAAATAGTAGGGTATCAACATTCAAATGTTTGGCTTCCAGAATAGAAACTATTTTTTAGACTTATTTTTATCCTCAGATTAGTGACTTTCTTCATCTTACTAACCCTTGGGACAACAGCTCATAACTACTTATTACTAGTTCGTTTAAGAAAACTTCTAATTTTCTTGGTTTTCTTAAACTATTCCTATCTTTTGGATGTAATTTTTCACTTTCTACTCTTTTGTTATAAAAGAAAATTTTAAAATTTTTGAAAATGTTGTGCTTATGCAAAATATGATGCAAAGTGATGCGTAAATAAGCACAAACCTCCCCCAAACATGTTTTCAATAGTGTCCTCATTGTTGCTATCTGCTGGATCATAAAAACCTGTAAGCTTGGGAGGACATTATTAATGGGGGCAAGAATATATGAAAGTGAAAATCCTCCCCCAAACTTATTTTTGGCTCACAAATTTGAGGACAAAAGTTATGTTCAAGAGCCAAAAATATACCCCCCCTCAAACATGAGTTAGACAATATGAAGCATTTTAAGAGGGGGTGAGTCATTTGGTCAAAGTAAGACTTTACAAAGACCAAAAGTTAACACCAACCATTAAAAGATTTTATCAGTATAGCGTATAGGTTGGTGGAAGAATGTGTTGTATCGAGTCAAGAAAAAATAGGGAAGGGATAAGAGGTGGTCTGGAAAGGGTTTGAAATTAGAGAAAAGAAAGGATAAGGATGAATGTGAATGATTAGGAAGAAGGAATGATGATGGTTCAACCTCTATAGGTGGAGATTGATCAATCACAAAATCCGTATTGTTTAAAAATTCAAGTTCGTCAGCAAAAAGTTCTTCAAAACTTTTATCAATGGAGTGATCGAACATTTTGCTGTCAAAGAGTTTTGTGCCAGAATTTATCCTACTTGATTCAAAAATTATTGAGGTAGAGGACTCGAAAAACTCATCTATCTCATTTTCAAAAATATCCAAATCAAGTTGAATTTATGGTATTATTGAACTTGAATTAACGGATTGTCATTTATCAAAACTCACTGAAACTATAGGAGCAGAAGAAGAACCGGAGAAAGTAGAAGGTGAAATGGGTAAACAAATTGGTATGTCGAGTGTTGCTGAACCAGATGTGGAAGATGGAGGCTGTATTTCGGTCTGATCTTCTGGTATACCATTATCATCAACTTCAAGACATATTTGGGGTTCGGGAAGAATTAAAGGCTCAAGTTGATGACCACAAGGAAGTGAAAGGATTTGATGAATTGGTGGGACAAAATCATCCAAAATATCGGGTTCATCAATCAATATATCCCCAACGTCAATCACCTTATTCAAGTGAAGGTTAAAATTCTCAAACACCTCATCAAAAGTATGGTTTTCAATCAGTTTTGGTTCAAGAGTGGAGGTGTAGAGATCACAAGGGTTGGGTATGGTTTCACTTGAAATGGACCCTTCACAGTCGGGTAAATCAAACACTACAAAGTCACACAACTTATCAGACATTCTATTTGGTGTACTTGATGAATCTATGAAACTGGAGTTGTGGATTTCAGTTTGGAATGGGGAGGTTTAATTAGGAAGGGTGTACAGTTCTGTCTTACTACCCAAATCCTTCCTAATTTGGTTCGACAGTTCCAGAAATTTTTCTAATGTCTGCTCCAGACTAGTCTTGGGTTGATAAGGGGTTTCAGTATAAAATTGAAATTCCTGTGGATAATTAAAACTCCCAAATGACTGATTAGAAGAACTGTCTAGAGAAGGTGGAAAAGTCGGATTGGATTGATAGGAATAGAATGGTTGCGGAACTTGGGTAGGAGTAGGATCAATATTATGATAAGAAGAATATTGATATGGGTTGGTTGGTTGGCTATTTTCAACAGACATCTTATATGCCACAAACCGCATATCAAACTCTTCTCCGGACAGTGGTGGTGATGGTTGATATTGGTCCGGGTTCAAACTTTGGCCTCTAGACCTAGCTATGTGCTCAGCAATGGACATTCGTCTAGGAGCTTCCTCACTCTGGGTATCAACTGAAACAGGTGTAGGATTAGGATACGGTTGATAAGACCTAGACTGAAGTGGCCAACTGTTTCTTCGTGCTTGTTCTATATGATCTCTTAAGGACATGGAAGAGCCGGACGGTATACCAAAGGGATTTCGAAAATAAGAGATATCTGGTTGTGGACAGCAAAGCTCGGCAAGTGTTCTTCTGTTTAGGTCACCCATTATAAGAAGAGAAGAAGGGGGAAGGGGTAAAAAGGGGAGAAGATAATTGGTTTGTTTTGAAAAATGACGGATTTAGACAAATCACACAAAAATGCATAAACAACCCTAGAACTATAGTTACGAAGGTCCAGTCTCTAGACCGCTCCTAGACTTCCAAAGGACAAGCCGCAGGATAAATCCTCTACCGTCTCTTTACTACCCTTGTAGCCAGGTAAGTGCCAGGTGAGTAGGAGGCTCCCCACTACAAAAGTAGTGGTCCTAATTAATTAACCACTAGCCTTGGACACACTTTCCTAGTCACCACAAAAGTAATACGGATAAGCGATAGATTACCTACGACCTTCCTCTGTCCTTAATGAGCGCGACAGTCCTTAGAGTCTGGTCTAGATATTTTTTAAATTAATGTAGGGTTGATGCGGATGCTCGGTTTGTGATTTGTGGGGCTTAGGAAGGGTGATGAAATCCCCACCTAATCTGGATTTGATCTTGCCCCTTAAAAATCCGTATTAAAATATGCAAAAACAAACCGCAAAACAAAAATTTGCAAAAAGATTTTTGAGCGGCGATATTTTGCAAAGAATCCTGCAGAAAATAGATTTTATTGGATTTGAGAGGAGAGAGAAGGAGTTAAGAAAGATACCAGAGAAGTGTGAAACCCTAGATCTCCTATTTCCTCAAGTCCGTGACTCCAGATTCCCTCGCAAAATTCACACACAAATCGTTAAATATGCAATTTGCAGTTTTGTTTTAATAATGATTTGAATCGTCTAAGAATTCAACACAAATAGCAAGAATAAAAATTACGCACGTCTCCCCGGCAACGGCGCCATTTGATTGGTTCGAAAGTGTGTTTGTAGTGTAACCGCAATCAGAACGGTGTCGCGTGTAGCTAGACCGAGGTGAGTACGGGTCGTCCGCAGGGAAACGTTGAATCTTTTACTCTTACTTTAGATGTGTTGAGAAAGGAGGAAGAAATAACAATGTTGTAGAATGGTTTCTAGATCTACGTTAAGCAAGAATGCAAAAATATAGATCTAGATTATTTTAGAGATGTAGTTAATATAATAAAAGGGCTTGTAGCGTTCGTTAGGATTTAGTAGTTATGGATGATTAATTAAAAGTTACCCTTTTTATCCTTTAATAGATTTATAACTAGAACGACGGTGATGCGTGTAGATTAGGGTTTCTGGAGGGAAAAGGAATCCCACTTTTAACCCTTATCTCGACACGGAACTTCGTTCATATCTAGCCTTTATCAAAACAATCATTAATCTAATCTCTAATCGCGGTCGGAACTAACAAAGAATTGTTTGCGCGCCCGATTAGGATGTTAATGATTCTTTTGATAAAGTTTATAAACTTTATAGGACTTAAAAAGGGTTTAGAGATGTTCATCATCCATTAGCCTACCCTAATCCTACGAACCCTAACAAGCGGAGAATTACTCGCGCATGTTGGGAGAAAAAAAGATGGAGAGAAAATGCATAATTAAACTACGAAGAAATAGAATAAGAAAAAGAAAGCTACCTTTATTAATCAACAAAATTCATTACACTTTGATTCCTTAGAAAATGATTACAAAGACTAGTTTGCTTCTCGATTTCTTCCAAGGAGGTAGACGAATAGTTGATGATTAGTCTGGATGCGTGAGCCGTCTTGGACTTCGTGATCTCGTCGACTTGATTATTTTTCCAAGAGGCTCTCGGTCTTTATTTATAGTCACAGAGCCAGAACCCTAGTTTCCTAATATGGAAACTAGTTGTTTGGATCCTAACCACCACAATCCCATATCTCAACTCTTCAAATCCGCGGCGGAACCGCGGCCATTGGATAGGTTTGGCCGCGGATCCGCCCCCTTTTGGTGAGATCATGGCCTCTAATTTTTGTAGCTTCATATTTGTAACACTTGGTAATCTTTTGAGTATCTAGACTTTGAAAATCTTTTCTACATTTCTACCAGAATTAGTTTCTTGAATATCATTGGTAGATTTGATTTGTCAACATTGATTTCCTTGATTTCAGCACTGAAAATTCTGCACAATAACTCAACAAACAATATTAGTAGAGTTTGTTTTATTGAGATATTAACTTAACCATTAAGAATTGGTCAAAGGTATTAATAAGGTAAGCATATTTAAATGGGCCAAATGTTACATGGATATTATATGCTTACTTTTTCCTACAAAATGTTATTTATAATATATAAACACATGAAAATAGTATTTTTACAGATAAACCCTCATATGTATCATATATTATAATAAACACCTTTTATTATATAATAATAGTAGGAAAAATGGCATATTAAATGTGCAGTTTTATCAACTGAACACTAGCTAAGTTACATAAGGATGAATATGAGAATCTGTTCGAATTTTCATTTTATGATACTTGCCAGTCTTGTTACAAAGGTAAAGTGATCAATACTCCGTTTGCTGGAAACAGAGAAAGAGTTAATGAATCTTTGGACAGATACATGATGATGTATACGGTCCTATGTCCATAAATACCAGGGCTGGTTCCTCGTACTTCATTATATTCACTGAACATCTCTCAAGATTCAGACATATGTTCTTGTTGAAACACATGTTTGAATCTTTTAAGAAATTCAAGGAATACGCTAAAACTAACCCCTGATCTCCTAAAGTCCTTCTAGCAAATTATTTACATCTCACAAAACACATATGTGTATATATAATATATTCGCATGATACACAACGAAACTGCGGGGGTGATATACACCATCCACCCGACTTCCCCCGTAGATATACATCTACTAACCTTGATCCATACTTGCCGAAGTCGATCCCGCCATGCTCTTCCCTTGTCATACGAAATCCACCTGAGGGTACCTACATATCACATATATCGTATTATAAACAGAATCATATACGAAAACCAAACCGGCACAAGAATCACACATGGGTTAAAACCTATGGTCTACGTATGCAAAAGAACCAAACAACACCCGATATCGACGTACAAACGTCAAGTGACCGATACAAAACACAATATCAAAACTTCAAGTCATGAACATCAAGGAGATCAAAACAACAACTCAGGAAAATGGTCCCAGAATTTTGGTCAGGTGAAATCAGGCCAAACTAGCAGTACAGGGGGTAGTATATAGGGTAAGTGAGCTACAGAACCAACCTAGACACCAAATACCACACTTTGGCCGGCCTGTAGGGTTCCTGGGCACACCCATGAGGTTCTACAACTGATCAACCATGTCCAATTCAAATTTTTCATCTGCCGAGGAACCCTAAACTAGATCGTTACTAGAGGTAAGGCGAAAGAACATGCAAGTTAACAACTTAACTATAAGTGTAAGTGACTACAATCTTTGTAGATCCGATCCTCCACATCTTCAGCTCCATGATGACGTCCCTCCGCTGCGATCATCGGAATCCCGGACTCTAGCGATGGTTTCGTCGGAGAAATGATCGGGCTAGGTCGTTGACTTCGATGCCGAAGATGATCTACGTCGAGACGACTCAAACTCGAGCTCTATCTTCACTAGGTCATGAAACTTGTGAAGATAACACCCTAAACAACATGGCAAGTGGTAGAGAATGAAGAAATAGGAAGTGGGTTCACTTTAGATTTGGATTTCTCACTTGGATTCATCACTTGGAATTTTTCTAGCAAGGTTTTCTTCTCTTCATGAAGAAGAAGAACAAGAAGGAAAAGAATGAATGAATAATCTCGAAATAGAAAATCAAGTGATGCTTATCATTTAGCAACCATGGGTGAGTGTAACTAATGTAGAGAACAAACTAGGGTTTAGGTAAATGGTTAGGTTAAGGATAAAACAAAATGGTAGACTTTTTCAAAGATGCATGAAGCATCATGAAGCTTCTTGCATAAAACAAAGATAACCACCATTTTATTTTTGCCAAAAGTAAATAAATAAATTAAATAAATAAGGCAATTGAAACCCTAACCATTAACTAAACATGGTGTATAGGATACACACACCCAAGTTTGGATGTATCATCAAACATGATACAATCAAGTTCACAAAAATATATCACATATACTACTTGTGCACATCAAGTGAGAAAATCAATCTTAAGTGAACAAATACTAGTTAATGTAAAGTAATATATCAAATATATAATTATACATTAAATCATTAAATCAACACTTGATTTAATGATCCGGTCATATTGCATATAACCGACTAATATCAAGTGTATCAATATATCGAATCAACATTTGATTCGGTAACCCGGCTATATCTTATATAACCGTCCGATGATACGAATCGCGAGAATAGAATTCAGTGTCACATATTGGTATTATTCTCGGTCCCGCACATATCTCATATGCGCTCCTATTTCGTTTTGCTTGAGCCAGGAAACTTCTGTGTAGGACTTTAAAAACTCATCAATACGCCGGCAGCAGGTGATGATCATATCAAACACCCACAAGCCGCAAGCGGTCTGCTAAACGTAACGGCCACCTGGGTATTAAGCAATCAGAATATCAAAGAGCAAGCCCGCTCACACTCCTTTGAATCCAACCAGTAACACTTACCGTACAGTCCGGTCTGTTCGTCTGATATGCCGCATATCTCGCCTAGGGGTGGTAAACGTCAGACCCCAGTAGCTTGATAAGTCATGCCGATGTAAGGTCCATAACAAGCGTGAAACTACTGATAACTCTTACCAGTATATCACTGCAACCCTGGCCAGGGATTTCCAGTTATGGCCAGTCGAGTATAGCGCAACATCAACCCCCAATACCGGGAGAGACGAATCCCCTCCTATCGCTCATTGCCTCCATGTGAATCGGGACTGTACCCAAAAACCACCTGTTTACATGACTCAGTAGAGCCGTGGTAGGGTGGAAATCAAAGCACAGTGGGAGACACACAAGACTCTATGACGATCTCGGGTCAACAGACTAAGCTGTACCAGTGTCACCAGAGAACTGCCATCTGACGTGAGGTATAATACCATCCGGGTGTTCTCGGCGAGTCCGTTCAGTGTACCCAGTCACCACTGAGCACCCGCATACCATCTCTGATGTCAAACACCAATGGATATGGGATCATTCATCGCCCATCACATGGGTCGAGAAGATATACGCTAGTCTATTCTGGAATATCGATGCCCCATCTCGATATTCCCACGACAAGGAACATTGAAGGGTGTACTCATGGACTACCCAGGCCCCACTAGTATGATCTACATCATAGTCCTGAAAGTCGAGTATACATCCTAAGGGCTTTATCAACATGTCACAGAGAGACAGAAAGTATACATGTTAAGATAAAGAGCAACCATATAGCGTACTATCATGTCGAGCAAGAAAGTCCTACCTATATATGTCCCAGCATCCACTACAATATACATCATATGTACAGTAATGGCCTCTAGGGCATACATATAACTAACAATCTCCCACTTGCACTAGGGCCATCTGTAGCAGTAGTTGCAGTATCTAATACTCAACTATCCCATACAAGTCTCTCTCTGGGAAAAGGCCTTTGTGAGTGGATCCGCCGTTTTTTCCTCTGAGTTTGCTCTCCTAACCTCGATCACCCTGGAGATCAACTATCTCTATGATCAGGTGATGCTGCCTCAGAATATGTCGGGGTCACTGATGGGACCAAGGTTCCTGGGACAAAGCCATACTTCCATTGTCACACAATGGTAGGAACCTAGTTCATCTCATGAACTAATATACACCCAAACTTCCTCTTTGGTAGTATCTTTGATAGCGATGTCACCGGCCTTTGTCGTCTAGTCTGCCACGGTATCTAGCTTGGAACTCTTCCAACATACCGTCCCTCCACTGAGGGTAAAGACAATGCCTGCGACTGACATTCAGGTTTCCTTATCACTCTGGAACTTTTCCAGTGATTCTCTCCAGGATCAACTGATACCATCTCACTACTACTAGTGAGAATCCTAACATCCATTTAGATCTATCTCATAGATCCAAAACCAAGGATTTAGGAGGTATCATTTTGATCTTATATGGAGAATCCATGTGATAAGTGGAGATTGACCGATCGTAGTATAGGAAACTCTTTTCCTATCAAGAGTATGTTGTCCACGTACTCTATGAGGATCACCACCTTACTCTCTACTACCCTTTTATATATACAAGGTTCATCTACCATTTTGATGAAGTCAAACACTTTGACTACCACATCAAAACAGACGTCCCAACTCCGCGATGCCTGCTTTAATCTGTAAAGCAACTTGCACATGTTTCCGCTGCTCCCACTGTTTACGAAGCCCTCTGGCTGTGTACTTATAGACGTTCTCTTTTAAATCAGTATTCAGAAAAGCAGTCATGACACCCAACCTCCAGATATCGTAGTCATGGTATGTAGCAATGTTAAGTAGGATCCGGATGGACTTAAGCATAGCCACTGGAAAAAAGGTTTCATCATTATCCACGCCTGGTCGATGATGAAAACCATTAACAAGTCTAGCTTTGAAAGTCTCAACCTTTCCATCTACACCAAGTAATCATCTCAAGATATACTTGCTCCTGATGGGGATTTAACCCTTCAGATACAGCATCCAAAGTCCATACTTTGTTGGTGTACATGGATTCCATCTCAGATCGCAAAGCATCCAGCCATTCTTACAGAGTCCCACTCTTGATGGCCTGCTCGAAACTAGTTGGGTAATCATATCATGATGCAATCCTCGCTCCCACTGTCATCGAGAAACCAAAGTATCTCTCAGGCGGATGAGGAACCCTGCTAGATTGGCGGAGAGGCTGAGGTTCGTCGGAATCTATTGAACCCTTTGGTTCTACTAAATCATCAGCTGTAGTTTGTATAGCTGGAACTTTTTCCAGTTCTACAGAACTGACCTTGCCTCGATCTTGTCCGGATTTTGCTTTTGACATAGGCCGGACAACCCTAAATCTTAACTTGCTTAAGAGATGGGTTCTTCCCATACCATATCTCATATGGAGTGGTAGGCAGTGATCTGATTCGAACCTAATTCAATAGGTATGCAGCTTCTTAAGTGAATAACCCCAAAAGGAAATAGGTAACTCAGTAGTACTCATCATAGAGCGCACCATATCATACAGGGCGCGATTGTTCCACCCCGATACACCGTTGTGCTTTGGTGTATACAGAGGAGTAACACTGAGAGAGAATCTCATTCTCCTTTAGAATAATCCAGGAATTCCGTGCTCAAGTATTCTCCTCCTTGATCACATCATAAGACATAATACTTATACCATGTTTTTGGTTCTCTACTTCTAACTTATATTCGGTGATTATCTCAAAAGTTTTGGACTTGAGTTTCAATAGGAACATGTGTCCGAATCTTGAGAGATCATCAGTGAATGTAAGGAAGTACAAAGAACCAATCGTGGCATATGTAGCTGGGAACCTTTATACATCACTATGTATCAGTCTCAAGAGTTTACTGACTCTTTCTCTGTTTCCAGTAAACGGAGCTATGGTCATCTTATCTTTGTGACATGACTGGCAAGTTTCATAAGATGTAAATTTAAACTGATTTAAATATGCATCTAAATGTAACTTAGCTAGTCGGGTCGCATTGATATGACCTAGTCTACAATGCTTCAAGAAGGAATCGTTCATTTCTGAACTCTTCCTCTTGTGTGTGTTCTGTACGTTAAGAACTGTGGTCTGATTTAGAATGTATATGCTTTTAGATAACGTGCCTGAACCAATCAACTCTTGATATAGGATATGTGCAAAACATTATCCAACAATACAAAATTATATCCTTCTTTAGTAAATAAAGAGATTGATATGATGTTTTATATCGGGTTTGGTATCTAATAACATTCGTTCAGAATCAGTGTATTTTGGTAATACAGGGTGATAGTGACCAACAGACTTGGCTGCAACACTTGCACCGTTTTCTATCTCATGAAACTTATCACCCGTTCTCAGTTCTCTAACTTTCTGTAGCCCTGTGTAACAGTCTTCCTCACTTAAATAAATTCGGTCCTCGAATTTAAATTAAACCCCCCAAAAACTAAAATATTTCAGCAAAACAATCAAGTCGTCGGGGCTCCGAAATCATCAATATATAAAACACATCTTAGCGCAATGCGTGCGCATGAAAACGAGTATATAACTCAAAATCAAAACTCCATCAAGAATCACACAATCATCGGAGTCATGGTGAAAATACCAATGTCAATGTCTAATATGAAAACCATGATATACATCAAAACTGTAACGTGTACATAGTACGCATCATTGTAAACTCATCAAAACATCTTAAAAGAAATGCATGTCAAACTTTTTCCAAGTCGATGTGCAATGTACGTATCACGGAACAGGTAGCGGACGTTTATTGTAAGAAAATAACTATATATATATAAATATATATCCTTTGTTTCACATACACGTCCCGCCGTTTAAAAATAATTTAGAAGGGTTTACTTTTTAAAATGTTTCGTGTCATCTCGGACATGTAGGTAAATACTGAGACTATAGCTCCATTTTGGAAATCCCTTCAGTAACTATCGTTGCATGCAAAAATATATTTAGGTACTATCCTTTGACTAGTCCTGTTCAGTTACTATACCAAATGGTAAATCTCATAAAACATACTTCTCCAAAAGGAACCAATCCCATAATGTGTATAAGAATGCCACATGGGTCTGGTGCGCACAAAAATCAAAATCAATGAAAGTGCCATACATGTGTACAGAAACAAAATCTATGTGCAATGGGTGCGCACGAAAACACCTGTCAAGGGCAACCGTGTGCCTGACAATAACCTCAGGTGCATCTAATATGCACGAAGAATCCCGATTTAGTGCATCTAGTATGCAGCAAAATCGCATCAAGCGCGCCAAGTATGCGTAAGAACCCAAATCAAGTGTACAAGGTGCATGAAAACAAATATCGAATATCGCAATCGAAATTGACGGTATACAACACACCTCAATCCAAATCAGGTATACCGTTGTATATAATCTCACAACCACGAGCATCATCGTGCACAAAAGTCGAATCGAAGTACTAAAAGTGCATGAAAACTGCACGTAAGGCACAAGTCAAATCACATACATGCTATATGCAAGAAATCAAAATCGAACATCTCGAACGACATCAAATTGAAATCGAGTGCAACTGTATTGCACGAAAACTCAATCATGTAAATAAATCGCCCAAAATACCGAAATCCAAAATGATGGATACGTGATATTCGAATCTCCAAATAGCAAATCGCAAACACTGTCGTTGATATGTCCTTCCTTCAAAGTTTGTTAGTTATATGTATGCTCTAGAGGCCATTACTGTACATAAGATGTATATTGTAGTGGATGCTTGGACATATATAGGGAGGACTTTCTTGCTCGACATGATAGTATGCTATCTGGTTACTCTTTATCTTAACATGTACACTGATTGTCTCTCTGTTACATGTTGATAAATCCCTTAGGATGTGTACTTGACTACCTGGATTATGATGCGGATCATATTAGTGGGAAAAAGGTATTCGATAAGTACATCCTTTAATGTCCCTAGTCGTGGGTGTATCGAGACGGGGCATCGATATACCAGAGTAGGCTAGCGTATAGCTTCTCGACCCATACAGATGGGCGATGGATGATCCCATATCCATTGGTGTTTGACATCAGAGATGATATACGGGTGCTCAGTAGAGATTGGGTACACTGGACGGACTCGCCGAGAACTCCTAGATGGTATTATACCTCACGTCAGATGGCAGTTCTCTGGTGACACTGGTACAGGTTAGTCTGTCGACTCGAGATCGTTATAGAGTCTTGTGTGATACCCAATGTGCTTTGATTTACACTTACCATGTTCAAGAGGATGTGCAAAACGGTGGTTTTTGGGTACAGTCCCGAGTCACATGGAGGCGATGAGCGATAGGAGGGGATTTCGTCTCTCCCGGTATTGGGAGTTGATGTTGCGCCGTGCTCGATTGGCTATAATAGGAAGTCCCTGGCTAGGGTTGTTTATGAGATTTACCGGTAAGTGTTATCAGTAGTTTCTCGACCCGTTATGAGCCTCATATCGGCATGACTTATCGAGTTATTGGGGACGTTTACCACCCCCGGACGAGATATGCGACATATCAGACGAAGAGACCGGACTGTACGTTAGTGTTACTGATTGGACTCGCAGGAGTATGAGCAGGCATGCTTGTTGATCTTCTGATCGCTTAATACCCAGGTAGCCATTACGTTTAGCAGACTGATTGCGGCTTATGGCTGTTTGATATGATCATCATATACTGCCGGCGTATTTACGAGTCTTTAGAGTCCTACACAGAGGTTTCCTGGTTCATGCAAAACGAAGTAGGAGCACATATGGGATATGCGCGGGGCCGAGATTAATGCACGTATGTGATACCGCATTCTATTCTCGTGATTTGTGACATCGGTCGGTTATATGTGATATAGTCGGGTTATCGGATCAAGTGTTGATTCGATAAGTTGTTGCATTTGATATTAGTCGGTTATATGTGATATAGCCGGATTATTAAATCAAGTGTTGATATAATAATTTAATGTATAATATTATATTTGATATACTAGATTACATTAACTAATATTAGCCTACTTAAACTTTTCTTTTTCTCACAAGTGTGCATTAGTATATATGTGATATATATTAGTGTACATTTTATTGTGTCATGCTAGATGCCACATGCTACTTGGGTGTATGACACTCACACCATACTAATAATAATTTGAGGGTTTAATTTATTTAAGTAAATCAAAATTAGTGCTAATTAGTCTCATATATGGAACCTTGGAGAAGCTT
Source organism: Agapanthus africanus (assembly GCA_030015575.1). Classification (NCBI taxonomy): domain Eukaryota; kingdom Viridiplantae; phylum Streptophyta; class Magnoliopsida; order Asparagales; family Amaryllidaceae; genus Agapanthus; species Agapanthus africanus. The sequence continues at coordinate 499,521,713 of CM057344.1, read as the reverse complement.
GCAGCATCTTTGACTAAGTCCATTCCTTTTGTTTTACTTGTAAATATTTATTAACCTAACCATTATTGTTAGCCATGGTTTAATCTCTACATGGGTTAGTGTATGGCACTAACTCACCCATGATAGTTATTCTCACCTCATGAGTTCATTCTCTTCTCTTCTCTTCATCTTCATCATCCTTGAGAAAAAGCTTTCTAGCTTTTGAAAAAGCGAGAAAATATTGTGAGAAAAAGAAAACTAAAGTGAGCCCATTTCCTACTTTATCATCCTCTACTACTTGCCATTTACTATAGGGTTTTTTCTTTACTAATTTCACAATTAGTGAAGAGGTAGCATGGGTTTGTGTCTCCTCGACGTAGATCATCTTCGGCCTCGAAGACTTCGAGCAAACTTTTTCATTTCTCCGGGAGAACCCTTTCTAGAGTTCGAGTGTCCATGACTTGCAGCGAAGGGACTACTAGACGGAGCGTTAGAAGTGAAGTACCGGTCTACAAATTTTGTATTCGTCATTCACATACTTGTAAAGTTGTTTACATGTATTTTCGTCGCATTTTCTAGTAAAGATTCTATTGTTAGGGTTAGCTAGAACAACAATTTTTTGAAATTGGCATGGACGATGCCTCCCGAAACCTTTCTGCCGTGCTAGGAAACCCAGAAGTGGTATTAGAGCCATGCTAGAAAATTAGACGATGTTTGTTAGATTACGAAACCGAAACGACTCCGAAACTTGAAACACGAGAACGTAATTTCTGTCGAATTTAAAAGGTGTTCGAAATTTTTTTTAAACAACTGCAGAATGTTTTATGACATGCAACATGAACATGCAAGAAATTTCACCCCCCTCGCCGGAATTGGGCCGACCACATGCATGGAAAATCCGGCCACCTCGGCCAAAAAGTGGAATTTTGGGTTGAAATATTTTGTGTTCCAGGCTCTGGGTTTTGGTGTTTCAGGTGTTGTTTGTTTTTTTCAAAAAATTGCATGTGATGCAGTCTTACTGGATAAGCAATTCTGAGTGTTTTGTATTCGTAGTTTTAACATTGTTTCAGGTATTCGCATGATTGTCTAGGCGAAGTTACAAAGTTCGAACGAATATCAAAAACCCATTTTTCCAAATTTAAGGTATTCTGAAAAGCATGCAAGTAATTCTGCGGACCCTCTAGAAGAATGATACCGTAACTAGACATAATGACCACAAAATGCTTTCGAACTTGTCACGACCCGAAATTACGGAACGTGACTGGCACTTAAATTAGTCTCAAGGTATAACGTAATCTAAGTAAGCCAAAATCCAGAAATCTAAACCAAATAAAGAAATAGAGTGAAGGAAAACTAGTTAAAAGAAAACAATTTTTAACCAAAACAAATCGCATTGAACATTTTATTAAAGCAACACATTTTCTCGAAAATTTCGGCAGAGTCTCCTTCGTAAATACTGGCCCCGAAACGGGTACAAACAAGAAAATACATATAAATCATGAATAAGGCATCCCCAAGCGGGAGTTAGCTCTTCGCCAAAGGCGGATCACAACCACATACAATATATATATCATCATATGTGAAAACAAGCAGGAAAGCATAAAAGCTTAAGAGTATCACGTCGGCTCAAGTGAGCATCGACACCAAACCATAATTACAAGTCTAACAATTCTCACCATCTAGTCCAATATATAAGGGTAGATGGAGTATACTAGATACAAAATAAAATACACGGTGGGAGCAAAAGAAAATCCTCCAAAACCCACCTGTGAGCAAGCAGCAAGACGAAGCAAAACAACGAAATAGAAGATACACCCGCCGCTACTGCACTGACGGGTCATACCTGCAAGATACTGTGGCACAACGGGGGTGAGTTGCCAGCTCGTGAGTAGTAAGTAACATCTAATAAGGCTATCGTAAGCATGCACGCAAATGCGTCATAACCTACGCATATACTAATATGATGCAATGCACTAACATGTATGCGACGTAAATGCATAATTAACATGAAATCTAAGTATGTTTGGTATGAGAAATCTTTATTCTTCTTTAAAAAAATTCTGTGAAGTGACTGAAAAATCATCAAAGAAATCCGTGTCAAGTATTGACACAAAACACATATGTCTCAAGATCTTCATGCCTTAATATCTCAAAGTCTCAATATCTCGGGCTCCGCCAGTCCGGATCGGCCCATAATATCAAATCTCATGACAACAGTCGGTGTCCTCCGCACATCCGCCACGCCAGACATCACCGGTAGGTAGCCTTTCCCTGCCAGGCTTATCGTCTACAACTCGAGCTTCTTCCCCCGGGGTACCATACCGGGCCCACCATGTACCCGAGACAGTTCATCCACTCCACGAATCGGGTCTTGAAATCCAACAGAAAACATGAAAACTCATAGTGGACGACACATACATCACGAGAAAACCGCAACGTGCATGTTTTAAAAAAGGATAATAAGTTTATAATTTCTTCCGGTTTTCCCCAAAATCCAGAAATCTCATAAATACTGAATCCTCAAGAAGAAATCACAATGTGTAAGTATATTGATGATGATGCATGTCTATATTATGATGGTATATACTACGCTATATACGAGAAGAAACTATGTATGGAGTATGGTGTTATGATGTATGTATATGTGACTAGCCATCCTATGTATTAATCTTAATGAATGAACATACAACTACCCATCTATATATCAAGTATGATGCAGTTGAATGGATAACGATTCTAAGTATGTTCTATGGTGTTCGTGACATAGCAGTTACCAATGGCGTGTGTGTTTGCATGAATGGTGCACGTGCAACATGAACCAATGGTAACGGTGCAAGTGTCCTAATTGATGATATCGTATGTAAAATGATGCGATGTATGTTATGAAAAGTTTAAACTACACATATTGCTACCAACTACAAAGAATTTCTAATTGTCGTGCGCCTTGCGCTATCCAGACGATCCCCCCGTAGATGTATACATCTACTCACCTGGGACGCCTCGGCAAAACTGGTCCGATCTCTGCCTGTTTTTCTGCGCGGCGTACGACACCTCTGCACCCGACCCTAGGATCGCACACAAGCAATAAAAAGGATAAATATACGAATACTCGCGGGATAAACGACACAATTCAATCACGCGCACCAACTAGACGTGCACACACTTGGTGCACAGAACGCGCCCGCGACAACGCCACAACTGCCACTAGGGTCGCAAAACGTGATAACTACCGAGTCTAAAACTCAAGCGTACCAATTGCGCATTCAAAACCCCTTAAAAATTATAGGAATTAGGTTGTACGTCATTAAAATTTCAATTAAATTTAAATCTGTTAATTTCCAAAAACCTAACAAGCTTAATTTCCATCTTACTTCAAACTTGATGTTTTAACCAATTTAAATGTTTTAGCAATTCTAGTGGCTATAATGCTCATTAAATATCCTAATTAAGTCACACAAACCATAATCAAAATTTTATCTCACCTCATGATACTAATTATAAAAACCTAGTTTTCAAAATGGTTTAATATAAACAATTTTGAAACAACAAATTTACAACACAAGAACTAGACTAGATTTTTCATTTCTTAAAATGTTAAACCACTCATGGAAACCTTAATGATGTGCTAAAAATCCTAGCTTTAGTTTAAATTCTTTTCTTGAAATTTCAAATTTAGCAATTGGAACCAAAATTAAATATCAAATTTAACATAATTGAAGGAATTAAACATCAAGTAGCTATTGGTTTAAGATTATACCTCAAAAACATAAGATCAAACATGCAACATGATCTTCAAAATGGTTCTCTTGCTCCTAATCTCCAAGCTAGTTGAGGTCAAGAATTAATGGATAAAGGTTTAATTAGAAATTTGTGAGGTTTGTATTGATTTTTCATGAATTGTTTTAAAGGGTTTTGAGTTGAAATGAAGTGGGGAAATGTGTGAGGGGAAACTTCCAGTTTCGGCCAGAAGAAAGGGGGGAAAGTGAGAGGGAGTGTTGTGTGGAAAAGTGTAGAAGCCTCTCCCATTTATCATATATTAATCCCTTTTTTAAATTTTCGTTTTCTTTTTATTTTTGAATGAGATTGAGATGAGAATTAATGAAGAGAAAGGGGGGCTGCTACTTATTGGGCTCGGCCAAATAGGAGGGGAGAGTGGGAGTGACGTCTGTGTGTAGAAATTTCATAATTAATTCACACATTAAGTCATTCACACTTTATTTTATTTTTCTTAATAAACTTTATCATACAATTTTCTAGACTTTTGGAGACAAATGAAGAAAAAGAGATTATGTTACAAACTAAATTCTATGTTGTCATGGTTCACATTTGTAAAATTAAACCATTCCAATTTGTAATTTTCACTAATTTAATGTATAAATGAAAGCTTATAATAATATTTAAATTAATTAATTTAGGAAAATATTTAAGTAAACCAATAATTTATAAGTGACTAAAATAATACCAAATACTAGCAATTTCATAGTTAAAATAGGCGTATTTAAGTCTATAATAAAAAATAATTGTAGTTAAGTTTTACTGAAAATACGATTTATTTTACCGATTATCAGAAAATTCACCTAAATGATTTTCTTTCTTTATTTATTTATTATTAAAACGTTACAATCTTCCCACCTTAAAGAAATTCGGTCCCCGAATTTAAATCTAACTACTCGCACGGGAATAGCTCACTCTCATCTCGTCCGCGGCTCCCAAGGTGTCCTCTATGCCGCTCGGGCCACGCCAAAGAATCAAAATGGTCGGTATGACCCCGAACCTCGGTTTCATCTCCTGCCGATCCAGAATGACTATCGGCTACTCGGCTAAAGAATGATTGCCCTCCAGCTAGATCGTCTGATGCTGTATTGCGTGAGCGGGATACGGAAGATACTTGCGGAGTATCGATACCTGAAACACAGGTGAACATCTAGAATGCTGGGTGGAAGAGTCAAACGATACGCAACTGCGCCGACATGCTCGAGAATCTCTAAGGGACTACATATCTAAAACTAAGCCTTCCTTTCCTCTTGAATCTCAACATGCCTTCATCGAAGAAACATTAAGAAAACACGATCGTCAACAGTGAACTCAAGTCTGCAACGGCGTCAATCAGCATTAACTTATGCCTGTTCTAGGCCGCTCTTATCCTATTCCGAATCAATTGAATCTTTTCGGTCGTATCCCGCACAATCTGTGGTCCCAAAACTGCTCTCACTGCTCTTTGTCCAACATACGGGTGATCGTCATTTTTTTCCATAGAATATCTCAAGGGTTTCCATCTGAATCTCTTCCTGAGAGCTGTTATTATAGGAAAACTCTAACAAGGGCAAATGGCAATCCCAACTGCCACGAAATCTAGAACGCAAGCTCCGTGCCTATCCTCAAGAATCTGAATGGCCCTTTCTGATTGACCGTCGGTCTGCGGATAGAAAACTACACTGAACTCAATTGGTGTCCAATGTCTTTTGAAGTTTCTACAATAGTCGGCCAGTGAACTGGGTTCCTCTATCGGACATAAAATAAGTCGGAACTCTATGTAGTCGCACCATCTTATCAACATATATCTGAGCATAATGAACGAATCCGAAAATGGTCTTGACCAGCTGAAAGTGAGCTTCTTTCGTTAATCGGTCTACGATCTCCAAATAGAGTCTTACTCTCAACTGATCCTAAGTAGACCCACGATAAATTTCATAGAAATCTGCTCCTATTTCTATCCCGGAGTGGGTAAAGGTTGTAATTCTCCTGCTGACCCCTGATGCTCAGCCTTGACTGGCTGATAAGTTCACATCCTGAAACAGAGTCTGTGACATCCCTCTTCATCCTTTCACACTATATCTGGACGACGTTAAACTTTTCGATCGATTCATCAAAGTACCACAATTTTCCCCAAGAACTCAACACTTGAGTGCAGTTTAATGATATCCAGTACATGCCACAGTACCTGCGGACCAGCCGTAGAAGGGCAAACCCAAGCCTCACTAATGGTACCGCGCAACTGCCGTAAACCTTAAGGTTCAAAAGCATTCCCATGGTCATTATGTCGAGTTAGGGTTCATTCTTCTAGAGGGTCCATAGAATTACTTCCATGTTTTTCCGAATACCTTAAACTATTGTAGTTCGTGAATATCTGGCACGACTCGTATCCCAATCTTAAGTTTAAAAATCACCGCGGTTATCTCTAAATTATGCATAAAATTGTTCTACTCATGTTTCTTCAACTGCCGAGAAGCATCGCCATAATCAACAACACTGCCTGATCCTCAGTCCAAAGAAAAGAAACTCCATTCCGGGCCAACCCGGTCAACTTGCAGCTATCTGAATTTTTTTTGTATGAATGTCAATAGCAACCGTCCAAAGCCAAAATGTTGCGAACCTCCATCACTGATACAGGTCTGGGCCTGTGCTGAACGGCCTTTATCTCATTCGGTTCTATACATATGTTATCTCTCGTAATTACCTGACCCAAGGAGTCAACACCATCCAACCAGAAAACGCACTTAGATAATTCAGCGAATAGCTGGCGCTCCTTCAGCGCCTGCATTGAAATCCCCAATTACTGCCTAGGCTCCATTCGGCTCAAAACGTAAACTAAGACGTCCTCAATGGACACGATGATAGATTGATCACAAAATTGCCTGAATATACAGTTCATCAAGTCCCTAAATACTGCAGGGGCATTGGTGAGTTCAAACGACATCATCAAAACTCATAACACCTGTAACTTGTATGAAAAATAATCTCCGGAATATCATCTTCTCAAACCCACAACTGGTAGTAGCCTGACTGCAAGTCATTCTTCGAGAAATGTCTCGCACAGTAACCCGATTCAACTGACGATAATCAATGCATCAACACAAACTGCTGTGTTTCTTCTTGACAAAAAGGACAAGACCTCTCCAAGGTGTCGCACTCGGACGAACAAGCCTTTATTCGAAAAATCTTGCAACCGTTCTTTCAGTTCTTTACGCTTCGTCGGAAATCAAATTAAAGCAGAACACAATATCGCGCTCTGGCGACCAACCAACCAACTCGTCAATAAAAACACCTTGAAATTCCCTCTCAAATGGAACCTGGTCCAACGGGACCCCTACTTCTCTAACATCACAGACACGTCCAGAATTCCTGACATCCTTTCCTCAAGAGCTGACTAACGCTAAAGAGAACTAAAACTGGGAATGGCGACGCTACGGTCTCCCCGAAAACAAGAACTAGATTACTCGGAAACTAAATCCGACTACCTCCTCATGGCAAACCACGGATGCATAACACGTGGCCAACCGCTCCATGCTCAGAAGGACTTCGAAGTCAAACATATCAGGAAGAATCAAATTGACAAAAGAATCTTTATCTCTGATGCAAACAAATCACGAATGAACAACATATCGAGCGACCAAAAGATTAGCCTTTCACAACGGTGTCTATCTAACCGCCTTTGAGCTGGCATACTGGTACAATTCCGCTTTGGTCCAGAAATGACCAAAGTCTCATAAATGCGCTCCTCTAGCAGTAAGGTTGCATCCATCGCGGCTGCATGAGTGTCAAAATGCTGAGTGCCTATAGAAAGAAATAACTGTATGTCCAATTTCCACACGAACCTCTTTATCCGTTCCTCTTCAGTATCCACCAGGTAAGGAGAAATCGGAACGCTGAATAAACTAAATGTCGTACTTAGACACTGTCATCCCTGAAATATTATACAAAGGCTCAAAACTAAGAGCTCGGACATCTCGACGCTCACCGGGAGGAAACGAGCAAGAATTATAGCTATGAACTCATCCCGAATCATAAGAAGTAGATCTGCAGTTCGGCTTCTCTCAACCGACTTGCACCACGTCTGAGCAAAACCTCTCTAGACGAAAACTCGCAAGCTCAACCTGTATCTCGTCAGAACATCTTTGTGAATGACGAATCTTAGCCATCTTGTTGAGGGTTATCTATGGATCTTCCGCTGCATCTGTGCCGATAAAAACTGGAGGCTTCAGCCTCAAGAACTCCTATAAGGATACGGAATTAATCTTGGTAACAACAGAAACAGCTACCTGTGCAGCAGGTACAATCGCAGTCCTTGAAATAGGAAGGACATCATTGGCTTTCGGAGCTCGGCTAGCCACAAGTAACAATTCAACTATCTTTCACACATCCTGAATACTCGACTCCAGCCTACCCATCCGTCCTGGAGAAAGCGGATCACTTGTCCCTGAAGGGTAGGCATACCGCCCTGGTCGGTCCTCGCCTCAAACGAGCCTGCTCCAAACTCATCTCTGGCGGCAGCCCTCTAGGCCTCGTAGACTCCGGCGGCATAGTGGCTGGAACAAGAAACATGATTGATAGGAACATTGCGATCGAATCAAAGGATTTACAGAGTCAAGGAAGGAGATACAACAAATATATATATATATATATATATATATATATTTATATCCTAAGGTTACTTAGGCGGAGTACCGTGTCGTAAGTAAGCCGCGGATCATACACACGCTACGCCGCTCTGCTTAAGTCACATACTCCATCTACCAGAGGTCATCCTACACTCAGAAAGGTAAAACCGATCGCTCTGATACCAACTTTGTCACGACCCGAAGTTACGGCACTTAAATTATGAAACGTCTTAAGGCGTAACGTAATCTAAGGAAGCCAAAGCCCAGAAATCTAAACCAAATAAAGAAATAGAGTGAAGGAAAACTTGTTAAAAGAAAACAATTTTTAACCAAAACAAATTGCATCGAACATTTTATTAAAGAATCACATTTTCCCGAAAATTTCGGCAGAGTCTCCTTTGAAAATACTGGCCCCGAAACGAGTACAAACAAGAAAATACATATAAATCATGAATAAGGCATCACCAAGCGGGAGCTAGCTCTTCGCCAAAGGCGGATCACAACCACATACAATATATATATCATCAAATGCGAAAACAAGCAGGAAAGCATAAAAGCTAGAGTATCACGTCGGCTCAAGTGAGCATCGACACCAAACCACAATTACAAGTCTAACAATTCTCACCGTCTAGTCTAATATACAAGGGTAGATGGAGTATACTAGATACAAAATAAAATACACGGTGGGAGAAAAAGCAAATCCTCTAAAACCCACCCGTGAGCAAGCAGCAAGACGAAGCAAAGGAACGAAATAGAAGATACACCCCCCGCTACTGCAGTGACTGGTCATACCTGCAAGATACTGTGGCACAACGGGGGTGAGTTGCTAGCTCGTGAGTAGTAAGTAATATCTAATAAGGCTATCGTAAGCATTCACGCAAATTCGTCACAAGCTATGCATAAACTAATATGATGCAATGCACTAACATGTATCCGACGTAAATGCATAATTAACATGAAATCTAAGTATGTTTGGTATGAGAAATCTTTATTCTTCTTAAAAAAAAATTCTGTGAAGTGACTGAAGAATCATCAAAGAAATCCATAGAAATTCGTGTCAAGTATCGACACAAAACACATATGTCTCAATATCTCAATATCTCAAAGTCTCAATATCTCGGGCTCTGTTAGTCCGGATCGGCCCATAATATCAAATCTCACGACAATGGTCGGTATCCTCCGGACATCCGCCACGCCAGACATCACCGTCAGGTAGCCTTCCCTTGCTAGGCTCATCGTATACAACTTAAGCTTCTTGTCCCGGGGTACCATACCGGGCCCACCATGTACCCGAGACGGTTCATCCACTCTTCGAATCGGGTCTCGAAATCCAACAGAAAATATGAAAACTCATGGTGGACGACACATACATCACGAGAAAACCGCAACGTGCATGTTTTTAAAAAGGATAATAAGTTTATAATTTCTTGCGATTTTCCCCAAAATCCAGAAATCTCATAAATACCGAATCTTCAAGAAGAAATCACAATGTGTAAGTATATTGATGATGATGGATGTCTATAATATGATGGTATATACTATGCTGTGTACGAGAAGAAACTATGTATGGAGTATGATGATATGATGTATGTATATATGACTAGCCATCCTATGCATTAATCTTGATGAATGAACATACAACTACCCATCTACATATCAAGTATGATGCAATTGCATGGATACCGATTCTAAGCATGTTCTATGGTTTTCGTGAAATAGCAGTTACCAATGGCGTGTGTGTTTGCATGAATGGTGCATGTGCAGCAAGAACCAATGGTAACGGTGCAAGTGTCCTAATTGATGATATCGTATGTAAAATGATGCGATGTATGTTATGAATATTTTAAACTACACATATTGCTACCAACTACAAATAATTTCTCACTGTCGGGCACCTTGCGCCATCCAGACGATCCCCTCATATATGTTTACATCTACTCACCTGGGACTCCTCGGCAAAACTGGTCCGATCTCCGTCTGTTTTTCCGCGCGGCGTACGACACCTCTGCACCCGACCCTAGGATCGCACACAAGCAATAAAAAGGATAAATATACAAATACTCGCGGGAAAAACGACACAATTTGTAACGTTTCCAAAATAATAAAATATTATTTTCGGGAATTTTTATAATTTAATATTATTTTAAAAAATATTTTAATATTCGGATATAATTAAATACAAATAAATGGGGAAAAATTATGGAAAATTCTAAAATAGGGTATTTTATGGAATTATGCCATTTTAAAGTTTTAAGATTAGTTATATGCTAATTTAGTGCTAATCGCGATTAAAAATCGCTAATTGGATTTTTAGCATTTTTATGCAAAAATGTGCACATATCATTTTCCACACTTGTTACAATTGTGTTACGTCTCTATGGCCATAGTTGTTCATTTGGGTTCACTATTGGAGTGAGAAGGAAAAGAAAAGAAAAGAAAGAAAAAGTATGATGATGATGAGAGAGAGAGACTAGGTCAACCCCCACTTTTTGAACCATACCCATCATTTCCTCACACCCATTTCTCTCTCCCCTCTCATGGAGTTGCTGCTGCTCCTGCTCCCTCTCATTTCCCTCGCCTTCACTTCATAGATCCCTCTCATTTCCTTCACCAAAACCCCATTCCCACTTCTCGAAACTTGCTCCCAAGCTCACCAGCAACACTTTGAGCCTAGCAAAATTGGATTTGGAGGACTTTGAGTAACTCAAGAATTTTCTTGAGTTGCCAAGGGAGGTAATTTCTGCACCCTTATGTAGTATTTCAATTTCTTGTACATCAATTCTAGTTTCATATCGATATTGTGTCGTTTTGTGGACTTTGGAGAATTCAAGTTAGGGTTTAGGGTTAGACCTGAAATCAAAGTGAAATTGAGGCTTGTTGTGACCTTAGAACCCCTTGTGTGATGTTAAATTGGACCCAAACCTAAACTAGAAACCAGAATATGGATTTATGAGACGATGTCGGAGAAACTGCGAATCTGTGATCCTATTTAGGAATCTGCTATCACCCCGAGACCCCAAAAATAAAACTGAGTTGACAGTGAGATGTGCAGGCACCATGGAACCACCACACCAAACCCTAGCCCCCAACTCCAATTCTCGGCCGCCAATTTATTCCTTCTGGCCGCAAATTGCGGCCGGAACAGGAGGGAACTGTCTCGATTTTTGTGCTTGGCCCTATTTCCTCTAGTCTTGACCCTGGGTATGTCTAGTTTTGACTGATTCCAGTTAGGGTAAAATCTGGGTTGATTTGCTTGAGTTGGCCTATTATTTACGACTTGTTTTAGCATGGATTTTTGTATTTGGTGATTCGTTTCTGTCGGGTGGCGTTTGGACGTCAACGACAAGTGGATACTGAACGTGTTTACATGCGAGACGATAGGTTTTTACCTATGCGAGTAGCGTGTGCTATTTTGGTTTCCGATGTGATTTTCATGTGCTTTAGCGTTATGATATACTTGTAGGTACCCTACGTGATGTTATAGCAAAGAAGATGAAGATGGCAACATCGGCACTGACACATGAGAAGCAAGGTGAGTAGATTATATCTACGGGGAGAAGTCGGGTGGATGGCGTATAGCACCCTCGCAGTCCGTGGTGATGTATACGAATACGTATACACACATATTTTATTATGTGTTGGTTAGGATTATTGATGGTAATAATGGTATTATTAATGATAAAGCTGTATTGGTTTAGTATAGTGCGAAACCCTAGAGTAGTGGTTGCACCCACACATACACGTACACATATACTTGCATACATTCTTTCATTTATCTGTGCGCATATAGAGGTGTGCATATCTACACACGGGTATGGAACTATGTGTTCATATACGGGATTGAGGATGATACATAGGATTGAGATGAGTCGATGAGGTTTGATTGAGGCCGTGAGATTCGGCGATATGACAGAGTTCGTATTTGAGATGTGATATGATGGTAGTGATACCGGATATGTGATGAGATGAATGTGATATTGACCCATACCCACCTATTGGGATGCCGTACGACGATTTACCGTATGAGCTTTATATTGATGTTAGATCCGCACTCATGACTCGAGGATGTTATATGATATACTGTATCGTACGTGATACTATTGAGGCGAGATCACCGACTATATATTTATATATGTATATCGACTCAGATTTAGGTGGTTTCCATGCCCCTCCCGATTGACTTGATAGTTGGGTCCGTAGTTCGCATAGTAGGCATTAGACTTGACCCGAGTCATACCCATTTCAAAACTAACGAATCGGGGATATTTTAAAGATAGGCAAAAAGGGATTCTACGGATATTTTCAAGCGACGCATCTTTTCTTAAAACACCGTAGCCCTTATTTTACCAAAAGCCCTGATTCGTCTTATTTCAAAAGGCAAGGTCGCATGATATATTTATTGAGGCAGGTTCTTTACTGTTGTGTTAATTATTCGATTCCGCATATTCATGCTATTTGCATTGCATCGCTTATATTGCTGATATATTTCAGTCATGCTGCTAGGACACCAGCACCATTATCGATGATGCGTATGTTCCACGTACACTTGTTTGCCGGCTCACACACTTCATCATCGATAATTGCCATGTCACTACACTGTAGTACTGTTGCATTCAGTGTATGTTTCTTACATTTCTTTACATGTCACATACATCATGCTTTCTGATTATACGCATTGAGATATGTTGTTTCCATGATATTTCTGGTTTTTGGGAACCGTGGGTGTTTCAAAAGGAGAAAATGTAATTGTTTTAAAACCCGGTTACTCTTGATATGATATTTCAGTGCGTCCACCATGTGTTTTCTCGGTGCTGAGAGCGACATGTGAAACCCGATTCGAGGAGGCGGTTGGGGCCGATTGCGGGTACATGGTGGACCCGGTATGGTTCCCCGGGGCAAGAAATGTTTTTCGTGGAGTAGACGATGAGCCTGGCAGGGTGGCGAGTACCTACCGGTGATTGGTTGGACCTGGCGGTTATCCAGAGGATACTGACCAGAGTCGATAGATGGATATGGGCGTACCGCCGGGGCCGAGGGCCGATACCGCAGACGGAGCCCGTGGGCCGATCTGGACTGACGGAGCCCGATATATGAGGCTTTACGTGCCGATGCTGGGCACAGTTTTCATGATGTTTTCGAGTGTCGATGCTGGGCACTCCGGTTCCATGATTTTGACGTGTCGCGAGGGACACAGATGGTTTATATCCTCATATTCCCATGCACATGCTTTATGATATTTACATGCATGATGGTTATTGTCATTGGGTGACGAGCGGACGGGATCCACGCACATGCAGATTTGATTACATTGATCATACCTCACATTTATGATATGCTATTACCTGAGGCACTGGCAGGAGCACTTGGCACTACACTCACGCATAGAGATTACCTTGCCAGTCTAGCATGCTTCAGACTTATTCATATTGAGGTTTATTTATATCTGATCGTATTGACCTAGGATGGGTCATACATTCGATCTCTGCTTGTAGATATATTCTATTCACGAGTTGGCAACTCACCCCCGTTGTGCCACAGTTCTTGCAGGTTTTGCCATACAGATTCCATAGCGGCATTTCTGGCACACTGCTTCCTTATGGGTGACTTGCTTGGGTAGGTGGGTTCTTTTGTATCGGAACCGCCATTGTTCATGTATTATTCATTGTATCTAGACATTCCATCAACCAAAACTTGTATATTGTTTCAGACTTAGACAACAGTGTTGTATTATTTCGACCTTAGAGTCGCGCTTGTAGTATTACGGTTTTCTGGCTGTTTTGAGTTTCTTTTTGGGTTTTGATCCTAGCCCTGTGGCGTTGGATATTATTATTATTACTTGCGTGGTTGTGACCGTCGATTGACGAAGAGCTAGCTCCCGCATGGGGATGCCTTTTATCATTTCATATATTATTCTTGTTGTTCCCCGTTCGGGGCCAGTTTTACAAAGGAAACTCTGCCGAAATTTTCAGGAAAGGTTACACATCTTAAAAATGCATATTCGGCTTAGTTATTTGAAAACATTGATTTTCGAACATGTTTTCTTTACTTCTTAAAACCAGTTTTCCTTATTTACTCTTTAAATGGTTTTAGATTTCTGGGCTTTTGGCTTACTTGGATCAGATGGGGTCTTATAGACTTCATATGGTTCAAGGGCCAGTCACGTGCTCTTTCGGGTCGTGACAAACTTGGTATCAGAGCGCTAGGTTGACCTTGGTTCGAGTCTAAGTTTGACTATGTGGAGCCTAGGGCGTTTATATATATACGGAACTTAGGCTTGACCTTACGGAACTTATACTTAGTCGAGGGGGTATTATACCCGAACTTTCGTCGCATAGGATGACCCTTGGTTGATGGAGTACGTAGCTTGAGTAGAGGGACATACCGTACGTATGTTCCGCGGCATACTTACGACACGCCACTCCGCTTAAGAAACCTTAGGATGTACATTTCCTTGCACAGTATTATATTCATTCCTATGATCTATCCTCATCGATACTGGTTATGGTTTTGCTGCCGCGATTGCACGGGCAGAGTGAGCTACGGCTCGAGTTGCGTCAGCATGAGCTCATCGTGGACGAGGACTGACCATGGCATGATTCCAGAGACTTACGATTGCAAATTGAGGAGTCGTCTTATTGTGTTTTCGCGCCATGAGCGTTGGATTGATCGCTTTTACGAGATTTCCGGATGTGCTGATCGGCACCAGAGGATTGAGCCATTGATAGAGGCCAGCCAGGATATGATGACTGTCACGACCCGAAAGTACGGAACATGACCGGCACTTAAACTACGAACGTCTCGAGACGTACGTAATCTAAGCAAACCGAAAACCCAGAAATCCAAACCAAGAAAAGTAGAAGAGTGCAGGAAAAACCAACTTAAATCATGTAATTTCAATAGCATAAGCCGAATTATGCGGTTTTTAAAACATCAAAAATTTGCTGAAAATTTCGGCAGAGTCTCCTTTGTAAATACTGGCCCCCAAACGGGATACAACATGAACAGTATACGAAATCAAGAAAAGGGCATCCACAAGCGGGAGCTAGCTCTTCGTCAATCGACGGTCACAACCACACAAACAAAATAATATACAACGCCAACGGTGAGGATCAAAACTCAAAAGGAAACTCAAAACCACCAGAAATATAACGAGCGACTCTAAGGTCGAAAGAATAACCAACACTAGTCTCTATCTCAAGATATATAATGGGGGTACGATACAAGAAAAACCCACCTACTAGCAAGTCACCCGAATGAAACTGAGCCCGCAAAGCCGTAATGAAACCTGTACGGCAAACCTGCAAGAAACTGGGGCACAACGGGGGTGAGTTGCCAACTCGTGAATAGAAAAACATCTACGCACAGAAATCGTATAAATAACGCAAATCCTAGGTCAATGATCATAATATATCCTCAAATATATGTATATAACATGTAGCCTATAACAAGGCTAGGGTAAATATCTAACCCGAGTATAATCTCATGTGCCCGTGTCTGTGCCTCAGGTAGCAATATATCATATGAATGAGGTATGCATGCATGAAACAGAATACATGTAAATGAAGAAACTGTTTTCATAAATTAGTGAGATCTCCTTCGTATTTTTAAACTGAGGTATCATAAATGAAATCAGCATCAACAGTGTCTAGCATCGACACAAAACATAAATCTCACTGTCTCGAAATATCAATGTCTCAATCTCAATATCTAGGGCGCCGTCAGTCCAGACCGGCCCCTACCATCCATCTCAAGACCACGACGGTATCCTCCGGATATCCGACGCGTCGGGTAATATCACCGGTCGGTAGTGCTCCCCTGCCGGGCTCAACGTAGACACCACATTCCTCTTGCCCCGGGGTACCGCACCGGGCCCCCCATATACCCGTGATGGTTCCTCCACTCCTCGACACGGATCTCGAAAACCACAGCAAACTCATGGTGGACAACACTTTTCATCACTAGAAAACCGCAACATTTTATATTTTAAAAGATCATAAGTTGTAAATTTTGCGGCTTTCCCCGAAATCCAGAAATATCATAAATCTCAAGAAATCATCACAAGTGCATATGTCAATGATAATGAATGCATATGGTATCAATAACCAAGTTACAATGTATGATTAATAAACTAGGCATGTAAGGCAGGTACACTAATATCATATCAAACTACTAACTAACAAGCTAAGTCAAGCAAATATATTCTCTAAAGTGTACGTGACATGGCAATTACCGATGAAGATGTGTGTGAGCCGGCAAGTAGGTGTACGTGGTACATACGCATCATCGGTAATGGTGCTGGTGTCCTAACAGCATGATATCAATAATGGAATATGCAGCAAAATAAGTATGCGAGGCAGAGCGAACAGCAATAATGTGCGGGAGCTGAATACTAGACACAACGATAACTAATCTGTAATAATCTAATATAAGTCCTACAAATGGTGTCTTTTGAAATAACACGAATCATGGGGTTTTGAAAAATAGGGGCTACGGTGTTTTTATGAAAAGATACGTCTTTTGAAATATCCGTAGGATCTCTTGGGCTGTCTTTTAAAATACCCACGATTCGTTAGTTTTTGAAATAGGTAGGAGTCTAATCTAATCTAACAACTACACTAAACTATACGCTGAACTAACAAGCTGAACTACAGGTAAGGAAACCGCCTATCATCTGAGTCGATACATATACATACCTGTATATGTATAGTCGGTGATCCCGCCTCAATAATATCATATCCGATACCATATCTATAATCAGGCATCCCAAGTCAAGAGTGTGGATCAATCATCAATATAGCTCGTACGTAAATCCGTCGTACGGCATCCCAATCTGGGTACGGGTCAATATCACATTCATCATACTATTCACCTGGTATCCTCTTTATCAAATATCATGATCGGTGTACTGATCTACGTCTAGTACCATACTGATACCGCCTAAGTATGCATGGACGTGTGTGAAACACTACGTCAAGGACCCGCTACAACGTCATGTCGTATCTCAAATACGAACCCTGCTATATCACCGATCTCACGGCCTCAAATCAAATCTCATCGACTCAGCTCAATCCCAAGTATCATCCTCAAATCCGTATGTGAACACATAGTCCCATACCCATGTGAACCCATAACTATAAAGAATCCCATGAGCACATATCAATAGGAATGTATGCAAGTATTTATGTGTGTATGTGTGGTGCAACACTACCCTAGGGTTCGCAACACTAAAGTAATCCAACACACCAATATCCATCATAAGCATCGTTATTAATCCGAAATAACATATAATAATTGTTGGTGTGTATACGCATCCGTATACACCACCACGGACTGCGGGGGTGCTATACGCCATCCACCCGACTTCTCCCCGTAGATATAAATCTACTTACCTGGTCCTCGCTAGCCGGTGCCGACGTCGCCACGCGCTTGCTTGTCGTCTCGAAGTCCACATGGGGGTACCTACATATCATAACGCACCATATCGCATTAAAACTAAATTCGAAATCGAAACGGCATACAAAAATCAAATCGGCACGCGTATCACGCATAGGTCCAAACCTATCGCCTTCGCATGCAAGAATAGTCAAACCAACCCTCGATATCGATCTACAAACGTCAAACCATCGAGAAAAATCCAATCACACTCATTTGCACATTCACGAACACTAATTTTAATATAAACTAGGTTAAAACTCACAAAACCCCCAATTTTACTTTAAAAAGTCATTTTTCCGAAAATCTAGCAAGCACAATTCGCCGTTTTTTTACAAAACAGGATGTTTAAATGAATGTAGCGGCCAATATACTTATTAAATATATTAAATAAGTCATATAAACAATTTCCGGAATTTAATCTCATTAAATTCCAAAAACCCTAATATTCTAGTTTATAAAATACCCCTTTTTAACAATTTCATAGCAAAAATGCACAAACTACAATTTAGGTTGGATTTCCATGAACTAAAGTGTTAAACTACACTTAATAAAGTTAATAATATGATAAAAACCCTAACCATATTTTTAATGTCATATTTCGAATTAAATCAAAAAACCTAGTTTGCACAAAAAAGCTTAATTTGGACATTTTTCAAGTAACAACTTGTAATATGCAACTAGATAAATTTTAACAATTTTTTTCAAGATATTAGCTCACATCACAAACCATGCACAAGTGATCACAACCCAATTTCAAAACAAAACCATAACTAGAATTCCTTAATCATACAATTGAACCCACATAAAACCAAATTAACACTTAATTAAGCTAACTATAAGCAATTAACAACAATTTAAGCAAAAGGGTTAGAATTTACCCAAACAAATTGAAGAACCCACAAGCACACATAGCCCTCCAAAATGCACCCTTGTCACCAAAATCCATGCTACAAGGGCTAACCAAAAATGGGTAGGAGTTGGATTTGGGTTTTGGGATTTTTTTTGATGGATTTGAGGCAATTTTTGATGAAGTTTGAGAGAAAAGAGAAGGGAATTTTGGGGGGGGGCTGCTGCTGCTGTAGGAGGGGGGACTGCTGGAATGGGAGTGGGAGAGGAGAGAGAGGGAGGTAGAGAAAGTGGGGGAAGAAGTCAAAGTCAATTCAAGGTCAAAGGTCCACCTCATTTCTCCATTTTCTTTTCTTTTCATTCATTTCTTTCCTTTGAAATTCAAGTGGGGAAAATAAATGGGGGCTGCTGAATTCTTCAAGGGGAGAAGTAAATGGGAGTGTGTGGATGTGGGTACGGGTGTGGGGTGATGAAAAATGATAAATATAATACCCCAAACATCCATTTACGCTAAAAAAAAGTCTTTTTTCTTCAGTAATTTCTAAACCGTTTTGGCAAATGATTTCATTCCAAAAACTTCATGATAAAATTTTATTTAATGTTTTATGATACACAAAATTTGTTTCAACTCATTCCAATTTGTAATTTTCCCTAATTAAATGTATTAGTGACGGCTTAAATAATAATAAAATAATATTTTTTTCAGAAAATTTGAAATTTCACCAGCGGCTCAATAAACACCAAATAATAGCAATTACATAGCTAGAATATATATATTTAATTTTTATAATAAGATATTTGTATTTTGACTTTTTACAGAAAACCCCCTTATTTTACCGATCTTTTTGAAATTTCACCGAAACCATTTTCAAAACGTTACAATCATCCCCCTTAAAGAAATTCGGTCCCCGAATTTAAATTCAAACTCCCCCAAATACTAAAACATCTAAGAAAAACCATCAAGTCGACGGGGCTCCGAAATTGTAACTATATAAAACAATTCGTAGCGCAGCGCATGCGCTTGAAAATGAGTATATAACTCAAATCAAAACTCCGTCAAGCATCCCGCAATCATCGGAGTCATGGAGAAGACATCAATGCCAAATCTAAATCAAACCAATATGATATAACTCGAAACTATACATGTAAACATCGAATCTATATCTGTAAGTATCTGAAGGAAATGCATGCCAAATCTCTTTAAGTCGCTGTGCAACGCGTATAACACTGTACAGTGGCAGACGTCTATCATAAGAAAATAACTATATACATATATACCTTTGTTTGAAATGTACGTTCCACCGTTTTGGAAACAATTTAGAAGGGTCTCATTGTTTTAAATATTTCGTGTCATATCAGACACGTAGGTAAATACTGAGGCTATAGCTCGCTTTTTGGAAATCCCTTCAATAACTATCAATGCATGCAAAATATATTCAGGTACTGTCCTCTGACTAGTCCTGCTCAGTACAAAAATACATAGCAATATCATAAAAACGTACTGCTCTATACGAAATCAATCCCAAAATATCCACATGAATGCTACGTGCGTCTGGTGCGCACGGAAATCAAAATCCATGAATGTGCCATACATGCGCACAGAAACAACATTAAACATCTGTCGTAGGCAACATGTGTGCCTGACAGCAAAATCAGGTGCATCTATCGTGCACGAAATCATGAAATCCAATATCAAGCGCCGAACGTGCGCAAAATCAATCAGGTGCACAAGGTGCACAAAACAAATATCGGGTATCACAATCGAAATCGAAGTCCAGTGCATCTAAGTGCACAAAAGGCGTATCACTGCACTGCAAGCATATATAAACTATACCGAGTGCAGGAACGAAATCGTGTGCATGCATACGCACAAAATCAACTCAAATGTCTAAAACCGTAAAATCACAAACATGTGAAACTGAAGCATGAAAACGATATCAAGTGCAACACTGTGCAAAGATCGTAAATCCTCAATCATCAAAATCAAATCATACGAATAAATCACCCAAAACATCGTAATCAATAATGGCGGAATAGTATCGCTCAAGCGCATCCTCTAAGAATCTCAGCTAACTGTCGCGGTCACTAATGGGACGTCTCGTCGATGATCATGAACCCTGGCCTGCTGGTGTGCGTAACCATGACCACTCCTGGGTCAAGGTCTTCACTGTGAATTACCAATCTTTCGGTCCATCGGCTCATCGGCCCTGTCAGGTGTGCTAACGGGGACGATTCCGTTCTGGCACTTCTCTGGTCATCTCTTGGTCAATCATCGCAACCACTCGTAAGACAGCATATTACTGGCATCGGCCTCTGGCTCTCTGAATGTACGTGACACATCTGATCCTGGGTACAAGTATCATTGCAGCAGTGTCCTGGAAGGAATCCTGCTCACGGTCTCTTCCATGTCTCGTCTCTGCCAACTGTCCGGAAGTCGTTGTCCTTTCCTATATCTGCATCTTGCTCTGGAACGACTGCATACTCATCGCGACTCCTTCTGGAAGGTAAGTCCAAGTACCATGCCTCGGCATGCGCATCGCATCTCTGATGTCGGCGGAGTGGAATGTCATCTCATCTAGATCTGGTACGAACCTCTTACTCCACTTTTCTCTAATGTCGTCTGCTTTGGACTCGTCTCGTCGTGGCTGCATGGACTGAGCTCCAACGGCTATCCTCATATCTGGAGTCTCCCAAGAAATGCATCTCACCACCTAACATCCGAATTAAGTCGAGCCATCCGATCGAGTCGTCAAAACCTCATAATCCCCCAAGAGCTCAACATCTTGGGCACAGTTTAATAGTATCGAGTACATACCACAGCATCAGTGGTCCAGCCGTAGAAGGGCAAACCCAAGCCTCACTAATGGCGCCGTAGAACTGCCGCAAACCCGAAGGTTCAAAGGCTTTCACACGGTCATTAAGTCGAGTTAGGGTTTCATTCTTCTAGAGAGACCATAGAATTGCCTGCATGTCTTTCCGACTACTTTAAACTTGGAATAATAGGTTTCTGACATTCGATCGTCTCTGTCGACTCCCAACGTCTCCGCGTGAAGTCGTCTCTAGCTGGAATCAATCTATCTGATGACCTCGCATCGGGATAGGCGAACGATCCACATGTCCTAGTCATTCATCCTCGATGACTAGCGACCTTCTAGCATCTATTAGTACAACTCGTCCCGCAATAGCTCCAATATATTGGGCGATATGTCGTCACTCGCAGCAACAACTAGCTCACTCGTCTGCACGCTGAACAGTGCCTCAATCATCATGTGTAAGCAATACACCAACGGTCATCAAAATCTGGCTGGCCTCTATCATTGGCTTAATCCTCTAGTGTCGATCAGCACATTCGAGTAACCTCATAAAGGCGATCCGCCAAACGCTCGTGGCGCGGAAACACAGTGAAAAGACACATCTCCACAATCGTGTGTCGCCGGAATCATGCCCTGGTCAGTCCTCGTTCTTGACGAGCTCATGCTGACCGCAACTCTAGCCGTAGCTCTCCCTGCCCGCAATCGTGGCAGCAAAACCAAACTGGTACTGATGAGGCTAGATCGGAATGAATATAATACTGAGCAAAGAAATGTACATCCTAAGGCTTCTTAAGTGGAGTAGCGTATCGTAAATATGCCGCGGAACATACCTACGGTACGTCACTCTACTTTAGTCACCTATTCCATCAACCAAGGGTCATCCTACGCTCCAAAGGTTAAAACCTAACGCTCTGATACCAACTTTGTCACGACCCGAAAGTACGGAACATGACCGGCACTTAAACTACGAACGTCTCGAGACGTACGTAATCTAAGTAAACCGAAAACCCAGAAATCCAAACCAAGAAAAGTAGTAGAGTGCAGGAAAAAACAAGTTAAAGCAAGTAATTTCAATAGCATAAGCCGAATTATGCGGTTTTTAAAACATCAAAAATTTACTGAAAATTTCGGCAGAGTCTCCTTTGTAAATACTGGCCCCCAAACGGGATACAACATGAATAGTATACGAAATCAAGAAAAGGGCATCCCCAAGCGGGAGCTAGCTCTTCGTCAATCGACGGTCACAACCACACAAACAGTATAATATACAACGCCAACGGCGAGGATCAAAACTCAAAACCACCAGAAATATAACGAGCGACTCTAAGGTCAAAAGAATAACCAACACTGGTCTCTATCTCAATAAATACATGTTTGGTTGATGGAACTTCTAGATACAACAGAACAATGATATACAAGATATATAATGGGGGTACGATACAAGAAAAACCCACCTACTAGCAAGTCACCCGAATGAAATTGAGCCCGCAAAGCCGTAATGAAACCTGTACGGCAAACCTGCAAGAAACTGGGGCACAACGGGGGTGAGTTGCCAACTCGTGAATATAAAAACATCTACGCACAGAAATCGTATAAATAACGCAAATCCTAGGTCAATGATCATAATATATCCTCAAATATATGTATATAACATGTAGCCTATAACAAGGCTAGGGTAAATATCTAACCCGAGTGTAATCTCATGTGCCCGTGTCTGTGCCTCAGGTAGCAATATATCATATGAATGAGGTATGCATGCATGAAACAGAATACATGTAAATGTAGAAACTGTTTTCATAAATTAGTGAGATTTTCTTCGTATTTTTAAACTGAGGTATCATAAATGAAATCAGCATCAACAGTGTCGAGCATCGACACAAAACATAAATCTCACTTTCTCGAAATATCAATGTCTCAATCTCAATATCTAGGGCGCCGTCAGTCCAGACCGGCCCCTACCATCCATCTCAAGACCACGACGGTATCCTCCGGATATCCGACACGTCGGGTAATATCACCGATCGGTAGTGCTCCCCTGCCGGGCTCAACGTCAACACCACATTCCTCTTGCCCCGGGGTACCGCACCGGGCCCACCATCTACCCGTGACGGTTCCTCCACTCCTCGACACGGATCTCGAAAACCACAGCAAACTCATGGTGGACGACACTTTTCATCACTAGAAAACCGCAACATTTTATATTTTAAAAGATCATAAGTTGTAAATTTTGCGGCTTTCCCCGAAATCCAGAAATATCATAAATCTCAAGAAATCATCATAAGTGCATATGTCAATGATAATAAATGCATATGGTATCAATAACCAAGTTGCAATGTATGATTAATAAACTAGGCATGTAAAGCAGGTACACTAATATCATATCAAACTACTAACTAACAAGCTAAGTCAAGCAAATATATTCTCTAAAGTGTACGTGACATGGCAATTACCGATGAAGATGTGTGTGAGCCGGCAAGTAGGTGTACGTGGTACATACGCATCATCGGTAATGGTGCTGGTGTCCTAACAGCATGATATCAATAATGGAATATGCAGCAAAATAAGTATGCGAGGCAGAGCGAACAGCAATAATGTGCGGGAGCTGAATACTAGACACAACGATAACTAATCTGTAATAATCTAATATAAGTCCTACAAATGGTGTCTTTTGAAATAACACGAATCATGGGGTTTTGAAAAATAGGGGCTACGGTGTTTTTATGAAAAGATACGTCTTTTGAAATATCCGTAGGATCCCTTGGGCTGTCTTTTAAAATATCCACGATTCGTTAGTTTTTGAAATAGGTAGGAGTCTAATCTAATCTAACAACTACACTAAACTATACGGCTGAACTAACAAGCTGAACTACAGGTAAGGAAACCGCCTATCATCTGAGTCGATACATATACATACCTGTATATGTATAGTCGGTGATCCCGCCTCAATAATATCATATCCGATACCATATCTATAATCAGGCATCCCAAGTCAAGAGTGCGGATCAATCATCAATATAGCTTGTACGTAAATCCGTCGTACGGCATCCCAATCTGGGTACGGGTCAATATCACATTCATCATACTATTCACCTGGTATCCTCTTTATCAAATATCATGATCGGGGTACTGATCTACATCTAGTACCATACTGATACCGCCTACGTATGCATAGACGTGTGTGAAACACTACGTCAAGGACCCGCTACAACGTCATGTCGTATCTCGAATACGAACCCTGCTATATCACCGATCTCACGGCCTCAAATCAAATCTCATCGACTCAGCTCAATCCCAAGTATCATCCTCAAATCCGTATGTGAACACATAGTCCCATACCCATGTGAACCCATAACTATAAAGAATCCCATGAGCACATATCAATAGGAATGTATGCAAGTATTTATGTGTGTATGTGTGGTGCAACACTACCCTAGGGTTCGCAACACTAAAGTAATCCAACACACCAATATCCATCATAAGCATCGTTATTAATCCGAAATAACATATAATAATTGTTGGTGTGTATACGCATCCGTATACACCACCACGGACTGCGGGGGTGCTATACGCCATCCACCCGACTTTTCCCCGTAGATATAAATCTACTTACCTGGTCCTCGCTAGCCGGTGCCGACGTCGCCACGCGCTTGCTTGTCGTCTCGAAGTCCACATGGGGGTACCTACATATCATAACGCACCATATCGCATTAAAACTAAATTCGAAATCGAAACGGCATACGAAAATCAAATCGGCACGCGTATCACGCATAGATCTAAACCTATCGCCTACGCATGCAAGAATAGTCAAACCAACCCTCGATGTCGATGTACAAACGTCAAACCATCGAGAAAAATCCAATCACACTCATTTTCACATTCACGGACACTAATTTTAATATAAACTAGGTTAAAACTCACAAAAACCCCAATTTTACTTAAAAAGTCATTTTTCCGAAAATCTAGTATGCACAATTCGCCGTTTTTGTACAAAACAGGATGTTTAAATGAATGTAGCGGCCAATATACTTATTAAATATCTTAAATAAGTCATATAAACAATTTCCGGAATTTAATCTCATTAAATTCCAAAAACCCTAATATTCTAGTTTACAAAATTCCCTTTTTTAACAATTTTATAGCAAAAATGCACAAACTACAATTTAGGTTGGATTTCCATGAACTAAAGTGTTAAACTACACTTAATAAAGTTAATAATATGATAAAAACCCTAACCATATTTTTAATCTCATATTTCGAATTAAATCAAAAAACCTAGTTTGCACAAAAAAGCTTAATTTGGACATTTTTCAAGTAACAACTTGTAATATGCAACTAGATAAATTTTAACAATTTATTTTCAAGATGTTAGCTCACATCACAAACCATGCACAAGTGATCACAACCCAATTTCAAAACAAAACCCTAACTAGAATTCCTTAATCATACAATTGAACCCACATAAAACCAAATTAACACTTAATTAAGCTAACTACAAGCAATTAACAACAATTTAAGCAAAAGGGTTAGAATTTACCCAAACAAATTGAAGATCTCACAAGCACACATAGCCCTCCAAAATGCTCCCTTGTCACCAAAATCCATGCTACAAGGGCTAAGCAAAAATGGATAGGAGTTGGATTTGGGTTTTGGGATTTTTTTTGATGGATTTGAGGCAATTTTTGATGAAGTTTGAAGTGAAAAGAGAAGGGAATTGGGGGGGGGCTGCTGCTGCTGTAAGAGGGGGGGCTGCTGGAATGGGAGTGGGAGAGGAGAGAGAGGGAGGTAGAGAAAGTGGGGGAAGAAGTCAAAGTCAATTCAAGGTCAAAGGTCCACCTCATTTCTCCATTTTCTTTTCTTTTCATTCATTTCTTTCCTTTGAAATTCAAGTGGGGAAAATAAATGGGGGCTGCTGAATTCTTCAAGGGGAGAAGTAAATGGGAGTGTGTGGATGTGGGTACGGGTGTGGGGTGATGAAAAATGATAAATATAATACCCCAAACATCCATTTACGCTAAAAAAAAGCCTTTTTTCTTCAATAATTTCTAAACCGTTTTGGCAAATGATTTTGTTCCAAAAACCACATGATAAAATTTTATTTAATGTTTTATGATGCACAAAATTTTTTAAACTCATTCCAATTTGTAATTTTCCCTAATTAAATGTATTAGTGACGGCTTAAATAATAATAAAATAATATTTTTTTCAGAAAATTTGAAATTTCACCAGCGGCTCAATAAACACCAAATAATAGCAATTACATAGCTAGAATAAGTATATTTAATTTTTATAATAAGATATTCGTATTTTGACTTTTTACAGAAACCCCCTAATTTTACCGATTTTTTTGAAATTTCACCGAAACGATTTTCAAAACGTTACAATGACCGTTGATATTATCGCTTATCCAGGACGATTGAGGCGTTGTTCAGCGCACGGAAGAAGGAGCCAGCTGTTGTTGCGAATGATGAGATATCGCCCAGATGATTGGAGCTACTGCAGCATGAGCATATTCTTAGAGATATGATAGTGAGTCGCTTGTCACCGAGGATTAATGACTAGGACATGTGATTCGTTCGCTTACCCCGATACGAGGTCATCAGGTAGATTGATTCCAGCTAGAGACGACTTCACGCAGGTTCGTTGAGAGTCGATGGAGACGATCGAATGTCAGGAAACCATTTTTCCAAGTTTAAAGTATTCGGAAAGACATGCAAGCGATTCTATGGACCCTCTAGAAGAATGAAACCCTAACTCGACATAATGACCGTATGAAAGCCTTTGAACCTCAGGGTTTGCGGCAGTTCCGCGGCGCCTTTAGTGAGGCTTGGGTTTGCCCTTCTACGGCTGGACCACCGATGCTGTGGTATGTACTCGATACTATTAAACTGTACCCGAGATGTTGAGCTCTTGGGGGATTATGAGGTGCTGACGAGTCGATCGGACGATTCGACATCATTCGGATATCATGTGATGGGACACTGCTTGGGAGACTCCAGATACAAGCGTAGCCATTGGAGCGCAGTCTGTGTAGCCACGTTGAGATGAGTCCGAATCAGTCGATATTGAAGCAGAGTGGAGTAAAGAGTTCGCATAAGATTTCGACGAGATGTCGTTCCACTCTGCTGACATCAGAGATACGATACGCACGTTGAGGACGTGATCGGCTAGATATCTCCTACTGAGTGACGAAGATACCGAGTTCGTGATTTCGAGTCCGTGTTAGAGACTTCGGAGGGACCGTAGCCGAGGACATTGCAGTGCGCAGATAGAGACGCGATGTCGAAATGGTCGATGATACAGACAAGCGGGACAAGAAGTTTGTGCGAGATGCAGACGAGCTGTTACTATTCCCCGTTAAGATTTAAGGGTCGGATATGTCTACAGGAGCGTTGGGGCACGACCAACTTCCGAGGAGATGTTGTACTAAGGACGCGGATGTCCAGAGAGTGAGAAAAGATTATGCCAGAGTACCAGCCTCCGTACAGTTTGGCTTAGGCGAGATCAGAAGAGACCTTGAGCAGGGATTCCTTCCAGTACACTGCTGCAATAAGATTTGCACCAGGAGCCGATGTGTGATGTGCATTTAGAGGACCAGAGCTCGGCGCCAGAGATGTGCTGCGTTATGAGCGATCGCGGGGATTGACCGAGAGATGACCAGGAAGGTGCCAGAACGGAATCGTTCCTGTCAGCACACCTGACCGGGCCGATGAGCTAATAGATTGCGAGATTGGTAATCCACAGAGAAGATAAGGAACCAGAGGCAGAGGACGCCAGCCGCGAGCATGAGGAAAGTAGATATCTTGCGCCGCTAACATTGGATGTACCGGCACCTTCTCGACTCGTAGGAGGATATACCGACGACATAATTTCTGATTTATGCTTTATGATTTATGATTTATGATTTGTGATTTTGTGATTTGACTATCACGTATCCGTCGCCTTGGATTTCGGTATTTTGGGCGATCTACTTGCATGATTTAGTCTTGATGACTGAGTTCCATGATATTTGATTTTTTGCACCATGGTTGCACCTACTGGGTATTTATACCTTGTGTATAGTTATTATTCTGGAGGTATTGATGGTGATTTCTGTTAGTTATATGTATGCCCTAGAGGCAATTACTATACATAGGATGTATATTGTAGTGGATGCTTGGACATATATAGGGAGGACTTTCTTGCTCGACATGATAGTATGCTATCTGGTTGCTCTTTACCTTAACGTGTACACTGATTGTCTCTCTGTTACATGTTGGTAAAGCCCTTAGGATGTGTGCTTGACTACCTGGACTATGATGCAGATCATACTAGTGGGGACAGATAGTCTATAAGTACATCCTTCAAAGTCCCTAGTCGTGGGTGTATCGAGACGGGGCATCGATATACCAGAGTAGACTAGCGTGTACCTTCTCGACCCATACAGATGGGCGATGGATGATCCCATATCCATTGGTGTTTGACATCAGAGATGATATACGGGTGCTCAGTAGAGACTGGGTACACTGGACAGACTCGCCGAGAACTCCCAGATGGTATTATACCTCACGTCAGATGGCAGTTCTCTGGTGACACTGGTATAGAGTAGTCTGTTGACCCGAGATCGTCATAGAGTATTGTGTGGTTCCCACTGTGCTTTGATTTCCATCTTACCACGTCCAAGAGGGCGTGCAAAACGGTGGTTTTTGGGTACAGTCCCGAGTCACATGGAGGCAATGAGCGATAGGAGGGGATTCGTCTCTCCCGGTATAGGGAGTTGATGTTGCGCTGTGTTCGATTGGCTATAACAGGAAATCCCTGGCCAGGGTTGCTGAGATTTACTGGTAAGTGTTACCAGTAGTTTCTCGAATAGTTATAGACCTCATATCGACACGACTTATCGAGCTATTGGGGTCTGACGTTTACCACCCCTAGGCGAGATATGCGACATATCAGACGATCAGACCGGACTGTACGGTAGTGTTACTGGTTGGATTCACTGGAGTGTGAGCGGGCTTGCTCGTCGATCTTCAGATCGCTCAATACCCGGGTGGCCGTTACGTTTAGCAGACCGCTTGCGGCTTGTGGGTGATTGATATGATCATCACCTGCTGCCGGCGTATTGACGAGTCTTTAGAGTCCTACACAGAGGTTTCCTGGCTCAAGCGAAACGAAATAGGAGCGCATATGAGATATGTGCGGGACCGAGAATAATGAGTGTATGTGATACCGTATTTCATTCTCGCGATGAATGTATCGATTGGTTGTATGCGATATAACCTAGTTATCGAATCAAGGATTGATTCGATAAGCCGATACATTGTATACTAGTCGGTTGTGTGCGACATGACCGGATCGTTAAATCAAGTGTTGATTTAATGATTTAATGCATAATTATATATTTGATATATTACTTTGCACTAACTAGTATTGGTTCACTTTAAACGGATTTTCTCACTTGGTTTGTGCACATTGTATATGTGATATACTTTTGTACACTTGATTGTATCATGTTTGATGATACATGTTTACTTGTGTTTGTGTGAATATTGAACCATGGTTATATGAATGGCTAGGGTTATGATTATTTATTCATTCATTTATTTATATATTCTTTTTGGAAATTATTTAAGGATGGTGGCTTATTTTGTTTTATGTTGAAGCTTCTTGAAACTTTGATCAAGTCAACCATTCTTATCTCATCCTTAACCCTAACCATTCCAACTAACCTTGGTTTAATCTCTACACTTGACCTTGGTTTACTTATGATAAGAATTGATTTTCTTTTCTATTTTATTATTCTTATCATAACAATTATCATCTTCTTCTTCTTCACTTCATGAAGAAGCTTACTTCATCAATGGTGATTGATGAAAACAAGTGAGAAATCCAATTCTAAAGTTAACCCACTTCCTATTTCTTCATCCTCTACCTCTTGCCAAGTAGTAGAGTGTGTTTTCTTCACAAGTTTCTTGACTTGGTGAAGTCGGAGCTTGATTTAGCGATGCCTCGACGTAGATCATCTTCGGCATGGACATCGATGACCTAGCCCGTCCATTCTCCGATGAAGCCGACGCTAGAGCCCGGGACTTGTTATGGACAGCGAGGAGACTTCATTGCGGAGCTATGGAGGTGGAGAACCGGATCTACAAAGGTTGTATTTCCGTATCTCTTAGTTAAGTGTTAACTAGTTTGCTTTTTCGCCTAGAAATCTAGCCAACGATCCGCATTAGGGTTTCTCGGCACCGTTAAAATTTGAAATTGGCATGGTTGATGCCTTATGAGACCTCTTGAGAGTGCCTAGGAACCCTACAGTGGTATCAGAGCCTAGCTAGAGCCTTAGGCAAAGTCTAGACGGAGTTTGAAGTCCGAACGAACCCGAAACCCGATCACAAACTTGCTCTCTGTACATTTTTTAAAAAACTGGGTTTTTTCAAAATTAAAAATATTCAGAAAACTCAGCAGGGAATTATAAGAATTACGGTGCAATTTTTTTTCCATGAACAGTACAAACCGCGGCGGAAGCGCGTCAGAAGCCTGGCTTCTGCGGCGGTTCCGCCGCACTTTGATGACGTCATCCTCAATTGATTGCACAGTAACTTCTATTATATTATGCTGGAGTTTCTGGGTATTTTTAAAATTTATTCAAGAGTTGAATTTTCTGGAGTTGTTTTGGGGTTTCGGTGTTTCGATCGGGGTATCAAATTTTGTCTATTTGGCTTTCCGGATAAATTTTAGAATATGTTAAAAAGTTCGACCGGATATAAATACCCAATTTTTCCCCTGTCGGGAAATTTCCAAGTGTTGGATTTTTCCGTAGTTTAAAGACGTTCTAAGTAGTGCAAGTAACGCGATGGACCCTCTAGAAGACAACAAACCTTAACTCGATTATGTGACCGTCTTGAACTGCCCTTTGAACCTTCGGGTTTGGGGCAGTACGGCGTGCCACATGTGAGGTGTTGGCTTGACCCTTCTACGGCTAGACCGTTGGTACTGAGGCACGAACTGAATGTTTTTAGACTTGTTTCATGTGTTGATCTGTATCGGGAAAACTTGGGTGTTCGATTGTTCGATCGAAAAGTTTAACATTTTCTGTTTATCTGAAATGGGATACAATAATTGGAATTCACAAAAGTTATGTGATAACTGAATGAATGTTATAAACATAGCAGTTTAGTCTCACTTGATCGGTTGCCACGGGATTTTGATGTGATCAAAAGTCCGTCGCAATCACGTAGCGTACGCGGATACTCGCCGGGTAAACTTAATAGACAGCCTCACTCCATAGCCCCGACCAAGTGACTGTAGGAGAACCCCGTCGCCGAAAGCATCCGTTTGGGTGCTCGCGGCAGCGGTGTTCCGCCTTGGTGCACTTCGTCGACGGTATCGGGGGTGCAGCCGTCTACTGAAGTTTGCGACGAGCATTCGATCAGGATGTCGGGAATCTTGTTGAATTGCCCGACTTGATATTGAAAAGAGTTTTCGATTTTGAGACTAAAATGCGGGGTTTATAATTGTTAGGCATGCGATGTCTAAGGAATTCATTTGATTAGGCATGCGATGTCTATGCAGGTTGCGGATTCCAACTGTTGTAGTTTTACACTTTCTTTTCTGTGACCGTAAGTGTAATATGTGATATCGCCGTTTTCGTTGCTATATGTCAACGAAAATTGGGATGCGCATATTTACTTACGTTGATGACATGTGATGTTATGTGTTGCTGGATATGTTATATTGGATCGTCGTGTTTGAATAGCCGGGGTTTTTTTATGTGAGATGAGTGTTTTTCATTTTCATTCATGTAAAAACTTGTATGTAATATTCTTTTATTGGGGCACTTCCAGGTTGCGGAAGTTGTCACCGTTTGTATATTATTTACTTTTCTGCACTAGGATAGACCCAAGGAGGAGGGCACAAGTAACCGGGTTCTGGAGTCCAGTGGGAGACCAACTCGAGGAGTCGAGTTCGGGTCTCCTAACTCCAGAATTGGTAGGGTTGCTTGCCGCTCTCGTAGGGGTCTAGGGGTGTGGGTTTGGCTATTCATCACGACCGTGGAATCCGTGTTTTATACTGGCTCGTATTGAAAACACGGACGTCCTAGTATATCCAATATTTCATATGATTCTTCTGCTGCGATATCTGTGATGTGATCATGTGATGTTCTGTGATAGATACAGTATATAGTATATATGATATATTATATAGGCGTTACTTATGTTTTACACCCGCGCTAGCCCTGCCCCGCTCTGCCGTTAGTTACCTAACCTAACGGTGCACGAGGGGACATCGAGGCGAATGCGGATGGCATAAGTGTACGTCGTATTTATCTGTGATGTTTAGGTAACATAATTGATGGGACTTCATTAATGTGATTAATGAAATAAAAGAAACCTAAGATGTTGTAGAATCGAATTTCAAAATTAAAACAGGTAGCTACAGTTCTTGCTTTGCACAGAGGTATATGTGATATATCCTGCACCTTATTCGATGAGGAAAGGACAGAGATCCCTTCACCGGGAGTGACTTCTTTAGCAATAACTGGCAGATGCTACACACTCGGTTTGTCTTTTGATTGCTTTTAAGAGTTTTTGCTTTGCACAGTGATATATATGATATATCCCGCACCTCGTTCGACGAGGAAAGGACCGACGATCCCTTCACCGGGAGTGACTCCTTTAGCAAAACTAGAAAAGCCTCAAAAGCACTCCATTTCAAAATTCATTCGATCCTACAACGATATCAAGTTCATTACGCAATAGGTTTTCATAAAAACCTGTCGTAGCCCTCCGTCATTTCAGATAAGTAGTAGTTAGTATTCGTGCTGCGTTTGTTGGCCTTTGTCAAGGCGAAGTGTGCGGTAGCTAACTGGTGCTTATCTGCTTATGCATATGATGCAGATTGAGTTAGGATAGTCGTGCGACCTTGTTGGCCTTTGTCAAGGGCCATGCGGGTGGGTTTAATTCAATCAGGAAATGACGGGTTGAACTTGACTAGCATCCTATGGTTTGTTGGCCTTCGTCAAGGTCATAGGAGGTTAGGGGCAAAATATTATCGGGAATTTCAAGTGTTGAAATTTGCAATGAGATTGCATACCTTCTATGAGATAGTTGGATCCCGATACCCGCTGTGAGTAAGAGTTACTCCTGGGAGAGTTTTATACATTACAATTAGCCGATCAAGTAGGTGTCTAGAAAGGTGTTAACGAGGTTACGCCTCTGGGAAAACGAGGTTTACATTAATTAGGTTCGTGCGAAAGCACGGGGGACCTCCCTCAAAGTACCGACACTGGCCTGGCTGAAAGATTGGTGAACTTGTAGTGTGTAATTAATCTCGGCTAGTCTTTCCTTTTTGGGTTTGAAGGAAGATTTGATAAAAAGCAGTGGGAGCCATCCTGATTAGATAAAATAATAACCAATCTATTCTTGCAGAGCGCACGCTGAGTGTTTTCTTCTCTCTCTCTCCAGGTAGCGACCATATCACGCCTTAATCAAGATAATAATACGGATTATTGACCGAACCCTCTTGTAATACTGAGCTGGGGAACGTTGGTCCCGCTCCAACTTATAATTGTTATAAGACAGAGCAGGAAATTGGGGAATACCAGATTTCCCGTGCCGCCCAAACGAAGAGAGTGCATGTTGATGCATCATCTTCGGGTGTGTTCATTACAAAGAACTGATTCTCCGTATCCTCTACGTCCTGGGTATGTGATACCAGATCAGGATCCCAGATATGTAATCTGTTACATAGGGCTACAGAAAGGTAGAGAACTGAGAACGGGTGATAAGTTTCATGAGACAGAAAACGGGGCAAGTGTTGCAGCCAAGTCTGTTGGTCACTGTCACCCTGTATTCCAAATACATTGATTATGAACGAATGTTATTAGATACCGAACCTGATATATAAAATCATATCAGTCTCTTTATTAGTAAAGAAATGATAAAATTTTGTATAGTTGGATAATGTTTTGAACATTTCCTATATCAAAAGTTGATCGGTTCAGGCACGTTATCTAAAAGCATTGATGTTCTAAATCAAACTACAGTTCTTTAATATACGGAACACACATAAGAGGAAGAGTTCAGAAATGAACGGATCCTTCTTGAGGTATTGTAGACTAGGTCATATCAATGCGACCCGACTAGCTAAGTTACATTTAGATGCATATTTAAATCAGTTTGAATTTACATCTTGTGAAACTTGCCAGTCATGTCACAAAGATAAGATGACCACAGCTCCGTTTACTGGAAACAGAGAAAGAGTTAGTAAACTTTTGGGATGATACATGTTGATGTATGTAAGGTCCCCTGTCTACACATGCCAAGACCGGTTCTTTGTACTTCATTACATTCTCTGATGATCTTTCGAGATTCAGACCTATGTTCCTGTTGAAACACAAGTCCGAACCTTTTGAGATATTCACAGAATATAAGTTAGAAGTAGAGAACCAAATACGGGTAAAAGTATTATGTCCTTTGATGAGATCGAGGAGGAGAATACTTGAGCACGGAAATCCTGGACTATTTTAAAGGAGAATGAGATTCTCTCTCGGCATTACTCCTCCGTATACACCATAGGACGATGGTATATCGGGGTGGAGCAGATACACCCTATTTGATATGGTGTGCTCTATGATGAGTACTGCTGAGTTACCTATTTCCTTCTTTGGGGTTATGCACTTATGTAGTTGCATACCTATTGAATTAGGTTCCAATCAAATAAGTTGCCTACCATTCCATATGAGATATGGAAAGGGAAGAGCCCATATCTTAAGCTAGTTAAGATTTGGGGTTGTCCGGCCTATGTCTAAAAGCAAAATCCGGACAAGCTCGAGGCAAGGTCTGTAATGTACAACTGGAAAGGTTCCAGCTATACAATTTGTAGCCGATGATTTGATAAAACCAAAGGATTCAGTAGATTCTAACGAACCTCAGCCTCTCCGCCGATCTACTAGGGTTTCTCACCCACCTGAGAGATACTTCTGTTTCTCTATGACAGTGGGAGCGAGGATTGCATCATGAGATGATGACCCAACTAGTTTCGAGCTGGCCATCAGGAGTAAGACTCTGTTAGAATGGCTGGATGCTTAGCGATCTGAGATGGAATCCGTATACACCAACAAAGTATGGACTTTGGTTGCTATATCTGAAGGGTTAAATCCCCATCAGGAGCAAGTATATCTTGAGAAGATTACTTGGTGTAGATGGAAAAGTTGAGACTTTCAAAGCTAGACTTGTTAAAGCTTTTCGTCATCGACCAGGCGTGGATAATGATGAAACCTTTTCAAGTAATTATGCTTAAGTCCATCCAAATCCTACTTGCCACGGCTACATACCATGACTACGATATCTGGTGGTTGGGTGTCATGACAGCTTTTCTAAATGATGTTTTAGAAGAGTGCGTCTATAAGTACACAGCCAGAGGGCCTCGTAGACAGTGGGAGCAGCGGAAACGTGTGCAAGATGTTTTATATGATAAAGCAGGCATCACGGAGTTGGAACGTCTGTTTTGATGTAATAGTCAAACAGTTTGACATCATCAAAATGGTAGATGAACCTTGTATATACAAAAAGGTAGTAGGAAGTATGGTAATGATCCTCGTAGAGTACGTGGATGACATACTCTTGATAGGGAAGGAGTTTCCTATGCTACGCTCGATCAATCTCCGCTTATCACTAGGATTCTCCATATAGGATCAAAGTGATACCTACTAAATCCTGGATTTTGGATCTATGAGATAGATCTAATTGGATGTTAGGATACTCACTAGTTGTAGTGAGATAGTATCAATTGATCCTGGGGAGAATCACTGGAAGTGTTCCAGAGTGATAAAGATGATTGAATGTCAGTCGCAGGCATTGTCTTTACCCTCAGTACAGGGACGGTATGTTGGAAGAGTTCCAAGCTAGATACCGTGGCATACTAGACGATAAAGGCAGGATACATCGCTACTAAAGATGCTACCAAAGAGGCTGTTTGGGTGTATATTGGTTCATGAGATGAACTACGTTCCTACCATTGTGAGACAATGGAGTTGTGGATTATGCCAAGGAACGCAGGTCCCATCAGTGATCCAGACATATTCTAAGGAAGTATCACCTGATCATGGAGATGGTTGATCTCCAGGGTGATCGAGGTTTGGAGAGTAGACTCAGAGGACAACACAGCGGATCCACTCACAAAGGCCTGTTCCCAGAGAGAGACTTTTATGGGATGGTTGAGTATGAGATACTACAACCACTGCTACAGATGGCCCTAGTGCAAGTGGGAGATTGTTAGTTATATGTATGCCCTAGAGGCCATTATACATAGGATGTATATTGTAGTGGATGCTTGGACATATATAGGGAGGACTTTCTTGCTCGACATGATAGTATGCTATCTGGTTGCTCTTTACCTTAACGTGTACACTGATTGTCTCTCTGTTACATGTTGGTAAAGCCCTTAGGATGTGTGCTTGACTACCTGGACTATGATGCAGATCATACTAGTGGGGACAGATAGTCTATAAGTACATCCTTCAAAGTCCCTAGTCGTGGGTGTATCGAGACGGGGCATCGATATACCAGAGTAGACTAGCGTGTACCTTCTCGACCCATACAGATGGGCGATGGATGATCCCATATCCATTGGTGTTTGACATCAGAGATGATATACGGGTGCTCAGTAGAGACTGGGTACACTGGACGGACTCGCCGAGAACTCCCAGATGGTATTATACCTCACGTCAGATGGCAGTTCTCTGGTGACACTGGTACAGAGTAGTCTGTTGACCCGAGATCGTCATAGAGTCTTGTGTGGTTCCCACTGTGCTTTGATTTCCATCTTACCACGTCCAAGAGGGCGTGCAAAACGGTGGTTTTTGGGTACAGTCCCGAGTCACATGGAGGCAATGAGCGATAGGAGGGGATTCGTCTCTCCCGGTATAGGGAGTTGATGTTGCGCTGTGTTCGATTGGCTATAACAGGAAATCCCTGGCCAGGGTTGCTGAGATTTACTGGTAAGTGTTACCAGTAGTTTCTCGAATAGTTATAGACCTCATATCGACACGACTTATCGAGCTATTGGGGTCTGACGTTTACCACCCCTAGGCGAGATATGCGACATATCAGACGATCAGACCGGACTGTACGGTAGTGTTACTGGTTGGATTCACTGGAGTGTGAGCGGGCTTGCTCGTCGATCGTCAGATCGCTCAAAACCCGGGTGGCCGTTACGTTTAGCAGACCGCTTGCGGCTTGTGGGTGATTGATATGATCATCACCTGCTGCCGGCGTATTGACGAGTCTTTAGAGTCCTACACAGAGGTTTTCTGGCTCAAGCGAAACGAAATAGGAGCGCATATGAGATATGTGCGGGACCGAGAATAATGCGTGTATGTGATACCGTATTTCATTCTCGCGATGAATGTATCGATTGGTTGTATGCGATATAACCTAGTTATCGAATCAAGGATTGATTCGATAAGCCGATACATTGTATACTAGTCGGTTGTGTGCGACATGACCGGATCGTTAAATCAAGTGTTGATTTAATGATTTAATGCATAATTATATATTTGATATATTACTTTGCACTAACTAGTATTGGTTCACTTTAAACGGATTTTCTCACTTGGTTTGTGCACATTGTATATGTGATATACTTTTGTACACTTGATTGTATCATGTTTGATGATACATGTTTACTTGTGTTTGTGTGAATATTGAACCATGGTTATATGAATGGATAGGGTTATGATTATTTATTCATTCATTTATTTATATATTCTTTTTGGAAATTATTTAAGGATGGTGGCTTATTTTGTTTTATGTTGAAGCTTCTTGAAACTTTGATCAAGCCAACCATTCTTATCTCATCCTTAACCCTAACCATTCCAACTAACCTTGGTTTAATCTCTACACTTGACCTTGGTTTGCTTATGATAAGAATTGATTTTCTTTTCTATTTTATTATTCTTATCATAACAATTATCATCTTCTTCTTCTTCACTTCATGAAGAAGCTTACTTCATCAATGGTGATTGATGAAAACAAGTGAGAAATCCAATTCTAAAGTTAACCCACTTCCTATTTCTTCATCCTCTACCTCTTGCCAAGTAGTAGAGTGTGTTTTCTTCACAAGTTTCTTGACTTGGTGAAGTCGGAGCTTGATTTAGCGATGCCTCGACGTAGATCATCTTCGGCATGGACATCGATGACCTAGCCCGTCCATTCTCCGATGAAACCGACGCTAGAGCCCGGGACTTGTTATGGACAGCGAGGAGACTTCATTGCGGAGCTATGGAGGTGGAGAACCGGATCTACAAAGGTTGTATTTCCGTATCTCTTAGTTAAGTGTTAACTAGTTTGCTTTTTCGCCTAGAAATCTAGGCAACGATCCGCATTAGGGTTTCTCGGCACCGTTAAAATTTGAAATTGGCATGGTTGATGCCTTATGAGACCTCTTGAGAGTGCCTAGGAACCCTACAATTTCATGCACTTTTAGTGTTTTGATTTGATTTGTGCATGCTGATGCACACGGTTGTGATATTTTCCATCGCGGTACACTTGATTTTGATTGAGCCGCATTATATATCGTCGACTTGACCCTGATATTTATGATTCTTGCACTCCGTGCTTTGGACTGGACTTACGCATGTTCGGCGGTTGCTATTGGATTTTGCGATTCCGTGCATGTTGAGTGCGCAGGGTTTAGATTTTCATTCGTGCACGATGGATGCACCGATTTGGATTTTCACGCATGTTGGGCGCATATTTTGAGATACGATTTTGGTGCACACCCGATGCACTAAATCAAGATTCTTCATGCATGTCAGATGCACCGGATTTTGGCTGTCAGGCACACACTTTGCCTATGACAGATGCTTCGTGCACACCCGTTGCACCAAAATGTGGTTTTGTGCACCTGTATGGCACATATATGGATTTTGATTTCCGTGCGCACCAGACGCACAGGGTGGTGTTATGTGCATTTTTGGGATTTATTCCATTTGGAGCAGTACATTTTATGATATTGGATATTTGTTTTCATACTGAGCAGGACTAGTCAGAGGACAATGCCTGGATATATTTTGCATGCATTAATAGTTCGAAGGGATTTCCAAAGAGCGAGCTATGGTCTCGATATATGTATATACCTACGTGTCCGATATGACACGAAACGTTTTAAAAACAAGGAAACCCTTCTAAATTGTTTTCAAAACGGTGGAACGTACCTATTAAACAAAGGATATATATATACGCATATAGTTATTTTCTTATGAAAAACGTCCACCACCGTGCAGTGTTACGCGCATCGCACAGCGACTCAAAAAGATTTGGTATGCATTTACATCAGCTATTCACATGTATAGATTGGATGTCTACATGTATAGTTCTGATCTATGTCACATTGGATTTGTATTGGATTTGACATTTGTGTCTTTACCATGACTCCGATGATTGCAGGATGCTTGATGGAGTACTGCTTTTGAGTTATCTGCTCAGTACTCATGCGCACGTATTGCGCTATGATACGTTTTAAGTATTGCTGATTTCGGAGCCCCGACGACTTGGAATTTGTATCGAAATGTTTTAGTATTTGAGGGTTTTAAATTTAAATTCGGGGATCGAATTTCTTTAAGGGTGGTAGATTGTAACGTTTCCAAAATAATAAAATATTATTTTCGGGAAATTTTATAATTTAATATTATTTTAATAAATATTTTAATATTCGGGTATTATTAAATATAAATAAATGGGGAAAAATTATGGAAAATTCTAAAATAGGGTATTTTATGGAATTATGTCATTTTAAAGTTTTAAGATTAGTTATATGCTAATTTAGTGCTAATCGCGATTAAAAATCGCTAATTTGATTTTTAGCATTTTTGTGCAAAAATGTGCTCATATAATTTTCCACACTTGTTACACTTGTGTTACATTTCTATGGCCATGGTTGTTCATTTGGGTTCACCATTAGAGTGAGAAGGAAAAGAAAAGAAAAGAAAGAAAAAGTATGATGATGATGAGAGAGAGAGAGACTAGGTCAACCCCCACTTTTTGAACCATACCCATCATTTTCTCACACCCATTTCTCTCTCCCCTCTCATGGAGCTGCTGCTGCTGCTGCTCCCTCTCATTTCCCTCCCCTTCACTTCATAGATCCCTCTCATTTCCCTCACCAAAACCCATTCCCACTTCACAAAACTTGCTCCTAAGCTCACTAGCTACACTTTGAACCTAGCAAGATTGGATTTGGAGGACTTTGAGCAACTCAAGAATTTTCTTGAGTTGCCAAGGGAGGTAATTTCTGCACCCTTAAGTAGTATTTCAATTTCTTGTACATCAATTCTAGTTTCATATCGATATTGTGTCGTTTTGTGGAATTTGGAGAATTCAAGTTAGGGTTTAGGGTTAGACCTGAAATCAAAGTGAAATTGAGGCTTGTTGTGACCTTAGAACCCCTTGTGTGATGTTAAATTGGACTCAAACCTGAACTAGAAACCAGAATGCGGATTTATGAGATGATGTCGGAGAAACTGTGAATCTGTGATCGTATTTAGGAATCTGCTATCACCCCGAGACCCCAAAAATAAAACTGAGTTGACAGTGAGATGTGCAGGCACCATGGAACCACCACACCAAACCCTATCCCCCAACTCCAATTCTCGGCCGCCAATTTATTCCCTCTGGCCGCAAATTGCGGCCGGAGAAGGAGGGAACTGTCTCGATTTTTGTGCTTGGCCCTATTTCCTCTAGTCTTGACCCTGGGTATGTCTACTTTTGACTGATTCCAGTTAGAGTAAAATCTGGGTTGATTTGCTTGAGTAGGCGTATGATTTACGACTTGTTTTAGCATGGATTTTAGTATTTGTTGATTCGTTTCTGTCGGGTGGCGTTTGGACGTCAACGACAAGTGGATACTGAACATGTTTACATGCGAGACGATAGGTTTTTACCTATGCGAGTAGCGTGTGCTATTTTGGTTTTCGATGTGATTTTCATGTGCTTTAGCGTTATGATATACTTGTAGGTACCCTACGTGATGTTGAGGCAAAGAAGATGAAGATGGCGACATCGGCACAGACACATGAGAAGCATGGTGAGTAGATTATATCTACGGGGAGAAGTCGGGTGGATGGCGTATAGCACCCCCGCAGTCCGTGGTGATGTATACGAATACGTATACACACATATTTTATTATGTGTTGGTTAGGATTATTGATGGTAATAATGGTATTATTAATGATAAGGCTGTATTGGTTTAGTATAATGCGAAACCTTAGAGTAGTGGTTGCACCCACACATACATGTACACATATATTTGCATACATTCTTTCATTTATCTGTGCGCATATAGAGGTGTGTATATCTACACACGGGTATAGAACTATGTGTTCATATACGGGATTGAGGATGATACATAGGATTGAGATGAGTCGATAAGGTTTGATTGAGGCCGTGAGATTCGGCGATATGATAGAGTTCGTATTTGAGATGTGATATGATGGTAGTGATACCGGATATGTGATGAGATGAATGTGATATTGACCCGTACCCAGCTATTGGGATGCCGTACGACAATTTACCGTACGAGCTTTATATTGATGTTAGATCCGCACTCATGACTCGAGGATGTTATATGATATACTGTATCGTACGTGATACTATTGAGGCGAGATCACCGACTATATATTTATATATGTATATCGACTCAGATTTAGGTGGTTTC
This sequence comes from Agapanthus africanus, assembly GCA_030015575.1. NCBI lineage: Eukaryota > Viridiplantae > Streptophyta > Magnoliopsida > Asparagales > Amaryllidaceae > Agapanthus > Agapanthus africanus. Next base: position 499,479,571 of record CM057344.1, on the reverse strand, counting down.
CATGCCCCTCCCGATTGACTTGATAGTTGGGTCCGTAGTTCGCATAGTAGGCATTAGACTTGACCCGAGTCATACCTATTTCAAAACTAACGAATCGGGGATATTTTAAAGATAGGCAAAAAGGGATTCTACGAATATTTTCAAGCGACGCATCTTTTCTTAAAACACCGTAGCCCTTATTTTACCAAAAGCCCTGATTCGTCTTATTTCAAAAGGCAAGGTTGCATGATATATTTATTGAGGCAGGTTCTTTACTGTTGCGTTGATTATTCGATTCCGCATATTCATGCTATTTGCATTGCATCGTTTATATTGTTGATATATTTCAGTCATGCTGCTAGGACACCAGCAACATTATCGATGATGCGTATGTTCCACGTACACTTGTTTGCCGGCTCACACACATCATCATCGATAATTTCCATATCACTACACTGTAGTACTGTTGCATTCAGTGTATGTTGCTTACATTTCTTTACATGTCACATACATCATGCTTTCTGATTATACGCATTGAGATATGTTGTTTCCATGATATTTCTGATTTTTAGGAACCGTGGGTGTTTCAAAAGGAGAATATGTAATTGTTTTAAAACCCGGTTACCCTTGATATGATGTTTCAGTGCGTCCACCATGTGTTTTCTCGGTGCTGAGAGCGACATGTGAAACCCGATTCGAGGAGGCGGATGAGGCCGATTGCGGGTACATGGTGGACCCAGTATGGTTCCCCGGGGCAAGAAATGTTTTTCGTGGAGTAGATGATGAGCTGGCAGGTTGGCGAGTACCTACCGGTGATTGGTTGGACCTGGCGGTTATCCGGAGGATACTGACCAGAGTCGATAGATGGATATGGGCGTACTGCAGGGGCTGAGGGCCGATACCGCAGACGGAGCCCGTGGGCCGATCCGGACTGACGGAGCCCGATATATGAGGATTTACGTGTCGATGCTGGGCACAGTTTTCATAATGTTTTCGAGTGTCGATGCTGGGCACTCCGGTTCCATGATTTTGACGTGTCGCGAGGGACACAGATGGTTTATATCATCATATTCCCATGCACATGCTTTATGATATTTACATGCATGATGGTTATTGTCATTGGGTGACGAGTGGACGGGATCCACGTACATGCAGATTTGATTACATTGATCATACCTCACATTTATGATATGCTATTACCTGAGGCACTGGCACGAGCACTTGGCACTACACTCATGCATAGAGATTACCTTGCCAGTCTAGCATGCTTCAGACTTATTCATATTGAGGTTTATTTATATCTGATCGTATTGACCTAGGATGGGTCATACATTCGATCTCTGCATGTAGATATTTTCTATTCATGAGTTGGCAACTCACCCCCGTTGTGCCACAGTTCTTGCAGGTTTTGCCGTACAGATTCCATAGCGGCATTTCTGGCACACTGCTTCCTTATGGGTGACTTTCTTGGGTAGGTGGGTTCTTTTATATCAGAACCGCCATTGTTCATGTATTATTCATTGTATCTAGACATTCCATCAACCAAAACTTGTATATTGTTTCAGACTTAGACAACAGTGTTGTATTATTTCGACCTTAGAGTCGCGCTTGTAGTATTGCGGTTTTCTGGCTGTTTTGAGTTTCTTTTTGGGTTTTGATCCTCGCCCTTTGGCGTTGTATACTATTATTATTACTTGAGTGGTTGTGACCGTCGATTGACGAAGAGCTATCTCCCGCTTGGGGATGCCTTTTATCATTTCATATATTATTCTTGTTGTTCCCCGTTCGGGGCCAGTTTTACAAAGGAAACTCTGCCGAAATTTTCAGGAAAGGTTACACATCTTAAAAATGCATATTCGGCTTAGTTATTTAAAAACATTGATTTTCGAACATGATTTCTTTACTTCTTAAAACCAGTTTTTCTTATTTACTCTTTAAATGGTTTTAGATTTCTGGGCTTTTGGCTTACTTGGATCAGATGGGGTCATATAGACTTCATATGGTTCAAGGGCCAGTCACGTGCTCTTTCGGGTCGTGACACAATTCAATCACGCTCACCAACTAGACGCGCGCACACGTGGTGCACAGAACGCGCCCGCGACAACGCCACAACTACCACTAGGGTCGCAAAACGTGATAACTAGCTAGTCTAAAACTCAAGCGTACCAATTGCGCATTCAATACCCATTAAATATTATACGAATTATGTTGTAGGTCATTAAAATTTCAATTAAATTTAAATTGGTTAATTTCCAAAAACCCAGTAAGCTTAATTTCCATCTTAGTTCAAACAAGATGTTTTAACCAATTTAAATGTTCTAGCAATTCTAGTGGCTATAATGCTCATTAAATATCCTAATTAAGTCACACAATCCATAATAAATTTTTTATCTCACCTCATGATAATAATTATAAAAACCTAGTTTTCAAAATGGTTTAATTTAAATAATTTTGAAACAACAAATTTACAACACAACAACTTGACTAGATTTTTCATTTCTTAAAATGTTAAACCACTCACGGAAACCCTAATGATGTGCTAAAAATCCTAACTTTAGTTTAAACCCTTTTCTTGAAATTTCAAATTTAGCAATTGGAACCAAAATTAAATATCAAATTTAACTAAATTGAAGTAATTAAACATCAAGTAGCTATTGGTTTAAGATTATACCTCAAAAACATAAGATCATACATGCAACCTGATCTTCAAAATGGTTCTCTTGCTCCTAATCTCCAAGCTAGTTGAGGTCAAGAATTAATGGGTAAAGGTTTATTTAGGAATTTGTGAGGTTTGTATTGATTTTTCATATATTGTTTTGAAGGGTTTTGAGTTGAAATGAAGTAGGGAAATGTGTGAGGGGAAACTTCTAGTTTCGGCCAGAAGAAAGGGGGGAAAGTGAGAGGGAGAGTTATGCGGAAAAGTGTAGAAGCCTCTCCCATTTATCATATATTAATCCCTTTTTTAAATTTTCCTTTCCTTTTTATTTTTGAATGAGAATGAGATGAGAATTAATGAAGAGAAAATTGGGGGGGGGGGATGCCACTTATTGGGCTCGGCCAAATAGGAGGGGAGAGTGTGAGTGAGGTGTGCGTAAAGAAATTTCATAATTAATTCACACATTAAGTCATTCACACTTTATTTTATTTTTCTTAATAAACATTATCCTACAATTTTCTAGACTCTTGGAGACAAATGAAGAAAAAAAGAATATGTTACAAACTGAATTCTAAGTTGTCAATGTTCCCATTTGTAAAATTAACCCATTCCAATTTGTAATTTTCACTAATTTAATGTATAAATGAAAGCTTATAATAATATTTAAATTAATTAATTTAGGAAATATTTAAGTAAACTAATAATTTATAAGTGACTAAAACAATACCAAATACTAGCAATTTCATAGTTAAAATAAGTGTATTTAAGCTATAATGAAATATAATTGTAGTTAAGTTTTACTGAAAATACGATTTATTTTATCGATTATCAGAAAATTCTTCTAAAGAATTTTATTTATTTATTTATTTTTAAAACGTTACAGAATCTTAGGGTTTTCGGCAGTTCCGCGGTGCCATTAATGAGACTTGGGTTTGCCCTTCTACGGCTTGTCCATAGGGACTATGGCATGTTCTAGGTATTTGTGAACTATGCTCAAGAGTTGAGTTGTCGGGAAATTGGGGGACTTTGATGAATCGATCGGAAAGTTTAACGTCGTCCGGATATCATGTGCCGGGATATAATACTTGGAATCCACACTAATTTGAATTTTATAAATCTAGCAATTTATTCTCATTTGATCGGTTGCCATGGAATTATGATGTGATTAAAAGTCCGTCGTAATCACGTAGCGTACGCGAATACTCGCCAGGTAATATTATTAGATAGCCACACCCCATAGCCCCGATCAAGTGACTGTAGGAGAACCCCGTTGCTTAAAGCATCCGTTCGGGTGCTCGCGGCCGCGGTGTTCCGCCTAAGTGCACTTCGTCGACGGTATCGGGGGATGCGGCCGTCTACTAAAGTTTTCGACGAGCATTCGATCAGGTTATCGGGAATCTTGTTGAATTACCCGACTTGTTATTAGAAAGTGTTTTCGATATTGAGACTAAAATGCAGGGTTTATAATTGTTAGGCATGTTATGTCTAAGGAATTTATTTGGTTGGGCATGAAATCCAAAGTATGTGATACATCGGGTTTAAGATGTCCAAGGTGGTTGCGGATTCCAATTGTTGTAGTTTTTCACTTTCTTTTCTGCGACCGTAAGTGTAATATGTGGTGTATCGCCGGTTTCGTTGCTATATGTCAACGACAATTGGGATACGCATATTTACTGTAACATTTTAGAAAATTTAGAATATTTAATTATAAAATTTTATTATAAAAATAATAAAATTTATAAGTTTACAAAAATGATATCGCCTATGAAATGAGATATCGGAATCATATCCGAAAAATGTAATTATGTTGATAATTATGAATATGTGGGAGACATCAAGAAAATGATATTTTAATTATTTTATCGTGACAGCTTATTTGTCATTGAACTAATGATAATTAAGTGATAGATTTATCATTTATATCTTTTATGTTATATGAAATTGATTTATGTTATGAAGGTTTTTAATTATTGTTATGATTTATCATGATTGGCATATAACATCATATGCAAACCATCACACAAAACACCTCATTTCACTCTTATTCATAACTAAACACCTCCTCCTTATTGGCTTTCCACCTCCTCTTTCATAACTTGGCACCTCTTCCTTATATGAATCACTCATGCTTCATTAAAAGACACCGCCTCCTTTCTCATCACACCACCTCATGCTTTCTCGACAAACTCCTCACCCTATTTACACATTTTAATTATAGAAATTCAGTAGCTATTTCAACTAAAACCGTACCCTTCAGCTCCAAACCAATAAAATTCTTTAAGTGTTCATACCTTGGAGAGAGAGTAATGGCTTCCTTCATCAATTGTACCTTTCATCCAACACATTACCCTAGAACCCTTAGAGGATTCCATCATAGGATTCTGGAGCTGGTGTTCCCTTGTGAATCATTCAAATAGGTATAATTCTAACCCTACAGTTCTTGGTTCAGTACTGTTTTATTTTAGAAATCAGATATCGTTTTTTTGACAAGTTTAACCTCTGTTTTAATCTGCTATACTTTAGATGAAAATCAACATAATCAAACAGTGCCATAATCTTATAGACTAGACCTAGAATAAAACATAGGAAGACGGACCCATCCCTACGGAATTTGGCCGGCGACCAATAAGGAAATTACGACCTCGCCGGATTGATAAGGGAATTGAGTGTTGGGAATTTTAAGGTAGTTCCATTTATATATATTAGGGTGTTTGGTACTGTTTAAATAAGTTAATTTTTCAGTAGGATAAATCTGGGAGCTAATATCAGTTTTGGAGTAAAAGTATATTATACGACATGTAGCATGTTTAGTGTTTGTGATATCTTACTCCCTGTAAGTGAATCTGGAGCCACTAGGTATAATCACTAGAAAATCAAGCAAGATCAAAAGTATACTGAGACTACTAGGAAATACCACTTGAAACCAGAGCCCCAAACTCACCACAAAATCCGGCGACTCACCTTAAAATTCCGGCGACGCCGGCCATCCCTTGGCTTTTGGTGTTGATTTTCCTTCTGTAGATTTGAGTTGGTATTTTACAAGTTTCTGTATTGTTTGTATTATTTAAATATTTATACAATAAAATCTGGAAACGTTTTAGAAATGGGTTATCAAATTTCAGATATTGACGATACGGAGTTTTCGTATTTTGAGGCTGCAGCTGAACCATTGACGTTTATACGTTAACGACAGAATTATATTGACGTTTTTTTAGCTAAGTGTGCTCTAGGTTCTAACCTACAGGCGTTTGGCTTATTGTTTTGGTTTTCGATATGATATTTACTTCTATGCAATTTAAATACGAATATAGGTACAATTCGAGGATTCCGAGACGGAGTTGGCGAGGTAGCAGCGTGGATTCAGCGAGCTTCTAAGTTGGTGAGTAGATTTACATCTACTGGGAAAGTCGGGTGGATGGCGTATAGCACCACCGCAACCTTATAACTATTATTTAATATCTGTTTAACATTAGCGGTTCGTCAAAGCATTGACTTGGTATTTCATTTTATATACCCTCCATTTACATAAAGTTTCACATGTAGTTTTAAATGAGATATACGTGATATTTGATCCGTATGATATGGGTGTTATTTGATGAGTTTGTACGAGGGATTATGCCGTGCTTAAGATGATGTGGATATAGCGATATGATGAGTTATAATACAATGATTTATACATATCGTAAATGATGAACTTTGTATGCCGAATAACGGCCAATTTATTCTTTGACTCGTAGAGATAGATTATGTTCTGTTTTAGGATATAATAATGGTATGAGCTATATTATTTTAAAAACCCCGGTTCGTTGTCTTTTAAATAAACTACCAGGATGCGTGCCAATTTCTAAAACAAATATCTCTTTTAAACCTTAGGCAGCTTCCTTATTTTAAACTTAACGTTCCGATCATTTCTAAAGATAATGGTATAGCTCATAACAAGTAATTACAATAAGTACATTTAGACTTCTTATAGGGTTGTATTATGTATTCTATATTATATGTTTCCGCGTTACGCACACTCTGGTAGAACACTGCACAAATACCAATAAGTACTATGCTGCACAAGCACTTAACTATATGTTACACTACACCTCATTGATATTTCCATGTCATTGTAGAATCGTTCTGTTATATATGTGTTAATATGTAGACTGTTACACCGTAGAACACTTGCACAAATACTAATGATTTCCATGTTGCACGAGCGCAGACGCGTATGCTACACTACACATCATTAGTAGTGCCATGACACATTAGAATTGAATTCATTATGTTATGTGATATGATTACGTAGTCTTTTCCTATTCATGTGGTAGTATTATGGATGATGTATTTGAATTCTTGAGATTTCTGAGTATTTTACTTCTGATGATATATATATCGGAGGTATGGGACACTGTTATCTATATACACATACAGTATATCATCAATACAATCTATGCAAGTTTCTTATTCCTCACTTGATATTTTTATATGATGAATAAACGTCCACCATGAAGTTTGTATTTTCTGATTTTAATATCCAGACCGAGTCTGTGGGTATACGGTTACGTATTTACATTTTTATCTAAATTGAGTCGGTGGGGAAACGGTCGGATACATGGTGGACCTGGTCGAGACCGAGGGGCAGGATAGCCGCATTATAGGCGGGGAGCCTAACGAGGTGACTCAATTCCGGAGATAAAATGAACACGGCAGATATCCAGGGGATACTGACCGGGGTTCGACTTGGTACGACAGATATCCAGGGGATACTGATCGTAGCCAGGATATCGGTTGGCGATCATCTGTTGAGATGGTGTCGACGGTATCTGTATTTACGTGTTGATGCTGGACACTGGAGATTTCGGATTTCGATGTCGATGTTGGACATCTATATGTATATTGATGTGATCATTATCATGAGGTACACAGTTAGATATGTATTTATTTGATTCCACCAGGACTGATCCGGGAGACAGTACATGCATATATTTTTATAGATATTCATAGACAAAAAGGGAATTCCATTTGGGATAATAGATTCCTGATTTTGATTCATATGGCTTTAAGATATTATACATGTGATTGCATGATAGCTAGTGTTGTACTTTGCATATCATATAGTATATCGATACAGATTATGATAGTACTATACTTATGACCTAGGTATCGTCATGCATTTCGATTTCTAGCTTCGATGCACTTTTATTCACTGAGTTGGTAATCATCCCCATTGTGCCACAGTTTCTTGCAAGTTTTACCGCTTGGATTTTCAGCGGCTTGGGCATACATTCTTTTCGGGGATTGATTGGTGAGTGAGTTATTATTGTATCATACTCATTCTTGATTATACATTTATTCTTGTATCTAGTGGACACTCCATCAACTTAGAAATGATATACTATGGACTTAGAATCGAGACTTAGACTTTATGGGTGGTGATGTCACACTCTTTAGAGTCGACATCTGTTATAAATTTGTTTGGCTACTCCGTCTTTTAGACGTGAAAGCTAGCTTCCGTTGGGATGCTATTTTATTTTGTTGTATCGGGTTTTTATAAAAATACAAAGGAGGTGATGGAAAATTTTCAAAACGTCATAAAGGCTTCTCAACATACTTAGTTAAATTTATATGTTATTTTAAACGGATATTATCGGCTGATTATTTAAACCTCACCTCTAATATTTAAAAAAAAAGGTTTAGTTTCCGGGTTTCGGCTTACTTAAACCGCGTCGATGTCTTAAGACATCACGTGATTTAAGTGCCGGTCACGTGCCACATTTGGGTCGTGACAAAGTTGGTATCAGAGCGTTTGGTTTAACCTTTGTTCGAGTCTAGGTTGACTATATGGAGTATAAGAATACATTTTGTTACCTAGGCTTGACCTTAAAGGACTTAGACTTGACTTTGGGGTCTTATACCCGAACTTTCGTTTTATAGGATGACCCTTGTTGATGGAGTAGGTACTAAGTAGAGTAACGTACCGTACATATGTTCCGCAGCATATTTTACGATATGATACTCCACCTAAGTTACCTTTGGATTTATATCTTGAGATCTTCCTTCTATTCTTTCCGTTGATCTTTCTTCGTCAGTGCATGATTGATTGTTTCGATCACCATGGTTATGAGGGCCGAGAGGGCTGCTGTTAGAGATGCGGTCAGAGCAGACTTGTCTGAGACAAGGACTGACCGGGGTGAATTTCCGATGATATAGATACATGTCGTTTATTCGTAATTTGATCGAGTTCTAATAATAGAGTGAGTTTTCTTGGGATCCGCACAAGATGGCGGAGTTATTGCTAGAAATCTGTCGGACGTGAGACGTGATGTTTTCCCTCTCCGAAGACCATGGTGTTGTGTACTGTCTAGGCAGCGCTACCAATCCTTACTGAGATTATAGAGAGGTTGCTTCTAAAGTTCATAAAGTTAAAGAGTTGACGATGTTAAAAGTATAGATGGATCCGCAGGATTCATAGCCATTTAGGTGTGGATTGGTTAGGAATTTTAATCCATTGTGACACTTCGATACGAGATCGGCGAAATTGATGTACTTCTTTCGATAGAGTTGTTAAACCAGATGCAAGTAGTTCAAGAAGGAGATCGTACAGAATGTTTTCTTCCGACAAATTGGGACGAGTCTTCGAAGGTGAGATTAGCTAGATTTTTCTACAGAGTATCAGAAGAGGTGGATTCGTGTTTCCGAGTTTGAAAAACTCCGAGTGGGTCATAACCAAGTATGATTTGCAATTCGCGTGACTATGCAGATACGCTCCTTAAGTGATTGATACAGTAAATTTATGGAACAGTAGATGGTGCGAAGATTAGAGGGCAGTTGTTCGACACAGTAGATGTTGAAGATTTATGATGCATGCAATTACACTTTAGGAGGAGATAAAAAAGGAATGACAATGGTTACGAAAGGGAAAGCAGGTCAAGAAATGAGTACTAGTTCCGGGCAGGCTGGATAAATGAGGTTAGCAGAAGGCGGGATGGATTCTCTTCCAGGAAATTATAATAAGTAAGATTGGACTGGGATTCGTTGTTAGCACACAAGTAGAGGACAAGAGATTCCGTTATCAACCTATTGCGTTACGAGAGACGAGACTACTGGCCAAGAAGATGTGATGGGATGTATCCGCAATAGGAAGAATGGTGTCGTTACTTGTCACCGGACGATTGCATAAATAAGCTATGGTATTAGAGATCTGCAAGAAGAATCAGAATTCAGAGACAAAGAGCGTTAGAATGTGGCAGACTGCAAGTAGTAGTCCTTGGTATGCCAATTCTGGTGGTATAGACACCTTCCGAGATTGAAGAAAGTAAGCTTCGATGTCCTTTGAATTCGATTTACGTTTTTATAGTCTAAAACATTCATATTTAAACTTTGGAGAAAGGACAACTCGACGTCCACGATTTGATATTTGTATTTTGAGGAATTGAGGATTTAATTATGTTTTGTGCACACCAGGTGTACTTGTTGAGATTTTAGTGCAAGGTGACTGCACTCGATTGGAGTGTTGTGTACACCGGATGCACTATACTGATTTTATGTGCACATCAGATGCACATGGTTAGGAATTTATATATATATTCTAGGTATGCTTGAGTTGATTTCATGCACACCAGTTGCACATTTTAATTTTGCGCACTCTAATGAACTTGATTTTGTTTTGTGCATTCCAATGCACTTGAGATATAATAGTGCACCCTGATGCACTTAGATTTGATTTTTATGCAACCGATACACTTGGTATTATTTTGTATACTTTTAATTCCATGCAAAATGGGTGCAGTGGATATCGTTTCGTGCACGCCTGTTGCACTTAGCGCTGTTTTGTTTTCGTGCGCACCGTGAAGTGTGGTTTGACACTTACGTGCAAACCCATTGGTGTTGATTTTGTTTTCATGTTTTGCAATTGATAGCGTATGTTACAGTTTTAATTTTTTGTTATATAAAAGATTTTTTTTCTTGGTCGGGTGCACTGATATTGCACTATGATCATGGCATTGATTGTGTGTACTTAGGATACACAACGGTTTTCATACTTGGCAAAAATTTTGTCATAACTGGAGTAATACTCATAGCAACCGCTAGAGTTACAGTTATGAAAGACTATATCTTTTAAGTTTTCACGCACACGGTTGCGTTGTGATGCATTTTAGCTCATATGGGACTTTGGAGTCTGGTGATATCGAGCAAATTTCATGTTTTAAAATTGGACTCCGGGAAATTGTTTTGGAATGAGTTGATTTGATTGGGAAAAATGTTTTAAGAAAGAGCTTTAATTTAAATTCGGGAACCGAATTTCTTTAAGGGGGAGAGACTGTAACATTTTGGAAAATTTAGAATATTTAATTATAAAATTTTATTATAAAAATAATAAAATTGATAAGTGTACAAAAATGATATCGCCTATGAAATGAGATATCGGAATCATATACGAAAAATGTAATTATGTTGATAATTATGAATAAGTGGGAGATATCAAGAAAATGATATTTTAATTATTTTATCGTGACATCATATTTGTCATTGAACTAAAGATAATTAAGTGATAGATTTATCATTTATATCTTTTATGTTATATGAAATTGATTTATGTTATGAAGGTTTTTAATTATTGTTATGATTTATCGTGGTTGGCATATAACATTCTATGCAAACCATCACACAAAACACCTCATTTGACTCTTATTCATAACCAAACACCTCCTCCTTATTGGCTTTCCACCTCCTCTTTCATAACTTGCCACCTCTTCCTTGCATGAATCACTCATGCTTCATCAAAAGACACCACCTCCTTTCTCATCACACCACCTCATGCTTTGTATACAAACTCCTCACCCTATTTACACATTTTAATTATAGGAATTCAGTAGCTATTTCAACTGAAACCATACCCTTTCAGCTCCAAACCAATAAAATTCTCTAAGTGCTCATACCTTGGAGAGAGAGCAATGGCTTCCTTCATCAAGTGTACCTTTCATCCAACACATTACCTTAGAACCCTTCAAGGATTCCATCATAGGATTCTGGAGCTGGTGTTCCATTGTGAATCATTCAAATAGGTATAAGTCTAACCCTACAGTTCTTAGTTCAGTACTGTTTTATTTTAGAAATCGGATATCGTTTTTTTGACAAGTTTAACCTCTATTTGAATCTGCTATAGTTTAGATGAAAATCAACATAATCAAACAGTGCCATAATCTTATAGACTAGACCTAGAATAAAACATAGGAAGACGGACCAATCCTCTCGGAATTTGGCCGGCGACCAATAAGGAAATTACGACCTCGCCGGATTGATAAGGGAATTGAGTGTTGGTAATTTTATGGTAGTTCCATATATATATATATTAGGGTGTTTGGTATTGTTTAAATAAGTTAATTTTTCTGTAGGATAAATCTGGGAGCTAATATCAGTTTTGGAGTAAAAGTATATTATTCGACATGTAGCATGTTTAGTGTTTGTGATATCTTACTTCCTGTAAATGAATCTGGAGCCACTAGGTATAATCACTAGAAAATCCAGCAAGATCAAAAGTATACTGAGACTACTAGGAAATACCACTTGAAACCAGAGCCCCAAACTCACCACAAAATCCGGCGACTCACTTTAAAATTCCGGCGACGCCGGCCATCCCTTGGCTTTTGGTGATGATTTTCCTTCTGTAGATTTGAGTTGGTATTTTACAAGTTTCTGTGTTGTTTGTATTATTTAAACATTTATAAAATAAAATATGGAAACGTTTTAGAAATGGGTTATCAAATTTCAGATATTTACGATACGGAGTTTTCGTAATTTGAGGTTGCAGCTGAACCGTTGACGTTTATACGTTAACGACAGAATTATATTGACGTTTTTTTGCTAAGTGTGCTCTACGTTCTAACCTATGGGTGTTTGGCTTATTGTTTTGGTTTTCGATATGATATTTACTTCTATGCGATTTAAATACGAATATATGTACGATTCGAGGATTCCGAGATGGAGTTGGCGAGGTAGCAGCGTGGATTCAGCGAGCTTCTAAGTTGGTGAGTAGATTTACATCTACTGGGAAGTCGGGTGGATGGCGTATAGAACCCCCGCAACCTTATAACTATTTTTTAATATCTGTTTAACATTAGCGGTTCGTCAAAGCATTGACTTGGTATTTCATTTTATATACCCTCCATTTGCATAAAGTTTCACATGAAGTTTTAAATGAGATATAAGTGATATTTGATCTGTATGATATGGGTGTGATTTGATGAGTTTGTACGAGGGATTATGCCGTACTTAAGATGATGTGGATATAGCGATATGATCAGTTATAATACAAGGATTTTTACGTATCGTAAATGATGAACTTTGTATGCCGAATAACGGCTAATTTATTTTTGACTCGTAGAGATAGATTATGTTCTATTTTAGGATATAATACTGGTATGAGCTATATTATTTTAAAAAACCCGGTTCGTTTTCTTTTAAATAAACTATCAGGATGCGTGCCAATTTCTAAAACAAACATCTCTTTTAAACCTTAGGGAGCTTCCTTATTTTTAACTTAACGTTCCGATCATTTCTAAAGATAATGGTATAACTCATAACAAGTAATTACAATAAGTACGTTTAGACTTCTTATAGGGTTGTATTATGTATTCTATATTATATGTTTGCACGTTACGCACACTCTGGTCGAACACTGCACAAATACCAATGAGTACTATGCTGCACAAGCACTTAACCATATGTTACACTACACCTCAGTGGTATTGCCTTGTCACTGTAGAATCGTTCTGTTATATATGTGTTAATATGTAGACCGTTACACCGTAGAACACTTGCACAAATACTAATAATTTCCATGTTGCACGAGCACAGACGCGTATGCTATACTACACATCATTAATAGTGCCATGACACATTAGAATTGAATTCATTATGTTATGTGATAAGATTACATAGTCTTTTCCTATTCATATGGTAGTACTATGGATGATGTATTTGAATTCTTGAGATTTCTGAGTTTTTACTTCTGATGATATATATATAGGTGGTATGGGACACTGTTATATATATACACATACAGTATATCATCAATACAATCTATGCAAGTTTCTTATTTCTCACTTGATATTTTTATATGATGAATAAACGTCCACCATGAGGTTTGTGTTTTCTGATTTTAATATCCGGATCGAGTCTGTGGGTATACAGTTACGGATTTACAGTTTTATCCTGACTGAGTCAGTGGGGAAACAGTTGGATACATGGTGGACCCGGTCGAGACTGAGGGGCAGGATAGCCGCATTATAGGCGGGGAGCCTAACGAGGTGACTCGATTCCGGAGATAAAATGAACACGGCAGATATCCAGGGGATACTGACCGGGGTTCGACTTGGTACGACAGATAATCAGGGGATACTGATTGTTGCTAGGATATCGGGTGGCGATCATCTGTTGAGATGGTGTCGACGGTATCTGTATTTACGTGTCGATGCTGGACACTGGAGATTTCGGATTTCGATGTCGATGTTGGACATCTATATGTATATTGATGTGATCATTATCATGAGGTACACAGTTAGATATGTATTAATTGGATTCCACCAGGACTGATCCGGGAGATAGTACCTTCATATATTTGTACAGACATTCATAGACAGAAAAGGAATTCCAATTGGGATAATAGATTCACGATTTTGATTCATATGACAATGAGATATTATACATGTGATTGCATGATAGCTAGTGTTGTACTTTGCATATCATATAGTATATCGATACAGATTTTGATATTACTATACTTATGACCTAGGTATCGTCATGCATTTCGATTTCTACCTTTAGATGCACTTTTATTCACCGAGTTGGTAACTCATCCCCGTTGTGCCACAGTTTCTTGCAGGTTTTACCGCTTGGATTGTCAGCAACTTGGGCATACATTTTTTTCGGGGATTGATTGGTGAGTGAGTTATTATTGTATCATACTCACTCTTTATTATACATTTATTCTTGTATCTAGTGGAAACTCCATCAACTTAGAAATGATATACTATGGACTTAGAATCGAGACTTAGAGTTTATGGGTGGTGATGTCACACTCTTTAGAGTCGACATCTGTTATAAATTTGTTTGGCTACTCCTTCTTTTATACGTGAAAGCTAGCTTCCGTTGGGATGCTATTTTATTTTGTTATATCGGGTTTTTATAAAAATACAAAGGAGGTGATGGCAAGTTTTCAAAACGTCATAAAGGCTTTTCAACATACTTAGTTAAATTTAGATGTTATTTTAAACGGATATTATCGGCTGATTATTTAAACCTCACCTCAAATATTTAAAAAAAAAGGTTTAGTTTCCGGGTTTCGGCTTACTTAAACCGCGTCGATGGCTTGAGACGTCACGTGATTTAAGTGCCAGTCACGTGCCACATTTGGGTCATGACATTACTTACGTTGACGACATGTGATGTTATGTGTTGCCGGGATATGTTATATTGGATCGTCGTGTTTGAATAGCCGAGGGTTTTTATGTGAGATGAGAGTTTTTCATTTTCATTCATGTAAAAACTTGTATGTCATATTCTTTTATTGGGGCACTTCCGGGTTGAGAATGATGTCACCATTGATATATATTATTAACTTTTCCGCATTAGGATAGACCCAAGGAGGGGAGCACAAGTAACCGGGTTCTAGAGTCCAGTGGGAGACCATCTCGAGGAGTCGAGTCCGGGTCTCCTAACTCTAGAACTGGTAAGGTTGCTTGCCGCTCTCGTAGGGGTCTAGGGATGTGGGTTTTGCTATTCATCACGACCGTGGAATCTGTGTTTTATACAGGCTTAATATAAAACCCGGAAATCCTAATATATCCAATATTTCATATGTTGAGTTCTGCTGCGATATTCTGTGATGTGATCACTTGATATGACGAGATATATACTGTATATAGTATATATGATATATTATATAGACGTTGCTTATGTTTTACACCTGCACTAGCCCTGCCCCGCTCTGCTGTTAGATACCTAACCTAACGGTGCATAAAGGGACATCGAGACGAAAGCGGATGGCATAAGCGTACGTTGTATTTTTCTGTGATGCTTAGGTAACTTAAATGATGGGACTTCATTAATGAGATTAATGAAAGAAAATAAACCTAAAGAGGTTGTGGAATCGAATTATCAAAAACATGTAGCTCTATTTGTTGCTTTGCATAGCGGTATTCCTTGTAGAATATCCAACACCTTATTCGATTAGCAAAGAGCCGAGATCACTTCACCGGGAGTTACCACTTTAGCGAAACTAGCAAATGCTGCAAACTCGGTTTGTCTTTTGATTGATTTTATAGTTTTTTCTTTGCATAGTGGTATTTGTGAAATATCCTGCACCTTATTCGATAAGGAATGAGCTGAGATCCCTTCACCGGGAGTGACTTCTTTAGCGAATCTAGTAAAAGCCTCAAAAACACTCGTTTTCAAAATCACTAGTTAGTATTCGTGCTACGTTTGTTGACCTTAGCCAAGGCGTAGTGTGCGGCAGCTAATTAGTTCTTATCTGCTAAGCATATGATGCGATTGAGTTAGGGTAGTCGTGCGACTTTGTTGACCTTACCCAAGGGTCCTGCAGGTGGGTTTAATTCAATTATGAAATCACGGGTTGAACTTGACTAGCGCTTATGATTTGTTGACCTTAGCCAAGGTCATAAGTTTCTAGGGGCAAAATTATCGGGAATTTCAAGTGTTGATATTTGCAATGAGATTGCATACTCTCTATGAGATAGTTGGATCCCGATACCTACTGCGAGTAAGAGTTATTCCTAGGAGAGTTTTACACATTACAATTACCCAATCAAGTAGGTGTATAGAAAGGTGTTAACGGGGTTACGCCCCTGGGAAAACGAGGTTTATTTTAATTAGGTCCGTGCGAAAGCACGGGGAACCTCCCTCAAAGTACCGGCACTGGCCTGGCTAAAAGATTGACGAACTTGTAGGGTGTAATCAATCCCGGCTAGACTTTCATTTTAGGATTTGAAGGAAGATTTGATAAAAACAGTGGGAGCCATCCTGATTAGATAAAATATTAACCAATCTGATCTTGCATGAGCATACGCTGAGTGTTTTCTTCTCTCTCTCCAGGTAGCGACCATGCCACGCCTTAATCAAGATAATAATATGGATGTATTGACCTAACCCGCTTGTTATACTGTGCTGGGGAACGTTGGTCCCGCTCCAACTTATAATTGTTTTAAGACTGATCAGGAAATAATGGATTACCAGGATTCCCGTGCCGCCCAAACGAAGAAAATGCATGATGATGCATCTGCTTTGGGTGTGTTCATTATCGAGAACTGTTTCTAAGTATCTTCTATGTCCTGGGTATGAGATACCGGATCAGGATCCCACATATGTAATCTGTTACATGGGCTACAGATAGATAGAGAACTAAGAATGGGTGATAAAGTTTCAAGAGTTGGAAATGATGCAATTGTTGCAACCAAGATGTTGGCAGTTATCATCCTGTATTACCAAATACAATGATTCTGAACGAATGATATTAGATACCGAACCTGATATGCAACATTATATCAGTCTATTTATTTAGTAAAGAAGGATATAATTTTGTATTGTTGGATAACATTTTGAACATTTCGTATATCAAAAGTTGATTGGTTCAGGCACGTTATCTAAAAGCATATACGTTCTAAATCAAACTACAGTTCTCAACGTACAGAACACACACAAGAGGAAGAGTTCAGAAATGAACGAATCCTTCTTGAGGCATTGTAGACTAGGTCATATCAATACAACCTGACTAGCTAAGTTACATTAAGATGCATATTTAAATCAATTTGAATTTACATCCAGTGAAACTTTCCAGTCATGTTACAAAGATAGGATGACCATAGCTCCGTTTATTGGAAACAGAGAAAGAGTTAGTGAACTCTTGGGATTGATACATGATGATTTATATAGTGTTAGTTATATATATGACCTAGAGGCTATTGTTGTACATATGATGTATATTATTGTGGATGCTTGGATATATATAGAGAGGACTTTCTTGCTCGATATGATAGTATGCTATCTGGTTTCACTTTATCTTAACGTGTTAACAAATACTGTTTTGTGATCACATGTTGATAATGTTAGTTGTATGTATGCCCTAGAGGCCAGTATTGTACAGATGATGTATATTATATTGGATGCTTGGACATATATAGAGATGATTTTCTTGCTCGATATGATAGTATGCTATCTGGTTACTCTTTATCTTAACATGTACACTTGTCTCTTTAAACTGTCTTATAGTTACATGTTGATAAAGCCCTTAGGATGTGTACTTGACTACCTGGACTATGATGCAGATCATACTAGTGGGGACATGGTAGTCCATAAGTACATCCTTCATGGTCCCTAGTCGTGGGTGTATCGAGACGGGGCATCGATATACCAGTGTAGACTAGCGTATACGCTTCTCGACCCATGAGATGGGCGATGGATGATCCCATATCCATTGGTGTTTGACATCAGAGATGGTATACGGGTGCTCAGTGGA
Organism: Agapanthus africanus; assembly: GCA_030015575.1. NCBI lineage: Eukaryota > Viridiplantae > Streptophyta > Magnoliopsida > Asparagales > Amaryllidaceae > Agapanthus > Agapanthus africanus. Next base: position 499,461,416 of record CM057344.1, on the reverse strand, counting down.
GAATGGGTACACTGGATGGACTCGCCGAGAACTCCCAGATGGTATTATACCTCACGTCAGATGGCAGTTCTCAGGTGACACTTGTACAGGTTAGTCTGTAGACCCGAGATCGTCATAGAGTCTTGTGTGATTCCCACTGTGCTTTGATCTCCACCTTACCACGTCCATGAGGGCGTGCAAAACGGTGGTCTTTGGGTACAGTCCCGAGTCACATGGAGGCAATGAGCGATAGGAGGGGTTTCTTCTCTCCCGGTATTGGGGGTTGATGTTGCGCTGTGCTCGATTGGCCGTAACAGGGAAGTCCCTTGCCAGGGCTGATCAGAGATTTGCTGGTAAGTGTTACCAGTAGTTTCTCGACCCGTTATGAGCCTCACATCGGCACGACTTATCGGTTATTGGGGTCTGACGTTTACCACCCCTAGACTTGATATGCGACGTATCAGACGAACAGACCGGACTGTACGGTAAGTGTTACTGGTTGGATTCACAGGAGTGTGAGCGGACTAGCTCGTCGATCTTCTGATCGCTCAATACCCGGATGGCCGTTACGTTTAGCAAACCGCTTGCGGCTTGTGGGTGCTTGATATGATCATCATCTGCTACCGGCGTATTAACGAGTCTTTAGAGTCCTACACAGAGGTTTCCTGGTTCAAGCGAAACGAAATAGGAGCGCATATGAGATATGTGCAGGACCGAGAATAATGCGTGTATGTGATACCGCATTACATTCTCGCGATATATGTTTCGATTGGTTATATTCGATATGACCTAGTTATCGAATCATTGATTCGATAAATCGATACATTGGATTCTAGTCGGTTATGTGCGACATGACCGGATCATTGAATCAAATGTTGATTTAATGATTTGATGCATAATTATATATTTGATATATTGCATTGCATTAACTAGTATTGGTTCACTTTAAATGGATTTTCTCACTTGATGTACATGTTGTATATGTGATATACTTTTGTGCACATCTTTGTATCATGTTTGATGATACTTGCTCATTAGGTTAAGTGTGAAGTATTAAACCATGGTTAAAAGATGATTAGGGTTTTGCCTTTTTATTTATTTGTTTGTTTATTTATTTAGAAAAGGTTTAGATGAGAATGGTGGCTTTCTTTGTCTCTTGTTGAAGTTTCTTGAAGCTTTGACAAAGTCCACCATCCTTATCTCATCCTTAACCCTAACCATTCCTATTAACCTTAGTTTAATCTCTACACTTGACCATGGTCAAGTGTAGATAAGTATTCATATTAGTTTCTTTTTCAAATAAGAAACTTATCATATTCTTTCTTCTTCATCATCTTCTTCTTCAAGAAAAGCTTGATGCCATCAATGGAAACTTGAGCAAAAGCGAGTGAAATCTAATTCTAAAGTGAACCCACCTCCTATTTCTTCACCCTCTACCTCTTGCCAAGTTGTTTTGGGTGTTTTCTTCACAAGTTTCACAACTTTGTGAAGTCGGAGCTTGAACTTGTGATGCCTCGACGTAGATCGTCTTTGACACGAAGCCGACGACCTATTCCGCCCGTTTCTCCGATGAAGCCGACGAATGAGTTCGGGATTCATGATGGACAGCGAGAGGACACCCACGTGGAGCTAAGGAAGTGGATAACCGGATCTACAAAGGTTGTAGCTTCTCACTTCTAGTTAAGTAGTTAACTAGTTTACCTTTTCGCCTAGAAATCTAGCCGACGATCCGTGTTAGGGTTTCTCGGCACCAATAATTTTTGAAATTGGCATGGTTGATGCCTTGTGAGACTTCATTAGAGTGCCTAGGAACCTTACAGATAAAACCCTTAGGATATGTACTCGACTACTAGGATTATGATGAGATCATACTAGTGGGGCCAGGGTAGTCCACGAGTACATCCTATAACTGTTCCTAGTCGAGGGTGTATCAAGACAAGGCATCGATACTCTAGAGTAGACTAGCGTACACGCATCTTGACCCATATGATAGGCGATGGATGATCTCATATCCATTAGTGTTGGAAATCAAAGATGGTGTACGGGTGCTCAGTGGAGACTGGGTATACTGAACGGACTCACCGAGAACTCCTGGATGGTATTATACCTATCGTCAGATAGCAGTTCTCCGGTGACACTGGTACAGGTTAGTCTGTAGACCCGAGATCGTCATAGAGTCTTGTGTGATTCCCACTGTGCTTTGATTTCAACCTTACCACGTCCAAAAGGGCATGCAAAATGATGTCTTTTAGGTATAATCCCGAATCACATGGAGGCAATGAGCAATAGGAGGGGTTTCGTCTCCCCCGGTATTGGGAGTTGATGTTGTGCTGTGTTCGATTGGCTATAGCTGGAAGTCCCTGGCCAGGGCTGATATGGAGATTTACTGGTAAGAGTTATCAGTAGTTTCTTGACCTGTTATGAGTCTTACATCGACAAGACTTATCGATTACTGGGGTCTGACGTTTACCACCCCAAGACTAGATATGCAACATATCAGACGAAGAGATCGGACTGTACAGGAGTGTTACTGATAAGGATTTGTAGGAGAATGTACAGGCTTTCTTTTTGATCTTCTGATTGCTCAATACACGCGTGGCTGTTACGTTTAGCTGACCGCTTGCAGCTTGTGGGTGTTTGATATGATCATCACCTACTGCCGGCATATTGACGATTCTTTAGAGTCCTACACAGAGGTTTCCTGGCTCAGGAAAAATGAAGTAGGGGCACATATGCGATATGTGCGGACCGAGAATAATACGATATGAGATACCGTATTCTATTATCAAGATATGAGATATCGGCCGGGTATATGTGATATAGCCGGGTCATCGGATCAAGTGTTGATTCGATGAATTGGTAGATATTATATTAGTCGGTTATATGCAATATAGCCGGATTGTCGGATCAAGAGTTGATTCGATAATTTAATGTATAATTATATATGTGATATATTACATTATGTTAACTAATATAAGCTGGCTTTATTGATTCATTTTCTCACTGGATAATACATTGATGTATATGCGATATATGTTAATTGTATTATTTTCTTTTGTTACAAAATATATTGTATATGTGATATATAATATTGTAACAAGTTAGGGTTACAAATGCAACATGGTTGTTAAGTTTAAACAAAGTTAGGTTTTGGATTTGGGTTAGCTTTTGGGTTAGCTTTTTCAGGAAGCCTTTCCTTTTTGTTTTCTAGCTTGATATTTTGTGAAGGTATTTTGTTAACCCAACCCAAACCCTTAACTCTAGTTTATTCACTACATGAGTTAAGGCCTTCATTTATTAACTCATGGTTGTCATTTGTAACCATAACAATATAATTCATTATTCATCACAAAAGCATTTTTCTTCTTCTTCATCCATGAAAAAGCTTTCTAGCTTTTTGTGAAGTGATGATTTAAAGTGAGAAAATGAAAAAAAGAGAGAAAAATTCCTACTTCATCATCCTCATCTATTCTAGCCACTTAGATTAGGGTGTTCACTTCATTAATACTTGATTAGAGAAGTGAGAGCTTGAGTTTGAGATTCTTCAAGGTAGATGATCTTCGAAAAGGAAGACTTCTAGCAAGCATGGATCATTCGACTTGGGAGCCTCTCTAGAGTCTGGGAGTTCATGGATTGCGGCGAAGGGACTACTACTCGGAGCTTATGAAGCGAAGGAACGGACTACAAAGGTTATAATCCCTCTCTCTTAGATTTAAAGTTGTTTACATACATGTTAACCCTAATTCTATAGTTAAGATCTTGGTTAGGGTTTGTTTAGCAACCCAAAAAATTTAAAGTAGCATGATTGATACTTTCCAAAACCTTCATAAGGTGCTATGCTAACCCTACAGTGGTATCAGAGATAAGCTAGAGCATTAGGCGTTGTCTAGATGAAGTTAGAAGTCCGATCGAACCCCGAAACACCGAGAATTGACCCCTTGCTGGAAAAATTTTCAAAAGTTGAAATTTTTTATATTAAAAATACTCAGAAAATCATGCAGGGAATTTTATGGACCCACCTGAAGAAAGAGTCCCTAACTCGCTACAGTGACCGCGTAACCGCGGCCAAAACCTGGTTTTGGCGGCGGTTCCGCGGCGCCACTATGGAGGCTTGGGACGGGCACTTCAGCGACGGTCCATAGGTGCTGGGGCATGCTACTGGGAATTTTTATTTTCTGCTCAAGTGTTGAGCTCACTGGGGTATTTTGGGAATTCGTTGTGTCTGTCGAATTATCTAACTTCGCCTAGTTATCTGTGATGATTATGTATTGCTGTGATATGTTATATTGGATCGTTGCGTATTGAATAGCCTGGGGTTTTATGTGAGATGAGAGTTCTCTTTTTCATTCATGTAAAATTCATTTGTATGTAATATTATTTTATTGGGGCACTGCCGGGTTGAGGATGATGTCACCATTATATATTATTTACTTTTCCGCATTAGGATAGACCCAAGTCGCAGAGCACAAGTAACCGGGTTCTAAGGTCCAGTGGGAGGCCATCTCGAGGAGTCGAGACCGGGTCTCCTAACCCTAGAATTGGCAGGGTTACTTGCCGCTCTCGTAGGGGTCTAGGGATGTGGGTTTGGCTATTCATCGCGACTGTGGAATCCGTGTTTTATAAAGGCTCAAAATAAAACACGGATGTTCTAGTATATCCAATATTTCATATGTTGACTTTTGCTACAATGTTCTGTGATGAGATCATATTACCGCCTGTGACGAATGCTTATACTATATGTATATGTTGATATATATAAATTACTGCTTTCGTTTCTTCTGTGATGCTTAGGAAGCTTAATTGATGGGTTTTATTAATGAGATTAATAAAAGAAAAGAAACCTAAAAGATGTTGTAGAATCAAATTTTCCAAATGGGTAGCTACTGTTTTTGCTTTGCATAGAGGTATTCCTTGTAGAATATCCAGCACCTTATTCGATAAGGAAAGAGCCGAGATCCCTTCGCTGGGAGTGACCTCTTTAGCAAAACTGGCAAATGCTACAAACTCACGGTTTAGTTTTTGATTGCTTCTATAGTTCTTGCTTTGCACAGAGGTATTTATGAAATATCCTGCACCTTATTCGATGAGGAAAGAGCCGAGATCCCTTCACTGGTAGTTACATCTTTAGCGAAACTAGAAAAGCCTCAAAAACACTCCTTTTCAAAACACTTGTTTCTACAACGATATCAAGTTCATTACGCAAAAGGATTTTATAAAAACCTGTCGTAACCCTCCGACATTTCAGATAAATAATATTTAGTATTCGTGCTACGTTTGTTGACTTTGTCAAGGCGTAGTGTACGGTAGCTAAATAGTTTTTATCTGCTAAAGCATGAGATGCGATTGGATTAGGGTAGTCGTACGGCCTTGTTGACATATTCAAGGGTCATACGGGTTGGTTTAATTCAATCGGGAAATGTACGGGTTGAACTTGACTTGCGATTTATGGTTTGTTGACTTAGTCAAGATCATAGATCGCTAGGGGTAAAATAATTATCAGGAATTTCAAGTGTTGAAATTTGCAATGAGATTACATACCTTCTATGAGATAGATGGATCCCGATACCCACTGCGAGTAAGAGTAACACCTGGGAGAGTTTTGCACATGACAATTAGTCGATCAAGTAAGTGTCTAGAAAGGTGTTAACGGGGTTATGACTCTGGGAAAACGAGGTTTATTTTAGTTAGGTCCGTGCGAAACCACGGGGAACCTCCCTCAAAGTACCAAAACTGATCTGGCTGAAAGATTGACGAACTTGTAAGGTGTAATTAAATCCCGGCTATTCTTACCTTTTAGGGTTTGAAGGAAAATTTGATTAAAACAGTGGGAGCCATCCTGATTAGATAAGATAATAATCAATCTAATATTGCAAGAGCACAAGCTAAAGTGTTTTTCTTCTCTCTCTCTCCAGGTAGCAACCATGTCAGGCCTTAATCAAGATAATAACATGGATGTATTAATCGAACCCGCTTGTTATACTGAGCACCGGAACGTTGGTTTCGTTCTTTCTTATAATTGTTATAAGACTAAACAGGAAATAGGGGAATACCTGAATTCATACGCCGCCCATACGAAGAATAAACATGTTGATGTATCTTCTTCTGATCTGTTAGTTACCGAGAACTGTTTGTCAGTTCACTCTACGTCCTGGGCATTAGATACCGGACCAGGATCCCACATATGCAATATATTGCACGGGCTACAGAAAGGTAGAGAACTGGGAATGGGTGATCATTCTGTAAGAGTAAGGAATGGTGCAAATATTGCAGCCAAAGCAGTTGGTGAATATCACCTTGTATTACCAAGTGGTAATACATTGATTCTGAACGAATGCTATTATATACCGAACATGATATGCAACATTATATCAGTTTCTTTATTAAGTAAAGAAGGATATAATTTTGTAATACATGATAATGTTATGAACATCTTCCTAAATCAAAAGTTGATTGGATCAGGCTCGTTAAATAATGGCATATACGTTCTAAATCAAAACACATTTCTTAATATACAAAACACACACAAGAGGAAAAGTTCAGAAATGAACGAATCCTTCTTGTGGCATTGTAGACTTGGTCATATCAATGCGACACGACTTGCTAAGTTGCATAAAGATGGTTATTTAAATACGTTCAAATTATCATCTTATGAAACTTGCAATTCATGTCTCAAAGGCAAAATGACCAAAACTCCGTTTAGTGGACACGGAGAAAGAGTTACAGAACTCTTGGGACTGATACATAGTGATGTATGCGGTCCCATGTCTACACATGCCAGGAATGGTTCCTCGTGTTTCATTACGTTCACTGACGATCTCTCAAAATACGGACATGTGTTCCTGTTGAAACACAAGTCTGAAGCTTTTGAGAAATTTAGAGAATATAAAACCGTAGTAGATAACCAAATGGGTAAAAGTATTAAGATCCTTCGATCTGATCGAGGAGGAGAATACTTGAGCAATGAGTTCCTGGACTATCTAAAAGAGAATGAGATTCTCTCTCAGCTTACTCCTCCCTATACACCACAGCACAACGGTGTATCGGAGTGGAGGAATCGCATCCTATTAGATATGGTGTGCTCTATGATAAGCACTGTTGAGTTGCATATTTCCTTTTGGGGGGTATGCGCTTGAGACAGCCATATACCTATTGAATCTAGTTCCATCTAAATTTGTACCCACCACGCTATATGAGATATGGAGTGGGAAGAGACCATATTTTAAACGAGTTAAGATATGGGGTTGTCCGGCCTATGTCAAAAGGCAAAATCCGAACAAGCTCGAGACACGATCAGTTCTTTGCAAGTTTGTGGGATATCCAAAGAATTCTGAAGGATATTTTTTCTACCATGCTGAGGAACAAAAGGTCTTTGTTGCTCAACATGCCACCTTTTTAGAAAAGGAATTTCTTGTAAAAGAAATTAGTGGTAAAGAGGTAGAGCTGGAAGAAGTTCCAATAACACAAACTGCAACTGAAGATTTAGTGGAACCAGAAGATTCAGTAGTTCCCGACGAAGCTCAGCCGCTCCGTCGATCTAGTAGGGTTCCTCATCCACCTGAGAGATACTATGGTTTTCCCATCGATGGTGGGAGCGAGGATTGCATCATGGAAGATGATGACCCGACTAGTTTTGAGCAGGCCATCACGAGTGGTGACTCTGTGAAATGGCTGGATGCAATGCGATATGAGATGGAATCCATGTAAATCTACAAAGTATGGACTTTGGAAATTGCTCCTGAAGGGGTAAAACCCATTGGGAGCAAATGGATCTTTAATAAGAAACTTGGTGTAGATGGAAAAGTTGAGACCTTCAAAGCTAGACTTGTTGCAAAGGGTTTTCGTCAATGACCAGGTATGGATTATGACGAAATCTTTTCTCCAGTGGCTATGCTTAAGTCCATACGGATCTTACTTTCCATTGCTGCATACAATGACTACGAAATCTGGCAAATGGATGCTAAGACCGCCTTTCTAAATGGTGATTTAGAGGAGTGCGTGTACATGACTCATCCAGAAGGCTTCATAGACAGTGGGAGTGGAGGAAAGGTGTACAAGCTGTTTAAATCCATCTACGGGTTAAAGCAGGCATCACGGAGTTGGAACATCTGTTTTGATGTTGTAGTCAAAGAGTTTGACTTCATCAAAAACATAGATGAACATTGTATATACAAGAAGGTGGCAGAGAGTAAGGTTGTCTTCCTCGTATTGTACATGGATGGCATACTCTTGATAGGTAATGATATTCCTATGCTGCAGTCGGTTAAGCTCTTCTTATCACATAGATTCTTAATGAAAGATCTAGGTGATGCCTCCTGCATTTTGGGGATTCAGATCTATAGAGATAGATCTAGACGGATACTGGGATTGTCCCAATCCAGGTACATTGACACCATACTAAAGAGGTTTAGTATGGAAGAATCCAAGCGTGGGAATTTACCCACGATCTCTGGACTCACTCTCTCCAAAGAGATGTCTTCCAAGACTGATGTGTAAAGAGCTCGCACGCATGGGATACACTATGCTTCGGCAGTAAGCTCTATCATGTACGCGATGCTATGTACCAGACACGATGTAGCATACTCACTAAGTGTAGTGAGTAGATATCAAGAAGATTCTGCAAAGAATCACTGGACAGCTGTGAAGAACATTCTCAAGTACTTGAGAAGGACAAAAGAGATGTTCTTGGTGTATGGTAACGGAGAACTCCAGGTGGAGTCCTTTACCGATTCGAGCTTCCAGAGTGATAAGGATGACTCTAAGTCACACTCGGGATTTGTCTTTACCCTCAATGGAGGGGCGGTGTGTTGGAAGAGTTCCAAACAGGAACCGTAGCAGACTCGACGATGGAGACTGAATACATCGCTGCCAACGATGCTGCCAAAGAGGCTGTCTGGATAAAGAAGTTCATCACTGAACTTGGTGTGGTTCTGTCCATTAAGTATCCAATACCTCTTTATTGAGATAACAATGGAGCTGTGGCTTTGGCCAAGGAACCCGGTCCCATCAGAAGTCCAGACATATTCTGAGGCGGTATCACTTGATCCGGGAGATAGTTGATCGCCTGGAGATCGAGGTCAGGAGAGTTGATACGAAGGACAACACTGCGGATCCACTCATAAAGGCCATTTCTCAGATACAATTGGAGAGACATTTCGGGATGTTGGGTATGAGATAATACAACAGCTGGCCTTAGTGCAAGTGGGAGATTGTTAGTTATATATATGCCCTAGAGGCCATTGTTGTACATATGATGTATATTATAGTGGATGCTTGGATATATATAGAGAGGATTTTCTTGCTCGATATGATAGTATGCTATCTGGTTTCACTTTATCTTAACGTGTTAACAAATACTGTTTTGTGATCACATATTGATAAAGCCCTTAGGATATGTACTCGACTACTAGGACTATGATGAGATCATACTAGTGGGGCCAGGGTAGTCTACGAGTACATCCTATAACTGTTCCTAGTCGAGGGTGTATCGAGACAGGGCATCGATACTCCAGAGTAGACTAGCGTACACGCATCTTGACCCATATGATGGGCGATGGATGATCTCATATCCATTAGTGTTGGACATCAAAGATGGTGTACGGGTGCTTAGTGGAGACTGGGTACACTGAACGGACTCGCCGAGAACTCCTGGATGGTATTATACCTATCGTCAGATAGCAGTTCTCCGGTGACACTGGTACAGGTTAGTCAGTAGACCCGAGATCTTCGTAGAGTCTTGTGTGATTCCCACTATGCTTTGATTTCCACCTTACCACATCCAAAAGGGCGTGCAAAACGATGGCTTTTGGGTATAGCCCCGAATCACATGGAGGCAATGAGCGATAGGAGGGGTTTCGTCTCTCCCGGTATTGGGAGTTGATATTGTGCTGTGTTCGATTGGCTATAACTGGAAGTCCCTGGCCAGGGCTGATATGGAGATTTACTGGTAAAAGTTAACAGTTGTTTCTCGACCTGTTATGAGCCTTACATCGACACGACTTATCGGTTACTGGGGTCTGACGTTTTCCACCCCTAGACTAGATATGCAACATATCAGACGAAGAGATCGAACTTTATGGGAGTGTTACTGATTAGATTTGCAGGAGAATGTACAGGCTTGATTGTTGATATTCTGATTGCTCAATACATGGGTGGCTGTTACGTTTAGCTGACCGCTTGCAGCTTGTGGGTGTTTGATATGATGATCAACTACTGCCGGCGTATTGACGATTCTTTAGATTCCTACACATAGGTTTCCTGGCTCAGGCAAAATGGAGTAGGGGCACATATGCGATATGTGTGGGACCGAGAATAATACGATATGAGATACCGTATTCTATTCTCAAGATATGAGATATCGGCCGGGTATATGTGATATAGCCGGGTCATCGGATCAAGTGTTGATTCGATGAATTGGTACATGTTATATTAGTCGGTTATATGCAATATAGCCGGATTGTCGGATCAAGAGTTGATTCTATAATTTAATATATAATTATATATGTGATATATTAAATTAAGTTAACTAATATAAGCTCGCTTTATTGATTTATTTTCTCACAGGATAATACATTGATGTATATGCGATATATGTTAATTGTATTATTTTCTTTTGTTACAAAATATATTGTATATGTGATATATAATATTGTAACAAGTTAGGGTTACAAATGCAATATGGTTGTTAAGTTTAAACAAAGTTAGGTTTTGGATTTGGGTTAGCTTTTGGATTAGCTTTTTCATGAAGCTTCATGAAGCTTTCCTTTTTGTTTTCTAGCTTGATATTTTGTGAAGGTATTTTGTTAACCCAACCCAAACCCTTAACTCTAGTTTATTCACTACGTGAGTTAAGGCCATCATTTATTAACTCATGGTTGTCATTTGTAACCATAACAATATAATTAATTATTCATCACAAAAGCTTTCTTCTTCTTCTTCCTCCTTGAAAAAGCTTTCTAGCTTTTTGTGAATTGATGATTTAAAGTGAGAAAATGAAAACAAAAGAGAGCAAAATTCCTACTTCATCATCCTCATCTATTCTAGCCACATAGATTAGGGTGTTCACTTCATTAATACTTGATTAGAGAAGTGAGAGCTTGAGTTTGAGATTCTTCAAGGTAGATGATCTTCGAAAAGGAAGACTTCTAGCAAGCATGGATCATTCGACTTGTGGAGCCTCTCTAGAGTCCGGATGTTCGTGGATCGCGGCGAAGGGACTACTACTCGGAGCTTATGAAGCGAAGGAATGGACTACAAAGGCTGTAATCCCTCTCTCTTAGATGTAAAGTTATTTACATGCATGTTAACCCTAATTCTCTAGTTAAGATCTTTCTTAGGGTTTGTTTAGTACCCTAAAAAATTTAAAGTAGCCTGATTGATGCTTGCCAAAACCTTCACAATGTGCTATGCTAACCTTACATATAGGTCCCCTGTTTACACATTCCAGGACTGGTTCTTTGTACTTCATTACATTTACTAATGATCTCTCAAGATTAGAACATATGTTCCTAATGGAACACAAGTCTGGACCTTTTGAGAAATTCAAGGAATATAAGTTAGAAGTAGAGAACCAAAAAGGGTATAAGTATTATTTCCTTTGATGTGATCAGGGAGGAGAATACTTGAGCACGGTATTCCTGGACTATTGTAAAGGAGAATGAGATTCTCTCTCAACATTACTCCTCCGTATACACCACAGCACAACGGAGTATTGGGGCGGAGCAATAGCACCCTATTAGATATGGTGCGCTCTATGATGAGTACTACTGAGTTTCATATTTCCTTTTGGGGGTTATGCACTTATGAAGCTGCATACCTATTGAATAGGGTTCCAACCAAATTAGGTGCCTACCACTCCATATGCAATATGGTATGGGAAGAGCCCATGTCTTAAGTAAGTTAAGATTTGGGGTTGTCTGGCTTATGTCTAAAAGAAAAATCGGGACAAGCTCGAGGCAAGGACAGTTCTATGGAAGTTTGTTGGATATCCCAAGCATTCGCAAAGGAATATCTTCTACGACAGCGAGAAACAAAAGGTGTTTTGTTTCTCGACATGCCACCTTTTTAGAAAAGGAATTTCTTGTGAAAAAATTAGTGGTCATGAGGTAGAACTGGCAGGAGTTCCAGCTATACAAACTACAACTGACGATTTGGTAGAACCGGAGGATTCAATCGTTCCCGACGGACCTCAGCCACTCCGCCGATCTGGTAGTGTAACACCTTAGAATGCGATTAGTGTTAATTATGTTAGTGTATATACCCTAGAGGCCATTACTGTATCATACTAGTTTGTATATTACTTAATGGAAGCTTGGGATATTCACCTTGTATAGACAATCTTGCTCAAAATAGTAGTATGCTACTTGGATTGTTTCTACTTCAATGTGTACATGTGTTTCTTTTAGTACATCACCTATACACATTAGTGGAGCCCTTAGGATCTTTGCTTGATTACCAGCGTTGTGATGGCAGTCACACTTGTGGGGGCTGGGTAATCCACAAGCACATCCTTATGCAGGTCCCTAGTCGTAGGACTATCGAGACATGGCATCGATACTCCAGAGTAGACTAGCGTATGCGCTTCTCATCCCAGCGTGGGAGACGGTCTGTCCCACAGCCATTAGTACGTCGTACTTGAGATAGTATGCGGGTGCTCGTTAGGTTACGAGTAAACTGAACAGGACTCGTCGGGAACTGTTGGTTTGTACTATACCTATCGTCAGTTATCAGTTCCCAGGTGACATAAGTACAGCTTAGTCCGCTGACTTGACACTGTCACTTCGCCTCAAGTGTGTTCCCACTGTACTTAGATTACTACCCTACCACGGCTCAAAGGAGTCGTGCAAACATGTAGTAGTTGGGTGCAGTCCCGAAGCACTTGGAGGCAGTGACGGTTAGACAGGATTCGTCTCTCCCGGTATTGGGGGTTGATATCGCGCTGTGTCTAGGAGAGCCATTACACAAAGTCCCTGGCCAAGGCAAGCGAGATATACTGGTAGGTTTCGAGTGTTATCTCAGGGTGTTCTGGGCTACACTCCAACACAACTTGTACCGCTATTAGGGGACTGATGTTTACCGCCCTCTAGGCCCGCCATGCGATATTCTCAGACGAACAGACCGGACTGTACGCAGATTGTCACATTCAGGCTCAGTAGGAGTTCAGATAGGTTTCACCTCGTTCATCTTCTTATCGGCATCTACCTGGGGGCCGTTACGCACAGCTAGTGCTGCTTGCGGTCTATAGTTAAACCCACTGCCGGCGTAGTGTCGAGTCTTTATAGTCCCACACAGAGAGTTATTCGCCTTTAGGCAAAAGAGTAGAGGTCACATGGTTTTGCGACAGGGTTCGGTCAAATCCATGCACTTGTGCACGTTTAGTGTCCGGGCAGTTATCACTAGCGGGCTTTGTTTTAAGCCATATCCTAGTGTAAGTTTTGGGATTGGTTTTATCTTGTTTGTTTTCGTGTTCCTCGGAACGCGGATGCGGGTGTGTATGCACGGTTGACAGAGACAGATGCAGAGGATTCTCATTAGGGTTGTTGACTGTTGACTTTTGCTAAACCCTAATGAGAATAAGAAATATGATTAATGATAATATTAATTAAGTATTATTGTTCCATGGTTGGGTTGAAAGGTTGACTTTGTTGGCTTGTTGACTTAGTAAACCGGTTGACTAGGTTGGACTTGTTGACCATCATCATGACAATGCCTATCATTTCTTGGCATTGACCTTGGCTTGCTTGCTTGTTCACAAATTGCATTTAATGCATGAAATGATATGGCCATTTTGAAATGATAACAACCATCACATAATACTCAATTATTATTATGAGTTATGATTATTTTGGATTATGAGAGCAAGGGTGAGAAAAGTCTTGCTCATTTCTATCATTCTCATTCTCTCTCATCCTCAAGCTCTCCCTTTTCCTCTTGCTCTCTCTCTAGTTCATGGTTCTATTTGTCTCATGTGTTGAGAAGCAAGAACCATAGAGATAAAACCCAAAACACTTCTCTACTCATCCTAGTATACAAGGTCTAGCAAACCAAGTGTTCTAGTTTCCTCAAGATTGAGGTTGAAGCCAAAGGTAGAAGCTTTCAGGTGGATCTATCTTCGGCACAAAAGGACGACGAGGAGAGAACCATCCGACCACCACAAGGAGTCCAAGAGAAGGAGTTCAAGTTAAGGTATAACCCCCTAACCGAGTTGGTAAAACTCCTAGTTAGGTTGTTAGATAGTTGTTTAACAAAGATCCGTATTTTGAGTCCATGTTACCACCCAAAGAAAAATCGTTTTTCATCATTTCCGCAACCCCAAAGAACCGGGGATGGATAACATGGACTTACAGTGGTATCAGAGCCTAGTTAAACACTATCTAACATGTTAGCAAAGTAACTAGAAGTTCGATCGGAGAAAAAGTCACGAAACATGCCTGGAACATGAACTTTCTGTCGATTTTTAAACTGCTGTAAAAATTATTTGACATGTACCAAAAATCGGATCAGGGTTTTTAGTGAACAGTGCAGAAAAACGATCGACTGAACCGACCAACTCACCGCGGAAACGCGGCAAGAAGAGATTCTTGCCGCGGATCCGCGGCCGAGTTGACTCGGCCGTGGATTGGTTTTGCTGCAGTGTATTTCTAGGGGTGTTTTGGGATTTTTGGAATATGATTTTTCTGCCCAGATTATCCAGAAAGAAAAATTTGTTTTTGGGGTTTAAAAATCCGTATTTTGATCGAACTTCTAAAGACTTAAGCTAACGGGTTATATCAGTGATGTGATATATGTATTGAACGTCTGCTAATCGCTATACGTCGATTAGTGGGGGTTATACATATCTGTGATCTGTAATGTTGATGGTATGTGTATATGAATTCATTGGATTGTCGCGGATGAATAGCCAGGGGGTTGTGAGATGAGAGTTTTCTTTTTCTTTCAATTTATGTAATTTGTAATTGATGTAATATTATTTATATGGCCGCACAACCGGGATGGGGTTGTAGCCGCCATTGTATAATTTCTTTTACTGTTTTTGCTCCTAGGATAGACCCAAGGTGGGGTGCACAAACTACCGGGTATCTCGAAGTGCCGAGTGGCCTACTCACGGTGTTGAGGGAGGTTGCTTTGCTTCGGGTACTTGGCGGGTAGTTTGCCTCACCCGTAGGAGTCTAGGGTGGGGTCTTGGCTATTCATCGCGACCGTGTAATCCGCTCTTCGTTACAGGCTCGTACGGAATGCGGATTCCTAATATATCCAATGTGTTCATCTGTGATCTGGAATGGATATCATTGCATGTGACGAATGTGTATATCTATATATGATATCTATTTGGACGTTGCTTATGTTTTTCATCCGTGCTAGTCCAGCCCCCGCTCTATCGTTAGTTAAGTAACCTAACGGGTAATGACGGGGCCCCATGGCGAATGCGGATGGCATAAGCGTACGTCATATTTTCGTTGTTTTCTGCAATAGTAGGATTAGATGATGGGACGCATTAAATTAATGCTAGAAAATAAACCAAAATTGAGTCGTTGGAACACTTTCAAAACCACTCGGTTTCTTTTCAAAAACAACTTTTAAACGCGGAGCCTAAGCTACTCCTTTTAAAAGCTATCTCGTTCCATTGATTATATCAAGTTCACTACGTTCACGGTTTCGCCAAAACCATTTGTATCCCTCCATCATTTTAGTTAAATATTCGGTAGTATTCAAGCTATGTATATTGACCTCACGCCAAGGCATAGTGATTGGTAGCCGCTGGATATTTATCTGTTGCATAGATAGAATGCGTTGGTTTGAGACAGTCGTACTTCCATTTTGGCCTACGTCAAGGGTAGGTACGGGTGGGTTCAAATTAACCTGGATAATGATGGGAAGAACTTCACATATGACTAATGACATTTTGACCTCACGCCATGGTCATAAGAGCATGGGGCAAAAATCCACATCGGGAGATTCAAAAGAAACCGAAACTTGCTAGCGCTGCATAATATTTGGAGTGTGATGATTCTGGTAGGATTCCTTCAGTTTTGTCACACAATGATATTTGGATCCCGATCCTACTGTGAGTATATGCTACTCCTCCGGAACTTTCTCACTTAACGATCAATGCTATAAACCAAGTAGGTGTCTAGAAAGGTGTTAGCGGGGCTACGCCCACAGGGAAAAGAGATTATTTAATTAAGGAACTTCGTGAAAGCGTTGGAAAACTGTAATACCGCAGGTATTATCCGGTATACCCATTTATACCAGATAAGCATGGGGACCCACTGTAAAACAATGGGGAATCTTCGGAATACATTCCGAAGGAGGTCATATCTGTACTATAAATGGAATGATATCTCTCTTCAATACAGAGGCGCCTTTTAAGTGAACTGGCACTATAGGAGTTTGAGAACTCCGTAGTTAAGCGTGCTCGGGCCATGGAAGTCCTTGGATTGGTGACCTCCTGGGAAGTGGCCCCTGGTCGGGTCCGGTTCGCTCCGAAGGACAAAACCGTGCGGCTTCGGCCAAAGCGGACAATACTCTCTGTATTGGGGGTGGGGCGTGACAGAATGGTATCAGAGCTGGTTCCTCAATAGTAGGTCTGTGGTTCGAGGACGAACCATTGTTTTAAGTGGGGAAGAATGTAATACCCCAGGTATTATCCGGTATACCCATTTATACCAGATAAGCATGGGGACCCACTGTAAAACAATGGGGAATCTTCGGAATACATTCCGAAGGAGGTCATATCTATAATATAAATGGAATGATACCTCTCTTTAATACAGAGGTGCCTTTTAAGTGAACTGGCACTATAGGAGTTTGAGAACTCCGTAGTTAAGCGTGCTCGGGCCAGGGAAGTCCTGGGATGGGTGACCTCCTGGGAAGTGGCCCCTGGTCGGGTCCGGTTCGCTCCGAAGGACAAAACCGTGCGGCTTCAGCCAAAGCGGACAATACTCTCTGTATCGGGGGTGGGGCGTGACAAAAACCTCCCTTGAAGTACCAACACTGGCCTGGCTGATCGGTTAAGCAAGTATTGTACGGTGAGATTGATCCCGACTAATTTTTCCTTTATGGTTTGAGGAAGGATTCGAGAGACAGTGGGAGCCATCCTGTTTAGACAAATTAAAAACCACTCTAAAATTGCAAGAGCATCATGCTAAAGTGTTTTTTCTCTCTCTCCTAATTGCAGCGACCAAACATCATGACTGGACTTATGTTACTACTAGATAAAAACATACTGACAGGGCCAAACTACAAAGATTGGCTCAGGAATGTCAAAATGGCAATCACTTATGACAAGTTGGGGTATCTCCTTACCACCAAAGCTCCCCGACTAATTTTTCCTTTTTGGTTTGAGGAGGGATTCGAGAGACAGTAGGAGCAATCCTGCTTAGACAAATTAAAAACCACTCTAATATTGAAAGAGCATCATGCTAAAGTGTTTTTTCTC
The DNA here is from genome assembly GCA_030015575.1 of Agapanthus africanus. NCBI lineage: Eukaryota > Viridiplantae > Streptophyta > Magnoliopsida > Asparagales > Amaryllidaceae > Agapanthus > Agapanthus africanus. Next base: position 499,444,003 of record CM057344.1, on the reverse strand, counting down.
TCTCTCCTAATTGCAGCGACCAAACATCATGACTGGACTTATGTTACTACTAGATAAAAATATACTGACAGGGCCAAACTACAAAGATTGGCTCAGGAATGTCAAAATGGCAATCACTTATGACAAGTTGGGGTATCTCCTTACCACCAAAGCTCCCCCTGTCCCAGGTCCCAAAACCAGCGTCACGGATAAGAAAATCCGTAAGACCTGGGAAATCGACTGCACGAAGGCCAAGTGCCTCGTGCTTACCTCTATGGACAATGAAAATCAGAGGAGGCACGAGAATATGGACTTTGAATCCATATTTCTCCATACAAAAGAACTGTCTGGAGAGCAATCCCGTATCGCCAGATACGCAGTCTCGAAAAAGCTGTTTTCGGCGAGATTGGACGTCGGATCATCGGTAGCGGAACACGTGCTTAAGATGATTGGCTTCATTGAGGAGCTCGCGGACCTTAGGACTACGTTAGAGAACGAGCTCTACACGGACTTGATTCTCCAGTCCCTTCCTTCCACTTACGCCCAGTTTATCCTGAACTTCAACTTGGAAGAAAAGGAAGTTGAACTTTCAGAACTCCTCAACATGCTGAGGAGTGCAGAGGGCATCCTACAGAAAGGTAGGGAAACATCCACTTTGTTTGTAGGAGGATCTTCCTCTTCTAGGTCCAAGGCGAAAGCCAAGGGAAAGAAGAAGAAAGCCCCCGCCAAACCAAGGGGCGGTGTTAGTAAAGTGGATACGAAGGGAAAGACAAAGGCAACAAAGGTAGCGGGAAAGCTTGTAGGAAAAGAAGAATGCTTTTACTTTCACAAGAGTGGACACTGGAAAAAGGATTGCAGGGCTTGGAAGGCCAGAAACCAGGATCTGAAGCAAGTTGCGGCTTCAGCTTCAGGTGTATATGTTATTGAAAACTGTCTATCAATAAACTCTACATCCTGGGTACTGGATACCGGATCAGGATCTCATATTTGTAATTCTTTACAGGCACTGAGAAGGCGTAGGGTTTTGAAGGCAGGTGATATGACCCTCAGAGTTGCAAACGGAGCTGGCATGGACGCTGAGTCCGTGGGGGACTATCACCTAGGATTGTCAGATGGACACGTTTTGGTTTTGTGTGATTGTTATTTTGTACCCAATGCAACCTGTAATATCATATCTGTATCTTTATTATCTAAAGAAGGTTATGAATTTGCATTTGCAAGCAATGTTGTAAACATTCACCTTAATCAAGTTTTGATTGGGTCAGGTATATTAAGAAATGGTATATACGTATTAAACCAACCACAGATTTTCAATGTCCAGAATACACACAAAAGAAAGTCTCCGGAAACAAATCAGGCTTTCTTATAGCATTGTAGACTGGGTCACATCAATGAGAGAAGGTTGACGAAGTTACATAAAGAAGGATATTTGGATCCGTTCAAATATCAATCATATGCAACTTGTCAATCCCGTCTCAAAGGAAAGATGGAAAAGACTCCGTTCACTGGACACGGAGTAAGAGCGAGCGAGCTCTTAGGACTCGTACACAGCGACGTGTGCGGTCCAATGTCTACGCATGCGCGAAGCGGTTATTCTTACTTCATTACTTTTACGGATGACTTTTCAAGGTACGGATATGTCTTCTTAATGAAACATAAATCCGAAGCCTTTGGAAAATTCCAGGAATATAAGAATGAAGTAGAAAAACAAACAGGAAAAAGTATCAAGACACTGAGATCAGATCGAGGTGGTGAATACTTAAATGCCGAGTTCCTGCATTACTTAAAAGAGAATGGATTTCTCTCTCATCTTACTCCTCCGTACACTCCGCAACATAACGGTGTAACGGAGAGACGGAACCAAAGCCTATTGGATATGGTACGGTCCATGATGAGTAACGCTGAGTTGCCGCGATCATTCTGGGGATATGCGCTAGAATCAGCTGCATACCTTTTGAACCGAGTTCCAACTAAGACTGTGCCTACCACACCATATGAGATATGGAGTGGGAAGAAAACCTATTTTCAATATCTGAAGATCTGGGGATGTCCATCTTTTGTCAAAAAGAAGCATGCGGACAAACTTGAGTCACTCTCAGTATTGTGCAAGTTTGTGAGATATCCAAAGAACTCCAGCGGATATCTCTTCTATTACGCAGAGGAACAAAAGATCTTTGTTTCCCGTAATGCCCATTTTCTGGAACACCAGTTCTTAGAAAAGGAAATTAGTGGGAGCGCAATAGAACTGGAAGAAATTCTAGAACCACAGACTATAACTGAAAGCTTAGTAGAACCAGAGGGTTCAAAAGAACATGACATTCCTACGCCGCTCCGCAGGAGTAGTAGGCAGTCTCATCCTCCCGAGAGATACTACGGTTTTCTCAAAGACGGGGATAAAGAGGATTGCATCATTGATTATGATGAGCCGACTAGCTTCCAGCAGGCCATTCAGAGCGTTGACTCGGTAAAATGGCTGGATGCAATGCGTACCGAAATGGAGTCCATGTACACCAACAAAGTATGGACGTTGCTCCAGATGGGGTAAAACCCGTAGGATGCAAGTGGATATTCGAAATGAAGATTTGTGTAGATGGACAGGTTGAGACCTATAAGGCTAGACTTGTTACGAAGGGTTTTCGTCAAAGACCTGGTTTGGACTATGACGAGACCTTTTATCCAGTGGCTATGCTGAAATCCATTCGGATCTTTCTTGCCATTGCAGCCTTCCACGATTATGAGATTTGGCAGATGGACGTAAAGACAGCTTTTCTAAATGGAAATTTGGACCAGCCAAAGGGTTTCATTCAGAGTGGGAGCAGCGGAAAGGTGTGCAAGTTTCTTAAGTCCATCTATGGACTAAAGTAGGCATCGCGGAGTTGGAACATCTGTTTTGATGAGACGGTCAAAGAATTTGGCTTTATCAAAAATCCAGATGAACCATGCATCTATAGTAGATTTGTAGCAAGAACTGTCGTATTCCTCGTATTGTACATGGATGACATTCTTTTGATAGGAAATGACATTCCTATGCTACAATCTGTTAAAGGGTTCTTGTTACACAGGTTTTCCATGAAAGACCTGGATGATGCCTCGTACATTCTGGGGATCCGGATCTTTCGTGACAGATCCAAGAAGATATTAGGACTTTCACAGTCCAGGTACATCAACACCATACTGAGAAGATTCGGTATGGAAGATTCCAAGCGCGGTAATCTACCGGCTTGTCACGGGATCACCCTCTCCAAAGAGATGTCTCCCAAGACAGATTTGGAAAGGGATCGCATGTCTATTATACCCTACGCTTCTGCAGTAGGCTCTATAATGTATGCGATATTGTGTACCAGACCAGATGTATCTTATGCACTAAGTGTGGTAAGCCGGTATCCGTCAAACCCTGGGGAGAAGCACTGGATAGTGGTAAAGAACATTCTCAAGTACCTGAGAAGGACTAAGGAGATGTTCTTGGTGTATGGTGGAAAAGACCTCCAGATCGAGGCCTTTGCTGACTCCAGCTTCCAGAGTGACAAGGATGATTCCAAGTCCATGTCGGGTTATGTCTTTACCCTCAATGGAGGGGCGGTATGTTGGAAGAGTTCCAAACAAGAAACCATTGCTGACTCGACGATGGAAGCGGAATATATCGCTGCTGCAGATGCCGCAAAAGAAGCCATCTGGATAAGGAAGTTCTTGACAGAACTTTAGGTGGTTCCATCCATTGTTGATCCAATACCTCTGTATTGTGACAACAACGGGGCTATAGCTTTAGCGAAGGAACCTAGGTCCCATCAGAAGTCCAGACACATCTTGAGGCAGTATCCCCTGATCAGGGAGATCGTGGGTCGCCAGGAGATCGAGGTTCGGAGAGTTACTACGGAAGATAACACTGCTGATCCACTCACGAAGGCCTTACTCCAGACTCAGTTCGAGCGGCTGATCGAGATGATAGGTCTTCGATACGCCAGTACATGGCCTTAGTGCAAGTGGGAGATTGTTAGTGGTTATGCCCTAGATGCCATTACTGTATCATACTAGTTTGTATATTACTTAATGGAAGCTTGGGATATTCACCTTGTATAGACAATCTTGCTCAAAATAGTAGTATGCTACTTGGTTTGTTTCTACTTCAATGTGTACATGTGTTTCTTTTAGTACATCACCTATACACATTAGTGCAGCCCTTAGGATCTTTGCTTGATTACCAGCATTGTGATGGCAGTCACACTCGTGGGGGCTGGGTAATCTACAAGCACATCCTTATGCAGGTCCCTAGTCGTAGGACTATTGAGACAGGGCATCGATACTCTAGAGTAGACTAGCGTATGCGCTTCTCATCCCAGCATGGGAGACGGTCTGTCCCACAGCCGTTAGTATGTCGTATTTGAGATAGTATGCGGGTGCTTGTTAGGTTACGAGTACAATGGTCAGGACTCGTCGGGAACTATTGGTTGGTACTATACCTATCGTCAGTTATCAGTTCCCAGGTGACATGAGTACAGCTTAGTCCGCTAACTTGATACTGTCACTTCGCCTCGAGTGTGTTCCCACTGTACTTAGATTACAACCCTACCACGGCTCAAAGGAGTCGTGCAAACATGTAGTAGTTGGTGCAGTCCCGGAGCACTTGGAAGCAGTGACGGTTAGACAGGATTCGTTCTCCCGGTATTGGGGGTTGATATCGCGCAGTGTCTAGGAGAGCCATTACACAAAGTCCCTGGCCAGGTCAAGCGAGATATACTGGTAGGTTTCCAGTGTTATCTCAGGGTGTTCTGGGCTACACTCTGACACGACTTGTACCGCTATTAGGGGACTGACGTTTACCGCCCCCCTAGGCCCGCCATGCGATATTCTTAGACGAACAGACCGGACTGTACGCAGATTGTCACATTCAGGCTTAGTAGGAGTTCAGATGGGTTTCACCTCGTCCGTCTTCTTATCGGCATCTACCTGGGGGTCGTTACGCACAGCTAGTGCCGCTTGCGGTCCGTGGTTAAACCCACTGCCAGCGTAGTGTCGAATCTTTAGAGTCCCACACAGAGAGCTATTCGCCTTTAGGCAAAAGAGTAGAGGTCGCATGGTTTTGCTACAGGGTTCGGTCACATCCGTGCACTTGTGCACGTTTAGTGTCCGGGCAATTATCACTAGCGGGCTTTGGTTTAAGCCAGATCCTAGTGTACGTTTTGGGATTGGTTTTATCTCGTTTGTATTTGTAGAGTTCCTAGGCACGCTAATGAGGTCTCACAAGGCATCGACCATGCCAATTTCAAATTTTGCGGGTGCCGAGAAACCCTAATACGGATCGTTAACTAGATGTCTAGGCGAACAATGCAACTAGTTAACAATTTAACTTAAAGAACGGAAATACAACCTTTGTAGATCCGGTTCTCCACCTCCATAGCTCCATGATGAAGTCCCTCCGCTGTCCAAATCGGATCCCGGACTCTAGCGTCGGCTTCGTCGGAGAAAAGGGCTGGCTAGGTCGTCGATGTCGATGCCGAAGATGATCTACGTCGAGGCATCACTAGATCAAGCTCCCACTTCACCAAGTCATAAAACTTGTGAAGAAAACACCCTATACTACTTGGCAAGAGGTAGAGGATGAAGAAATAGGAAGTGGGTTCACTTTAGAATTGGATTTCTCACTTGTTTTGTCAAGTTGCCATTGTAGTAGCAAGCTTTCTTCATGTTGATGATGAAGAAGAAGAAGAAGGAATATTATGATAAGTATTTCCAAAATGAATAATAAAATCAATACTTATCATATGGCAACCATGATTAGGTGTAGAGAATAGACCATGGTTAATTGGAAGGGTTAGGGTTAAACATGAAGACAAAATGGTCACTAGGTCAAAGCTTCAAGAAGCTTCAAAAACAAACAAAGAAAGTCACCATTTTCTCTTCATCATTTTCTTTTGCTAAAATAAACAAAATGGATAAATAAATGACTAAATGAATAAGTAAATGAAGCAAAAGAAACCCTAACCATTGACCAACCATGGTTTAAACTATACACCAAACTATCATGTATCATCAAGCATGATACAATCAAATGCACAAAAGTATATCACATATACAATGTGCACATCAAGTGAGAAAATCCATTTAAAGTAAACCAATACTAGTTAATGCAAAGTAATATATCAAATATATAATTATGCATTAAATCATTAAATCAACACTTGATTTAACGATCCGGTCATATCGCATGTGACCGACTAATATCCAATGTATCGGCTTATCGAATCAATCCTTGATTCGATAACTAGGTTATATCGCATACAACCATATCGATACATTCATCACGACAATAGAATACGGTATCACATACACGCATTATTCTCGGTCCCGCACATATCTCATATGCGCTCCTATTTCGTTTCGCTTGAGCCAGGAAACCTCTGTGTAGGACTCTAAAGACTCGTCAATACGCCGGCAGCAGGTAATGATCATATCAAACACCCACAAGCCACAAGCGGTCTGCTAAACGTAACGGCCACCCGGGTATTGAGCGATCAGAAGATCGACGAGCAAGCCCGCTCACACTCCTGTGAATCCAACCAGTAACACTTACCGTACAGTCCGGTCTCGTCGTCTGATATGTCGCATATCTTGCCTAGGGGTGGTAAACGTCAGACCCCAATAGCTCGATAAGTCGTGTTGATATGAGGTCTATAACAGTTCGAGAAACTACTGGTAACACTTACCAGTAAATCTCAGCAACCCTGGCCAGGGATTTCCGGTTATAGCCAATCGAACACAGCGCAACATCAACTCCCTATACCGGGAGAGACGAATCCCTTCCTATCGCTCATTGCCTTCATGTGATTCGGGACTGTACCCAAAAACCACCGTTTTGCACGCCCTCTTGGACATGGTAAGATGGAAATCAAAGCACAGTGGGAACCACACAAGACTCTATGACGATCTAGGGTCAACAGACTACTCTGTACCAGTGCCACCAGAGAACTGCCATCTGACGTAAGGTATAATACCATCTGGGAGTTCTCGGCGAGTCCGTCCAGTGTACCCAGTCTCCACTGAGCACCCGTATATCATCTCCGATGTCAAACACCAATGGATATGGGATCATCCATCGCCCATCTGTATGGGTCGAGAAGGTGTACGCTAGTCTACTCCGGTATATCGATGCCCCGTCTCGATATACCCACGACTAGGGACCTTGAAGGATGTACTTATGGACTACCCTGTCCCCACTAGTATGATCCGCATCATAGTCCAGGTAGTCTAGTACACATCCTAGGGGCTTTACCAACATGTAACAGAGAGACACCCAGTATACACGTTAAGGTAAAGTTCAACCAGATAGCATACTATCATGTCGAGCAAGAAAGTCCTCCCTATATATGTCCTAGCATCCACTACAATATACATCCAATGTACAGTAATGGCCTCTAGGGCATACATATAACTAACAATCTCCCACATGCACTAGGGCCATCTGATAGCAGTGGTTGTAGTATCTCATACTTAACCATCCCATAAAAATCTCTCTCTGGGAAAAGGCCTTTGTGAGTGGATCCGCCGTGTTGTCCTCTGAGTCTACTCTCCTAACCTCGATCACCCTTGAGATCAACTATCTCCATGATCAGGTGATGCTGCCTCAGAATACGTCTGGATCACTGATGGGACAGACGTTCTTTGGCATAAGCCACAACTCCATTGTCACACAATGGGAGGAACTAAGTTCATCTCATGAACAAATATACACCCAGACAGTCTTTTTGGTAGCATCTTGAGTAGCGATGTATCGAGCCTTTATCGTCTAGTATGCCACGGTATCTAGCTTGGAACTCTTCCAACATACCGTCCCTTTACTTAGGGTAAAGACAATGCCTGTGACTGACATTCAGTCGTCTTTATCACCCTGGAACCCTTCCAGTGATTCTCTCCAGGATCGGTTGATACCATCTCACTACAACTAGTGAGAATCCTAACATCCAATTAGATCTATCTCATAGATCCAAAACCCAGGATTTAGGAGGTATCAATTTGATCCTATATGGAGAATCGTTGTGATAAGCGGAGATTGACCGAGCGTAGCATAGGAAACTCCTTCCCTATCAAGAGTATGTCATCCACGTACTCTACGAGGATCGTCACCATACTCCCTACTACCTTTTTGTTTATACAAGGTTCATCTACCATTTTTAATGATGTCAAACTGTTTGACTACTACATCAAAACAGATGTTCCAACTCCGCGATGCCTGCTTTATCACATAAAACATCTTGCACACGTTTCCGCTGCTCCCACTGTCTACGATGCCCTCTGGCTGTGTACTTATAGACTCCCTCTTCTAAAACATCATTTAGAAAAGCTGTCATGACACCCAACCACCAGATATCGTAGTCATGGTATGTAGCCGTGGCAAGTAGAATCTGGATGGACTTAAGCATAGATACTGGAAAAAGGTTTCATCATTATCCACGCCTGGTCAATGACGAAAACCTTTAACAAGTCTAGCTTTGAAAGTCTCAACTTTTCCATCTACACCAAGTAATCTTCTCAAGATATACTTGCTCCTGATAGGGATTTAACCCTTCAGATATAGCAACCAAAGTCCATACTTTGTCGGTGTACATGGATTCCATCTCAGATCGCTAAGCATCCAACCATTCTTACAGAGTCCCACTCCTGATGGCCAGCTCGAAACTAGTTGGGTCATCATCTTATGATGCAATCCTCGCTCCCATTGTCATAGAGAAACCGAAATATCTCTCAGGTGGGTGAGGAACCCTACTAGATCGGCGGAGAGGCTGAGGTTCGTTGGATTCTACTGAATCCTTTGGTTCTACCAAATCATCTGCTGTTGTTTGTATGGCTGGAACCTTTCCCGTTCTACATTACAGACCTTGCCTCGAGCTTGTCCGGATTTTGCTTTTAGACATAGGCCGGTCAACCCCAAATCTTAACTAGCTTAAGACATGGGCTCTTCCCTTTCCATATCACATATGAAGTGGTAGGCAACTGATTTGATTGGAACCCTATTCAATAGGTATGCAGCTTCTCAAGTGCATAACTCCCAAGAGGAAATAGGAACTCAGTAGTACTCATCATAGAGCACACCTCATCATATAAGGTGTGATTGCTCTGCCCCGATATACCATCGTGCTATGGTGTATACGGAGGAGTAATGCTGAGAGAGAATCTCATTCTCCTTTAGAATAGTCCAGGATTTCCGTGCTCAAGTATTCTCCTCCTTGATCTCATCAAAGGACATAATACTTATACCCGTGTTTTGGTTCTCTACTTCTAAATCATATTCTGTGAATATCTCAAAAGGTTCGGACTTGTGTTTCAACAGGAACATATGTCTGAATCTTGAGAGATTATCAGAGAATGTAACGAAGTACAAAGAACCAGTCCTGGCATATGTAGACTGGGGAGCTACATACATCATCATGTATCATCCCACGAGTTCACTAACTCTTTTTCTGTTTCCAGTAAACAGAGCTATGGTCATCGTATCTTTGTGACATGACTGGCAAGTTTCACAAGATGTAAATTCAAACTAATTTAAATATGCATCTATATGCAACTTAGCTAGTCGTGTCGCATTGATATGACCTAGTCTACAATACCTTAAGAAGGATTCGTTCATTTCTGAACTCTTCCTCTTGTGTGTGTTCCGTATACTAAAGAACTGTAGTTTGATTTAGAACATTAATGCTTTTAGATAACGTGCCTGAACCGATCAACTTTTGATATAAGAAATGTTCAAAACATTATCCAACAATACAAAATTATATCCTTTCTTTACTAATAAAGAGATTGATATGATTTTGTATATCAGGTTCGGTATCTAATAACATTCGTTCAGAATCAATGTATTTGGAATACAGGGTGACAGTGACCAACAGACTTGGCTGCAACTCTTGCCCCGTTTTCTGCCTCATGAAACTTATCACCCGTTCTCAGTTCTCTACCTTTCTGTAGCCCTATGTAACAGATTACATATCTGGGATCCTGATCTGGTATCACATACCCAGGACGTAAAAGATACTGAGAAACAGTTCTCTGTAATGAACATACCCGAAGATGATGCATCATCATGCACTCTCTTCGTTTGGGCGGCATGGGAATTCTGGTAATCCCCAATTTCCTGCTCTGTCTTATAACAATTATAAGTTGGAGCGGGACCAACGTTCCCCAGCTCAGTATAACAAGCGGGTTCGGTCAAATATCCGTTTTATTATCTTGATTAAGGCGTGCGCTGTTGCAAGAATAGATTGGTTATTATTTTATCTAATCAGGATGGGTCCCACTGCTTTTTATCAAATCTTCCTTCAAACCCTAAAAGGAAAGACTAACCGGGATTAATTACACACTACAATTTCGCCAATCTTTCAGCCAGACCAGTGTCGGTACTTTGAGGGAGGTCCCCCGTGCTTTCGCACGAACCTAATTAATGTAAACCTCGTTTTCCCAGAGGCTTAACCCCGTTAACACCTTTCTAGACACCTACTTGATCGGCTAATTGTAATGTATAAAACTCTCCCAGGAGTAACTCTTACTCGCGGCGGGTATCGAGATCCAACTATCTCATAGAAGGTATGCAATCTCATTGCAAATTTCAACACTTGAAATTCCCGATAATATTTTGCCCCAAGCGATCTATGACCTTGACTGAGTCAACAAATCATAAACCATAAGTAAAGTTCAACCCGTCATTTCTCGATTGAATTAAACCTACCCGCACGACCCTTGACTGAGTCAACAAGGCCGCACGACTACCCTAATCCAATCGCATCATATGCTTTGCAGATAAGCACTAATCAGCTACTGCACACTACGCCTTGACTGAGTCAACAAACGCAGCACGAATACTAACTAGGACTTATCTGAAATGACGGAGGGCTACGTCAGGTTTTTAAGAAAACCTTTTGCGTAATGAACTTTATATCGTTGTAGAATCAAATGATTTTAAAATTGGAGTGCTTCTGAGGCTTTTCTAGTTTTGCTAAAGGAGTTACTCCCGGTGAAGGGATCGTCGGTCCTTTCCTCGTCGAATGAGGTGCGGGATATATCATATATATCACTGTGCAAAGCAAAAACTCTTAAAAGCAATCAAAAGACAAACCGAGTGTGTAGCATCTGCCAGTTATTGCTAAAGGAGTCACTCCCGGTGAAGGGATCTCGGTCCTTTCCTTATCGAATAAGGTGCAGGATATATCATATATACCGCTGTACAAAGCAAGAACTGTAGCTACCTATTTTATTTTGAAATTCGATTCTACAACATCTTAGGTTTCTTTTTACTTTCATTAATCACATTAATGAAGTCCCATCATTTAAGTACCTAAACATCACAGATAAATACGACGTACACTTATGCCATCCGCATTCGCCTCGATGTCCCCTCATGCACCGTTAGGTTAGGTAACTAACGGCAGAGCAGGGCAGGGCTAGCGCGGGTGTAAAACATAAGTAACACCTATATAATATATCATATATACTATATAAAGTATCCATCACAGAACATATCACATGATCACATCACAGATATCGCAGCAGAAGTATCATATGAAACATTGGATATACTAGGACGTCCGTGTTTTCAATACGAGCTAGTATAAAACACGGATTCCACGGTCGTGATGAATAGCCAAACCCACACCCCTAGACCCCTGCGAGAGCGGCAAGCAACCCTACCAATTCTAGAGTTAGGAGACCCGGACTCGACCCTCGAGTTGGTCTCCCACTGGACTCCAGAACCCGGTTACTTGTGCCCTCCTTCTTGGGTCTATCCTAGTGCGGAAAAGAAAATAATATACAAAAGGTGACATCTTCCGCAACCTGGAAGTGCCCTAATAAAAGAATATTACATACAAGTTTTTACATGAATGAAAATGAAAAACACTCATCTCACATAAAAACCCCCGGCTATTCAAACACGACGATCCAATATAACATATCGAGCAACACATAACATCACATGTCATCAACGTAAGTAAATATGTCCATCCCAATTGCCGTTGACATATAGCAACGAAACCGGCGATATCACATATTACACTTACGGTCACAGAAAAGAAAGTGTAAAACTACAACAGTTGGAATCCGCAACCTCTTTAGACATTACATGCCTAATCAAATGAAATACTTAGACATCACATGCCTAACAATTATAAACCCCGCATTTTAGTCTCATTATCGAAAACTCTTTTCAATATCAAGTCGGGCAATTCAGCAAGATTCCTGACATCCTGATCGAATGCTCGTCACAAACTTTAGTGGACGGCCGCACCCCCGACGCCGTCGACAAAGTGCACCAAGGCGGAACACCGCTGCCGCGAGCATCCGAACGGATGCTTTCGGCGACGGGGTTCTCCTACAGTCACTTGGTCGGGGCTATGGAGTGAGGCTATCTATTAAGTTTACCCGGCGAGTATCCGCGTACGCTACGTGATTGCAACGGACTTTTGATCGCATCAAAATTCCGTAGCAACCGATCAAGTGAGACTAAATTGCTAGATTTATAACATTCATTCAGTTATCTCATAACTACTTGTGAATTCCAATTATTGTATCCCATTCCAGATAAATAGAAAATGTTAAACTTTCCGATCGAACATTCAAACACCCAAGTTTTCCCGAAACAGATCAACACATGAAACAAGTTTAAAAACATCCAGTTCATGCCTCAGTACCAACGGTCCAGCCGTAGAAGGGTCAAGCCAACGCCTCACATGTGGCACGCCGTATTGCCCTAAACCCGAAGGTTCAAAGGGCAGTTCAAGACGGTCACATAATCGAGTTAAGGTTTGTTGTCTTCAAGAGGGTCCATCGCGTTACTTGCACTACTTAGAACATCTTTAAACTACGGAAAAATCCAACACTTGGAAATTTCCCGACAGGGGAAAAAGTGGGTATTTATATCCAGTCGAACTTTTTAACAGTTTCTAAAATATCCGGAAAAACATAAACGAAGTTAAATTATCCGATCAAATTAACGAATCCCCAATAAAACCCTAGAAAACTCAACACTTGAGTGGAATTAAAAAATTCACATAAAAAATTGCCATGAATGGACCTAAGAATAAATATATGAAATTTGAGGGACAAAGTCCAAATTTGGGCCGCGGAAGCGCCGCCAAACCCCTGGTTTGGACGCGGTTCCGCGGTCGAATTATGGAATTAGGATCCCAAACTTCACAGTAATTCTTAGTTTTTCCTGCTTATTTTTCTGCATATTTTTAATTCACAAAATTCAACAGTTTTGAAAAATGTACAGAGAGCGATTTTGCAATGGGGTTTCGGTTCGATCGGATTTCTAACTCCGTCTACGCATCGCCTAAGGCTCTAGCTAGGCTCTGATACCACTGTAGGGTTCCTAGGCACGCTAATGAGGTCTCACAAGGCATCGACCATGCCAATTTCAAATTTTGCGGGTGCCGAGAAACCCTAATACGGATCGTTAACTAGATGTCTAGGCGAACAATGCAACTAGTTAACAATTTAACTTAAAGAACGGAAATACAACCTTTGTAGATCCGGTTCTCCACCACCATAGCTCCATGATGAAGTCCCTCCGCTGTCCAAATCGGATCCCGGACTCTAGCGTCGGCTTCATCAGAGAAAAGGGCGGGCTAGGTCGTCGATGTCGATGCCGAAGATGATCTACGTCGAGGCATCACTAGATCAAGCTCCCATTTCACCAAGTCATAAAAATTTTGAAGAAAACACCCTATACTACTTGGCAAGAGGTAGAGGATGAAGAAATAGGAAGTGGGTTCACTTTAGAATTGGATTTCTCACTTGTTTTCTCAAGTTGCCATTGTAGTAGCAAGCTTTCTTCATGTTGATGATGAAGAAGAAGAAGAAGGAATATTATGATAAGTATTTCCAAAATGAATAATAAAATCAATACTTATCATATGGCAACTATGATTAGGTGTAGAGAATAGACCATGGTTAATTGGAAGGGTTAGGGTTAAACATGAAGATAAAATGGTCACTAGGTCAAAGCTTCAAGAAGCTTCAAAAACAAACAAAGAAAGCCACCATTTTCTCTTCATCATTTTCTTTTGCTAAAATAAACAAAATGGGTAAATAAATGAATAAATGAATAAGTAAATGAAGCAAAAGAAACACTAACCATTGACCAACCATGGTTTATGTTAGTTATATGTATGCCCTAGAGGCCATTACTATACATAGGATGTATATTGTAGTGGATGCTGGGACATATATAGGGAGGACTTTCTTGCTCGACATGATAGTATGCTATCTGGTTGATCTTTACCTTAACGTGTACACTGATTGTCTCCCTGTTACATGTTGGTAAATCCCTTAGGATCTGTGCTTGACTACCTGGACTATGATGCGGATCATACTAGTGGGGACATGGTAGTCCATAAGTACATCCTTCAAAGTCCCTAGTCGTGGGTGTATCGAGACGGGGCATCGATATACTAGAGTAGACTAGCGTATACCTTCTCGACCCATACAGATGGGCGATGGATGATCCCATATTCATTGGTGTTTGACATCGGAGATGATATACGGGTGCTCAGTGGAGACTGGGTACACTGGACGGACTCGCCGAGAACTCCCAGATGGTATTATACCTCACGTCAGATGGCAGTTCTCTGGTGACACTGGTACAAAGTAGTCTGTTGACCCGAGATCGTCATAGAGTCTTGTGTGGTTCCCACTGTGCTTTGATTTCCATCTTACCACGTCCAAGAGGGCGTACAAAACGGTGGTTTTTGGGTACAGTCCCGAGTCACATGGAGGCAATGAGCGATAGGAGGGGATTCGTCTCTCCCGGTATAGGGAGTTGATGTTGCGCTTGTTGCGCCACGGCAGCGCCCCGGCCGTCAATCCGAGGCCAAAATGCGGAATCAAAATTTTTCTTTACTTTAAACTGGCGCTACCGCGGACAATATACCCGGATCGTAACCATTAACCGATACTAGCTAACAAGAGATGGGAAGAGAAGTATACCAAGTGATCCGAGTTCTCCGGTCTTCTCGTCATCGTCCCGATCTCCCGCGGAAACTCCGGTCGTCGCCTCCTCGCCGGAAGGGCACCACATCGCCTGTTTCTTTTACGGGCTTCCGCCTCTATACCGAGGCAACTCGGGCATGAAGCCGGCAAGTCGACATGCCCAAGATGTGCTGTAGAATGTGTAGTGCTTTGTCTCTTTGGGGTTATGTTGCCTTGATGGAGGAATGAGGTTAAGGAAAAATGGTGCTTTCATTTTTCCCAAAACTAGAAGAATGAGATGATGAAATATGTGCTACAACAAAAATGGAAATTTCTCTCTTCTCCTTCAAAGAAGTGGCCGGCCAAATCAAATTGAGAATGGTGGAGGGATAAACCAAAACTCATGAAAGGAGGTGAGTGTAGGATAAAGCAAGAGGTGACCACATCCAAACATTATCATTACAAACATACATCCAAACCATACCCTCTCTTATCACAATTAATGCAAGTGATGGTGCAAAAGAAAAGATGCCATCATAATCAAAGCATTTGCAAGAAACCCCTCTACAATGTGTTATTTGCAAACTTGCAAATAACCCCCTCCATCGGAAAAGTCCGTCCGGGAAAGAACAAAGGAAAACCGGCCGGAACGGAATGCAAACTGGAAACTCCAGAAAACTGGTCCCGTAATAAATTACAGGAAAACCCCGATACTGTGCATACACACCCGCATCTGTATTCCGACCGGATACAAATGCAATGAGACAAAATCTACACTGTACTAAACTAGGATCCGGCTTAAACCAAAGCCGGCTAGTAATATCCATTCGATCCTGATCCATGCAATACCGCACGTATCTGATCGAACCTTGCCATATATCCATACGACCACTAGTACAAACCGTCCGATCCTGATCCGTGCAATACCGCACGTATCTGATCGGACCCTGCCATATCTCCAAACGGCCTCTACAGCATTTCGCCCGAAAGCTTGAGTAACTGAAAGTGTGGTGGACTCTAAAGACTCGTCAATACTATGGCTGTGGATTTAACCACTAGCATGTCAGAGGTATTAGCCAATACGTGACGGGCCACCAGCTATTGACCAAAAGGGACGTCGATGAGCGAACTCATCCTGACACCCTACTGAGCCTGTCAGTGACAATATCCGTACAGTCCGGTCCGTTCGTCTATGAGTATCGCATGGCGGGCCTAGGGGGTTGGTAAAAGTCAGACCCCCAAAGGCGGTACAAGTCGTGTCGGAGTGAAGCCCAGAACACCCTGAGATACTACTGGAATACCTACCAGTAAATCTCCTGCCTCGGCCGAGGGCTTTGTGTAATGGCTCTCCTAGACACAGCGCGACCTCACCCCCAATACCGGGAGAGACGAACCCCTGCAGATCCGCTCACTGCCTCCATGTGGCTCGGGACTGTACCCAACTAAAACCTGTTTGCATGACTCCTTTGAGCCGTGGTAGGGTAGTAATCAAAGTACAGTGGGAACTCACACGAGACAAATGACGATCTCAGGTCGATGAACTAACCTGTACACATGTCACCTGGGAACTGCTATCTGACGTCTGGTATAATCCAAACTAGCAGGTTCCCGGCGAGTCCTGTCCGGTGTACTCATAACCCAATGAGCACCTGTATACATCTTAGGTGAACCAACTGACACCAGTAGCTTGTGAGACCGGCCACCGCCCCTCGTCGGGGTCTCGACTGTATACACTAGTCTACTCTGGAGAATCGATGCCCTGTCTCGAAACTCCCACGACTAGGGACCTTTTATGGATGTGCTTATAGACCACCTGCTCTCACGTATATGATCGCCATCATACTGCTGGCAGTCAAGCAAGAATCCTAGGGGCTCTATCAGCGTGTAATAGCGACCTGTAAGGTCACCTAAAGCAGTACACGATGATAAAGGTAAACCAGATAGCATACTATCATCTCGAGTAAGACTGTCCTACCGGGATAGGTCCTCCCTCAATCATTGCAATCACGTGCCTGTGATCCAATAATTGACTCTGAGGGCACTATCTCCAACAATCTCCCACTTGCACTCAAGGCTAATTATTGCGATGTCGCATACTCACAGCCCGGTTGATACCGAACACCCAACTCCTCTACTAGTCAGTCGCACAAAGCCTGTTTGCGAAACTATTGCGTTCGAGGAAAAGCCTCAGTGAGTGGATCCGCTTAGATGTTTCTTTCTATGTCTCTCTATATCTCAAGTTCGCGGAGAAAACCATCTCCCGAAATGAGCAAAACCTGTCTTGGAATGTCTGGATGTCTGATGGGACCTAGTTCATAAATGAACTCCAAATCCAAACTTCTTAGACTGTATCGTCAACTGAACTTAATCAGTATCCTGCGCCATGCCTCCCTCAGTATCTGCCTGGATCACCTGTCCAGAATACTGTCCCTCGTTAGAGGGAGAACTATAACTCTGACAACCTCCTTGTCGTCCATGTCACCTTGGAAGCCTGGAGTGATAACCGTCTCATAAAGGAGGCAGCCGTTATCATATCCCTAGAACATTCACTTATGTTCTAAAACTGCTTCCGATGTTCCTCCAGGATTGGATCAATATCAACTTATTGCATCTAGTGCAAGAACAACATCTGGTGTGGTACTTGACATCTCATGATTGACTCAATTGCCTAAGCAAGTGATCTGCCAATCATGCACATCCCTCTCTACTTTAGTCTATAAGACACCTTTAGAGAGGGTGACTCCATTACCTGCAGGTACACTACCATGCCAGGAGTCGTCCATTCTAAATACTCTTAGAATGCTGTCAAAGTACCCTGATTGGGAAACCATCCAAATCTAGATCTAAAACCATAGATCTAGTAAACAGTATGTCTGATATAATGTCCAAGTCCCATGTGGAGAAACCACTGTGTGACGACCAAAATATAACCGATCGTAGTATAGGAATATCACTTCCTACTACCTTCTCAACAGATCCATCCCTTATTCTGATGACGTCAAACCTATGACTGTCACATCAGAAACAGATGATCTAACTCCGCTATATCTGCTTTAGTCTATAAATAGACATAAGCCTGATGTCTACCAATGCTTCCGCTGCTCCCACTGACTACGAAAACCCTCTGGCAGAGTCATATAGATGTGCACTTCTAAAGCTAGTTTAGAACGACGCTATACTCATCCTCCTGCCGGGTCTCGCAGTCTAGAACAACAACAATGGCAAGTGTGGGTAAACAAGAACTTCCCTGTCACCGTCCTTGAGGCTACCGGAGTACCTCTCGGGTGCCTGAAGTTACCCACCTTATATGCGGAGTGGCCAATGGAATGTCAAATCAGATTGAATCTTTAGGTTCCTTATCAAATCTTCAGTAATCGTTCGCGGTTCTGGAATCGCTTCCAGTTCTACCATACTCCCACTACTGTTTTCTGAAAAATAACCATTTCTTTTTAAAATGTGGCGAGTTAAGAACAATATCACTATTGATCTTCTAGATGGTAGAAAGTCAACCCTCGTCATAGCCTGGGTCAACCCACAAACAGCCATTACAGAAACGTGCCTTAAGTTATCCAGAGTCTAGTTTTAATCATAAGCCGGACAACTCCCCGTACCTTAACAATGTTAAGATATGAACTGTACTATATCCAATATAGAACCAGAGGCACTGATTTAATTGAACCAGATTCAAATCATGCAGCTGTCTCCAGTGCATGTCAACTAAATGGAGAGAGGCCGATCAGCGTTACTCAACTTAGGAATGCTTCCAATTATGAGTAACCTGAAAGAGAAGCAATTTCTCTTTATCACTACTATCAACTGAATACCATACACAAGTATCTACATCTTCGATCACCTTGAAGAATCCCGATACTTGCTACACCTGGTTCTCTACTCTATTCAAATACCTATAACTCCTCAAAACTTAGACCCTGTGTTTCTACGAAACATATGTCTAAGAACTAGAGAAGTTAAAAGTAAACAGAATATAGTATGAGGACCAACCCCTCTGTCCCAATGGACACTGGACAACATACAATACTCTGTATAAGTCCGCTGAGTCTAACAACTCTTTCACTGTGCGTCGTAGGTTGAAAACTGTACTTATGTTTAAGAAGAATTACACCGCTGTTTGATGCTCCTTACCTAACCATCCACTGATATAGGTAAATGTCATCGACATAAAATCAAACGGTATATCTCACTCTATGAAAATAGACGTACAGATATATCAATTTGAAATTGGTGCATAACAACGGATATTCAAAACCAAATATTTGCCGACCGGCAAACAACCCAGGTGGCTTCCTCAAATATCACCAATTACAACGAATCCCGATATAATGAGGATGGTCACCTAATTCCCAATAACTTATTCCCACTCATCATCTGTAAAACCATACAGATGTGAGAATCATACCTGGTAAATACATACCCTGGAGTAAGTATCTAATCGGGAAATCAGTTTTCTTTTAACATTACACAGTGAAACTGAAACATTGAAATGTTTCGGTGGGGTATTCCGGTATTCTTAGTAATGCCTCTTCCATTATCCAGATTCATAACTATAACCGTATAATTCTTTGCCACCTCTCCAAATCCCTTTATATGTCTTTAGTCATTACCTTCTGCACACCCCTTTAGGCCAATTGGTTTTCTTCCCTCCCTACCGTTCGGCACCAGCCTATGGTTTGGAAGAAGACTATCCAATAAGCATAATGGGTGTACTGTCCTAATCCTAGGAGCACTCGCAATGCGAGGGAAGGTGAAGAGAAAAGACAACCGAATAAACCGTATTCCTATTTCTCCTAGACCAGAATCCATCCCCGAACTGGAACAAGTTACTTTCGAGTTCTTATATAACCATACGATGGAGTATCCAAAAACTTGGGATCTTCGTAGTGATACGGAGTGTCCTGGAGAAATACAAAGGTGATTTAGGATTGGCGAAGAAATACTCGGTTTGGTCGTGAATAGCAGTCGCAATTTACTTTGCCCTCTTACTAATCCCTTTCTTTGTCTTAACTTAATACCTTCTGCACACCATCGTTATGCTAATTGGTTTTCTTCATTCCCCACCGTTCGGCACCAGCCTAAGGTTTGGAAGAAGACTATCCAATTTGCATAATAGGTGTACTATCTCTTAAACCAAGGAGTACTCGCAATGAGAGAAGGTGAAAAGAAAAGAAAACTGAATAATCCTATTCGTTTTCTCCAGAACCAGAAACCATCCTCGAAGTCCTTCGAGTTCGTATATAACCATACGATGGTTTTGTCCAATGGAAGTGGACGTTCGTAGTAATACGGGGTGTCCTGGAGAAAAGGGTAAAAGTAGGAGTGGCAATGAGGTTTACAATTCTGACAATCCAAAAGCCAGTGTTAAGAAGGTTCGGTCAACTTGGTCACTGAGTCATAGTCTAAGGGTCGGGTCAATGGTCGCTGCCAAAGAGAGAGAGAAAAGAAACACTCAGCGTGCACTCTAACCAAGATCAGAATGGTTATCACTTTATCTAATCTGGAAACCTCCCACTGTAACCTCAAATTCTTCCCCAAACCTGAAAGAAGAATTAGTCGGGGTCACCCGAGGAGTAAACCAACTCATCAGTGGGAATCGGGATCCAACTATCATCGCATGATAACATGACGGAATCCACTCATGTCACCACACTCCAGAAGGTATGCGCATATCTGGCAAGTTTCAGTTCTTTTGAAACTCCCGATGTGATTTTTACCCCTAGGACCCAAATGACCTTGACTGAGCCAACATATCAAAGGATCCTAGTCAAGTTCAACCCGTCATTTTCTTGATTGCATTAGACCCACCCGCACGAATCCTTGACTGAGCTAAAATGACCGCACGACTGTCCTAACCAATCTCATATCCATGCAACAGAAAAGCACTACATAGCTACCGAACACTACGTCTCGGCTAAGCACGACATACGCAGCACGAATACTAAGTAATACTAATCTGAAATGACGGAGGGCTACGACTGGTTTTTGGCGAAAAAACTTTAACGTAATGAACTTGATATCGTTGAAGGAACTGCATAGCCTTTTATAAAAATATAGTGACGAAAACCTTTGCTAAAGAGGTCACTCCCGGTGAAGGGATCTCGGCTCTTTCCCCGTAGAATGAGGTGCAGGATATTCCAACTGAATACCACGATGCAAAGCAAAAGTAATCGGCTATAGTGAAGTTAATGCCCTGACGCAAACTTCTGTCCAAGGGGTCACTCCCGGTGAAGGGATCTCGGCCCTTGCCTCGTCGACTGAGGAGCAGGATATTCCAAATGAATACCACGATGCAAAACAAAAGTGAACGTCCTTGCAATAACAGTTTTTTTTGAAAAATGTTCCAACAACATCAGAATAGGTTTGTTTAGCTTGCATTGATCTGAATCAACGCAGTCCCATCAATTGATCACACCACAAAGAACGAAAATATACTGACGTACGTATATGCCATCCGCATTCGCCACTGGGTCCCGTCATCACTCGTTAGGTTAGCTAACTAACGGCAGAGCGGGGACTGGACTAGCGCGGATGAAAAACATATACAACATCTACTAATATATATACCAATATATTATATTTCGCTCAAGGCGTGATAAAAGGCAACATCACAGAAATATACAGCATCACAGAACAATACAGATATCTGGAAGCCCCGAGTTTCACAGAGCCGCTGCTGAAACCCGACGTTCCCCTGGTCGTGTGGATAGCCTGTGCAATGAAATCCTAGACCCCTACGGGCGCGGCAAGTCACCCGCCAAAACCTGAAGCGAGGAAGCCCCTTTCAGCACCGTGAATGGACCACCCAGCACTTCACGGAATCCGGTAACTTGGGCACCCCTCCAGGGTCAACCTGTACCCCCTACGAGTGCGGCGAATAGCCCGCCAATTCCAAACTGAAGCCCCCTCCGTCTCAATGCCCTGAGATGCGGGCCCGTTGCCCTCTAGAACCCGGCTATCCGTGCACCCCTCCGCGGGGTAATCCTACTACAGAAAATAAAATATACACACAACGGGTACATTGACCGCAACCAGGCCGTGCCCCAAAAGAATAATACAAACAGGCAGTGACGGCAGTCCACATGTCGGACGCTCGCCCCGCAATATCAAATGTACATAATACAACAACACTGTACTAACATTGCATCCAGGCTATCCCCCACGACCGATCCACAACATCACAGCAAAATCACAAAACATCAACGTGAAAGTCACGTTCGCAAATCCGTCTAACCGGGCTATAGCAGTTAGACCGGATTTACCGATCGAGTGACATTCACGGTCGCAGATATAATGTAAATACTGTGAAATAATGTGTTTAAAATATCCAATCGATCAAAAATTAACAAGTGGGCCCCCAAGTAATACTGTAGCACTCACAGAAATTCTGGGCCCAATATTAATATTCCAAAACCCCAAAAATTAGCCCAGAAGCCTACTGGAAAAATATGATACAGTGAAGACACCAATGCGCGGCGGAACCGCGGCCCAAGGGGGGGTTTGGCCGCGGTTCCGCGCTTGAGTGATCGACTGACTGTGTCGAATTTTTCCAGTGGTCTTAGAATTTCCAGTACATTAGTTTTTTACAACCTGAAAAATTTTTAGAGCCCGGAAAAAATTGACAGAAAACTGATGCACACGAAATGGGGTTTTTGGGATTTTGGTCGATCGGATAAGTAAAACTCATTAGAACAAGCTAGGCAAGGTTAATGGCGTGGCTCTGATACCATGTTGCGTCACGGCAGCGCCCCGGCCGTCAATTCGAGGCCAAAATGCGGAATCAAAATTTTTCTTAACTTTAAACTGGCGCTACCGCGGACAATATACCCGGATCGTAACCATTAACCGATACTAGCTAACAAGAGATGGGAAGAGAAGTATACCAAGTGATCCGAGTTCTCCGGTCTTCTCGTCATCGTCCCGATCTCCCGCGGAAACTCCGGTCGTCGCCTCCTCACCGGAAGGGCACCACATCGCCTGTTTCTTTTACGGGCTCCCGCCTCTATACCGAGGCAACTCGGGCATGAAGCCGGCAAGTCGACATGCCCAAGATGTGCTGTAGAATGTGTAGTGCTTTGTCTCTTTGGGGTTATGTTGCCTTGATGGAGGAATGAGGTTAAGGAAAAATGGTGCTTTCATTTTTCCCAAAACTAGAAGAATGAGATGATGAAATATGTGCTACAACAAAAATGGAAATTTCTCTCTTCTCCTTCAAAGAAGTGGCCGGCCAAATCAAATTGAGAATGGTGGAGGGATAAACCAAAACTCATGAAAGGAGGTGAGTGTAGGATAAAGCAAGAGCTGACCACATCCAAACATTATCATTACAAACTTACATCCAAACCATACCCTCTCTTATCACAATTAATGCAAGTGATGGTGCAAAAGAAAAGTTGCCATCATAATCAAAGCATTTGCAAGAAACCCCTCCACAATGTGTTATTTACAAACTTGCAAATAACCCCCTCCATCGGAAAAGTCCGGCCGGGAAAGAACAAAGGAAAACCGGCCGGAACGGAATGCAAACTGGCAACTCCAGAAAACTGGTCCCGTAATAAATTACAGGAAAACCCCGATACTGTGCATACACACCCGCATCTGTATTCCGACCGGATACAAATGCAATGAGACAAAATCTACACTGTACTAAACTAGGATCCGGCTTAAACCAAAGCCGGCTAGTAATATCCGTTCGATCCTGATCCGTGCAATACCGCACGTATCTGATCGAACCTTGCCATATATCCATACGGCCACTAGTACAAACCGTCCGATCCTGATCCGTGCAATACCGCACGTATCTGATCGGACCCTGCCATATCTCCATACGGCCTCTACAGCGTTTCGCCCGAAAGCTTGAGTAACTGAAAGTGTGGTGGACTCTAAAGACTCGTCAATACTATGGCTGTAGATTTAACCACTAGCACGTCAGAGGTATTAGCCAATACGTGACGGGCCACCAGCTATTGACCAAAAGGGACGTCGATGAGCGAACTCATCCTGACACCCTACTGAGCCTGTCAGTGACAATATCCGTACAGTCCGGTCCGTTCGTCTATGAGTATCGCATGGCGGGCCTAGGGGTTGGTAAAAGTCAGACCCCCAAAGGCGGTACAAGTCGTGTCGGAGTGAAGCCCAGAACATCCTGAGATACTACTGGAATACCTACCAGTAAATCTCCTGCCTCGGCCGAGGGCTTTGTGTAATGGCTCTCCTAGACACAGCGTGACCTCACCCCCAATACCGGGAGAGACGAACCCCTGCAGATCCGCTCACTGCCTCCATGTGGCTCGGGACTGTACCCAACTAAAACCTGTTTGCACGACTCCTTTGAGCCGTGGTAGGGTAGTAATCAAAGCACAGTGGGAACTCACACGAGACAAATGACGATCTCAGGTCGATGAACTAACCTTTACACATGTCACCTGGGAACTGCTATCTGACGTCTGGTATAATCCCAACTAGCAGGTTCCCGGCGAGTCCTGTCCGGTGTACTCATAACCCAATGAGCACCTGTATACATCTTAGGTGAACCAACTGACACCAGTGGCTTGTGAGACCGGCCACCGCCCCTCGTCGAGGTCTCGACTGTATACACTAGTCTACTCTGGAGAATCGATGCCCTGTCTCGAAACTCCCACGACTAGGGACCTTTTAAGGATGTGCTTATAGACCACCAGCTCTCACGTATATGATCGCCATCATACTGCTGGCAGTCAAGCAAGAATCCTAGGGGCTCTATCAGCGTGTAATAGCGACCTGTAAGGTCACCTAAAGCAGTACACGATGATAAAGGTAAAACAGATAGCATACTATCATCTCGAGTAAGACTGTCCTACCGGGATAGGTCCTCCCTCAATCATTGCAATCACGTGCCTGTGATCCAATAATTGACTCTGAGGGCACTATCTCCAACAGCGCTGTGCTCGATTGGCTATAACAGGAAATCCCTGGCCAGGGTTGTTGAGATTTACTGGTAAGTGTTACCAGTAGTTTCTCGAATTGTTATAGACCTCATATCGACACGACTTATCGAGCTATTGGGGTCTGACGTTTACCACCCCTAGGCGAGATATGCGACATATCAGACGATCAGACCGGACTGTACGGTAGTGTTACTGGTTGGATTCACTGGAGTGTGAGCGGGCTTGCTCGTCGATCTTCTGATCTCTCAATACCCGGGTGGCCGTTACGTTTAGCAGACCGCTTGCGGCTTGTGGGTGTTTGATATGATCATCATCTGCTGCCGGCGTATTGACGAGTCTTTAGAGTCCTACACAGAGGTTTCCTGGCTCAAGCGAAACGAAATAGGAGCGCATATGAGATATGTGCGGGACCGAGAATAATGCGTGTATGTGACACCTTATTCTGTTCTCACGATGAATGTATCGAATGGTTGTATGCGATATAACCTAGTTATCGAATCAAGGATTGATTCGATAAGCCGATACATTGTATACTAGTCGGTTATATGCGATATGACCGGGTCGTTAAATCAAGTGTTGATTTAATGATTTAATGCATAATTGTATATTTGATATATTACTTTGCACTAACTAGTATTGGTTCACTTTAAACGGATTTTCTCACTTGGATTGTGCGCATTATATATGTGATATGATTTTGTGCACTTGCTTGTATCATGTTTGATGATACATGCTTTTTGGTTAAGTGTAAAGTATTAAACCTTGGTTAATGAAATGGTTAGGGTTTATTATTTGTTATTCATTTATCTTATTTAATTATCCATTTATTTTTGATAAATGAATAAAAGAAAAGAGAAAAGAATGGTGGCTAATTTTGTTTCATGTTGAAGCTTCTTGAAGCTTTGATCAAGTCAACCATTCTTATCTCATCCTTAACCCTAACCATTCCCACTAACCCTAGTTTAATCTCTACACTTGACCATGGTTTAGATTATGATAAGTTTTCATTTTCTTTTCATTTTTAAAATAACTTATCATAAGACTTTCTTCATCTTCTTCATCTTCTTCCATGAAGAAAGCAAGCTCCATCAATGGTGATTGATGGAATTGAGTGAGAAATCCAATTCTAAAGTCTACCCACTTCCTATTTCTTCATCCTCTACCTCTTGCCAAGTAGTAGAGTGTGTTTTCTTCACAAGTTTCTTGACTTGGTGAAGTCGGAGCTTGATTTAGCGATGCCTCGACGTAGATCATCTTCGGCATGGACATCGTTGACCTAGCCCGTCCATTCTCCGATGAAGCCGACGCTAGAGCCCGGGACTTGTTATGGACAGCGAGGAGACTTCATTGCGGAGCTATGGAGGTGGAGAACCGGATCTACAAAGGTTATATTTCCGTATCTCTTAGTTAAGTGTTAACTAGTTATCTTTTCGCCTAGAAATCTAGCCGACGATCCATAGTCTAGGGTTTCTCGGCACCGTATTTTTGAAATTGGCATGGTTGATGCCTTGTGAGACCTCACTAGGGTGCCTAGGAACCCTACAGTGGTATCAGAGCCTAGCTATAGCCTTAGGCGAAGTCTAGACGGAATTTGAAGTCCGAACGAACCGAAAACCCACCCCGGAAAATGCTCTCTGTCCTTTTTCTAAAATCTGGGATTTTTCGAAAATAAAAATATGCAGAAAAATCAGCAGGGAATCCTAAGAATAACTGTGCAACACGAGTCCATAATTCCATCATTCCGCCGCGGTTCCGCGGCACGAGCATGGCTCGTGCGGCGGATCCGCGGCAGGTTTGTCGTTTTGTGCGTATAATTTTGCACAGTAATTCTTAGTTTTGTGTGCTGGTTTTCCTGGGAATTTTTAATATTTTTTCCAGAGTTGAATTTTCTGGGTTGATTTGGGGATTCGGTGTTTCGATCGGAGTATCAGATTTTGTCTATGTGGCTTTCCGGATAAATTTTAGAATATGTTAAAAAGTTCGACCGGATATAAATACCCAATTTTTCCCCTGTCGGGAAATTTCCAAGTGTTGGATTTTTCCGTAGTTTAACGACGTTCTAAGTAGTGCAAGTAACGCGATGGACCCTCTAGAAGACAACAAACCTTAACTCGATTATGTGACCGTCTTGAACTGCCCTTTGAACCTTCGGGTTTGGGGCAGTACGGCGTGCCACATGTGAGGCGTTCGCTTGACCCTTCTACGGCTGGACCGTTGGTACTGAGGCACGAACTGAATGTTGTTAGACTTATTTCATGTGTTGATCTGTATTGGGAAAACTTGGGTGTTTGAATGTTCGATCGGCAAGTTTAACATTTTCTAATTATCTGGAATGTGATACTATAATTGGAATTCACAAGAAGTTATGAGATAACTGAATGAATGTTATAAACATAGCACTTTAGTCTCACTTGATCGGTTGCCACGGAATTTTGATGTGATCAAAAGTCCGTCGCAATCACATAGCGTACGTGGATACTCGCCGGGTAAACTTAATAGACAGCCTCACTCCATAGCCCCGACCAAGTGACTGTAGGAGAACCCCGTCGCCGAAAGCATCCGTTCGGGTGCTCGCGGCAGCGGTGTTCCGCCTTGGTGCACTTCGTCGACGGTATCAGGGGTGCGGCCGCCTACTGAAGTTTGCGACGAGCATTCGATTAGGATGTCGGGAATCCTGTTGAATTGCCCGACTTGATATTGAAAAGAGTTTTCGATTTTGAGACTAAAATGCGGAGTTTATAATTGTTAGGCATGCGATGTCTAAGTAATTCATTTGGTCAGGCATGCGATGTCTGAGGTGGTTGCAGATTCCAACTGTTGTAGTTTTACACTTTCTTTTCTGTGACCGTAAGTGTAATATGTGATATCGCCGGTTTCGTTGCTATATGTCAACGACAATTGGGATGGATATATTTACTTACGTTGATGACATGTGATGTTATGTGTTGCTGGATATGTTGTATTGGATCGTCGTGTTTGAATAGCCGGGGGTTTTTATGTGAGATGAGTGTTTTTCATTTTCATTCATGTAAAAACTTGTATGTAATATTCTTTTATTGGGGCGCTTCCAGGTTGCGGAAGTTGTCACCGTTTGTATATTATTTACTTTTCCGCATTAGGATAGACCCAAGGAGGAGGGCACAAGTAACCGGGTTCTGGAGTCCAGTGGGAGACCAACTTGAGGAGTCGAGTCCGGGTCTCCTAACTCTAGAATTGGTAGGGTTGCTTGCCGCTCTCGTAGGGGTCTAGGGGTGTGGGTTTGGCTATTCATCACGACCGTGGAATCCGTGTTTTATACTGGCTCGTATTGAAAACACGGACGTCCTAGAATATCCAATATTTCATATGATTCTTCTGCTGCGATATCTGTGATGTGATCATGTGATGTTCTATGATAGATAAAGTATATAGTATATATGATATATTATATAGACGTTACTTATGTTTTACACCCGTGCTAGCCCTGCCCCGCTCTGTCGTTAGTTACCTAACCTAATGGTGCACGAGGGGACATCGAGGCGAATGCGGATGGCATAAGTGTACGTCGTATTTATCTATGATGTTTAGGTACTTAAATGATGGGACTTCATTAATGTGATTAATGAAATAAAAGAAACCTAAAGATGTTGTAGAATCGAATTTCAAAATAAAACAGGTAGCTACAGTTCTTGCTTTGCACAGCGGTATATGTGATATATCCTGCACCTTATTCGATTAGGAAAGGACCGAGATCCCTTCACCGGGAGTGACTCCTTTAGCAATAACTGGCAGATGCTACACACTCGGTTTGTCTTTTGATTGCTTTAAAGTGTTTTTGCTTTGCACAGTGATATATATGATATATCCCGCACCTCATTCGACGAGGAAAGGACCGACGATCCCTTCACCTGGAGTGACTCCTTTAGCAAAACTAGAAAAGCCTAAAAAACACTCCATTTTAAAATCATTTGATTCTACAACGATATCAAGTTCATTACGCAATAGGTTTTCAGAAAAACCTGTCGTAGCCCTCCGTCATTTCAGATAAGTAGTAGTTAGTATTCGTGCTGCGTTTGTTGGCCTTTGTCAAGGCGCAGTGTGCGGTAGCTAACTGGTGCTTATCTGCTTATGCATATGATGCAGATTGAGTTAGGGTAGTCGTGCGACCTTGTTGGCCTTTGTCAAGGGTCGTGCGGGTGGGTTTGATTCAATCAGGAAATGACGGGTTGAACTTGACTAGCATCCTATGGTTTGTTGGCCTTTGTCAAGGTCATAGGAGGTTAGGGGAAAAATATTATCGGGAATATCAAGTGTTGAAATTTGCAATGAGATTGCATACCTTCTATGAGATAGTTGGATCCCGATACCCGCTGCGAGTAAGTGTTACTCCTGGGAGAGTTTTACACATTACAATTAGCCGATCAAGTAGGTGTCTAGAAAGGTGTTAACGAGGTTACGCCTCTGGGCAAACGAGGTTTACATTAATTAGGTTCGTGCGAAAGCACGGAGGACCTCCCTCAAAGTACCGACACTGGCCTGGCTGAAAGATTGGCGAACTTGTAGTGTGTAATTAAT
This sequence comes from Agapanthus africanus, assembly GCA_030015575.1. Lineage (NCBI taxonomy): Eukaryota > Viridiplantae > Streptophyta > Magnoliopsida > Asparagales > Amaryllidaceae > Agapanthus > Agapanthus africanus. The sequence continues at coordinate 499,414,583 of CM057344.1, read as the reverse complement.
CCCGGCTAGTCTTTCCTTTTAGGGTTTGAAGGAAGATTTGATAAAAAGCAGTGGGAGCCATCCTGATTAGATAAAATAATAACCAATCTGATCTTGCAAGAGCATACGCTGAGTGTTTTCTTCTCTCTCTCTCCAGGTAGCGACCATATCACGCCTTAATCAAGATAATAATACGGAATATTGACCGAACCCGCTTGTTATACTGAGCTGGGGAACGTTGGTCCCGCTCCAACTTATAATTGTTATAAGACAGAGCAGGAAATAGGGGATTACCAGAATTCCCGTGCCGCCCAAACGAAGAGAGTGCATGCTGATGCATCATCTTCGGGTGTGTTCATTACAAAGAACTGTTTCTCAGTATCCTCTGCGTCCTGGGTATTTGATACCAAATCAGGATCCCAGATATGTAATCTGTTACATAGGGCTACAGAAAGGTAGAGAACTGAGAACGGGTGATAAGTTTCATGAGGCAGAAAACGGGGCAAGTGTTGCAGCCAAGTCTGTTGGTCACTGTCACCCTGTATTCCAAATACATTGATTCTGAACGAATGTTATTAGATACCGAACCTGTTATGCAAAATCATATCTGTCTCTTTATTAGTAAAGAAACGATAAAATTTTGTATTGTTGGATAATGTTTTGAATATTTCCTATATCAAAAGTTGATCGGTTCAGGCACGTAATCTAAAACCATTGATGTTCTAAATCAAACTACAGTTCTTTAGTATACAGAACACACACAAGAGGAAGAGTTCAGAATTGAACGAGTCCTTCTTGAGGCATTGTAGACTAGGTCAGATCAATGCGACCCGACTGGCTAGAGTTACATAAAGATGCATATTTAAATTAGTTTGAACTTACATCTTGTGGAACTCGCCAGTCATGTCACAAAGATAAGATGAGCATAGCTCCGTTTAATTGAAACAGAGAAAGAGTTAGTAAACTCTTGGGATGATACATGTTGATGTATGTAAGGTCCCCTGTCTACACATACCAGGACTGGTTCTTTATACTTCATTATATTCTCTGATGATCTCTCAAAATTCAGACCTATGTTCCTGTTGAAACACAAGTCCGAACCTTTTGAGATATTCACAGAATATAAGCGAGAAGTTGAGAACCAGAATACAGGTATAAGTATTATGTCCTATGATGAGATCAAGGAGGAGAATACTTGAGCACGGAAATACTGGACTATTCTAAAGGAGAATGAGATTCTCTCTCAGCATTACTCCTCCGTATACACCATTGCACGATGGTATGTCGGGGCGGAGCAAATACACCCTATATGATATGGTGTGCTCTATGATGAGTACTGCTGAGTTACCTTTTTCCTTTTGGGAGTTATGCACTTGAGAAACTGCATACCTATTGAACAGGGTTCTAATCAAATCAGTTGCCTACCACTTCATATGTGATATGGAAAGGGAAGAGCCCATGTCTTAAGCTAGTTAAGATTTGGGGTTGACCGGCCTATGTCTAAAAGCAAAATCCGGACAAGCTCGAGGCAAGATCTGTTATGTAGAACTGGAAATGTTCCAGCTATACAAACTGCAGCTGATGATTTGATAGAACCAAAGGATTCAGTAGATTCCAACGAACCTCAGCCTCTCCGCCGATCTAGTAAGGTTCCTCACCCACCTGAGAGATACTTCGGTTTCTCTATGACAGTGGGAGCGAGGATTGCATCATGAGATGATGACCGAACTAGTTTCGAGCTGGCCATCAGGAGTGTGACTCTGTAAGAATGGCTGGATGCTTAGCGATCTGAGATGGAATCCTTATACACCAACAAAGTATGGACTTTGGTTGCTATATCTGAAGGGTTAAATCCCCATCAGGAGCAAGTATATCTTGAGAAGATTACTTGGTGTAGATGGAAAAGTTGAGACTTTCAAAGCTAGACTTGTTAAAGCTTTTCGTCATCGACCAGATGTGGATCATGAGGAAACCTTTTTCTAAGGAGCTATGCTTAAGTCCATCCAGATCCTACTTGCCACGGCTACATACCATGACTACGATATCTGGTGGTTGGGTGTCTTGACTGCTTTTCTAAATGATGATTTGGAAGAGAGCGTCTATAAGTACACAGCCAGAGGGCTTCGTAGACAATGGGAGCAGCGGAAACGTGTGCAGGATGCTTTATAGGATAAAGCAGGCATCGCGGAGTTGGAACATCTGTTTTGATGAATTATTCAAAGAGTTTGACATCATCAAAATGGTAGATGAACCTTGTATAAAAAAAAGGGTAGTAGGGAGTATGGTGATGATCCTCGTAGAGTACGTGGATGACATACTCTTGATAAGAAAGGAGTTTCTTATGCTACGCTCGATAAATCTCCGCTTATCACAATGATTCTCCATAAAGGATCAAAGTGATACCTCCTAAATCCTGGGTTTGGATCTATGAGATAGATCTAATTGGATGTTAGGATTCTCACTAGTTGTAGTGAGATGGTATCAATCGATCCTGGGAAGAATCACTGGAAGGGTTCCAGGGTGATAAAGATGACTGAATGTCAGTCACAGGCATTGTCTTTACCCTCAGGGAAGGGACGGTATGTTGGAAGAGTTCCAAGCTAGATACCGTGGCATATTAGACGATTAAGGCTGGATACATCGCTACTTAAGATGCTACCAAAGAAGCAGTCTGGGTGTATATTGGTTCATGAGATGAACTACGTTCCTACCATTGTGAGACAATGGAGTTGTGGCTCATGCCGAGGAACGCCGGTCCCATCAGTGATCCAGACTTATTCTAAGGCAGCATCGCCTGATCATGGAGATAGTTGATCTCCAGGGTGATCGAGGTTAGGAGAGTAGATTCAGAGGACAACACAGCGGATCCACTCACAAAGGCCTGTTCCCAGAGAGAGACTTTTATGGGATGGTTGAGTATGAGATACTGCAACCACTGCTATCAGATGGCCCTAGTGCAAGTGGGAGATTGTTAGTTATATGTATGCCCTAGAGGCCATTACTATACATAGGATGTATATTCTAGTGGATGCTGGGACATATATAGGGAGGACTTTCTTGCTCGACATGATAGTATGCTATCTGGTTGATCTTTAGCTTAACGTGTACACTGATTGTCTCCCTGTTACATGTTGGTAAAGCCCTTAGGATCTGTGCTTGACTACCTGGACTATGATGCGGATCATACTAGTGGGGACATGGTAGTCCATAAGTACATCCTTCAAAGTCCCTAGTTGTGGGTGTATCGAGACGGGGCATCGATATACCAGAGTAGACTAGCGTATACCTTCTCGACCCATACAGATGGGCGATGGATGATCCCATATCCATTGGTGTTTGACATCGGAGATGATATACGGGTGCTCAGTGGAGACTGGGTACACTGGACGGACTCGCCGAGAACTCCCAGATGGTATTATACCTCACGTCAGATGGCAGCTCTCTGGTGACACTGGTACAAAGTAGTCTGTTGACCCGAGATCGTCATAGAATCTTGTGTGGTTCCCACTGTGCTTTGATTTCCATCTTACCACGTCCAAGAAGGCGTGCAAAACGGTGGTTTTTGGGTACAGTCCCGAGTCACATAGAGGTAATGAGCGATAGGAGGGGATTCGTCTCTCCCGGTATAGGGAGTTGATGTTGCGCTGTGCTCGATTGGCTATAACAGGAAATCCCTGGCCAGGGTTGTTGAGATTTACTGGTAAGTGTTACCAGTAGTTTCTCGAATTGTTATAGACCTCATATCGACACGACTTATCGAGCTATTGGGGTCTGACGTTTACCACCCCTAGGCGAGATATGCGACATATCAGACGATCAGACCGGACTGTACGGTAGTGTTACTGGTTGGATTCACTGGAGTGTGAGCGGGCTTGCTCGTCGATCTTCTGATCGCTCAATACCCGGATGGCCGTTACGTTTAGCAGACCGCTTGCGGCTTGTGGGTGTTTGATATGATCATCATCTGTTGCCGGCGTATTGACGAGTCTTTAGAGTCCTACACAGAGATTTCCTGGCTCAAGCGAAACGAAATAGGAGCGCATATGAGATATGTGCGGGACCGAGAATAATGCGTGTATGTGATACCGTATTCTGTTCTCGCGATGAATGTATCGAATGGTTGTATGCGATATAACCTATTTATCGAATCAAGGATTGATTCGATAAGCCGATACATTGTATACTAGTCGGTTATATGCGATTTGACCGGGTCGTTAAATCAAGTGTTGATTTAATGATTTAATGCATAATTGTATATTTGATATATTACTTTGCACTAACTAGTATTGGTTCACTTTAAACGGATTTTCTCACTTGGATTGTGCGCATTATATATGTGATATGATTTTGTGCACTTGCTTGTATCATGTTTGATGATACATGCTTTTTGGTTAAGTGTAAAGTATTAAACCTTGGTTAATGAAATGGTTAGGGTTTATTATTTGTTATTCATTTATCTTATTTAATTATCCATTTATTTTTGATAAATGAATAAAAGAAAAGAGAAAAGAATGGTGGCTAATTTTGTTTCATGTTGAAGCTTCTTGAAGCTTTGATCAAGTCAACCATTCTTATCTCATCCTTAACCCTAACCATTTCCACTAACCCTAGTTTAATCTCTACACTTGACCATGGTTTAGATTATGATAAGTTTTCATTTTCTTTTCATTTTTAAAATAACTTATCATAAGACTTTCTTCTTCTTCTTCATCTTCTTCCATGAAGAAAGCAAGCTCCATCAATGGTGATTGATGGAATTGAGTGAGAAATCCAATTCTAAAGTCTACCCACTTCCTATTTCTTCATCCTCTACCTCTTGCCAAGTAGTAGAGTGTGTTTTCTTCATAAGTTTCTTGACTTGGTGAAGTCGGAGCTTGATTTAGCGATGCCTCGACGTAGATCATCTTCGGCATGGACATCGTTGACCTAGCCCGTCCATTCTCCGATGAAGCCGACGCTTGAGCCCGGGACTTGTTATGGACAGCGAGGAGACTTCATTGCGGAGCTATGGAGGTGGAGAACCGGATCTACAAAGGTTGTATTTCCGTATCTCTTAGTTAAGTGTTAACTAGTTATCTTTTCGCCTAGAAATCTAGCCGACGATCCATAGTCTAGGGTTTCTCGGCACCGTATTTTTGAAATTTGCATGGTTGATGCCTTGTGAGACCTCATTAGGGTGCCTAGGAACCCTACAGTTTAAACTATACACCAAACTATCATGTATCATCAAGCATGATACAATCAAATGCACAAAAGTATATCTCATATACAATGTGCACATCAAGTGAGAAAATCCATTTAAAGTAAACCAATACTAGTTAATGCAAAGTAATATATCAAATATATAATTATGCATTAAATCATTAAATCAACACTTGATTTAACGATCCGGTCATATCGCATGTGACCGACTAATATCCAATGTATCGGCTTATCGAATCAATCCTTGATTCGATAACTAGGTTATATCGCATACAACCATATCGATACATTCATCGCGAGAATAGAATATGGTATCACATACATGCATTATTCTCGGTCCCGCACATATCTCATATGCGCTCCTATTTCATTTCGCTTGAGCCAGGAAACCTCTGTGTAGGACTCTAAAGACTCGTCAATACGCCGGCAGCAGGTGATGATCATATCAAACACCCACAAGCCACAAGCGGTCTGCTAAACGTAACGGCCACCCGGGTATTTAGCGATCAAAAGATCGACGAGCAAGCCCGCTCACACTCCTGTGAATCCAACCAGTAACACTTACCGTACAGTCCGGTCTCGTCGTCTGATATGTCGCATATCTTGCCTAGGGGTGGTAAACGTCAGACCCCAATAGCTCGATAAGTCGTGTTGATATGAGGTCTATAACAGTTCGAGAAACTACTGGTAACACTTACCAGTAAATCTCAGCAACCCTGGCCAGGGATTTCCGGTTATAGCCAATCGAACACAGCGCAACATCAAATCCCTATACCGGGAGAGACGAATCCCCTCCTATCGCTCATTGCCTCCATGTGATTCGGGACTGTACCCAAAAACCACCGTTTTGCACGCCCTCTTGGACGTGGTAAGATGGAAATCAAAGCACAGTGGGAACCACACAAGACTCTATGACGATCTCGGGTCAACAGACTACTCTGTACCAGTGTCACCAGAGAACTGCCATCTAACGTAAGGTATAATACCATCTGGGAGTTCTCGGCGAGTCCGTCCAGTGTACACAGTCTCCACTGAGCACCCGTATATCATCTCCGATGTTAAACACCAATGGATATGGGATCATCCATCGCCCATCTGTATGGGTCGAGAAGGTATACGCTAGTCTACTCCGGTATATCGATGCCCCGTCTCGATATACCCACGACTAGGGACCTTGAAGGATGTACTTATGGACTACCCTGTCCCCACTAGTATGATCCGCATCATAGTCCAGGTAGTCAAGTACACATCCTAGGGGCTTTACCAACATGTAACAGAGAGACACCCAGTATACACGTTAAGGTAAAGTTCAACCAGATAGCATATTATCATGTCGAGCAAGAAAGTCCTCCCTATATATGTCCCAGCATCCACTACAATATACATCCAATGTACAGTAATGGCCTCTAGGGCATACATATAACTAACAGTATTCGTGTTCCTGGGAACGCGGATGCGGGTGTGTATGCACGGTTGACAGAGACAGAGGCAGAGGATTCTCATTATGGTTGTTGACTGTTGACTTTTGCTAAACCCTAATGAGAATAAGAAATATGATTAATGATAATATTAATTAAGTTTTATTGTGCCATGGTTGGGTTGAAAGGTTGACTTTGTTGACTTGTTGACCGGTTGACTAGGTTGGACTTGTTGACCATCATCATGACAATGGCTATCATTTCTTGGCATTGACCTTGGCTTGCTAGTTTGTTCACAAATTGCATTTAATGCATGAAATGATATGGCCATTTTGAAATGATAACAACCATCACATAATACTCAATTATTATTATGAGTTATGATTATTTTGGATTATGAGAGCAGGGGTGAGAAAAGTCTTGCTCATTTCTATCATTCTTATTCTCTCTCATCCTCAAGCTCTCCCTCTTCCTCTTGCTCTCTCTCTCTAGTTCATGGTTCTATTTGTCTCATGTGTTGAGAAGTAAGAACCATAGAGATAAAACCCAAAACACTTCTCTACTCATCCTAGCATACAAGGTCTAGCAAACCAAGTGTTCTAGTTTCCTCAAGAATGAGGTTGAAGCCAAAGGTAGAAGCTTTCAGGTGGATCCATCTTCTGCACAAAGAAACGACGAGGAGAGAACCATCCGACCACCACAAGGAGTCCAAGAGAAGGAGTTCAAGTTAAGGTATAACCCCCTAACCGAGTAGGTAAAACTCCTAGTTAGGTTGTTAGATAGTTTTTAAACAAAGATCCGTATTTTGAGTCCATGTTACCACCCAAAGAAAAATCGTTTTTCATCATTTCCGCAACCCCAAAGAACCGGGGACGGGTAACGTGGACTTACAAATTATGCGATATTGCGTGCTTTTTGAAAAAGGTTTACCAAAATAACTTTCTCACATTTTGGTTAGCTTAATTAATATTTTATTATTATTTTTTTTGGGTCACACACACTTGTGCATATTTACATGGAGGGGATTGCTTAGTGTTAACCTTGCTAAGTAGACATGACACTTTAATCTAATCCATGCCTTAAGTTAATCCTTGCTTGTTTAACTTTAACCATAAATCTTTGATATTTGTGAGAGATATTTCCCTTTGTGTTTTGGAATGAGAGGAGGTGGCAAGGTGACTCATGAGGAGAGTCATGCTCGCATTAATGGTGAAGTGAGGGAGAGAGTTAATGCAAGGTGCACTTACCTTACACACACCTCTCATCTCATTAACACTTCATACGCTCTCATTCTCTCCCACTCTATCTCTTTCTCATTATTTTCTCATTCCCTCTTCCCTCAAACTGATCCCTACACTACCCCTTCACTAAACCTTCACATACTTGATTAAATCTTACCCAAATCACATCCCAAGTCTTGTTTTGCCTCTAAGATCACTTGGAGCTTGGAAAGCTAGGATCTTTGAGCTTCTGTGGTTAGGTAATGATCTCTATCTGTTAAGTAGGTCTTTTTAATGTTGCATAGCTTATTACTTTCAGTTTAGAAGACTAAAAGTAAAGTTTCGTGCACATATCGTATTTTTAGTATCATATTATGATATCTGTGATCTGCTGTGACCCAGAGTGTGTACTAGAAAATCTAGCAGTGTAGTTGTGTTGTACTAGAGACCCTAAGCTTTCACCTGAAGCGCGAACTCCTGGAGCTCGGATTTGGCCGGCGACATGAAGGGTATTTCCGGCGACCTTGGCCTTTGGGTAGAGTTTGGGCTTGGGTTTTGTAGGGTAGCTGTCTGCAGTTGTTTAGAAGTGTTTGGTACTGTTTGATTTTTGAGTTTTGACAGTATACAAAATCTGGGATCACTTTGCTTGTTTCTAGTGTTACGACTACCCGCGTTACGTTATCCGACACGGTACGTGTACCTTGTGTAGCTTTGCTCTTGGGTTGGTTTCGTAATGTCGCTACGCACGTTAGCCACTAGCCGAACACTTGAGAGTATGTTTGTAGTTGGTGCATCGGTCAAACGTAGTTTGTACGTGTTATTGGTCGATTGCTAATATGAACTTGTTATGTTGTTATATGATTTTAGGGTCGCAGGCGGGGACTTCGGACGCTACGACGAAGGTAAAGAGAGTGGTTGGCTTTACTTAGCCTAAGATCATCTGTGAGTAGATTTAACATCTACAGGGGAATCGCCCGCATAGCGTTATGCATCTGGGATAGATTAAATGACATGATTATTAGTTACAAGTATATGGACATTGATTGTGGATGTGTACAATTGTTGCATATCTCATTTCCTATTGTATATGGACATAGTATTAATGAGACACAACACCATTATTGAAAGTTCATGTTACATGAGCACTAATTGTATGTTACACACACTCCGTCGATAATTGCCATGACACGCACAACCCTATACATATGTGATATTGTATTGATAAGGGATATTGAGACATGATCCTTATTTCCATTGCGCATATGAGATATAGCTGTCACCTATACATACGTGATACTGTATTGATTAGGGACATTGAGACATGATCCTTATTTCCATTATGCATATGAGATATAGCTGACACCTATACATACATGATATTGTATTGGTTAGGGACATTGAGACTTAACCTTATTTCCATTGTGTATAAGAAAGATAGCATACACATATACCTACATGCTTACACATATGCCTTGCTATGCCTACATGCTTGCACATATACCTATAGGGTATTGTATCATTATTGACAGGTATAGACACATATTTTTCTATAACTACATGTTCACCCTTATATGATGTTGCGTTGGATTTTTGAGAAATTAGGAGCCGCATGATATATTTAATAAGTTGTTGTATTTAAATAGCGGTTTTTCCTTTATATGCTCATATTACTGTTTTATGTTGCATATATTATATTTCATGGATTTACGCATTGAGATATGGATTTCATATGATGTTTTCTGGATGTTTTACTCCTGATGATATATCAATGGTATGGGATGCTGTTATATATGTATATATTTATCAGTGGTATGGGATGTTATATATGTCTATATATAATATATATCATCATAATGATCTATGCAAGTATTCTTATTCTTTACTTAATGTTTTCTGGATTTGAGGACCGTGGTAGTTCATGAAACTATGCATTGTTTGAAAAACCCAGTTTCTCTTGATATGATATTTCGACGCGTCAACCACGTGATTTCTCGGTTCTGAGATTGGCATGCGATACCCAATTCGAGGAGCGGGAGGTACCGTCTGCGGGTACACGGTGGACCCGGTATGGTACCGCGGGGCGAGAGGTGATTTCGTTGTGTAGACGATGAGCCTGGAAGAGGGACCACTACCTACCGGTGATATTATTTGGACTCGGCGGATATCTGGAGGATACTGACCGGAGTTATGAGACGTATGGATACGTGGATTTCGAGTGTTGGAGCTGGACACTCGGGTTCTGTGAGACGTATGATACGGACATGAGGGCCGGTCCTGGTGACGGCGCTTAACAGATGAGTATTTTCGTATCGATGCTGGACACTAGTTTTCATTATGTTTTCGGGTGTCGATGTCGGACACTCAGGTTCCATGAGACTTACAGGATATGAAGGCCGATCTGAGGATGCGGTGCCTTTGGTATTAGGATTTAGATTGTCTTGATGGACACTGGTCCTGCCACGCTGAGGATTCCGTGAGGATGACATATTTTATCCCATACTCAGCATTTATTTGATATGCATTGCTTTATGTATTAGTTGTACCTGATAGAGCACCTTTCATGACTGTTGCAAATACATATTGCCATATTATACTATCATTTTGCATATGATAGCTTATTGCAGTACGTGTATACCTGCGATTACCTGCATATGTTATTTACTATTTACAAGTTAGCAACTCACCCCCGTTGTGCCACAGTATTTTGCAGGTGTCCCTCAGAGTGGTAGCGGCAGGGCTTCTTCTTATCATATCATCTTTTGCAGCTGATACCGCTACGACTGACTGTGTACAGTTTTTCTATAGGTGGGGTTTGCGGCTATCCGATGATTCTCATTTGTATATTCATTGTATCTTTTACTCTCCATCTACCACTTTCATGTATTGATTTAGAAACGAGATGTGAGGACGATATTGTATATTATTTTGTGATTATGGAGGTCTTTTATGCTGTGGTCACTTTATATCGTCCATTTCTTCGCTACGGCATCGTATATTTGCTTGTGGTGGTTGTTTTCCGCCTATGGGCATGTATTTGCTCCCGTTTGGAGATGCTTTACCTATATCTTTTGTTGTACCCTTTTTGGGGCTAGTTTTTACAAAGGAGGTGCTGCCAAATTTTAATGGAAATAAATTTGGACTTTAATGATTTTTACTTGAGATTCCAAAAGTTTTACAATGTTCTTATTATTTACTACTTTTGATGGTTTAGATTGCTGGGTTTTTGGCTTACTTAGATTGCGTTACGCCTATAGACGTTAGGACCGTTACGTGCCAAATTTTGGGTCATGACAAAGTTGGTATCTGAGCGCTAGGTTTTACCTTTCGGAGTGTAGGATGACCTTGGTATGATGGAGAAGGCAACTTAAGCAGAGTGACGTAGTGTGTGTATGTCCGCGGCATACTTACGACACGGTACTCCACCTAAGTGACCTAAGTACTAATTGCTTGAAATCCCTTCCATGATGATATATATCTTTGTGATTCGATTTTCGTGTTCATATCGAATCATATTTCCATTTCTAGCCACTATGCCGCCGAAGACTTTGAGGACTTAGAGAGAGGCTGTGAGAGCCATGGTCAGAGTTGACTCGTTTGGGACGAGGACTGACCAAGATGGTACACTCGCTGTACTGGAGCAGATTGATCCGCCTTCGATAGATCGTATCGCTAGGCTAGAGGCAGATATGCTGGATTTGCGCCAGATGATGGGATCGTTGGTTGAGGCCAGTCGAGCACAGCGACAGGTGGTTGCTACCCCTGTTACCCTGTTATTCCTTGCTATCAGCACACAACATTTTGTCACATATACATCAGCAGTAGACGCAGCCCTACTAGATTAGGAGCATCTTTCCGAGACTTTGGAAGTTCTGGAACCGAGGAGGGCGCGTATAGGTGAATCGGCCCAGAGACAGATGCATAGTCGTCGCGATAGATTTCGTTTACGTCACGGGAGTAGCAGAGGCTTGAGATGAGGACGGTTGTTTAGCTCTTATTCCCAGGAGTGTCAGCAGTCATCGTATGGATGTTTCCGGTACGGGAGTTTCCATCACCTCGTCTGGAATTGTTCCTTGGTACGTCAGAGGTGGGCAGTAGTACCATATGATACCTATCACTTTCACCTCTGGGAGCGTTTCCCCTTGCGCCTGTTGTCGCACCGCGTCAGAGTTATGTTCAGAGAGGTCATGGTCGCGGAGGGTTCGTTCAGAGAGTACATGATGGTAGAGGAGGAGGACAGCTAGTTGCTGGTAGAAGGCAGGCACGAGTGCTTGCTTCTACTCATCGGGACGCGCGGGCGTCCAATGCAGAGTTTTCAGGTATTCTTTTTCGCATGATCTTTGGATGCGCATATTGTTTAATTCGGGATCTATGCACTCGTTTATTCTACACACTTCGTGCCGAGGTTGGGCCGAGAGTCATGTATGCTAGATCAGCTATTTGTTGTGTTTACTCCTGTCAGCGATTCTTTTGTTGCGCGACACGTGTTTCGGTCTTGTGCCATTTTGATAGGAGATAGAGATTCATCCGTCGATTTGATCCTTCTAGAGATGTTGGACTTTGACGTTCTCCTGGGCATGGACTGGTTAACTACGTGCTATATGTCTGTGGACTTCTGTGAGAAGACAATCAGATTTTGTTTTCCCGGCGAGTCAGTTCTTGTTGTTGTTAGTTATATGTATACCCTAGAGGCCATTACTGTACATAGGATGTGTATTGTAGTGGATGCTGGGACATATATAGGGAGGACTTTCTTGCTCGACATGATAGTATGCTATCTGGTTGCTCTTTATCTTAACGTGTATACTGATTGTCTCTCTGTTACATGTTGGTAAAGCCCTTAGGTTGTGTACTTGACTACCTGGACTATGATGTGGATCATACTAGTGGAGACATGGTAGTCCATAAGTACATCCTTCAAGGTCCTTAGTCGTGGGTGTATCGAGACGGGGCATCGATATACCAGAGTAGACTAGCGTATACCTTCTCGACCCATACAGATGGGCGATGGATGATCCCATATCCATTGGTGTTTGACATCAGAGATGATATACGGGTGCTTAGTGGAGACTGGGTACACTGGACGGACTCGCCGAGAACTCCAAGATGGTATTATACCATACGTCAGATGGCAGTTCTCTGGTGACACTAGTACAGGTTAGTCTGTAGACCCGAGATCGTCATAGAGTCTTGTGAGATTCCCACTGTGCTTTGATTTCCACCTTACCACGTCCAAGAGGGCGTGCAAAACAGTGGTTTTTGGGTACAGTCCTGAATCACATGGAGGCAATGAGCGATAGGAGGGGATTCATCTCTCCCGGTATAGGGAGTTGATGTTGCGCTGTGTTCGATTGGCTATAACCGGAAATCCCTGGCCAGGTTTGCTGAGATTTACTGGTAAGTGTTACCAGTAGTTTCTCGAACTGTTATAGATCTCATATCGACACGACTTATCAAGCTACTAGGGTCTGACGTTTACCACCCCTAGGCGAGATATGCAACATATCAGACGAACAGACCGGACTGTACGGTAAGTGTTACTGGTTGGATTCACACGAGTATGAGCGGGCTTGCTCGCTGATCTTCTGATCGCTCAATACTTGGGTGGCCGTTACGTTTAGCAGACCACTTGCGGCTTGTGGGTGTTTGATATGATCATCACCTGCTGCCGGCGTACTGACGAGTCTTTAGAGTCCTACACAGAGGTTTCCTGGCTCAAGCGAAACGAAATAGGAGCGCATATGAGATATGTGCGGGACCGAGAATAATACCAGTATGTGATACTGTATTCTATTCTCGCGATTTGTATCATTGGACGGTTATATATGATATAGCCGGGTTACCGGATCAAGTGTTGATTCGATACATTGATACACTTGATATTAGTCGGTTATATGCGATATGACCGGATCATTAAATCAAGTGTTGATTTAATGATTTGATGTATAATTATATATTTGATATATTACTTTACATTAACTAGTATTTGTTCACTTAAGATGGATTTTCTCACTTGATGTGCACAAGTAGTATATGTGATATATTTTTGTGCACTAGATTGTATCATGTTTGATGATACATGCAAATTTGGGTGTATGTTTGCTTTAAACCATCTTTAGGTTAATGGTTAGGTTTTAATTTGTTTTTATTTATTTTCTTTATTCATTTTGGCAAAATCAAATATGGTGGCTTTCTTTGTTTTTTTTTTTTTTGAAGCTTCATGAAGCTTTGATAAGTCTAGCCATTTTGTCTTTTGCCTTAACCTCACCATTAAACCTAAACCCTAGTTTATTCTCTACATGTGTTAGCTTCACCCATGGTTGCATTATGATAAGATCACTTGATTTATTATTATTCATTAATTCTTTTTCTATTCTCTTCTTCTTCTTCTTCTTCTTGATGAAGAAAAAGAAAGCTTGCTTGAAAATTATCAAGTGATGAATCCAAGTGAGAAATCCAAATCCAAAGTGAACCCACTTCCTATTTCTTCATCCTCTACCACTTGCCATGTTGTATAGGGTGTTTTCTTCACAAGTTTCATGACCTAGTGAAGATGGAGCTTGAGTTAGAGTTGCCTCGACGTAGATCATCTTCGGCATCGAAGTCAACGACCTAGCCCGCTCATTTCCCTGACGAAACCATCGCTAGAGTCCGGAATCCCGGTGATCGCAGCGAAGGGACGTCATCACGGAGCTAAAGAAGTGGTGGACCGGATCTACAAAGGTTGTATTTCCATTCACTTTGTAGCAAAGTTGTTTGCTTGTTTGCTTTTCGCCTAATCTCTAGTTAACGATCTCAAATTAGGGTTTCATGGCACATGTAAAATTTGAATTTGGCATGGTTGATGCCTTGTGGAACCTCTTTAGTATGCCTAGGAACCCTACAGTTGTGCAGGGTGACCGTGGTTCCGCCCCTCACAGCTTGATTTCAGCCTTTAACGCTAGTCGGTTTTTGAAGAGAAGATGTCAAGGATTCTTGGCTTTCATTTGTGATACCGGAGCCACAGTAGATTCGCTGGACCGGGTTCCTATTGTGCAAGAGTTTCCGACGTTGTTCCATATGAGCCGGCGGAGCTTAGGGAGCTTAATGATCAGCTGCAGAGTAGCTAGATAGGGGGACTTGTACGTCTAAGTGTTTTTCTTTATAGAGCTCCTACTCTGTTCGTCAAGAAGAAGGATGGCAGTTTCAGGTTGTATATTGATTGATTGTCAATTGAACTGAGTTACGGTGCCGATTAGGCATCCTTTACCTCGTATTGACGATTTCTTTGATCAACTCCAGGGTTTGAGACATTTTTCTATGTTTTATTTGGGATCGGGTCATCATTAGTTGCGGGTTCGGAGTGATGACATTCTGAATATTGCTTTTGTGCGCGCTACGGGCTTTATGAGTTTTTGGTGGTGTCGTTGGACTAACCAATGCCCTAGCAGCATTCATGGATGTGATGAACCAGAATTTTTTAATGCCCTAGCAGCATTCATGGATGTGATGAACCAGAATTTTTTCAGGCCGTTCCTCGACCAGCTTATTGTTGTGTTATCAATGACATTCTGGTCTATTCCAAGAGTCGTGAGGAACATGAGCAGCACTTGAGGATTGCTTTGCAGACATTGAGAGAGCAATAGTTGTTTGCTAAATTACTGAAGTGTTTCCTTCAAGCTTTATTGTGTTGACTTCCTATGTCATGTGGTTACGCGAGACGGTATTCGTATGCACCCGAGGGAGATCAAGGCCGTACAGCTTTGGCCCAAACCTGTTCAGTGACAGAGGTCTGCAGCCTTTTGGGCTTAGCCGGTTTTTACCGCCGTTTCGTGCAGGATTTCTTGAGTATCGCTGCACCGTTGAACGTACTGACAAGGAAGGGAGTTCCTTTTCTTAACCGAGGCATGCGAGCTGAGTTTTCAGCGGTTGAAGACTCGGTTGATTACTGCACCAGTTCTATCTTTTCTTTCTGGATCGGGCGACTTTGTATTTTACTGTGATGTTTCGTGAGTGGAGCTCGATTATGTACTGATGTAGCATGATAGAGTTATCGCTTATGCTTCCCGACAGTTAGAGGAAGTACGAGAAGGATTTATACCACTCATGATCTTGAGATGGCCGCGGTGGTCTTGTGCTGGAGATTTGGGGACACTACTTGTACGGAGAGTCGTGTAAGATTTTCACGGACCACCAGAACATAATCTTCCTGCAGCGGGACTGTTGGATATATGTATGCCCCAGAGGCCATTATATGATAGTTGATGTATTTATACATGTATATATATATATATTCGGTGTACATTCTTGCTCGACATGATAGTATGCTATCTGGTTCTTCTTTATCTGACATGTTGATTTGATCATGCTTTTATTCATTCACACATGTTGATAAAGCCCTGAGGATATAGGTTTGACTACTATGATGATGATAGAGATCATACTAGTGGGACATCTGTAGTTTATAAGCATATCCTGGAATGTCCCTAGTCGTAGGTGTATCGAGACGGGGCATCGATATACCAGAGTAGACTAGCGTATATGATACTAAACCCATATGATGGGCGATGGGTGTTCCCACATTCATCGATGTTTGACATCGAGATCGTATACGGGTGCTCAGTGGTGACTGGGTACACTGGACGGACTCACCGAGAACTCCTATATGGAATTATATCTATCGTCGGATAGCAGTTCTCAGGTGACATTGGTGCAGGTTAGTCTGTAGACCAGAGATCGTCATAGAGTCTTGTGTGTTCTCCCACTGTACTTTGATTACCACCCTACCACTGCTCTACTGAGTCGTGCAAACAGGTGGCTGTTGGGTCCCGAGACACACGAAGGCGATGAGCGATAGGAGGGGTTTCGTCTCTCCCGGTATTGGGAGTTGATGCTGTGCTGTGGTCGATTGGCTATATCAGTAAGTCCCTAGCCAGGGCTGTTGAGATTTACTGATAAGTGTTATCAGTAGTATCTCGATCTGTTATAGACCATTCATCGGCACGACTTATTGAGTTGTTGGGGTCGATGTTACCATTCCTAGACTCGATATGCAGCATATCTGACGAAGAGACCGGACTGTACGGTAGTGTTGCCGGTTGGCTCGACGGGAGTTGTGACAGGTTCGCTTGTTTTCTTCTGATCGCTCAATACCCGGGTGGCCGTTACGTTTAGCTGACCGCTTGCGGCTTGGGGGTGCTTGATATGATCATCACCCACTGCCGGCGTATTGATGAGTCTTAGAGTCCCACAATGGAGTTGCCTAGTCCAGGCGAAACGATGTGGTGCGCATATGAGATATGCGCGTGGACACGGTTAAAATGCGTGTCTGAGATACCGTATATTAATCGGGAGGTTTGCTTTTGGTCGGGTCGTATGCGATATGACCGGGTTGCTAAATCAAGTGTTGATTTATCATTGACCATTAGTTTCTCATTTTAAACCCTTTCTTTTCTTTTTGTTGTATGCATGCATGTATGCATTTATTCTCACTCATGCACATAGGATGTGCATGCACACATACATGCATACATAATCTATCATGGTTGTTGATATAGTGGATGGTGGCAATATAAGACTCACACCGTATATAAATATATAGATATTATTTATTGGAAAAGAAAAATGGAAATGGAAATTGTAATCATGGTTTAATGTTTTATTCTTTCACTAACCCTTCGGTTGAGCCATGATTCATTTTCTATGGCCATTTTTGTTCCAAACTAAAATATCTAGATATTTTATAACTATGGTTAAGAACGAGAAAGTGAAAATATATATATTTTCATTTCTCATTTTTATTCATAAGTTCATCATTATCTTGAGCTCTTTACAAGCCATCATCTTCTTCCTCCTTTCTCACTTGCTCTCTACTTTTCTCAAGTGAGCAAAAGAGTCACCAAGTTAGGACTTTGAAGTGAGAAAACAAACTACATCACCATTCTACACTAGTCTTGCCCATTAGTGTAGAGTGTTAGCTTCCATTTCTTCTCTTGATCCAGTGGAGCTTCAAGCTTGGACAAAAAGGACTCCGGGTGGATCATCGTGGACGTAGAGGATCTCAAACGAACCTTTCTCCAACCCTCAAGTAGCCAAGGAGTCTAGTGTAGGGAGCTACAAAGGTTGTACTCTCAAAACCCTAGCTTTTACTACTTGTGTTTATGTTAAAGTTATGTTGCCCTAAACATTCTTGCATGATCCTTAAGATAGTTTCTTTAGCACCATATAAAATTTATATATGGCATGTGTGTTGCCTCCAAACCCTTGTAGTGGTGCTGTAGGAAACCCTTCATGGTATCAGAGCCAAGCTAGAGCTATAGGCGACGTTTAGGCGAAGTTAAAACTCCGATCGAACTACGAAATACGGATTTTTGACCCTTCTCTGGACACTTTTTGAAACTGTGTTTTTTTGAATTAAAAATACTTAAAAAATTCAGCAGGTAAATATAAGCAATACTGTAGAAAACGACACCATGATCCGTACATATGGCCACGGAACCGCGGCCATACCTTGCTTGTGTAAGTCCATGTCACGCACCCCACGAACTTGCGGGAAGGCGGAATATATGAAAAACGATTATCAAAGCTTCGTAACACGGACTTAAGCGCCTGAATCATGTCTAAACCATTACTAGCAAACTACGAAAGGTTTAACTACTTTGATTCGAAGTTATACCTCACGTTACTTGTCCTTCGGGTCTTCATCACTGTCCTCCACTCCTTGTAGGCTCTTTGGAACGTCGGCACCTCAACGGCCTCCTCGAGTCAAAGACGATCCCCCCGAGAGCTCCTACTCCAAGCTTGACCTCTAACTTGAGTAACTAGGTTTCTCTAAGTGCTAATCTAAGCAACCTAGGTGATATAGAGTTGGATTATGGATGTATTAGTCTAGCTAACCCTTGATCTCAACACATGAGAGGTTAGGGTTAGGATTTGAAGAGAGAGAGCTTGAGGAGAGAGAAGGTGAGAATGAGAATCCTTTTGGATAAATGATATCATTTGTGTATATATGAAACATATCATATATATTAAATGAATAACAAATAATGATATATCATCATGTTTCATTAATACACTAAGTGATTCATCACATGAGTCATATGAATCATAAATGAATCATTAACTCCATGGATGATTCACTCTCATGACTCATTAATCCAATAAATGCAAATGCCACCTTACCCTCCAAGTCATCATCCTTCTAGAAGCTTCCCGACAAATTACGAGAACGCCCCTTCTATCCGTGAAAATACGGAAAAACTTTAGACCGTATAAATCCAATAATCCGATACTAGAATCTGGCTTAAACCAAAACCGACTAGTAAAAACTGTCCGAACATCGTACGTGCGTAAAAACACGTATGCGTCCGAACCCTGTCGTAAAACCATACGACCTCTATATCGTTTCGCCCGAAGAAGGGAAACTCTCTGTGTGGGACTCTAATGACTCGACACTACGCTGGCAGTGGGTTTAACCACAGACCGTAAGCGGCACTAGCTGTGCGTAACGGTCCCCAGGTAGATGTCGATAAGAAGGCCGATGAGGAAACCCATCCGAACTCCTACTGAGCCTGCTGTGACAATCTCCGTACAGTCCGGTATGTTCGTCTAGGACTCTCTCATATCAGGCCTAGGGGGTGGCAAGCGTCAGTCCCCTAAAAACGGTATAAGTCGTGTAGGAGCTTACCCCATTACACCTTGAGAAACTACTGGAAAACCTACCAGTAAATCCCGCTTGCCCTGGCCAGGGACTTTGAGTAATGGCTCTCTGACACAGCGCGATATCAACTCCCAATACCGGGAGAGACGAATCCTATCTAACCACCACTGCCTCCAAGTACTCGAGACTGCACCCAACTGCTACCTGTTTGCACGACTCTTTTGAGCCGTGGTAGGGTAGCAATCTAAGAACAGTGGGACACACTCGAGGCGAAGTAGCAGTGTCAAGTCTGCGGACTATGCTGTACTCATGTCACCTGGGAATTGTTAACTGACGACGGGTATAATACCAACCAACAGTTCCCCGCGAGTCCTGTCCGGTGTACCCGTAACCTAACGAGCACCTGTATACTATCTCCAGTACAACGTACTGATGGCTGTGGGATAGACTATCTCCCCAACTGGGATGAGAAGCGTACACACTAGTTTACTCCGGAGTAACGATGCCCTGTCTCGATAATCCTACGACTAGGGACCTGTATAGGATGTTGCTTATAGACTACCCAGCCCCCACTAGTGTGACTGCCATCACAACACTGGTAATCAAGCAAAGATCCTAAGGGCTCTACTAATATGTATAAGCGATACGTTACAAGAAACATATGCACATATTAAAGCAGACACAAACCAAGTAGCATACTACCATTTTTAACAAGACTTTCAATACAACTGTGAATATCCCAAGCTTCCATTAAGTAATATACAAACTAGTATGATATAGTAATGGCCTTCTAGGGAATAAACACTAACAATCTTCCACTTGCACTAGGGCCATGTACTGGCATATCGCAGACTTATCATCTTGAATAGCCTCTCGAACTGCGTCTGAGGAATGGCCTTTGTGAATGTATCAGCAGTGTTATTCTCTGTATCTACTCTCTTTACCTCGATCTCCCGGCGATCTACGATCTCCCTGATCAGGTGATATCGCCTTAAGATGTGTCTGGACTTCTGATGGGACTTGGGTTCCTTCGCTAAAGCTATAACGCCGTTGTTGTCGCAATACAGAGGTATTGGACCAACACTGGTAGGAACCACCTGAAGTTCTGTGAGGAACTTCTTCATCCAGACAGCTTATTTTGCGGCATCGCAAGCAGCTATGTACTCCGCTTCCATCCTTGAGTCAGCAACGGTCTCCTGCTTGGAACTCTTCCAACAGACCGCCCCTCCATTGAGGGTAAAGACATAACCCGACATGGACTTGGAGTCATCCTTGTCACTCTGGAAGCTGGAGTCGGCAAAGGCCTCGATCTGGAGGTCTTTTCCGCCATACACCAAGAACATCTTCTTAGTCCTCCTCAGGTACTTCAGAATGTTCTTTACTGCTATCCAGTGATTCTCCCCTGGGTTTTCCTGATACCGGCTTACTACGCTCAATGCGTATGCTACATCTGGTTTGTACATAACACCGCATACATTATAGAGCCTACTACTGAAGCGTAGGGTCTAATCGACATGCGATCCCTTTCCAAATCAGTCTTGGGAGACATCTCTTTGGAGAGGGTGATTCCGTGACAAGCTGGTAGGTTACCTCGCTTAGAATCTTCCATACTGAATCTTTTCAATATGGTGTCTATGTACCTGGACTGTGAAAGTCCCAACATCCTCTTTGATCTATCACGATAGATCCGGATCCCCAGAATGTAGGTGGCATCACCCAGGTCTTTCATAGAGAACTTCTGTGACAAGAATCTTTTGACTGACTGTAGCATAGGAATATCATTTCCTATTAGGAGAATGTCATCTACGTACAAGACGAGGAATACAACAACTCTCCCTACAATCTTATTGTATATGCATGGTTCATCTGGATTTTTGATAAAGTCGAATTCTTTGACAGTATCATCAAAACAGATGTTCCAACTCCGCAATGCTTGCTTTAGTGCATAAATGGAGTTAAGCAGCTTGCATACTTTACCGCTGCTCCCACTCTTAATGAATCCCTCTGGCTGATCCATATAGACACACTCTTCCAAATTACCATTTAGAAAGGCCGTCTTTACGTCCATCTGCCAGATCTCATAATCGTGGAAGGCAGCAATAGCAAGAAGGATCCGAATGGATTTCAGTATAGCCACTGGAGAAAAGGTTTCGTCATAGTCCAAACCAGGTCTTTGACGGAAACCCTTTGCAACAAGTCTAGCTTTATAGGTTTCAACCTGTCCATCTACACCAATCTTCTTTCTGAAGATCCATTTGCATCCTACGGGTTTTACCCCACCTGGAGCAATGTCCAAAGTCCATACTTTGTTAGTGTACATGGATTCCATTTCGGTCTGCATTGCATCCAGCCATTTTACCGAGTCGCCGCTCTGAATGGCTTGCTGGAAGCTAGTAGGGTCATCATTATCAATGATGCAATCTTCTCGATCCTCGTCTATGAGAAAACCGTAGTATCTCTCGGGCGGATGAGACTGCCTACTACTTCTGCGGATAGGCGCAGGTATGTCCCTTTCTTCTGAAACCTCATGTTCAACCATACTTTCAGTAACAGCTTGTGGTTCTGGAATTTCTTCAAGTTCTACTGCGCTCCCACTCTTCTGATTTTCTAAAAATTCAGTTTCTAAGAAGCGGGTATGACGAGAAACAAAAACCTTTTGTTCCTCAGCGTTATAGAAGCAATATCCCATGGAGTTCTTTGTGTAAGTCCATGCTGCCTCTCCCGGTACTTACGGGCATGCGGAATTTGATGAAAAACAATTTTCTAGAGGCGGCAACATGGACTCAAACCGGATCTTTGTTAAACTATCTACCTAACTGTAGGGTTCCTAGGCACACTAATGAGGTCTTTCAAGGCATCAACCATGCCAATTTCAAATTTTACAAGTGCCGAGAAACCCTAATACGGATCGTTAACTAGAATTTTAGGCGAAACAAGCAACTAGTTAACAACTTAACTAAGTGAACGGAAATACAACCTTTGTAGATACGGTTCTCCACCTCCATAGCTCCATGATGAAGTCTCCTTGCTGTCCAAATCAAATTCCGGGCTCTAGCGTCGGCTTCATCGGAGAAAAGGGCGGGCTAGGTCATCGACTACGATGCCGAAGATGATCTACGTCGAGGCAACACTAGATCAATCTCCCAGTTCACCAAGTCATGAAACTTGTGAAGAAAACACCCTATACTACTTGGCAAGAGGTAGAGGATGAAGAAATAGGAAGTGGCTTCACTTTAGAATTGGATTTCTCACTCATTTCATCAAATCACCATTGATGGAATCAAGCTTCTTCATCTTGAAGAAGAAGAAGAAGAAGAAAATATTATGATAAGTTAATTAAAATACAAAAGAAAATGAATACTTAGCATAATATGAACCATGGTTAGGTGTAGAGAATTGACTAAGGTTAGACGAATGGTTAGGGTTAAGCATGAAGACAAAATGGTCACTTTGGTCAAAGCTTCATGAAGCTTCAAGATGCAAACAAGAATGAAAGCAACCATTTTGTTTTCTTATCCATTTCTTTTTAATCCAAATTAAAACAATAAATGAATGAATAAATAAAAACCCTAACCATTTACTTAACCAAGGTTTAATTCTTTACACAAACCCTAGCATTCATGTATCATCAAACATGATACAATCAAGTGCACAAAAGTATATCACATATACAACTTGTGCAATGCAAGTGAGAAAATCCATTTAAAGTGAACCAATACTAGTTAATGCAAAGTAATATATCAAATATATAATTATACATTAAATCATTAAATCAACACTTGATTTAACGATCCGGTCATATCGCATATAACCGACTAGTATCCTATGTATCGGCTTATCGAATCAATCCTTGATTCGATAACTAGGTTATATCGCATACAACCAATCGATACATTCATCACGAGAATAGAATACGGTATCACATACACGTATTATTCTCGGTCCTGCACATATCTCATATGCGCTCCTATTTCGTTTCGCTTGAGCCAGGAAACCTCTGTGTAGGACTCTAAAGACTCGTCAATACGCCGGCAGCAGGTGATGATCATATCAAACACCCACAAGCCGCAAGCGGTCTGCTAAACGTAACGGCCACCCGGGTATTTAGCGATCAGAAGATCGACGAGCAAGCCCGCTCACAATCCTGTGAATCCAACCAGTAACACGTACCGTACAGTCCGGTCTCGTCATCTGATATATCGCATATCTTGCCTAGGGGTGGTAAACGTCAGACCCCATTAGCTCGATAAGTCGTGTCGATATGAGGTCTATAACAGTTCGAGAAACTACAGGTAACACTTACCAGTAAATCTCAGCAACCCTGGCCAGGGATTTCCGGTTATAGCCAATCGAACACAGCGCAACATCAACTCCCTATACCGGGAGAGACGAATCCCCTCCTATCGCTCATTGCCTCCATGTGACTCGGGACTGTACCCAAAAACCACCGTTTTGCACACCCTCTTGGACGTGGTAAGGTGGAAATCAAAGCACAGTGGGAACCACACAAGACTCTATGACGATCTCGGGTCAACAGACTACTCTGTACCAGTGTCACCAGAGAACTGCCATCTGACGTAAGGTATAATACCATCTGGGAGTTCTCGACGAGTCCGTCCAGTGTACCCAGTCTCCACTGAGCACCCGTATATCATCTCTGATGTCAAACACCAATGGATATAGGATCATCCATCGCCCATCTGTATGGGTCGAGAAGGTATACGCTAGTCTACTCTGGTATATCGATGCCCCGTCTCGATACACCCACGACTAGGGACCTTGAAGGATGTACTTATGGACTACCATGTCCCCACTAGTATGATCTGCATCATAGTCCAGGTAGTCAAGTACTCATCCTAAGGGCTTTACCAACATGTAACAGAGAGACAATCAGTGTACACGTTAAGGTAAAGAGCAACCAGATAGCATACTATCATGTCGAGCAAGAAAGTCCTCCCTATATATATCCCAGCATCCACTACAATGTACATCCAATGTACAGTAATGGCCTCTAGGGCATACATATAACTAACAATCTCCCACTTGCACTAGGGCCATCTGATAGCAGTGGTTGCAGTATCTCATACTCAACCATCCCATAAAAGTCTCTCTCTGGGAAAAGACCTTTGTGAGTGGATCCGCGGTGTTGTCCTTTGAGTCTACTCTCCTGACCTCGATCACCCTGGAGATCAACTATCTCCATGATCAGGTGATACTGCCTTAGAATATGTCTGGATCACTGATGGGAAGGGTGTTCCTTGGCATAAGCTACAACTCCATTGTCTCACAATGGTTGGAACGTAGTTCATCTCATGAACCAATATACACCCAAACATCCTCTTTAGTAGCATCTTAAGTAGCGATGTATCCAGCCTTTATCGTCTAGTAAGCCACGGTATTTAGCTTGGAACTCTTCCAACATACCGTCCCTCCAATGAGGATAAAGACAATGCCTGTGACAGACATTCAGTCGTATTAATCACCCTGGAACCTT
Source organism: Agapanthus africanus (assembly GCA_030015575.1). NCBI lineage: Eukaryota > Viridiplantae > Streptophyta > Magnoliopsida > Asparagales > Amaryllidaceae > Agapanthus > Agapanthus africanus. The sequence continues at coordinate 499,389,635 of CM057344.1, read as the reverse complement.
TCCAGTGATTCTCCCCAGGATCGATTGATACCATCTCACTTTTGCTAGTGAGAATCCTAACATCCAATTAGATCTATCTCATAGATCCAAAACCCAGGATTTAGGAGGTATCACTTTGATCCTATATGGAGAATCATTGTGATAAGCGGAGATTGACCGAGCGTAGCATAGGAAACTCCTTCCCTATCAAGAGTATGTCATCTACGTACTCTACGAGGATCATCACTATACTCCCTACTACCTTTTTTGTATATACAAGGTTCATCTACCATTTTGATGACGTCAAACTGTTTGACTGCTTCATCAAAACAGATGTTCCAACTCCGCGATACCTGCTTTATCCTATAAAGCATCTTGTACACGTTTCCGCTGCTCCCACTTTCTACGAAGCCCTCTGGCTGTGTACTTACAGACGCTCTCTTCTAAAACATCATTTTAGAAAAGTAGTCATGACACCCAACCGCCAGATATCGTAGTCATGGTATGTAGCCGTGGCAAGTAAGATCTGGATAGACTTAAGCATAGCTCCTTAGAAAAGGTTTCATCATTATCCACGCCTGGTCGATGACGAAAACCTTTAACAAGTCTAGCTTTGAAAGTCTCAACCTTTCCATCTACACCAAGTAATCTTCTCAAGATATACTTGCTTCTGATGGGGATTTAACCCTTCAGATATAGCAACCAAAGTCCATACTTTGTTGGTGTACATGGATTCCATCTTAGATCGCTAAGCATCCAGCCATTCTTACAGAGTCCCACTCATGATGGCCAGCTCGAAACTGGTTGGGTCATCATCTCATGATGCAATCCTCGCTCCCACTGTCATCGAGAAACCGAAGTATCTCTCAGGTGGGTGAGGAAACCTACTAGATCGGCGGAGAGGCTGAGGTTCGTTGGAATCTACTGAATCCTTTTGTTCTTTCAAATCATCAGCAGCAGTTTGTATAGCTGGAACATTTCCAGTTCTACATAACTGACCTTGCCTCGAGCTTGTCCGGATTTTGCTTTTAGACATAGCCCGGACAACCCCAAATTTTAACCAACTTAAGATATGGGCTCTTCCCTTATCATATCACATATGAAATGGTAGGCAACCGATTTGATTGGAACCCAATTCAATTGGTATGCAGCTTCTCAAGTGCATAACTCCCAAAAGGAAATAGGAAACTCAGTAGTACTCATCATAGAGCACACCATATCATATAGGGTGCATCTGCTCCGCCCCGATATACCATCGTGCTATGGTGTATACGGAGGAGTAATTCTGAGAGAGAATCTCATTCTCCTTTAGAATAATCCAGGATATCCGTGATCAAGTATTCTCCTCCTCGATCTCATCAAAGGTCATAATACTTATACCCTTATTGGTTCTCTACTTCTAAATCATATTCTATGAATATCTCAAAAGGTTCGGACTTGTGTTTCAACAGGAACATATGTCTGAATCTTAAGAGATCATCAGAGAATGTAATGAAGTACAAAGAACCGGTCTTGGCATGTGTAGACTGGGGACCTTTATACATCAACATGTATCATCCCAAGAGTTCACTAACTCTTTCTCTGTTTCCAGTAAACAGAGCTATGGTCATCTTATCTCTGTGACATAACTGGCAAGTTTCACAAGATGTAAATTCAAACAGATTTAAATATGCATCTAAATGTAACTTCAGGCAGTCGGGTCGCATTGATATGACCTAGTCTACAATGCCTCAAGAAGAATTCGTTCATTTCTGAACTCTTCCTCTTGTGTGTGTTCTGTATACTAAGAACTGTAGTTTGATTTAGAACATCAATGCTTTTAGATAACGTGCCTGAACCAATCAACTTTTGATATTGGAAATGTTCAAAACATTACCCAACAATACAAAATTTTATCGTTTCTTTGCTAATAAAGAGACAGATATGATTTTGTATATCAGGTTCGGTATCTAATAGCATTTGTTCAGAATCAATGTACTCAGGTAATACAGGTTGACAGTGACCAACAGATCTGGCTGCAACTCTTGCCCCGTTTTCTGCCTCATGAAACTTATCACCCGTTCTCAGTTCTTTACCTTTCTGTAGCCCTATGTAACATATTACATATCTGGAATCCTGATCCGGTATCAAATACCCAGGACGTAGAGAATAGAGAAACAGTTCTGTATAAAGAACACACCCGAAGATGATGCATCATATGCACTTTCTTCGTTTGGGCGGCATAGGAATTCTGGTATTCCCCAATTTCCTGCTCTGTCTTATAACAATTATAAGTTGGAGCGGGACCAACGTTCCCCAGCTTAGTATAACAAGCGGGTTCAGTCAATACTTCCGTATTATTATCTTGATTAAGGCATGAAATGGTCGCTACCTGGAGAGAGAGAGAAGAAAACACTCAGCGTGCGCTCTTGCAAGAATAGATTGGTTATTATTTTATCTAATCAGGATGGCTCCCACTGTTTTTATCAAATCTTCCTTCAAACCCTAAAAGGAAAGACTAGCCGGGATTAATTACACACTACAAGTTCGCCAATTTTTCAGCCAGGCCAGTGTCGGTACTTTGAGGGAGGTCCCCCGTGCTTTCGCACGAACCTAATTAATGTAAACCTCATTTTCCCAGAGGCGTAACCCCGTTGACACCTTTCTAGACACCTACTTGATCGGCTAATTGTAATGTGTAAAACTCTCCCAGGAGTAACAATTACTCACAGCGGGTATCAGGATCCAACTATCACATAGAAGGTATGCAATCTCATTGCAAATTTCAACACTTGAAATTCCCGATAAGATTTTGCCCCTAGCGTGCTATGACCTTGACGAATGCCAAACAACCCATAGTCCGCTAGTCAAGTTCAACCCGTACATTTCTTGATTGAATTAAACCCACCCGTACGACCCTTGATGCATGCTAAACAACGCCGTACGAATACCCTAATCCAATCGCATCGTATGCTAGCAGATAAGCACTAGTTAGCTACCGTACACTACGCCTTGACGCATGCCAAACAACCGCAGCACGAATACTAACTAGTACTTATCTGAAATGACGGAAGGCTACGACAGGTTTTTCTGAAAACCTATTGCGTAATGAACTTGATATCGTTGTAGAATCAAATGATTTTAAAATGGAGTGCTTTTGATGCTTTTCTAGTTTTGCTAAAGGAGTCACTCCCGGTGAAGGGATCATCGGTCCTTTCCTTGTCGAATGAGGTGCGGGATATATCATATATATCACTGTGCAAAGCAAAAACTCTTAAAAGCAATCAAAAGACAAACCGAGTGTGTAGCATCTGCAAGTTATTGCTAAAGGAGTCACTCCCGGTAAAGGGATCTCGGTCCTTTCCTCATCGAATAAGGTGCAGGATATATCACATATACCTCTGTGCAAAGCAAGAACTGTAGCTACCTGTTTTATTTTTTTTGAAATTCGATTCCACAATATCTTAGGTTTCTTTTACTTTCATTAATCTCATTAATGAAGTCCCATCATTTAAGTACCTAAACATCACAGATAAATACGACGTACACTTATGCCATCCGCATTCGCCTCGATGTCCCCTCGTGCACCGTTAGGTTAGGTAACTAACGGCAGAGCGGGGCAGGCTAGCGCGGGTGTAAAACATAAGTAACGCCTATATAATATATCATATATACTATATAAAGTATCCATCACAGAACATATCACATGATCACATCACAGATATCGCAACAGAAGAATCATATGAAATATTGGATATATTAGGACATCCGTGTTTTCAATACGAGCCAGTATAAAACACGGATTCCACGGTCGCGATGAATAACCAAACCAACACCCCTAGATCCCTACGAGAGCGGCTAGCAACCCTACCAATTCTAGAGTTAGGAGACCCGGACTCGACTCCTCGAGTTGGTCTCCCACTGGACTCCAGAACCCGGTTACTTGTGCTCCCCTCCTTGGGTCTATCCTAGTGCGGAAAAGTAAATAATATACAAAAGGTGACATCTTCCGCAACCTGGAAGTGCCCCAATAAAAGAATATTACATATAGATTTTACATGAATGAAAATGAAAAACACTCGTCTCACATAAAAACCCCCGGCTATTCAAACACGACGATCCAATATAACATATCCAGCAACACATAACATCACATGTCATCAACGTAAGTAAATATGCGCATCCCAATTTCCGTTGACATATAGCAACGAAACCGGCGATATCACATATTACACTTACGGTCACAGAAAAGAAAGTGTAAAACTACAACAGTTGGAATCCGTAACCTGCATAGACATCGCATGCCTAATCAAATGAATTCCTAAGACATCGCATGCCTAACAATTATAAACCCCGCATTTTAGTCTCATTATCGAAAACACTTTTCAATATCAAGTCGGGCAATTCAGCAAGATTCCCGACATCCTGATCGAATACTCGTCGCAAACTTTAGTAGGCGGCCGCACCCCCGATACCGTCGACGAAGTGCACCAAGGCGGAACACCGCTGCCGCGAGCACCCGAACGGATGCTTTCGGCGACGGGGTTCTCCTACAGTCACTTGGTCGGGGCTATGGAGTGAGGCTGTCTATTAAGTTTACCCGGCGAGTATCCGCGTACGCTACGTGATTGCGACGGACTTTTGATCGCATCAAAATTCCGTGGCAACCGATTAAGTGAGACTAAACTGCTATGTTTATAACATTAATTCAGTTATTTCATAACTTATTGTGAATTTCAATTATTGTATCACATTCCAGATAAACAGAAAATGTTAAACTTTCCGATCGAACAGTCGAACACCCAAGTTTTCCGATACAGCTCAACACATGAAATAAGTCTAAAAACATTCAGTTCATGCCTCAGTACCAACGGTCCAGCCGTAGAAGGGTCAAGCCAACGCCTCACATGTGGCACGTCGTACTACCCCAAACCCTAAGGTTCAAAGGGCAGTTCAAGACGGTCACATAATCGAGTTAAGGTTTGTTGTCTTCTAGAGTGACCATCGCGTTACTTGCACTACTTAGAACGTCTTTAAACCTCGGAAAAATCCAACACTTGGAAATTTTCCGGCAGGGGAAAAATTAGGTATTTATATCCGGTCGAACTTTTTAACATATTCAATAATTATCCGGAAAGACACATAGAAAAAGCTTGATAATCCGATCGAATAAACGAATCCCCAAAACAACCCAGAATATTCAACTCTTGAATAAAAATTAAAAATTTCCATAAAATCCAGCACCATAAAATAGGAATTACTGTGAAAAAATGGTTGGCTGATGTCATCAATTGGCCGCGGAACCGCCGCAGAAGCTAGGCTTCTGCCGCGGTTCCGCCACAGTTTAGAGGTATCTCATGGCCAATTTTGCACCGTAATTCTTAGAATTTCCTTCTGACTTTTTAAAGCATTTTTAATGTGGAAAAAACCAATTTTTTGAAAAAAGTCCAGAGAGCATGAAATTTTGAGGGTTTCGGGCTCGTTCGGCTTTCAAACTTCGTCTACGCATCGCCTAAGCCTCTAGCTAGGCTCTGATACCACTGTAGGGTTCCTAGGAACACTAATGAGGTCTCTCAAGGCATCAACCATGCCAATTTCAAATTTTACAAGTGCCGAGAAACCCTAATACGGATCGTTAACTAGAATTTTAGGCGAAACAAGCAACTAGTTAACAACTTAACTAAGTGAACGGAAATACAACCTTTGTAGATCCGGTTCTCTACCTCCATAGCTCCATGATGAAGTCTCCTTACTGTCCAAATCAAATCCCGGGCTCTAGCGTCGGCTTCATCGGAGAAAAGGGCGGGCTAGGTCATCGACTACGATGCCGAAGATGATCTACGTCGAGGCAACACTAGATCAAGCTCCCACTTCACCAAGTCATGAAACTTGTGAAGAAAACACCCTATACTACTTGGCAAGAGGTAGAGGATGAAGAAATAGGAAGTGGGTTCACTTTAGAATTGGATTTCTCACTCATTTCATCAAATCACCATTGATGGAATCAAGCTTCTTCATCTTGAAGAAGAAGAAGAAGAAGAAGAAAATATTATGATAAGTTAATTAAAATACAAAAGAAAATAAATACTTATCATAATATGAACCATGGTTAGGTGTAGAGAATTGACTAAGGTTAGATGAATGGTTAGGGTTAAGCATGAAGACAAAATGGTCACTTTGGTCAAAGCTTCATGAAGCTTCAAGATGCAAACAAGAATGAAAGCAACCATTTTGTTTTCTTATCCATTTCTTTTTAATCCAAATTAAAACAATAAATGAATGAATAGATAAAAACCCTAACCATTGACTTAAGCAAGGTTTAATTCTTTACACAAACCCTAGCATTCACGTATCATCAAACATGATACAATCAAGTGCACAAAAGTATATCACATATACAACTTGTGCAATGCAAGTGAGAAAATCCATTTAAAGTGAACCAATACTAGTTAATGCAAAGTAATATATCAAATATATAATTATACATTAAATCATTAAATCAACACTTGATTTAACGATCCGGTCATATCGCATATAACCGACTAGTATCCTATGTATCGGCTTATCGAATCAATCCTTGATTCGATAACTAGGTTATATCGCATACAACCAATCGATATATTCATCACGAGAATAGAATACAGTATCACATACACGCATTATTCTCGGTCCTGCACATATCTCATATGCGCTCCTATTTCGTTTCGCTTGAGCCAGGAAACCTCTGTGTAGGACTCTAAAGACTCGTCAATACGCCGGCAGCAGGTGATGATCATATCAAACACCCACAAGCCGCAAGCGGTCTGCTAAACGTAACGGCCACCCGGGTATTGAGCGATCAGAAGATCGACGAGCAAGCCCGCTCACGCTCCTGTGAATCTAACCAGTAACACTTACCGTACAGTCCGGTCTCATCGTCTGATATGTCGCATATCTTGCCTAGGGGTGGTAAACGTCAGACCCCAGTAGCTCGATAAGTCGTGTCGATATGAGATCTATAACAGTTTTAGAAACTACAGGTAACACTAACCAGTAAATCTCAGCAACCCTGGCCAGGGATTTCCGGTTATAGCCAATCGAACACAGCGCAACATCAACTCCCTATACCGGGAGAGATGAATCCCCTCCTATCGCTCATTGCCTCCATGTGACTTGGGACTGTACCCAAAAACCACCGTTTTGCACGCCCTCTTGGACGTGGTAAGGTGGAAATCAAAGCACAGTGGGAACCACACAAGACTCTATGACGATCTCGGGTCAACAGACTACTCTGTACCAGTGTCACCAGAGAACTGCCATCTGACGTAAGGTATAATACCATCTGGGAGTTCTCGACGAGTCCGTCCAGTGTACCCAGTCCCCACTGAGCACCCGTATATCATCTCTGATCTCAAACACCAATGGATATGGGATCATCCATCGCCCATCTGTATGGGTCGAGAAGGTATACGCTAGTCTACTCTAGTATATCGATGCCCTGTCTCGATACACCCATGACTAGGGACCTTGAAGGATGTACTTATGGACTACCATGTCCCCACTAGTATGATCCGCATCATAGTCCAGGTAGTCAAGTACACATCCTAAGGGCTTTACCAACATGTAACAGAGAGACAATCAGTGTACACGTTAAGGTAAAGAGCAACCAGATAGCATACTATCATGTCGAGCAAGAAAGTCCTCCCTATATATATCCCAGCATCCACTACAATGTACATCCAATATACAGTAATGGCCTCTAGGACATACATATAACTAACACTAAGAACCTAACTAAGAGTAGTTAACTACTCGGTTAGGGGGTTATACCTTGCTTTCTTGAACTCCTTCGTCTTCTACACTTGATGGTTGTACGGATCGGCTTCATCCCGTCGTCTCCTTGCGTCGAAGATCGATCCACCCGAAAGCTTCTACCTTTGGCTTCTTCTTCGAACTTTGAAGAAACTAGTTCACTCGGTTTGCTAAACCTTGTGAACTATAGTGAGTAGAGGAGAGTGTGTTGGGATTTTCTCTATTGTTCTTGCTTCTCAACTCAAGAGACAAATGAACCATAGACTAGAGAGAAAGGGAGAGCAAGAGGAAGTGGGTGAGAGCTCAAGCCAAGAGAGAGAATGGAAATGATAGAATGAGCAAGACTTTTCTCTCTTGGCTCTCATAATCCAAAGCCATCATAACCAAAAATAGCAATCAAGTATTAGTGATGGTTTAAGCTACAATAGCCATATCATTTGATGCACTCATTTTGCACAAGATAAACAAGCATGCAAAAATTCTTTGCCATGAAATGATAGCTATTGTCATGATGATGGTCAACAAGTCCAACCTAGTCAACCGGTCAACAAAGTCAACAAGTCAACAAAGTCAACCCCTCAACAACCATGTCACTATAATAATTAATTAATATTATTGTTAATCATATATCATATTCTCATTAGGGTTTAGCAAAAAGTCAATGGTCAACAGGCAACAGTCAACAACCCTAATGAGAATCCTCTGCCTCTGTCTCTCCGTCAACTGTGCAAACACACCCGCATCCGCGTTCCGAGGAACACGAATACATACTAGATAAAACCAATCCCAAAACGTACACTAGGATCTGGCTTAAACCAAAGCCCGCTAGTGTTAACTGTCCGGACACTGTACGTGCACAAGCGCACGGATGTGACCGAACCCTGTCGCAAAACCATGAGACCTGTCGCAAAACCATGCGACCTCTACTCTTTTGCCTAAAGGCGAATAGCTTTCTGTGTAGGACTCTAAAGACTCGACACTACGCTGGCAGTGGGTTTAACCACAGACCACAAGCGGCACTAGCTGTGCGTAACGGTCCCCTGGTAGATGCCGACAAGAAGACTGACGAGGTGAAACCCATCTGAACTCCTACTGAGCCTGAATGTGACAGTCTCCGTACAGTCCGGTCTGTTCGTCTGATACATCACATGGCAGGCCTAGGGGGCGGTAAACGTCAGTACCCTAATAGCGGTACAAGTCGTGTCGAAATGAAGCCCAGAACACCTTGAGATAACACTGGAAACCTACCAGTATATCTCGCTTGCCCTGGCCAGGAACTACTCGTGTAATGGCTCTCCTAGACACAGCGCGATGTCAACCCCCAATACCGGGAGAGACGAATCCTGTCTAACCGTCACTGCCTCCAAGTGCTTCGGGACTGCACCCAAAAACTACCTGTTTGCACGACTCCTTTAAGCCATGGTAGGGTAGTAATCAAAGTACAGTGGGAACACACTCGAGGCGAAGTGAAAGTGTCAAGTCAGCGGACTAAGCTGTACTCATGTCACCTGGGAACTGATAACTGACGATAGGTATAATACCAACCAACAGTTCCAGACGAGTCCTGTCCAGTGTACTTGTAACCTAACGAGCACCCGCATACTATCTAAAGTACGACGTACTGACGGCTGTGGGAAAGACCGTCTCCCACACTAGGATGAGAAGCGCATACGCTAGTCTACTCCGGAGTATCGATGCCCAGTCTCGATAGTCCTACGACTAGGGACCTGCATAAGGATGTGCTTATAGATTACCCAGCCCCCACTAGTGTGACTGCCATCACAACTGTAACGTTTTGAAAATCGTTTCGGTGAAATTTCGAAAAAATCGGTAAAATAAGTGGGTTTTCTGTAAAAAGTTAAAATACAAATATCTTATTATAAAAATTAAATATATATATTCTAACTATGTAATTGCTATTATTTGGTGTTTATTGAGCCGCTGGTGAAATTTCAAATTTTCTGAAAAAAATATTATTTTATTATTATTTTAAGACGTCACTAATACATTTAATTAGGGAAAATTACAAATTGGAATGAGTTGAAACAAATTTTGTGCATCATAAAACATTAAATAAAATTTTATCATGTGGTCTTTGGAACGAAATCATTTGCCAAAACGGTTTAGAAATTATTGAAGAAAAAAGGCTTTTTTTTAGCGTAAATGGATGCTTGGGGTATTGTATTTATCATTTTTCATCACCCCACACCCGTACCCACACCCACACACCCCCACTTTTCATCACCCCACACCCGTACCCACACCCACACACCCCCACTTACTCCTCCCAATGGCTGAATTCAGCAGTTACCATATTTTTCCCCACTTGATTTTCAAAGGAAAAGATATGAAAGAAAAGAAAAGAAAATGGGTAAATTAGGTGGACTTTTGACCTTACCTTGACCTTGACTTTCCTACCTTGTATTTTCTCTACCTCCCTCTCTCTCCTCACACTCCCAATCAGGCCGAGCCCCTCCTCCCAACAGCAGCAGCCCCCCCCCCAAAATCCCACTCTTTTCTTCATCAAAAAAATCCACAAATCACTTCAAAATCCATGCAAAATTCAAATCTAAATCCAAATCCGACCCCTACCCATTTTAGCTTAGCCCGTATAGCATGGATCCTTGTGAAAAGAGGGCATTTTGGGAGGCCATGGATACTTGTGGATCTTCATATGTTTTGGGTATAATTCTAAACATTTTTGTTGCTTAATTTGTTACTAATTTCTTACGCTAATTTAATAAAGTGTTAATTTGGATATGTGAGTTTAATTGCAAGTTTTGGAATTCAAGTTATGAATTTGAATGCAAGTTAGGGTTTTGTAAAATTGGTGTATGGTTGTGTGTTATATTTAGGCTTTTTGTCATGTTAATACAAGATTAGTAGCTAGTGCTAATGGTTAGTTTAAAAAAAAATTGTGTTAATGTGCTAATTTGCCTACTAGATTTTTGAATTTGGTTAAATACTTGGGATTAAAAATGTGTTTAGGTTTTTCATGACTTCATTAACTTTATTAAGTGTGGTTTAATGCTTTAGATCATGCAAATCTAAGCTAGATTGTAGTTTGTGCATTTTTGCTTTGAAATTGTTAAAAAGGGTATTTTTGTAAACTAGAATATTAGGGTTTTTGGAATTTAATGAGATTAAATTCCGGAAATTGTTTATATGACTTATTTAAGATATTTAATAAATATATTGGCCGCTACATTCATTTAAACATCATGTTTTGTACAAAAACGGCGAAATGTGCTTGCTAGATTTTCGGAAAAATGACCTTTTAAGTGAAATTGGGGTTCTTGTGAGTTTTAACCTAGTTTATATTAAAATTAGTGTTCGTGAATGTGCAAATGAGTGTGATTGGATTTTTCTCGATGGTTTGACGTTTGTACATCGACATCGAGGGTTGGTTTGACTATTCTTGCATGCGTAGGCGATAGATTTAGACATATGCGTGATACGCGTGCCGATTTGATTTTCTATGCCGTTTCGATCTCGAATTTAGTTTTAATGAGATATGGTGCGTTATGATATGTAGGTACCCCCATGTGGACTTCGAGACGATAAGCAAGCGCGTGGCGACGTCGGCACCGGCTAGCGAGGACCAGGTGAGTAGATTTATATCTACGGGGAAAAGTCGGGTGGATGGCGTATAGCACCCCCGCAGTCCGTGGTGGTGTATACGGATGCGTATACACACCAACAATTATTATATGTTAATTGGGAATAATAACGATGCTTAGGATGGATATTGGTGTGTTGGATTATTTTAGCGTTGCGAACCCTAGGGTAGTGTTGCACTACACATACACAAACACATACACACATACATACTTGCATACATTCCTATTGATATGTGCTCATGGGATTCTTTATAGTTATGTGTTCACATGGGTATGGGACTATGTGTTCACATACGGATTGAGGATGATACTTGGGGTTGAGCTGAGTCGATGAGATTTGATTGAGGCCGTGAGATCGGTGATATAGCAAGATTCGTATTTGAGATACGACATGACGTTGTAGCGGGTCCTTGACGTAGTGTTTCACACACGTCCATGCATACGTAGGCGGTATCAGTATGGTACTAGACGTAGATCAGTACCGCGATCATGATATTTGATAAAGAGGATACCAGGTGAATAGTATGATGAATGTGATATTGACCCGTACCCAGATTTGGGTTGCCGTACGACGGATTTACGTACGAGCTATATTGATGATTGATCCGTACTCTTGACTTGGGATGCCTGATTATAGATATGGTATCGGCTTTGATATTATTGAGGCGGGATCACCGACTATACATATACAGGTAGGTATATGTATCGACTCAGATGATAGGCGGTTTCCTTACCTGTAGTTCAGCTTGTTAGTTCAGCCGTATAGTTTAGTGTAGTTGTTAGATTAGATTAGACTCCTACCTATTTCAAAACTAACGAATCGTGGGTATTTTAAAAGACAGCCCAAGGGATCCTACGGATATTTCAAAAGACGTATCTTTTCATAAAAACACCGTAGCCCCTCTTTTCAAAACCCCATGATTCGTGTTATTTCAAAAGGCACCATTTGTAGGATTTATATTAGCTTAATACTGATTAGTTATCGTTGTGTCCAGTATTCTGCTTCCGCACATTATTGCTGTTCGCTCTGCCCCGCATACTTATTTTGCTGCATACTCCATTATTGATATCATGCTGTTAGGACACCAGCACCATTACCGATGATGCGTATGTACCACATACACTTACTTGCCGGCTCACACACATCTTCATCGGTAATTGCCATGTCACGTACACTTAGAAAATACTATTGCTTGGCTTAGCTTGTTAGTTAGTAGTTGATACGATATTAGTGTACCTGGGTTATATGCCAGTTTAGACATTGTAGTTATTACTTGTCACTTCATGCATACTGTTATTCCATTGTTCATGCCTAGTTATTAATCATACATTGCAACTTGGTTATTGATACCATATACATTCATTATCATTGACATATGCACTTGTGATGACTTCTTGAGATTTATGATATTTTTGGATTTCGGGGGAAAGCCGCAAAATTTCTAAACTTATTAACCTTTTAAAACATGTAAATTGCGGTTTTCTAGTGAAGTAAGTGTCGTCCACCATGAGTTTGCTGTGGTTTTCGAGATCCGTGTCGAGGAGTGGAGGAACCGTCATGGGTACATGGTGGGCCCGGTATGGTACCCCGGGGCAAGATGAATGTGGTGTTGACGTTGAGCCTGGCAGGGGACAGATTACCTACCGGTGATATTACCCGACGCGTCGGATATCCGGAGGATACCGTCGTGGTCTTGAGATGGATGGTAGGGTCCGGTCTGGACTGACGGCGCCCTAGATATTGAGATTGAGACATTGATATTTCGAGACAGTGAGATTTATGTTTTGTGTCGATGCTAGACACTGTTGATACTGATTTCATTTATGATACCTCGGTTTAAAAATACGAAGGAAATCTCACTAATTTATGAAAACAGTTTCTTCGTTTACATGTATTCTGTTTTCATGCATTCATAGCTCATTCATATGACATATTGCTACCTGAGGCACTGATACGGGCACATGAGTTTACACTCGGGTTAGATATTTACCCTAGCCATTGTTATAGGCTGCATGTTTTATACATTTTTGAGGATATATTATGATCATTGACCTAGGATTGCGTTATTTATGCGATTTCTATGCGTAGATGTTTTTCTATTCACGAGTTGGCAACTCACCCCCGTTGTGCCCCAGTTTCTTGCAGGTTTGCCGTACAGGTTTCATTACGGCGTTGCGGGCTCAGTTTCATTCGGGTGACTTGCTAGTAGGTGGGTTTTTCTTGTATCGTACCCATCATATTACCTTGTATAATATTATTCAGTTGTATTTAGTAAATTCCATCAACCAAACATGTATTTTTGAGATAGAGACCTGTGTTGTTTATTCTTTTGACCTTAGAGTCGCTCGTTATGTTTCTGGTGGTTTTGAGTTTCCTTTTGAGTTTTGATCCTCGCCGTTGGCGTTGTATATTATATTGCTTGTGTGGTTGTGACCGTCGATTGACGAAGAGCTAGCTCTCGCTTGGGGATGCTTTTTTCTTGATTTCATATACTATTCATGTTGTATCCCGTTTGGGGGCCTGTATTTACAAAGGAGACTCTGCCGAAATTTTCAGTAAATTTTTGATGTTTCTTTAAAACCGCATAATTCGGCTTATGCTATTGAAACTACTTGCTTTAAGTTGGTTTTTCCTGCACTCTAGTACTTTTCTTGGTTTGGATTTCTGGGTTTTCGGTTTACTTGGATTACGTACGCCTCAAGACGTTCGTAGTTTAAGTGCCGGTCATGTTCCGTACTTTCGGGTCGTGACAAAGTTGGTATCAGAGCGTTAGGTTTTTACCTTCGGAGCGTAGGATGACCCTTGGTTGATGGAATAGGTGACTAAAGTAGAGTGACGTACCGTTGGTATGTTCCGCGGCATATTTACGACACACCACTCCACTTATGAAGCCTTAGGATGTACATTTCCTTGTTCAGTATTATATTCATTCCGATCTAGCCTCATCAGTACCAGTTATGGTTTTTCTGCTACGGTTACGGGCAGGGAGAGCTACGGCTAGAGTTGCGGTCAGCACAAGCTCGTCACGAATGAGGACTGACCAGGGCGAAATTCCGGCGACACACGATTGCAGAGATGTGTCTTTTTACTGTGTTTCCGCGCCACGAGCGTTTAGCGGATCGCCTTTATGAGGTTACTCGGAGGTGCTGATCGACACTAGAGAATTGAGCCAATGATGGAGGCCAGCCAGATTTTGATGACCGTTGGTGTGTTGCTTACTCCTGATGATTGAGGCACTGTTCAGCATGCAGACGAGCAAGCAAGTGGTTGCTGCGAGCGACGAGATATCGCCCCATATATTGGAGATATTGCGGGGCGAGTTGTACGAATAGATGATGGAAGGTCGCTAGTCACCCGTTGATGAATGACTAGGACAGATGGTTCGTTCGCTTACCCCGATGCGAGGTCATCAAATAGATTGCTTCCAGCTAGAGACGACTTCACGCAGAGACGTGAGGGTCGACAGAGACGATCGAATGTCGGAAACCTATTATTCCAAGTTTAAAGTATTCGGAAAGACATGCAGGCAATTCTATGGTCCCTCTAGAAGAATGAAACCCTAACTCGACTTAATGACCGTATGAAAGCCTTTGAACCTTAGGGTTTGCGGCAGTTCTGCGGCGCCATTAGTGAGGCTTGGGTTTGCCCTTCTACGGCTGGACCACCGATGCTGTGGTATATATATTCGATACTATTAAACTGTACCAAGATGTTGAGCTCTTGGGGGATTATGAGGTTTCGACGAATCGATCGAATGGTTCGACTTCAATCGGATGCTAGGTGGTGAGATGCATTCTTGGGAGACTCCAGATACGAGGATAGCCGTTGGAGCTCAGTCCATGCATCCACGACGAGACGAGTCCGAAGCGGTCGACATTAGAGAAAAATGGAGTAAGAGGTTCGTATAAGATCTGGATATGATGACGTTCCCCTCCGCCGACATCGGAGATGCGATGCGCATGCCGAGGCAGAGTACTGGATATACCTTCCAGAAGGAGTCGCGATGAGTATGCAGTCATTCCAGAGCAAGATGCAGATATAGGAAAGGACAATGACTTCCGGACAGTTGGCAGAGACGAGACATGGAAGAGACCGTGAGCAGGATTCCTTCCAGGACACTGCTGCAATGATACTTGCACCCAGGATCAGATGTGTCACGTACATTCAGAGAGCCAGAGGCCGACGCCAGTGATATGCTGTCTTACGAGTGGTCGTGATGATTGACCGGGAGATGACAAGAGACGTGCCAGAACTGGATCATCCCCGTTAGCACACCCGACAGCGCCGATGAGCCGATGGACCGAAAGATTGGTAATTCACAGTGAAGACCTTGACCCAGGAGTGGTCATGGTTACGCACATCAGCAGGACAGAGTTCATGATCATCGACGAGACGTCCCACTAGTGACCGTGACAGTTGGCCGAGATTCTTAGAGGATGCGCTTGAGCAGTACTATTCCGCCATTATTGATTACGATGTTTTGGGTGAATTATTCGTATGATTTGATTTTGATGATTGAGGATTTACGATCTTTGCACAGTGTTGCACTTGATATCGTTTTCGTGCTTTAGTTTCACATGTTTGTGATTTTACGGTTTTAAACAGTTGACTTGGTTTTGTGCGTATGCATGCACACGATTTCGTTCCTGCACTCGGTATAGTTTATATATGCTTGCAGTGCAGTGATACGCCTTTTGTGCACTTAGATGCACTGGACTTCGATTTCGATTGTGATACTCGATATTTGTTTTGTGCACCTTGTGCACCTGATTGGATTTTCGCGCATGTTGGGCGCATGTTTTGAAGGGTGATTTTGGTGCACACCAGAGGCACTAAATCGAGATTTTTTTTTGTGCATGTCAGATGCACCTGATTTTACTGTCAGGCATACCTGTTGCCTACGCAGATGTTTCGTGCACACCCGATGCACTTAGATGTTGTTTCTGTGCGCATGTATGGCACATTCATGGATTTTGATTTCCGTGCGCACCAGACGCACGTAGTATTCATGTACATATTTTGGGATTGATTTCTTATAGAGTAGTACGTTTTTATGATATTGCTATGTGTTTTCGTACTGAGCAGGACTAGTCAGAGGACAGTACCTGAATATATTTTGCATGCATTGATAGTTATTGAAGGGATTTCCAAAAAGCGAGCTATAGCCTCAGTATTTACCTACATGTCTGATATGACACGAAATGTTTAAAACAAGGAGACCATTCTAAATTGTTTCCAAAACGGCGGAACGTACATTTCAAACAAAGGTATATATGTATATAGTTATTTTCTTATGATAGACATCCGCCACTGTGCAGTGTTATACGCGTTGCACAGCGACTTAAGGAGATTTGGCATGCATTTTCTTCGGATACTTACAGATATAGATTCGATATTTACATGTATAGTTTCGAGTTATATCATATTGGTTTTGATTTGGATTTGGCATTGATGTCTTCTCCATGACTCCGATGATTGCGGAATGCTTGACGGAGTTTTGATTTAAGTTATATACTCATTTTTCAAGCGCATGCGCTGCGCTACGATTTGTTATGTATTTACAATTTCGGAGTCCCGACGACTTGATGGTTTTTCTTAGATGTTTTAGTATTTGGAGAAGTTTGAATTTAAATTCGGGGACCGAATTTCTTTAAGGGGGGAAGATTGTAACGTTTTGAAAATCGTTTCAGTGAAATTTCGAAAAAATCGGTAAAATAAGGGGGTTTTCTGTAAAAAGTTAAAATACAAATATCTTATTATAAAAATTAAATATACATATTCTAACTATGTAATTGCTATTATTTGGTGTTTATTGAGCCGCTGGTGAAATTTCAAATTTTCTGAAAAAAATATTATTTTATTATTATTTTAAGCCGTCACTAATACATTTAATTAGGGAAAATTACAAATTGGAATGAGTTGAAAAAAATTTTGTGCATCATAAAACATTAAATAAAATTTTATCATGTGGTTTTTGGAACGAAATTATTTGCCAAAACGGTTTAGAAATTATTGAAGAAAAAAGGCTTTTTTTTAGCGTAAATATTGTATTTATCATTTTTCATCACCCCACACCCGTACCCACACCCACACACCCCCACTTTTCATCACCCCACACCCGTACCCACACCCCCACTTACTCCTCCCCATCGCTGAATTCAGCAGCCACCATATTTTTCCCCACTTGATTTTCAAAGGAAAAGATATGAAAGAAAAGAAAAGAAAATGGGTGAATTAGGTGGACTTTTGACCTTACCTTGACCTTGACTTTCCTCCCTTATATTTTCTCTACCTCCCTCTCTCTCCTCACACTCCCAATCAAGCCGAGCCCCTCCTCCCAACAGCAGCAGCCCCCCCCCCCAAAATCCCACTCTTTTCTTCATCAAAAAAATCCACAAATCACTTCAAAATCCATGCAAAATTCAAATCTAAATCCAAATCCGACTCCTACCCAATTTAGCTTAGCCCGTATAGCATGGATCCTTGTGAAAAGAGGGCATTTTGCGAGGCCATGGATACTTGTGGATCTTCATATGTTTTGGGTATAATTCTAAACATTTTTGTTGCTTAATTTGTTACTAATTTCTTAAGCTAATTTAATAAAGTGTTAATTTGGATATGTGAGTTTAATTGCAAGTTTTGGAATTCAAGTTATGAATTTGAATGCAAGTTAGGGTTTTGTAAAATTGGTGTATGGTTGTGTGTTATATTTAGGCTTTTTGTCATGTTAATACAAGATTAGTAGCTAGTGCTAATGGTTAGTTTAAAAAAAAATTGTGTTAATGTGCAAATTTGCCTACTAGATTTTTGAATTTGGTTAAATACTTGGGATTAAAAATGTGTTTAGGTTTTTCATGACTTCATTAACTTTATTAAGTGTGGTTTAATGCTTTAGATCATGCAAATCTAAGCTAGATTGTAGTTTGTGCATTTTTGCTTTGAAATTGTTAAAAAGGGTATTTTTGTAAACTAGAATATTAGGGTTTTTGGAATTTAATGAGATTAAATTCCGGAAATTGTTTATATGATTTATTTAAGATATTTAATAAATATATTGGCCGCTACATTTATTTAAACATCATGTTTTGTACAAAAACGGCGAAATGTGCATGCTAGATTTTCGGAAAAATGACCTTTTAAGTGAAATTGGGGTTCTTGTGAGTTTTAACCTAATTTATATTAAAATTAGTGTTCGTGAATGTGCAAATGAGTGTGATTGCATTTTTCTCTATGGTTTGACGTTTGTACATCGACATCGAGGGTTGGTTTGACTATTCTTGCATGCGTAGGCGATAGATTTGGACCTATGCGTGATACGCGTGCCGATTTGATTTTCTATGCCGTTTCGATCTCGAATTTAGTTTTAATGAGATATGGTGTGTTATGATATGTAGGTACCCCCATGTGGACTTCGAGACGATAAGCAAGCGCGTGGCGACGTCGGCACCGGCTAGCGAGGACCAGGTGAGTAGATTTATATCTACGGGGAGAAGTCGGGTGGATGGCGTATAGCACCCCCGCAGTCCGTGGTGGTGTATACGGATGCGTATACACACCAACAATTATTATATGTTAATTGGGAATAATAACGATGCTTAGGATGGATATTGGTGTGTTGGATTATTTTAGCGTTGCGAACCCTAGGGTAGTGTTGCACTACACATACACACACACATACACACATACATACTTGCATACATTCCTATTGATATGTGCTCATGGGATTCTTTATAGTTATGTGTTCACATGGGTATGGGACTATGTGTTCACATACGGATTGAGGATGATACTTGGGGTTGAGCTGAGTCGATGAGATTTGATTGAGGCCGTGAGATCGGTGATATAGCAAGATTCGTATTTGAGATACGACATGACGTTGTAGCGGGTCCTTGACGTAGTGTTTCACACACGTCCATGCATACGTAGGCGGTATCAGTATGGTACTAGACGTAGATCAGTACCGCGATCATGATATTTGATAAAGAGGATACCAGGTGAACAGTATGATGAATGTGATATTGACCTGTACCCATATTTGGGTTGCCGTACGACGGATTTACGTACGAGCTATATTGATGATTGATCTGCACTCTTGACTTGGGATGCCTGATTATAGATATGGTATCGGCTATGATATTATTGAGGCGGGATCACCGACTATACATATACAGGTAGGTATATGTATCGACTCAGATGATAGGCGGTTTCCTTACCTGTAGTTCAGCTTGTTAGTTCAGCCGTATAGTTTAGTGTAGTTGTTAGATTAGATTAGACTCCTACCTATTTCAAAACTAACGAATCGTGGGTATTTTAAAAGACAGCCCAAGGGATCCTACGGATATTTCAAAAGACGTATCTTTTCATAAAAACACCGTAGCCCCTCTTTTCAAAACCCCATGATTCGTGTTATTTCAAAAGGCACCATTTGTAGGACTTATATTAGCTTAATACTGATTAGTTATCGTTGTGTCTAGTATTCTGCTTCCGCACATTATTGCTGTTCGCTCTGCCCCGCATACTTATTTTGCTGCATACTCCATTATTGATATCATGCTGTTAGGACACCAGCACCATTACCGATGATGCGTATGTACCACATACACTTACTTGCCGGCTCACACACATCTTCATCGGTAATTGCCATGTCACGTACACTTAGAAAATACTATTGCTTGGCTTAGCTTGTTAGTTAGTAGTTGATACGATATTAGTGTACCTGGGTTATATGCCAGTTTAGACATTGTAGTTATTACTTGTCACTTCATGCATACTGTTATTCCGTTGTTCATGCCTAGTTATTAATCATACATTGCAACTTGGTTATTGATACCATATACATTCATTATCATTGACATATGCACTTGTGATGACTTCTTGAGATTTATGACATTTTTGGATTTCGGGGGAAAGCCGCAAAATTTCTAAACTTATTAACCTTTTAAAACATGTAAATTGCGGTTTTCTAGTGATGTAAGTGTCGTCCACCATGAGTTTGCTGTGGTTTTCGAGATCCGTGTCGAGGAGTGGAGGAACCGTCATGGGTACATGGTGGGCCCGGTATGGTACCCCGGGGCAAGATGAATGTGGTGTTGAGGTTGAGCCTGGCAGGGGACAGATTACCTACCGGTGATATTACCCGACGCGTCGGATATCCGGAGGATATCGTCGTGGTCTTGAGATGGATGGTAGGGGCCGGTCTGGACTGACGGCGCCCTAGATATTGAGATTGAGACATTGATATTTCGAGACAGTGAGATTTATGTTTTGTGTCGATGCTAGACACTGTTGATACTGATTTCATTTATGATACCTCAGTTTAAAAATATGAAGGAAATCTCACTAATTTATGAAAACAGTTTCTTCGTTTACATGTATTCTGTTTTCATGCATTCATACCTCATTCATATGACATATTGCTACCTGAGGCACTGACACGGGCACATGAGTTTACACTCGGGTTAGATATTTACCCTAGCCATTGTTATAGGCTGCATGTTTTATACATTTTTGAGGATATATTATGATCATTGACCTAGGATTGAGTTATTTATGCGATTTCTGTGCGTAGATGTTTTTTTATTCACGAGTTGGCAACTCACCCCCGTTGTGCCCCAGTTTCTTGCAGGTTTGCCGTACAGGTTTCATTACGGCGTTGCGGGCTCAGTTTCATTCGGGTGACTTGCTAGTAGATGGGTTTTTCTTATATCGTACCCATCATATTACCTTGTATAATATTATTCAGTTGTATCTAGTAAATTCCATCAACCAAATATGTATTTTTGATATAGAGACTAGTGTTGTTTATTCTTTCGACCTTAGAGTCGCTCGTTATGTTTCTGGTGGTTTTGAGTTTCCTTTTGAGTTTTGATCCTCGCCGTTGGGGTTGTATATTATATTGCTTGTGTGGTTGTGACCGTCGATTGACGAAGAGCTAGCTCCCGCTTAGGGATGCTTTTTTCTTGATTTCGTATACTATTCATTTTGTATCCCGTTTGGGGGCCTGTATTTACAAAGGAGACTCTGCCGAAATTTTCAGTAAATTTTTGATGTTTTTTTAAAACCGCATAATTCGGCTTATGCTATTGAAACTACTTGCTTTAAGTTGGTTTTTCCTGCACTCTACTACTTTTCTTGGTTTGAATTTCTGGGTTTTCGGTTTACTTGGATTACGTACGCCTCAAGACGTTCGTAGTTTAAGTGTCGGTCATGTTCCGTACTTTCGGGTCGTGACAACAACGCTGGTAATCAAGCAAAGATCCTAAGGGCTCTACTAATGTGTATAGGTGATATACTAAAATAAACACATGTACACATTGAAGTAGAAACAAACCAAGTAGCATACTACTATTTTGAGCAAGATTGTATATACAAGGTGAATATCCCAAGCTTCCATTAAGTAATATACAAACTAGTATGATACAGTAATGGCCTCTAGGGCATATACACTAACAATCTCCCACTTGCACTAAGGCCATGTACTGGCGTATCGAAGACCTATCATCTCGATCAGCCGCTCGAACTGATTCTGGGGCAAGGCCTTGGTGAATGGATCTGCAGTGTTATCTTCTGAAGCAACCCTCCGAACCTCGATCTCCTGGCGATCCACGATCTCCCTGATCAGGTGATACCGCCTCAAGATGTGTCTGGATTTCTGATGGGACCTGGGTTCCTTCGCTAAAGCTATAGCCCCGTTGTTGTCTCAATACAGAGGTATTGGGTCAACAATGGACGGAACCACCTGAAGCTCTTTCAAGAACTTCCTTATCCAGACGACTTCTTTTGCGGCATCAGATGCAGCGATATATTCCGTTTCCATAGTCGAGTCAGCAACGGTTTCTTGTTTGGAACTCTTCCAACACACCGCCCCTCCATTGAGGGTAAAGACAAAACCCGACATGGACTTGGAATCATCCTTGTCACTCTGGAAGCTGGAGTCAGCAAAGGCCTCAATCTGGAGGTCTTTTCCGCCATACACCAAGAACATCTCCTTAGTCTTTCTCAGGTACTTAAGAATGTTCTTTACCGCTATCCAGTGTTTCTCCCCAGGGTTTGGCTGATACCGGCTTACTACACTCAGTGCATAAGCTACATCCGGTCTGGTACACAACATCGCATACATTATAGAGCCTACCGCAGAAGCGTAGGGTATAATAGACATGCGATCCCTTTCCAAATCAGTCTTGGGAGACATCTCTTTGGAGAGGGTGATCCCGCGACAAGCCGGTAGATTACCGCGCTTAGAATCTTCCATACTGAATCTTTTCAGTATAGTGTCGATGTACCTGGACTGTGAAAGTCCTAATATCCTCTTGGATCTATCACGATGGATCCGGATCCCTAGGATGTATGAGGCATCACCCAGGACTTTCATGGAGAACCTGTGTGACAAGAACCCCTTGACAGATTGTAGCATAGGAATGCCATTTCCTATTAAGAGAATGTCATCCACGTATAAAACGAGGAATACTACAGTTCTCGCTACAAATCTACTATAGATGTATGGCTCATCTGGATTTTTGATAAAGCCAAATTCCTTGACCGTCTCATCAAAACAGATGTTCTAACTCCGCGATGCCTGCTTTAGTCCATAAATGGACTTAAGCAACTTGCACACCTTTCCGCTGCTCCCACTCTTAATGAAACCCTCTGGCTGGTCCATATAGACACACTCATCTAAATTTCCATTTAGAAAAGTGGTCTTTACGTCCATCTGCCAAATCTCATAATCGTGGAAGGCAGTAATGGCAAGAAAGATCGGAATGGATTTCAGCATAACCACTGGAGAAAAGGTTTCGTCATAGTCCAAACCAGGTCTTTGACGAAAACCCTTTGCAACAAGTCTAGCTTTATAGGTCTCAACCTGTCCATCTACACCAATCTTCCTTTTGAAGATCCACTTGCATCCTACGGGTTTTACCCCGTCTGGAGCAATGTCCAACGTGCATACTTTGTTGGTGTACATGGACTCCATTTCGGTCCGCATTGCATCCAGCCATTTTACCGAGTCAACGCTCTGAACGGCCTGCTAGAAGCTAGTAGGCTCATCATAATCTATGATGCAATCCTCTCTATCCCCGTCTATGAGAAAACTATAGTATCTCTCGGGCGGATGAGACTGCCTACTACTCCTGCGGAGCGGCGTAGGAATGTCCTGTTCTTTTGAACCCTCTGGTTCCACTAAGCTTTCAGTAATAGTCTATGGTTCTGGAATTTCTTCCAGTTCTACTGTGCTCCCACTTATCTGGTTTTCCAAAAACTCAGTTTCCAAGAAGTAGGCATGACGAGAAACAAAAACCTTTTGTTCATCTTCGCAGTAGAAGAAATATCCCTTGGAATTCTTTGGATATCCTACGAACTTGCACTGTACTGAGCGTGCCTCGAGTTTGTCCGCATGCTGCTTTTTAACAAAAGCTGGACATCCCCATGTCTTAATGTGATTAAGATGGGGCCTCTTCCCACACCACATCTCATATGGTGTGGTAGGCACAGTCTTAGTGGGAACTCGGTTCAAAAGGTATGCAGCCGATTCTAGCGCATACCCCCAGAATGATCGCGGTAACTCAGCGTTACTCATCATGGACCGTACCATATCCAATAGGGTTCGGTTCCGTCTCTCCGATACACCGTTATGTTGCGGAGTGTATGGAGGAGTAAGCTGAGAGAGAATTCCGTTCTCTTTTAAATAGTCCAGGAACTCGGCACTCAAGTAGTATTCACCACCTCGATCCGATCTTAGAATCTTGATACTTTTGCCGGTTTGTTTTTCTACTTCATTCTTATATTCCTGGAATTTTCCAAAGGCTTCGGATTTATGTTTCATTAAGAAGACATATCCGTACCTTGAAAAGTCATCCGTAAAAGTAATGAAGTAAGAAAAACCGCTTCGCGCATGTGTAGACATTGGACCGCATACGTCGCTGTGTACGAGTCCCAAGAGCTCGCTTGCCCTTACTCCGTGTCCAGTGAACGGAGTCTTTGTCATCTTTCCTTTGAGACAGGATTGACAAGTGGCATACGATTGATATTCGAACGGATCCAAATATCCTTCTGTATGTAACTTAATCAACCTTCTCTCATTGATGTGACCCAGTCTACAATGCTATAAGAAAGTCTGATTGATTTCTGGAGACTTTCTTTTGTGTGTATTCTGGACATTGAAAATCCGTGGTTGGTTTAATACGTATATACCATTGCTCAATGTACCTGACCCAATCAGAACTTGATTAAGGTGAATGTTTACAACATTACTTACAAACGCAAATTCATAACCTTCTTTAGAAACCAAAGATACAGAAATGATATTACAAGTTGCGTTGGGTACAAAAAAGCAATTACGCAAAACCAAAACATGTCCATCTGACATTCCCAGGTGATAGTCCCCCCGGCCTTAGCATCCATGCTTGCTCCGTTTGCAACTTTGAGGGTCATATCACCTGCCTTCAAAAACCTACGGTTTCTCAACGCCTGCAAAGAATTACAGATATGAGATCCTGATCCGGTATCCAATACCCAGGAAGTAGAGTTTATTGAAAGACAGTTATCAATAACATACACACCTGAAGCTGAAGCCGCAACCTGCTTCAGATCCTGTGTTCTGGCCTTCCAAGCCGTGCAATCATTCTTCCAGTGTCCCTTCTTATGACAATAGAAGCATTCTTCTTTATCCACAAGCTGCCCCGCTTTCTTTGTTGCTTTTGCTTTTGCTTTTCCCTTCGTATCCACTTTACTAACACCGCCCCTTGGTTTGGCGGGGGCTTTCTTCTTCTTTCCCTTGGCTTTCGCCTTAGACCTAGAAGAGGAAGATCCTCCTACAAACAAAGTGGATGTTCCCTACCTTTCTGTAGGGTGCCCTCTGCGCTTCTCAGCATGTTGAGGAGTTCTGAAAGTTCAACTTCCTTTTCTTGTAAGTTGAAGTTCAGTATAAACTGGGCGTAAGTGGAAGGAAGGGACTGGAGAATCAAGTCCGTATAGAGCTCATTCTCCAACGTGGTCCCAAGATCCCCGAGCTCTTCTATGTAGCTAATCATCTTAAGCACGTGTTCCGCTACCGATGATCCGACGGCCAACCTTGCCGAAAATAACTTCTTTGACACTTCGTATCTTGCGATACGAGACTGCTCTCCATACAGTTCTTTTGTATGGAGAAATATGGATTCGAGGTCCATATTCTCGTGCCTCCTCTGATGTTCGTTGTCCATAGAGGCAAGCACGAGGCACCTGGCCTTCGCGCAATCGATCTCTCAAGTCTTACGGATTTCCTTATCCGCGACGTTGGAGGTGGGACCTGGGACAGGGGGAGCTTTGGTGGTAAGAAGATACCCCAGCTTGTCGTAAGTGATTGCCATTTTGACATTCCTGAGCCAATCTTTGTAGTTTAGCCCTGTCAGTATGTTTTTATCTAGAAGTAACTTAAGTCCAGTCATGCCGATTAGTCGCTGCAATTAGGAGAAAGAGAAGAAACACTCAGCATGATGCTCTTGCAAGTTTAGAGTGGTTTTTAGTTTGTCTAAACAGGATGGCCCCCACTGTCTCTCGAATCCCTCCTCAAACCAAAAAGGAAGAATTAGTCGGGATCAATTTCACCGCACAATACTTGCTTAACCGTTCAGCCAGGCTAGTGTCGGTACTTCGAGGGTGGTTTTCCAACGCTTTCGCGAAGTTCCTTAATTTAAGAACCTCTTTTCCCTGGGGGCGTAGCCCCGCTAACACCTTTCTAGACACCTACTAGGTTTATAGCATTGATCGTTTAGTGAGAAATTTCCCGAGCAGTAGCATATACTCACAGTAGGATTGGGATCCAAATATCATTGCATGATGAAACTGAAGGAATCCTACCAGAATCATCACACTCCAAATGGTATGCAACTCTAGCAAGTTTCAGTACTTATGAAACTCCCGATGTGGATTTTTGCCCCATGCTCATATAACCTTGACTTTGGCCAACAAATCATAAGTCACATGTCAAGTTCTACCCGTCGTTCTCCAGGTTAATTTGAATCCACCCGTACCTACCCTTGACTTTAGCCAACAAGGTAGTACGACTGTTCCAAATCAACGCATCTATCTATGCTGCACATGAATACCCAATAGCTACCAATCACTATGCCTTGACTTTGGCCAACAAACATAGCTTGAATACTATTGACTATTCATGTGAAACGACGGAGGGCTACGAATGGTTTTGGCGAAACCGTGAACGTAGTGAACTTGATATAATCGATGGAACGAGATAGCTTTTAAAAGGAGTGGCTCAAGCTCCGCATTTAAAAGTTGGTTTTGAAAAGAACCGAGTGGTTTTTGGAAAGTGTTCCAACAACTTTTACTTGGTTTATTTTCTTGTATTAGTTCTTTTAATGCGTGTTATTCTTGCATTAGTTCTTTTAATGTGTCCCATCATTTAATCCTACCATTGCAGAAAACAACCAAAATATGACGTATGCTTATGCCATTCGCATTTGCCATGGGGCCCCATCATTACCCGTTAGGTTACTTAACTAACGACAGAGCGGGGGCTGGGCTAGCGCGGCTGTAAAACATAAGCAACGCCTAAATAATATCATATATAGAGATATATATTGCAATGATAGCCATTTCAGATCACAGATGAATACATTGGATATACTAGGAACCCGCAATTTGTACGAGCCTGTAACGAAAAGCAGATTACACGGTCGCGGTGAATAGCCAATACCCCACCCAAGACCCCTACGGGTGCGGCAAACTACCCGCCAAGTACCCGAAGCGAAGCAACCTCCCTCAACTCCGTGAGTAGGCCACTCGGCACTTCGGGATACCCGGTAGTTTATGCACCCCCTCCATGGGTCTATCCTAGGAGCAAAAACAGTAAAAAGAAATTATACAATGACGGCTACAACACCGACCCGGTTGTGCGGCCATATAAATAATTATTACATCAATTTACAAATTTACATGAATTGAAAGAAAAGAAAACTCTCGTCTCACAACCCCCGGCTATTCACCCGCGGCAATCCAATGAATTCATATACACATACCAATAACATTACAGATCACAGATTTGTATAACCCCCACTAATCGACATATAGCGATTAGCAGACGTTCAATACAAATATCACATCACAGATAAAAAACCCGTCAGCATAAGTCTTTAGAAGTTCAATCAAAAAATATGGATTTTTAGGCCCCAAACACAAATTTTCTTACTGGAAAATCTTGGCTGAAAAGACATATTCCAAAAATCCCAAAACAACCCCAGAAACACACTGCACAAAATTTGGACCTCGGCCGAGTCAACTTGGCCGCGAAACCGCAGCTGGAGCGTGCTCCCGCCGTGTTTCCGCGGTGCTTTGACCGGTTCGTGGGACCAAATTTTGTGGGTGTTTAATAAAAAGCCTGAGCCGATTTTTGAGATGAAATTTATCATTTTTTGAACAGAAAAAAATTCGGCAGAAACTTGACATATCGGGTTTGTTTCGCGACTTTTTCTTTGATCGATCTTCTAGTTACTTTGCTAACATGTTAGATAGAGTTTAACTAGGCTCTGATATGACTGTAAGTCCATGTTGCCTCTCCCGGTACTTACGGCCATGCGGAATTTGATGAAAAACAATTTTCTAGAGGCGGCAACATGGACTCAAACCAGATCTTTGTTAAACTATCTACCTAACAACCTAACTAGGAGTATTTAACTACTCGGTTAGGGGGTTATACCTTGCTTTCTTGAACTCCTTCGTCTTCTACACTTGATGGTTGTACGAATCGGCTTCACCCCGTCGTCTCCTTGTGCCGAAGATCGATCCACCCGAAAGCTTCTACCTTTGGCTTCTTCTTCGAACTTTGAAGAAAATAGTTCACTCGGTTTGTTAAACCTTGTGAACTATAGTGAGTAGAGGAGAGTGTGTTGGGATTTTTCTCTATGGTTCTTGCTTCTCAACTCATGAGACAAATGAACCATAGACTAGAGAGAAAGGGAGAGCAAGAGGAAGAGGGTGAGAGCTCAAGCCAAGAGAGAGAATGGAAATGATAGAATGAGCAAGACTTTTCTCTCTTGGCTCTCATAATCCAAAGCCATCATAACCAATAATAGCAATCAAGTATTAGTGATGGTTTAAGCTACAATAGCCATATCATTTCATGCACTCATTTTGCACAAGATAAACAAGCAAGCAAAAAGTCTTTGCCATGAAATGATAGCTGTTGTCATGATGATGGTCAACTAGTCCAACCTAGTCAACCGGTCAACAAAGTCAACAAGTCAACAAAGTCAACCCCTCAACAACCATGTCACTATAATACTTAATTAATATTATTGTTAATCATATATCATATTCTCATTAGGGTTTAGCAAAAAGTCAATGGTCAACAGTCAACAGTCAACAACCCTAATGAGAATCCTCTGCCTCTGTCTCTCCGTCAACTGTGTATACACACCCGCATCCGTGTTCCGAGGAACACGAATACATACTAGATAAAACCAATCCCAAAACGTACACTAGGATCTGGCTTAAACCAAGGCCCGCTAGTGTTAACTGTCCGGACACTGTACGTGCACAAGCACACGGATGTGACCGAACCCTGTCGCAAAACCATGCGACCTGTCGTAAAACCATGCGACCTCTACTCTTTTGCCTAAAGGCGAATAGCTTTCTGTGTAGGACTCTAAAGACTCGACACTACGCTGGCAGGGGGTTTAACCACAGACCGCAAGCGGCACTAGCTGTGCGTAACGGTCCCCAGGTAGATGCCGACAAGAAGACTGACGAGGTGAAACCCATCTGAACTCCTACTGAGCCTGAATGTGACACTCTCCTTACAGTCCGGTCTGTTCGTCTGATACATCGCATGGCGGGCTTAGGGGGCGGTAAACGTCAGTCCCCTAATAGCGGTACAAGTCGTGTCGGAGTGAAGCCCAGAACACCCTGAGATAACACTGGAAACCTACCAGTATATCTCGCATGCCATGGCCAGGGACTACTCGTGTAATGGCTCTCCTAGACACAGCGCGATGTCAACCCCCAATACCGAGAGAGACGTATCATGTCTAACCATCACTGCCTCCAAGTGCTTCGGGACTGCACCCAAAAACTACCTGTTTGCACGACTCCTTTGAACCGCTGTAGGGTAGTAATCAAAGTACAGTGGGAACACACTCGAGGCGAAGTGACAGTGTCAAGTCAGCGGACTAAGCTGTACTCATGTCACTTGGGAACTGATAACTGACGATAGGTATAATACCAACCAACAGTTCCCGATGAGTCCTGTCCAGTGTACTCGTAACCTAACGAGCACCCGCATACTATCTCAAGTACGACGTACTGACGGCTGTGGGACAGACCGTCTCCCACACTGGGATGAGAAGCGCATACGCTAGTCTACTCCGGAGTATCGATGCCCAGTCTCGATAGTCCTGTGACTAAGGACCTGCATAAGGATGTGCTTATAGATTACCCAGCCCCCACTAGTGTGACTGCCATCACAACGCTGGTAATCAAGCAAAGATCCTAAGGGCTCCACTAATGTGTATAGGTGATATACTAAAATAAACACATGTACACATTGAAGTAGAAACAAACCAAGTAGCATACTACTATTTTGAGCAAGATTGTATATACAAGGTGAATATCCCAAGCTTCCATTAAGTAATATACAAACTAGTATGATACAGTAATGGCCTCTAGGGCATATACACTAACAATTTGGATATCCCACAAAATTACACTCTACTGAGCGTTGCTCGAGCTTGTCCAGATGCTGCTTTTTTTTACAAAAGCTGGACAACCCCATGTCTTCAGGTACTGAAGATAGGGTTTCTTCCCACTCCACATCTGATATGGTGTGGTAGGCACAGTTTTGGTTGGAACCTTGTTCAAACGAAATGCAGCTGATTCTAGTGCATAACCCCAGAAAGTTCACGGTAACTCAGCCTTACTCATCATGGAACGAACTATATCCAATAGGGTTCGATTCCTCCTTTCCGATACACCGTTGTGTTGTGGTGTGTATGGAGGAGTAAGCTGAGAGAGAATTCCATTCTCTTTTAAGTAACCAAGGAACTCGGCACTTAAGTATTCACCACCTCGATCAGATATCAGTGTCTTGATACTTTTACCTGTTTGGTTTTCCACTTCATTCTTGTATTCCTGGAATTTCTCAAAAGCCTCGGATTTATTCTTCATCAAGAAGATATGTCCATACCTAGAGAAATCATCCATAAAAGTAATGAAGTAAGAATAACCACCTCACGCATGTGTAGACATTGGACCGCACACGTCACTATGTATGAGTCCCAAAAGCTCGCTCGCTCTTACTCCGTGTCCATTAAACGGAGTCTTTGTCATCTTTCCCATGAGACAAGATTCACAAGTAGCATAAGATTGATATTCGAACGGATTCAAATATCCTTCTCTATGTAACTTAGTTAATCGTGTTTCATTGATGTGACCTAGTCTACAATGCCATAAGAAAGCCTGATTTATTTCTGGAGACTTTCTTTTAAGTGTGTTCTGGACATTGAAAACCTGAGCTTGACTTAATACGTATATACCATCATCTAATGTACCGGACCCAATCAGAACTTGATTTCGGTGGATATGAACTACATCGCTTACGAATGTAAAATCATATCCCTCTCTCGAAAGTGAGGACACTGATATGATATTACAAGTCAAACTAGGTACATACAGACAGTTACATAGAATCAATATCTGCCCACTTGTCAAACCTAGGTGATATTCTCCCACGGATTCAGCGTTCACTCTCATTCCGTTTGCAACTCTGAGAGGCAAATCACCTACCCTCATAACTCTACGGTTTCTCAAAGCATGTAATGAATTACAGATATGAGATCCTACTCCAGTATCTAGTTCCCAGGAAGTAGAGTTAATTGACAAACAGTTCTCAATTACAAACACACTTGAGGCCGAAGCCACAACATGCTTCGTATCCTGGCTACTGGCTTCC
Organism: Agapanthus africanus; assembly: GCA_030015575.1. Lineage (NCBI taxonomy): Eukaryota > Viridiplantae > Streptophyta > Magnoliopsida > Asparagales > Amaryllidaceae > Agapanthus > Agapanthus africanus. Next base: position 499,358,326 of record CM057344.1, on the reverse strand, counting down.
AAAGCCCTGCAATCCTTCTGCCAATGCCCGTTCCCATAACAATAGGAACATCCCTCCTTAGCTACACCAAGTCCCGAAACTTTTGCTCTTCCCTTTCCTCCTACTTTATTGACACCGTATATCGGCTTTGTAGAGGTCTTCTTCTTTTCACCCTTTTCTTTTTCCCTGGATGTAGAAGAAGAAGGTCCCCCATTAAGCAGAGCTTGTGCCAGCCTGGTTTCTTTCAGGGTGTAAGTAGAGGGTAGGGACTGTGGAAATAAGTCAGCGTATGATATGTTTCCCAACGTGGTCGCCAGGTCCTTGAGCTCATCAATATAGCTAGTCATTGTAAGGACCTCGTCCCCTACAGATGACCCGACAGCCAACCTCGCTTGAATTAATTCGTTCGAGGTCTCATATCTTGCGATATGAGATTGCTCTCCATATAAATCTTTGTTATGGAGAAAGATGGAAATTATGTCCATCTTCTCATGCTGCTTCTGGTATACACCATCAACTGAATCCAACACGATGCACGTAGATTTCGCTTTATCCTTTTCCCTTGTCTAACGGATATCTATATCCGCCACGGTGGAAACTGGACCTGGGACGGCGGGATCTTGAGTAGTAATAGGGTGGTCCAGCTTGTCATAGGAAATGGACATCTGGACAGTCCTTTGCCAGTCATATAAGTTAGATTCAGTCAATTTTTTATCTAGATGTAACCTAGTCATGGTCACAAGGTCGCTGCAGTGAGAGAGAGAGAAGAAAACACTTTAGCATGATGCTCTTGCAAATTTAGATTGGTTTTTTATTTATCTAAACTGGATGGCTCCCACTGTTTCTCGAATCCTTCCTCAAACCATAAAAGAAGAATTAGCCAGGACTATTCTCACTTTACAATACTTGCTTAACCGTTCAGCCAGGCTAGTGTCGGTAGTTCGAGGGAGGTTTTCCAACGCTTTCGCGAAGTTCCTTAATTAAATAACCTCCTTTCTCTGGGGGCGTAGCCCCCCTGACACCTTTCTCGACACCTACTTGGTTTATAGCATTGATCGTTAAGTGACGAATCTCCTGATAAGTAGCATATACTCACAGTAGGATCGGGATTCAAATATCATCGTATGATAATGTTGAAGGAATCCTACCAACATTCATCAAACTCCAAATGGTATGCAACACTAGCAAGTTTCAGTTTCTTTAGAAACTCCCGATGTGGATTTTTGCCCCATGTTCTTATGACCTTGACGAAAGCCAACAAATCATAAGTCACATGTCAAGTTCTGCCCATCATTATCTTGTTAATTTGAACCCACCCGTACATACCCCTGACGAAAGCCAACAAGTTAATACGTCTGTCCCAAACCAACTCATCTATCTATGCAACAAATGAATACCCCAGCAGCTACCAAACACTATGCCTTGACGAAAGCCAACAAACATAGCTTGAATACTACTGACCATCCATAAGAAATGACGGAGGGCTACGACTGGTTTTGGCGAAACCATGAACGTAGTGAACTTGATATAATCGAAGGAACCTGATAGCTTTTTAAAAGGAGTGGTTAATGCTCCGCAATTAAAAATTCTGCTCTTTTAAAATAACTGAGTGGTTTCTTTTAAATTTGTTCCAACGATTCAACTTTGGTTTATTTTCTTTGCATTAAAATAATGTGTCCCATCATTTAACCTATCATTGCAGAAAACAACGAAAATACAACGTCCTCTTATGCCATCCGCATTCGCCACTGGGTCCTGTCATCACCCGTTAGGTTACTTAACTAACGACGGAGCGGGGGCTGGGCTAGCGCGGGTGTAAAACATAAGTGACGTCTAAATAGCTATCATATATAGATATTATACATTCGTCAGACGCAATAATAGGCATTCCAGATCTCAGATGAACATTATTGGATATACAAGCAATCCGCTTTTCCTTTGAGCCTGCAACTAAAGACGGATTACACAGTTGTGATGAATATCCATTACCCCACCCTAGACCCCTACGGGTACAGCAAACTACCCGCCAAGTACCCGAAAGCGGTCTCCCTCAACAACGTGAGTAGGCCACTAAACACTTCAACGTACCCGGTAGTTTGTGTACCCCACCTTAGGTCTATCCTAGGAGCAAAAAACAGTAAATGAAATAATACAATGGTGGCTACAACCGCAACCTGGATGTGCCCCGCAAAAGAATATTACATCATATTACAATTTACATCGAATGAATGAATATAAAACCCATCTCAAACCCTGGCTCATCATCACAACGATCCAATCAAGTTCATATACACAAACAGTAAACATTACAGAAATGTACAACCCCTTGCCAACCGACATACTAGCAGTTAGGGGAGGTTTACGAACACATTAAACATTACAGATAAAAACCCGATTAGCAAATAACTAAGACTATCGATCGACAACATTTTTCTGTGTCTACCCCAAATGCAAGCCAGCACAGAAGTAAACTGGGCAGAAACAGAATATACAGGAAAACAAAACACCATACAATATGAATTTCTGTGAAACTCCGAGTCAACTCGGGGTTGACTCGGCGGTGGATCCGCGGCCAAAAGCACCATTTGGCCGCGGTTCCGCGGCCGTCTTGCCGAGTTGTGTCCTCGTATTTTCGCAGAATTCTTATAATACCCTGCTGTGAATTTTAAGGCATATCAAATATTTTTTTCGACACTTTTAAAATTAACAGATACCGATAGGGTTTCGGGGTGTTGTTTTCGCGTTTTTCTGATGATCGAAATTCTAGTTAGTTGCTAACAAGCTAGTAAAGGTTTAGTTGGCTCTGATACCACTGTAAGTCCATGTCACGCACCCTACGAACTTGCGGGGAGGCGGAATATATGAAAAACGATTATCAAAGCTTCGTAACACGGACTTGAGCGTATGAATCGTGTCTAAACCATTACTAGCAAACTACGAAAGGTTTAACTACTCTGATTCGAAGTTATACCTCACGTTACTTGTCCTTCGGGTCTTCATCACTGTCCTCCACTCCATGTAGGCTCTTTGGAATGTCGGCACCTCAACGGCCTCCTCGAGTCAAAGACGATCCACCCGAGAGCTCCTACTGCAAGCTTGACCTCTAACTTGAGGTAACTAGGTTTCTCAATGTGCTAATCTAAGCAACCTAGGTGATATAGAGTCGGATTATGGATGTATTAGTCTAGCTAACCCTTGATCTCAACACATGAGAGGTTAGGGTTAGGGTTTGAAGAGAGAGAGCTTGAGGAGTGAGAAGGTGAGAATAAGAATCCTTTTGGATAAATGATATCATTTGTGTATATATGAAACAAATCATATATATTAAATGAATAACAAATAATGATATATCATCTTGTTTCATTAATACACTAAGTGATTCATCACATGAGTCATATGAATCATAAATGAATCAAAAATGAATCATTAACTCCACGGATGATTCACTCTCATGACTCATTAATCCAATAAATGCAAATGCCACCTTACCCTCCAAGTCATCATCCTTCTAGAAGCTTCATGACAAATTATGAGAACGCCCCTCCTATCCGTGAAAACACGGAAAAACTTTAGACTGTATAAATCCAATAATCCGATACTAGAATCTGGCTTAAACCAAAGCCGAGAAGTAAAAACTGTCCGAACATCGTACGTGCGTAAAAACACGTATGCGCCCGAACTCTGTCGTAAAACCATACGACCTCTATATCATTTCGCCCGAAGCATGGAATCTCTCTGTGTGGGGCTCTAAAGACTCGACACTACGCTGGCAGTGGGTTTAACCACAGACCGCAAGAGACACTAGCTGTGCATAACGGTCCCCAGGTAGATGTCGATAAGAAGGCCGATGAGAAAACCCATCCGAACTCCTACTGAGCCTGCTTTGACAATCTCCTTACAGTCCGGTCTGTTCGTCTAGGACTATCGCATATTGGGCCTACGTGGCGGCAAGCGTCAGTCCCCTAAAAGCGGTATAAGTCGTGTCGGAGCTTAGCCCATTACACCTTAAGAATCTACTGGAAAACCTACCAGTAAATCTAGCTTGCCCTGGCCAGGGACATTCCGTAATGGCTCTCTGACACAGCGCGATATCAACTCCCAATACCGGGAGAGACGAATCCTGTCTAACCGCCACTGCCTCCAAGTGCCCGGGACTGCACCCAACTGCTACCTGTTTGCACGACTCCTTTAAGCCGTGGTAGGGTAGCAATCTAAGAACAGTGGGACACACTCGAGGTGAAGTAGCAGTGTCAAGTCTGCGGACTATGTTGTACTCATGTCACCTGGGAACTGTTAACTGATGACGGGTATAATACTAACCAACAGTTCCCCGCGAGTCCTGTCCGGTGTAGCCGTAACCTAACGAGCACCTGTATACTATCTCCAGTACGACGTACTGATGGCTGTAGAACAGACCATCTCCCCAACTGGGATGAGAAGCGTACACACTAGTCTACTCCGGAGTATCGATGCCCTGTCTCGATAATCCTACGACTAGGGACCTGTATAGGATGTTGCTTATAGACTACCCAGCCCCCACTAGTGTGACTGCCATCACAATGCTAGTAATCAAGCAAAGATCCTAAGGGCTCTACTAATATGTATAAGCGATACGTTACAAGAAACATATGCATATATTAAAGTAGACACAAACCAAGTAGCATACTATCAATTTTTGCAAGACTGTCAATACAACTGTGAATATCCCAAGCTTCCATTAAGTAATATACAAACTAGTATGATATAGTAATGGCCTTCTAGGGCATAAACACTAATAGCTTAGGCCGCGGATCCGCGGCCGTACAGAATCCTTATGGCATCGATTTTGTACAATAATGTCATTAGCTGCTTGTACATATTTTTGGGTATTTTTAATCTAACTCAAGTGTTGAGTATTCTGGGGATTATCTTGGATTCTTTGATTCGATCGGAAAATTTAATTTCGTGCTGTTTTCGGGTAATTTATAAAGTATTAAAAAGTTCGAACGGATATCATTAACTCACTTTTTCCCAGCATGAAAAACTTTCAAATGTTGAATTTTTCTCGAGTTTAAATCTTTCGGAAATACGTGCAAGTAACGTGGTGGACCCTTTAGAAGAACACAACCTTAACTCGATTATGTGAACGTCTGAACTGCCTCTAAACCTTAGGGTTTGGGGCAGTACGGCGTGCCACATGTGAGGCGTTGGCTTGACCCTTCTACGGCTGGACCGCTGCTACTGTGACATGTTCCGGGAATTTTGAACTACTCTCAAGTGTTGAGCTATTAAGGAAATCTTGGGTATTTGATTATTCGATCGGAAAGTTTAATATTGTCTATTTATCTGGAATTTGATACAATATATGGAATTCATATAGTTAGGCATGAAATGCGAAGTATGTGATATTTCGGATTTACGATGTCTAAAGTGATTGTGGATTCCAAATGTTGTAGTTTTACACTTTCTTTTATGTGACCGTAAGTGTAGTATGTCGCATATCGCCGGTTTCGTTGCTATACATCAACGACAATCGGGGTACGCATACTTACTTACGTTGATGATATATGATATTATGTGTTGCTGAGATATGATGTGCAGGATTGTCGCGATTGAATAGCCGGGTTTTTTTTTATGTGAGATGGGAGTTTTCTTTTCATTCATGTAAAATTCAAATGTAATGTAATATTCTTTTATTTGGGGCACTTTCAGGTTGAGGTTGATGTCACCAGTGTTGTATATTATTTACTTTTCAGTATTAGGATAGACCCAAGGAGGGAAGCACAAGTGACCGGGTTCTAGGGTTCAGAGGGAGGCCATCTCGAGAAGTCGAGACCGGGTCTCCTAAACTCCAGAATTGGTAGGGTCGCTTGCCGCTCTCGTAGGGGTTTAGGGGTGTGGGCTTGGCTATTCATCGCGACTGTGGAATCCGTATTTTCTATTGTTTGCTAAATACTAAAAACGGACGTCCTTGTATACCCTATATTATCATATGTGTGTTTCTGCTGCCTGTATTCTGTGATGTGATATCTGAGACGAATGATATATTATATATGAGATATATAGTAGACATTGCTTATGCTTTACACCCGCACTAGTCCCGTGCCGGTATGCTGTTAGTTAAGTAACCTAACGGTGCATAACGGAACATTGCGGTGAATGCGGATGGCATAAGCGTACTCTGTATTTTCGTTTCTTTTCTGTGATTGGCTTAAGGACTTAAATGATGGGGCTACATTAATATGATTAATGTAAAAAAAAATAAACCTAAAAAGATGTTGTAGAATCGGATTTGAAAACCACTCGGCTCTTTATGAAAAAGCAACTTTTCAAAACTGCAGAGCTCAAGCCACTCCTTTTGAAAACCATTTGATTCTACGACGATATCAAGTTCAAAGCGTTAAAGATTATCTTAAAAATCATCCTCCACCCTCCGTCATTTTAGGAAGTAGAGTACTTAGTATTCGTTCTATGTTTGTTGACTATAGTTAAGGCGTAGTGTACGGTAGCTAAGTGATGTCTTCCTACACTGCATATGATGCAAATTAATTAGGACATTCATGCGACTTTGTTGACCATAGTTAAGGGTCATGTGACTGGCTCTAATTAATCAAGAAATGACGGGTAGAACTTGACTAGTACTTATGATTTGTTGACCATAGTTAAGATCATAGGTACTAGGGGTAAAACCACATCGGGAATTTCAATAGTTGAAATTTGCAATGAGATTGCATACCTTCCATATGATGGTAGGATCCCGATCCCACTGTGGGCAATAGTTTCTCCCAGGAGAGTTTTGCAGTTTACAATTAGCTAACCCATTAGGTGTCTAGAATGGTATTAACGTGGCTACGCCTCTGGGAAGATGAGATTTACTTTAATTAGGTCCGTGCGAAAGCACGGGGAACCTCCCTCAAGTACCAACGCTGGCCTGGCTGAACGGTTGGCGAAGTTTTAGACTGTAATTAAGCTTGGCTAGTTTTCTTTTTATGGTTTGAAAGAAAAACTTGATTAAAGCAGCGGGAGACATCGATTAGACAAGATAATAACCAATCTGATCATTGCAAGAGCTTTCGCTGAGTGTATTCTTCTCTCTCTCTTAATAGCAAATACCAATGATAAGACTCAAGCTTCTACTAGATAAAAATAAACTGAATGGGACCAATTATAAAGACTGGCTGAGGAATCTGAATATTGCCTTGACTTATGATAAGGTATCATATGTCCTCACGGCTCCAGCCCCGCCCGTCCCAGGTCCAAAATCCTCAGTTGTGGATATTGAAGTCCGCAAGACATGGGACGCTGACTGTGCCACGGCCAAATGCCTCGCGCTTTCATCGATGGATAACGCACATCAAAAGCAGCACGAGAATATGGACATTCACGCCATATTCCTCCATACAAAGGAGTTGTATGGAGAGCAATCCCGCGTATTACGATACGAAGCATCAAAGAAATTTTTTCAGATGCGAATGGCCCCTGGCACACCAGTAGGAGACCATGTTCTGAAGATGATAGCTCTCATAGAAGAGCTTGAGGACCTTGGATGGACGATGGACAATGAACAATACACGGATATTATTCTGCAGTCCCTCCCCTCCACCTTTGCTCAATTTATAGTTAACTTCAACATGCACTACATGGAGAAAGATCTACCTGAACTCCTTAATATGTTAAGGAGTGCAGAGAGCACACTGAAATCAGTGAAAACTCCCGTTTTGAGTGTTGGGCAATCTTCCTCTTCTCGCCCAAAGGCTAAGGCTAAGGGAAAGATGAAGAAGAAGCCCACCAAGACTAGGGGTGGAGTTAAAAAGGTTAAGGGGAAGGATAATTCCAAAGCTGGAGAATCGGGGAAAGGGGAATGTTATCACTGCCACAAAACCGGACATTGGAAGCGCAACTTCACGGAGTACTTAAATCTCAAGAAGAAGCATGGGGATGCTTCCGCTTCAGGTATGTTTGTGACAGAAAACCGTTTTTCAATAAACTCTGCTTCCTGGGTATTAGATACTGGTTTAGGTTCTCACATTTGCAATTCTATGCAGGGGCTGAGAAATATCAAGGTTTTGAAGACAGGTGACCATACTCTCCGCGTTGGAAATGGTTCCAATGTACATACAGTTGCAGTGGGAGAGTATCATTTGGGGTTGCCGTCTGGGTGTATATTGGTTTTGAACCCATGTTATTTTGTACCTAGTATGCTTTGTAATATAATATCCATTTCTTTGTTAGATAATGAAGGATATAATTTTGTATTGTAGAACAATGTTATGAACATTCACCTGAATCAAATATTGGTTGGGTATGGTACGCTTAATGTAGGGTTCCTAGGCACTCTAATGAGGTCTCACAAGACATCAACCATGCCAATTTCAAATTTTACAAGTGCCAAGAAACTCTAATACGGATCATTAACTAGAATTTTAGGCGAAAACGATAACTAGTAAACAACTTTACTAAGTGAACGGAAATACAACCTTTGTAGATCCGGTTCTCCACCTCCATAGCTCCGTGATGAAGTCCCGTTGCAGTCCAAAACAAATCCCGGGCTCTAGCATTGGCTTCATCGGAGAAATGGGCCGGCTAGGTCGTCGACATCGATGCCGAAGATGATCTACGTTGAGGCATCACAAGATCAAGCTCCCACTTCACCAAGTCATGAAACTTATGAAGAAAACACCCTATACTACTTGGCAAGAGGTAGAGGATGAAGAAATAGGAGGTGGGTTCACTTTAGAATTGGATTTATCACACTTTTGCTCAAATCACCATTGATCAAGCAAGCTTTTCTTCTTGTGAAGAAGAAGAAGAAGAAGATGATAATGTTATGATAAGAATAATAAATTAGAAAAGAAAGATCAATTCTTATCATATACAAACCATGGTTTAGTGTAGAGATTTAATTAAGGTTAGATGGAGTGGTTAGGGTTAAGCATGAGACAAAATGGTCACATAGTCAAAGCTTCATGAAGCTTCAATATACAAACAAACAAAGCCACCATTTTCCCTTTTTCTTTTCCAAAATAAAATAAATGAAATAAATAAATAAATGAATAAGAAAATGAAAACCCTAACCATTCATATAACCATGGTTTAATCTTTACACAAACCCAAGTAAACATGTATCATCAAACATGATACAATCAATTGCACAAAAGTATATCACATATACAACATGTGCAATGCAAGTGAGAAAATCCATTTAAAGTGAACCAATACTAGTTAATGCAAAGTAATATATCAAATATATAATTATGCATTAAATCATTAAATCAACACTTGATTTAACGATCCGGTCATATCGCATATAACCGACTAATATCCAATGTATCGACTTATCGAATCAATCCATGATTCGATAACTAGGTTATATCGCATACATCCATTCGATACATTCATCGCGAGAATGAAATACGGTATCACATACACGCATTATTCTCGGTCCCGCACATATCTCATATGCGCTCTTATTTCGTTTCGCTTGAGCCAGGAAACCTCTGTGTAGGACTCTAAAGACTCGTCAATACGCCGGCAGCAGGTGATGATCATATCAAACACCCACAAGCCGCAAGCGGTCTGCTAAACGTAACGGCCACCCGGGTATTGACCGATCAGAAGATCGACGAGCAAGCCCGCTCACACTCCTGTGAATCCAAGCAGTAACACTTACCGTACAGTCCGGTCTGATTGTCTGATATATCGCATATCTCGCCTAGGGGTGGTAAACGTCAGACCCCAATAGCTCGATAAGTCGTGTCGATATGAGGTCTATAACAGTTTGAGAAACTACTGGTAACACTTACCAGTAAATCTCAGCAACCCTGGCCAGGGATTTCCGGTTATAGCCAATCGAACACAGCGCAACATCAACTCCCTATACCGGGAGAGACGAATCCCCTCCTATCGCTCATTGCCTCGATGTGATTCGGGACTTTACCCAAAAACCACCGTTTTGCATGCCCTCTTGGACGTGGTAAGGTGGAAATCAAAGCACAGTGGGAACCACACAAGACTCTATGACGATCTCGGGTCAACAGACTACTCTGTACCAGTGTCACCAGAGAACTGCCATCTGATGTAAGGTATAATACCATCTGGGAGTTCTCGGCGAGTCCGTCCAGTGTACCCAGTCTCCCCTGAGCACCCGTATATCATCTCTGATGTCAAACACCGATGGATATGGGATCATCCATCGCCCATCTGTATGGGTCGAGAAGGTATACGCTAGTTTACTCTGGTATATCGATGCCCCGTCTCGATATACCCACGACTAGGGACTTTGAAGGATGTACTTATAGACTACCATGTCCCCACTAGTATGATCCGCATCATAGTCCAGGTAGTCATGTATACATCCTAAGGGCTTTACCAACATGTAACAGAGAGACAATCGGTGTACACGTTAAGGTAAAGAGCAACCAGATAGCATACTATCATGTCGAGCAAGAAAGTCCTCCCTATATATGTCCAAGCTTCCACTACAATATACATCCTATGTATAGTAATGGCCTCTAGGGCATACATATAACTAAAAATCTCCCACTTGCACTAGGGCCATCTGATAGCAGTGGTTGTGGTATCTCATACTCAACCATCCCTGAAAAGTCTCTCTCTGGGAAAAGGCCTTTGTGAGTGGATCCGCCGTGTTGTCCTCTGAGTCTACTCTCCTAACTTCGATCACCCTGGAGATCAACTATCTCCATGATCGGTGATACTGCCTTAGAATATGTCTAGATCACTGATGGGACGGACGTTCCTTGGGATAAGCCACAGCTCCATTGTCACACAATGGGAGGAACTAAGTTCATCTCATGAACAAATATACATCCAGACTGCCTCTTTGGTAGCATCTTAAGTAGCGATGTATCGAGCCTTTATCGTCTAGTATGCCACGGTATCTAGCTTGGAACTCTTCTAACATACCGTCACTTTACTGAGGGTAAAGACAATGCCTGTGACTGACTTTCAATCGTCCTTATCACCCTGGAACCCTTCCAGTGATTCTCCCCAGGATCGGTTGATACCATCTCACTACAACTAGTGAGAATCCTAACATCCAATTAGATCTATCTCATAGATCCTAAACCCAGGATTTAGGAGGTATCACTTTTATCCTATATGAAGAATCATTGTGATAAACGGAGATTGACCGAGCATAGCATAGGAAACTCCTTTCTTATCAAGAGCATGACATCCACGTACTCTATGAGGATCACCACCATACTCCCTATTACCTTTTTGTTTATACAAGGTTCATCTACCATTTTGATGATGTCAAACTCTTTGACTTATCCATCAAAACAGATGTTCCAACTCCGCGATGCCTGCTTTTTCCTATAGAGCATCTTGCACACGTTTCCGCTGCTCCCACTGTCTACGAGGCCCTCTGGTTGTGTACTTATAGACTCTCTCTTCTAAAACATCATTTAGAAAAGTAGTCATGACACCCAACCACCAGATATCGTAGTCATGGTATGTAGCCATGGCAAGTAGGATCTGGATGTACTTAAGCATAGAGCTTTAGAAAAAGTTTCATCATGATCCACACCTGGTCAATGATGCAAACCTTTAACAAGTCTAGTTTTGAAAGTCTCAACTTTTTCATGTACACCAAGTAATTTTCTCAAGATATACTTGCTCCTGATGGGGATTTAACCCTTCAGATGTAGCAACCAAAGTCCATACTTTGTTGGTGTATAAGGATTCCATCTCAGATCGTTAAGCATCCAGCCATTCTTACAGAGTCCCACTCCTGATGGCTAGCTCGAAACTAGTTGGGTCATCATCTCATGATGCAATCCTTGCTCCCACTGTCATCGAGAAACCGAAGTATCTCTCAGGTGGGTGAGGAACCCTACTAGATCGGCGGAGAGGCTGAGGTTCGTTGAAATCTGCTGAATCCTTTGGTTCTACCAAATCATCTGCTGTTGTTTGTATAGCTGGAACCATTCCAGTTGTACATAACAGACCTTGCCTCGAGCTTGTCCGGATTATGCTTTTAGACATAGCCCGGACAACCCCAAATCTTAACTAACTTAAGAGATGTGCTCTTCACTTATCATATCAAATATGAAGTGGTATGTAACTGATTTGATTTGAACCCTATTCAATAGGTATGCGGCTTCTCAAGTGCATAACTCCCAAAAAGGAAATAGGTAACTCAGTAGTACTCATCATAGAGCACACCATATCACATAGGGTGCATTTGCTCCACCCCGATATACCATCGTGCTATGGTGTATACGGAGGAGTAATGCTGAGAGAGAATCTCATTCTCCTTTAGAAAATTCCAAGAATTTCGTGCTCAAGTATTCTCCTCCTTGATCTCATCATAGGACATAATACTTTTACCCGTATTTGGTTCTCTACTTCTAACTTATATTCTGTGAATATCTTAAAAGGTTCGGACTTGTGTTTCAACAAGAACATAGGTCTGAATCTCGAAAGATCATCAGAGAATGTAATGAAGTATAAAGAATTGGTCTTGGCATGTGTAGACAGGGGACCTTACATACATCATCATGTATCGGTCCCAAGAGTCTACTAACTCTTTCTCTGTTTCCAGTAAACAGGGTTATGGTCATCTTATCTTTGTGACATGACTGGCAAGTTTCACAAGATGTAAATTGAAACAGATTTAAATATGCATCTTCTTGTAACTCGAGCTAGTTGGGTCACATTGATATGACCTAGTCTACAATGCCTCAAGAAGGATTCGTTCATTTCTGAACTCTTCCTCTTGTGTATGTTCTGTATACTTAAGAACTGTAGTTTGATTTAGAACATTAATGCTTTTAGATAACGTGCCTGAACCGATCAACTTTTGATATAGGAAATGTTCAAAACATTATCCATCAATACAAAATTTTATCATTTCTTTACTAATAAAGAGACTGATATGATTTTGTATATCAGGTTCGGTATCTAATAACATTCGTTCAGAATCAATGTATTGATAATACAGGGTGACAGTGACCAACAGACTTGGCTGCAACACTTGCCCCGTTTTCTGTCTCATGAAACTTATCACCCGATCTCAGTTCTCGACCTCTCTGTAGCCCTATGTAACAGATTACATAGCTGGGATCCTGATCCGGTATCAAATACCCAGGACGTAGAGGATACAGAGAAACAGTTCTTTGTAACGAACACACCCGAAGATGATGCATCATATGCACTTTCTTCGTTTGGGCGGCACGGGAATTCTGTTAATCCCTAATTTCCTGCTCTGTCTTATAACAATTATAAGTTGGAGCGGGACCAACGTTCCCCAGCTCAGTATAACAAGCGGGTTCGGTCAAACATCCGTATTATTATTTTGATTAAGGCATGATATGGTCGCTACCTGGAGAGAGAGAGAAGAAAACACTCAGCGTGCGCTCTTGCAAGATCAGATTGGTTATTATTTTATCTAATCAGGATGGCTCCCACAGTTTTTTATCAAATCTTCCTTCAAACCCTAAAAGGAAAGACTAGCCGGGATTAATTACACACTACAAGTTCGCCAATCTTTCAGCCAGGCCAGTGTCGGTACTTTGAGGGAGGTCCCCCGTGCTTTCGTACGAACCTAATTAATGTAAACCTCATTTTCGCAGAGGCGTAACCCCGTTGACACCTTTCTAGACACCTACTTGATCGGCTAATTGTAATGTATAAAACTCTCCCACGAGTAACTCTTACTCGCAGCGGGTATCAGGATCCAACTATCTCATAGAAGGTATGCAATCTCATTGCAAATTTCAACACTTGAAATTCCCGATAATTTTGCCCCTAGCGTCTTATGACCTTGACGCAGGCCAACAAACCATAGTGCGCTAGTCAAGTTCAACCCGTCATTTCCTGATTGAATTAAACCCACCCGCACGACCCTTGACGCTGGCCAACAAAGTCGCACGACTACCCTAATCCAATCTGCATCATATGCATAAGAAGATAAATACTAGTTAGCTACCGCACACTACGTCTTGACGCAGGCCAACAAACGTAGCACGAATACTAACTAGGACTTATTTGAAATGACAGAAGGCTACGACAGGTTTTTCTGAAAACCTATTGCGTAATGAACTTGATATCGTTGTAGAATCAAATGATTTTAAAATGGAGTGTTTTTTAGGCTTTTCTAGTTTTGCTAAAGGAGTCACTCCCGGTGAAGGGATCGTCGGTCCTTTCCTCATCGAATAAGGTGCGGGATATATCATATATATCACTGTGCAAAGGAAAAACTCTTAAAATCAATCAAAAGACAAACCGAGTGTGTAGCATCTGCCAGTTATTGCTAAAGGAGTCACCCCCGGTGAAGGGATCTCGGTCCTTTCCTAATCGAATAAGGTGCCAGGATATATCACATATACCGCTGTGCAAAGCAAGAACTGTAGCTACCTGTTTTATTTTGAAATTCGATTCTACAACATCTTAGGTTTCTTTTTACTTTCATTAATCACATTAATGAAGTCCCATCATTTAAGTACCTAAACATCACAGATAAATACGACGTACACTTATGCCATCCGCATTCGCCTCGATGTCCCCTCGTGCACCGTTAGGTTAGGTAACTAATGGCAGAGCGGGGCAGGGCTAGCACGGGTGTAAAACATAAGTAATGCCTATATAATATATAATATATACTATATATAGTATCTATCACAGAACATCACATGATCACATCACAGATATCGCAGCAGAAGAATCATATGAAATATTGGATATACTAGGACGTCCGTGTTTTCAATACGAGCCAGTATAAAACACGGATTCCACGGTCGCGATGAATAGCCAAACCCACACCCCTAGACCCCTATGAGAGTGGCAAGCAACCCTACCAATTCTAGGGTTAGGAGACCCGGACTCGACTCCTCGAGATGGTCTCCCACTGGACCCTAGAACCCGGTTACTTGTGCTCCCCTCCTTGGGTCTATCCTAGTGCAGAATAGTAAATAATATACAAAGGGTAACATCTTCCGCTACCTGGAAGTGCCCCAATAAAAGAATATTACATACATGTTTTTACATGAATGAAAATGAAAAACACTCATCTCACATAAAAAAAACCCCGGCTATTCAAACACGACGATCCAATATAACATATCCAGCAACACATAACATCACATGTCATCAACGTAAGTAAATATGCGCATCCCAATTGTCGTTGACATATAGCAACGAAACCGGCGATATCAGATATTACACTTACGGTTACAGAAAAGAAAGTGTAAAACTACAATAGTTGGAATCCGCAACCTCTTTAGACATCACATGCCTAATCAAATGAATTCCTTAGACATCGCATGCCTAACAATTATAAACCCCGCATTTTAGTCTCATTATCGAAAACTCTTTTCAATATCAAGTCGGGTAATTCAACAAGATTCCCGACACCCTGATCGAATGCTCGTCGCAAACTTTAGTAGGCGGCCGCACCCCTGACGCCGTCGACGAAGTGCACCAAGGCGGAACACCGCTGCCGCGAGCACCCGAACGGATGCTTTCGGCGACGGGGTTCTCCTACAGTCACTTGGTCGGGGCTATGGAGCGAGACTGTCTATTAAGTTTACCCGGCGAGTATCCGCGTACGCTACGTGATTGCGACGGACTTTTGATCACATCAAAATTCCGTGGCAACCGATCAAGTGAGACTAAAGTGCTATGTTTATAACATTCATTCAGTTATCTCATAACTATTTGTGAATTCCAAATATTGTATCACATTCCAGATAAATAGAAAATGTTAAACTTTCCGATCGAACAATCGAACACCCAAGTTTTCCCGATACAGATCAACACATGAAATAAGTTTTAAAAACATTCAGTTCGTGCCTCAGTACCAACGGTCCAGCCGTAGAAGTGTCAAGCCAACGCCTCACATGTGGCAAGCCGTACTGCCCCAAACCCTAAGGTTCAAAGGGCAGTTCAAGACGGTCACATAATCGAGTTAAGGTTTGTTGTCATCTAGAGGGTCCATCGCGTTACTTGCACTACTTAGAACTTCCTTAAACCACGGAAAAATCCAACACTTGGAAATTTTCCGGCAGGGGAAAAGTTGGGTATTTATATCCGGTCGAACTTTTTAACATATTCAAAAATTATCCGGAAAACACATAGAAAAAATCTGATAATCCGATCGAATCATCCAAGCTCCAAAACACCCTGAAATATTCAACTCTTGAATAGATATTAAAAAATCCCAGAAAATCCAGAACCAAAATATAGGAGTTACTGTGCAAAAATTAAATAGTGATCACATATATTGGCCGCGGAACCGCCGCAGAAGCCAAGCTTCTGCCGCGGTTCCGCCGCACTGTGGCAGCATCACTCGATAAATTTTGCATCGTAATTCTTATAATTTCCTGCTGAATTTTTAAAGAATTTTTAATGTGGAAAAAACCCAGTTTTTTGAAAAAGTCCAGAGAGCATTTTGGAAATCGGGTTTCGGTTCGATCGGACTTCAAACTCCGTCTACGCATCGTCTAAGGCTCTAGCTAGGCTCTGATACCACTGTAGGGTTCCTAGGCACTCTAATGAGGTCTCACAAGGCATCAACCATGCCAATTTCAAATTTTACAAGTGCCAAGAAACTCTAATACGGATCGTTAACTAGAATTTTAGGCGAAAACGATAACTAGTAAACAACTTTACTAAGTGAACGGAAATACAACCTTTGTAGATCCGGTTCTCCACCTCCATAGCTCCGTGATGAAGTCACCTTGCTGTCCAAAACAAATCCCGGGCTCTAGCGTTGGCTTCATCGGAGAAATGGGCGGGCTAGGTCGTCGACTTCGATGCCGAAGATAATCTACGTCGAGGCATCACAAGATCAAGCTCCCACTTCACCAAGTCATGAAACTTGTGAAGAAAATACCCTATACTACTTGGCAAGAGGTAGAGGATAAAGAAATAGGAGGTGGGTTCACTTTACAATTGGATTTCTCACACTTTTGCTCAAATCACCATTGATCAAGCAAGCTTTTCTTCTTGTGAAGAAGAAGAAGAAGAAGATGATAATGTTATGATAAGAATAATAAATTAGAAAAGAAAAATCAATTCTTATCATATACAAACCATGGTTTAGTGTAGAGATTTAACTAAGGTTAGATGGAGTGGTTAGGGTTAAGCATGAGACAAAATGGTCACATAGTCAAAGCTTCATGAAGCTTCAATATACAAACAAACAAAGCCACCATTTCCCCTTTTTCTTTTCCAAAATAAAATAAATGAAATAAATAAATAAATGAATAAGAAAATGAAAACCCTAACCATTCATATAACCATGGTTTAATCTTTAAACAAACCCAAGCAAACATGTATCATCAAACATGATACAATCAAGTGCACAAAAGTATATCACATATACAACTTGTGCAATGCAAGTGAGAAAATACATTTAAAGTGAACCAATACTAGTTAATGCGAAGTAATATATCAAATATATAATTATGCATTAAATCATTAAATCAACACTTGATTTAACGATGTGGTCATATCGCATATAACCGACTAATATCCAATGTATCGACTTATCGAATCAATTCATGATTCGATAACTAGGTTATATCGCATACAACCATTCGATACATTCATCGCGAGAATGAAATACGGTATCACGTACACGCAATATTCTCGGTCCCGCACATATCTCATATGCGCTCCTATTTCGTTTCGCTTGAGCCAGGAAACCTCTGTGTAGGACTCTAAAGACTCGTCAATACGCCGGCAGCAGGTGATGATCATATCAAACACCCACAAGCCGCAAGCGGTCTACTAAACGTAACGGCCACCCGGGTATTGAGCGATCAGAAGATCGACGAGCATGCCCGCTCACACTCCTGTGAATCCAACCAGTAACACTTACCGTACAGTCCGGTCTGATCGTCTGATATGTCGCATATCTCGCCTCGGGGTGGTAAACGTCAGACCCCAATAGCTCGATAAGTCGTGTTGATATGAGGTCTATAACAGTTTGAGAAACTACTGGTAACACTTACCAGTAAATCTCAGCAACCCTGGCCAGGGATTTCCGGTTATAGCCAATCGAACACAGCGCAACATCAACTCCCTATACCGGGAGAGACGAATCCCCTCCTATCGCTCATTGCCTCCATGTGATTCGGGACTGTACCCAAAAACCACCGTTTTGCACGCCCTCTTGGACGTGGTAAGGTGGAAATCAAAGCATAGTGGGAACCACACAAGACTCTATGACGATCTCGGGTTAACAGACTACTCTGTACCAGTGTCACCAGAGAACTGCCATCTGACGTAAGGTATAATACCATCTGGGAGTTCTCGGCGAGTCCGTCCAGTGTACCCAGTCTCCACTGAGCACCCGTATATCATCTCTGATGTCAAACACCGATGGATATGGGATCATCCATCGCCCATCTGTATGGGTCGAGAATGTATACGCTAGTCTACTCTGGTATATCGATGCCCCGTCTCGATATACCCACGACTAGGGACTTTGAAGGATGTACTTATGGACTACCATGTCCCCACTAGTATGATCCGCATCATAGTCCAGGTAGTCAAGTATACATCCTAAGGGCTTTACCAACATGTAACAGAGAGACAATCGGTGTACACGTTAAGGTAAAGGGCAACCAGATAGCATACTATCATGTCGAGCAAGAAAGTCTTCCCTATATATGTCCAAGCATCCACTACAATATACATCCTATGTATACTAATGGCCTCTAGGGCATACATATAACTAACACTTAATAACGGGATATACGTCCTAAATCAACACATAGTTTTCAGCATACAACACTCTAATAAAAGAAAACTTTCAGAAATAAATGAAAGCTTTTCTTTGGCACTGTAGACTTGGTCATATTAACGAAACAAGACTAAACAAGTTACACAAAGATGGATATTTAAACCCTTTTGAATATAAATCTTATGCGACTTGCCAGTCTTGTATCAAGGGTAAAATGACCAAAACTCCGTTTACCGGACACGGAGAAAGAGCTACTGAGCTCCTAGGACTCATACATAGTGATGTATGTGGGCCAATGTCTACACGGGCTAGAGGCGGTTTTTCATACTTCATTACTTTCACTGACGATTTCTCAAGATTCGGTCATGTATTTTTATTAAAGCACAATTCCGAAGCTTTTGAGAAATTCACTGAATATAAACTCGAAGTAGAAAAACAAACCGGCTTGAGTATCAAAATGCTTCGATCAGATCGAGGTGGGGAGTACCTCAGTACAGGATTTGCAAACTTCCTAAAAGAGAATGGGATTCTCTCTCAGCTCACTCCTCCTTACACACCACAGCACAACGGTGTGTCAGAACGACGGAATCGGACCCTATTAGATATGGTCCGTTCCATGATGAGTGATGCTGAGTTACCCGTCTCATTTTGGGGGAATGCATTGGAGAATGCAGCGTTTCTACTGAACAGGGTTCCAACCAAAACCGTGTCTACCATGCCATATGAGATATGGCATGGGAAGAGACCATCTCTTAAGAGAATTAAGATTTGGTGTTGCCCGGCCTATGTTAAAAAGCAAAATCCGGACAAACTCGAGTCACGGTCAGTAATGTGTAACTTTGTGGGATATCCAAGGAACTCTTATGGATATCTTTTCTACCACAAGGAGGAAAAAAATGTGTTTGTTTCTCAGTATGCCACATTCTTGGAAAAAGAGTTTTTCATATATAAAGCTGATGGCAAAATGGTGGATCTTGAAGAGGTTCTAGAGACACAAACTACAAATGACGACTTGGTTGAACCGGCTGTTGCAATAGAAACTGAGGAACATCGACCACTCCGTAGGTCTGGTAGGACTTCTCACCCACCGGAGAGGTACTACAGTTTCCTCATTGATGGTGACAGAGAAGACTGCATCATAGAGGATGATGATCCTACCAGCTTTCAGCAAGCTATCACGAGTGGAGACTCTTCGACGTGGCTGGATGCCATGAGATCCGAAATGGAGTCTATGTACACCAACAAAGTATGGACTTTGGACGTTGTACCCCCTGGGGTAAAACCTGTGGGGTGCAAATGGATCTTTAAAAGAAAGATTGGTGTAGATGGGCAGGTAGAGACCTATAAGGCAAGACTTGTGGCGAAGGGTTTTCGTCAAAGACCAGGTTTGGACTATGACAGGACTTTTTCTCCCGTAGCCATGCTTAAATCCATTCGTATCCTACTTTCTATTGCTGCTCACTACGACTATGAAATCTGGCAGATGGACGTTAAAACGGCATTTCTAAATGGAGATTTAGAAGAATGCGTTTAGATGGATCAGCCAGAGGGCTTCATTGACAGTGGGAGCAGCGGGAATGCATGTAGATTGCTTAAATCCATTTATGGGTTAAAGCAGGCATCACGGAGTTGGAACATCTGTTTCGATGATGTTATCAAAGAGTTTGATTTCATTAAAAATCCAGATAAACCTTGTGTTTATAAGAAGGCTGTAGGAAGAGTTGTCACATTCCTCGTATTGTACGTGGATGACATTCTTCTGATAGGAAATGATATTCTTATGCTACAGTCGGTCAAATCCTTCTTATCACTAAGGTTCTCCATGAAGGACCTGGGTGATGCCACATACATTCTTGGCATTAGGATCTATAGGGATAGATCCAAGAGGTTATTGGGATTGTCCCAAACCCGGTACATCAACACCATCCTAAAAAGGTTTAGTATAGAAGACTTCAAGCGGGGTGCCTTACCCGCTTGCCATGGTGTCACTCTCTCCAAGGACACTTGCCCAAAGACCGATGAAGAGAGAGCTCGCATGAGCATTATACCCTATGCTTCGGCAGTAGGATCTATAATGTATGCGATGTTATGTACACGCCCAGATGTAGCATATGCACTTAGTGTTGTAAGCAGGTATCAATCAAACCCGGGGGAGAATCACTGGATAGCTGTGAAGAACATTCTTAAGTACTTGCGAAGGAATAAAGAATTGTTCTTGGTATATGGTAATTGAGAACTCCAAATGGAGGCCTTTACCGATTCGATCTTCCAGAGCGATAAGGACGACAGCAAATCTATCCCTGGGTTTGCATTTACCCTCAATGGAGGGACGGTAAGTTGGAAAAGTTCCAAACAGGATACCATTGCAGACTCTACGATGGAGGCTGAGTACATTGCTGCGAATGATGCCGCCAAGGAAGCCGTCTGGATGAAGAAGTTCGTCTCGGAGCTAGGAGTAGTTCCAACCATTATTGATCTAATACCATTGTATTGTGATAATAATAGGGCTATGGCGTTAGCCAAGGAGCCCAGGTTCCATCAGCGGTCCAAACACATCCTGAGGCGCTTTCATTTCATCCGGGAGATTGTAGATCGCCGCGAGATCGAGATTAGGAGAGT
Organism: Agapanthus africanus; assembly: GCA_030015575.1. Lineage (NCBI taxonomy): Eukaryota > Viridiplantae > Streptophyta > Magnoliopsida > Asparagales > Amaryllidaceae > Agapanthus > Agapanthus africanus. The sequence goes on along the minus strand of CM057344.1, from coordinate 499,337,037 downwards.
AGACACAAAGAATAACAACGCGGATCCACTCACCAAGGCCCTCCCTCAGCCGCAGCATGAGCGACTTTTTGAGATGTTGGGTATGAGATACGCCAATAATTGGCCTTAGTGCAAGTGGGAGATTGTTGGACATATGTATGCCCTAGAGGCCATTATATGATAGTGGATGTATTTATACATGTATATATATATATATATTCAGTGTACATTCTTGCTCGACATGATAGTATGCTATCTGGTTCTTCTTTATCTGACATATTGATTTGATCATGCTTTTATTCATTCACACATGTTGATAAAGCCCTGAAGATATAGGGTTGACTACTGTGATTATGATAGAGATCACAATAGTGGGACATTTGTAGTTTTTAAGCATATCCTAGAATTGTTGGATATATATGCCCTAGAGGCCTACATTGTATAGGATGCTTGGGATATGTATGTACATGACAGTCTTGCTTGATATGATAGTACGCTATTTGGTTTAACTTTGTCTTAACGTATGATATATTTTACTTGGTATTTATATATATATGTTGATAAAGCCCATAGGGTGTTTGTCTGACTACCGGCGTTGTCATGGCAGTCATACTAGTGGGAGTTGGATAGTCAATAGGCACACCCTTAGACGTCCTTTGTCGCAGGAGTATCGAGATTGGGCATCGATACTCCGGAGTAGACTAGTGTATACATATCTAGACCCTGACGAGAGGAGATGGATTGGTCCTGCAACCATTGGTGGTGTTCACCTAAGATTGTATACAGATGCTCACTGGGTGTGAGTACACCGGACAGGACTCGCCGAGAACTGACTGGATGGTATTATACCTAACGTCAGATAGCAGTTCTCAGGTGACATGTGTGCAGATAGTCCGTTGAATTAAGGTCATCATTTGTCTCGTGTGAGTTCCCACTGTGCTTTGATTATTACCCTACCACGGCTCAAAGGAGTCGTGCAAACAGGTTTTAGTTGGGCACAGTCCCGAGCCACGTGGAGGTAGTGAGCGACTGTTAGGGATTCGTCTCTCCCGTTATAGGGAGTTGATATCGCACTGTGGTCGGTTGGTCATTACCATAAGTCCCTGGCCAGGGCTGATTGAGAATTACTGATGGACTGATCAGTAGATTCTCGGGTGGTCTTGAGCCATACCGACACGACTTGTACGGTTATTAGGGGTCTGACGTCCACCACCTCCCTAGACCATACATGCGATACTCTTAGACGAACAGACCGGACTGCGCGGATATTGTCACGGACAGGCTCAGTAGGATTTCAGATGGGTTACCTCATCGGCTTTCTTATCGACAACTACCTGGGGACCGTTATGTACAGCTAGTGCCGCTTGCGGTCTGTGGTTAAACCCACTGCCAGCGTAGTAGTTGAGCCTTTAGAGTCCCACACAGAGATTTCCTAAACCCAGGCGAAAATATATAGAGGTCGTATGCTTTTACGACAAAGGTTCGGACGCATACGTGTTTGAACGCACGTACGACATTCGGACAGTTTTTTCTAGCCGGCTTTGGTTTAAGCCAGATTCTAGTATCAGGTTATTGGATTTGTACAGTCTAAAGTTTTTCCGTGTTTTCACAGATGGGAGGGGCGTTCTCGTAATTTTCCGAGAAGCTTCTAGAAGGTGATGACTTGGAGGGAGAGGTGGCATTATCATTTAATGAATTAGTGACTCATTGTGAGTGATTCATCATGTCATTAATGCATCATTAAATGCTTAATGACTCACATGATGAATCACCCACTCGCATTATTGAAACATGATGAATAATCTCGTATTATTCATTTTCTTTTAATTCATTATGTTTCATATATCTAGTGAGAAGCTTTTTCATTATCTTTATTATTATCATTATCATCTTCTCACTCTCTCTCTTCAAGTTCTCTCTCCTTCACCAAACCCTAATCCTACCCTCATGAGTTGAGAACAAGGATTAGGAAAGACTAATTACTTCATAACCTATCTCTACATCACCTTAGCTACTCTATTTAGCAACTAGAGAAACTAAGTAACCTCAAGTTTAGAGGTTATAGCTTGGATTAGGGTTCTCGGGTGGATCGTCTATCACGGAAGAAAGCCGAAGAGGACGTGGAGATCCAAAGAGGCCGTAGATAAAATTAAGACGAAGGACTAGAACCGTTTGGTATAATCTCTTAACATAGTAGTTTAGAACTCTATAGCTTTTGTTAAAACTTGTTTAGCAAACGATTCATACGGTTATTCGATGTTTAACCATAGAACAAGATTGTTATTCATATTTCCGCCTCCCCATATGTATTGGGGTGTTGAACATCGACTTACAGGAATGTCCCTAGTCGTAGGTGTATCGAGACGGGGCATCGATATACCAGAGTAGACTAGCGTATATGATACTGGACCCATATGATGGCGATGGATGTTCCCACATTCATCGATGTTTGACATCGAGATCGTATACGGGTGCTCAGTGGTGACTGGGTACACTGGACGGACTCACCGAGAACTCCTATATAGAATTATATCTATCGTCGGATAGCAGTTCTCAGGTGACACTGTTGCAGGTTAGTCTGTAGACCCGAGATCGTCATAGAGTCTTGTGTGTTCTCCCACTGTACTTTGATTACCACCCTACCACGGCTCTACTGAGTCGTGCAAACAGGTGGCCGTTGGGTACAGTCCCGAGACACACGAAAGCGTTGAGCGATAGGAGGGGTTTCATCTCTCCCGATATTGGGAGTTGATGCTGTGCTGTGCTCGATTGGCTATATCAGTAAGTCCCAGACCAGGGCTGTTGAGATTTACTGATATGTGTTATCAGTAGTTTCTCGATCTGTTATAGACCATTCATCGGCACGTGTTATTGAGTTGTTGGGGTTGACGTTACCATCCCTAGACTCGATATGCAGCATATCTGATGAAGAGACCGGACTGTACGGTAGTGTTGCCGGTTGGCTCGACGGGTGTTGTGACAGGTTCGCTTGTTTTCATCTGATCGCTCAATACCCGGGTGGCCGTTACGTTTATGTTAGTGTTTATGCCCTAGAAGGCCATTACTGTATCATACTAGTTTGTAAATTACTTAATGGAAGCTTGGGATATTCACAGTTGTATTGACAGTCTTGCTAAAAATGGTAGTATGCTACTTAGTTTGTGTCTACTTTAATATGTGCATATGTTTCTTGTAACGTATCGCTTATAAATATTAGTAGAGCCCTTAGGATCATTGCTTGATTACCAATGTTGTGATGGCAGTCATACTAGTGGTGGCCGGGTAGCCTATAAGCAACATCCTATACAGGTCCCTAGTCGTAGGATTATCGAGACAGGGCATCGATACTCCGGAGTAGACTAGTGTGTACGCTTCTCATCCCAGTTGGGGAGATGGTCTGTCCCACAGCCATCAGTACGTCGTACTGGAGATAGTATATGTGCTCGTTAGGTTACGGGTACACCGGAAAGGACTCGCGGGGAACTGTTGGTTAGTATTATACCCGTCGTCAGTTAACAGTTCCCAGGTGACATGAGTACAGCATAGTCCGCAGACTTGACACTGCTACTTCGCCTCGAGTGTGTCCTACTGTTCTTAGATTGCTACCCTACCACGGCTCAAAGGAGTCGTGCAAACAGGTAGCAGTTGGGTGCTGTCCCGAGCACTTGGAGGCAGTGGCGGTTAGAGAGGATTCGTCTCTCCCGGTATTGGGAGTTGATATCGCGCTGTGTCAGAGAGCCATTATGCAATGTCCCTGGACAGGGAAAGCGAGATTTACTGGTAGGTTTTCCAGTAGTTTCTCAAGGTGTAATGGGCTACGCTCCGACACGACTTATACCGCTTTTAGGGGACTGACGCTTGTCGCCCCCTAGGCTCGATATGCGATAGTCCTAGACGAACAGACCGGACTGTACAGAGATTGTCACAACAGGCTCAGTAGGAGTTCGGATGGGTTTCCTCATCGGCCTTCTTATCGACATCTACCTGGGGACCGTTACGTACAGCTAGTGCCGCTTGCGGTCTGTGGTTAAACCCACTGCCAGTGTAGTGTCGAGTCTTTAGAGTCCCATACAGAGAGTTTCCTTACTTCCGGCGAAACGATATAGAGGTCGTATGGTTTTACGACAAGGGTTCGGACGCATACATGTGTTTACGCACGTACGACGTTTGGACAGTTTTTACTAGTCGGCTTTGGTTTAAGCCAGATTCTAGTATCGGATTATTGGATTTATACAGTCTAAAGTTTTTTCGTGTTTTCACGGATAGAAGGGGCGTTCTCGTAATTTGTCGGGAAGCTTCTAGAAGCATGGTGACTTGGGGGTTAAGGTGGCATTTGCATTAATTGGATAAATGAGTCATGGTGTGATTCATACATAGAGTTAATGAATCATTTATGATTTATATGACTCATGTGATGAGTCACTTAGTGTATTAATGAAACATGATGATATATCATTATTTGTTATTCATTTAATTATATGATATGTTTCATATATACACAAATGATTTCATTCATCCAAAATGATTCTCATTCTCACATTCTCTCTCCTCAAGCTCTCTCTCTCTCTTCAAACCCTAACCCTAACCTCTCATCCCTAACCTCTCATGTGTTGAGATCAAGGGTTTGCTAGACTAATACATCCATAATCCAACTCTATATCACCTAGGTTGCTTAGATTAGCACTTTGAGTAACTTAGTTACCTCAAGTTAGAGGTTAAGCTTAGAGTAGGAGCTCTCGGGTGGATCGTCTTTGACTCGAGGAGGCCGTTGAGGTGCCGACGTTCCAAAGAGCCTACAAGGAGTGAGGACAGTGATGAAGACCCGAAGGACAAGTAACGTGAGGTATAACTTCGAATCAGAGTAGTTAAACCTTTCGTAGTTTGCTAGTAATGGTTTAGATATGATTCATGCGCTCAAGTCCGTGTTACGAAGCTTTGATAATCATTTTTCATATATTCCGCCCCCCCACAAGTTCGTGGGGTGCGTGACATGGACTTACAGTTTAGCCGACCGCTTGCGGCTTGGGGGTACTTGATATGATCATCACCCACTGCCGGCGTATTGACGAGTCTTAGTGTCCCACAATGGAGTTGCCTAGTCCAGGCGAAACGATGTGGTGCGCATATAAAATATGCGCGTGGACCTGGTTAAAATGCGTGTATGAGATACCGTATATTAATCGGGCGGTTTGATTTTGGTTGGGTCGTATGTGATATGACCGGGTTGCTATATCAAGTGTTGATTTATCATTGACCATTAGTTTCTCACTTTAAACCCCTTCTTGTCTTTTTATTGTATGCATGCATGTATTCATTTATTCTCACTCATGCACATAGGATGTGCATGCACACATACATGCATACATAATCTATCATGTTTGTTGATATAGTGGATGGTGGCAATATACGACTCACACCATATATAAATATATAGATATTATTTATTGGAAAAGAAAAATGGAAATGGAAATTGTAATCATCGTTTAATGTTTTATTCTTTCACTAACCCTTTGGTTTAACCATGATTCATTTTCTATGGCCATTTTTCTTCCAAACTAAAATATCAAGATATTTTATAACTATGGTTAAGAATGAGAAAGTGAAAATATATATATTTTCATTTCTTATTTTTATTCATAAGTTCATCATTATCTTGAGCTCTTTACAAGCCATCATCTTCTTCCTCCTTTCTCTCTTGCTCTCTACTTTTCTCAAGTGATCAAAAGAGTCACCAAGTTAGGATTTTGAAGTGAGAAAACAAACCACATCACCGTTCTACACTAGTCTTGCCCATTAGTGTAGAGTGTTAGCTTCCATTTCTTCTCTTGATCTAGTGGAGGTTCAAGCTTAGACAAAGAGGACTCCGGGTGGATCGTCGTGGACCTAGAGGATCTCAAGCGAACCTTTTTCAAACCCTCAAGTAGCCAAGGAGTCTAGCGTAGGGAGCTACAAAGGTTGTACTCTCAAAACCCTAGCTTTTACTAATTGTGTTTATGTTAAAGTTATGTTGCCCTTAACTTTCTAGCATGATTCTTAAGATAGTTTCTTTAGCACCATATAAAATTTAAATATGGCATGCGTGTTGCCTCTAAACCCTTGCAGTGGTGCTGTAGGAAACCCTTCAGGGACCTGAGTTTGAGACAGCGCTGTTGGATAGAGCTTGTGAAGGATTGTGATTGTGAGATCCTTTATTGCCCGGGGCAAAGCAATTGTGGTAGCTGACACTTTGAGTCGTAAGCCCGAGGTTGGCTTGTCCCAGTTGAGTGCAGTTCAGAGACAGTCTTTTGCAGATTTACAGTTCTTGTGCGACAGGTGAGTACAGTTTAAGTTTTCCTCTACTAGGGGATTGCTTGCTCATGTTCGCGCCCGTCCACTTTTACTTAAGTATTTTCATGAGGCACAGCCTGCCGATGCCCATTTGTCTGAAATTCTTGAGCATGTTCGGCCGGGTAGAGATTCAGAGTTCATGATTTATGACCACGGTTTGCTATGTTTAGGGGCTCGTTGGTGTGTACCTGATACTAATGGGTAGAGACGCGAGATCCTAGAGCAGGCACATCAGTCAGCTTTCAGTTTTCACCCAAGTGCAACCAAGATATAACGTGACTTGAGAGTTAGTTATGGGTGGGCAGGGATGAAGAGTGAAGTTTCAGATTCTGTTTTGAAGTGCTTGACTTGTCAGCGAGCTAAGATTGAGCATTTGAGGCCGGCAGGAGAGTTGCAACCTTTTTTTCGTTCCAAAGTGGGAATGAGAGCAGATCTCGAAGAATTTCGTTATGGTGTCTACCCAGGTCTAGACATGGTACGACTCCATTTGGGTGATTGTTGTCCGGTTATGCTCAGTATGCTCAGTTTGCTCAGTTTTTCTTCGGTAAGTTTGTGTGTTTGCACGGAGTTCCTTCACGCTTTGTATCCAATAGAGGTACCCAGTTCGCTAGCCGTCTTTGGCTGAAGCTTCAGGAAGCCTTAGGTACTGGTTGAGCTTTAGCTCCGCTTTCCATCCGTAGGCCGATGGTCAGACAGAGCGAACTATACAGACTCGTGAGGATATGCTTGTGCGTACGTACTAAGTGTTTGTTAATTGTGGGATCGTCACCTTCCATTGATGGAGTTCTCCTACGATAACAGTTATCAGGAGACATTTCAAATGACAACTTTCAGGCATTGTGTTGTAGGTTGTGTCGATCGCCAGTCAGTTTTACTGACTCCGTGAGAGCAGGATTTTGGACCCCAACTAGTCAAGAGACTTCGGAGATGATCCAGTTGATTCAGGTCAGGATGAGAGCAGCCCATTGCAGACAGAAATCTTATGCCGACCATCGTTGTCGCAGACTTGAGTTCGCTGTAGGAGATCATGTATTCCTACGGATTTTTCTGATGAAATGGTGTGTTGAGTTTTGGGAATCTTAGTCCCAGATTGTAGGTTCTTTTGAGATCCTCGTGCGAGTTAGTTCCGTTGCCTATCGTTGGCACTTCCGCCCAGATTTTAGATGTTCACCCCGTATTCCTTGTGTCGATACTTCGCAAATATCTGCATGACCTTTCTCACATGATTCAGTACCAGACCATATGATTGGGATGCGATTTTTCATTCACCAGTAGCCGATAGTGATAGTGGATTGGCAGGTGGAGAAACTCCGGCCAAGGTCTTGCAATCTGTGGAGGTTTTTCTTTGGCGTAGCCAGTCTAGTAAGGAGATCACTTAGGAGGCTACGAGCGAGATGTGGATGATTTGCACTCATCTCTTTGATGGTATGCATAGTAAGGATTTTAAATTCGGGGAAGAATTTCTATAAGGGGGGAGATTGTAACACCTCAGAATGCGATTAGTGTTAATTATGCGATATTGCAGGTTTTTGGTAAAAAGGTTACCAAAATAGCTTTCTCGCATTTTAGTTAGATTAATTAATATTTTATTATTATTTGTTTTGGGTCACACACACATTTGCATGTTTACATGGAGGGGGTTGCTTAGTGTTAACCTTGCTTAGTGGACATGACATTTTAATCTAATCCATGCCTTAAGTTAATACTTGCTTGTTTAACCTTAACCTTAAACCTTTGATATTTGTGAGAGATATTTCCCTTTGTGTTTTGGAATGAGAGGAGGTGGCAAGGTGACTCAGGAGGAGAGTCATGCTTTCATTAATGGTGAAGTGAGGGAGAGAGTTAAAGCAAGGTGCACTTACCCTACACTCACCTCTCATCTCATTAACACATCACACACTCCCATTCTCTCTCACTCTATCTCTTTCTCATTATTTTCTCATTCCCGCTTCCCTCAAACTGAACCCAACACTACCCCTTCACTAAACCTTCACAAACTTGATTAAATCTCACCCAAATCACATCCCAAGTCTTGTTTTTCCTCTAAGATCACTTAAAGCTTGGAAAGCTAGGATCTTTGAGCTTGTGTGGTAAGGTAATGATCTCTATCAGTTAAGTAGGTCTTTGTAATGTTGCGTAGCTTATTAGTTTCAGTTTAGAACACTAAAAGTAAAGTTTCGTGCACACATCGTAATTTTTAGTGTTATATTATAATACTGTGATCTGCTATGACCCAGAGTGTGTATTAGAAAATCTATCAGTATAGTTGTGTTGTACTAGAGACCCTAAGCTTTCACCTGAAGCACGAACCACCGGAGCTCTGATTTGGCCGGCGACATGAAGGGTATTTCCGGCGACCTCGGCCTTATGGTATGGTTTGGGCTTGGGTTTTGTAGCGTAGCTGTCTGCAGTTGTTTAGATGTGTTTGTTACTGTTTGATTTTTGAGTTTTGACAGTATAAAAAATTTGGGATCGCTTTGCTTGTTTCTAGTGTTACGACTATGCGGGTTACGTTATCCGACAAGGTACGTGTACTTTGTGTAGCTTTGCTCTTGGGTTAGTTTCGTAGTGTCACTACGCATGTTAGCCACTTGCCGAACACTTGAGAGTATGTTTGGAGTTGGTGTGTCGGCCAAACATAGTTTGTACGTGTTATTGGTCGATTGCTAATGTGAACTTATCATCTTGTTATATGATTTTAGGGTCGCAGGCGGGGACTTCGGACGCTGCGAAGAAGGGAAAACGAGTGGTTGGCTTTACTTAGCCCACGATCATCTTTGAGCAGATTTAACATCTATAGAGGAATCGCCCGCATGGCGTTATGTGTCTAGGCTAGATTAAATGACAAGATTATTAGTTATAAGTATATGGACATTGATTGTGCATGTGTACCATTGTTGCATATCTCATTTCCTATTGTATATGGACAAAGTAATAATGAGACACAACACCATTATTGACGGTTCATATTACACGAGCACTAATTGTATGCTACACACACTCCGTCGATAATTGCCATGACACGCACAACCCTATACATATGTGATATTGTATTGATTAGGGACATTGAGACATGATTCTTATTTCCAATGTGCATATGAGATATAGCTAACATCTATACATACGTGATATTGTATTGATTAGGGACATTGAGAAATGATCCTTATTTCCATTGTGTATATGAGATATAGCTGACACCCAAACATACGTGATATTGTATTGGTTAGGGACATTGAGAACTGACCATATTTCTATTGTGTACAAGAAAGATAGCATACACATATACATATATGCTTACATATATGCCTTGCTATACCTACATGCTTACACATATACCTATAGGGTATTGTATCATTATTGACAGGTATAGACACATATCTTGCTATAGCTACATGTTTACCCTTATATGATGTTTCGTTGAATTTTGGAGAAATTAGGAACCACATGATATATTTAATAACTTGTTGCATTTAAATAGCAGTTTTTCCTTTATTTGCTCATATTACTGTTTTATGTTACATATATTATATTTCATGGATTTACGCATTGTGATATGGATTTCATATAATGTTTTCTGGATGTTTTACTCCTGATGATATATATCAGTGGTATGGGACGCTGTTATATATGTATATATATATATCGGTGGAATGGGACGCTGTTATATATGTATTTATATAATATATCATCATAATGATCTATGCAAGTATTCTTATTCTTTAATTGATGTTTTCTGGATTTGAGGACCGTGGTAGTTCATGAAACTATGCATTGTTTGAAAAACCTGGTTTCTCTTGATATGATATTTCGATGCGTCCACCATGTGATTTCTCGTTTCTGAGTTTGGCATGTGATACCCGATTCGAGGAGCGGAAGGCACTGTCTGCAGGTATATGGTGGACCCGATATGGTACCCCAGGTCGAGAGGTGATTTCGTGGTGTAGACGATGGGCCCGGCAGAGGGACTACTACCTACCGTTGATATTATTTTGACTCGGCGGATATCTGGTGGATACCGACCGGAGTTATGAGATGTATGGATACGTGGATTTTGAGTGTCGGAGCTGGACACTCAGGTTCCGTGAGACTTATGATACGGACATAAGGGCCGGTCCCGGTGACGGCGCCTGACAGATGAGTATTTACGTGTCGATGCCGGACACTAGTTTTCATGATGTTTTCGGGTGTCGATGTTGGACACTCAGGTTCCATGAGACTTACAGGATATGAGGGCTGATCTGAGGATGTGGTGCCTTTGGTATTGAGATTTAGATTGTCTTGATGGACACTGGTCCTGCCACGATGAGGATTCCGTTAGTATGACATGTTTTATCCCATACTCAGCATTTATTTGATATGCATTGCTTCATGTATTAGTAGTATCTGATAGAGTACTATTCAAGACTGTTGCACATACATATTGCCATATTATACTATCATTTTGCATATGATAGCTTATCGTGGTACGTGCTGCATACCTCCGATTACATGCATATGTTATTTACTATTCACGAGTTGGCAACTCACCCTCGTTGTGCCACAGTGTTTTGCAGGTATCCCTCAAAGTGGTAGCGGCAGGGCTTATTCTTATCGTATCATTTTTGGAGCGGATACCGCTACGGCTGACTGTGTACAGTTTTGCTATAGGTGGGTTTTGCGGTTATCCGATGATGCTCATTTGTATATTCGTTGTATCTTGTACTCTCCTTCTACCACTTTCTTGTATTGATTTAGAAACGAGATGTGAGGACGATATTTGTAACATTTCATAAAAAAAAAATATTATTTTGTGAATTTATAAAATTAAATAATAAATATTATGCATATTTTTGATTATGCGGTATAATTAAATACTGATAAATTTGGAAATATTTTGAAAATTATAGGAATTTCTTAAATGAGGGTATTTTCTCTGATTTAGGCAAATTATGAATTTTATAATTAATTATATACAATTTTAATATTAATCACGATTAAATATCGCTAATCGTGTATTAAGCTAGTTTTGTGCATGTGACATGTACGAACTCATTTTTCACACTAATTACATTTTTCTCCCATGGTTTCTTTCTTCTTTTCATGCATGGTTTTAATTCAAAAGAAAAGAAAAGATAACAAAAGAAAAGAAAAAGAAAAGAAATGGGAATAAAGAATTAGGCACGGGCATGAGAGAGAAGAGAGAGAGAGGTGAGGGGTCTCATTTCACCAAGTCTCCATTGTTTTTCCCCCTCATTTCCTTCACCATTTCCTCCCTCTCCCTCTCCCATGGCTGCTGCCCTCTCTCCCTCCCCCCTCTACCTCCTCACAACTCCATTAAAAACCCATTTAAAGTTCATCCCCACTTCACTAAAAACATGCACAAGCTTCTCACAAGCACTTTGGACCAAGAAAAATCGGATTTTGAAGACTTAGGGAAACTCAAGAAAATTCTTGAGTTGCCAAATGAGGTAATTCTTGTACCATTAAAGTAGTATTACATTTACTTTAGTATCTTTTCATGTTTAGAAGTGTTTAAATGTTGTTTAGTGAGGTTTGGAAATTTCAAGTAAGGGTTTTGTGGGATTCTTGAATTGAGATAGTGTAATTGAGTTAGTAGTGAACTTAAACCCCCTTAGTAATAGTATTTTGGACCAAGAAGCAGAGACAAACCCCAATTCACGAACTTTGAAATTCTGCTGATATCGTATTTTCTGGAAATTTGTGATGTGTATTGGAATCTGCTTTGACCCGGGTGACCTGAAAATCATTTAGCAATCATAGTGAGACAAGCAGGCCACTTAGAAGCTCCCCTAGAACGAGACCCTAACTCCCTTACATGGCCGCAATTTTATTCATTCTGGCCGCAATTTGCGGCCAGAGCAGTTATGTTTGGTCCCAGGTTTGGTCCATGGCTCCTTTTGCACTAAAATAGACCCTCCACATATGTAAAATTGGCTAATTTCACCTAAGGTATAATCTAGAGTAAGTTTTCATAGTTGCTGATTTCGTTTTGCGACTTTTAATGAATTGGAATTTCGTATTTGTGTTTTATATCGGTCGATTCACGTTTATACGTCAATCGTCGAGAGTTGTTGGTTATTCGTGCATGCTTAGACCATAGGTATTAACCTATGTACGTTTCGTGTGCCGTTTTGGTTTTCCGACTTGATTGTTATACGCATTTGCGATTGTGTATATGTAGGTACCTCCGTGTGAGCTTCGGAATGACAAGCAAGGGCGTGGCGACATCGACTTCGGTAAGCAAGATCAAAGTGAATAGATTTATATCTACGGGGGAAGTCGGGTGGATGCCGTTGATTGATCGTTCTTTTGCGTGCGTTTTAAAATCAAAGAATAAAATATACCGCAATCAAGATGGTGTCGCTTGGTAGCTAGCCGGTTGAGTACGGGTCGGTCCACAGGGAAAACGTGTTCTTTTCTAATTATTCTAACGAGTCAATTCCTATTTTTGGTAGGTTTTGATTGTTATAAAAACTAAGATTGAATTTGATTTGGATTAAAACCTTGCTATGGTTAGGATTAGGTTAGTTTGGAAAGTTTATTTCTTTCACTGCTTCCTTTGCCCTAATTAAGAACATAGGTGTTAGGGTAATAGTCAACAAAGGGGATTAGCACGACTAGGAAGAAACATAGTTTCTTCTATTTGGTCCTTGTCCGTCCTTTCTTAACTCTTATCCCTAACCTCTATGTAAATCAACCACTACCGGTCTAACTAGGGAATCACCGCTATCTCATAGGATAGGGTGCCATAGTGAGCGGTGGGTGTTTGTTTTACATAGAGTCCTAAGTTATAATGTTATGAGTGTAAGAAAGGAGTGAGAGATTTCCATCTCTCAAACCTACCCAATCCTAACGCTAACAAGTGAGAAAATACTCAATAGGGGATTAACAATGGAATTCATTTTTTTTAATTATCTTATTAACGTGCAGATAATAAACGACAGATATGAAAATTGCAGAAATTAAATTGCAAATAAGGAAAATTCAAAATAAAAACATACTTTTATTGATGCACTCTTTAACGATTACAAGGGAATTAAAATTTTAATCTAGAATTAAAAAGAGGCATGCCCCAAAAGAGTTGTAGGCCTTCCTATTTATAGATAGGAGAAACCGTAGGGTTTACATCTGATCCACATATGAAATTACAATACTACCCTAAGAAATCCGGGTCAATGCACCGACTCCCACCGACACGCACCAACACGTGCTCTGCACGGCCGTAGATCCGCGGCCAGAAGCCTTGTTTGGCCGCGGTTCCGCGGCCGTTTGATAGGTTCTTGGGTTCAGTTCTTCTATGATGCTTCAAGTTGCTTTTTTCTCCTATTTTCTTCATTTGGTTCTTCAGACTCTTTTCTACTTTCTTCCAGATTTCCAACAGTGCAGAATTTATGGACTTTTACCGTTAACTTCGTGTTGAAGTCTTGAATCTTGTGCTTCCTTCGTACTTTGTACACTCGAACTGTTCATTAATTTTCATTTGTTCCTTAAATGGTAGGCGGCATTAAACAGATTCATCTATTTGTTGGTCGTAGTCTCACATTTGTAGCGTCTTTTCATCATTTTCACTGTATTGTTCTGAGAACCTGTAACCTGCAAGTATTTAGCAGACATGGATCAAAAGCATCTATTTATTTGCAGTATGATTAAGAATGGGGAATATAATAATGCAAAATTCTGATATGAACAAATACCCCCAAACTTATGTTTTGCTCGTCCTGAGCAAAACCATTTTATTCTCGAAAAAACCTAACCTCATTTTCGCAGGGAATCGCGATTGCACTGAGCACGTGCCACAAGCCGTTAAACCTCTAGGTGTCCCTAGTAGGAGGAGTGTTGTCTCCTGAGGGTTTTCAGCGGATACTACCCACAAAATCCAATCAATTTGGCTTGTTTACTTAATTCAATTCGTGCTAGCAAAAGGGCCGCAATTAACCCGTATTTTTCACACTCACTTATCATTTAACTTAAGATCGTATATGTTTTGCAAATTTATTAGGCTTTCAGCATCTTTTGAATTTTCCTTCTAAGGTTCCATCTCAACCTAAGAATTTCTATCATCTCTACTGAAGGTATAAGCCCTATCTTTCATTCTTATCACTCATCCAAACCCCAATCATATACCCCTACTTGTGTGTATGTATCACCCCTACACTTGGAAATTCAATTCTAGCTATCATACTCTTGTCCATCATCCAAAGTACTATTAGTTGGTGAATTTTAGATGAATTTGCTCACACATCCTTCATGCGACTGTTAATACTTCTTGAGGTACTAACGACCGATTACAAAATGTGTTCGCGTATTTAGGCGTAATTCCTCGTCTTGTAACCTAAGGCTTTAGCAGTGACTCCCAAACCAGTTGGTCTAAGGCACTAGGTGATAAAGCACCCTCGCTAAATATTTTTTTTATTTTACCCAGCCTTAAGTAATTACAAAACCAGTGTTCATTTTTTTTTATATCTCTTATTTCACACTTATTCTTTAAAATTTTTTTTCTCATACTAAGGATTTTAGACAAGAGCATTTCAAGGTATTCTCTACTATCCAAAGTTTCAAGGTACGTGTATGTGCGAGTTGTAGGGTATATATTTTCAGAATTTAGACTTAAGGTTCGGAATTATTTTTCAGACTTACACTTCAATAAAAATTTCAATACTCTTCCCTTATTTTGACTTAGCCTAAGAACTGAACTCAAAATTTGCTTATATCTAAATAAAATATAAAGACATATATTTTCTACCGTTGAACTTTAAGAAAGGTTATTTTTAGGGTTTTTAATTTACTAAGTTTAGGATCTAGTCTTTCCTAACTAGTTAACCGTCTTGTCAAATATAAGTCAAATATGACCAAAATTGAATTTTTCGATTTTTTTATTTGATTTGATTTTTATAATTTTTTAATTTTTTTCATTTTTTATTTTTAAATTTTTTTATTTTCATTTTTTTATTTTAATTTTTATAATTTTTTTATAAAGATGCAATGCGTTGATAATTATTTACAAACCACCTCCTCCCCCAAACTTACCAAAAGCAGTGCCCTCACTGCTCAGGCCCTCGCCGTCCCCTTGAACGTGAACGGGAACGCTCCTCTCGTGCTAGCAGCGTAGATACGCCATGTTCAATCTCAGTCATCCGGTGATCCAAGTTGGTCACCATCTCCACCAAATTATCAATCCCCCTAATGGCTCTTCTAAGAAGACGTGCATGTTCTATGGGGATAAGCTCTTCCTCGCTCGCGGTCGAGCTGGAGCTGGGTGTTCTGGCGGGTACATGTTCGGTCGGTTCCCTTCGTGACCATAAATCAGTTAGGCGGGTATAGGATGTGGATACGCACTCAATGAGAGTCCTAATGGGTATACCTCCATGCATGTAGAATTCAAATTCCTCCACAGGGAGGAAAAAGAGACATAGTTATGTCCCTAACATAGGACATGGGTAATTTGCGGCCCTTTTGCTAGCACGAATTGAATTAAGTAAAACCGTGCACATGTCAAATCTAGGGTTCCTAGTCATTAAGGTGTGCACGATATGAAGAGATGGGGTGAAAAATGTTGTGTTATGTGAACTGCCAAAAATGTTGTTTTGTGCACAACGACACACGGTTAAAATATTGGCGAAGAGGGTTCTAGCCTGTATTCCCTTCCTAGGTTCCCTTGAACAGTCATTACCCATTAAGGGCATGTAGTCTTCAAATTGAAGGGGTTGGTCATAAACAGGTAATCGAGGAATTGAAGTGACTTCATGGATGAAGTCCCTGTCAATGATTATTTCCCTATCGCCCCAAAGTAATTTAATAAAACCGTATTGTGCAAGGCATCCCTCTTCCAAGCACTCGTAAAAACGAGTGACTAGATCCGGAAGGGCGTAGGCATTAGGATGGTTGTAAATTAAAAAATTCCACCCTCGCCGTGTGATTTCATCAGCAAAATAACTTCCGTAAATTGTGTGTGAAAAGATTTGTGAAAAATCACGTTCTAACTGCATAGTTGGTGCCATTCAGAAAGTTCAGATCTTCTAAAAATATTTAACAGAGAGGACAAAAAGATGAAAACCTCCTCTGAAGTTTTCAGAGGGTGACGAGGCGGGGGCGCGACGGAAGGGGGGATTCGGCGGCGGTTCAGCGATGCTCTGGAGAGATCTGCTTGCTCTGGCTGCTGCGGCGGCTAGGGTTTGCAGATAGATGAAATTAGGGTTTTGTAAAAACAGAGAGGGGTCGGGTTCTATTTATAGGGGGGAGTGTGTTGGTTATTTGCAAAAAGCCCCTCTTAAAAAGACGAAATAATTTGAAAATAATTTTTTTTATTTATTTATTTTTTTATTAAATCTGGACATTTAAAAAAAATCCCCCCAAAAATTTGAATTTTTTTATGTTGTTTTTATATAATTACAAATGATATATACCCCCAAACTTGTTTGAAACAGTATTTTGGCTAGATAATCGGAATTTAGGGGTAGATGGAGGAAGATCAGTCAATGTAGATCGGCTCCTGTAAAAACAGGAGCTCCTCCGAAGGGTCCTCAGTGAGGAACGGTTTGAGTCAATGTCCGTTCACCTTAAACAGTGAACCGTCCTCAGGATTTTTTAGATCGACCGCACCGTGCGGATATACGGTGCGTACCAAAAATGGCCCTTTCCATCGAGATTTGAACTTGCCCGGATGGAAATGTAACCGAGTATCGTAAAGTAAAACCTGTTGACCAGGTTTGAAAGGCTTGCGCATAAGGTGTTTATCGTGGAACACTATCTTTCGGTTTTTAACAATTACTGCATTCTCGTAGGCTTCATCCCGAAGCTCGTTCAATTCGTTCAACTGCAGCTTTCTATTGCTGCCCGCATCTCCCAAAGATAGGTTCAACTCTTTTATTGCCCAAAATGCCTTATGCTCTATTTCAACTGGAAGGTGGCAAGCCTTTCCATAAACAAGCCTATATGGAGACATGCCAAGACCGGTCTTATAGGCAGTACGGAATGCCCAAAGCGCATCAATAAGTTTTGTTGACCAATCTTTACGGTTTTTGGAAACCGTTTTCTCCAATATCTGTTTAATCAGCCGATTCAAAATCTTGGCTTGCCCACAAGTTTGCTGATGATAGGGCGTTGACAGTTTGTAAGTAATGGAGTATTTCCGCATTAAGGACTCGAAAATCCAATTACAAAAGTGAGATCCATTATCACTGATAATCGCGCGAGGATGCCCAAACCGAGAAAAAATGTTTTCTTTGAGAAATCTAACGACAACCTTGTTGTCATTAGTTCGGCTGGGCATAGCCTCGACCCATTTTGAAACATAGTCAACAGCGAGTAGAATATACATGTTCCAAAAAGAGTTGGGAAATGGTCACATAAAGTCTATCCCCCAAACATCAAAAATTTCAACAACCAAAATTGGTTGGAGCGACATTTCATTTCTCCGAGATATCCGGCCCAAGTGTTGGAACCGGAAGCATGTCTTGCAGTACTCATATGCGTCTTTAAAAAGTTATAGCCAGTATAAGCCACACTATAAGATTTTTTCTGTTGTCTTTTTGGGGCCAAAATACCCGCTACACGCTTGATCGTGGCAGAATGACAGCACGCTCTTAAACTCGTTGTCGGGGACACACCGACGAATGATTTGGTCAGAACCGTATTTGAAGAGATACAGTTCATCCCAGTAAAAATGTTTTACTTGGGACAGGAAGAGTTTGTCCTGATTCGACCAATGATTAGGTATAAGTCCGGTGGCCAAATAATTTACAATATCTGCGAACCAAGGTTCGCATGACACAGTTAAGAGATGCTCATCTGGAAAGGCATATTTTATAAGAATTTTAAGTGTAGGCGAAGAAAGAAGTCGTGAAAGATGGTCGGCGACTACGTTTTCGCATCCTTTCTAGTCTCTGATGACAAGATCGAACTCTTGTAGTAGGAGGATCTAACGTATAAGCCGAGATTTAGCATCCTTTTTCGCGAAAAGATTGCGAAGAGCTGAGTGGTCAGTATAAACGATGACTAGAGAGCCGATTAAATAGGGCCTGAATTTTTTTAGTGTAAACACAACAGCTAAGAATTCTTTTTCAGTTGTTGTGTAATTCAATTGGGCCTCGTTTAAGGTTTGGCTAGCGTAACAAATTACATGCGATATCTTATTAATGTGCTGTCCAAGGACAACACCAATGGCGAAATCAGATGCATCGCACATAATCTCAAATGGATGCGTCCAGTCAGGAGATGAAAGAATGTGAGCGGAAATGAGTGAGTTTTTCAACGACTCTAATGCCTTCATACAACTTGAGTCGAAATCAAAAGTGGTGTCCTTGGCCAACAAAAGAGTCAAGGGTCTAGCTATCTTGCTAAAATCCTTAATGAACCGTTTATAGAAACCGGCATGGCCAAGGAAGGCTCGGATGTCTTTGACGCACTTGGGAGGAGGAAGATTGGAAATGACTTCAATCATAGCTTTATCAACCTCAATGCTATTTTGCAAGATGATATGTCCTAAGACAATACCTTCTCGTACCATAAAGTGGCATTTCTCCCAATTTAAAGTGAGGTTATTATCCCTACATCGGATAAGAACTACGTCTAAATGTAGCAAACACTCGTCAAAGGAGTCGTCGAAAATGGAGAAATCATCCATAAAAATCTCCAAGAATTTTTTCACCGTGTCTGAAAAAATGCCCATCATACACCGCTGGAAAGTAGCGGTGCATTGCATAAGCCAAAGGGCATGCGACGGTAAGCAAACGTACCAAAATGACAAGTAAATGTGGTCTTGTCTTGGTCCTTTTCGGTGATGGGATCTTGATTATAGCCGGAGTAGCCATCCAAAAAGCAATAGTATTCGTGCCCAGCCAATCGTTCTAGTATTTAGTCAATAAATGGTAATGGAAAGTGGTCTTTCCGTGTCGCGGCGTTGAGTTTTCTATAATCGATGCATACTCGCCACCCAGTTCGGGTGTGAGTAGGTATTAACTCATTCGCCTCATTAGTTATGACCGTTATGCCCGATTTCTTTGGGACAACGTGAATGGGGCTAACCCACTGGCTATCAGAGATATGGTAAATGATACCACAATCAAGACATTTTACAATCTCCTTTTTAACAGCCTCCTTCATTATAAGGTTGAGGCATCTTTGTGGATCCCTTGCTGGCTTGGCATCATCCATCATATGAATATGATGTTCAACTATGATGGGACTAATCCCCTTGATGTCCGCCATAGTCCAGCCAAAAGCTTGCCGATTGTTTTGTAAGACCGTTAAAAAGGCTTTCTCTTGCTCGGGGGCTAGAGATGCCCATATGATAACAGGAAGGGTCTCATTCTCACCTAAGTGAGCATATTTAAGGTGAGACGGCAATAGCTTTAGTTTGAGCTTTGGAGGCGAAACAATTGAAGGTAAAATTGGTGAAACTGTCTCAAACTCGAAGGATTCCAATAGAGGTTCGAAGCGAGTGTAAGCAACCGATTCAGATGGTTCAGCTAACTCTTCCAAAAATTCAAAGGACTCAAACTCGAGTGGTGATTCTTCAAAATTGTTCGAAAAGGTGAAACACTCGTAATCGTTATCGGATGTGAAAACTGTGTCAGATTCAAGAAGGAACGCACTAGTGGCGTCAAAACTGTTGTGATCGAACGGAAATTTTTCGAACTCACAGTACTCCCGAGTGATCTCTTAGGCCGAGAAAACAACAAGTATATTAGCATTAGGCTCGGAGGGCTGATTCCCCAACTTAAAAATGTTGAGCTCAATTGTCATGTTTCCAAAAGATAGGTTCAACGAACCATTTCGACAATTGATCACTGCATTAGAAGTTGCAAGGAATGGTCGACCGAGTATCACCAGAATTTGACTCCGGGGGTTAGCTAAGGCTGTGTGTCCATAACAATGAAATCAACGGGGAAAATGAAGTTCCTTACTTTAATCAACACATCCTCTAACTCACCCCTAGGATAGGTGATGGATCGTTCAGCCATTTGGAGAGTACAATGTGTGGGTTTCAGCTCTCTAACGCCTAATTGTTCATATACTGAATAAGGAAGCAAATTAACACTGGCAGTAAGATCTAAAAGTGCGCGGTTGATGTTCTTATCCCCAATAGTTATTGAAATTGTAGGACAGCCAGGGTCCTTGCGTTTTTAAGGTAAAGGTTGGGTAAGAGAATCACTTACTGCACTAGCCAAGAAAACTTTCTTAGGTACCTGTGATTTCCTCTTCTTGGTGCATAAGTCCTTCAAGATTTTATCATAAGAAGGAACTTATCCGAACAACAAGCGGAAATAGTGCGTGGTGGTAAAGCAGGGGCAGGAGAAGGCGATGAGAATTTTCTCCTAATTGCCTCTAGTTTTTTCGTGAGTGCAGCCATTTCGGCCTTCATTGCAATCGACATATCAAGTTGATGTATGCCTGCCCTAGAATGACCTGATGAAGTAGATGAAGTGGTCTGTTTAGTGCGTTCCCACTGAAATGTTTGTTCAGCAAGATCGTCGACAAATTGCCAAGCTTCTTCGCTCGATTTTATAAGAAAGTGACCTTGACAAATGGTTTCCAACAACTGCTTAGTTGTTAGGTTCAGTCCTTCGTATAATGTTTGGCAAAGTTGCCATCTCTCGATACCGTGGTGAGGGCACTGAACAAGAAGGTCCTTAAATCTTTCGAACACTTCTAAAAAGGTTCGGAAAGAAGCTGGGAAAATTGATTAATTTCATTGCGAATTTTCGCGGTCTTGTGATGTGGGTAAAACTTTTTTAGAAAAGCCTTAACAAACTCTTCCCAATTTTTAATGGAATGCGATGTTGTACTATATAGCCACTTTTCAGCTGGGTAACATAAAGTGAAAGGAATGACACGTAGCCTTATAACATCATCGGAAAGTTGGGTGGTCTTCATCAATGCGCAAACATTCTGGAATTTGTTAATGAAGATGTAGGCATCTTCGGGTTCCAGACCGTGAAATTTGGGCAACATATTGATGAAGTGGGGCTTAATTTCAAAGTTATTCCCATTAGCCGGCGGAAGTGAAAGACAAGTGGGAAGTGTGGTGTGGGTTGGATAAAAAAGATCCAGGAGCGCGATTCGTTGGGGCGCTTCAACAGGCGGTTGTTGTGGGTTATTCACTCCCAGTTGAGGTGGAATCATTCCCGAAGTAGGTAAGTGGTTGTTAGGATCGAATCCCGACATCTCCTTAGAAGATAATGAATGTGAATATGAAGGTAAAGAAGTAGGTAGAATTTCGACTTCGGAGTCGAATGCGTCGTCAGTAGGCACTAACGTGACACGGACTAAACGGGCGCTTGTGTCTCTAGTCCAACCGGACATACACTAACGAGGTATAGTGTAGTCAAAAAGAAGAAGTAGGGGTAAGAAAACGTCAATGAGAAAATGAGGGCGAAAGTTGGTTGCAATTGATTTCTAGCGAAAAAAGGCAAGTTTTGTAAATTTTTTTTTTGTGGTTTTTTTTATAAAGATTTTTCCAAAAGAAGGAACTATGACACACTTTCAAGAAATCACAATTTGAACATGCACAATCAAGCCTAGAGCTAGGGTCTCCTAAGTCAACTAGACTGCTCCTAACTGATCCAAAGGACAAGTTGTGAGTTATCCCTCAAATCGCCTCTTCATCGCCAATTGTGGCTAGGTAAGCACAAGTAAAGAAAGGAGGGATCCACTCACGAATCACCGTGAGACGAGCCTTTTAAAATTACCTTTCCCACTTGTCTAGCCTAGGCACCACAAAGTCAGGCTTAGATAAACGACCGATTGCCCACAACCTTCCTTTGTCCTAATGAGCGCGACAGTCCTTATTGGCTGAGTCTAAATATTTTTTAATTAACGCAAGGGTTGATGCAAATGCTTTTTGTGATTTTTAGGGTCCTAGGAAGGGTAATGAAATCCCCACCCAATCTGGATTAGTGTTATAGCCCCTTAAAAGTCCGTTTTAAAAATGCAAAGCAGTAAACACACAAAAATCCAAAACACATGCCAAAATTTTTTTTCTTTTTATTTGCGGCGCAAAGAATCCTGCACAAGATTGATTTATTAGTGAGGGGGAAGAATTTTGAGCAAAGAACCCTGCAGGAAATTTTTTTAGAGGAGATCATGGGGTTACAGAGAAGGTAAGGAACACTTACAGAGAATTCGGATTGCTGACGTCAGCAAACCGCTGCGGTTCCGCCGGCAATTGTATGTTCGTGGCGCGGTTCCGTGGTGGAAGAAGAGGTTCAGATCTCCAAAATCTTTTTGCTTTCTATTGTGGTTCTCCTCTGTCTGTTTAGATCTTCTGTTTCTGGATTTGTTCACCGAGCTTGCTCTAGATCTGAATATGTTCGTCTGTCCGTTCCTGCACAATTCGCACAAAAACCATTAAAAAAATAACAAGATGATTATTTTTTTTTTATTTTTCAGTTTTTATGATTTTTTTAATTTTAATTAACCCGAAATTACAAAAAGAAAATAACTACCGTTATCCCTGGCAACGACGCCATTTGAGTGATCGTTCTTTTGCGTGCGTTTTAAAATCAAAGAATAGAATATACCGCAATCAAGACGGTGTCGCTTGGTAGCTAGCCGGTTGAGTACGGGTCGGTCCACAGGGAAAACGTGTTCTTTTCTAATTGTTCTAACGAGTCAATTCCTATTTTTGGTAGGTTTTGATTGTTATAAAAACTAAGATTGAGTTTGATTTTGATTAAAACCTTGCTAGGGTTAGGATTAGGTTAGTTTGGAAAGTTAATTCTCTCATTGCTTCCTTTTCCCTAATTAAGAACATAGGTGTTAGGGTAATAGTCAACAAAGGGGATTAGCACGACTAGGAAGAAACATAGTTTCTTCCCTTTGGTCCTTGTCCGTCCTTTCTTAACTCTTATCCCTAACCTATATGTAAATCAACCACTACCGGTCTAACCAGGGAATCACTGCTATCTCGAAGGATAGGGTACCGTAGTGAGCGGTGGGTGTTTGTTTTACATAGAGTCCTAAGTTATAAAGTTATGAGGGCAAGAAAGGAGTGAGAGATTTCCATCTCTCAAACCTACTCAATCCTAACCCTAACAAGTGAGAAACTACTCACTCATTAGGGGATTAATAATGGAATTCATTTTTTTAATTTTCTTTTTAATTATCTAATTAACGTGCAGATAACAAAAGACAGATATGAAAAGTGCAGAAATTAAATTGCAAATAAGGAAAATTCAAAATAAAAACATACTTTTATTGATGCACTCTTTGACGATTACAAGGGAATTAAAATTTTAATCTAGAAATAAAAAGAGGCATGCCCCAAAGGTGTTGTAGGCTTTCCTATTTATAGATAGGAGAAACCCTAGAGTTTACATCTGATCCACATATGAAATTACAATACTACCCTAAGAAATCCGGGTCAATGCACCGACTTCCGCCGACACACACCGACACGTGCTCTACACGGCCGTGGATCTGTGACTAGAAGCCTTGTTTGGCCGCGGTTCCGTGGCCGTTTGATAGTTTCTTGGGTTTAGTTCTTCTATGATGCTTCAAGTTGCTTTTTTCTCCTGTATTCTTCATTTGGTTCTTCAGACTCTTTTCTACTTTCTTCCAGATTTCCAACAGTGCAGAATTTGTGGACTTTTACCGTTAGCTTCGCGTTGAAGTCTTGAATTTTGTGCTGCCTTCGTACTTTATGCACTCGAACTGTTCATTCATTTTCATTTGTTCCTTAAACTTTAGGCGGCATCAAACAGATTTATCTATTTGTTGGTCGTAGTCTCACATTTGTAGCGTCTTTTCACCATTTTCACAGTATTGTTCTGAGAACCTGTAACCTTCAACTATTTAGCAGAGTTGGATCAAAATCACCTATTTATTTGCAATGTGATTAAGAATGGGGAATATAATAATGCAAAATTCTGATATGAACAGGACCCTCTAGAAGAATGAAACCCTAACTCAATATAATGACCATGAGAACGCTTCAAAACCTTAGGGTTTACAACAGTTCAGCGGTACCATTAATGAGGCTTGGGTTTGCCCTTCAACGGTTGGTCCATAGGTGCTGTGGCATGTATTCGATACTATTAAACTGTACCCAAGTTGCTGAGCTCTTGGGGGATTATGGAACCTTGACGAATCGATCGAAAAGTTCGACATCATTCGGATATCATATGATGTGATGCATTGATTAGGAGACTCCATATACGAGTATAGCCGTTGTAGCCCAGTCCATGCAGCCACGGGGAGATGAGTCCGAATCAGTCGACATTAGAGAAAAGTGGAGTAAGAAGTTCGTACGAGATCATGACGAGATGACGTTCCACTCCGCTGACATCAGAGATGTGATACGCATGCAGAGGTGTTGTACATGGATATATCTTCCAGAAAGAGTCGTGATGAGTATGCAGCCGTTCCGGAACAAGAAATAGATTTAGTGAAAGATGATGACTTCCGTGCAGTTTGGCGGAAACGAGATTTAGGAGATACTTCGACAGAACCTTTCTGGAGTACTATATGAGAAGACCTGGACCCAGGATCAGTTGTATTACGCACACCCAGGAGACCAGAGTTCGGTATCATCGATGAGATATGTTATGAGCGACCATGATAATTGGCCAGAGATCTTTAGAGTATATGATAGAGCGGAACGTTTCCGTTAGTACACCGAACCGAGCCGACGAGCCAATGGATTGCAATATTGGCGATCCACAGAGAAATGAAGACCCAGAGACAAAAGACGCCAGACCGTGAGCATGAGGCAGCGGATGTTCTTGCTCTGCTAGTTTTGGACGAACCGACACTTTTCGACATTATAGGAGGCGTAAATCAATGTCTTTCGTTGCGATTTGCGTTGTGATCTGAATATCACGTTTATATCACTTGGATTTGAGTTTTGATGATTGGGCTTTATGGTATTGTTTTTGTGCACCATGGCTGCACCTACAGAGTATTTACATTTTGTGCATAATTATTGCACTTGAGATATGCTTTATACACCGTTGTGTTGATTTATGATTTGTGCAGGTTTATTGCACTTGATTCAGTTTTTTGCCTTGGCTGCACATGTTTATGATTTCATGGATTGCATACAGCTAATTTGATTTTGTGCAGGTGGTATGCACTCGATTTGGTTTTTGCACTCGGTATAGCTTACATGTGCTTGCAGTGCGTGGATACGTGTTTTGTGCACGCAGTTGCACGCGTTTATGATTTTATGCACCTTGGCACACTCGATGTTGCTTTTTATACGCATTTGAGTTATTGATGCATTTCCGTGCACTTGTTGTACCCGATTTGTATTTTGTGCAGTTGTTGCACTAGGTTTTTACGCTGTGCATTGTTGAACCATATTGTATTTCTTGCACTGGATGCACTATATTTTGGTATTTCGTGCACTAGATGCACTGTATTTGGTATTTCGTGCACTGGATGCACTGTATTCGGCATTTCGTGCACTGGATGCACTGTATTTGATATTTTGTACACTGGATGCACTGGAGTTGGTATTTTGTGCACCTGATGCACCATATTTGTATTTTTGTTCGATTGTTGCACTGTAGTGTATTTCGTGCACTGGATGCACCGGATTCATATTTCGAGCATTTGTTGCACCGGAATTATACTCCGTACCTTGGTTACATCCGATTTATGTCTTTGGGCATTTGTGTTACCAGATTTGTGTTTTGTGTGTGTCTGCACTTGATGTTCGTTTTCATGCATGTTATTGCACTAGATACTTTTCATGGACTGACGCGCTTGGGTTGGATTGTTGCGCATATTAGGCGCTTAATATTGGATTTTGTGCGCATCGGATGCACTTGATTTAGATTTTATTCGTGCATGTTGGATGCACTTGATTTAGATTTATTTGTGCATTTTTGGATGCACTTGATTTAGATTTTATTCATGAATATTGGATGTACTTGATTTAGATTTTATTAATGCATGTTCGATGCCCTTGATTTAGCCTTCATCCGTGCATGATGGATGTACTTGATTTGGATTTTCGCACTTGTTGAGCGCATGATATGAGATATAGTTTTGTGCACACCGGATGCACTAGATTGGGATTTCCATTCGTGCATGTTAGATGCACTGGATTGAGATTTTGTGCACCACAGTTGCACTCGACTTCGATTGATGACATTCAAGGTGTTGATTTTGATTCTATGCCTGATATTTTGAGCGATTTATTTGCATGATTGAGATTTTGTGCACCACAGTTGCACTTGACTTTGATTTGATATCATTCGAGATGTTGATTTTGATTCCATGCCTGATATTTTGAGCAATTTATTTGCATGATTGAGATTTTGTGCACCACAGTTACGCTTGACTTTGATTTGATATCATTCGAGATGTTGATTTTGATTTCATTCCTATATTATGCATGTGATTAGACTTATTCTTTCGGCATAGTTTTCATACACTTTTAGTACTTTGATTCGATTTTGTGCACGCTAATGCACATGGTTGTCAGATTATATACCACGGTATACCTGATTTAGATTTCGATTGAGATGTGTTGTATACCGTCGATTTCGATTGCGATATTCGATATTATTTTCGTGCACCTTGTGCACTGGATTTGGATTCTTGCGCATATTTAGGCGCTTTATGCGATTTTGATGCACACCAGATGCACTCAATCGAGATTCTTCGTGCATATCAGATGCGCCTGGTTTTGGCTGTCAGGCACACTAGTTGCCCTTGACAGGTGTTCGTGCACACGCGTTGCACTTAGATTTTGTTTCTGTGCACATGTATGACACATTTCATTGATTTCGATTTCCGTGCGTACCAGACGCATGTTGCATTCATGTACATATTTAGAATTTGATTTCCCTTTGAGATGATGTTTATGATATTTACTAATTGGTATAGTAGCTGAGCAGGAACAGTCCGAGGACAGTACCTGATTATGTTTTTGCATGCATCGATAGTTATCGAAGGAATTTCCAAAAGGGAGCGATAGTCTCAGTATTTACCTACGTGTCCGTGATGACATGAGGCATTTTTCAAAGGAAACCCTTCTAAATTATTTTTCTAAATGGCGGGACGTATGTTAAACAAAAGATATATATATATATATATATATATATATATATATGTATATGGGATTATTTTCTTACAATAAACGTCCGCTACTTATGCCGTGGGTTACGCATCACGCGGCGATTTAGAAAAGATTTTGCATGTGTTCTATTCGGTTTTGGAGATTTGAGAATGCGTACTATATATGTATCATATTATTTGACGAGAGTATATTGGATTTCAGTGGTGGATTTTGAGATCTGTATCTCCATTGTAACTTCGATGATATGCGTGCGAATCCGATGATTTGCGTGATGCTTGACGGAGTTCGATATTTGTTTATATACTCATTTTTTATGCGCATGCATTGCGCTACGATGTGTTTTATGTATTTATGATTTCGGAGCCCCGACGGCATGATCTTTTATTGAAATGTTTTAGAATTTGGGGGATTAAATATAAATTCGGGGACCGAATTTCTTTAAGGGGGGAAGATTGTAACATTTCAGAAAATATAAAATATTATTTTTGGAATTTAATATTAAAATAATATATTTCCCAAAATCTGCCCGATTTGCGAAATTGGGGTTTTCGAAAAAGGGTATAAATATATACCAATAATTGTGAAATAATTGGAAATTAAAATGCTTTATTTATTAAAAAAGGTATTTATCGGATTTGGCATTTTTAAAATTTATTATATGCAGTTTGGATAAAAACCCGATTAGTGCACTGCTAATCGCAATTAAGCCAAAGCCGTGTTTTTACAGTTTTCTGTGGCTAGTGGACCATATCATGTTGCATTTGGTTAAATGTTGTCGCATTTGTGTTGTTTTATGGGTATTATATGGTTTGGTTTTTAAATAGAAAAGAAAAGGAGAAAAGGGTTAAAGTTTAGAATGATTGGGGAGAGAGAGAGAGTGAGAATAAGTGAGAGAGAGAGTGTGTGAGAATAAGTGTGAGTGAGAGAGAGAGTGAGGGGCTGCCTCATTTCATTCCACCATTTATTTTACATCATTTTCTTCTCCTTCTTCAACCTCATCTCCCTCCACCTTCACCCCAAGAAATCATCTCCAAATCTCCATCAAAACCCCTAAACCCCTTTCATTAAAAATGATCCCCTCTTCACCCTCTACACATTGGACCAAGAAAAGTGGGATTTTGACAACATTGGCCAACTAGGGTTTTTCTTGGGTTGCCCAAATGAGGTATTTTCTTTACCATTAGCATTGTATTTGTTTCACTTTAGTATCCTTGCATGTTTAGAAGTGTTTAGATGTTGTTTAGTGAGGTTTGGAAATTTAAAGTTAGGGTTTGAGGGATTATTGAGTTGTGATTGTGTAATTGAGGCTAGTGGAGGCCATATAACCCCTGTAATGTTAGTATTTTGGACAAAATCTGAGACTTAAACCCCGGAACACGAACTTAGAAACCCCGATATCGGGAAATTGTGAGAGTTGTGATGGTATTTAGGAATCTATAGTGACTCGGGGACCTAGAAAATTATTTAGCGAAGACTGAGAGTTGTGCAGGTGTCCTGAAGACTACCACTGAAACCCTAACCCCTAATTCATTACCATAGCCGCAAATTTAATCGTATTGGCCGCAAATTGCGGCCATGTTGGGATGAAAACTTGTGATTTTTGGTTTGTGGCATTGTTATCAGATATCTAGGGCAACCCCATATGCAAAATTTTCTAATTTTACCTGAGACGAAATCTGGTGGTGGTTTTCCCTAGTTGTTGTTTCTGTATTTTCCGATTCTTAGACTTTAGTTTTTATATTTGGTTTTAATTCCGTCGTGTGGCGTTCGAACGTCAACGATGAGGGTTAATTAGTTGTGTTTTGCATGCGTAAACTATAGGTTTTGACCTATGTGTGATTCGTGCGACATTTTGGTTCTCGTATGTGATTTCCGTTTAAGATGCTATATGTGTATATATGTAGGTACCCCCACGTGGACTTCAGATGATGAAGAAGAAGATAGCGACATCGACTTCGGCAAGCGAAGATCAAGGTGAGTAGAAATATATCTACGGGGGAAGTCGGGTGGATGGCGTATAGCACCCCCGCAAAGTTGTGAGAAATGATGTGATGTGATATAGATATACTTTTATATGTTATTGTGAGATATGAACACCTAGCAAGAAAAGGTTTAGGGGATTATGGGTTAGTGTTAGCGAGAATTGATGAAAGGATTTAGTTGGTTTCTTAGTCGCAGAACCCTAGAGTAAGGATTTGCATACACGCACACATACACACTCGCATACATTTACATTCTTGTGCGTATATGGGGATAGATGTATATATAAAACACATAGGTATGGGACTATGTGTATATATATATATATATACGTATACATATACTTGGATGATGAGGATAGTATATGGTATTTGGAGATGAGTCGATGAGATTGGGCATAGTGCCATGAGATCGGTAATTTGACGTGACTCGTATTATGAGATACGGCACGATTTTATAGTGCGTCCTTGGGCGATGTGTTTCATACACACGCATATATATGTATAGATGGTATCGGTCTTGTACTAGACGTAGATCAGTACCCAGTTCACGATAGGTGATGATGAGGATACCAGGTGAATAATGAGATAAAATGTGATATTTGACCCGTATCCTGATTTAGGATGTCGTATGATGGACATACTGTAAATCTACGTTGCCCACCCTGGTTCTTACGGGGAGGCGGAAACGGTAAAAAACGAATTTTAAACTCAAGGCAACATGGACTAGAAATGAGGATCTTTGCCAAACAAAAACCTAGCAAACTAACTAGAAGTTTAACTACTATGTTAGAGGGTTATACCTAGGTCTTGAACTCCTTCTCTTCTTGCTCCTTGGGATGGTTTGAACGGCTCCTACCTCGTAGTCTTCTCTTTGTCGAAGAAGGATCCACCCGAATGCTTCTACCATGAGCTCGTACCTCAACCGAGAGGCAACTAATGTGCTTGGCTTGCTAAACCTAGAACTCTAGAGTGAGTAGAGAAGAGTTTTAAGGGTTTTATCTCAATAGCTCATGCTTCTCAATACATAATACATGAGAGCTTTAAGAGAGAGGAAGAGGATGAGCTTTGGATGAGAGAGGATGAGCAAGAGAGAATGAGCTTGACTTTTTACAACCATGCTCACAAAAAAAAAGAATAATGATGATAATAATAATAATTAAGAATTGTGATGGTTTGTTTCAATGACCATTATCATTTCATGCATTTCATGTATTTTGTAAAGAACAACAAGTCAACAAAATTCATTGAAATGAAATGATGATGGTCAACAAGTCCACAATGGTCAACCAGTCAACAAAGTCAACAAGTCAATAAAAGTCAAATGTTCAACTCAACCATGGCACAATAATCCTTAATTAATATTATTAATCATATTTCTTATTCTCATTAGGGTTTAGAAAAAGTCAACGGTTAACAACCCTAATGAGAATCCTCTGCCTCTGCCACTGCCTCTGTCAACTGTGCATACACACCCGCATCCATGTTCCGAGGAACACGAATACAATGAGATAAAACCAATCCCAAAACATATTCTAGGATCTGGCTTAAACCAAAGCCCGCTAGTAATAACTACCCGGACACCAAATGTGCACAAGTGCGCGGATGTGAACGAACCCTGTCGCAAAACCATGCGACCTCTACTCTGTTTTGCCCAAAAGCGAATAGCCTTCTGTATGGGACTCTAAATACTCGACACTATACTGGCAGTGGGTTTAACCACAGGCCGCAAACGGTACTAGCTGTACGTAACGGTCCCCAGGTAGATGCCGATAAGAAGAATGATGAGGTGAACCCATCCGAACTCGTACTGAGCCTGAATGTGACAATATCCATACAGTCTGGTCTGTTCGTCTGAGAGTATCTCATGGCGGGCCTAGGGGGCGGTAAACGTCAGTCCCCTAATAGCGGTACAAGTCATGTCGGAGTGTAGCCCAGAATACCCTGAGATAACACTGGAAACGCTACCAGTATATCTCGCTAGCCCTGGCCAGGGACTTTGTGTAATGGTTCTCCTAGACACAGCGCAATATCAACCCCTAATACCGAGAGAGACGAATCCTGTATAACCGTCACTGCCTCCAAGTGCTTCGGGACTGCACCCAACTGCTACCTGTTTGCACGACTCATTTGAGCCGTGGTAGGGTAGCAATCGAAGAACAGTGGGAACACACTCGAGGCGAAGTGACAGTGTCAAGTCAACGGACTAAGCGGTACTCATGTCACCTGGGAACTGATAACTGAAGATAGGTATAGTACCAACCAACAGTTCCCAACGAGTCCTGTCCAGTGTACTCGTAACCTAACGAGCACCCGCATACTATCTCAAGTACGACGTACTAATGGCTGTGGGACAGACCATCTCCCCTGCTGGGATGAGAAGCGCATACGCTAGTCTTCTCCGGAGTATCGATGCCCTGTCTCGATAATCCAATGACTAGGGACCTGTATAAGGATGTGCTTGTAGATTACCCTGCCCCCACTAGTGTGACTGCCATCACAACGCTTGTAATCAAGAAAAGATCCTAAGGGCTCTATTAATGTGTATAAGCGATATGCTAAAAGAAACACATGCACACATTAAAGTAGAAACAAACCAAGTAGCATACTACTATTTTGAGCAAGATTGTCTATACAACTGTGAATATCCCAAGCTTCCATTAAGTAATATAAAAACTAGTATGATACAGTAATGTCCTCTAGGGCATATACACTAACAATCTCCCACTTGCACTAAGGCCATGTACTGGCGTATCGAAGACCTATCATCTCGATCAGCCGCTCGAACTGAGTCTGGGGTAAGGCCTTCATGAATGGATCTGTAGTGTTATCTTCTGTAGAAACCCTCCAAACCTCGATCTCCCGGCGATCCACGATCTCCCTGATCAGGTGATGCCGCCTCAAGATGTGTCTGTACTTCTGATGGGACCTGGGTTCCTTCGCTAAAGCTATAGCCCCGTTGTTGTCACAATACAGAGGTATTGGATCAACAATGGACGGAACCACCTGAAGATCTGTCAAGAACTTCCTCATCCAGATGGCTTCTTTTGCGGCATCAGATGCAGCGATATATTCCTCTTCCATCATCGAGTCAGCAACGGTTTCCTGTTTGGAACTCTTCCAACACACCGCCCCTCCATTGAGAGTAAAGACATAACCCGACATGGACTTGGAGTCATCCTTGTCACTCTGGAAGCTGGAGTCAGCAAAGGTCTCGATCTGGAGGTCTTTTCCGCCATACACCAAGAACATCTCCTTAGTCCTTCTCAGGTACCTTAGAATGTTCTTTACCGCTATCCAGTGCTTCTCCCTAGGGTTTGACTGATACCGGCTTACCACACTCAGTTCATAAGCTACATCTGGTCTGGTACACAACATCGCATACATTATAGAGCCTACCGCAGAAGCGTAGGGTATAATAGACATGCGATCCCTTTCTAAATCAGTCTTTGGAGACATCTCTTTGGAGAGGGTGATCACGTGAAAAGCCATTAGATTACCGCGCTTGGAATCTTCCATACTGAATCTTTTCAGTATGGTGTCGATATACCTGGACTGTGAAAGTCCTAATATCCTCTTGGACCTATCACGATGGATCCGGATCACCAGAATGTAAGAGGCATCACCCAGGTCTTTCATGGAGAACCTGTGTGACAAGAACCCTTTGACAGATTGTAGCACATGAATGTCATTTCCTATAAAGAGAATGTCATCCACGTATAAAACGAGGAATACGACAGTTCGTGCTACAATTTTACTATAGATGCATGGTTCATCTGGATTTTTGATAAAGCCAAATTCTTTGACTGTCTCATCAAAACAGATGTTCCAACTCCGCGATTCCTACTTTAGTCCATAAATGGACTTAAGCAACTTGCACACCTTCCCGCTGCTCCCACTCTGAATGAAACCCTCTGGCTGGTCCATATAGACACACTCTTCCAAATTTCCATTTAGAAGAGCGGTCTTTACGTCCATCTGCCAAATCTCATAATCGTGGAAAGCAGCAATGGCATGAAGGATCCGAATGGATTTGAGCATATCCACTGGAAAAAATGTTTCGTCATAGTCCAAACCAGGTCTTTGACAAAAATCCATTGCAACAAGTCTAGCCTTATAGGTCTCAACCTGTTCATCTACACCAATATTCCTTTTGAAGATCCATTTGCAGCCTATGGGTTTTACCCCTTCTGGAGCAACATCCAAAGTCCATACTTTGTTGGTGTACATGGACTCCATTTCGGTCCGCATTGCATCCGGCCATTTTACCGAGTCAGCGCTCTGAATGGCCTGCTGGAAGCTAGTCGGCTCATCATTATCAATGATGCAATCCTCTCTATCCCCGTCTATGAGAAAACCGTAGTATCTCTCGGGCGGATGAGACTGCCTACTACTTCTGCGGAGCGGCGCAGGAATGTCCTGTTCTTTCGAACCTTCTTGTTCTACTAAGCTTTCAGTAATAGCTTGTGGTTCTAGAATTTCTTCCAGTTCTATTGCGCTCCCACTTATCTGATTTTCCAAAAATTCAGTTTCCAAGAAGCAGGCATGACGAGAAACAAAAGCCTTTTGTTCCTCTGCGCAATAGAAGAAATATCCCTTGGAGTTCTTTGGATATCCCACAAACTTACACTATACTGAGCGTGCCTCGAGTTTTTCCGCATGCTGCTTTTTGACAAAAGTTGGACATCCCCATGTCTTAATGTGCTTAAGATAGGGTTTCTTCCTACTCCACATCTGATATGGTGTGGTAGGCACTGTCTTACTTGGAACTCGGCTCAAAAGATATGCAGCTGATTCTAGTGCTTATCCCGAGAATGATCACGGTAACTTAGCATTACTCATCATGGAACGTACTATATCCAATAGGGTTCGGTTCCTTCTCTCCGATACACCATTATGTTGTGGGGGTGTATGGAGGAGTAAGTTGAGAGAGAATTCCAATCTTTTTTAAGTAATCCAGGAACTCGGCACTCAAGTATTCACCACCTCGATCAGATCTCAGTGTCTTAATACTTTTGCGTGTTTATTTTTCTACTTCATTCTTGTATTCTTAGAATTTTTCGAAAGCTTCAGATTTATGTTTCATCAAGAAGACATATCCGTACCTTGAAAAATCATCCGTAAAAGTAATGAAGTAAGAATAACCACTTCGCGCATGTGTAGACATTGGACCGCATACATCGCTATGTACGAGTCCCAAGAGCTTGCTCGCTCTTACTCCGTGTCCAGTGAACGGAGTCTTTGTCATCTTTCCTTTGAGACATGATTGACAAGTTGCATATGATTGATATTCGAACGGGTCCAAATATCATTCTTTATGCAACTTAGTTAACCTTGTCTCATTTATGTGACCCGGTCTACAATGCCTTAAGAAAGCATGATTTATTTCTGGAGAATTTCTTTCGTGTGTATTCTGGATATTGAAAATCTGTGGTTGGTTTAATATGTATATACTGTTGCTTAATGTACCCGACCCAATCAGAACATGATTAAGGTGAATGTTTACAACATTGCTTACAAATGCAAAATCAAAACCTTCTTTAGACATTAAAGATACAGATATGATATTACAAGTCACACTGGGTACAAAATAACAATCACGCAAAACCAAAACATGTCCATCTGACAATCCCAAGTGATAGTCCCCCATGGACTCAGCATCCATGCTAGCTCCGTTTACAACTCTGAGGGTCATATCACCTGCCTTCAAAACCCTACGCTTTCTCAGTGCCTGCAAAGAATTACAGATATGAGATCCTGATCCGGTATCCAATACCCAGGAAGTAAAGTTTATTGATAGACAGTTTTCAATAAAATACACACCTGAAGCTGAGGCCACAACTTGTTTCGGGTCCTGGTTTCTGGCCTTCCAAGCCCTGCAATCTTTCTTCCAGTGTCCTCTCTTGTGACAATAAAAGCACTCTTCCTTTCCCACAAGCTGTCCCGCTACCTTTGCCATTTTTGCCTTTCCTTTGTATTCCACTTTACTAACACCGCCCCTTGGTTTGGTCGGGGCTTTCTTCTTCTTTCCTTTGACTTTCGCCTTGGACCTAGAAGAAGAAGGTCCTCCAACAAACAAAGCGGGTGTTTCCCCTACTTTCTTCAGGGTGCCCTCTGCACTCCTCGACATGTTAAGGAGTTCTGGAAGTTTAACTTCCTTTCCTTTCATGTTGAAGTTCAGGATAAACTGGGCGTAAGTGGAAGGAAGGGACTGGAGAATCAAGTCAGTGTAGAGCTCGTTCTCTAACGTGGTCCCGTGCTCCGTGAGCTCTTCAATGTAGCCAATCATCTGAAGCACGTGTTCCGCTACAGATGACCCGACGGCCAATCTCGCCGAAAATAACTTTTTCGAGACTTCGTATCTGGCGATACGGGATTGATCTCCATACAGATCTTTTGTATGAAGAAATATGGATTCTAGGTCCATATCCTCGTGCCTCCTCTGATGTTCATTGTCCATAGAGGCAAGCACGATGCACTTGGCCCTCGCGCAATCAATCTCCCAGGTCTTATGGATTTCTTTATCCGCGACGCTGGATTTGGGACCTGGGATAGGGGGAGCTTTGGTGGTAAGGAGATACCCCAACTTGTCATAAGTGATTGCCATTTTGATATTCCTGAGCCAATCTTTGTAGTTTGGCCTTGTCAGTATGTTTTTATCTAGTAGCAACTTAAGTCCGGTCATGATGTTTGGTCGCTGCAATTAGGAGAGAGAGAAGAAACACTTTAGCATGATGCTCTTGCAAGTTTAGAGTGGTTTTTAGTTTGTCTAAGCAGGATGGCTCCCACTGTTTCTCGAATCCTTCCTCAAACCAAAAAAGAAGAATTAGTCGAGACCAATCTCACTGTATAATACTTGCTTAACCGTTCAGCAAGGCCAGTGTTGGTACTTCGAGGGAGGTTTTACGACGCTTTCGTGAAGTTCCTTAATTAAATAACCTCTTTTCCCTCTGGGCTAGCCCCGCTAACACCTTTCTAGACACCTACTTGGTTTATAGCATTGATCGTTAAGTGAGAAAGTTTCCCGAGGAGTAGCATATACTCACAGTAGGATCGGGATCCAAATATCATCATGTGATAAAACTGAAGGAATCCCACCAGAATCATCACACTCCAAATGGTATGCAGCACTAGCAAGTTTCATTTTCTTTAGAAACTCCCGATGTGGATTTTTGCCCCATGCTCTTATGATCTTGACTTTGGCCAACAAATCATAAGTCACATGTCAAGTTCTACTCGTCATTTTCCAGGTTAATTTGAACCCACCCGTAGCTACCCTTGGGTTTGGCCAACAAGGCAGTACGACTGTCCCAAACCAACGCATCTATCTATACTACATATGAATATTCAATAGCTACCAATCACTATGCCTTGACTTTGGCCAACAAACACAGCTTGAATACTATTAACTATCTATATGAAATAACGGAGGGCTACGAATGGTTTTGGCGAAACCGTGAACGTAGTGAACTTGATATAATCGAAGTAACGTGATAGCTTTTAAAAGGAGTGGTTTAAGCTCCGCGTTTAAAAGTTGTTTTGATTTGAAAAGAAACCGAGTGGTTTTGAAATTGTTCCAACGACTTTACTTTGGTTTATTTTCTTGCATTAATTTAATTTGTCCCATCATTTAATCCTACCATTGCAGAAAACAACGAAAATATGACGTACTCTTATGCCATCCGCATTCGCCACGGGGCTCCATCATTACCCGTTAGGTTACTTAACTAACGACAGAGCGGGGGATGGACTAGCGTGGATGAAAAACATAAGCAACGCCTACTAAATATATACATTCGTCAGATGCAATGATAGCCATTCCAGATCACAGATGAACACATTGGATATACTAGAAATCCGCGATTCGTTCGAACCTGCAACGAAAGACGGATTACACGGTCGCGATGAATAGCCAAACCCCACCCTAGACCCCTACGGGTGTGGCATACTACCTGTCAAGTACCCGAAGTGAAGCAACCTCCCTCAACAACGTAAGTAGGCCACTCGGCACTTTGAGGTACTCGGTAGTTTGTGCACCCCACATTGGATATATCCGAGGAGCAAAAACAGTAAAAGAAATAATATACAATGGCGGCTACAACCTCATCCCGGATGTGCGACCATAAAATAATATTACATCAATTTACATATTACATCAAATGAAAGATAAAGAAATCTCTCATCTCATAACCCCCGGATATTCATCCGTGACAATCCAACGAGTTCATATACACAATCCAACAACATTACAGATCACAGATATGCACAACCCCCACTAATCGACGTATAGCGATTAGTTGACGTTCAGTGCATATATCACATCACAGATATAACCCATTAGCTAAAGTCTACAGAACTTCGATCAAAAATATGGATTTGTAACTACCCCAAATACAACATTGTTCTCTGGAAAATCTGGGCAGAAACAAAATATCCTAAAAATCCCAAAATAGAACACTGAGCAAACTGCAGCAAATAAGAGTCGCGGCCGAGTCAACTCGGTCGCGGATCCGCGGCAAGAAGCATGTTCTCGCCGTGATTCCGCGGTGCGTTGACCGAGTCAGTGGCTCGTTTTTGCTGACTGTTCTTAGAAAACCCTGAGCCGATTTTTAAGGTATGTGGAATTATTTTTGGAGCAGTTTAAAAATCGGCAGAAAATTCAGTTTTCGGACATGTTTTGCAATTTTTTCTCGGATCGAAATTCTAAATACTTTGCTAACATGCTAGTTGTTGTTTAGCTAGTCTATGATACCACTGTAAGTCCACATTGCCCACCCCGGTTCTTACGGGGAGGCGGAAACGGTAAAAAACGATTTTTAAACATGGACTAGAAATGAGGATCTTTGCTAAACCAAAACATAGCAAACTAACTAGAAGTTTAACTACTATGTTAGAGGGTTATACCTAGGTCTTGAACTCCTTCTCTTCTTGCTCCTTGGGATGGTTTGAACGGCTCCTACCACGTAGTCTCCTCTTTGTCGAAGAAGGATCCACCCGAAAACTTCTACCTTGAGCTCCTACCTCAACCGAGAGGCAACTAAAGTGCTTGGCTTGCTAAACCTAGAACTCTAGAGTGAGTAGTGAAGAGTTTTGAGGGTTTTATCTCAATAGCTCATGCTTCTCAACACATGAGACATGAGAGCTTTGAGAGAGAGGAAGAGGATGAGCTTTGGATTAAAGAGAATGCACAAGAGAGAATGAGCTTGACTTTTTACAACCATGCTCACAAAAGAAAGAATAATGATGATAATAATAATAATTAAGAATTATGATGGTTAGTTTCAATGACCATTATCATTTCATGCATTTAATGCATTTTGTAAAGAACAACAAGTCAACAAAAGTCATTGAAATGAAATGATGATGGTCAACAAGTCCACAATGGTCAACTGGTCAACAAAATCAATAAGTCAACAAAAGTTAAATGTTCAACTCAACCATTGCGCAATAATCCTTAATTAATATTATTAATCATATTTCTTATTCCCTTTAGGGTTTATAAAAAGTCAAAGGTCAACAACCCAAATGAGAATCCTCTGCCTCTGCCTCTGTCAACTGTGCATACACACCCGCATCCATGTTCCGAGGAACACGAATACAATGAGATAAAACCAATCCCAAAACATATACTAGGATCTGGCTTAAACCAAAGCCCGCTAGTAATAACTGCCTGGATACCAAACGTGCACAAGTGCGCGGATGTTAACGAACCCTATCGCAAAACCATGCGACCTCTACTCCGTTTTGCCCAAAAGCGAATAGCCTTCTGTATGGGACTTTAAAGACTTGACACTACGCTGGCTGTGGGTTTAACCACAGGCCGCAAGCGGTACTAGCTATACGTCCCCAGGTAGATGCCGATAAGAAGACTGATGAGGTGAACCCATCCGAACTCCTACAGAGCCTGAATGTGACAATCTCCATACAGTCCGGTCTGTTTGTCTGAGAGTATTGCATGGTGCGCCTAGGGGGAGGTAAACGTCAGTCCCCTAATAGCGGTATAAGTCGTGTCGGAGTGTAGCCCAGAACACCCTAAGATAACACTGGAAACGCTACCAGTATATCTCGCTAGCCCTGGTCAGGGACTTTGTGTAATGGCTCTCCTAGACACAGCGCGATATCAACCCCCAATACCGGGAGAGACGAATCTTGTCTAACCGTCACTGCCTCCAAGTGTTTCGGGACTGCACCCAACTGCTACCTGTTTGCACGACTCATTTGAGCCGTGGTAGGGTAGCAATCTAAGAACAGTGGGAACACACTCAAGGCGAAGTGACAGTGTCAAGTCAACGGACTAAGCGGTACTCATGTCACCTGGGAACTGATAACTAACGATAGGTATAGTACCAACCAACAGTTCCCGATGAGTCCTGTCCAGTGTACTCATAACCTAACGAGCACCCGCATACTATCTCAAGTACGACGTACTAATGGCTGTAGGACAGACCATCTCCCCTGCTGGGATGAGAAGCGCATACGCTAGTCTTCTCCGGAGTATCGATGCCCTGTCTCGATAATCCTACGACTAGTGACCTGTATAAGGATGTGCTTGTAGATTACCCAGCCCCCACTAGTGTGACTGCCATCACAACGCTGGTAATCAAGCAAAGATCCTAAAGGCTCCACTAATGTGTATAGGCGATATGTTAAAAGAAACACATGCACACATTAAAGTAGAAACAACCAAGTAACATACTACTATTTTGAGCAAGATTGTCTGTACAACTGTGAATATCCCAAGCTTCCATTAAGTAATATACAAACTAGTATGATACAGTAATAGCCTCTAGGGCATATACACTAACACTTACCGTACGAGCTATAATGATAGATCCGCACTCTTGATTTGAGGATTTCATATTATACAGTGTATCGTATAGGAAACTATTAAGGCGGGATCACCGACATATATATATATATATATATATATATATATATCGACTCAGACTTAGGTGGTTACCTTACCCTTTTCGATTAGCCTGTTAGCTCAGTCCTGTAGTTTATTTGTAGATGTTAGATTAGATTCGATTCATACCTATTTCAAAACTAACGAATCGTATGTATTTTAAAGATAGGACAAGGTATACTACGGATATTTCAAAGGGCGTATCTTTTCTTAAAAACATCGTAACCCTTATTTTCAAAACACCACGATTCGAATTATTTCAAATAGCAAAATAGTATGACACATGTATAGCTGTGTAGATTCCTTATTGTTACATTATCATTCATGTTCCGCATATTATTATTGCATTTACTATTCATTGCCATTTATTATGTTGTTATCATCTCATTGCATGTTTATTGTGTACTTAGTGATTATGAAACCATGTTGTCAGGACACCAGCACCATTACCGATGATGTGTACGCTCCACATACACTTGCTTGCCGGCTCACACACATCATCATCGGTAATTTCCATGTCACGTACACTTTAGAACATATTATTTCATTGATATAATCAGCTAAATGTTAGTTACCACATAATATTTGCGTGATTGCTTTCAAGTGTTATCTTAGAGATTGCATTCTTTACATAGATACTTCATGAATTCATATATTCATTGGTTATGCATTATTATGGAGATTTTTGCCGGTTTTCATTATAATGACATGGTGACTTGATGATTTCGAATTCTTCTTGAGATTTTCTGAATTTGGAAACCGCATGTGAAAGTTTTATAAACCGATGTTGTATTTTAAAGAGAAAGATGCGGTTTTCCTTGATATGATAAGTATTGTCCACCATGATGTTTTCTCGGTCCTGAGATGGTTTTCGAGACCCGATTCAAAGAGTTGGATGTACCTTTTGCGGGCACATGGTGGACCCGGTACGGTACCCCAGGACAAGAAGCTTGAGTTGTAGACGATGAGCCTGGCAGGGGCAGACTGCCTATCGGGGATTGTTTGGCGCCGCGGATATCTAGAGGATACCGTTCGTGGTCGTGTGATTGATGATATAGGCCGATTCGGACTGACGGAGCCCGATGTATTGGGATATTGAGATTTGAGACACTGAGATATTGAGATTTGATGATACAGGCCAGTCCGGATAGCCGGAGCCTAAGATATTGAGATATTGAGATTCATGTTTTGTGTCGATGCTTGACACTGATTTCTCTGTTGATTTCATTGATGATAGTCGATTTATATACATACATGAATCTCATTAAATAAAGAAAACAGTTGTCTCACTTATGATGTATTCTGTTTCTACTCGTAATGCATTCATACATCATATATCTGATATGTTGCTATCTGAGGCACTGACATGAGCACGTAGTATTGCACTTATGTATAGATGGATCAGGATATTATTTGAGGATATTACTTCATATGACCGAGGATGCGTCATACATGCGATTTCTGCTCTGTGACGAGTTGGCAACTCACCAGTTGGCAACTCACCCCCGTTGTGCCACAGTTCCTTGCAGATTTTGCCATACAGGTTTCGTTGCGGCTTTGCTGGTACACTGTTCTTTCCGGGTGATTGCTTTGGTAGGTTGGTTCACTCGCATCTTGACCACCATTGTATATTTGTTATTTCAGTTGTATCTAGTAAAACTCCATCAACCAGACTTGTATATTTGATAGAGATAGATGACCAATGTATATTCTTTTGACCTTAGAGTCACGCGCTATATTATTATGGTTTTCCTATGGTTTTCTTGATGATGTTGGATTTTAATACTAAGTTTGATCCCCGCCTTTCGGCGTTGTATATTATATTGCATTGTGTGGTTTTGTCTGCCGGTTGGCGAAGTGCTAGCTCCCGCTTGGGGATGCCTTTATTCATTATACATGCTTTATCAGGTTTTGTACCCATTTGGGGTCTGAATTTACAAAGGAAACTCTGCCGAAATTTTCAGAAAAGACTTGACATTTTAAAAATGCATACTTCGGCTTATGTTGTTAAACTTCTTGCTTTAAAATTGGATTTTCCTTCACTCTACTGTTTTACTTGGTTTTGATTTCTGGGTTTTAGCTTACTTAGATTACGTACACCTTGAGACGTTTCGTAATTTAAGTGCCAGTCACCCTCGGTACTTTGCGAGTCGTGACATCAAAAAATCATAAGTCACATGTCAAATTCTACCCGTCATTGTCTAGGTTAATTTGAACCCACCCGTATAAGCCCTTGACGAAGGTCAACAAGGCTGTATGACTATCCCAAACCAACGCATCTATCTGTGCAACAGAAAGGTAACAAGCTGCTACCATTCACTATGCCTTGACGAAGGTCAACAAACATAGCATGAATACTAAGTGCGACCCGTCTGAAATGACGGAGGGCTACGAATGGTTTTTGTCGAAAAACCTTTAACGTAATGAACTTGATATCGTTGAAGGAACCGGATAGCTTTTTACAAATATATAGTGGCAAAAACCTTTGCTAAAGAGGTCACTCCCGGTGAAAGGATCTCGCCTCTTTCCCCGTAGAATGAGGTGCAGGATATTCCAACTGAATACCGCGATGCAAAGAAAAAAGTAGTCGACTATAATGAAGTTATTATCCTGACGCAAACTTCTGCCCAAGGGGTCACTCCCGGTGAAGGGATCTCGGCCCTTGCCTCGTCGACTGAGGTGCTGGATATTCATAACCGAATACCACTGTGAAAAACAAAAGAAAACGTCCTTGTAATAACAGCTTTTTGAAAAATGTTCCAACAACATCACAAAAGGTTTGTTTTTCTTTCTTTGATCTGAATCAACGTAGTCCCATCAATCGATCACACCACAAAAGAACGAAAATATGATGTACGTATATGTCATCCGCATTCGCCACTGGGTCCCATCATCACCCGTTAGGTTACTTAACTAATGATAGAGCGGGGACTGGACTAGCGCGGATGTAAAACATATAAAACATTTACTAGTATATATATAACAATATATAATAATCGCTCAAGGCATGATAAATGCAACATCATAGAAAAGTAATAAGCATCACAGAAAAATACAGATAATCTGGGATCACCGGGTTTCATTGAGCCACAACTGAAACCCGACATTCGCTTGGTCATGTGGATAGCCTGTGCAATGAAAACCTAGACCCCTATGGGCGCGGAAAGTTACCCCCCAAAACCAGAAGCGAGGAAGCCCCTTTCAGCAAAGTGAATGGGCCACCCAGCACTTCACGGAATCAGGTAACTTGAGCACCCCACTTTGGGTCAACCTATACCCCCTACGAGTGCGGCGAATAGCTCGTCAATTCTAGAGTGAAGCCCCCTCCGTCTCAAAGCCATGAGATGCGGGCCCGTTGCCCTCTAGAACCCGGCTATCCGTGCACTCCACCACGGGGTAATCCTAGTACAGAAAAGGAAAATATATACAATGGTGATATCGACCTCAACCCGGTCGTGCCCCAAAAGAATAATATACAAACAGGCAGCGACGGCAGTCCACATGTCAGACGCTCGCCCCACAATATCAAATATACAAATAAAACTAAATTGTCCTAACATTGCACCAAGCTATCCACCATGACAAATCCGCAACATCACAACACAACATAGAACATCAACGTGAATGTCACGTTCGCAAACCCGTCTAAAAGAGCTATAGCAATTAGACAAGATTTACCGCTCGAATGACATTCACGGTCGCAGATATAATGTAAGCACTGTGAACTAA
This sequence comes from Agapanthus africanus, assembly GCA_030015575.1. Classification (NCBI taxonomy): domain Eukaryota; kingdom Viridiplantae; phylum Streptophyta; class Magnoliopsida; order Asparagales; family Amaryllidaceae; genus Agapanthus; species Agapanthus africanus. The sequence goes on along the minus strand of CM057344.1, from coordinate 499,293,089 downwards.
CATATTTAAAATTCCAATCGACAAAAATTCCCTAAGTGGGCCCCAATCACAAATCCATTACTCAAAATAATCTGGGCTAAAACTAAATTTTCCAAAAACCACAATTCCAAGAGAAAGACCACCAGATGAAAAATGAAGCTCTGAGCACACATTCCCGCCGCAGATCCGCGACAAACATGCCAGTTATACCGCGGTTCTGCGGCGTAATGATTGGATCGTGCGTTCAAAATTCTATATGGGTCTTAGAAAAGCCTGCATGATTTTCTGAAACACCTAAAATAATTTTTCGACGACTTTTAAAATTCGGCAGAAACTCAGAAAATGAAAATGTGGTTTCGGAAATTTTTATCGATCGATGTTTTAAACAAGTTAGAACAAGCTAGTAATGGTTAATGGCATGGCTCTGATACCATGTAAGTCTACGGTAGCGCCCCGGCCGTCAATCCGAGGCCGAACGCGGAACAAAAACTTTTTATGAAACCGGCGCTATCATAGTCTGTCACCCGGATCGAACCATTAACACTAAACTTGCTAACTACTAAAATGATAGAATGGCTATACCGATTGATCCGTGTCCTTTGGTCTTTAGCCACCATCCTTAGCTCCTCGCGGCATCTCCGATCTCGTTCGATCTCCGGTCTCCTCGCCGAAAGGGCACCACGTCATGAAGTCCTTTTACGGGATCCCGCTTCAAACCGAAGCAACTCGGACATGAAGTTTGCTAGCCGACATGTTCAAGGTGATGTAGAGAATGTGTGTGATAACTTTGTCTCAAGTACCCATTGATTCTCAACACATGAGAGTGTATGGATGGAGGTTGAAGATGAAGCCATGGTGGAACTTGTGAGCTAGAGGAAGAAGAAGAAGAAGAAGCTTTTCTTTTCTACTGTGTTGGAAAAAAAATGAGAGCACTAGAATGATAATCCAAGAGCAAACCCCAAGCCTATGGCTGCCCTCTCTCTCTAACCATCATTTCAACACAATAATCAATTACTAATATGACATTTGCACAAATAAAAAGACCATGAGTCATCACCCATCCACATGTCACAATAAATGCTCCTCATGATGAAATCCACTCACAATTTCCACCAAAATAAACATTAAACCAAATGTTTATGACAATAAAAAGAACGGCATCATCTAAAGTAAAATTGTGACAGATCACAAGAATACCCCTCACCTGTATATACATACCTGCATCCGCATTCCGACTGAATGCAAATGCGATGAGACTAAAGTAGTCTAACCAATCTAATATTAGGATCCGGTTTAAACCAAAGCCCACCAGTATGATCCGTCCGATCATGATCCGTGCACGACTACACGTATATGATCGAACCCTGCCATATTGCCATACGGCCTCTACAACATTTCACCCGAAACTTAGGAAACTATCTGTGGGGGACTCTAAAGACTCGTCAATACACTGGCAGTAGGTTTAACCACAAGCACGTCAGTGGTACTAGCCGTACGTAACGGGCTACCCATATATTGACCAAAAGGGAAGCCGATGAGCGAACTCATCCTAGAACCCTACCGATCCTGTCAGTGACAATATTCGTACAGTCCGGTCCATTCGTCTATGAGTATCGCATGTCGGGCCTAGGGGATGGTAAACGTCAGACCCCCAAAAGCGGTACAAGTCGTGTCTGAGTGTAGCCAGAACACCCTGAGTTACAACTGGAATACCTACCAGTAAATCTCACTTGCCTTGGCTAAGGACTTTGGGTAATAGCTCTCCTAGACATAGCGCGATCTCACCCCAATACCGGGAGAGACGAAACCCCTGCCGATCCGCTCACCGCCACCATGTGGCTCGGGACAGTACCCAACTAAAACCTGTTTGCACAACTCCTTTGAGCCGTGGTAGGGTAGTAATCAAAGCACAGTGGCAACTCACACGAGACAAATGACGATCTCAGTTCGATGAACTAACCTGTACACATGTCACCAGGGAACTGCTATCTGACTCTAGGTATAATACCAACTAACAGGTTCCCAGCGATTCCGTCCAGTGTACTCATAACCCAATGAGCACCTCTAAACGTCTTAGGTGAACCAACTAACACCAATGTCTTGTGAGACCACCCACCGCCCCTCGTCAGGGTCTCGATCATATACACTAGTCTACTCTGGAGTATCGATGCCCTGTCTCGAAACTCCCACGACTAGGGACACTTTAAGGATGTGCTTATAGACTACCCAACTCTCACGTATATGATCGCCATCATACTGCTGGTAGTCAAGCAAGAATCCTAAGGGCTCTATCAACGTGTAATAGTGATCTGTAATTTCACCTAAAGCATGTACACGATAATAAAGTTAAATCAGATAGCATACTATCATCTCGAGTAAGATTGACCTACCGGTATAGGTCCTCCTTCAATCATTGAAATCACGTGCCTGCGATCCAATAATTGACTTGAGGGCACAATATCCAATACAAGCATCAGCTATAATATACATCAGATGTACAATAATGGCCTTTAGGGCATACATATTCCTAACAATCTCCCACTTGCACTAAGGCCATGTGTTGTAGTATCCCATACCCAACATCCCAAAAAGTCTCTTAAACTGTATCTGGAGGAGGGCCTTCATGAGTGGATCCTCTACGTTGTCCTTCGTGTCAACTCTCTTGACCTCGATCTCCCGACGATCTATTATCTCCCTGATCAGGTGATACCGCCTCAGAATATGTCTGGACCTCTGATGGGACCTGGGTTTCTTAGACTAAGCCACCGTTCCATTGTTATCACAATACACAGGTATTGGATGCTCAATAGATGGATCCACACCAAGCTCAGCAATGAACTTCTTCATCCAGACAGCTTCTTTGGCAACGATGTATTCAACCTCCATCGTCGAGTCTGCTACGGTGTCTTGCTTGGAACTCTTCCAACACACCGCCCTTCCGTTGAGGGTAAAAACAAAACCTGAGATCAACTTACTGTCGTCCTTATCACTCTGGAAGCTTGAATCGGTAAAAGACTCCACATGGAGTTCACTGTTACCATACACCAAGAATATTTCTTTAGTCCTTCTCAAGTACTTAAGAATGTTCTTCACAGCTGTCCAGCGGTTTTCCCCAGGATCTGATTGATACCTGCTCACTACACCCAGTGAGTAAGCTACATCCGGTCTGGTGCATAACATCGCATACATGATAGGGCCTACTGCCGACGCATAGGGTATCCCTTGCATGCGAGCCCTCTCCAAATCAGTCTTGGGAGATATCTCTTTGGAGAGAGTGATTCCTGAACAAGCGAGTACATTACCTCGCTTGGAATCTTCCATACTAAAGCTCTTTAGTATGGTGTCTAGGTACCTCGACTGGGACAATTCCAAAATCCGTTTATATCTATCTTTATATATCTTTATCTTCAGAATGTAGGAGGCATCACCGAGATCTTTCATAGAGAACATGAGTGATAAGAAGAACTTGACCGAGTGTAGCATAAGAACATCGTTTCCTATCAAGAGTATGCCATCCACGTACAATACAAGGAAGACCACCTTACTCTCTACAACCTTCTTATATATACAAGGTTCATCTATATTTTTGATGAAGTCAAACTCTTTGATAGCTTCATCAAAACAGATGTTCCAACTCCACGACACCTGGTTTAATCCGTAGATGGATTTAAGCAGCTTGCACACCTTTCCGCTGCTCCTACTGTCTACGAAGCCTTCTGGCTGTGTCATGTACACGCTCTCTTCTAAATCACCATTTAGAAAAGCGGTCTTGACGTCCATCTGCCAGATTTCGTAGTCATGGTATGCATCAATGGCAAGTAGGATCCTGATGGACTTAAGCATTGCAATAGGAGAAAAGGTTTCATCATAGTCGACGCCAGGTCATTGGCGAAAACCTTTTGCTACAAGTCTAGCTTTGAAAGTCTCAACTTTTCCATCTACACATATATTCTTTTTGAAGATCCACTTGCTCCCAATGGGTTTTACCCCTTCAGGAGAAACTTCCAAAGTCCATACTCGGTTGGTGTACATGGATTCCATCTCGGATTTCATAGCATCCAGCCATTTCACAGTATCCCCACTCGTGATGGCCTGCTCGAAACTAGTCGGGTCATCATCTTCCATGATGCAATCCTCGCTCCAACCGTCTACGAGAAAACCGTAGTATCTCTCAGGTGGATGAGAAACCCTACTAGATCCGCGGAGTGGCTGGGACTATTGGATCCTCTGGTTCCACCAAATCGTCAGTTGTGGTTTGTACTCCTGGAACTTCTTCCAGTTCTACCTCATTGCCACTAATTTCTTTCACAAGAAAGTCCTTTTCCAAAAAGGTGGCATGTTGAGCAACAAACACCTTTTGTTCCTCAGTATGGTAGAAGATATATCCATGAGAATCCTTTGGATATCCCACAAACTTGCACTAAACAGACCTTGCCTCGAACTTGTCCGGATTTTGCTTTTTAACATAGGCCAGACAACCCCATATCTTAACTCGTTTAAGAGATGGTCTCTTTCCATTCCATATCTCATATACAGTGGTAGGCACTGATTTGGTCGGAACTCTATTCAATAGGTATGCAGCTGTCTCAAGCACATGCCCCCAAAAAGAAATAGGTAACTCAGCAATACTCATCATAGAGCGCACCATATCTAATAGGGTGCGATTTCTCCACTCCGATACACCGTTGTGCCGTGGTGTATACGGAGGAGTAAGCTAAATAAAATCCCATTCTCTTTTAGATAGTTTCGGAATTCCCCGCTCAAGTATTCTCCTCCCCGATCAGATCGTAGGATTTTAATACTTTTGCCCGTCTGGTTTTCAACTTCGCACTTATATTCCTTGAATTTCTCAAAAGCTTCAGAATTGTGTTTCAACAAGAACACATGTCCGAACCTTAAGAGATCATCCGTGAATGTAATAAAGTATGAAAAACCATTCCTGGCATGTGTAGACATAGGACCGCATACATCACTATGTATCAGTCCTAAGAGTTCAGTAGCTCTTTCTCCGTGTCAAGTAAACGGAGTTTTGATTATCTTTCCTTTGAGACATGACTGACAAGTTTCATAAGATGAAAATTCGAACGAATTCAAATATCCATCTTTATGCAACTTAGCCAGTCTTGTCGCATTGATATGACCTAGTCTACAGTGACACAAGAAGTCTTCGTTCATTTCTGAACTTTTCCTCTTGTTTGTGTTCTGTACGTTAAGGATTGTACGAACGTAGATACTGTTACATTACATACCAGATGCAATCAACACTTGATTCTGGAAAATGTTCATAACATTGTCCTCTAATGTGAGATTATATTCTTCTTTAGTTAGTAAAGAAACCGATATAATGTTGCACATCATCTTTGGTACGTAGTAACAGTCGTTCAGAATCAATGTATTACCAACTAGTAATACAAGGTGATAATCGCCAACTGCCTTAGCTACAACAATTGCACCATTCCCTACTATCAGGGATTTATCACTCTTTCCCAGTTCTCTACCTTTCTTTAGCCCATGTAACAAATTACATACGTGGGATCCTGATCCGGTATCCAATACCCAGGATATATAACAAACTGAGAAACAGTTCTCGGTAACGAACACACCCGAAGATGATGCATCAACATGCTATTTCTTCGTATGGGCGGCGCGAGAATCCTGACATGCCCTTATCCCTTGCTCAGAATTATGACATTCATAAGATAGAGCGGGACCAACGTTCCCTAGCCCTGTATAAAAGGAGGGTTCGGTCAATACATCCATATTATTATCTTGATTAAAGCATGGCATTGGTTGCTTCCTGGTGAGAGAGAGAAGGAAACACGTTAGCGTGCGCTGTTTGCAAGATTAGATTGGTTATTATCTTATCTAATCAGGATGGCTCCCACTGGTTTTATCAAATCTTCCTTCAAACCCTAAAAGGTAAGATTAGCCGAGATTAATTACACCCCACAAGTTCGCTAATCGTTCGGCCAGGCCAGTGTCGGTACTTTGAGGGAGGTTCCCCATGCTTTCGCACGGACCTAATTAAAATAAGCTTTCTTTTCCAAGAGGTATTACCCTATCGACATCTTTCTAGACACCTAATTGATCGGCTAATTGTAAAGTGCAAAACTCTCTCAGGAGTAACTCTTACTCGCAGTGGGTATCGGGATCCAACTATCATTTAGAACGTATGCAATCTCATTCCAAATTTCAACACTTGAAACTCCCGATAATGGTTTATACCCTTAGCAACTTATGACCTTGGTTATGGTCAACAAATCATAAGTGCTAGCCAAGTTCAACCCGACATTTCTTTATTGAAACAAACCCACCCGTGCGACCCTTGGCTAAGGTCAACAAAGCCGCACGACTACCCTAATCCAATCGCATCACATGCCGCAAACAAGAACTAATTAGCTACCGCACACTACGCATTGGCTAAGGTCAACAAACGTTGTAGGGTTCCTAGGCACACCCATGAGGTTCTACAAGTGATCAAACATGGCTAATTCAAAATTTTTCTATGTGCCAAGTGACCCTAAGCAAGATCGTAACTAGAGGTATAGGCGATGCAAGCAAGTAAACAACTTTATTGCTAAAGGAAAGTGATTACAACCTTTATAGATCCGGTCCTCCACTTCCTTGGCTCCGTGATGACGTCCCTCCGCTGTACCCATCGGAATCCTAGACTCCCGCGGTGGTTTCACCGGAGAAAAGATTGGGCTAGGTCGTCGACTTCGATGCCGAAGATGATCTACGTCGAGGCAACTCAAGATCAAGCTCCAACTTTACCAAGTCATAAAACTTGTGAAGAAAACACCCTATACTACATGGCAAGTAGTAGAGGATGAAGAAATAAGAAGTGGGTTCACTTTAGAATTGGATTTCTCACTCTTTATCTCAAGTCACCATTGAAGCTAGCAAGCTTCTTTCTTCTTGAAGAAGAAGAAGAAGAAGAAAAAGAATATGATAAGGAATGAATTAACTAAAAAAAAATCATGTGACCCTTATCATATTGCAACCATGGTTAAGTGTAGAGAATAAACTAGGGTTAAGTTGAATGGTTAGGTTAAAGGAAAGAAACAAAATGGTTACTTCTTCAAAGCTACATGAAGCTTCAACAAAAGACAAAGCAAGCCACCATTTCATTTTCCTTTGCCAAAATGAATAAAGAGAATAAATAAATAAGTAAATCAAAACCCTAACCATTAACATAACCATGGTTTAATCATACACACCCAAGTTTGCATGTATCATCAAATATGATACAAACTAGTGCACAAAACAATATCATATATACAATGTGCATATCAAGTGAGAAAATCCATCTTAAGTGAACAAATACTAGTTAATGTAAAGTAATATATCAAATATATAATTATACATTAAATCATTAAATCAACACTTGATTTAACGATCCGGTCATATCGCATATGACCGACTAATATCCAATGTATCGACTTATCGAATCAATCTTCGATTCGATAACTAGGTTATATCGCATACAACCATTCAATACATTCATCGCGAGAATAGAATACGGTATCACATACACGCATTATTCTTGGTCCCGCACATATCTCATATGCGCTCCTATTTCGTTTCGCTTGAGCCAGGAAAGCTCTGTGTAGGACTCTAAAGACTCGTCAATACGCCGGCAGTAGGTGATAATCATATCAAACACCTACAAGCCGCAAGCGGTCTGCTAAACGTAACGGCCACCCGGGTATTGAGCGATTAGAAGATCAACGAGAAAGCCCGCTCACACTCCTGTGAATCCAACCAGTGACACTTACCGTACAGTCCGGTCTGTTCAAATTTCCCGGCAGGGGAAAAATTGGGTATTTATATCCGGTCGAACTTTTTAACATATTCTAAAATTACCCGGAAAAATACACGTACAAAATTAGATAATCCGATCGAATCTACGAACTCCCAATACGACCCAGAAAACTCAACTCTTGAGTAGAAGTTAAAATATCCCAGAAAATACAGCACAACAATATAGGAATTACTATGGAAATAAATTGACAAGATTTTTCCGTGGTTTAAAGACGTTTTAAGTAGTGCAAGTAACGCGATGGACCCTCTAGAAGACAACAAACCTTAACTCGATTATGTGACCATCTTGAACTGCCCTTTGAACCTTAGGGTTTGAGGCAGTACGGCATGCCACATGTGAGGCGTTGGCTTGACCCTTCTACGGCTGGACCGTTGGTACTGAGGCACGAAGTGAATGTTTTTAAACTTATTTCATGTGTTGAGCTGTATCGGGAAAACTTGGGTGTTCGATTGTTCGATCGGAAAGTTTAACATTTTCTTTTTATTTGGAATGTGATATAATATTTGGAACCACAAGGAGTTAAGAAATAACTGGTTTGAATGTTATAAACATAGCACTTTAGTCACAAATGATCGGTTGCCACGGAATTTTGATGCGATCAAAAGTCCGTCGCAATCACGTAGCATACGCGGATACTTGCCGGGTAAACTTAATAGACGGCCTCATCCCATAGCCCCGACCAAGTGACTGTAGGAGAACCCCGTCACCGAAAGCATCCGTTCGGGTGCTCGCGGCAGCGGTGTTCCGCCTTGGTGCACTTCGTCGACGGCGTCGGGGGTGCGGCCGCCTACTAAAGTTTGCGACGAGCATTCGATCAGAATATCGAGAATCTTGTTGAATTGCCCGACATGATATTGAAAAGTGTTTTCGATAATGAGACTAAAATGCGGGGTTTATAATTCTTAGGCATGCGATGTCTAAGGAATTCATTTGATTAGGCATGCGATGTCTATGCTGGTTGCGGATTCCAACTGTTGTAGTTTTACACTTTCTTTTCTGTGACCGTAAGTGTAATATGTGATATCGCCGGTTTCATTGCTATATGTCAATGACAATTGGGATACGCATGTTTACTTACGTTGATGACATGTGATGTTATGTGTTGCTGGATATGTTATATTGGATCGTCGTGTTCGAATAGCCGGGGTTTTTTATGTGAGATGAGTGTTTTTCATTTTTATTCATGTAAATACTTGTATGTAATATTCTTTTATTGGGGCACTTCCAGGTTGCGGAAGATGCCTCCATTGTATATTATATACTTTTCCGCATTAGGATAGACCCAAGGAGGGGAGCACAAGTAACCGGGTTCTAGGGTCCAGTGGGAGACCAACTCGAGGAGTCGAGTCCGGGTCTCCTAACCCTAGAATTTGTAGGGTTGCTTGCCGCTCTCGTAGGGGTCTAGGGGTGTGGGATTGGCTATTCATCACGACCGTGGAATCCGTGTTTTATACTGGCTCGTATTAAAAACACGGACGTCTTAGTATATCCAATATTTCATATGATATTTTCTGCTGCGTTATCTGTGATGTGATCATGTGATTTGTTCAGATAGATATTATATATAGTATATATGATATATTATATAGACGTTGCTTATGTTTTACACCCGCGCTAGCCCTGCCTCGCTCTGTCGTTAGTTACCTAACCTAACGGTGCAGACGGGACATCGAAGCGAATGCGGATGGAATAAGCGTACGTTATATTTATCTGTAATGTTTAGGTGGACTTAAATGATGGGACATTCATTAATGAGATTAATGAAAGAAAATAAACCTAAAAGATGTTGTGGAATCGAATTTCTAAATAAAATAGGTAGCTACAGTTCTTGCTTTGCATCGCGGTGTTCCTTGTAGAACATCCTGCACCTTATTCGATAAGGAAAGGACCGAGATCCCTTCACCGGGAGTGACTACTTTAGCAATAACTGGCAGATGCTACAACTCTCGGTTTGTCTTTTGATTGCTTCTATAGTTTCTGCTTTGCATAGTGATATATATGATATATCCCGCACCTCATTCGACGAGGAAAGGGCCGACGACCCCTTCACCGGGAGTGACCCCTTTAGCAAAACTAGAAAAGCCTCAAAAACATTCCATTTAAAAACCATTTGATTCCGCAACGAGATCAAGTTTATAGCGTTAAAGGTTTTCATAAAAACCATTCGCAACCCTCCGTCATTTTAGGAAGTAGAGTACTTAGTATTCGTGCTGTGTTTGTTGACCATAGTCAAGGCACAGTATACGGTAACTAAGTGATGTCTTCCTACACCGCATACGATGCGATTAGTTAGGACAGTCATGTGGCTTTGTTGACCTTAGCTAAGGGTCATGTGGGTGGGTCTAATTAATCACGAAATGATGGGTAGAACTTGACTAGTACCTATGATTTGTTGACCTTAGCCAAGGTCATAGGTGCTAGGGGTGAAAACCATTATCGGGAGTTTTAAGTGTTGAAATTTGCAATGAGATTGCATACCTTCTATGTGATAGTTGGATCCCGATACCCACTGCGAGTAATTGTTACTCCTGAGAGAGTTTTGCACTTTACAATTAGCCGATCAAGTAGGTGTCTAGAAAGGTGTCAACAGGGTTACGCCTCTGGGAAAACGAGGTTTACTGTAATTAGGTCCGTGCGAATGCACGGGGAACCTCCCTCAAAGTACCGACACTGGCCTGGCTGAAAGATTGGCGAACTTGTAGAGTGTAATTAGTCAGTCCCGGCTAGTCTTTCCTTTTAGGGTTTGAAGAAAGATTTGATAAAAACAGTGGGAGCCATCTTGATTAGATAAAATATATAACCAATCTAATCTTGCAAGAGTGCACGCAGAGTGTTTTCTTCTCTCTCTCTCCAGGTAGCGACCATATCATGCATTAATCAAGATAATAATATGGATGTATTGACCGAAGCCGCTTGTTATACTGAGCTGGGGAACGTTGGTCCCGCTCCAACTTATAATTGTTATAAGACAGAGCAGGAAATAGGGGAATACCAGGATTCCCATGCCGCCCAAACGAAGAAAGTGCATGAGATACATCTCCTTCGGGTGTGTTCATTACAAAGAACTGTTTCTCAGTATCCTCTGCATCCTGGGTATTTAATACCGGATCAGGATCCCAGATATGTAATCTGTTACATAGGGCTACAACAAGGCACAGAACTGAGAACGGGTGATAAGTTTCAATGGACAGAAAACGGGGCAAGTGTTGTAGCCAAGTCTGTTGGTCACTGTCACCCTGTATTACCAGTACATTGATTCTGAACGAATGTTATTAGATACCGAACCTGATATACAAAATCATATCAGTCTCTTTACAAGTAAGGAAATGATAAGATTTTGTATTGTTGGATAATGTTTTGAACATTTCCTATATCAAAAGTTGATCGGTTCAGGCACGTTATCTAAAAGCATTGATGTTCTAAATCAAACTACAGTTCCTAGTATACAGAACACACACAAGAGGAAGAGTTCAGAAATGAACGGATCCTTCTTGAGGCATTGTAGACTAGGTCACATCAATGCGACCCGACTGGCTGAAGTTACATTTTAGATGCATATTTAAATCAGTTTGAATTTACATCTTGTGAAACTTGCCAGTCATGTCACAAAGATTAGATGACCATAGCTCTGTTTATTGGACACAGAGAAAGAGTTAGTAAACTCTTGGAACCGATACATGATGATGTATGTAAGGTCCCCTGTCTATACATGCCAGGACCAGTTCTTTATACTTCGTTACATTCTCTGATGATCTCTCAAGATTCAGTCATATGTTCCTGTTGAAACATAAGTCCGAACCTTTTGAGATATTCACAGAATATATGTTGAAAGTAGAGAACCAAAATACGAGTATAAGTATTATGTCCTATGATAAGATCAAGGAGGAGAATACTTGTGCATGGAATTCTTGGACTATTCTAAAGGAAAATGAGATTCTCTCGCAGTATTACTCCCCTGAATACACCACAGCACAACGGTGTATCAGGGTGGAGCAATCGCACCATATTAGACATGGTGTGCTCTATGATGAGTACTACTGAGTTACCTATTTCCTTTTGGGGTTGTGCACTTAAGAAGCAGCAAACTTATTGAATAGGGTTCGATTCAAATCAGTGCCTACCACTCCATATAAGATATCGTATAGGAAGAACCCATCTCTTAAGCAAGTTAAGATTTGGGATAGTCCGGCTTATGTCAAAAGCAAAATCCGGACAAGATCGAGGCAAGGTCAGTTCTGTAGAACTTGAAAGGTTCCAGCTATACAAAACTGCAGCTGATGATTTGACAGAACCAAAGGATTCAGTAGTCCCCGATGAACCTCAGCCTCTCCGCCGATCTGGTATGGTTCCTCACCCGCCTGAGAGATACTTCGGTTTCTCGATGACAGTGGGAGCGAGAAATGCATCATGAGATGATGACCCAACTAGTATCGAGCAGGCCATCGAGAGTAGGGACTCTGTAAGAATGGCTGGATGCTTAGCGATCTGAGATGGAATCCATATACACCAACAAAGTATGGACTTTGGTTGCGATATCTGAATGGTTAAATCCCCATCAGGAGCAAGTATATCTTGAGAAGATTACTTGGTGTAGATGGAAAAGTTGAGACTTTGAAAGCTAGACTTGTTAAAGGTTTTCGTCATCGACCAAGCGTGGATAATGATGAAACCTTTCCCAGTGCCTATGCTTAAGTCCATCCGGATCCTACTTACCACGGCTACATACCATGACTACGATATCTGGTGGTTGGGTGTCATGACTGCTTTTCTAAATACTGATTTAGAAGAGAACGTCTATAAGTACACAGCCAGAGGGCTTCGTAAACAGTGGGAGCAGCGGAAACGTGTGCAAGATGCTTTACAGAATAAAGCAAGCATCGCGGAGTTGGAACGTCTGTTTTGATGTGGTAGTCAAACTGTTTGACTTCATCAAAATGATAGATGAACCTTGTATATACAAAACGGTGGTAGAGAGTAAGGTAATCATCCTCGTATTGTACATGGACAACATACTCTTGATAGGAAAAGAGTTTCCTATACTACGATCGGTCGATCTCCTCTTATCACATGGATTCTCCAATAGGATAAAAGTGATACCTCCTGAATCTTGAGATTTGGATCTATGAGATAGATCTAAAGGGATGTTAGGGTTCTCACTAGGTATAGTGAGATTGTATCAATTAATCCTGGGGAGAATCACTGGAAAATTCCCAGACTGATAAGCACGACTGAATGTCAGTCACAGGCATTGTCTTTACCCTCAGTACAGGGACGGTATGTTGGAAGAGTTCCAAGCTAGATACCGTGGCAAACTAGACGATAAAGGCTGGTGACATCGCTATTAAAGATACTACCAAAGAAGCAGTTTGGGTGTATATTGGTTCATAAGATGAACTAGGTTCCCACCATTGTGTGACAATGGAAGTGTGGCTTTGGCCCAGGAACCCAGGTCCCATCAGTGACCCAGACTTATTCTGAGGCAGCATCACCTGATCATGGAGATAGTTGATCACCAGGGTGATCGAGGTTAGGAGAGTAGACTCAGAGTACAACACGGTGGATCCACTCACAAAGGCTTTTTCCCAGAGAGAGACTTATATGGGATGGTTGAGTATTAGATACTACAACCACTGCTACAGATGGCCCTAGTGCAAGTGGGAGATTGTTAGCTATATGTATGCCCTAGAGGCCATTACTGTACATTGGATGTATATTGTAGTGGATGCTGGGAAATATATAGGTAGGACTTTCTTGCTCGACATGATAGTACGCTATCTGGTTGCTCTTTTTCTTAACATGTATACTTTCTGTCTCTCTGATTACATGTTGATAAAGCCCTTAGGTTGTGTACTCGACTTCCAGGATTATGATGTAGATCATACTAGTAGGGCCTGGGTGGTCCATGAGTACATCCTTCAATGTTCCTAGTCGTGGGAATATCGAGACGGGGCATCGATATTCCAGAGTAGACTAGCGTATATCTTCTCGACCCATGTGATGGGCGATGGATGATCCCATATCCATTGGTGTTTGACATCAGAGATGGTATGCGGGTGCTCAGTGGGGACTGGGTACACTGAACGGACTCGCCGAGAACTCCTAGATGGTATTATACCTTACGTCAGATGGCAGTTCTCTGGTGACACTGGTACAGCTTAGTCTGTTGACCCAAGATTGTCATAGAGTTTTTTGTGTCTCCCACTGTGCTTTGATTTCCACCCTACCACGGCTCTACTGAGTCATGCAAACAGGTGGTTTTTAGGTACAGTCCCGATTCACATGGAGGCAATGAGCGATAGGAGGGGATTCGTCTCTCCCGGTATTGGGGGTGGATGTTGCGCTATGCACGACTGGCAATAACTGGACATCCCTGGCCAGGGTTGCAGTGATCTACTGGTTAGTGTTATCAGTAGTTTCACGTATGATATGGACCTTACATCGGCATGACTTATCGAGCTATTGGGGTCTGACGTTTACCACCCCTAGGCGAGATATGCGACATATCGATGTAAGGTCCATAACATACGTGAAACTATTGATAACACTTACCAGTAGATCACTGCAACCCTGGCCAGGGATTTCCAGTTATGGCCAGTCGTGTATAGCGCAACATCAACCCCCAATACCTGGAGAGACGAATCCCCTCCTATCGCTCATTGCCTCCATGTGAATCGGGACTGTACCCAAAAACCACCTGTTTGCACGACTCAGTAGAGCCGTGGTAGGGTGGAAATCAAAGCACAGTGGGAGATACACAAGACTCTCTGACGATCTCGGGTCAACAGACTAAGCTGTACCAGTGTCACCAGAGAACTGCCATCTGACGTGAGGTATAATACCATCTGGGAGTTCTCGGCGAGTCCGTTCAGTGTACCCAGTCTCCACTGAGCACCCGCATACTATCTCTAATGTCAAACACCAATGGATATGGGATCATCCATCGCCCATCACATGGGTAGAGAAGATATACGGTAGTCTACTCTGGAATATCGATGCCCCGTCTTGATATTCCCATGACTAGGAACATTGAAGGATGTACTAATGGACCACCCAGGCCCTACTAGTATGATCTACATCATAGTCCTGGAAGTCGAGTACACATCCTAAGGGCTTTATCAACATGTAATCAGAGAGACAGAAAGTATACATATTATGATAAAGAGCAACCAGATAGCGTACTATCATATCGAGCAAGAAAGTCCCACCTATATATGTCCCAGCATCCACTACAATATACATCCAATGTACAGTAATTGCCTCTAGGGCATACATATAACTAACAAACGTAGCATGAATACTAAATAGTACTTATCTGAAATGACGGAGGGCTATGCAGGTTTTTAAGAAAGCCATGAGCGTAATGAACTTGATATCATTGTAGAATCTAATGATTTTGAAAAAGAGTGTTTTTTAGGCTTTTTCTAGTCTCGCTAAAGAGGTCACTTCCGGTGAAGGGATCTCGACTCTTTCCTCATCAAATGAGGTGCAGGATATTCAGGAATACCACTATGCAAAGCAATAACTACAGAAGCACTCAAAAACAAAACCGGGTGAGTTGTAGCATTTGCTAGTTTCGCTAAAGAGGTCACACCCGGAGAAGGGATCTCGGCTCTTTCCTCATCGAATGAGGTGCTGGATATTCATCAAGGAATACCACTATGCAAAGCAGAAACTAGAGTTACCCGTTTTGAAAATTTGATTCTCCAACACCTTTTGGTTTCTTTCTTTTCATTAATCTTATTAATGAAGTCCCATCAATTAATGTTTCCTAAACATTACAGAAAATTGAAACGAAAATAGAACGTACGCTTATGCCATCCGCGTTAGCCACGAGGCCCCGTCATGCACCGTTAGGTTACTTAACTACCGACAGAGCTGGGGCTAGACTAGCACGGGTGCAAAACATAAGCAACGTTTATTATATATCATATATATAATAGTACATTCGTCTCATGCAGTTATATGATCAACATCACTGACTCAAAAAGAAGAAGCAACATATGAAATATTGGATATACTAGGATGTCCGTGTTTTAAATTTAGCCAGTAATGTAAAACACGGATTCCACGGTCATGATGAATAGCCAAACCCACATCCCTAGACCCCCATGAGAGCGGCAAGTAACCTTGCCAATTCTAAAGTTAGGAGACCCGGTCTCAACTCCTTGAGATGGTCTCTTACTGGACTCTAGAACCCTGTTACTTGTGCTCCCCTCCTTGGGTCTATCCTAATGCGGAAAAGTAAATAATATACATCAGTGGTGATATCATCCTCAACCAGGAAGTGCCCCAATAAAAGAATATTACATACAGATTTTACATGAATGAAAATAAAAACCCTCATCTCACATAAAACCCCCCGGATATTCTTTCATGACGATCCAATAAATCATATCAATAGAAACACATGACATCACATATCATCAACGAAAGCCTACCAGTATTATCCTTCCGATCATTAATCCTGTAGCAATTACACGAACATGATCGAAACCCTGTCGTAACAACTTATGGCCTCTACATCATTCGCCTGAACCAGGGAACTCTCTATATGAGACTCTAAAGACTCGACAATATGCTGGCAGTGGGTTTAACCACAAGCACGTCAGCGGCACTAGCTGTGCGTAACGGCTACCCAGGTACATGACGAAAAAGAGGTGGCCGACGAGCGAACTCATCCCAACCCTAACGAGCCTGTAAGCAACACTTACCGTACAGTCAGGTCTCTTCATATGATACATCGCATATGAAGTCTAGGGGTGGTAAATGACAGACCCCAGTAACTTTATAAGTCATGCTGATTTACGGCTCATAACGGTTCGAGAATCTACTGATAACACTTATCAGTAAATCTCGAGAACCCTGGCCAGGGATTTGCTGTTATGGCAGTTAGTTATGTATATGCCCTAGAGGCCATTGTTGTACATATGATGTATATTATAATGGATGCTTGGATATATATAGAGAGGACTTTCTTGCTCGACATGATAGTATGCTATTTGGTTTCACTTTATCTTAACATGTTGACTTATATATTGTTTACTGTCTTACTCTCACCTGTTGATAAAGCCCTTAGGATCTGTACTCGACTACTGGGACAATGATGAGATCATACTAGTGGGGCCATGGTAGTCGATGAGTACATCTTATAACTGTTCCTAGTCGAGGGTATATCGAGACAGGGCATCGATACACCAGAGTAGACTAGCGTATACACATCTTGACCCATATGATGGGCGATGGATGATCCCATATCCATCGGTGTTTTGACATCAAGGATGGTGTACGGGTGCTCAGTGGAGACTGGGTACACTGGACGGACTCGCCGAGAGCTCAGGATAGTCTGTCGACCCGAGATCGTCATAGAGTCTTATGTGATTCCCACTGTGATTTGATTCCCACCTTACCACGTCCAAGAGGGCTTGCAAAACGGTGGCTTTTGGGTGCAGTCCCGAATCACATGGAGGCAATGAGCGATAGGAGTGGATTCGTCTCTCCTGGTATAGGGAGTTGATGTTGTGCTGTGTTCGATTGGCTATAACTGGAAGTCCCTGACCAGGGCTGATATAGAGATTTACTGGTAAGTGTTACCAGTAGTTTCTCGACCCGTTATGAGCCTCACATCGACACGACTTATCGGTTACTGTGGTCTGACGTATAACACCCCTAGACTTGATATGTGACATTGAAAGGTTAGCCTAGCACCTCATGAAGGGTTTAGAAGCATCACATGAACCAAAGGTTGAATTTTTTGGGTGCTAAGTTAACGAACATAGAATCGTTCCTAGAAAATTCGGGTTTCTAAAACTTTCATATCATCATATGAAGGAAAAGCTAGGGTTTAGAGAGTACAACTTTGTAGCTCCCTACGCTAGACTCCTCGGCTACTTGGGGTTTGAAAAAGCTCCGCTTGAACTCCTCTAGGTCACCGATGATCCACCCGGAGTCCGCTTTGTCCAAGCTTGCAACTTCACCCGATCAAGAGAACGAAATGAAGCTAACACTCCAAACAAGTGGGCTAGACTTGTGTAGAATGGTGTTGTGGTTCTCTTTCTCACTTCAAAATCCTAACTTGATGAGTATATTGCTCACTACAAAAATCTAGAGAGCAAATGAGAGAGGAAGAAGAAGATGATGGCTATATTTTTAACAAGAGTAAAAGAAAAATAACCCTTGTTCAAGGAAAAAGAAAATATATCAATATATATTTTGTTGTTCTCATCTCAAACCATGGTTTAAACAATGAATATATTATTAAACTTGAGTTAAAACACAAAAGGAAAGTTTACCCAAGGTTAAAAGGTGGGTGAGAATGGTTAGGTCAAAAGAAGAGTGTAGAAACAAGTCAATCATAACCATTTTCTTTTTCCTTTTTGTTTTAAATCAAAATGTAATAAAATCCATATTTAAAACCATGGTGTGAGTCTTATATTGCCACCATTTCCATATATATACAACCATGAAGGATGTATGTATATATGTATGTTTGAATGTACATCCATATGTGCATGAATCCAAAAAAAGAGAACATACATGCATGCATACATCCATCAAATACAAGAAAGGATTTCTAGTGAGAAACTAATGGTTAAATGATAAATCAACACTTGATTTATCAATCCGGTCATATCACTTATGACGCTAACCAAAAGCAAGCCGCCCGATCAATATACAGTATCCCATACTCGCATTTTAATCGGGTCCATGTGCATATCGCATACGCGCACCATAACATTTCGCCTAGACTAGGTAACTCCATTGTGGGACTCTAAGACTCGTCAATACGCCGGCAGTGGGTGATGATCATATTAAGCACCCCCAAGCCGCAAGCGGTCAGCTAAGCGTAACGGCCACCCGGGTATTGAGCGATCAGAAGAGAACAAGCGAACCTGCTACAACTCCCGTCGAGCCAACCGGTAACACTACCATGCAGTCCGGTATCCCCGTCTGATATGTCGCATATCAAGTCTAGGGGTGGTAAACGTCAGACCCCAATAACCGATAAGTCGTGCCGATTTGAGGCTCATAACGGGTCGAGAAACTACTGGTAATACTTACCGGTAAATCTCTAATCAGCCCTGGCCAGGGACTTCCCTGTTATGGCCAATCGAGCACAGCGCAACATCAACCCCCAATACCGGGAGAGAAGAAACCCCTCCTATCGCTCATTACCACCATGTGACTCGGGACTGTACCCAAAAACCACCGTTTTGCATGCCCTCATGGGGGTGGTAAGGTGGAAATCAAAGCGCAGTGGGAATCACACAAGACTCTATGACGATCTCGGGTCTACAGACTAACCTGCACAAGTGTCACCTGAGAACTGCCATCTGACGTGAGGTATAATACCATCTGGGAGTTCTCGGCGAGTCCGTCCAGTGTACCCAGTCTCCACTGAGCACCCGTATACCATCTCTGATGTCAAACACCAATGGATATGGGATCATCCTGTAGGGTTCCTAGGCACGCTAATGATGTCTAACAAGGCATCAACCATGCCAATTATAAATTTTACGGGTGCCGAGAAACCCTAATACGGATCGTTAACTAGATTTTAGGCGAAACTACGAACTAGTTAACAACTTAACTAAAGTGTAAACGGAAATACAACCTTTGTAGATCCGGTGCTCCACCTCCATAGCTCCGTGATGATGTCTCCTCACTGTCCAAATCGAATCCATGACTCTAGCGTCGGCTTCATCGGAGAAATAGCGGGCTAGGTCATCGACGACGATGCCGAAGATGATCTACGTCGAGGCATCACAAGATCAAGCTCCACCTTCACCAAGCCATGAAAACTTGTGAAGGAAACACCCTATACTACTTGGCAAGAGGTAGAGGATGAAGAAATAGGAAGTGGGTTCACTTTAGATTTGGATTTCTCACTCTTTTTCATCAATCACCATTGATGGTCAAGCTTTTTCTTCTTGTGAAGAAGAAGAAGATGAAGATAATATTATGATAAGTTAATTGAATAGAAAAGAATAATCAACCTTATCATAATATAACCATGGTCAAGTGTAGAGAATGAATCATGGTTAAGTGGAATGGTTAGGGTTAAGCATGAGACAAAATGGTCACTTGGTCAAAGCTTCATGAAGCTTCAATATCAAACAAAGAAAGCCACCATTTTCTCTCATTATCTTCATTTGCCAAAAAGAAATAAATAAATAAATAAATGAATAAGTAAATAAACAAAATCCTAACCACTCATATAACCATGATTTAATCTTTACACAAACTCAAGTTAACATGTATCATCAAACATGATACAATCAAGTGCACAAAAGTATATCACATATACAACTTGTGAACTTCAAGTGAGAAAATCCATTTAAAGTGAACCAATACTAGTTAATGCAAAGTAATATATCAAATATATAATTATGCATTAAATCATTAAATCAACACTTGATTCAATGATACGGTCATGTCGCACACAACCGACTAGTATACAATGTATCGTTTTGTCGAATCAATCCTTGATTCGATAACTAGGTTATATCGCATATAACCATTCGACGCATTCATCGCGAGAATGAAATACGGTATCACATACACGCATTATTCTCGGTCCCGCACATATCTCATATGCGCTCCTATTTCGTTTTGCTTGAGCCAGGAAACCTCTGTGTAGGACTCTAAAGACTCGTCAATACGCCGGCAGCAGGTGATGATCATATCAAACACCCACAAGCCATAAGCGGTCTGCTAAACGTAACGGCCACCCGGGTATTGAGAGATCAGAAGATCGACGAGCAAGCCCGCTCATACTCCTGTGAATCCAACCAGTAACACTTACCGTACAGTCCGGTCTCGTCGTCTGATAAGTCGCATATCTCGCCTAGGGGTGGTAAACGTCAGACCCCAATAGCTCGATAAGTCGTGTCGATATGAGGTCTATAACAATTCGAGAAACTACTGGTAACACTTACCAGTAAATCTCAGCAACCCTGGCCAGGGATTTCCGGTTATAGCCAATCGAACACAGCGCAACATCAACTCCCTATACCGGGAGAGACGAATCCCCTCCTATCGCTCATTGCCTCCATATGATTCGGGACTGTACCTAAAAACCACCGTTTTGCACGCCCTCTTGGACGTGGTAAGGTGGAAATCAAAGCACAGTAGGAACCACACAAGACTCTATGACGATCTCGGGTCAACAGACTATTCTGTACCAGTGTCACCAGAGAACTGCCATCTGACGTAAGGTATAATACCATCTGGGAGTTCTCGACGAGTCCGTCCAGTGTACCCAGTCTCCACTGAGCACCCGTATATCATCTCTGATGTCAAACACCAATGGATATGGGATCATCCATCGCCCATCTGTATGGGTCGAGATGGTATACGCTAGTCTACTCTGGTATATCGATGCCCTGTCTCGATACACCCACGACTAGGGACCTTGAAGGATGTACTTATGGACCATCTGTCCCCACTAGTATGATCTGCATCATAGTCCAGGTAGTCAAGTACACATCCTAAGGGCTTTACCAACATGTAACAGAGAGACAATCAGTATACACGTTAAGGTAAAGAGCAACCAGATAGCATACTATCATGTCAAGCAAGAAAGTCCTCCCTATATATGTCCAAGCATCCACTACAATATACATCCTATGTATAGTAATGGCCTCTAGGGCATACATATAACTAACAATCTCCCACTTGCACTAGGGCCATCTGATATCAGTGGTTGTAGTATCTCATACTCAACCATCCCATAAAAGTCTCTCTCTGGGAAAAGGCCTTTGTAAGTGGATCCGCCGTGTTGTCCTCTGAGTCTACTATCCTAACCTCGATCACCTTGGAGATCAACTATCTCCATGATCAGGTGATGCTGCCTCAGAATACGCCTGGGTCACTGATGGGACGGGCGTTCCTTGGCATAAGCCACAACTCCATTGTCTCACAATGGTAGGAACGAAGTTCATCTCATGAACTAATATACACCGAAACAGCCTCTTTGGTAGCATCTGAAGTAGCGATGTATCCAGCCTTTATCGTCTAGTATGCCACGGTATCTAGCTTGGAACTCTTCCAACATACCGTCCCTTTACTGAGGGTAAAGAAAATGCCTGCGACTGACTCTCAGTCGTCCTTATCACCCTGGAACCCTTCCAGTGATTCTCCCCACGATCGGTTGATACCATCTCACTACAACTAGTGAGAATTCTAACATCCAATTAGATCTATCTCATAGATTCGAAACCCAGGATTTAGGAGGTATCATTTTGATCCTTTATGGAGAATCCTTGTGATAAGCGGAGATTGACCGAGCGTAGCATAGGAAACTCCTTCCCTATCAAGAGTATGTCATCCACGTACTTTACGAGGATCGCCACCATACTCCCTACTACCTTTTTGTTTATACAAGGTTCATCTACCATTTTGATGATGTCAAACTCTTTGACTAACATATCAAAACAGATGTTCCAACTCCGCGATGCCTGCTTTATCCTATAAAGCATCTTGCACACGTTTCCTCTGCTCCCACTGTCTACGAGGCCCTCTGGCTGTGTACTTATAGACGCTTTCTTCTAAAACATCATTTAGAAAAGCTGTCATGACACCCAACCACCAGATATCGTAGTCATGAAATGTAGCCGTGGCAAGTAGGATCTGGATGGACTTAAGCATAGCCACT
Source organism: Agapanthus africanus (assembly GCA_030015575.1). Taxonomy (NCBI): domain Eukaryota; kingdom Viridiplantae; phylum Streptophyta; class Magnoliopsida; order Asparagales; family Amaryllidaceae; genus Agapanthus; species Agapanthus africanus. The sequence goes on along the minus strand of CM057344.1, from coordinate 499,270,632 downwards.
GGAAAAGGTTTCATCATTATCCACGCCTGGTCGATGACGAAAACCTTTAACAAGTCTAGCTTTGAAAGTCTCAACTTTTCCATCTACACCAAGTAATCTTCTCAAGATATACTTGCTCCTGATGGGGATTTAACCCTTCAGATATAGCAGCCAAAGTCCATACTTTGTTGGTGTATAAGGATTCCATCTCAGATCGCTAAGCATCCAGCCATTCTTACAGAGTCCCACTCCTGATGGCCAGCTCGAAACTAGTTGGGTCATCATCTTATGATGCAATCCTCGCTCCCACCGTCGTAGAGAAATCGAAGTATCTCTTAGGCGGGTGAGGAACCTTACTAGATCGGCGGAGAAGCTGAGGTTCGTTGGTAACTATTGAATCCTTTGGTTCTGTCATATCGTCAGCTGCAGTTTTGTATAGCTGGAACCTTTCCAGTTCTACATAACAGATCTTGCCTCGAGCTTGTCCGGATTATGCTTTTAGACATAGCCTGGACAACCCCAAATCTTAACCAACTTAAGACATGGGCTCTTCCCTTTCCATATCACATATGAAGCGGTAGGCAACTGATTTGATTGGAACCCAATTCAATAGGTATGCAGCTTCTCAAGCGCACAACTCCCAAAAGGAAACAGGTAAGTCAGTAGTACTCATCATAGAGCATACCTTATCATATAGGGTGTGATTGCTCCGCTCCGATATACCATCGTGCTATGGTGTATACGGAGGAGTAATGCTGAGAGAGAATCTCATTCTCCTTTAGAATGGTCCAGGAATTCCGTGCTCAAGTATTCTCCTCCTTGATCACATCAAAGGACATAATACTTATACCCGTATTGGTTCTCTACTTCTATCTTATATTCTGTGAATATCTCAAAATGTTCGGACTTGTGTTTCAACAGGAACATAGGTCTGAATCTCGAATGATCATCAGAGAATGTAATGAAGTAAAAAGAACCGGTCTTGGTATGTGTAGACAGGGGACCTACATACATCAACATGTATCATCCCAAGAGTTCACTAACTCTTTCTCTGTTTCCAGTAAACGGAGCTATGGTCATCTTATCTCTGTGACATGACTGGCAAGTTTCATAAGATGTAAATTCAAACTAATTTAAATATGCATCTACATGTAACTTCAGCTAGTCGGGTCGCATTGATATGACCTAGTCTACAATGCCTCAAGTAGGATTCGTTCATTTCTGAACTCTTCCTCTTGTGTGTGTTCCGTATACTAAGAACTGTAGTTTGATTTAGAACATTAATGCTTTTAGATAACGTGCCTGAACCGATCAACTTTTGATATAGGAAATGTTCAAAACATTATCCATCAATACAAAATTATATCGTTTCTTTACTGATAAAGAGACTTATATGATTTTGTATATCAGGTTCGGTATCTAATAACATTCGTTCAGAATCAATGTATTTGGAATACAGGGTGACAGTGACCAACAGACTTGACTGCAACACTTGCCCCGTTTTCTGCCTCATGAAACTTATCACCCGTTCTCAGTTCTCTACCTTTCTGTAGCCCTATGTAACATATTATATATGCGGGATCCTGATCCGGTATCATATACCCAGGACGTAAAGGACACTGAGAAACAGTTCTATATAATGAACAAACCCGAAGATGATGCATCAGCATGCACTATCTTCGTTTGGGCGGCACGGGAATTCTGATGATCCCCAATTTCCCGCTCTGTCTTATAACAATTATAAGTTGGAGCGGGACCAACGTTCCCCAGCTCAGTATAACAAGCGGGTTTGGTCAATTATCCATATTATTATCTTGATTAAGGCGTGATATGGTCGCTACCTGGAGAGAGAGAGAAGAAAACACTCAGCGTATGCTCTTGCAAAATCAGATTGGTTATTATTTTATCTAATCAGGATGGCTCCCACTGCTTTTTATCAAATCTTCCTTCAAACCCTAAGAGGATAGACTAGCCGGGATTAATTACACGCTACAAGTTCGCCAATCTTTCAGCCAGGCCTGTGTCGGTACTTTGAAGGAGGTCCCCCGTGCTTTCGCACGAACCTAATTAATGTAAACCTCGTTTTCCCAGAGGCGTAACCTCGTTAACACCTTTCTAGACACCTACTTGATCGGCTAATTGTAATGTGTAAAACTCTCCCAGGAGTAACTCTTACTCGCAGCGGGTATCGGGATCCAACTATCTCATAGAAGGTATGCAATCTCATTGCAAATTTCAATACTTGAAATTCCCGATAATATTTTGCCCCTAGCGTCCTATGACCTTGACAGAGGTCAACAAACCATAGGCTGCTAGTCAAGTTCAACCCGTCATTTCCTGATTGAAGTAAACCCACCCGCACGACCCTTGACAGAGGTCAACAAGGTCGCACGACTACCCTAAATCAATCACATCATATGCTTATACAGATAAGCACTAATCAGCTACCGCACACTACGCCTTGACAGAGGTCAACAAACGTAGCACGAATACTAACCAGTACATATCTGAAATGACGGAGGGCTACGACAGGTTTTTCTGAAAACCTATTGCGTAATGAACTTGGAATCGTTGTAGAATCAAATGATTTTAAAATGGAGTGCTTTTGAGGCTTTTCTAGTTTTGCTAAAGGAGTTACTCCCGGTGAAGGGATCGTCGGTCCTTTCCTCGTCGAATGAGGTGCGGTATATATCATATATATCACTGTGCAAAGCAAAAACTCTTAAAAGCAATCAAAAGACAAACCGAGTGTGTAGCAACTGCCAGTTATTGCTAAAGGAGTCACTCCCGGTGAAGGGATCTCGGTCCTTTCCTCATCGAATAAGGTGCAGGATATATCACATATACCTCTGTGCAAAGCAAGAACTGTAGCTACCTGTTTTATTTTTGAAATTCGATTCTACAACATCTTAGGTTTCTTTTATTTCATTAATCATATTAATGAAGTCCCATCATTTAAGTACCTAAACATCACAGATAAATACGACGTACACTTATGCCATCCGCATTCGCCTCGATGTCCCCTCGTGCACCGTTAGGTTAGGTAACTAACGGCAGAGCGGGGCAGGGCTAGCGCGGGTGTAAAACATAAGTAACGCCTATATAATATATCATATATACTATATACTCTATCTATCACAGAACATCACATGATCACATCACAGATATCGCAGCAGAAGAAACATATGAAATATTGGATATACTAGGACGTCCGTGTTTTCAATACGAGCCAGTATAAAACACGGATTCCACGGTCGCGATGAATAGCCAAACCCACACCCCTAGACCCCTACGAGAGTGGAAAGCAACCCTACCAATTCTGGAGTTAGGAGATCCGGACTCGACTCCTCGAGTTGGTCTCCCACTGGACTCCAGAACCCGGTTACTTGTGCTCCCCTCCTTGGGTCTACCCTAGTGCGGAAAAGTAAATAATATACAAAGGGTGACATCTTCCGCAACCTGGAAGTGCCCCAATAAAAGAATATTACATACAAGTTTTTACATGAATGAAAATGAAAAACACTCATCTCACATAAAAAACCCCGGCTATTCAAACACGACGATCCAATATAACATATCCAGCAACACATAACATCACATGTCATCAACGTAAGTAAATATGCGCATCCCAATTGTCGTTGACATATAGCAACGAAACCGGCGATATCACATATTACACTTACGGTCACAGAAAAGAAAGTGTAAAACTACAACAGTTGGAATCCGCAATCTGTTTAGACATCGCATACCTAATCAAATGAAATTCTTAGACCTCACATGCCTAACAATTATAAACCCCGCATTTTAGTCTCATTATCGAAAACTCTTTTCAATATCGAGTCGGGCAATTCAACAAGATTCCCGACATCCCGATCGAATGCTCGTCGCAAACTTCAGTAAACGGCCGCACCCCCGATACCGTCGACGAAGTGCACCAAGGCGGAACACCGCTACCGCGAGCACCCTTACGGATGCTTTCGGCGATGGAGTTCTCCTACAGTCACTTGGTCGGGGCTATGGGGTGTAGTTGTCTATTAAGTTTACCCGGCGAGTATCCGCGTACGCTACGTGATTGCGATGGACTTTTGATCACATCAAAATTCCGTGGCAACCGATCAAGTGAGACTAAAGTGCTATGTTTATAACATTCATTCAGTTATCTCATAACTTTTTGTGAATTCCAATTATTGTACCACATTCCGAATAAGATAGAAAATGTTAAACTTTCCGATCGAACAATCGAACACCCAAGTTTTCCCGAAACAGCTCAACTCATGAAATAAGTTCAAAAACATTCACTTCGTGCCTCAGTACCAACGGTTCAGCCATAGAAGGGTCAAGCCAACGCCTCACATGTGGCACGCCGTACTGCCCCAAACCCTAAGGTTCAAAGGGCAGTTCAAGACGGTCACATAATCGAGTTAAGGTTTGTTGTCTTCTAGAGGGACCATCGCGTTACTTGCACTACTTAGAACGTCTTTAAACCTCGGAAAAATCCAACACTTGGAAATTTTCCGGTAAGGGAAAAGTTGGGTATTTATATCCGGTCGAACTTTTTAACATATTCAAAAATTATCCGGAAAACACATAGACAAAGTTTGAAATTTTCGATCGAATCAATGAAGCTCCAAAACACCCTAGAATATTCAACTCTTAAATAAATATTAAAAAATCCCATAAAACTCAGCATTTAAATAAAGAAGTTACTGTGCAAAAATGGTTGACTGAAGAGACTAAATGGGCGCGGAACCGCCGCAATAGGCGGCTAATGCCGCGGTTCCGCCTCGCTTTAGAAACATCATTAGGTAATTTTTGCACCGTAATTCTTAGAATTTCCTGCTGAATTTTTTAAGCATTTTTAATTTAAAAAAATCCACGAATTACAAAAATGTACAGAGAGCATTTTGGAGTTAGGGTTTTGGTTCGATCGAACTTCTAACTCCGTCTGCGGATCGTCTAAGGCTCTAGCTAGGCTCTGATACCACTGTAGGGTTCCTAGACACGCTAATGATGTCTCACAAGGCATCAACCATGCCAATTATAAATTTTACGGGTGCCGAGAAACCCTAATACGGATCGTTAACTAGATTTTAGGCGAAACTACGAGCTAGATAAGAACTTAACTAAAGTGTAAGCGGAAATACAACCTTTGTAGATCCGGTGCTCCACCTCCATAGCTCCGTGATGATGTCTCCTCGCTGTCCAAATCGAATCCATGACTCTAGCGTTGGCTTCATCGGAGAAATAACGGACTAGGTCATCGACGACAATGCCGAAGATGATCTACGTCGAGGCATCACAAGATCAAGCTCCACCTTCACCAAGCCATGAAAACTTGTGAAGGAAACACCCTATACTACTTGGCAAGAGGTAGAGGATGAAGAAATAGGAAGTGGGTTCACTTTAGATTTGGATTTCTCACTCTTTTTCATCAATCACCATTGATGGTCAAGCTTTTTCTTCTTGTGAAGAAGAAGAAGATGATATTATGATAAGTTAATTGAATAGAAAAGAATAATCAACCTTATCATAATATAACCATGGTCATGTGTAGAGAATGAATCATGGTTAAGTGGAATGGTTAGGGTTAAGCATGAGACAAAATGGTCACTTGGTCAAAGCTTCATGAAGCTTCAATATCAAACAAAGAAAGCCACCATTTTCTCTCATTATCTTCATTTGCCAAAAATAAATAAATAAATAAATAAATGAATAAGTAAATAAACAAAACCCTAACCACTCATATAACCATGATTTAATCTTTACACAAACTCAAGTTAACATGTATCATCAAACATGATACAATCAAGTGCACAAAAGTATATCACATATACAACTTGTGAACTTCAAGTGAGAAAATCCATTTAAAGTGAACCAATACTAGTTAATGCAAAGTAATATATCAAATATATAATTATGCATTAAATCATTAAATCAACACTTGATTCAATGATCCGGTCATGTCCCACACAACCGACTAGTATACAATGTATCGTTTTATCGAATCAATCCTTGATTCGATAACTAGGTTATATCGCATATAACCATTCGACGCATTCATCGCGAGAATGAAATATGGTATCACATACACGCATTATACTCGGTCCCGCAGATATCTCATATGCGCTCCTATTTCGTTTTGCTTGAGCCAGGAAACCTCTGTGTAGGACTCTAAAGACTCGTCAATACGCCGGCAGCAGGTGATGATCATATCAAACACCCACAAGCCGCAAGCGGTTTGCTAAACGTAACGGCCACCCGGGTATTGAGCGATCAGAAGATCGACGAGCACGCCCGCTCATACTCCTGTGAATCCAACCAGTAACACTTACCGTACAGTCCGGTCTCGTCGTCTGATAAGTCGCATATCTCGCCTAGGGCTGGTAAACTTCAGACCCCAATAGCTCGATAAGTCGTGTCGATATGAGGTCTATAACAATTCGAGAAACTACTGGTAACACTTACCAGTAAATCTCAGCAACCCTGGACAGGGATTTCCGGTTATAGCCAATCGAACACAGCGCAACATCAACTCCCTATACCGGGAAAGACGAATCCCCTCCTATCGCTCATTGCCTCCATGTGATTCGGGACTGTACCCAAAAACCACCGTTTTCCACGCCCTCTAGGACGTGGTAAGGTGGAAATCAAAGCATAGTGGGAACCACACAAGACTCTATGACGATCTCGGGTCAACAGACTACTCTGTACCAGTGTCACCAGAGAACTGCCATCTGACGTAAGGTATAATACCATCTGGGAGTTCTCGGCGAGTCCGTCCAGTGTACCCAGTCTCCACTGGGCACCCGTATATCATCTCTGATGTCAAACACCAATGGATATGGGATCATCCATCGCCCATCTGTATGGGTCGAGAAGGTATACGCTAGTCTACTCTGGTATATCGATGCCCTGTCTCGATACACCCACGACTAGGGACCTTGAAGGATGTACTTATGGACCATCTGTCCCCACTAGTATGATCTGCATCATAGTCCAGGTAGTCAAGTACAGATCCTAAGGGCTTTACCAACATGTAACAGAGAGACAATCAGTATACACGTTAAGGTAAAGAGCAACCAGATAGCATACTATCATGTCGAGCAAGAAAGTCCTCCCTATGTATGTCCAAGCATCCACTACAATATACATCCTATGTATAGTAATGGCTTCTAGGGCATACATATAACTAATACATCCATCGCCCATCTCATGGGTCGAGAAGCGTATACGCTAGTCTACACTGGTATATCGATGCCCCGTCTCGATACACCCACGACTAGGGACCTTGAAGGATGTACTTATGGACTACCATGTCCCCACTAGTATGATCCGCATCATAGTCCAGGTATTCAAGTACACATCCTAAGGCTTTACCAACATGTAACCATAAGACAGTATAAAGAGACAAGTATACATGTTAAGATAAAGAGCAACCAGATAGCATACTATCATATCGAGCAAGAAAGTCATCTCTATATATGTCCAAGCATCCAATATAATATACATCATCTGTACAATACTGGCCTCTAGGGCATACATACAACTAACAGTCATATCAGACGAAGAGACCGGACTGTACGGGAGTGTTACTGATTGGATTCACAGGAGAATGGACAGGCTAGCTTGTTGATCTTCTAATCGCTCAATACCTGGTGGCTGTTACGTTTAGCTGATCGCCTGCAGCTTGTGGGTGTTTGATATGATCATCATCTGCTACCGGCGTATTGACGATTCTTTAGAGTCTTACACAGAGGTTTCTTGACTCAGGCAAAACGAAGTAGGGGCACATTGTTCACACCATAATATTGCAATATTATATTCCCCATTCTTATTCTTTTTATAAATAAACAGGTACTTTTGACGCATGTCTGCTACATGTTACAGGTTCTTGGACAGAAAACAGTGCAAACGATGTAAAGACAATGAAAATATGGACTTTAACCAACAAACAGAGGACTCTTGATCAAGCCTACATCAAAGATAAAATTCACAAAGTACAAGGCAACGCAAAGTCCAAGATGTCAAAGCGAACGGTTAAAAATACAATGCAATTGTCCACTGGAGATCTGGAACCAATGTAGAAGCCAAATGGAGAAAAGAACAAAAGAATCAGTAAGCCCAAAAGGCCCAAATACAGCACACAAATTTGCAGCCAATGTTCTCTCTATTGGGCCGCGGAACCGCGGCCCAAGCCCTACCCTTGACGCGGTTCCGCGGCCATTAAGAGCCTATAGTTAAAGGAATTTTTACCATAATTTAAATAGGCTCTGAATAAGTCCTCTTAGGGCTATATGTGTAATTGTAGACATGCGGATCAAAATGTAACCTAGGGTTTCTATTTCCTATAAATAGAACTCTAAATCATTGTAAACCTTATTCCTCCTTTTAATAAAAATTCCAAAATTCTTTTTGGAGAGCATCAGTGTTTCTTTTCCATTCAGAAATTCAGATCTGACAACCCTGCATGGATGATTGGAGGGATGCATCTGTAACTAAATTTAATTTCTCGCTCTAGTTTTGATTTCAATTCTTTGCCCAAGGTAGATTTAATTTCATGCCATAGGAACTTGTTTAGGGTTTAGCTTTGGGGAAGGATTTTGAGAGTTGAGATCTCTCATCCCTTTCTTACCCACCAAATATTTACAATAGGACTCCATGCATACACGCACATACCGCGCCCTACGGCATCCTACCCCTCGAGGTAACGATGACACCGTAGTGTAAAGGCCCGGTTGCGCGCGTTTTCCATGGAGGTTAGGGTAAGGATCTCTAAAGGAAGGACAAGAACCTAGAGGAAGGAACACCTTCCCGAATGGATCTAATCCCCTTTATTGATAATTACCATAACTCCTCATAGATCTTCATCCGGGGATAGAAAGCGTTGAGATTTATTTGCATTTCCAAATCATCCCTAAACCTAACCCTAGTAAGAATAGATCTAGATAATTGCCTTAGGTTAATTAGGTTTTTAGATTTAATAATTAATCCGAACACCCTTCGAAATTATCTCGTAAGCGCGAATCGGAAATTCACAACATCCCTGTGGACCGACCCGTACTCACCGGCTAGCTTCATGCGACGCCGTTCTTGATTGCGGTAATAGAAATAGTTTTTGAGATCAATCAAATGGTGCCGTTGCCGGGGATGGCGTAGAACTTTCCTTTTTGCGATTTCGGGTTAATCTTAAAATTGAAAATCATAAAAATCTAAAAAATCCAAAAATTATAAAAATATATCAATTGTTATTTTTTTGAAAGGGTACTTTGTTGTGTGAATCTTGCAGGAACAATAGAGGCGGATCTGGAAATTTCCAGAAAGCGAAACAGAAATCAAAAGATCAGAACAGAGGGGGATTTTCAAAACTAAGAGGCAGAAAAATTTTGGAGCCCCAAATCCCCAACCCCGCCGCATTTCCGCGGCCAAAACCTGCCTTAGGCCGCGGAAACGAAGCTGTCTTGACGAATCATCGCACGGAAAATTTTTTGGGGAACCGAGCCTCTGAAATAACCGCGGAAACGCGGTCTGAAGGGCCATAGTGCGGCGGAAACGCGGTGGGCCTGTTGCCTCTTCGTGTGAAATTTGCACTGTAAGTTTCCTGTCTCTCCTCTGCAAAAAATTTCAATATATCTTCTGAAAAATTTCTGCAGGATTATGTGCGCTTTAAAAATCTTTTCCTTTCCAAAATAACAATTTTGTGCAGGATTTGTGCGTCTCGTTTAGAATAGAAAGTGATTGCAAGTAATCTTTTTGTTGCATATTTTTTCTCGAATATCTTTTTGCAACAATTTTTTCCAAATAAATATTCTTTGTGATATGCTTAAAATAATAACTGATTGCAAGTAATATTTTTTGGTTGCATATCTTTAATTAAAAAAATCTTTTTGCAACAATTTTCAAACACAGAGAAAAAGAAGAAAAAAAAAGGGAAAATTTTTATAAAAACTTGCAAAAACCTTTGCCGCAAATAAATCCTTGCACCACAACCCTTCTGTCTCTTCCCCTTTCTTACAACATGGGTACCCCACATAATAAATCATTAGCCGAACTTTGGTATCCCGAACCTAATCTTGCGTTGTACGTCAATTTGTTCGGTCAATTTAAAGACGATACTTCCTTGCCTAAAAAATCTTTGAAAGATCAAATAGAGGCGTCTAGGAGAAACAGTTTGACTTTTCAAGCCACTTTGTGTCAACCAAGTCAACCTTTACCACCTCCATATATTGATACCACTTTTTCAAGTCCTACTGTCTCTCCTAAGCCGATGTTCATTGCTGAGCATATTGCTCAATCTCGCAGTCGATCTTTCACCCCTCTCCACTTATCTAGTTCTAGGGATCCACATGACTATTCATCTTTTTATCCATATGTTGACCCTACCCCTGTCCTACCACCCACCCTCTACCAGTCCTACCCGACTTTCCCACCTTCACTAGACACTGTTTTTACACAGCCTGTTGGGAGTTTTGCATATCCACACGATTTCGAATCTTTTACCGAAACCCCCTTACCACCCAAGTCTAGTTTGGAAGAGTCGTTGGAGGCGTATATCGCAGCAACAAATAAAATGACTAGGAATGTGGAAGCGTCTGTGGCCGCCCTTATGCAACCTAGTGAACCTGTAGCTAGTTTCCCGCTAGCCCCAAATTTTTCAATGTATAAGGAGGCAGTTGGACTGAGTGAGAATGAGAGAGGATTTCCAAATCAAACCTACCCTTACCCAATTGAAGCCCACAACTCCAATTTTCCATCGAATGTCCTAAATGAGTTACCATTTGAAAATAAAAACGAGTTGTGTGATTTTGTAGTATTTGATTTGCCAAATTGTGAAGAACCCCTTTCGAGTGAAACCGCACTTAATCCTTTCGATCTTTACATCTGCACTCTAGAACCTAAATTGATAAATATCCATGCTTTGGTTGAGGTGTCTAAAGAAATTGATTTTCACTTGATTGAGGATTTAGACGCCGGGAATATTTTGGATGATGGACCTGTCGATTTAATTGAAATTTTATGTTCAAATCATCATCCCGAGTTATTAAATGTTTCTCCCGAATCTCATATGCGTCTTGATTTTGATGATAATGGGATGGATGAGTTGAATTTTGAGGAAAATTATAAGGATAGTATTGAGGAGAGTTTTGAGGATCATATTGAGGTTGAACCATTTTTGTTTGATATGTCTGATTTTCCAATTCATCCTCTTGAACCTTTAACTAAATCACCCTCCCTCCTTTCCATTGTTCCGACCTCGCTTGACGACTGTGAGCTTGAAAAATTTTCCTTTGAATCTGACACAGCTCTCACAGCCGATAACACGTACGGGTGTTTCATTTTTTCGGACGATGTTGATGACTCACCGCCCGAGTTTGAGTGTTTACATTTTCAGATGAGTTAGTTGAACCATCAGACTCGGTTGCTTACAGTAGTTTCTAACCATTAATGGAATCTTTCAAGTTCGAGACAGTTTACTACGGTGAGAATGAGACTATCCCTAATTCACTTCCTTTCGGCCTTCCTATCATTTCGATCGGACAAAAGACTGTTACGCTTTCATCTCCTATACCAAGTTCGGCGTACCCATGTTTTCTTGCGAATCTTGAGGGATTTGACCCCATTTCTCGACAGGTTGATAGATTAGCGCAATCACTTTTAACACATCGGTCATCACAAATTGCGTTAATTTATTCACTCAATTTACACCCTCAAGATTGTACTCCACTTCTTTCTTCTTTCAGCCATTCTTCTCCCCCACCGAGACCATATTCTACCATTCTTCTTTCCACACGGTCTCGTGTGCTTCTCATCTCTTTTCTTTCCATCCCATTCTTGCACCAACTATACCATTACCACGATAAGATTTTTGAATGGTCGGTGCTAACATTTGGCTTGTGTAAGGCCAAGCTTAAGTTTGGGGGGAACCTTGTTGTATATATGTATATATATTTTTATTTTCTTTTTCTATAAAAAAAATAAAAAAAATTTTCAAAACATTAAAAAAAAATTGTAAATAAATAAACAGCGGAGTGCCGGTATTTTGACCCTCTTCGTTTAGCATGACAGTGAGGACACTGTCAAGTTCAAGCTTGGGGGTATGCTCGGTACGTCTTCTTCCTTCGCATTCATTTGTACATATTTTTGCATTTGCATATTTATTTGAAAACCCATAAAAATTGAAAAAAATTCAAAAATTTATAAAAATTAATGTATTCAATTTTGGTTTATTTGACTAGAGTTTGACAGATAGGTTAACTAGCTAGGAACAACTAGATCTTAGACTTAGTAAATTAAAAACCCTAAAAATAACCTTCCTTAAAGTTTAACGGTATAAAGTATATGCCTTGTAGTTTATTTAGAAATAGGCAAATTTTGGGTTCACTTCTTAGGCTAAGTCAAAACAAGGGAAGAGTATTGATGTTCTTATTAAAATATAAGTTTGAAAAATAGTTTCTAGCTTAAGTCTGGATTCTTAAAATGTATACCCTACAATTTGCACTAACACGCACCTTGAAACTTGGAATAGTAGAAGAGACCTTGAAATGCTCTTGTCTAAGTCCTTAGTACAATGAAAATAAAAAAAAATACATAAGTGTGAATAAAGAATAAAAAAATGGACACTGGTTTTTGTGATTACTTAAGGCTGCAAAAATAGAAAAATACTTAGCGAGGGTGCTTCATCACCTAGTGCCTTTGACCAACAGGTTTGGGAGTCACTGGTAAAAGCCTTGGGTGTTGCAAGACTAGGAAATACGCTTCAATATGCAAACACATCTTGTAATCGGTCGTTGGTACCTCAAGAATTATTAACGGTCGCATGAAGGATGTGTAAGCAAAATTCAATTAAAAATTCACCAACTAATTAGTACTTTGGACAACGAACAAGGGTATGATTGCTTGATTTGAATTTCCAAGTGTAGGGGTGATTTATACACACACGTAGGGGTATGTGATTGGGATTTAGATAAGAGAGAGGAGTGAAGAATAGAACTTGTATCTTTAGTAGAGTCGATAGAAATTCCTAAGTGGAGATGGAACCCTAGAAGGAAAACTTAAGAAATGCCGAAAGCTAAGTAAGTCTACAGGATATATATAATCTTAAGTTAAATAATGAGGAAGTGTGAAGAATATGGGTGGATAATTTACGAGTCGACGATAATAGAATTCCTTGTTAGAAAACCTAATTGGAGAATTAAAGTCGAAAAGCCAAATTGATAGGATTTTGTGGGTAGTATCCGCTGAAAACTCTCAGGAGACAATACTCCTCCTACTAGGGACACCTAGATGTTTAACGGCTTGTTGCACGAGCTCAGTGAAATCGTGTTTCCCTGCGAAAGTGTGGTTAGGATTTTAGTGAATAAAAGTAAGTTTGTTCGAGGACGAGCAAAAGATAAGTTTGGGGTTATTTGTTCACACCATAATATTGCATTATTATATTCCCCATTCTTATTCTTTTTATAAATAAACAGGTACTTTTGACGCATGTCTGCTACATGTTACAGGTTACAGGTTCTTGGACAGATAACAGTGCAAACGATCTAAAGACAATGAAAATATGGACTTTAACCAACAAACAGAGGACTCTTGATCAAGCCTACATCAAAGATAAAATTCACAAAGTACAAGGCAACGTAAAGTCCAAGATGTCAAAGCGAACGGTTAAAAGTCCAATGCAATTGTCCACTGGAGATCTGGAACCAATGTAGAAGCCAAATGGAGAATAGAACAAAAGAATCAGGAAGCCCAAAAGGCCCAAATACAGCACACAAATTTGCAGCCAATGTTCTCTCTATTGGGCTGCGGAACCGCGGCTCAAGCCCTACCCTTGCCGCGGTTCCGCGGCCATTAAGAGCCTACAGTTAAAGGAATTTTTACCATAATTTAAATAGGCTCTGAATAAGTCTTCTTAGGGCTATATGTGTAATTGTAGACATGGGGATCAAAATGTAACCTAGGGTTTCTATTTCCAATAAATAGAACTCTAAATCATTGTAAACCTTATGCCTCCTTTTAATAAAAATTCCAAAATTCTTTTTGGAGAGCATCGGTGTTTCTTTTCCATTCAGAAATTCAGATCTGACAACCCTGCATGGATGATTGGAGGGATGCATCTGTAAGTAGATTTAATTTCTCGCCCTAGTTTAGATTTCAATTCTTTGCCCTAGGTAGATTTAATTTCATGCTGTCACGACCCGAAAGTACGGTACGTGACTGGCACTTAGATTACGAGACGTCTAAAGACGTAACGTATCCTAAGTCAGCCAAAGCCCAGAAAAATCTAAACCAAAATCAAAAGAGAGTGAAGGAAAACCTTTAATGAAAACGATTTTCAAATCAATTAAGTTGCAAGAATCCCTTTTTAAAAACATCATAAATTTCTGAAAATTTCGGCAGAGTCTCCCCTGTATTTTCTATCCCCCAAAATGGGTACAACAAGATAATAAACCTGTAATCATAAAAATGGCATCCCCAAGCGGGAGCTAGCTCTTCGCCCAAGGCGGATCACAACCACATGCAATATAATAGTAATATCAAGAAAAAGAGCATAAAAGAAATGCAAAATACCAGAAAACACACGTCGGCTCAAGTGAGCTCGACCCAAAAGAAACCACAAATATACAAATCTCTCAGTCTCATCACTAGGTCGCATATACAATATAAAGTGGTAGATGAAGTATACTAGATACAATGATAAAGCAAAAAGAAATAAAGTGTGCTCGCAACCCACCTACAGGCGATGTCGCGAGTCTGAGCAAAAGGAACTGATGATAAGATAGCCCGCCGCTACAAGACTGACGGGTCCGACCTGCAAGACACTGTGGCACAACGGGGGTGAGTTGCCAGCTCGTGAGTAAATATAACATCTAATAAGGCAATCGTAAGAATGCACGCAATGCACCACAACATGCATGTCCATATGTGATATAATAGCTCTAGTATGCATGCACAGGTATGCAATGTCATTTCTAACTCTTTAAGTGTTTTAAATGCTAAGGGTACTGCGTTCTTAACTTTAAAAAATGAATATCTGTATAATAGCTAAGTACCATCAAGAAATCATCTGAAAACCCGTATCAAGCATCGACACCAAATAGGAATCATATCTGTCTCAATATCGGGCTCCGTCAGTCCGGATCGGCCCATATCATAAATCTCACGACAACGGTCGGTACCCTCCGGATATCCGCCACGCCAGACATCACCGGTAGGTAGTCTTCCCCTGCCAGGCTCATCGTCTACAACTCGATCTTCTTGCCCCGGGGTACCATACCGGGCCCACCATGTACCCGAGACGGTTCATCCACTCCTCGAACCGGGTCTCGAAATCCAACAGAAAACATGAAAACTCATGGTGGACGACACATACATCACGAGAAAATCGCAACTTTGTTTTGAAAATGATAAATATAAGGTTTTGTTAAATTCTTGCGGTTTTCCCCAAAAATCCAGAAATCGCAGCAATACTGAAATCCTCAAGAAAATCATAATGTCCATATGTTATATATGATAAATGTCCATGATATCAATGCATACGATGTGAATTTTGGCTAGAAATCTATATAAATATGATGATGATGCGAGGTATACGTATGCTATGCAATTTCATATATCAAGTATGAATGCAAGTGGCGATATTATGATAAACAGGTTCTATAGTGCACGTGGCATGGCAATTACCAAAGGCGTGTGTGTCACATGAATAGTGTGCGTGCAGCAGATGCCAATGGTAATGGTGTTCGTGTCCTACGAAGTGATATCGCATAAGTATAGATGAATGTCCATGCAATTTAATATACTGTTCGCTATAAGGGTATGCAGTGTACATGAATGGATAAGCTAGCTAACAAAATAATTCTTGCAAAAAGTAGGGTAATCCTAACTAGGGGGGCGCATCGCGCCATCCAGACGATTCCCCCATAGATGAATACATCTACTCACCAGAAATCCCCGCTAATCCGATCCGGCCACCGCCTTGCCTTTACGCGCCGTGTCCGATGTTTCCCCGACCGATCCTATATTTGGACAACACCAAGCATAAGATTACAAAACCTAAAACGATACAAGTCACAATATACAATTATCGACGCTCTCGAATTAAACATAACATGCACTCGGTGCGCGGGAAAACGCACGAAAATCGCTAATCTTTAACTAGAATCAGCATTTCGGGGAAATCGACAAAACTAAAACCCGACTAGACGAAACCCTGCATTCACACACTCTAATAGTCCTATACGAAGCTAATTATATCGCTAACATAACGCAATTTGATCGCATTCTAATTTTTGTAAAAAATCTAGTAAGCAAATTTCAAACCGATTCGATGCAAAGGTCGAAATTTTATCGATTAAGCGAGCGTAACATTACACAATTAACCACTCCAACCAATTAGATAACCAAACCCTAACTTAACTCCAACAACCATGCTTCAAACCCTAATTTGAAATCAAATCCCTCTCTTGATTTTCATGAACAAGTAATTACAACTAAATTAATACTTCAAATTTCAATTTTTGCACATTTAAACTACAAGTCAACAAACTAGTTTAGAAATTTCACCTTACAAGTTGAACCCTAGGTTGCTCAAGCCACCAAAGAAGCCTCCTTTCTTCAAGTTTTGAACTAAATTTGGTTGAGGAGAGAGTGGATTAGGGTTTTGCTTTGAATTGGAGAAGAAATTTGTGAATTTTTTATGAATTTTGGCATGAAAATGAAGCAAAAAGAAGTGAGGAAATGGAAGGGGAGCTGCTGAAATTTCGACCAGCAGCAAGAAGAGGGAAGTGTGGGTGTTGTGTAGATGATTCTAGGTCAAAAAAACCCTTAAGTTTCTATTTAATGCCTTTCACATCAAACTTTTTACAAAAAACCCCATTTTAGTTCATTTTTTCATTAAATTTCCAACCATAACACCAAAATCTTATAAAGTTATGATACAATTTATTAACACTCTATTTTAGTTTATAAAGATTCCTAAGTGTGTAATTTACCTAATTAAATTTGTATTTATTACTAATTTAATGTATTTTAAAAAGGCTTAAAATAATAAAAAAAATAATTAATTACGATTTTTTTTTTATTTAACTAGAAAATTATAAGTGACATTTTAGTGACAAAATTATAGTAATATCTTATCTAAATTTTGTATAATTAGATCTACAATGAAAAATACCTATTTTGACTTTTTACGGAAAAAGCCGATAAATTAACCGATTACCGAAAAACTGCCTAAACGATTTTCGAAGGGTTACAATCTTCCCCCCTTAAAGAAATTCGGTCCCCGAATTTAGAATTTAACTACGCGTACCTTCAAAAAGATGGGGATATCTCTTCCTCATCTCGACCTCGGTCTCCCAGGTGACCTCATCGCTGTTCGGGCCACGCCAAAGGACCTTGACGGACGGTATAACCTTCGACCTCAATTTCTTCACCTGCCGATCCAAAATGACAACCGGCTGCTCGGTGAAAGAAAGATCACGCTCTAGCTGGATTGTCTGGTGCTGAATCGCATGGGAAGGATCATGAAGGTACTTGCGGAGCATCGAGACATGGAACACGGGGTGAACATCGGGGAAGCTGGGCGGAAGAGCTAACCGATAAGCGACCGGACCAACACGCTCTAGGATCTCGAAAGGACCAACATATCTAGGACTCAGTTTTCCTTTCCGCCCAAATCTCATCACACCCTTCATCAGAGAGACCTTCAGGAAAACATGATCGCCAACAGCGAACTCGAGTCGGCGACGGCGCCTGTTAGCATATGATTTCTGCCTGCTCTGTGCCGCTCTCATCCTGTCCTGAATCAGCTGTATCTTCTCGGTCGTCTCCTGTACGATCTGCGGCCCCAAAATTCTGCTCTCCCTGAGCTCTGTCCAACATACAGGCGATCGACATCTTCTCCCATATAAAGCCTCAAAAGGTGCCATCTGAATCGTCTCCTGGAAGCTATTACTGTAGGAAAACTCGATCAAAGGCAAATGACGATCCCAGCTACCACCGAAATCTAAAACACAAGCTCTGAGCATGTCCTCAAGAGTCTGAATCGTACGCTCCGACTGACCGTCAATCTGAGGATGAAAGGCTGTGCTAAAACTCAATCGGGTGCCCAAAGCTTCCTGTAGTTTCTGCCACAATCGGCTGGTAAACTGGGTGCCACGGTCGGACACGATGCAAGTCGGAACACCATGCAGTCGCACTATCTCATCAATATAAACCTGGGCGTACTGAGAAAATCCAAAAGTGGTCTTCACTGGCAGAAAGTGAGCCGCTTTCGTCAGTCGATCCACAATCACCCAAATAGAGTCATACCCTCGACTGGTCCTGGGTAGACCCACAATGAAGTCTATGGAGACCTGCTCCCACTTCCACTCAGGGATGGGCAAAGGCTGTAACTCGCCGGCTGGCCTCTGGTGCTCGGCCTTGACTTGCTGACAAGTCAGGCATATCGACATAAAGTTTGTAATATCCTTCTTCATCCCGTCCCACCAGTAAACCTCTCTCAAATCACGGTACATCTTGGTGGAACCTGGGTGAACACTGTATACTGATATATGTGCCTCCTCGAGAATATCACGCCTCAGTCCCTCTGAATCTGGCACGCACAGTCGAGTCCTAAAATGAAGTATCCCCTGATCATCAATCACAAACTCGGAAACTCTGCCCTGCCGAATCTGCTCAATAATCTCTAAAATACGGGCATCGCCGGACTGTGCCTCGCGGATACGGTCAAGTAACTGTGGGCGTGCTCTGAAATGGGCTAGCTGTCCCCTGTAGGAGTAAACTCGAACTGCACTCTGCTATCACATAAAACTTGCCAATCCGCCGTCGACTGCATCTGCACTGCGCTCAAACAAGATAAGCTACCTCCGGGCCTCCTACTCAAAGCATCTGCCACCACATTCGCCTTGCCCGGATGGTATAGAATCTCACAGTCATAATCCTTCACCAACTCCATCCAACGGCGCTGTCTCAGGTTCAAATCTCGCTGCTGGAAGATATACTTCAAACTCTTGTAGTCAGTGAATATCTGGCACGACTCACCGTATAGGAAATGTCTCCAGATCTTAAGTGCAAATACCACTGCAGCCATCTCTAAATCATGGGTAGGGTAGTTCTGTTCGTGTTTCCTCAGCTGCCGAGAAGCATACGCGATAACTCTGTCGTGCTGCATCAATACACATCCCAGCCCCACTCGAGAAGCATCACAATATACTACGAACCCGCCTGATCCTGAAGGCAATGCTAACACTGGTGCAGTAGTCAGATGAGTCTTCAACTGCTGGAAACTATCCTCACATGCCTGGGTCCAATCAAAAGGAACCCCCTTCCGAATCAACCCGGTCAACGGTGCAGCAATGCGGGAGAAATCCTGGACGAAACGTCGATAATAGCCGGCCAGACCTAGAAAGCTGCAAACCTCTGTAACTGATACTGGTCTAGGCCAACGCTGAACTGCCTCGATCTTCTTCGGGTCCACACAAATACCGTCTCTCGTCACCACATGACCCAAGAAATCGACACTGTCAAGACAGAATGCGCACTTGGAGAATTTGGCGAACAGCTGATGCTCCCTCAAAGTCTGCAAGGTGATACGTAAGTGCTGCTCATGCTCCTCCCGGCTCCGAGAATAAACCAAGATGTCGTCAATGAACACAATGATGAACTGATCGAGATACGGCCTGAATACGCGGTTCATCAAATCCATAAATGCTGCCGGGGCATTGGTGAGCCCGAACGACATCACCAAGAACTCATAATGACCATATCGAGTACGAAAAGCGGTCTTCGGAATATCCTCCTTCCGAACCCGCAACTGGTGATAACTTGACCGTAAATCAACCTTCGAGAAGAACCCTTCACCCTGGAGCTGATCAAATAAGTCATCAATGCGGGGTAGGGGATACCTGTTCCGCACAGTAACCCGGTTCAGTTGACGATAATCAATGCATAAACGCATACTTCCGTCCTTCTTCTTAACAAACAAGACGGGAGCACCCCAAGGTGACACACTCGGTCGGATAAGCCCTTTGTCCAGCAAGTCCTGTAACTGATCCTTTAGCTCTCTCAGCTCCGCCGGGGCCATCCGATAAGGCGGTATAGAGATAGGCCCCGTGCCGGGGATCAAGTCAATACAGAACTCAATCTCACGCTCCGGTGGCAGACCAGGCAGCTCGTCGGGGAATACATCAGGAAACTCTCTCACAACAGGGACCTGGTCCAACGGAACTTCTGTGGAGCTAGCATCACAAACATAGGCTAAAAATCCCTGACACCATTTCCTTAAGAGCTGACCAGCGCGAAGAGAAGAAATCAAGCTGGGAAGGGTAGCACTACGATCTCCCTGAATAATAAGAACCGGCTCACCAGGAAAACTGAATCTGACTGCTTTTTCACGGCAGTCCACGGATTCATAACAGGTGGCTAGCCAGTCCATACCAAGAAGAACGTCAAAGTCTAGCATATCGAGGAGAATCAAATCAACTGAAGAATCTCTCTCCCCGATACGAACGGAACACGATCGGTACACAAAACGGGCAACAAAAGACTCGCCTACCGGTGTAATAACGACAAGCGGCTGATCTAACGGAGAAGACTCTCGGCCCAACCTCGGTGCAAAATACGTGGATACATAGGAATGTGTGGAGCCTGGATCAAATAATACCCGTGCATCAAAAGAACATACTGGCAGAGTACCTGTCACGACGGCATTGGATGCCTGTGCATCCTGTGGAGTCAATGCGAACACTTGGGCCTGTCCACCACTAATAGCTGGCTGTCCTCTGCCACTACCTCGGCCTCTGCCTCTGCCTCTGTCGCCTCGTCCTCTCGGAACCGGACCGCTATGCCCACGGCCTCTAGAAGCATCTGGCTGGCGTGAAGCATCATCAGGAGTAGGAAGTAAAGCTCTCTGAGAAGGTGGTGAGGGTGGTAAAGTCACATGCGGGACTGTCGCCATGCCCGGACGTCCCATGGTACAGTCTATGACACGGTGGTACTGACTCCTGCACCGAAAACATCCTGGAGACGACTGCTGGGTCTGTGGATATGAACCAAATAACTGACCTCGTCTCAATCCTCTGCCTCCACCATCTCCCGGAAATAATCTATCGCGGTGTCTACCCATCTGCCGCTGAGCTGGTGTATCAGTACGGATCCTCTTCGGCCTAGAAACGACCGGAGTCTTAGAAATACGCTCCTCCAAAAGTAAGGCTGCATCCATCGCGGCTGCGTATGTATCAAAGTGCTGGGTGCCGATGGCAAGGAATAGCTGTGTATCAAGCCCTCGTACAAACCTCTTTATTCTCTTCTCTTCTGTGTCGAATAGGTACGGAGCATATCGAGACAACTGGGTAAACTGTATATCATACTCCGATACCGTCATCCCAGGAGTCTTGCGCAAAGACTCAAAACTACGGGCTCGAGCATCTCGGACACTCTCCGGAAGAAAACGGGCAAGAAATGCAGCTGTAAACTCATCCCAGGTCATAGAAGGTAGACCTGCAGCTCGGCCTCTCTCTACTGAATCGTACCATGTCTGGGCAAGACCCTCCAGACGAAAACTCGCAAACTCCACCAATCTATCATCAGAACACCTCAACGAACGGCAAATCCGAGCCATCCTATCAAGAAATGCCTGTGGGTCCTCTATCGCATCTGTACCGGTAAAAGCTGGAGGTCTCAATCTCATGAACTCCTGTAGTGAAACAGGGATAGTCTCCGTAGTAGTAGCAGGAGTGACCATCTATGCAGCAGGTACGATTTGGTCTGTGCGGTGGAAGGAACGTCCTCGGATCTCTGTGCCCGGCTGGACTCAACTAAAGATCCCATCATCTGCCGCAGCTCTTGCATGCCAGCCTCTAATCTGGCAATACGGTCAGGATAAGGCGGATCAGTATGACCCTGAGGGACAGGCGTATCATCCCGCTCGATCCTCGCTTCAGACGAGCCCGCTCGAATCTCATCCCTAGCGGCAGCCCACTGAGCTCTTGTAGTCTTTGGCGGCATCGAAGCTGGAATAAGAAACAGGACTAATAAGATCATTGCAATTGAATCAAGGAATGCAAGGAATCAAGAAAGGAAATACAAGCAATTATGTCCTAAGATCACTTAAGCGGAGTACCATATCGTAAGTATGCCGCGGATCATACCCACGCTACGCCACTCTGCTTAAGTCACCTACTCCATCTACCAAGGTCGTCCTACACTCAGAAAGGTAAAACCTACGCTCTGATACCAACTTTGTCACGACCCAAAAGTACGGAACGTGACTGGCACTTAGATTACGAGACGTCTAAAGGCGTAACGTATCCTAAGTCAGCCAAAGCCCAGAAAAATCTAAACCAAAATCAAAAGAGAGTGAAGGAAAACCTTTAATGAAAACGATTTTCAAATCAATTAAGTTGCAAGAATCCCTTTTTAAAAACATCATAAATTTCTGAAAATTTCGGCAGAGTCTCCCCTGTATTTTCTATCCCCCAAAATGGGTACAACAAGATAATAAACCTGTAATCATAAAAATGGCATCCCCAAGCGGGAGCTAGCTCTTCGCCCAAGGCGGATTACAACCACATGCAATATAATAGTAATATCAAGAAAAAGAGCATAAAAGAAATGCAAAATACCAGAAAACACACGTCGGCTCAAGTGAGCTCGACCCAAAAGAAACCACAAATATACAAATCTCTCAGTCTCATCACTAGGTCGCATATACAATATAAAGTGGTAGATGAAGTATACTAGATACAATGATAAAGCAAAAAGAAATAAAGTGTGCTCGCAACCCACCTACAGGCGATGTCGCGAGTCTGAGCAAAAGGAACTGATGATAAGATAGCCCGCCGCTACAAGACTGACGGGTCCGACCTGCAAGACACTGTGGCACAACGGGGGTGAGTTGCCAGCTCGTGAGTAAATATAACATCTAATAAGGCAATCGTAAGAATGCACGCAATGCACCACAACATGCATGTCCATATGTGATATAATAGCTCTAGTATGCATGCACAGGTATGCAATGTCATTTCTAACTCTTTAAGGGTTTTAAATGCTAAGGGTACTGCGTTCTTAACTTTAAAAAATGAATATCTGTATAATAGCTAAGTACCATCAAGAAATCATCTGAAAACCCGTGTCAAGCATCGACACCAAATAGGAATCATATCTGTCTCAATATCGGGCTCCGTCAGTCCGGATCGGCCCATATCATAAATCTCACGACAACGGTCGGTATCCTCCGGATATCCGCCGCGCCAGACATCACCGGTAGGTAGTCTTCCCCTGCCAGGCTCATCGTCTACAACTCGATCCTCTTGCCCCAGGGTACCATACCGGGCCCACCATGTACCCGAGACGGTTCATCCACTCCTCGAATCGGGTCTCGAAATCCAACAGAAAACATGAAAACTCATGGTGGACGACACATACATCACGAGAAAACCGCAACTTTGTTTTGAAAATGATAAATATAAGGTTTTGTTAAATTCTTGCGGTTTTCCCTAAAAATCCAGAAATCGCAGCAATACTGAAATCCTCAAGAAAATCATAATGTCCACATGTTATATATGTTAAATGTCTATGATATCAATGCATACGATGTGAATTTTGGCTAGAAATCTATATAAATATGATGATGATGATGCGAGGTATACGTATGCTATGTAATTTCATATATCAAGTATGAATGCAAGTGGCGATATTATGATAAACAGGTTCTATAGTGCATGTGGCATGGCAATTACCAAAGGCATGTGTGTCACATGAATAGTGCGCGTGCAGCAGATGCCAATGGTAATGGTGTTCGTGTCCTACGAAGTGATATCGCATAAGTATAGATGAATGTCCATGCAATTTAATATACTGTTCGCTATAAGGGTATGCAGTGTACATGAATGGATAAGCTAGCTAACAAAATAAATCTTGCAAAAAGTAGGGTAATCCTAACTAGGGAGGCTCATCGCGCCATCCAGACGATTCCCCCATAGATGAATACATCTACTTACCAGAAATCCCCGCTAATCCGATCCGGCCACCGCCATGCCTTTACGTGCCGTGTCCGATGTTTTCCCGACCGATCCTATATTTGCACAACACCAAGCATAAGATTACAAAACCTAAAACGATACAAGTCACAATATACAATTATCGACGCTCTCGAATTAAACATAACATGCACTCGGTGCGCGGGAAAACGCACGAAAATCGCTAATCTTTAACTAGAATCAGCATTTCGGGGAAATCGACAAAACTAAAACCCGACTAGACGAAACCCTGCATTAATGCACTCTAATAGTCCTATACGAAGCTAATTATATCGCTAACATAACGCAATTTGATCGCATTCTAATTTTTGTAAAAAATCTAGTAAGCAAATTTCAAACCGATTCGATGCAAACGTCGAAATTTTATCGATTAAGCGAGCGTAACATTACACAATTAACCACTCCAACCAATTAGATAACCAAACCCTAACTTAACTCCAACAACCATGCTTCAAACCCTAATTTGAAATCAAATCCCTCTCTTGATTTTCATGAACAAGTAATTACAACTAAATTAATACTTCAAATTTCAATTTTTGCACATTTAAACTACAAGTTAACAAACTAGTTTAGAAATTTCACCTTACAAGTTGAACCCTATGTTGCTCAAGCCACCAAAGAATCCTACTTTCTTCAAGTTTTGAACTAAATTTGGTTGAGGAGAGAGTGGATTAGGGTTTTGCTTTGAATTGGAGAAGAAATTTGTGAATTTTTTATGAATTTTGGCATGAAAATGAAGCAAAAAGAAGTGAGGAAATGGAAGGGGAGCTGCTGAAATTTCGACCAGCAGCAAGAAGAGGGAAGTGTGGGTGTTGTGTAGATGATTCTAGGTCAAAAAAACCCTTAAGTTACCATTTAATGCCTTTCACATCAAACTTTTTAAAAAAAACCCCATTTTAGTTCATTTTTTCATTAAATTTCCAACCATAACACCAAAATCTTATAAAGTTATGATACAATTTATTAACACTCTATTTTAGTTTATAAAGATTCCTAAGTGTGTAATTTACCTAATTAAATTTGTATTTATCACTAATTTAATGTATTTTAAAAAGGCTTAAAATAATAAAAAAATAATTAATTACGAATTTTTTTTTATTTAACTAGAAAATTATAAGTGACATTTTAGTGACAAAATTATAGTAATATCTTATCTAAATTTTGTATAATTAGATCTACAATGAAAAATACCTATTTCGACTTTTTACGGAAAAAGCCGAAAAATTAACCGATTACCGAAAAACTGCCTAAACGATTTTCGAAGGGTTACACATGCCCTAGGAACTTGTTTAGGGTTTAGCTTTGGGGAAGGATTTTGAGAGATGAGATCTCTCATCCCTTTCTTACCCACCAAATATTTACAGTAGGACTCCATGCATACACGCACATACCGCGCCCTATGGCATCCTACCCCTCGAGGTAACAATGACACCGTAGTGTAAAGGCCCGGTTGCGCGCGTTTTCCATGGAGGTTAGGGTAAGGATCTCTAAAGGAAGGAGAAGAACCTAGAGGAAGGAACACCTTCCCGAATGGATCTAATCCTCTTTATTGATAATTACCATAACTCCTCATAGATCTTCATCCGGGTATAGAAAGCGTTGAGATTTATTTGCATTTCCAAATCATTCCTAAACCTAACCCTAGCAAGAATAGATCTAGATAATTGCCTTAGGATAATTAAGTTTTTAGATTTAATAATTAATCCGAACACCCTTCGGAATTAACTCGTAAGCGCGAATCGGAAATTCACAACATCCCTATGGACCGACCCGTACTCACCGGCTAGCTTCATGCGACGCCGTTCTTGATTGCGGTAATAGAAATAGTTTTTGAGATCAATCACACATATGTGATATGTGCAGGACCGAGGATAATGCGATATGAGATACCATATTATATTCTCGCGATATTTAGATATGAGCCGGGTCATCGGATCAAGTGTTGATTCGATGAATCGGTACATGATATATTGGTCGGTTATATTCGATATAGCCAGATTGTCCGATCAAGTATTGATTCGATGATTTAATGTATGATAATATATATGATATATTGTATTACATTATCTAATATTGGCTCGCTTTATTGTTTCATTTTCTCACCGGGTAATACATTGATATATATGGGATATATGTTAATTGTATTATTTTCTTTGTTGCAAATATATAATATATATGTGATATATATTATTGTAACATGATATGATTAATGATGAAACATGTTTAGTGTAGATTAAACAAGGTTAGGGTTTGATTTGGGTTAGTTTCTTCTTGCACATTCTAGAAGGAATTTCTTTTGTCATGAGTTAGATATTATGGTTGATATTTTCTTATGACTCATTATTTAACCCAACCAAACCCTAGCCCTAGTTAATTCTCTACAAGGGTTATCCTTGTCATCCTTAACCATGGTTCCATTATTAATCATATATTCATTTCATTATTCATCAAAAAAGGTTTAACTCATTTTTGATCTTCATCTTCAACCTTGAGCTTTGAGAAAGCTTACTAGGTTTTCCTTTTGTGATGTTTTCATATGAGAATTTGATATAAAAAGAAAGCATAAATACTACTCCATCATTCTCATCTAATCTAGCCAATTAGATTAGGGGGTTCACCTCATTAGAGTGAGAGAGCTGGAGTTATAGAAACTTCGACGTAGATCATCGGAGAAAAGGAACACTACAAGCTAGCATGGATCGTTCGAGTCGTGGTGCCTCTCTTGAGTCCGGGAGATCGTGGATCGCGGCGAAGGGACTTCTACTCGGAGCTTATGAAGCGAAGGAGCGGACTACAAAGGTTGTAATCCCTCACACTTAGTAGTAAAGATGTTTACATGCATGATAAACCCTAATAATCTAGCATAGATCCCGGCTTTGGATTGTTCGGCACGTCTAAAATTTTATTCGGGCATGGTTGATTCCTTATGAACCCTCACAAGTGTGTCTAAGAACCCTACAGTAGTATTAGAGCCGAGCTAGAGTATTAGGCGACGTGTATACGAAGTTAAAACTTCGTTCGAACCCCGTAACGACGATTTGAACCCCTCTCTGGACATTTTTTAAAAATGTGATTTTTACTGAATTAAAAATACTTAAAAATACCAGCAGTGAAATATAAGCATCCCTGTGAAAAATGAGGCAATAAGCCGTACAAACAGCCACGGAATCGTGGCAATACCTTGTCTCTGCCGCGGATCCGCGGCCGTACAGAAGACTTATTGACTCGTTTTGCCACAGTTATTTCCGTAGGTGATTAAGTATTTTTCTGGGTATTTTTAATCTGAATCAAATGTTGAGTGTTCTGGGGATTATTTAGTATTCGTTGATTCGATAGGAAAATTTAATTTCGTTATGTTTTCCGGATATTTAGAAACTGTTAAAATGTTCGAACGGATATCATTAACTCATTTTTTCCTGGCATGAAAAACTTTCAAGTGTTGAATTTTTCTTAGGTTTAAATCTTTCGGAAAAACGTGCAAGTAACGCAATGGACCCTCTAAAAGAACACAAACCTTAACTCGATTATGTGACCGTCTGAACTGCCTCTAAACCTTAGGGTTTAAGGCAGTACGGCGTGCCACATGTGAGGCGTTGGCTTGACCCTTCTACGGCTGGACCATTGGTACTGTGACGTATTCTGGGACTTTTTGAACTCCATTCAAGTGTTGAGCTATTTAGGAAATCTTCGGTATTTGATTATTCGATCGGAAAGTTTAACACTGTCTATTTATCTGGAATGTGATACAATATGTGGAATTCATATAGTTAGGCATGAAATGCGAAGTATGTGATATTTCGGATTTACGTTGTCTAAAGTGATTATGGATTCCAAATGTTGTAGTTTGACACTTTCTTTTCTGTGACCGTAAGCGTAGTATGTGGTGTATCGCCGGCTTCGTAGCTATACATAAACGACAATCGGGATATGCATACTTTCTACGTTGATGATATGAGATATTATGAGTTGCTGTGATATGTTGTATTGGATCGTCGTGTTCTGAATAGCCGGGGGTTTTATATGAGATGAGGGTTTTTATTTTCATTCATGTAAAATTCATATATTCTTTTATTGGGGCACTTCCGGGATGAGGTTGATGTCACCAGTGTATATTATTTACTTTTCCGCATTAGGTAGACCCAAGGAGGGGAGCACAAGTAACCGGGTTCTAGGGTCCAGTGGGAGGCCATCTCGAGGAGTCGAGACCGGGTCTCCTAACCCTAGAATTGGCAGTGTTACATACCGCTCTCGTAGGGGTCTAGGGATGTGGGTTTGGCTATTCATCGCGACCGTGGAATCCGTGTTTTATACCGGCTCGTATTAAAAACACGGACATCCTAGTATATCCAATATTTCATATATGTTCTTCTGCCGCAATGTTCTGTGATGTGATCATATTACTGCCTGAGACGAATGCTTATACTATATATATATATGCTGATATATAAATATTACTGCTTTCGTTTCTTCTGTGATGCTTAGGAAGCATAAGCTGATGGGATTTATTAATGAGATTAATAAAAAGAAAACAAACCTAAAAGATGTTGTAGAATCAAAACTTTATAAAAAGGGTAGCTACAGTTTTGCTTTGCATAGCGGTATATATGATATACCCTGCACCTTATTCGATGAGGAAAGAGCCGAGATCCCTTCACCGGGAGTGACCTCTTTAGCGAAACTGGCAGATGCTTCAAACTCGCGGTTTAGTTTTTGACAGCTTATATAGTTCTTGCTTTGCACAGCGGTATATATGATATATCCTGCACCTTATTCGATGGGGAAAGAGCCGAGATCCCTTCACCGGGAGTGACCACTTTAGCGAAACTAGAAAAGCCTCAAAACACTCCTTTTTCAAAAACCACTTGATTCTACAACAATATCAAGTTCATTACGCTCATGGTTTTCTGAAAAACCTGCGTAACCCTCCGACATTTCGGATAAGTGATATTTAGTATTCGTGCTGCGGTAGTTTGGCATGCGTCAAGGCGTAGTGTACGGTAGCTAATTATTACTTATCTGTAGCATGAGATGCGATTGGATTAGGGTATTCGTACGGCGTTGTTTGGCATACGTCAAGGGTCGTACGAGTAGGTTTAATTCAATCACGAAATGTACGGGTTGAACTTGACTAGCGGACAATGGGTTGTTTGGCATGCGTCAAGGTCATAGCATGCTAGGGGTAAAAGCATTGTCGGGAATTTCAAGTATTGAAATTTGCAATGAGATTGCATACCTCCTATAAGATAGTTGGATCCCGATACCCACAACAAGTAAGAGTTACTCCTGGGAGAATTTTACACATGACAATTAGCCGATCAAGTAGGTCTCTAGAATGGTGTCAACGGGGTTATGCCTCTGGGAAGACGAGATTTATTTTAATTAGGTCTGTACGAAACCACGGGGAACCTCCCTCAAGTACCGACACTGATCTGGCTGAAAGATTAACGAAATTGTAGGGTGTAATTAATCCCGGCTAATCTTACCTTTTAGGGTTTGAAGGAAGATTTGATAAAAATAGTAGGAGACATCCTGATTAGATAAGATAATAACCAATCTAATCTTGCAAGGGCATACGCTAAAGTGTTTCCTTCTCTCTCTCTCCAGGTAGTGACCATGTCTGGATTTAATCAAGATAATAAAATGGATGTATTGACTGAACCCACTAATTATACTGAGCAAGGGATCGTTGGCCCCGTTCTTTCTTATAAGAGTTATAAGACTGAACAGGAAACAGGAGAATATCTGGATTCTCATACCGCCCAAACAAAGAACATGCATGTTGATGCATCTTCTTCGGGTGTGTTAGTTATTGAGAACTGTTTCTCAGTTCACTCTCCGTCCTGGGTATTAGATACCGGATCGGGATCCCACATATGTAAATTGTTACGTGGGCTACGTAAAGGTAGAGAACTGGGAAAGGGTGATCATTCCGTTCAAGTAGGGAATGGTGCAAGTATTGCAGCCAAAGAAGTTGGCGAATATCACCTTGTATTACCAAGTAGTAATACACTGATTCTGAATGAGTGCTATTATATACCGAACTTGATGTGCAACATTATATCAGTTTCTTTATTAAGTAAAAAATGATATAATTTTGTAGTAAAGGATAATGTTATGAACATATTCCTAGATTAAAAGTTGATTGCATCAGGCTCGTTACATAATGGAATATTCATTCTCAATCAAAATATAGTCCTTAATATACAAAACACACACAAGAGGAGAGTTCAGAAATGAACGAATCCTTCTTGTGGCATTGTAGACTTGGTCATAACAATGCGACACGACTGGCTAAGTTACATAAGGATGTATATTTGAATCCGTTTGAATTATCATCTTATGATACTTGCCATTCATGTCTCAAAGGCAAAATGACCAAAGCTCTGTTTAGTGGACACGGAGAAAGAGTTACGGAACTCTTAGGACTGGTACATAGTGATGTATGCGGTCCTATGTCTACGCATGCCAGGAACGGTTCTTCCTACTTCATTACATTTACTGACGATCTCTCTAGATACGGACATGTGTTCCTGATGAAACACAAGTCTGAAGCTTTTGAGAAATTCAGAGGATATAAGCACGAAGTAGAGAACCAAACGGGCAAAAGTATTAAGATCCTTCGATCTGATCGAGGAGACGAATACTTAAGCAATGAGTTCCTAAATTATCTAAAAGAGAATGAGATTCTCTCTCAGCTTACTCCTCCTTATACACCACAACACAACGGTGTATCGGAACGGAGGAATCGCACCCTACTAGATATGGTGCGCTCTATGATGAGCACTGCTGAGTTGCCTATTTCCTTCTCGAGGGTATGCGCTTGAGACAGCCATAGACTTATTGAATAGGGTTCCCACCAAATCTGTGCCCACCACTCCATATGAGATATGGAAAGGAAAGAGACCACAACTTTATTACATTAAGATATGGGGTTGTCCGGCCTATGTCAAAAGACAAAATCCGGACGAACTCGAGGCAAGATCTTTCTTATGTAAGTTTGTAGGATATCCCAAAAATTCATAAGGGTATATCTTCTACCACCCCGAGGAACAAAAGGTGTTTGTTTCTCGACATGCCACTTTCTTAGAAAAAGGTTTTCTTATGAAACAGATTAGTGGCATTGAGGTAGAACTGGAAGAGGTTCCAGCAACACAAACTATAACAGAAGACTTGGTAGAACCAGAGGATTCAGTAGTACCCAACGAACCCCAGCAACTCCGCCGATCTAGTAGGGTTTCTCATCCACCTGAGAGATACTACGGTTTTCTCATTGATGGTGGGAGCGAGGATTGCATCATGGAAGATGATGACCCGACTAGTTTCGAGCAGGCCATCACGAGTGGTGACTCTGTGAAATGGCTGGATGCAATGCGATCTCAGATGGAATCCATGTACACCAAGAATGTATGGACTTTGGAAAATGCTCCTGAAGGGGTAAAACCCATTGGGAGCAAATGGATCTTTATGAAGAAAATTGGTGTAGATGGAAAAGTTAAGACTTTCAAAGCTAGACTTGTTGCAAAGGGTTTTCGTCAACGACCAGGTGTAGATTATGAAGAAACCTTTTCTCCAGTGGCTATGCTTAAGTCCATCCGTATCTTACTTGCCATTGCTGCGTACCATGACAACGAAATCTGGCAAATGGATGTTAAGACCGCCTTTCTAAACGGTGATTTAGAAGAGAGCGTGTACATGACTCAGCCAGAGGGCTTCGTAGATAGTGGGAGCAGCGGAAAGGTGTGAAAGCTGCTTAAGTCCATTTATGGGTTAAAACAAGAATCGCGGAGTTGGAACATCTGCTTTGATGTTGTAGTTAAAGAGTTTGACTTCATCAAAAACGTAGATGATCCTTGTATCTATAAGGAGGCTGTAGAGAGTAAAGTTGTATTCCTCGTATTGTACGTGGATGACATACTCTTGATAGGAAATGATGTTCCTATGCTGCAATCAGTCAAGCTCTTCTTATCACAAAGATTCTCAATAAAAGATCTAGGTGATGCCTCCTGCAAACTGGGAATTATGATCTATAGAGATAGATCTAAACGGATATTGGGATTGTCCCAATCCAGGTACATTGACACCATACTAAAGAGGTTCAGTATGGAAGAATCCAAGTGTGGGAACCTACCTACGATCTCTAGACTCACTCTTTCCAAAGAGATGTGTTCCAAGACTGATTTGGAAAGAGCTCGCATGCAAGGGATACCCTATGCTTCGACAGTAGGCTTTATCATGTATGCGATGCTATGTACCATACCCGATGTAGCATACTCACTAAGTGCAGTGAGTAGGTATCAAGAAGATCCATGAGAGAGTCACTGGATAGCTGTGAAGAACATTCTCAAGTACTTGCGAAGGACTAAAGAGATGTTCTTGGTGTATGGTAACGGAGAACTCCAAGTGGAGTCCTTTACCGATTCCAGCTTCCAAAGTGATAAGGAAGACTCTAAGTCGTACTCGGGATTTGTCTTTACCCTCAATGGAGGGGCAGTATGTTGGAAGAGTTCCAAACAGGATACCGTTGCAGACTCGACGATGGAGGCTAAATACATCGCTGCTAACGATGCTGCCAAAGAGGCTGTCTGGATAAAGAAGTTCAATAGTGAACTTGGTGTGGTTCCGTCTATTGAGCATCCAATATCACTGCATTGTGATAACGATGGAGCTGTGGCTTTGGCCAAGGAACCCAGGTCCCATCAAAAGTCCAGAGATATTCTAAGGCAGTATCACCTGATCAGGGAAATAGTAGATCGCCGGGAGATCGAGGTCAGGAGAGTAGATACGAAGGACGACACTGCGGATCCATTCACGAAGGCTATTCCCCAGATACAGTTTGAGAGATTATTCGGGATGCTAGGTATGAGATACTACATCAGCTGGCTTTAGTGCAAGTGGGAGATTGTTAGTTATGTATATGCCCTAGAGGCCATTGTTGTACATATGATGTATATTATAATGGATGCTTGGATATATATAGAGAGGACTTTCTTGCTCGACATGATCGTATGCTATTTGGTTTCACTTTATCTTAACATGTTGACTTATATATTGTTTACTGTCTTACTCTTACATGTTGATAAAGCCCTTCAGATCTGTACTCGACTACCGGGACTATGATGAGATCATACTAGTAGGGCCATGGTAGTCGATGAGTACATCCTATAACTGTTCCTAGTCGAGGGTATATCGAGACAGGGCATCGATACACCATAGTAGACTAGCATATACGCATCTTGACCCATATTATGGGCGATGGATGATCCCATATCCATCGGTGTTTTGACATCAAGGATGGTGTACGGGTGCTCGGTGGTGACTGGGTACACTGTACGGACTCGCCGAGAACTCCCAGATGGTGATATACCACACGTCAGATGGCAGTTCTCCGGTGACACTGTTACAGGGTAGTCTGTAGACCAGAGATCGTCATAGAGTCTTGTGTGATTCCCACTGTGCTTTTATTCCCACCTTACCACGTCTAAGAGGGCATGCAAAATGGTGGCTTTTAGGTGCAGTCCCGAATCACATGGAGGTAATGAGCGATAGGAGGGGATTCGTCTCTCCCGGTATAGGGGGTTGATATTGTGCTGTGTTTGATTGGCTATAACTGGATGTCCCTGGCCAGGGCTGATATAGAGATTTACTGGTAAGTGTTACCGGTAGTTTCTCGACCCGTTATGAGGCTCACATCGACACGACTTATCGGTTACTGGGGTCTGACGTATACCACCCCTAAACTTGATATGCGACATATCAGACGAAGAGACCGGACTGTACGGGAGTGTTACTGATTGGATTCACAGGAGAATGGACAGGCTAGCTTGTTGATCCTCTAATCGCTCAATACCTGGGTGGCTGTTACGTTTAGCTGACCGCTTGCAGCTTGTGGGCGTTTGATATGATCATCACCTGCTACCGGCGTATTGACGATTCTTTAGAGTCCTACACAGAGGATTCTTGACTCAGGCAAAATGGAGTAGGGGCACATATGTGATATGTGCAGGACCGAGGATAATGAGATATGAGATACCGTATTATATTCTCGCGATATTTAGATATGAGCCGGGTCATCGGATCAAGTGTTGATTCGATGAATCGGTACATGATATACTAGTCGGTTATATTCGATATAGCCGGATTGTCGGATCAAGTGTTGATTCGATGATTTAATGTATAATAATATATATGATATATTGTATTACATTATCTAATATTGGCTCGCTTTATTATTTCAATTTCTCACCGGATAATACATTGATATATATGGGATATATGTTAATTGTATTATTTTCTTTTGTTACAAATATATAATATATATGTGATATATATTATTGTAACATGATATGATTAATGATGAAAGATGTTTAGTGGAGAGTAAACATGGTTAGGGT
This sequence comes from Agapanthus africanus, assembly GCA_030015575.1. Classification (NCBI taxonomy): domain Eukaryota; kingdom Viridiplantae; phylum Streptophyta; class Magnoliopsida; order Asparagales; family Amaryllidaceae; genus Agapanthus; species Agapanthus africanus. The sequence continues at coordinate 499,236,230 of CM057344.1, read as the reverse complement.
TTGATTTGGGTTAGTTTCTTCTTGCATATTCTAGAAGGAATTTCTTTTGTCATGAGTTAGATATTATGGTTGATATATTCTTATGACTCATTATTTAACCCAACCAAACCCTAGCCCTAGTTAATTCTCTACAAGGGTTATCCTTGTCATCCTTAACCATGGTTCCATTATTAATCATATATTCATTACATTATTCATCAAAAAAGGTTTAACTCATTTTTGATCTTCATCTTCAACCTTGAGGTTTGAGAAAGCTTACTAGGATTTCCTTTTGTGATGTTTTCATGTGAGAATTTGATATAAAAAGAAAGCATAAATACTACTCCATCATCCTCATCTAATCTAGCCAATTAGATTAGGGTGTTCACCTCATTAGAGTGAGAGAGCTTGAGTTATAGAAACTTCGATGTAGATCATCGGAGAAAAGGAACACTACAAGCTAGCATGGATCGTTCGAGTCGTGGAGCCTCTCTTGAGTCCGGGAGATCGTGGATCGCGGCGAAGGGATTTCTACTCGGAGCTTATGAAGTGAAGGAGCGGACTACAAAGGTTGTAATCCCTCACACTTAGTAATAAAGATGTTTACTTGCATGTTAAACCCTAATGATCTAGCATAGATCCCGGTTTTGGGTTGTTGGACACGTCTAAAATTTTATTCGGGCATGGTTGATGCCTTATGAACCCTCACAAGTGTGCCTAGGAACCCTACAATGGCCGATCAAGCATAGCGCGACATCAACTCCCTATATCGGGAGAGACGAAACCCCTCCTATCGCTCACTGCCTCCATGCGATTTAAGACTGTACCTAAAATCCACCTATTTGCACGACTCGGTAGAGCCGTGGTATGGAGGAAATCAAAGCACAGTGGGAATCACACAAGACATTATGACAATCTCGGGTCTACAGACTAAGCTGTATAAGTGTCACCTGAGAACTGCTATCTGACAATAAGTATATATACCATCTAGGAGTTCTCGACGAGTCCTGTTCGGTGTATCCATTCTCCAATGAGCACCTGTGTACAATCTTTGATGTCAAACACCAATGGTTATGGGATCAACCATCGCCCCTAGGGACAAGAAACGTACACACTAGTCTACTCTGGTAATATCGATGCCCTGTCTCGATATACTCTCGACTAGGAACTATTAAAGGATATGCTTATAGACTGCCCATACCCCACTAGTATGATCTCCATTATAATACCGGTAGTCAAGCATAATCCTAAGAGCTTCATCAACATGTATATAAAGATATGAAATACAACACATCACAAGTTAAGATGAAGATAAACCAGATAGCTTACTATCATTACGAGCAAAGATTGTTTCTGTACATATACATGGCTAGCATCCTATACAATACAGGCTTCTAGGGCATATATATCTAACAATCTCCCACTTGCACTAGGGCCTGTAGTCGGTGTAATAAGTACCCATTATCTATACTAGAACCAGTTTCCTGCGTACCGCATGCCCAACAGCTCGAACAGTTTCTCAAACTGGACTTGAGGGATGGCCTTGGTGAATGGATCTGCCTTGTTGTCTTTCGTGTCTACTCTCCGTACCTCGATGTCTTGGCGATCCACTATCTCCAGGATGGGGTGATACCGCCTCAAGATATGTCTTGATTTCTGATGGGACCGCGGTTCCTTTGCCAAAGCCATGGCTCCATTGTTATCGCAATACAGAGGTATTGGATTAGTAATGGATGAAACCACTTGAAGTTCAGAAATGAACTTCCTCATCCAGACTGCCTCTTTTGCGGCATCATTAGCAGCAATATACTCAGCATCCATCATGGAGTCTGCGACGGTATCTTGCTTGGAACTCTTCCAACATACCGCCTCTCCATTTAGGGTAAATACAAAATCTTCGATGTGAATAATTTTACCGATTGTAGCATAAGAACATCATTTCCTATAAATAGAATGTCGTCCACGTACATTGCGAGGAATGTAACAGTACTCTCTATAATCCTTTTATAAATACATGGTTCATCTACATTTTTGATAAAACCAAACACTTTGATTGTATCATCAAAGCAGATGTTCCAACTCCGTGATGCCTGCTTTAATCCATAGATGGATTAAGTAACCTGCATGCTTTTCCGCTGCTCCTACTATCAATGAAGCCTTCTGGCTGATCCATAAAAACACATTCTTCAAAATCACCATTTAGAAATGCCGTTTTAACATCCATCTACCAGATCTCATAGTCATAGTGAGCATCTATAACAAGTAGGATCCGAATGGATTTGAGCATCGTGACTGGTGAAAAGGTTTCATCATAGTCCAAGCGAGGTCTTTGACGAAATCCTTTTGCGACCAGCCTAGCTTTATAGGTCTCCACCTGACCATCCACACCGATCTTTCTTTTAAAGTTCCATTTGCACCATATACATTTTACTCCAAAAGGTGCAACCTCCAAAGTCCATTCTTTGTTGGTGTGCATTGATTCCATTTCGGATCTCATGGCATCCAGCCACTTCACTGAGTCACCACTCGTGATAGCATGCTGAAAATTAGTAGGATCATCATCATCCAAGATGCAATCTTCTCTATCACCATTAATTAGAAAACCGCAGTATCTATTAGGTGGGAGAGAAGTCCTACTAGATCTACGGAGTGGCTGAGGTTCGTCAGGTTCTACAGAAACCTCAGTTTCAACCAAATCATCGGTAATTGTTTGTGTATCTGGAATTTCTTCCAGTTCTACCGCATTACCAACAGTATCATTTGTAAAAAAATCATTTTCTAAAAATGTGGGATACTGAGAAACAAACACCCTGTGTTCCTCCTTGTGGTAGAAAAGATATCCATACGAGTGTTTTGGATATCTCACAAATCTACATAAAATCGATCGTGTCTCGAGTTTGTCCGGATTCTGCTTTTTCACAAAAACCGGACAACCCCATATCCTAAATCTTTTAAAAGATGGCATCTTCCTATACCATATCTCATATAGAGTGGTAGACACGCTTTTAGTTGGAACCCTATTCAGTAGATAAATCGCAGCCTCCAATGCGTGCCCCCAGAATGATATTGGTCACTCAGCATCACTCATCATAGATCATACCATATCTAATAGGGTACGATTTCTGTGTTCTGACACACCGTTGTGTTATGGTGTGTACGGAGAAGTGAGCTGAGAGAGAATCCCATTCTCTTTTAGGAAATCTTGAAACTCTGAGCTTAGGTCACCTCTTGATGTTTCTTGATACTCAAGACTGTTTGTTTTTCTACTTCAGATTTATACTACTTGAATTTTTCGAAGGTTTCGGACTTATGTTTCAACAAGAACACGTGCCCGAATCTCGAGAAATCACCAGTGAAAGCTATGAAGTACGGAAAACCACCTCTCGAATCTGTAGACATTGGTCCACATACATCACTATGTATGAGGCCTAAGAGTTCAGTAGCTCTCTCTCCGTGTCCAGTAAATGGAGTTTTGGTCATTTAACTTTGATACAAGACTAGCAAGCCGCATAACATTTATATTCAAACGGGTTTAAATATCCATCTTTATATAGCTTGGTTAGTCTTGTCTCGTTAATATGACCAAGTCTACAATACCAAATGAAAGCTTCATTTATGTTTGAAACCTTTCTTTTTTTTGTGTGTTGTTTATTGAAAACTGTGTGCTGGTTTAGGACGTATATCCTATTATTTAATGTACCAGACCCAATCAACTCTTGATTAAGGTTAATGTTCATAACATTAGATTGTAATACAAAATTATATCCAGCATTGTCCAACAAAGATACAAATATAATATTACATAACATCGAAGGTACAAAATAACATGGGTTCAAAACCAATATACAACCCGACGGCAAACCATGGTGATACTCTCCTACTGCTGTAGCATGTACTGAGGAACCATTCCCAACCCGGAGAGTGTGATCACCTTTCTTCAAAAACCTGCTATTTCTTAGCCCCTGCACACAATTGCAGATGTGAGATCCTTACCCGGTATCTAATACCTAAGAAGCAGAGTTAATTGAAAAACAATTTTCTGTTACAAACACACCTGAAGTGGAAGCATCACCATGCTTCTTCTTCTTGAGGTCGGCCAGGTATCCAACGCAGTTTCTGTTAGGTTTACCAAGCACCCTATGAGAGGTTTGGAAGCATCACATGTCACAAAGATCAAATTTTTATGGTGCTAAGTAACCATACAAAGGATCTATCCTAGAAAATTAGGGTTTCAAAAGATTACAAGTAACAAAGGCTAGGGTTTTGAGAGTACAACCTTTGTAGCTCCCTATTCTTGACTCCTTGGCCACTTGAGGGTTTGAGAACGGTTAGCTTGAAGTCTTCTAGTGTCCACGATGATCCACCCGAAGCTCCTTTGTCCAAGCTATCGACTTCACTTTTCCAAGAGAATGAAATGAAGCTAACACTCTAAACAAGTGGGCTAGACTTGTGTAAAATGATGTTGTGGTTCTAAATCTCACTTCAAAATCCTATCTTGTTAAGTATTTTGCTCACTACAAAAGTCTAGAGAGCAAAGGAGCAAGCTTGAAGAAGATGATGGCTTTTTTTAAGAAGAAGAGAAAAGATTAACTCATGAAAAGAAAATGAAAATATATGTATATATATTTTCCTCTTCTCATCTCCAACCATGGTTAAATGATAAATATATTATATAATTTGAGTTTAAAACATAGAAGGAAAGTTTAATCCATGGTTAGGAGTAGGTGAACATAGTTAGGTCAAAGAAGGATGTAGAAACTAGTCATGAATTATCCTTTCCTTTTCCATTTTGTTTTTAACACAAACATAAACAATAATCCATATAAATAACCAAGGTGTGAGTCTTATATTGCCACCATTTTCTATGTATAAGCAACCATGAAGGATGATGTATGTATGTATGTGTGTATGCACATCCATATGTGCATGAATCTATGAAGAAAGCATACATGCATGCATACATCCATCAAACACAAGAAAGGATTTCAAGTGAGAAGCTAATGGTTAAATGATAAATCAACACTTGATTTATCAATCCGGTCATATCACATACGACCCCACAAAAATCTAGCCGCCCAATTAATATACGGTATCCTATACGCGCATTTTAACCGGGTCGATACGCATATCGCATACGCGCACCACAACGTTTCACCTGGACTAGGTAACTCCTTTGTGGGACTCTAAGACTCGTCAATACACCGGCTGTGGGTGATGATCATATCAAGCACCCCCAAACCGCAAGCGGTCAGCTAAACGTAATGGCCACCCGGGTATTGAACGATCAGAAGAAAACAAGCGAACCTGCTACAACTCCCGTCGAGCCAACCGGCAACACTACCGTACAGTCCGGTCTCTTCATCAGATATGCTGCATATCGAGCCTAGGGATGGTCATGTCGACCCCAATAACTCAATAAGTCGTGCCGGTGAATGGTCTATAACAGATCGAGAAACTACTGATAACACTTATCAGCAAATCTCAGCAGCCCTGGCCAGGGACTTACTGATATAACCAGTCGGGCATAGCACAGCATCAACTTCCAATACCGGGAGAGACGAAACCCCTCCTATTGCTCATCTCCTTCGGGTGTCTCGGGACTGTACCTAACGGCCACCTGTTTGCACGACTCAGTAGAGCCGTGGTAGGGTGGCAATCAAAATAAAGTGGGAGAACACATAAGACTCTATGACGATCTCGGGTCTACAGATTAACCTGTATCAGTGTCACCTGAGAACTGCTATCCGACGATAGATATAATTCCATATATGAGTTCTCGGTGAGTCCGTCCAGTGTACCCAGTCACCACTGAGCACCCGTATATGATCTCGCTGTCAAACATCGATGAATGTGGGAACATTCATCGTCCATCGTATGGGTCTAGTATCATATACGCTAGTCTACTCTGGTATATCAATGCCCCGTCTCAATATACCTACGACTAGGGACATTCCAGGATATGCTTATAAACTACAGATGTCCCACTAGTATGATCTCCATCATAATCACAGTAGTCAAGCCGATATCCTCAGGGCTTTATCAGCATGTATGAATGAATAAAAGCATGATCAAATCAACATGTCAGATAAAGAAGAACCAGATAGCATACTATTATGTCGAGCAGGAATGTATACTGAATATATATATACATGTATAGATACATCCACTATCATATACTGGCCTCTAGGGCATACATATATCCAACAATCTCCCACTTGCACTAAGGACAGTTATTGCCGTATCTTATACCAAACATCTCAAAAAGTCGCTCATGCTGCGGCTGAGGGAGGGCCTTGGTGAATGGATCCGCGGCGTTATTCTTTGTGTCTACTCTCCTAATCTCGATCTCGCGGCGATCTACAATCTCCCGGATCAAATGAAAACGCCTCAGGATGTGTCTGGACTGCTGATGGGATCTGGGCTCCTTGGCTAACGCCATAGCCCCATTATTATCACAATACAAAGATATTGGATCAATAATGGTTAGAACTACTCTTAGATCCGAGACGAACTTCTTCATCCAGACGGCTTCCTTAGCGGCATCATTCGCAGCAATGTACTCAGCTTCTATCGTAGAGTCTGCAACGGTATCCTGTTTGGAACTCTTCCAACTTACCGCCCCTCTATTGAGGGTAAATACAAACCCAAAGATAGATTTATTGTCGTCCGTATCGCTCTGGAAGCTCGAATCGGTAAAGGCCTCCATTTGGAGATCTCCATTACCATACACCAAGAACAATTCTGTAGTCTTTCGCAAGTACTTAAGAATGTTCTTCACAACTGTCCAGTGATTCTCCTCTGGGTTGGATTGATACCTGCTTACAACACTAAGTGCATAAGCTACATCTGGGCGTGTACATAACATCGCATACATTATAGATCCTACTGCCGAAGCATAGGGTACAACGCTCATGCGAGCTCTCTCTTCATCGGTCTTTGGGCAAGAGTCCTTGGAGAGAGTGACCCCATGACAAGCGGGTAAGGCACCCCGCTTGGAGTCTTCCATACTAAACCTTTTTAGGATGGTGTTAATGTACCTGGTTTGGGACAATCCCAATAACCTTTTGGATCTATCCCTATAGATCCTTATGCCCAAAATATATGTGGCATCACCCAGGTCCTTCATGGAGAACCTTAGTGATAAGAAAGATTTGACCGACTGTAGCATAGGAATATCATTTCCTATCAGAAGAATGTCGTCCACGTACAATACGAGGAATGTGACAGCTCTCCCTACAGCCTTCTTATAAACACAAGGTTCATCTGGATTTTTGATGAAATCAAACTCTTTGATGACATCATCGAAACAGATGTTCCAACTCCGTGATGCCTGCTTTAACCCATATATGGATTTAAGCAATTTACATGCTTTCCCGCTGCTCCCACTGTCAATGAAGACCTCTGGCTGATCCATATAAACGTATTCTTCTAAATTTCCATTTAGAAATGCGGTTTTAACGTCCATCTGCCAGATTTCATAGTCGTAGTGTGCAGCAATAGCAAGTAGGATCCGAATGGATTTAAGCATGGCTACGGGAGAAAAAGTCTCGTCATAGTCCAAACCTGGTCTTTGACGAAAACCCTTCGCCACAAGTCTTGCCTTATAGGTCTCCACCTGCCCATCTACACCAATCATTCTTTTAAAGATCCATTTGCACCCCACAGGTTTTACCCCAGGGGGTACAACGTCCAAAGTCCATACTTTGTTGGTGTACATAGACTCCATTTCGGATCTCATGGCATCCAGCCACTTCACAGAGTCTCCACTAGTGATAGCTTGCTGAAAACTGGCAGGATCATCATCATCCATGATGCAGTCTTCTCCGTCACCATCAATGAGGAAACCGTAGTACTTCTCCAGTGGGCGAGAAGTCCTACCAGACCTACGGAGTGGCCGAGGTTCCTCATTTTCTATTGCAACAGCCGGTTCAACCAAATCGTCATTTGTAGTTTGTGTCTCTAGTGTTAGTTATATGTATGCCCTAGAGGCCATTACTGTACATAGGATGTATATTGTAGTGGATGCTGGGACATATATAGGGAGGACTTTCTTGCTCGACATGATAGTATGCTATCTGGTTGCTCTTTACCTTAACGTGTACACTGATTGTCTTTCTGTTACATGTTGGTAAAGCCCTTAGGATGTGTACTTGACTACCTGGACTATGATGCGGATCATACTAGTGGGGACATGGTAGTCCATAAGTACATCTTTCAAAGTCCCTAGTCGTGGGTATATCGAGACGGGGCATCGATATACCAGAGTAGACTAGCGTATACCTTCTCGACCCATACAGATGGGCGATGGATGATCCCATATCCATTGGTGTTGACATCGAAGATGATATACGGGTTCTCAGTGGAGACTGGGTACACTGGACGGACTCGCCGAGAACTTCCAGATGGTATTATACCTTACGTCAGATGGCAGTTCTCTGGTGACACTGGTACAGAGTAGTCTGTTGACCCGAGATCGTCATAGAGTCTTGTGTGGTTCCCACCGTGCTTTGATTTCCACCTTACCATGTCTAAGTAGGCGTGCAAAATGGTGGCTTTTGGGTACAGTCCCGAATCACATGGAGGCAATGAGCGATAGGAGGGGATTCGTCTCTCCCGGTATAGGGAGTTGATGTTGCGCTGTGTTCGATTGGCTATAACCGGAAATCCCTGGCCAGGGTTGCTGAGATTTACTGGTAAGTGTTACCAGTAATTTCTCGAACTGTTATAGACCTCATATCGACACGACTTATCGAGCTACTGGGGTCTGACGTTTACCACCCCTAGGCAAGATATGCGACATATCAGACGAACAGACCGGACTGTACGGTAAGTGTTACTGGTTGGATTCACAGGAGTGTGAGCGGGCTTGCTCGTCGATCTTCTGATCGCTCAATACCCGGGTGGCCGTTACGTTTAGCAGACCGCTTGCGGCTTGTGGGTGCTTGATATGATCATCATCTGCTGCCGGCGTATTGACGAGTCTTTAGAGTCCTACACAGAGGTTTCCTGGCTCAAGCGAAACGAAATAGGACCGCATATGAGATATGTGCGGGACCGAGAATAATGCGTGTATGTGATACCGTATTTCATTCTCACGATGAATGTATCGAAAGATTGTATGCGATATAACCTAGTTATCGAATCAAGGATTGATTCGGTAAGCCGATACATATGATACTAGTCGGTTATATGCGATATGACCGGATCGTTAAATCAAGTGTTGATTTAATGATTTAATGTATAATTATATATTTGATATATTACTTTGCATTAACTAGTATTGGTTCACTTTAAATGGATTTTCTCACTTGAAGTTCACAAGTTGTATATGTGATATACTTTTGTGCACTTGATTGTATCATATTTGATGATACATGCTTACTTGAGTTTGTGTAAAGATTAAACCATGGTTATATGAGTGGTTAGGGTTTTGGTTTATTTACTTATTCATTTATTTATTTCTTTTGTTCATTTTGACAAAAGAAAATGATAAAGAGAAAATGGTGGCTTTCTTTGATTGATATTGAAGCTTCATGAAGCTTTGACTAAGTCACCATTTTGTCTCATGCTTAACCCTAACCATTCCACTTAACCCTAGTTCATTCTCTACACTTGACCATGGTTGGATTATGATAAGTATTCATTTTATTTTCTTTTTGAAAGATACTTATCATAACATTTTTCATCTTCTTCTTCTTCTTCCAGAAGAAGCTTGCCTCCATCAATGGCAACTTGAGAAAATGAGTGAGAAATCCAATTCTAAAGTGAACCCACCTCCTATTTCTTCATCCTCTGCCTCTTGCCAAGTAGTATAGGGTGTTCTCTTCATAAGTTTCATGACTTGGTGAAGTGGGAGCTTGATCTTGTGATGCCTCGACATAGATCATCTTCGGCACGAAGCCGACGACCTTGCCCGCCCATTTCTCCGGTGAAGCCGACGCTAGAGCCCGGGTTTCCATTTGGACAGTGAGGAGACTTCATTTCAGAGCTATGGAGGTGGAGGACCGGATGTACAAAGGTTGTATTTCCGTTCTTTTAGTTAAATTGTTAACTAGTTGCATGTGTTCGCCTAAAATTCTAGTTATCGATCCGTATTAGGGTTTCTCGGCACCCGTAAAATTTGAAATTGGCATGGTTGATGCCTTGTGAGACCTCATTAGCGTGCCTAGGAACCCTACAGTGGTATCAGAGCCAAGCTAGAGCCTTAGGCGATGCGTAGACGGTGTTAGAAACCCGATCGAACCGAAAACCTAACCCCAAAATAGCTCTCTGGACTTTTTTCAAAAACTGGGTTTTTTCCAGATTAAAAATTCTTAAAAAATTTAGCAGGAGATTCTAAGAATTACGGTGCAAAATTGACCAACTGATTCGTCTAAAGAGCGGCGGAACCGCGGCACAAACATGGATTGTGCGGCGGTTCCGCGGCCAAGTTGTCACATCACCTCTTGAATTTCGCACAGTAATTCCTAACTTTTATTGCTGTATTTTCTGGGATTTTTTAATATTTATTCAAGAGTTGAATATTCTAGGTTGTTTTGGGGATTCGTTTATTCGATCGGATTATCAAGCTTTGTCTATGTGTCTTTCCGGATAATTTTAGAATATGTTAAAAAGTTCGACCGGATATAAATACCCAATTTTTCCCCTGCCGGAAAATTTCCATGTGTTGGATTTTTCCGTGGTTTAGAGACGTTCTAAGTAGTGCAAGTAACGCGATGGACCCTCTAGAAGACAACAAACCTTAACTCGATTATGTGACCGTCTTGAACTGCCCTTTGAACCTTTGGGTTTGGGGTAGTACGGCGTGCCACATGTGAGGCGTTGGCTTGACCCTTCTACGGATGGACCGTTGGTACTGAGGCACGAAGTGAATGTCTTTGAACTTATTTCATGAGTTGAGCTGTTTCGGGAAAACTTGGGTGTTTGACTGTTCGATCGGAAAGTTTAACATTTTCTATTTATCTGGAATGCGATACAATAATTGGAATTCACAAGTATGTTATGAGATAACGGAATGAATGTTATAAACATAGCATTTTAGTCTCTCTTGATCGGTTGCCACGGAATTTTAATGTGATCAAAAGTCCGTCGCAATCACGTAGCGTACGCGGATACTCGCCGGTAAACTTAATAGACAGCTACGCCCCATAGCCCCGAACAAGTGACTGTAGGAGAACCCCGTCGCCGAAAGCATCCGTTCGGGTGCTCACGGTAGCGGTGTTCCTCCTTGGTGCACTTCTTCGACGGTATCAGGGGTGCGTTTGCCTACTAAAGATTGCGACGAGTATTCGATCAGGCTGTCGGGAATCTTGTTGAATTGCCCGACTTGATATTGAAAAGAGTTTTCGATAATGAGACTAAAATGCGGGGTTTATAATTGTTAGGCATGCGATGTCTAAGTAATTCATTTGATTAGGCATGCGATGTCTAAAGAGGTTGCGGATTCCAACTGTTGTAGTTTTACACTTTCTTTTCTGTGACCGTAAGTGTAATGTGTGATATCGCCGGTTTCGTTGCTATATGTCCACGACAATTGGGATGCGCATATTTACTTACGTTGATGACATGTGATGTTATGTGTTGCTGGATATGTTATATTGGATCGTCGTGTTTGAATGGCCGGGGGTTTTTATGTGAGATGAGTGTTTTTCATTTTCATTCATGTAAAAACTTGTATGTAATATTCTTTTATTGGGGCACTTCCAGGTTGCGGAAGATGTCACCATTTGTATATTATTTACTTTTCCGCACTAGGATAGACCCAAGGAGGGGAGCATAAGTAACCGGGTTCTGGAGTCCAATGGGAGACCAACTCGAGGAGTCGAGTCCGGGTCTCCTAACTCTAGAATTGGTAGGGTTGCTTGCCGCTCTCGTAGGGGTCTAGGGCTGTGGGTTTGGCTATTCATCGCGACCGTGGAATCCGTGTTTTATACTGGCTCGTATTGAAAACACGGACGTCCTAGTATATCCAATATTTCATATGATTCTTCTGCTGCGATATCTGTGATGTGATCATGTCATATGTTCTGTGACGGATACTGTATATAGTATATATGATATATTATATAGATGTTACTTATGTTTTACACCCGCGCTAGCCCTGCCCTGCTCTGCCGTTAGTTACCTAACCTAACGGTGCACGAGGGGACATCGAGGCGAATGCGGATGGCATAAGTGTACGTCGTATTTATCTGTGATGTTTAGGTACTTAAATGATAGGACTTCATTAATGTGATTAATGAAAGAAAAGAAACCTAAGATGTTGTAGAATCGAATTTCAAAATAAAACAGGTAGCTACAGTTCTTTGCTTTGCACAGCGGTATATGTGATATATCCTGCACCTTATTCGATGAGGAAAGGACCGAGATCCCTTCACCGGGAGTGACTCCTTTAGCAATAACTGGCAGATGCTACACACTCGGTTTGTCTTTTGATTGCTTTTAAAGAGTTTTTGCTTTGCACAGTGATATATATGATATATCCCGCACCTCATTCGATGAGGAAAGGACCGACGATCCCTTCACCGGGAGTGACTCCTTTAGCAAAACTAGAAAAGCCTAAAAAACACTCCATTTTAAAATCATTTGATTCTACAACGATATAAAGTTCATTACGCAAAAGGTTTTCTTAAAAACCTGACGTAGCCCTCCGTCATTTCAGATAAGTCCTAGTTAGTATTCGTGCTGCGTTTGTTGACTCAGTCAAGGCGTTGTGTACGGTAGCTGATTAATGCTTATCTGCAAAGCATATGATGCGATTGGATTAGGGTAGTCGTGCGGCCTTGTTGACTCAGTCAAGGGTCGTGCGGGTGGGTTTAATTCAATCGAGAAATGACGGGTTGAACTTTACTTGTGGTCTATGATTTGTTGACTCAGTCAAGGTCATAGATCGCTTGGGGCAAAATATTATTGGGAATTTCAAGTGTCGAAATTTGCAATGAGATGACATACCTTCTATGAGCTAGTTGGATCCCGATACCCGCTGCGAGTAAGAGTTACTCCTGGGAGAGTTTTATACATTACAATTAGCCGATCAAGTAGGTGTCTAGAAAGGTGTTAACGAGGTTACGCCTCTGGGAAAACGAGGTTTACATTAATTAGGTTCGTGCGAAAGCACGGGGGACCTCCCTCAAAGTACCGACACTGGCCTGGCTGAAAGATTGGCGAACTTGTAGTGTGTAATTAATCCGGCTAGTCTTTCCTTTTAGGGTTTGAAGGAAGATTTGATAAAAAGCAGTGGGAGCTATCCTGATTAGATAAAATAATAACCAATCTGATCTTGCAAGAGCATACACTGAGTGTTTTCTTCACTCTATCCCCAGGTAGCGACCATATCACGCCTTAATCAAGATAATAATACGGATATTTGACCGAACCCTCTTGTTATACTGAGCTGGGGAACGTTGGTCCCGCTCCAACTTATAATTGTTATAAGACAGAGCAGGAAATTGGGGATTACCAGAATTCCCGTGCCGCCCAAACGAAGAGAGTGCATGCTGATGCATCATCTTCGGGTGTGTTCATTACAAAGAACTGTTTCTCAGTATCCTTTACGTCCTGGGTATGTGATACCAGATCAGGATCCCAGATATGTAATCTGTTACATAGAGCTACAGAAAGGTATAGAACTGAGAACGGGTGATAAGTTTCATGAGGCAGAAAACGGGGCAAGTGTTGCAGCCAAGTCTGTTGGTCACTGTCACCCTGTATTACCAATACATTGATTCTGAACGAATGTTATTAGTTACCGAACCTGATATACAAAATCATTTCTGTCTCTTTGTTAGTAAAGAAACGATAAAATTTTGTATTGTTGGATAATGTTTTGAACATTTCCTATATCAAAAGTTGATCGGTTCAGGCACGTTATCTAAAAGCATTAATGTTCTAAATCAAACTACAGTTCTTAGTATACAGAACACACACAGGAGGATGAGTTCAGAAATGAACAAATCCTTCTTGAGGCATTGTAGACTAGGTCATATCAATGCGAACTGACTAGCTGAAGTTACATTTAGATGCATATTTAAATCTGTTTGAATTTACATCTTATGAAACTTGCCAGTCATGTCATAAAGATACGATGACCATAGCTCTAAACAGAGAAAGAGTTAGTAAACTCTTGGGATAATACATGTTGATGTATGTAAGGTCCCCTGTCTACATATGCCAGGAATGGTACTTTGTACTTCATTACATTCTCTGATGATCTCTCAAGATTCAGACATATGTTCCTGTTGAAACACAAGTCCGAACCTTTTGAGATATTCACAGAATATAAGTCAGAAGTAGGGAACCAATAAGGGTATAAGTATTATGTCCTTTGATGTGATCAAGGAGGAGAATACTTGAGCACGGAATTTCTGGACTTTCCTAAAGGAGAATGAGATTCTCTCTCAGCATTACTCCTCCGTATACACCATAGCACGATGGTATATCGGGGCGGAGCAATCACACCCTATATGATAAGGTGTGCTCTATGATGAGTACTACTGAGTTACCTATTTCCTTTTGGGAGTTATGCACTTGAGAAGCTGCATACCTATTGAATAGGGTTCAAATCAAATCAGTTTCCTACCACTTCATATTTGATATGATAAGGGAAGAGCCCATCTCTTAAGTTAGTTAAGTATTGGGGTTGTCCAGCCTATGTCTGAAAAGCAAAATCCGGACAAGCTCGAGGCAAGGTCTGTTATGTACAACTGGAATGGTTCCAGCTATACAAACAACAGCAGATGATTTGGTAGAACCAAAGGATTCAGTAGATACCAACGAACCTCAGCCTCTCCGCCGATCTAGTAGGGTTCCTCACCCACCTGAGAGATACTTCGATTTCTCTATGACAGTGGGAGAGAGGATGGCATCATGAGATGATGACCCAACTAGTTTCGAGCTAGCCATCAGGAGTGGGACTCTGTAAGAATGGCTGGATGCTTAGCGATCTGAGATGGAATCCATGTACACCAACAAAGTATGGACTTTGGTTGCTATATTTGAAGGGTTAAATCCCCATCAGGATCAAGTATATCTTGAGAAGATTACTTGGTGTAGATGGAAAAGTTGAGACTTTCAAAGCTAGACTTGTTAAAGCTTTTCGTCATCGACCAGGCGTGGATAATGATGAAACCTTTTCAAGTGGCTATGCTTAAGTCCATCCAGATCCTACTTGCCACGGCTACATACCATGACTACGATATCTGGCGGTTGGGTGTCATGACTGCTTTTCTAAATGATGTTTTAGAAGAGAGAGTCTATAAGTACACAGCCAGAGGGCTTCGTAGACAGTGGGAGCAGCGGAAACGTGTACAAGATGCTTTATAGGATAAAGCAGGTATCGCGGAGTTGGAACATCTGTTTTGATGTGTTAGTCAGAGAGTTTGACATCATCAAAATGGTAGATGAACCTTATATAAACAAAAAGGGTAGTAGGGAGTATAGTAACGATCCTCGTAGAGTACGTGGATAACATGCTCTTGATAGGGAAGGAGTTTCCTATGCTACGCTCGGTCAATCTCCGCTTATCACAATGATTCTCCATATAGGATCAAAGTGATACCTCCTAAATCCTTAGTTCTCATCTATGAAATAGATGTAATTGGATGTTAGGAAACTCACTAGATGTGGTGAGATGGTATCAATCAATCCTGGGGAGAATCACTGGAAGGGTTCCAGGGTGATGAGGACGACTGAAAGTCAGTCACAGGCATTGTCTTTACCCTCAGTAAAGGGACGGTATGTTGGAAGAGTTCCCAGCTAGATACCGTGGCATACTAGATGATAAAAGCAGGATACATCGCTACTTAAGATGCTACCAAGGAGGATGTTTGGGTGTATATTGGTTCATGAGATGAACTACGTTCCTACCATTGTGAGACAATGGAGTTGTGGCTTATGCCAAGGAACGTCCGTCCCATCAGTGATCCAGACATATTCTAAGGCAGTGTCACCTGATCGTGGAGATGGTCGATCTCCAGGGGATCGAGGTTAGGAGGGCAGACTCAGAGGACAACACGGCGGATCCACTCACGAAAGGCCTTTTCCCAGAGAGAGACTTTTATGGGATGGTTGTGTATGAGATACTGCAACCACTGCTATCAGATGGCCCTAGTGCAAGTGGGAGATTGTTAGTTATATGTATGCCCTAGAGGCCATTACTGTACATAGGATATATATTGTAGTGGATGCTGGGACATATATAGGGAGGACTTTCTTGCTCGACATGATAGTATGCTATCTGATTGCTCTTTACCTTAACGTGTACACTGATTGTCTCTCTGTTACATGTTGGTAAAGCCCTTAGGATGTGTACTTGACTACCTGGACTATGATGCGGATCATACTAGTGGGGACATGGTAGTCCATAAGTACATCTTTCAAAGTCCCTAGTCGTGGGTATATCGAGACGGGGCATCGATATACCAGAGTAGACTAGCCTATACCTTCTCGACCCATACAGATGGGCGATGGATGATCCCATATCCATTGGTGTTTGACATCGGAGATGATATATAGGTGCTCAGTGGAGACTGGGTACACTGGACGGACTCGCCGAGAACTCCCAGATGGTATTATACCTTACGTCAGATGGCAGTTCTCTGGTGACACTGGTACAGAGTAGTCTGTTGACCCGAGATCGTCATAGAGTCTTGTGTGGTTCCCACTGTGCTTTGATTTCCACCTTACCACGTCCAAGAGGGCGTGCAAAACGGTGGCTTTTGGGTACAGTCCCGAATCACATGGAGGCAATGAGCGATAGGAGGGGATTCGTCTCTCCCGGTATAGGGAGTTGATGTTGCGCTGTGTTCGATTGGCTATAACCGGAAATCCCTGGCCAGGGTTCCTGAGATTTACTGGTAAATGTTACCAGTAATTTCTTGAACTGTTATAGACCTCATATCGACACGACTTATCGAGCTACTGGGGTCTGACGTTTACCACCCCTATATAAGATATGCGACATATCAGACGAACAGACCGGACTGTACGGTAAGTGTTACTGGTTGGATTCACTGGAGTGTGAGCGGGCTTGCTCGTCGATCTTCTGATCGCTCAATACCCGGGTTGCCGTTACGTTTAGCAGACCGCTTGCGGCTTGTGGGTGTTTGATATGATCATCATCTGCTGCCGGCGTATTGATGAGTCTTTAGAGTCCTACACAGAGGTTTCCTGGCTCAAGCGAAACGAAATAGGAGTGCATATGAGATATGTGCGGGACCGAGAATAATGCGTGTATGTGATACCGTATTTCATTCTCGCGATGAATGTATCGAAAGGTTGTATGCGATATAACCTAGTTATCGAATCGAGGATTGATTCGGTAAGCCGATACATATGATACTAGTCGGTTATATACGATATGACCGGATCGTTAAATCAAGTGTTGATTTAATGATTTAATGTATAATTATATATTTGATATATTACTTTGCATTAACTAGTATTGGTTCACTTTAAATGGATTTTCTCACTTGAAGTTCACAAGTTGTATATGTGATATACTTTTGTGCACTTGATTGTATCATATTTGATGATACATGCTTACTTGAGTTTGTGTAAAGATTAAACCATGGTTATATGAGTGGTTAGGGTTTTGGTTTATTTACTTATTCATTTATTTATTTCTTTTGTTCATTTTGACAAAAGAAAATGATAAAGAGAAAATGGTGGTTTTCTTTGTTTGATATTGAAGCTTCATGAAGCTTTGACTAAGTCACCATTTTGTCTCATGCTTAACCCTAACCATTCCACTTAACCCTAGTTCATTCTCTACACTTGACCATGGTTGGATTATGATAAGTATTCATTTTATTTTCTTTTTGAAAGATACTTATCATAACATTTTTCTTCTTCTTCTTCTTCTTCTTCAAGAAGAAGCTTGCCTCCATCAATGGCAACTTGAGAAAATGAGTGAGAAATCCAATTCTAAAGTGAACCCACCTCCTATTTCTTCATCCTCTACCTCTTGCCAAGTAGTATAGGGTGTTCTCTTCACAAGTTTCATGACTTGGTGAAGTGGGAGCTTGATCTTGTGATGCCTCGACGTAGATCATCTTCGGCACGAAGCCGACGACCTTGCCCGCCCATTTCTCCGGTGAAGCCGACGCTAGAGCCCGGGTTTCCATTTGGACAGTGAGGAGACTTCATTGTGGAGCTATGGAGGTGGAGGACCGGATCTACAAAGGTTGTATTTCCGTTCTTTTAGTTAAATTGTTAACTAGTTGCATGTGTTCGCCTAAAATTCTAGTTAACGATCCGTATTAGGGTTTCTCGGCACCCGTAAAATTTGAAATTGGCATGGTTGATGCCTTGTGAGACCTCATTAGCGTGCCTAGGAACCCTACATCTAGAACCTCTTCTAGATCCACCACCTTGCCATCATCTTTATCTGTGAAAAACTCTTTTTCCAAGAATGTGGCATGTTGAGAAACAAACACCTTTTGTTCCTCTTTGTGGTAGAATAGATATCCATAAGAATTCTTTGGATATCCCATAAAGTTACACATGACTGACCGTGTCTCGAGTTTGTCCGGATTCTGCTTTTTAACATAGGCCGGGCAACCCCAAATCTTAATTCATTTAAGAGATGGTCTCTTCCCAAGCCATATCTCATATGGAGTGGTAGACACGGTTTTGGTTGGAACCCTGTTTAGCAGAAATGCTGCAGTCTCCAATGCATGCCCCTAAAATGAGACGGGTAACTCAGCATCACTCATCAAGGAATGGACCATATCTAATAGGGTCCGATTCCGTCGTTCTTACACACCGTTGTGCTGTGGTGTGTAAGGAGGAGTGAGCTGAGAGAGAATCCCATTCTCTTTTAGGAAGTTTGCAAATTCTGTACTGAGATACTCACCACCTCGATCTGATCGAAGCATCTTGATACTCAAGCCGGTTTGTTTTTCTACTTCTTGTTTATATTCAATGAATTTCTCGAAAGCTTCGGACTTGTGCTTTAATAAAAATACATGACCGAATCTTGAGAAATCGTCAGTGAATGTAATGAAGTATGAAAAACCGCCTCTAGCCTGTGTAGACATTGGCCCACATACATCACTATATATGAGGCCTAGGAGCTCAGTAGCTCTTTCTCCGTGTCCGGTAAACGGAGTTTTGGTCATTTTACCCTTGATACAAGACTGGCAAGTCGCATAAGATTTATATTCAAAAGAGTTTAAATATCCATCTTTGTGTAACTTGTTTAGTCTTGTTTCGTTAATATGACCAAGTCTACAGTGCCAAAGAAAAGCTTCATTTAATTCTGAATGTTTTCTTTTATTAGTGTGTTGTATACTGAAAACTGTGTGTTGATTTAGGACATATATCCCGTTATTAAGCGTACCATACCCAACCAACATTTGATTCAGGTGAATGTTCATAACATTGTTCTGCAATACAAAATTATATCCTTCATTGTCTAACAAAGAAATGGATATTATATTACAAAGCATACTAGGTACAAAATAATAAGGATTCAAAACCAAAATACATCCAGATGGCAACCCCAAGTGATACTCTCCCACTGCGACTGTAGTACATTGGAACCATTTCCAACGCGGAGAGTATGGTCACCTGTCTTCAAAACTTTGCTATTTCTCAGCCCCTGCATAGAATTGCAAATGTGAGAACCTGAACCGGTATCCAATACCCAAGAAGCAGAGTTTATTGAAAAACAGTTTTCTGTCACAAACGCACCTGAAGCAGAAGCATTCCCATGCTTCTTCTTGAGATTTAAGTACTCCGTGCAGTTGCGCTTCCAATGTCCTGTCTTGTGGCAATGAAAACATTCGCCTTTCCCCGAGTCTCCAGCTTTTGGCTTTTCCTTTCCCTTCACCTTTTTAACTCCACCCTTAGGATTGGTGGGCTCTTCTTTTTCTTTCCCTTGGCCTTAGCTTCCGGGCGAGAAGAGGAAGACTGTCCAACAGTCATAACGGGAGTTTTTGCTGATTTCATAGTGCTCTCTGCACTCCTTAACATATTAAGGAGTTCAGGAAGTTCCTTCTCCATGCCATGCATGTTGAAGTTCACTATGAATTGAGCAAAGATGGAGGGGAGGGACAGCAGAATAATATCCGTATATTGTTCATTGTCCATCGTCCATCCAAGGTCCTCAAGCTCTTCTATAAGAGCTATCATCTTCAGAACATGGTCTCCAACTGGTGTGCCAGGGGCCATTCGCATCTGAAACAATTTCTTTGATGCTTCGTATCGTAATACACGGGATTGCTCTCCATACAACTCCTTTGTATGGAGCAATATACCGTGAATGTCCATATCCTCGTGCTGCTTTTGATGTGTGTTATTCATCAATGCAAGCGCGAGGCATTTGGCCGTGGCACAGTCAGCGTCCCATGTCTTGCGGACTTCAATGTCCACAACTGAGGATTTTGGACCTGGGACGGGCGGGGATGAAGCCGTGAGGACATATGATACTTTATCATAAGTCAAGGCTATTTTTAGATTCCTCAGCCAGTCTTTATAATTGGTCCCATTCAGTTTATTTTTATCTAGTAGAAGCTTGAGTCCTGTCATGGGTATCTGCCATTAAGAGAGAGAAAAGAATACACTCAGCGAAAGCTCTTGCATAGATCAGATTGGTTATTATCTTGTCTAATCGATGTTTCCCACTGCTTTAATCGAGTTTTTTCTTTCAAACCTTAAAAAGAAAAACTAGCCAGGATTAATTACAGTCTAAAACTTCGCTAACCGTTCAGCCAGGCCAGTGTCGGTACTTGAGGGAGGTTCCCCGTGCTTTCGCACGGACCTAATTAAAGCAAACCTCGTTTTCCCAGAGGCGGAGCCCTGTTAACACCTTTCTAGACACCTAATGAGTTAGCTAATTGTAAACTGTAAAACTCTCCTAGGAGCAACTATTGCCCACAGTGGGATCGGGATCTAACCATCACATGGAAGGTATGCAATCTCATTGCAAATTTCAACTATTGAAATTCCCGATGTGGTTTTTACCCCTAATACTCGTGACCTTGGCTAAGGTCAACAAATCACGAGTACTAGTCAAGCTCAACCCGTCATTTCTTGATTAATTAGACCCGTTCACATGACCCTTGGTTAAGGTCAACAAATTCATATGCCCGTCCTAATTAATGTGCATCATATGCATTTGTAAGAAGACATCACTTAGCTACCGTACACTACGCCTTGGCTAAGGTCAACAAACGTAGCACGAATACTAAGTACTCTACTTCCTAAAATGACGGAGGGTTGCGAATGATTTTTACGAAAATCTTTAACGCTTTGAACTTCATATCGTTGTAGAATCAAATGGTTTTTAAAAAGGAGTGGCTTAAGCTCCGCAGTTTTGAAATGTAGCTTTTCCATAAATAGCCGAGTGGTTTTCAAATCCGATTCTACAACATCTTTTTAGGTTTATTTTCTTTACATTAATCACATTAATGTAATCCCATCATTTAAGTCCTTAAGCCAGTCACAGAAAAGAAACGAAAATAACATGTACGCTTATGCCATCCGCATTCTCCGCAATGTTCCGTTGTGCACCGTTAGGTTACTTAACTAACGGCATACCGGGACGGGACTAGCGCGGGTGTAAAATAAAAGCAACGTCTCCTATATATCATATATATAATATATCAATCATCTCAGATATCACAGAACACAGGCAGCAGAAACATAGATATAATGTGGGATATGTTAGGACGTCTATATTTATTATTTAGCCAAAATAGAAAATACGGATTCCACAGTTGCGATGAATAGCCAAGCCCACACCCTACACCCCTACGAGAGCGGCAAGAGACCCTACCAATTCTGGAGTTTAGGAGACCCGGTCTCGACTCCTCGAGATGGCCTCCCACTGAACCCCAGAACCCGGTCACCTGTGCTCCCCTCCTTGGGTCTATCCTAATGCGGAAAAGTAAATAATATACAACACTGATGGCATCAACCTCAACCCGGAAGTGCCCCAAATAAAAGAATATTACATTACATTTGAATTTACATGAATGAAAATATAAAACTCTCATCTCACATAAAACCCCGCGGCTATTCAATCGCGACAATCATGCACATCATATCTCAGCAACACATAATATCTTATATTATCAACGTAAGTAAGTATGCATACACCAATTGTTGTCGACGTATAGCAATGACAATCGGCAATACCACTACATACTACACTTACGGTCACAGAAAAGAAAGTGTAAAACTGTAATATCTAGAATCCACATTCTCTTTAAACATCGTAAATGCGAAATATCACATACTTCGTATTTCATGTCTAGTAATATGAATTCCACACATTGCATCACATTCCAGATAAACAGACAGTATTAAAGTTTTCGAACGAATAATCAAATACCCAAGATTTCCTAAAGCTCAACACTTGAGCGAAGTTCAAAAACCCAGAGTGTGACACAGTAGTAGCGGTCCAGCCGTAGAAGGGTCAAGCCAACGCCTCACATGTGGCACGCCGTACTGCCCCAAACCCTAAGGTTCAAAGGGCAGTTCAAGACGGTCACATAATCGAGTTAAGGTTTGTTGTCTTCTAGAGGGTCCACCACAAAACTTGCACGTATCTCCAAAAGTTTTAAACCCCGTGAAAAGTGAGCAAATGATACTCGTTCGAACACTTCAATACTTTCTAATTTACCCGGAAAAGCAACGAAATGAAAATTCCGATCGAATCGTCGAGTCCAAAACCATCTCTAGAATATTCAGTACTAGATTCAGATTAAACTTACCCAAAAATATACACAAGCAGGTAGGAGAGAAACCATGCAAAAACGAGCCAGTGAGTCACCTATACGGCCACGGAGCTGCGGCCTAAGCAAGATTTTGCCGCGGTTCCGCGGCGGAATTTACTGTTCACTGCTTCGTTTTTCAGGGTTTGACTTAGATTTTCCTGCTGTATTTTTTAAGTATTTTTAATTCGGAAAAACAATAGATTTTAAAAAATGTCCAGAGAAGGTCCCGAAATACCATATTTTGATCTGATCGGAGTTTTTACTTCGTAAAAGTGTCGCCTAATGTTCTAGGTCGACTCTGATACCAATGTTAGCTTTACCTAGCACCCTATGAGAGGTTTGGTAGCATCACATGTCATAAAGATCAAATTTTTATTGTGCTAAGTAAGAATACAAAGGATCTATCCTAGAAAATTAGGGTTTCAAAACATTACAAGTAACAAAGGTTAGGGTTTTGAGAGTACAACTTTTGTAGCTCCCTATTCTTGACTCCTTGGCCACTTGAGGGTTTGAGAACGGTTAGCTTGAAGTCTTCTAGTGTCCACGATGATCCACCCGAAGCTCCTTTGTCCAAGCTATCGACTTCACTTTTCCAAGAGAATGAAATGAAGCTAACACTCTAAACAAGTGGGCTAGACTTGTGTAGAATGATGTTGTGGTTCTAAATCTCACTTCAAAATCCTATCTTGTTAAGTATTTTGCTCACTACAAAAGTCTAGAGAGCAAAGGATCAAGCTTGAAGAAGATGATGGCTTTTTTTTAAGAAGAAAAGAAAAGATCAACTCATGAAAAGAAAATGAAAATATATGTATATATATTTTCCTCTTCTCATCTCCAACCATGGTTAAATGATAAAGATATTATTTAATTTAAGTTTAAAACATAGAAGGAAAGTTTAATCCATGGTTAGGAGTAGGTGAACATGGTTAGGTCAAAGAAGGATGTAGAAACTAGTCATGAATTATCCTTTCCTTTTCCATTTTGTTTTTAACACAAATATAAACAATAATCCATATAAATAACTAAGGTGTGAGTCTTATATTGCCACCATTTTCTATGTATAAGCAACCATGAAGGATGATGTATGTATGTATGTGTGTATGCACATCTATATGTGCATGAATCTATGAAGAAAGCATACATGCATGCATACATCCATCAAACACAAGAAAGGATTTCAAGTGAGAAGCTAATGGTTAAATGATAAATCAACACTTGATTTATCAATCCGGTCATATCACATACGACCCCACAAAAAGCTAGCCGCCTGATTAATATACGGTATCCTATAGGCGCATTTTAACCGGGTCGATACGCATATCGCATACGCGCAACACAACGTTTCGCCTGGACTAGGTAACTCCTTTGTGGGACTCTAAGACTCGTCAATACGCCGGCAGTGGGTGATGATCATATCAAGCACCCCCAAGCCTCAAGCGGTCAGCTAAGCGTAACAGCCACCCGGGTATTGAACGGTTAGAAGAAAACAAGCGAACCTGCTATAACTCCCGTCGAGCCAACCGGCAACACTACCGTACAGTCCGGTCTCTTCGTATGATATGCTGCATATCGAGCCTAAGGATGGTCACGTCGACCCCAATAACTCAATAAGTTGTGACGGTGAATGGTCTATAACAGATCGAGAAACTACTGATAACACTTATCAGCAAATCTCATTAGCCCTGGCCAGGGACTTACTGATATAACCAGTCGGGCACAGCAAAGCATCAACTCCCAATACCGGGAGAGACGAAACCCCTCCTATCGCTCATCGCCTTCGGGTGTCTCGGGACTGTACCCAACGGCCACTTGTTTGCATGACTCAGTAGAGCCGTGGTAGGGTGGCAATCAAAATACAGTGGGAGAACACACAAGACTCTATGACGATCTCGGGTCTACAGACTAACCTGTACCAGTGTCACCTGAGAACTGCTATCCGACGATAGATATAATTCCATATAGGAATTCTCGGTGAGTCCGTCCAGTGTACCCAGTCACCACTGAGCACCCGTATATGATCTCGATGTCAAACATCGATGAATGTGGGAACATTCATCGTCCATCGTATGGGTCTAGTATCATATACGCTAGTCTACTCTGGTATATCAATGCCCCGTCTCAATATACCTATGACTAGGGACATTCCAGGATATGCTTATAAACTACAGATCTCCCACTAGTATGATCTCCATCATAATCACAGTAGTCAAGCCGATATCCTCAGGGCTTTATCAGCATGTATGAATGAATAAAATCATGATCAAATCAACATGTCAGATAAAGAAGAACCAGATAGCATACTATCATGTCGAGCAAGAATGTATACTGAATATATATATACATGTATAGATACATCCACTATCATATAATGGCCTCTAGGGCATACATATATCCAATAGTTTCTCTTCCAGTGCCCAGTCTGGTGGCAGTGGAAGCATTCCCCTCGTCCAGTCACAGCAGCCCCCATCTTGTCCTTTCCCGATGCCTTTTTCACTCCTCCTCTCAGCTTGATGGGATTCTTCTTCTTCTTTCCGTTGGCCTTGGCTTTTGGGACGGAGGAGGAAGTTGGCCAAGCATTTAGAGCGGGAGTTTTCGCTACCTTTAGCGTGCCCTCTGTACTCCTCAACATATTGAGGAGTTCAGGTAAGGATTCACCATGTTGTGCATATTGAAGTTTACAATGAACTGAGCAAAGACAGGAAGAAGGGACTATAGAACAATATCAACATACTGTTCGTTCTCCATGGGCCAACCCAGGTCCTCAAGTTCTTCGATAAGTCCAACCAACTTCAATTCATGGTCACCTACAGACGTTCCAGCAGCCCTCCGCATCGGAAACAACTTTCGAGATGCCTCGTATAGAAGAGTACGAGATTGCTCTCCATACAACTCCTTTGTATGGAGAAAGATAGATTGTACATCCATCTTCTCATGCTACTTCTGATGTTCATTGTTCATAGAAGCAAGCGCGAGGCACTTGGCTGTTGCACAGTCTATATCCCATGTTTTACAGATTTCATTATCCGCGACTAAAGAATCATGGCCTGGGTTAGGAGGGGCTGGAGTAATCAGGACATATCCGACCTTATAATAGGTCAGGGCAATATTTACGTTCCTTAGCCAAGCTTTGTAATTCGGTACCGTGAGTTTATTCTTTTCTAATAAAAGCTTAAGTCCCGTCATAGGTATCTGCCATTAAGAGAGAGAAAAGAAGACACTCAGCGATTGCTCTTGCATAATTAGATTGGTTATTAATCTTATCTAATCGATGTCTCCCACTGCTTTTTATCAAATTTTCCTTCAAACCTTTAAAAAGAAAACTAGCCAGGATTAAATGCAATCTATAAGTTCGGTAACCGGTTGGCCTGGCCAGTGTCGGTACTCCGAGGGAGGTTCCCCGTGCTTTCGCACGGACCTAATTAAAATAAACCTCGTTTTCCTAGAGACATAACCCCGTTGACACCTTTCTAAACACCTACTAGATTAGCTAATTGTAAAGTGCAAAACTGTCCCAGGAGTATCTTTTACTCACAGTGGATCAGGATCTAACTATCAAAAAGAAGGTATGCAATCTCATTGCAAATTTCAACTCTTGAAATTCCCGATATGGTTTTTACCCCTAGTGTCTTATGACCTTAACTAAGGTCAACAAATCATAAGCACTAGTCAAGTTCTACCCGCCATTTCGTGATTGATTTAGACCCACTCGCATGACCCTTAACTATGGTCAACAAAGTCATACGAATGTCCTAATCGATCGCATCAAATGCTTTGTAGGAAGACATCACTTAGCTACCGTACACCACGCCTTAACTATAGTCAACAAACGTGGCACGAATACTAAGAGCTCTGCTTCCTAAAATGGCGGAGGGCAACGCATGGTTTTTATGAAAACCCTTAACGTTTTGAACTTGATATCGTTGTAGAATCTAGTGAAAGGAGTGGTTTAAGCTCCAGTTTTAAAAGTCGAATGGTTGTGTAGTATCTTTCTAATTTTTCTAAAGAGGTCACTCCCGGTGAAAGGATCTCGGTTCTTTTCTTATCGAATAAGGTACTGGATATTTATGAATACCACAATGCAAAGTAAAAAGTTAGATCAACTAAAAAAACAATCGAGTGCTTTGTAACATTTGCTAGTTTCGCTAAAAGGGTCACTCCCGGTGAAGGGATCTCGGCCCTTTCCTCATCGAATGAGGTGCTGGATATTCATTAAGAAATACCACTATGCAAAGCAAAAACTAGAGTTACCCATTTTAAAAAGTTTGATTCTACAACATCTTTAGCTTTCTTTTTCTTAACATTAATCACATTAATGTTGTCCCATCATTTACGTTTCCTAAACATCACAGAAAAGAAACAAAAATAGAACATACACTTATGCCATACGCATTCGCCACTGGGCCCCGTCATGCACCGTTAGGTTACTTAACTAACGGCAAAGCGGGGGCTGGACTAGCGCGGGTGCAAAACATAAGCAATGTTTACTATATATCTCATATATAAATATAGCCATTTCAGATCACAGATGAATACATTAGATATGCTAGGAATTCCGTATTTCATTTAAGCCCTTAATGAAAGACGGGTTCCACGGTCGTGATGAATAGCCGAAACCCCACCCTAGACCCCTACGTGTGCGGCAAACTACCCGCCAAATTCCCGAAGTGAAGCAACCTCCCTCAACAATGTGAGTAGGCCACATGACACTTCGAAAACCCGGTAGTTTGTGCACCCCACTTTGGGTCTATCCTACGAGCAAAAACAGTAAAAAGAAATTATACAACGGTGGATACAACCTCAACCCGGATGTACCCTGCAAAATAATATTACATTGCCTTTTTCAAATTACATTGAATGAAAGAAAAGAAAAACGTTCTTCTTAAATCCCCCCATCCATTCATCACGACGATCCAACATATTCATATACACATACCATCTCATGATATCAAAACTGATGTATGCAACCCCGACGAATCATCATATAGCAATTAGTCGACGTTTCCAAACACACATCCACATCACAAAGCAAGTAAAGAATTCGCAACATTAGAATTCCGCACGAGATTTGCAAACTAAACAATTTTCCAACTCTTGAAAAATTCTAGTGAGCAACCTTTTAAAAACCGAGCTTTTGAGCTAATCCGGGATTCGAAACGAACTCGAAACCCGCTCGAACTTCTTGGAGGCAAAGACCAACATATTACGTATGAATGGATGGCCTAGAGGGGGTACCCCACCCCTAAGGCCACCACGAGGTGGCCAGGAGGTGAGGCAGACTCGAAACTGCCTATGGTGGGGCAATTTCGGGTCCCCACCGCCAAGACCACCTTGTGGTTGTCTTGGGAAGTGGTCCTAGCCATTCGGTCACCCCCGGAGTGTGCGCGCTGCATCCCATGCCTTCTCGGTTCAAACCGTGACCCCGCGTAGTGTGCAAACATCTCAAAACATCAATTTTCAAAACTGTTTTTCGACAGTTTTTGCATGACGAAAAACGACGGAATTCTAACGTTCCTATAAGCTAATCTTGTTTTAAGTGGGTGTTGCATGTAAGAATTTTTATTGTTTACCGCTTCCGCCTCCTCACAAGAGTTGTGAGGGTGTGCAACATCCACTAACATGGTATCACTGTAAGGTTTCTTAGCACGACAGCATGGTTTCTGGAGGTATCGTCCATGCCGTTTTCAAAATATTGCCATGCTAACGAACCTTAAACTTAGAATGTTTAACTAGAGATTTAGACAATACCAAATGTAAACTACTATACATCTAGAGAACAAGAATACAACCTTTGTAGACGGTCCTTCTCTTCACTTGCTCCGTATAGTACTTCCGTGACTCCACAAGGCTTCTCTTGAGACTTTGAACGAGTTTTCTCCTACGACCTTCGTGCCGAAGATAATCCATGCGAAGTCCTTCCGAATCATGCTATCTTTACACTACAATCTTTAGCATATGAAACACACTACACTTGATCTCTAGTCAAGCGTATGATGTTAGAGTAGGGGATGTTAAGAGCTCACTAGTTTGTGTTCAAGCTTCAAGATTCACATCACATGTGAGGGTTGAAGCTTGAGCCATGACAAGAGGATGAAGAAGAAGCTAGAGAGCAACCATAGGAGGAACTCAAGAATTTGGCTAAGTGTTGAGAATGTGATAGAATGAATGGCAACTCTTGACCCCTCACTCATTCAAGCATGGAATTATGCAATATAAAATTGCAACCATGCATGAATAGTGAGTCAAGAAAAATAAACAAAAGAAAATCCCATGCTTGCAACCTTCCCTGAACTTTCCACCTCATTTCTATTTTCACAAAATATAGATTTAAATGCCATGGTTCATTATTATACACACACACACACACACATATATATATCATATATATTAATATATACATAATGAAGAATAATTAGTGAGCTAATGATATTAGTTAATATGTAATTATATCACATTATTAAATCAACACTTGATCTAATAATCCGGTTATATCATATATTACCGACTAATATCATTTATCTATGGCCCATAACGGTTCGAGAAACTACTGATAACTCTTATCAGTAAATCTCGAGAACCCTGGCCAGGGATTTGCTGTTATGGCCGATCAAGCATAGCACGACATTTACTCCCTATACCGGGAGAGACGAAACCCCTCCTATCGCTCACTGCCTCCATGCGATTCGGGACTGTACCCAAAATCCACCAGTTTGCACGACTCGGTAAAGCCGTAGTAGGGAGGAAATCAAAGCACAGTGGGAATCACACAAGACACTATGACTATATCGGGTCTACAGACTAACCTGTAAAAGTGTCACCAGAGAACTGCTATCTGACAATAGGTATATGTACCTTCGGCGAGTCCTGTTCGGTGTACCCATTTTCCAATAAGCACATATGTATAATCTTAGATGTCAAACACCAATGGTTGTGGGATCAACCATCGCCCCCAGGGTCAAGAAACGTACACACGAGTCTACACTGGTAATATCGATGCCCTGTCTCGATATACCCTTGACTATGAACAATTAATGGATATGCTTATAGACTGCCCAGGCCCCACCAGTATGATCTACATCATAATCCCGGTAGTCAAGCATAATCCTAAGGGCTTCATCAATATGTATATAAAGATATGAAATACAACACATCACACGTTAAGATGAAGATAAAGCAGATAGCATACTATCATCTCGGGCAAAGATTATTTCTGTACATATACATTCCTAGCATCATATACAATGCAGGCCTCTAGGGCATACATAACTACAATCTCCTACTTGCACTAAGCATGTAGTCGGTGCAATAAGTACCCAATGTCTATACTAGAACCAGTTGCCAGCGTACCGCATGCCCAACAGCTCGAACAGTTTCTCAAACAGGACTTGAGGGATGGCCTTGGTGAATGGATCTGTTGTGTTGTCTTTGGTGTCTACTCTTCATACCTCGATGTCATGGTGATCCACTATCTCCCTGATGAAGTGATACCGCCTCAAGATATGTCTGGATTTCTGATGGGACCTTGGTTCCTTTGCCAAAGCCATGGCTCCATTGTTATCGCAATACAGAGGTATTAGATTAGTAATGGATGGAACCACCTGAAGTTCAGAAATGAACTTCCTCATCTAGGCTGCCACTTTTGCGGCATCATTAGCAGCAATATACTCAGCTTCCATCATGGAGTCAGCGATGGTATCTTGCTTAGAACTCTTCCAACATATCTCCCCTCCATTTAGGGTAAATACAAATCCTGAGATGGACTTACTATCATCCTTGTCGCTCTAGAAGCGGGAGTCGGTAAAGCCTTCCATTTGGAGATCTCCGTTACCATACACCAAGAACATTTCTTTAGTTCTTCTCAAGTACTTCAGAATGTTCTTCACAGCAGTCCAGTGTTTCTCCCCTTGGTTGGATTGATACCTGCTTACCGCACTCAGTGCATAAGCAGCATTTGGGCGAGTACACAACATCGCATACATTCTAGATCCTACCGCCGAAGCATAAGGTATAATGCTCATGCGAACCCTCTCCTCATCAGTGTTTGGAGACATCTCTTTGGAGAGGGTGATCCCTTGACAAGCGGGTAAATTACCTCGCTTGGAATCTTCCATACTAAACTTCTTTAGTATGGTGTCAATGTATCTCGATTGGGACAATCCCAATAATTTCTTATATCTATCTCTATAGATCTTAATCCCCAGAATGTACGAGGCATCACCCAGGTATTTCATGGAGAACCTTTGCGATAAGAATAGTTTGACCGATTGTTGCATAGGAATATCATTTTCTATCAAGAGAATGTCGTCCGCGTACAATACGAGGAATGTAACAGTACACTCTACAATCCTTTTATAAATACATGGTTCATCTACAACTTTGATAAAACCATACTTTTTGATTGTATCATTAAAGCAGATGTTCCAACTCCGAGATCCCTGCTTTAATCCATATATAGATATAAGAAGCCTGCATGCTTTTCCGCTGCTCCCACTATCCATGAAGCCTTCTGGCTGATCCATAAAAACGCATTCTTGTAAATCACCATTTAAAAATGTTGTTTTACCATCCATCTGCCAGATCTCATAATCATAGTGAGCAGCTATAGCAAGCAGGATCCGAATGGATTTGAGCATCGCGACTGGTGAAAAGGTTTCATCATAGTCCAAGCCTGGTCTTTGACAAAATGCTTTTGTGACTAGCCTAGCTTTATAGGTCTTCACCTGATCATCCACAATTATCTTTCTATTAAAGATCCATTTGCATACTATGGGTTTTACTCCAGAAGGTGCAACCTCCAAAGTCCATACTTTATTGGTGTGCATTGATTTCATTTCGGATCTCATTGCATCTAGCCACTTCACCGAGTCACCACTCGTGATGGCTTGCTGAAAACTAGTAGGATCATCATCATCCTTGATGGAATCTTCTCTATCACCATCAATTAGAAAACCGTAGTATCTATCAGGTGGGAGAGATGTCCTACTAGATCTACGGAGTGACTGAGGTTCATCAGGTTCTATTGAAACCTCAGGTTCAACAAAATCATCGGTAATTGTATGTGTATCTCGAATTTCATCCAGTTCTTCCACTTGCCATCAGTATTATTTGTAAAAAATTCATTTTCTAAAAATGTGGCATACTGAGAAACAAACACCCTTTGTTCCTCCTTGAGGTAGAAAAGATATCCATACGACTGTTTTGGATATCCCGCAAAATTACACAAAACTGACCGTGTCTCGTGTTTGTCCGGATTCTTCTTTTTCATAAGAACCGGACAACCCCATACCCTAACTCTTTTAAAAGATGGCCTCTTCCCATACCATATCTTATATGGAGTGGTAGACAAGGCTTTGGTCGGAACCCTATTCAATAGATAAATCGCAGTCTCCAATGCATGCCCCCAGAATGAAATTGGTAACTCAGCATCACTCATCATAGATCATACCATATCTAATAGGGTACGATTCCTCCTTTCCGACACACCGTTGTGCTGTGGTGTGTACAGAGGAGTGAGCTGAGAGAGAATCCCATTCTCTTTTAGGAAATCTATAAACTCTGAGCTTAGATACTCACCTCCTCGATCTGATCGAAGTTTCTTGATACTCAAGCCTTTTTGTTTTTCTACTTCAGATTTATACTCCTTGAATTTTTCGAAGGCTTCGGACTTATGTTTCAACAAGAACACATGCCCGAATCTCGAGAAATCATCACTGAAAGTTATGAAGTATGAAAAAACACCTCTCGCTTGTGTAGACATTGGTCCACATACATCACTATGTATGAGGCCTAAGAGTTCAGTAGCTCTCTCTCCGTATCCAGTAAACGGAGTTTTGGTCATTTTACTTTTGATACAAGACTGGCAAGTCACATAAGATTTATATTCAAACGGGTTTATATATCCATCTTTATGTAGCTTGGTTAGTCTTGTTTCGTTAATATGACCAAGTCTACAATACCAAATGAAAGCTTCATTTATGTCTGAAACCTTTCTTTTGTTTGTGTATTGTATATTGAAAACTGTGTGCTGGTTTAGGAGGTATATCCCGTTATTTAATGTACCAGACCCAATCAACACTTGATTAAGATTAATGTTCATAGCATTTCATTGTAATACAAAATTATTTCCAGCATTGTCTAACAACGATACAGATATAATATTACATAACATCGAAGGTAAAAAATAATATGGGTTCAAAACCAATATACAAACCGACGACAAACCAAGGTGATTCTCTCCCACTGTTGTAGCATGTACAGAGGAACCATTCCTATCCCGGAGAGTGTGATCACCTTTTTTCAAAAACCTGCTATTTCTCAGCCCCTGCACACAATTGAAGATGTGAGATCCTGACCCGGTATCTAATACCCAGGAAGCAGAGTTAATTGAAAAACTGTTTTCGGTTACAAACACAACTGAAATGGAAGCATCACCATACTTCTTCTTCTTGAGGTCGGCCAGGTATCCAACGCAGTTTCTCTTCCAGTGCCCAGTCTAGTGGCAGTGGAAGCATTCCCCTCATCCTGTCATAGCAGCCCTTATCTTGTCTTTTCCCGGTGTATTTTTCACTCCTCCTCTCGGCTTGATGGGTTTCTTCTTCTTCTTTCCCTTGGCCTTGGATTTCGGGACGGAAGAGGAAGATGGCCCAGCAATTAGAGTGGGAGTTTTCGCTACCTTTAGCGTGCTCTCTGTACTCCTCAACATATTGAGGAGTTCAGGTAATGACTTCTCCATGTTGTGCATGTTGAAGTTTATAATGAACTGAGCAAAGGCAGGGGGAAGGGACTGTAGAACAATATCAATATACTGTTCGTTCTCCATGGTCCAACCCCGGTCCTCTAGTTCTTCGATAAGTCAAATCATTTTCAATACATGTTCACCTACAGACGATCTAGCAGCCATCCGCATCTGAAACAACTTTCGAGATGCCTCGTATCGGAGAGTACGAGATTGCTCTCCATACAACTCCTTTGTACGGAGAAAGATGGATTGTACATCAATCTTCTTGTGCTACTTCTGATGTTCATTGTTCATAGAAGCAAGCGCGAGGAACTTGGCTGTTGCACAGTCTATATCCCAAGTCTTACGGATTTCATTATCCGCAACAAAAGAATCAGGGCCTAGGCTAAGAGGGGATGGAGTAGTCAGGACGTATCCGACCTTATCATAGGTAAGGGCATTATTTACGTTTCTTTGCCAATCTTTGAAATTCGGTCCCGTGAGTTTATTCTTGTCTAATAAAAGCTGAAGTCCCGTCATAGGTATTTGCTATTAGGAGAGAAAAAAGAAGACACTGGGCGATTGCTCTTGCATGATTAGATTGGTTATTAATCTTGTCTAATCAATGTCTCCCACCGCTTTTTTTCAAATTTAACCTTAAAAAGAAAATAGCCAGGATTAATTGCAATCTAAAAGTTCGCTAACCGGTCAGCCAAGCTATTGTCGGTACTCCGAGGGAGGTTCCCCGTGCTTTCGCGCGGACCTAATTAAAGTAAACCTCATTTTCCCAGAGGCGTAACCCCATTGACACCTTTTTAGATACCTACTGGATTAGCTAATTGTAAAACTCTTCCGGGAGTAACTTTTACTCACAGTGGGATTGGGATCCAACTATCAAATAGAAGGTATGCCATCTCATTGCAAATTTCTACTCTTGAAATTCCCGATATGATTTTTGGCCTTAGTGTCTTATGACCTTAACTATGGTCAATAAATCATAAGCACTAGTCAAGTTCTACCCGCCATTTCGTGATTGATTTAGACTCACCCGCACGACCCTTAACTAAGGTCAACAAAGTCATACGAATGTCCTAATCTATCGCATAAAATGCTTTGTAAGAAGACATCACTTAGCTACCGTACACCACGCCTTAACTATAATCAACAAACGTGGCACGAATACTAAGTACTCTGCTTCTTAAAATGGTGCAGGGCTACGGATGGTTTTTATGAAAACCTTTAACGTTTTGAACTTGATATCGTTGTAGAATCGAGTGAGAAGGAGTGGTTTAAGCTCCAGTTTTAAAAGTCGAATGGTTTTATAGCATCTTTCTAATTTTGCTAAAGAGGCCACTCCCGGTGAAGGGATCTCGGTTCTTTCCTTATCGAATATGGTGCTAGATATTTATGAATACCACGATGCAAAGAAAAAGTTAGATCAACAATAAAAAAACAATTGAGTGCTTTGTAACATTTGCTAGTTTCGCTAAAGGGGTCACTCCCGGTGAAGGGATCTCAGCCTTTTCCTCATGGAATGAGGTACTGGATATTCATCATAGAATACCACTATGCAAAGCAAAAACTAGAGTTACCTATTTTAAAAAGTTTGATTCTACAACATCTTTAGGTTTCTTTTTCTTAACATTAATCACATAAATATTGTCCCATCATTTACATTTCCTAAACATCACAAAAAAGAAACGAAAATAGAACGTACGCTTATGCCATCCGCATTTGCCACGGGCCCCCGTCATGCACCATTAGGTTACTTAACTAACGACAGAGCGGGGGCTGGACTAGCGCGGGTGCAAAACATAAGCAACGTTTATTATATATCTCATATATAAATAGCCATTCATCACACGCATTTATAAACATTCCAGATCACAGATGAATACATTGGATATACTAGGAATTCCGTACTTCATTTAAGCCCTTAATGAAAGATGGTTTCCACGGTCGTGATGAATAGCCAAACCCTACCCTAGACCCCTACGGGTGCGGCAAACATCCTGCCAAATTCCCGAAGTGAAGCAACCTCCCTCAACAAAGTGAGTAGGCCACTCGGCACTTCGAGAACCCGGTAGTTTGTGCACCCCACCATAGGTTTATCATAGGAGAAAAAACAGTAAAAAGAAATTATACAACGGTGGTACATGTAGGGTTACTAGGCACACGCACAAGGGTCTATAAGGAATCAACCATGCCCGATTTAAAATTTAGCCGTGCCGAACAAGCCTAAACCAAGATCTTAGACTAAAGATTAGGCGAAACAAAGCATGTTAAACACTTTAACACTAAGAGTTTGGGATTACAGCCTTTGTAGTCCGGTACTTCACTTCTAAAGCTCCGTGTTGAGGTCCCTTCACTGCGATCATCGAGCATCCGGACTCTCGAAAAGCTCCACGAAGAGAAAGATGCAAGCTTGCTTCCGATCTTAGATAACTAAGATGATCTACCTTGAAGTTTCTTTAACACAAGCTCTCACTCACTAAATGAAGTGAACACCCTAATATAAATGGCTAGGATAGATTAAGATGATGAAGTAGGATTTTAGCTCTCATTTGTTTTCTATTTCTCACTCATTTTCATCACCTTTGAAAAATCTAGAAAGCTTTTTCATGAAAGAAGAAGAAGGAAGAAGAAGATCTTTTCTTTTTGTGATGAATAATGAAAACCATAGTATGGTTAGAATTGCAACCATGGGTTAAGTATGAAGACTTAACCCATGTAGAGATTTAACTAGGGTAAAGGGTTGGGTTGGGTTAAGGAAATATCACGAAATATCACAAAATATCATAATTAAGGAAATATCATAAGTCAAAGCTTCAAGAAGCTTCTTGAAAGCTTCATGAAGACTTAACCCTAATCCAAACCCTAACCTCAATTAAACTCCACAAAACATGTTGCATTTATAACCATAACATGTTACAATATTATATATCACATATACAATATTTATTGTAACAAAAGAAAATAATACAGTTAACATATATCGCATATATATATCAAAGTGTTACCTGAGTGAGAAAATGAATCAATAAGTGAGAAAATATTAGTTAATGTAATTTAATATATCAAATATATAATTAAACATTAAATTATCAAATCAACATTTGATCCGATAATCCGGCTATTTCAGAAATAACCGACTAATATAATCTATACCAATTCATCGAATCAACACTCGATCCGATGACCCGGCTATATCTCATATACCCGGCCGATATCTCATATCGTGAGAATTAAATACGGTATCATATACACGTATTGTTCTCGGTCCCGCACATATCACATATGTGCTCCTACTCCGTTTTGCTTGAGCCAAGAAACCTCTGTGTAGGACTCTAAAGAATCGTCAATACGCCGGCATTAGGTGATGATCATATCAAACACCCATAAGCTGCAAGTGGTCAGCTAAATGTAAAAGCAACCCAGGTATTGAGCGCTCAGAAGATCAAAAAGCAAGCCTGTACATTCTACTGTGAATCCAGTCAGTAACACTCCCGTACAGTCCGGTCTCTTCGTCTGCTATGTCGCATATCTCGCCTAGGGGTGGTAAACGTCAGGCCCCAGTAGCTTGATAAGTCGTGTCGATATGAGGTCTATAACAGTTCGAGAAACTACTGATAACACTTACCATTAAATCTCAGCAACCCTTGCCAGGGATTTCCAGTTATAGCCAATCGAACACAGCGCAACATCAACGCCATGTACCGGGAGAGACGAAACCCCTCCTATCGCTCATTGCCTCCATGTGATTCGGGACTGTACCTAAAATCCACCTTTTTGCAAGCCAACTTGGACGTGGTATGACGGAAATCAAAGTACAGTAGGAATCACACAAGACTCTATGACGATCTCGGGTCTACAGACTAACTTGTACCAGTGTCACCAAAGAACTACCATCTGACGTGAGGTATAATACCATCTGGGAGTTCTCGGCGAGTCCGTCCAGTGTACCCAGTCTCTACTGAGCACCCGTACACCATCATTGATGTCAAACACCGATGGATATGGGATCATCCATTATCCATCATATGGGTCAAGATACGTATACGTTAGTCTACTCTGGTGTATCGATGCCCTATCTCGATACACCCTCGACTAGGAACAGTTATAGGATGTACTCGTTAACTACCGTGGCCCCACTAGTATGATCTCATCATAGTCCCAGTAGTCGAGTACATATCCTAAGGGCTTTATCGACATGTAACATAGAGACAATCAGAGTACATGTTAAGATAAAGTACAACCAGATAGCATACTATCATGTCGAGCAAGAAAGTCCTCCCTATATATGTCCAAGCATCCATTACAATATACATCATATGTACAGTAATGGCCTATAAGGCATACATATAACTAACAATTTCCCACTTGCACTAGGGCCATCTGTTGTGGTATCACATACCTAACAATTAGCCGTGGTTGAAGTATCTCATACTCAACCATCCCATAATAAGTTTCTACTGGGGAAAAGGCCTTTTTGAGTGGATCTGCGCTAGTGTTCTCTATGTCTACTCTCCTAACCTCGATCTGCCTGGAGATCAACCATCTCCATGATCTGGTGATACTGCTTAAGAATTATATCTGGATTTCAGATGGGACGGGGGTTTCTTGGCATAAGCCACAACTCCATTGTCACACAATGGTAGGAACGAAATTCATCTCATGAACTTATATATATCCAGACTGCCTCTTTGGTAGCATCCTTGGTAACGATGTATCTTGCTTTTAATCGTCTAGTAAGTCACGATATCTAGCTTGGAACACTTCCAACATACCGTCCCTCCACTGAAGGAAAAGACAATGCCTGCGACTGACATTCAGTCGTCCTTATCACCCTGGAACCTTTCCAGTGATTCTCCCCAGGATCGATTGATACCATCTCACTACAACTAGTGAGTATCCAAACATCCATTTAGATCTATCTCATAGATATAAAACCTAGGATTTAGAAGGTATCATTTTGATCCTATATGGAGAATCCTTATGATAAACGAAGATTGACCAGGCGTAGCATAGGAAACTCCTTCCTTATCAAGAGTATGTTATCCACTTACTCTACGAGGACCACCACCATACTCCCTACTACCTTTTTGTATATACAAGGTTCATCTACCATTTTGATGAAGTCAAACTCTTTGACTACCACATCAAAACAAATGTTCCAACTCCGCGATGCCTGATTTATCACATAAAACATCTTGCATACGTTTCCGCTGCTTCCACTGTCTATGAAGCCCTCTGGCTGTGTACTTATAGACGCTCTCTTTCAAATCATCATTTAGAAGAGTAGTCATGACACCCAACCGCCAGATATCGTAGTCATAGTATGTAGCCGTGGCAAGTAGGATCTGGATGGACTTAAGCATAGTTTTAAAAGTCTCAACTTTTCCATGTACACCAAGTAAGCTTCTCAAGGTATACTTGCTCCTGATGGGGATTTAACCCTTCAGATAAAGCAACCAAAGTCCATACTTTGTTGGTGTATAAGGATTCCATCTCAGATCGCTAAGCATCCAGCCATTCTAACAGAGTCCCACTCCTGATGGCCAGCTCGAAACTAGTTGGGTCATCATCTCATGATGCAATCCTCGCTCCCACTGTCAGAGAGAAAACTGAAGTATCTCTCAGATGGGTGAGGAACCATACTAGATCGGTAGAGAGACTGAGGTTTGTTATGTTAGTTGTATGTATGCCCTAGAGGCCAGTATTGTACAGATGATGTATATTATATTGGATGCTTGGACATATATAGAGATGACTTTCTTGCTCGATATGATAGTATGCTATCTGGTTGCTCTTTATCTTAACATGTACACTTGTCTCGTTAAACTGTCTTATAGTTACATGTTGATAAAGCCCTTAGGATGTGTACTTGACTACCTGGACTATGATGCAGATCATACTAGTGGGGACATGGTAGTCCATAAGTACATCCTTCAAGGTCCCTAGTCGTGGGTGTATCGAGACGGGGCATCGATATACCAGTGTAGACTAGCGTATACGCTTCTCGACCTATGAGATGGGCGATGGATGATCCCATATCCATTGGTGTTTGACATCAGAGATGGTGTACGGGTGCTCAGTGGAGACTGGGTACACTGGACAGACTCGCCGAGAACTCCCAGATGGTATTATACCTCACGTCAGATGGCAGTTCTCAGGTGACACTTGTGCAGGTTAGTCTGTAGACCCGAGATCGTCATAGAGTCTTGTGTGATTCCCACTGTGCTTTGATCTCCACCTTACCACGTCCATGAGGGCATGCAAAACGGTGGTCTTTGGGCACAGTCCCGAGTCACATGGAGGCAATGAGCGATAGGAGGGGTTTCGTCTCTCCCGGTATTGGAGGTTGATGTTGCGCTGTGCTCGATTGGCCGTAACAGGGAAGTCCCTGGCCAGGGCTGATCAGAGATTTGCTGGTAAGTGTTACCAGTAGTTTCTCAACCCATTATGAGCCTCACATTGGCACGACTTATCGGTTATTGGGGTCTGACGTTTACCACCCCCAGACTTGATATGCGACATATCAGACGAACAGACCGGACTGTACGGTAAGTGTTACTGGTTGGATTCACAGGAGTGTGAGCGGGCTAGCTCGTCGATCTTCTGATCGCTCAATACCCGGATGGCCGTTACGTTTAGCAGACCGCTTGCGGCTTGTGGGTGTTTGATATGATCATCATCTGCTACCGGCGTATTGACGAGTCTTTAGAGTCCTACACAGAGGTTTCCTGGCTCAAGCGAAACGAAATAGGGGCGCATATGAGATATGTGCAGGGGCGAGAATAATGCGTGTATATGATACCGTATTTTATTCTCGCGATGAATGTATCGATTGGTTATATGCGATATAACCTAGATATTGAATCAAGGATTGATTCGATAAGCCGATACATAGGATACTAGTCGGTTATATGCGATATGACCGGATCGTTAAATCAAGTGTTGATTTAATGATTTAATGTATAATAATATATTTGATATATTACTTTGCATTAACTAGTATTGGTTCATTTTAAAAGGATTTTCTCACTTGATGCACATTGTATATGTGATATATTTTTGTGCACTTGAATGTATCATGTTTGATGATACTTGCTCACTTGGGTTTGTGTAAAGATTAAACCATGGTTATATGAATGGTTAGGGCTTTGTTTATTTACTTATTTATTTATTTATTTATTCATTTTGGAAAATAAATGAGAATGGTGGCTTATTTTGTTTGTATATGTTGAAGCTTCTTGAAGCTTTGAACAAGTCCACCATTCTTATCTCATCCTTAACCCTAACCATTCCTACTAACCCTAGTTTACTCTCTACACTTGACTATGGTTAGGATATGATAAGTATTCATATTAGTTTCTTTTTAAATAAGAGACATATCATATTCTTTCTTCTTCTTCATCATCTTCTTCTTCAAGAAAAGCTTAAGTCTATCAATGGCAACTTGAGCAAAAGTGAGAGAAATCCAATTCTAAAGTGAACCCACCTCCTATTTCTTCATCCTCTACCTCTTGCCAAGTAGTATAAGGTGTTTACTTCACAAGTTTCACAACTTGGTGAAGTTGGAGCTTGATCTTGTGTAACCTCGACGTAGATCATCTTCGGCACGAAACCGACGACCTTGCCCGCCTATTTCTTCGATGAAGCCGATGCTTGAGTCCGGGATTCGAGACGGACAGCGAGAGGACGTCTACGTGGAGTTAAGGAAGTGGAGAACCGGATCTACAAAGGTTGTAGCCTTTTTCTCATAGTTAAGTAGTTAACTAGTTTCACTTTGTCGCCTAAAATTCTAGTTAACGATCTAGTCTAGGGTTTCTCGGCACCGTAAAATTTGAAATTGGCATGGTTGATGCCTTGTGAGACCTTTTGAGAGTGCCTAGGAACCCTACAGTGGTATCAGAGCCTAGCTAGAGCCTTAGGCGAAGTGTAGACGACGTTTGAAACCCGATCGAACATCGAAACCCTAATTTTCCATGCTCTCTGGACATTTTTCAAAAACTGGGTTTTTTCCAAATTAAAAATATGCAGAAAAATCAGCAGGGAATCCTAAGAATTACTGTGCAACACGTATCCATGTTTCCTCAAAAGTGCGGCAGAACCGCGGCAAAAGCATGGCTTCTGCGGCGGTTCCGCGGCCGTATGATGACGTCACGCACCCAATTTTGCACAGTAACTCCCTTTATTCAGTGCTGAGTTCTCTGGGTATTTTTAAATATCACTCAAGAGTTGAGTTTTCTGGGGTGTTTTGGGAATTTGATGATTCGATAGGATTATCAGATTTTGTCTATGTGGGTTCCAGATAATTTTTGAATATGTTAAAAAGTTCGACCGGATATAAATACCCAACTTTTCCCCTGCCGGAAAATTTCCAAGTGTTGGATTTTTCTGTGGTTTAAGGACGTTCTAAGTAGTGCAAGTAATGCGATGGTCCCTCTAGAAGACAACAAACCTTAACTCGATTATGTGACCGTCTTGAACTGCCCTTTGAACCTTCGGGTATGGGGCAGTACGGTGTGCCACATGTGAGGCGTTGGCTTGACCCTTCTACGGCTGGACCGTTGGTACTGAGGTATGAAGTGAATGTCTTTGAACCTATTTCATGTGTTGAACGGTTTCGGGAAAACTTGGGTGTTCGAATGTTCGATCGGAAAGTTTAATATTTTCTATTTATCCGGAATGGGATACAATAATTGGAATTCACAAACAGTTATGAGATAACTGAATGAATGTTATAAATCTAGCGGTTTAGTTTCATTTGATATTGAAAAGAGTTTTCGATAATGAGACTAAAATGCGGGGTTTATAACTAATTAGGCATGTGATGTCTAAAGAGGTTGCGGATTCCAACTGTTGTAGTTTTACACTTTCTTTTCTGTGACCGTAAGTGTAATATGTGATATCACCGGTTTCGTTGCTATATGTCAACGACAATTGGGGTATGCATACTTACTTACGTTGATGACATGTGATGTTATGTGCTGCTGGATATGTTATATTGGATCGTCGTGTTCGAATAGCCGGGGGTTTTTATGTGAGATGAGTGTTTTTCATTTTCATTCATGTAAAAACTTGTATGTAATATTCTTTTATTTGGGGCACTTCCAGGTTGCGGAAGTTGTCGCCTTTTGTATATTATTTACTTTTCCGCATTAGGATAGACCCAAGGAGGGGAGCACAAGTAACCGGGTTCTGGGGTCCAGTGGGAGACCAACTCGAGGAGTCGAGTCCGGGTCTCCTAACCCTAGAGTTGGTAGGGTTGCTTGCCGCTCTCGTAGGGGTCTAGGGGTGTGGGATTGGTTATTCATCACGACTGTGGAATCCGTGTTTTATACTGGCTCGTATTGAAAACACGGACGTCCTAGTATATCCAATGTTTCATATGTTTCTTCTGCTGCGATATCTGTGATGTGATCATGTGATGTTCTGTGATAGATACAGTATATAGTATATATGATATATTATATAGACGTTACTTATGTTTTGCACCCGCACAAGCCCTACCCTGCTCTGTCGTTAGTTACCTAACCTAACGGTGCACGAGGGGACATCCAGGCGAATGCGGATGGCATAAGTGTACGTCGTATTTATCTGTGATGTTTAGGTACTTAAATGATGGGACTTCATTAATGTGATTAATGAAAGAAAAGAAACCTAAGATGTTGTGGAATCGAATTTTAAAATAAAACAGGTAGCTACAGTTCTTGCTTTGCACAGCGATATATATGATATATCCCGCACCTTATTCGATGAGGAAAGGACCGAGATCCCTTCACCGGGAGTGACTCCTTTAGCAATAACTGGCAGATGCTACACACTCGGTTTGGTTTTTTGATTGCTTCTATAGTTTCTGCTTTGCACAGCGATATATATGATATATCCCGCACCTCATTCGATGAGGAAAGGACCGACGATCCCTTCACCGGGAGTGACTCCTTTAGCAAAACTAGAAAAGCCTCAAAATCACTCCATTTCAAAACTTCATTTGATTCTACAACGATATCAAGTTCATTACGCAATAGGTTTTCAGAAAAACCTGTCGTAGCCCTCCGTCATTTCAGATAAAGACTATTTAGTATTCGTGCTGCGTTTGTTGACCTCTGTCAAGGCGTAGTGTGCGGTAGCTAACTAGTAATTATCTGTAAAGCATGTGATGTGATTGGATTAGGGTAGTCGTATGACCTTATTGACCTCTGTCAAGGGTCGTGCGAGTGGGTTTGATTCAATCAAGAAATGACGGGTTGAACTTGACTAGTGCACTATGGTTTGTTGACCTCTGTCAAGGTCATGGCACACTAGGGGCAAAATATTATCGGGAATTTCAAGTGTAGAAATTTGTAATGAGATTGCATACCTTCTATGAGATAGTTGGATCCCGATACCCGCTGCGAATAAGAGTTACTCCTGGGAGAGTTTTACACATTACAATTAGCCGATCAAGTAGGTGTCTAGAAAAGTGTCAACGGGGTTACGCCTCTGGGAAAACGAGGTTTACAGTAATTAGGTTCGTGCGAAAGCACGGGGGACCTCCCTCAAAGTACCAACACTGGCCTGGCTGAAAGATTGGCGAACTTGTAGTGTGTAATTAATCCCGGCTTATCTTTCCTTTTAGGGTTTGAAGGAAGATTTGATAAAAACCAGTGGGAGCCATCCTGATTAGATAAGATAATAACCAATCTGATCTTGCACGAGCATACGCTAAAGTGTTTTCTTCTCTCTCTTTCCAGGTAGCGACCATGTCATGCCCTAATAAAGATAATAATATGGATGTATTGACTGAACCCGCTTATTATATTGAGCAGGGGAACGTTGGACCCGTTCTTTCTTATAAGAGTTATAAGACTGAACAGGAAACAGGAGAATATCTAGATTCTCACGCCGCCCAAACGGAGAACGTGCATGATGATGCA
The DNA here is from genome assembly GCA_030015575.1 of Agapanthus africanus. NCBI lineage: Eukaryota > Viridiplantae > Streptophyta > Magnoliopsida > Asparagales > Amaryllidaceae > Agapanthus > Agapanthus africanus. The sequence continues at coordinate 499,191,894 of CM057344.1, read as the reverse complement.
CCTTCTTCGGGTGTGTTTGTTATTGAGAACTGTTTCTCAGTTCACCCTACGTCCTGGGTATTAGATACCGGATCAGGATCCCACATATGTAAGCAGTTACATGGGCTACGGAAAGGTAGAGAACTGGGAAAAGGTGATCATTCCGTTCAAGTAGGGAATGGGGCAAATGTTGCAGCCAAAGCAGTTGGCATATATCACCAGGTATTACCAAATGGTGATACACTAGTCCTGAATGAGTGCTATTATATACCGAACATGATGTGCAACATTATATCAATTTCTTTATTAAGTAAAGAAGGATATAATTTTGTAGTAAAGGATAATGTTATGAACATGTTCCTAGATCAAAAGTTAATTGCATCAGGCTCGCTACATAATGGCATATTCATTCTCAATCGAAATAAAGTCTTCAATATACAAAACACACACAAGAGGAAAAGCTCAGAAATGAATGAATCCTTCTTGTGGCATGTACACTTGGCCATATCAATGAGACACGACTAGCTAAGTTTCATAAGGATGGTTATTTGAATTCATTTGAATTATCATCTTATGATACTGCCATTCATGTCTCAAAGGAAAAATGACCAAAGCTCCGTTGAGTGGACACGGAGAAAGAGTTAATGAACTCTTAGGACTGATACATAGTGATGTATGCGGTCCCATGCCTACGCATACCAGGAACGGTTCTTCCTACTTCATTACATTCACTGACGATCTCTCTAGATTCGGACATGTGTTCCTGATGAAACCCAAGTCTGAAGCTTTTGAGAAATTCAGAGAATATAAGAACGAAGTAGAAAAACAAACAGGCAAAAGTATTAAGATCCTTCGATCTGATCGAGGAGGAGAATACTTAAGCAATGAGTTCCTAGATTATCTAAAAGAGAATGGGATTCTCTCTCAGCTTACTCCTCCTTATACACCACAGCACAACGGTGTATCGGAGCGGAGGAATTGCACCCTATTAGATATGGTGCGCTCTATGATGAGTACAGCTGAGTTACCTATTTCCTTCTGGGGGTATGCGCTTGAGACAGCAGCATACCTATTGAATCAAGTTCCAACTAAATCTGTACCTACCACACCATATAAGATATGGAGTGGGAAGAGACCATGTCTTAAACGAGTTAAGATATGGGGTTGTCTGGCCTATGTCAAAAAACAAAATCCAGATAAACTCGAGGCACGGTCAGTTCTATGTAAGTTTGTGGGATATCCTAAACATTCAAATGGATATTTTTTCTACCACAGTGAACAACAAAAAGTGTTTATTGCTCAACATGCCACCTTTTTAGAAAAGGAATTTCTTGCAAAAGAGATTAGTGGCTCTGAGGTAGAACTGGAAGAAGTTCCAGAAACACAAACTATAACTGAAGATTTAGTGGAACCAGAAGATTCGGTAGTACCCGACGAACCCCAGCCTCTCCGCCGATCTAGTAGGGTTTCTCGTCCACCTAAGAGATACTACGGTTTTCTCATTGATGGTGGAAGCGAGGATTGCATCATGGAAGATGATGACCCGACTAGTTTCGATCAGGCCATCACGAGTGGGGACTCAGTGAAATGGCTGGATGCTATGCGGTCCGAGATGGAATCCATGTACACCAACAAAGTATGGACTTTGGAAGTTGCTCCTGAAGGGGTAAAACCCATTGGGAGCAAGTGGATCTTCAAGAAAAAACTTGGTGTAGATGGGAAAGTGGAGACTTTCAAAGCTAGACTTGTAGCAAAGGGTTTTCGTCAAAGACCAGGTGTGGACTATGACGAAACCTTTTCTCCAGTGGCTATGCTAAAATCCATCCGAATCTTGCTTTCCATCGCTGCATATCATGACTACGAAATCTGGCAAATGGATGTTAAGACCGCCTTTCTAAACGGTGATTTAGAAGAGTGCGTGTACATGACTCAGCCAGAGGGCTTCGTAGATAGTGGAAGCAGCGCGAAGGTGTGCAAGCTGCTTAAATCCATTTATGGATTAAAGCAAGCATCACGGAGTTGGAACATCTGCTTTGACATCGTTATCAAAGAGTTTGATTTCGTCAAAAACCTAGATGAACCTTGTATTTACAAGAAGGTGGCAGAGAGTAAGGTTGTCTTCCTCGTATTGTACGTGGACGACATACTCTTAATAGGAAATGATATTCCTATGCTGCAATCGGTCAAGCTCTTCTTATCACAAAGATTCTCAATGAAAGATCTTGGTGATGCCTCCTGCATATTGGGAATTAGGATCTATAGAGATAGATCCAAACGGATTTTGGGATTGTCCCAATCCAGGTACATTGACACCATACTAAAGAGGTTTAGTATGGAAGAATCCAAGCGTGGGAACTTACCCACGATCTCTGGAGTCACTCTCTCCAAAGAGATGTCTCCCAAGACTGATTTGGAGAGAGCTCGCATGCAAGGGATACCCTATGCTTCGGCTGTAGGCTCTATCATGTATGCGATGCTATGTACCAGACCCGATGTAGCATACTCACTAAGTGTAGTGAGCAGGTATCAAGCTGATCCTGGAGAGAATCACTGGATAGCTGTGAAGAGCATTCTCAAGTACTTGCGAAGGACTAAAGAGATGCTCTTTGTGTATGGTAACGGAGAACTCCAAGTGGAGTCCTTTACCGATTCGAGCTTCCAGAGTGATAAGGACGACTCTAAGTCGCAGTCGGGCTTTGTCTTTACCTTTTACGGAGGGGCGGTTAGCTGGAAGAGTACCAAGCAGGAAACCGTGGCAGACTCGACGAAGGAGGCTGAATACATCGCTGCCAACGATGCTGCCAAAGAGGCTGTCTGGATTAAGAAGTTCATTACTGAACTTGGAGTGGTTCCATCCATTGAGCATCCAATACCTTTGTATTGTGATAACAATGGAGCGGTGGCTTTGGCCAAGGAACCCAGGTCCCATCAGCGATCCAGGCATATTCTGAGACGGTATCACCTGATCCGGGAGATAGTTGATCGCCGGGAGATCGAGGTCAGGAGGGTTGACACGAAGAACAACATGGGGGATCCACTTACGAAGGCCATTCCCCAGATACAGTTTGAGAGACTCTTCGGGATGCTCGGTATGCGATACTACAGCAGCTGGCCCTAGTGCAAGTGGGAGATTGTTAGTTGTATGTATGCCCTAGAGGCCAGTATTGTACAGATGATGTATATTATATTGGATGCTTGGACATATATAGAGATGACTTTCTTGCTCGATATGATAGTATGCTATCTGGTTGCTCTTTATCTTAACATGTACACTTGTCTCGTTAAACTGTCTTATAGTTCCATGTTGATAAAGCCCTTAGGATGTGTACTGGACTACCTGGACTATGATGCAGATCATACTGGTGGGGACATGGTAGTCCATAAGTACATCCTTCAAGGTCCCTAGTCATGGGTGTATCGAGACGGGGCATCGATATATCAGTGTAGACTAGCGTATACGCTTCTCGACCCATGAGATGGGTGATGGATGATCCCATATCCATTGGTGTTTGACATCAGAGATGGTGTACGGGTGCTCAGTGGAGACTGGGTACACTGGACGGACTCGCCGAGAACTCCCAGATGGTATTATACCTCACGTCAGATGGCAGTTCTCAGGTGACACTTGTGCAGGTTGATCTGTAGACCCGAGATCGTCATAGAGTCTTGTGTGATTCCCACTGTGCTTTGATCTCCACCTTACCATGTCCATGAGGGCGTGCAAAACGGTGGTCTTTGGGCACAGTCCCGAGTCACATGGAGGCAATGAGCGATAGGAGGGGTTTCGTCTCTCCCGGTATTGGGGGTTGATGTTGCGCTGTGATCGATTGGCCGTAGCAGGGAAGTCCCTGGCCAGGGCTGATCAGAGATTTGCTGGTAAGTGTTACCAGTAGTTTCTCGACCCGTTATGAGCCTCACATCGGCACGACTTATCGGTTATTGGGGTCTGACGTTTACCACCCCTAGACTTGATATGCGACATATCAGACGAACAGACCGGACTGTACGGTAAGTGTTACTGGTTGGATTCACAGGAGTGTGAGCGGGCTAGCTCGTCGATCTTTTGATCGCTCAATACACGGATGGCCGTTACGTTTAGCAGACCGCTTGCGGCTTGTGGGTGTTTGATATGATCATCATCTGCTACCGGCGTATTGACGAGTCTTTAGAGTCCTACATAGAGGTTTCCTGGCTCAAGCGAAACGAAATAGGGGCGCATATGAGATATGTGCAGGGGCAAGAATAATGTGGGTATGTGATACCATATTTTATTCTCGCGATGAATGTATCGATTGGTTATATGCGATATAACCTAGATATCGAATCAAGGATTGATTCGATAAGCCGATACATAGGATACTAGTCGGTTATATGCGATATGACCGGATCGTTAAATCAAGTGTTGATTTAATGATTTATTGTATAATAATATATTTGATATATTACTTTGCATTAACTAGTATTGGTTCATTTTAAAAGGATTTTCTCACTTGATGCACATTGTATATGTGATATATTTTTGTGCACTTGAATGTATCATGTTTGATGATACTTGATCACTTGGGTTTGTGTAAAGATTAAACCATGGTTATATGAATGGTTAGGGCTTTTTTTATTTACTTATTTATTTATTTATTTATTCATTTTGGAAAATAAATGAGAATGGTGGCTTATTTTGTTTGTATATGTTGAAGCTTCTTGAAGCTTTGAACAAGTCCACCATTCTTATCTCATCCTTAACCCTAACCATTCCTACTAACCCTAGTTTACTCTCTACACTTGACTATGGTTAGGATATGATAAGTATTCATATTAGTTTCTTTTTAAATAAGAGACATATCATATTCTTTCTTCTTCTTCATCATCTTCTTCTTCAAGAAAAGCTTAAGTCTATCAATGGCAACTTGAGCAAAAGTGAGAGAAATCCAATTCTAAAGTGAACCCACCTCCTATTTCTTCATCCTCTACCTCTTGCCAAGTAGTATAGGGTGTTTACTTCATAAGTTTCACAACTTGGTGAAGTTGGAGCTTGATCTTGTGTAACCTCGACGTAGATCATCTTCGGCACGAAGCCGACGACCTTGCCCGCCCATTTCTTCGATGAAGCCGATGCTTGAGTCCGGGATTCGAGACGGACAGCGAGAGGACGTCTACGTGGAGTTAAGGAAGTGGAGAACCGGATCTACAAAGGTTGTAGCCTCTTTCTCATAGTTAAGTAGTTAACTAGTTTCACTTTGTCGCCTAAAATTCTAGTTAACGATCTAGTCTAGGGTTTCTCGGCACCGTAAAATTTGAAATTGGCATGGTTGATGCCTTGTGAGACCTTTTGAGAGTGCCTAGGAACCCTACATGTTAGAAACTATTGAATCCTTTGGTTCTACTAAATCATCAGCTGCAGTTTGTATAGCTGAAACTGTTTCCAGTTCTACCTCATGACCACTAATTTCTTCATAAGAAATTCCTTTTCACAAAGGTGGCATGTTGAGAAACAAAACATATTTTGTTCCTCGGTTAGGTAGAAGTTATTCCCTTGCGAATGCTTGGGATATCCAACAAACTTCTACAAAACTGACTTTGCCTCGAGCTTTTCCGGATTATGCTTTTAGACATAGGCTGGAGAACCCTAAATCTTAACATACTTAAGATATGGGCTCTTCCCATTCCATATCACATATGAAGTGGTAGGCCATTGATTTGATTGGAACCATATTCAATAGGTATGCAGCTTCTCAAGTGCATAACTCCCAAAAAGGAAATAGGAAACTCAGTAGTACTTATCATAGAGCGCACCATATCACATAGGGTGTGATTGCTCTGCCCTGATGCACCGAGGTGCTGTGGTGTATACGGAGGAGTAATGCTGAGAGAGAATCTCATTCTCCTTTATAATAGTCCAGGAATCCCGTGCTCAAGTATTCTCCTCCTTGATCTCATCAAAGGACATAATACTTTTATCCATTTTTGGTTCTCTACTTCTAACTTATATTCTATGATTATCTCAAAAGTTTCAGACTTGTGTTTCAACAGGAACATATGTCTGAATCTTGATAGATCATCAGTGAATGTAATGAAGTACAAAGAACCGGTCATGGCATGTGTAGACAGGGGACTTCATACATCAACATGTATCAATCCCAAGAGTTCACTAACTCTTTCTATGTTTCCAATAAACGGAGCTGTGGTCATCTTATCTTTGTGACATGACTAGCAAGTTTTACACGATGTAAATCCAATCTAATTTAAATATGTATCTTTATATAACTTCAGCTAGTCGGGTCGCATTGCTATGTCCTAGTCTACACTGCCTCAAGTAGGATTCGTTCATTTCTGAACTCTTCCTCTTGTGTGTGTTCTGTACGTTAAGAACTGTGGTTTGATTTAGAACGTCTATGCTTTTAGATAACGTACCTGAACCGATCAACTCTTGATATAGAAAATGTTCAAAACATTATCCATCAATACAAAATTATATCCTTCTTTACAAATAAAGAGACTGATATGATGTTGTCTATCAGGTTCGGTATCTAATAACATTCGTTTAGAATCAATGTATTTGTTAATACAGGATGATAACTACCAACAGACTTGGCTGCAACACTTGCACCGTTTCTATCTCATGAAATTTATCACCCATTCTCAGTTCTCTTCCTATCTGTAGCCCATGTAACAAATTACATATGTGGGATCCTGATCCGGTATCAAATACCCAGGACGTAAAGGATATTGAGAAACAGTTCTGTGTAATGAACACACCCGAAGATGATGCATCAGCATGCACTTTCTTCGTTTGGGTGGCACGGGAATTCTGGTAATCCCCTATTTCATGCTGTCTTATAAAAATTATAAGTTGGAGCGGGACCAACGTTCCCTAGTGCAGTATAATAAGCGGGTTCGGTCAAATACATCCGTATTATTATCTTGATTAAGGCGTGACATAGTCGTAACCAGGAGAGAGAGAGAGAAGAAAACACTCAGTGTGCGCTTTTACAAGATTAGATTGGTAATCAATTTATCTAATCCGGATGTATCCCACTGTTTTAGTCAAATCTTCCTTCAAACACTAAAAGGTAAGACTAGCCGGGATTAATTACACTCTACAAATTCGCCAATCTTTCAGCAAGGCCAGTGCCGGTACTTTGAGGGAGATTTCCCGTGCTGTCGCACGGACCTAATTAAAATAAACCTGATTTTCCCAGGGGCATAACCCCATTAACACCTTTCTAGACACCTACTTGGTCGGCTAATTGTAATGTGTAAAACTCTCCCAGGAGTAACTCTTACTCGCAGCGGATATCGGGATCCAACTATCTCATAGAAGGTATGCAATCTCATTGCAAATTTCAACATTTAAAATTACCAATAATATTTTACCCTAGCATGCTATGACCTTGATGCATGCCAAACAACCCATAGTCCGCTAGTCAAGTTCCACCCGTACATTTCTTGATTGAATTAAACCCACCAGCACGACCCTTGACGCATGCCAAAAAACGCCGTACGAATACCTTAATCCAATCGTATCGTATGCTAGCAGATTGTAGGGTTCCTAGGCACACTTATGAGGGTTCATAAGGCATCAACGATGCCCGAATAAAATTTTAGACGTGCCGAACAACCCAAAGCCGGTATCTATGCTAGATTATTAGGGTTTAACATGCAAGTAAACATCTTTACTACTAAGTGTGAGGGATTACAACCTTTGTAGTCTACTCCTTCGCTTCATAAGCTCTGAGTAGAACTCCCTTCGCCGTGATCCACGATCTCTCGGACTCAAGAGAGGCTCCACGACTCGAACGATTCATGCTAGCTTGTAGTGTTCCTTTTCTCCGATGATCTACGTCGAAGTTTCTATAACTCAAGCTTTCTCACTCTAATGAGGTGAACACCCTAATCTAATTGGCTAGATTAGATGAGAATGATGGAGTAGTATTTATGCTTTCTTTTTATATCAAATTCTCACATGAAAACATCACAAAATGAAAACCTAGTAAGCTTTCTCAAAGCTCAAGGTTGAAGATGAAGATCAAAAATGAGTTAAACCTTTTGTGATGAATAATGAAATGAATATATGATTAATAATGGAACCATGGTTAAGGATGACAAGGATAACCCTTGTAGAAAATTAACCAGGGCTAGGGTTTGGTTGGGTTAAATAATGAGTCATAAGAAAATATCAACCATAATATCTAACTCATGACAAAAGAAATTCCTTCTAGAAGGTGCAAGAAGAAACTAACCCAAATCAAACCATTACCTTGTTTAATCTCCACTAAACATGTTTCATCATTAATCATATCATGTTACAATAATATATATCACATATATATTATATATTTGTAACAAAAGAAAATAATACAATTAACATATATCGCATATATATCAATGTATTACCCGGTGAGAAAATGAAATAATAAAGCGAGCCAATATTAGATAATGTAATACAATATATCATATATATTATTATACATTAAATCATCGAATCAACACTTGATCCGACAATCCGGCTATATCGAATATAACCGACTAATATATCATGTACCGATTCATCGAATCAATACTTGATCCGATGACCCGGCTCATATCTAAATATCGCGAGAATATAATACGGTATCTCATATCGCATTATCCTCGGTCCTCCACATATCACATATGTGCCCCTACTCCGTTTTGCCTGAGTCAAGAAACCTCTGTGTAGAACTCTAAAGAATCGTCAATACGCCGGTAAAAGGTGATGATCATATCAAACACCTACAAGCTGCAAGCGATCAGCTAAACGTAACAGCCACTCAGGTATTGAGCGATTAGAAGATCGACAAGCTAGCCTGTCCATTCTCCTGTGAATCCAATCAGTAACACTCCCGTACAGTCCGGTCTCTTCGTCTGATATGTCGCATATCAAGTACAGGGGTGGTATACGTCAAACCCCAGTAACCGATAAGTCGTGTCGATGTGAGGCTCATAACGGGTCGAGAAACTACTGGTAACACTTACCAGTATATCTCTATATCAGTCCTGACCAGGGACTTCCAGTTATAGCCAATCGAACACAGCACAACATCAACTCTCTATACCGGGAGAGATGAATCCCCTCCTATCGCTCATTACCTTCATGTGATTGGGGACTGCACCCAAAAGCCACCGTTTTGCATGCCCTCTTGGACGTGGTAAGGTAGGAATAAAAGCACAGTAGGAATCACACAAGACTCTATGACGATCTCGGGTCTACAGACTACCCTGTACCAGTGTCACCAGAGAACTGCCATCTGACGTGTGGTATATCACCATCTGGGAGTTCTCGGCTAGTCCGTCCAGTGTACCCAGTCTCCACTGAGCACCCGTACACCATCCTTGATGTCAAAACACCGATGGATATGGGATCATCCATCGCCCATCATATAGGTCAAGATGCGTATATGCTAGTCTACTCTGGTGTATCGATGCCCTGTCTCGATATACCTTCGACTAGGAACAGTTATAGGATGTACTCATCGACTACCATGGCCACACAAGTATGATCTCATCATTGTCCCAGTAGTCGAGTACAGATCCTAAGGGCTTTATCAACATGTGAGAGTAAGACAGTAAACAATATATAAGTGAACATGTTAAGAAAAGTGAAACCAAATAGCATACTATCATGTCGAGATAGAAAGTCCTCTCTATATATATCCAAGCATCCATTATAATATACATCATATGTACAACAATGGCCTCTAGGGCATATACATAACCAACAACCTCCCACTTGCACTAAGGCAGCTGCTGTAGTATCTCATACCTAGCATCCCGAATAATCTCTCAAACTGTATCTGGGGAATAGCCTTCGTGAATGGATCCGCGGTGTTGTCCTTCGTATCTACTCTCCTGACCTCGATCTCCCGGCGATCAACTATCTCCCTGATCAGGTGATACCGCCTTAGAATATGTCTAGACTTTTGATGGGACCTGGGTTCCTTGGCCAAAGCAACAGCTCCATTGTTATCATAATACAGAGGTATTGGATGCTCAATAGACGGAACCACACCAAATTCACGAATGAACTTCTTTATCCAGACAGCCTCTTTGGCAGCATCGTTGGCAGCGATGTATTCAGCCTCCATCGTCGAGTCTGCAACGGTATCCTATTTGGAACTCTTCCAACATACTGCCCCTCCATTGAGGGTAAAGACAAATCCCGAGTGCGACTTAGAGTCTTCCTTATCACTTTGGAAGATGGAATCGGTAAAGGACTCCACTTGGAGTTCTCCGTTACCATACACCAAGAACATCTTTTTAGTCCTTCGCAAGTACTTGAGAATGTTTTTCACAACTAGCCAGTGACTCTCTCCTGGATCTGCTTGAAATCTACTCACTACACTTAGTGAGTATACTACATCGGGTCTGGTACATAGCATCGCATACATGATAGAGCCTACTGCCGAAGCCTAGGGTATCCTTTGCATGCGGGCTCTTTCCAAATCAATCTTGGGAGACATCTCTTTGGAGAGAGTGAGTCCAGAGATCGTAGGTAGGTTCCCACGCTTGGATTCTTCCATACTAAACCTCTTTAGTATGGTGTCAATATACCTGGATTGGGACAATCCCAATATCCGTTTAGATCTATCTCTATAGATCATAATTCCCAGTATATAGGAGGCATCACCTAGATCTTTCATTGAGAATCGTTGTGATAAGAAGAGCTTGACTGATTGCAGCATATGAACATCATTTCTTATCAATAGTATGTCATCCACGTACAATACGAGGAATACAACTTTACTCTCTGCAAGCTTCTTATAGATACAAGGTTCATCTACGTTTTTGATGAAGTCAGACTCTTTAACTACAACATAAAAGCAGATGTTCCAACTCCGCGATGCTTGTTTTAACCCATAAATGGATTTAAGCAGCTTGCACACCTTTCCGCTGCTCCCACTATCTACGAAGCCCTCTGGCTGAGTCATGTACACGCTCTCTTCTAAATCACCTTTTAGAAAGGCGGTCTTAACATCCATTTACCAGATTTCATAGTCTTGGTATGCAGCAATAGCAAGTAAGATCTGGATGGACTTAAGCATAGCCACTGGAGAAAAGGTTTCGTCATAATCTACACCTGGTCGTTGACGAAAACCCTTTGCAACAAGTCTAGCTTTGAAAGTCTCAACTTTTCCATCTACACCAATTTTCTTCTTAAAGATCCATTTGCTCCCAATGGGTTTCACCCTTTCAGGAGCATTTTCCAAAGTCCAAACTTTGTTGGTGTACATGGATTCCATCTCAGATCGCATTGCATCCAGCCATTTCACAGAGTCACCACTCGTAATAGCCTGCTCGAAACTAGTCGGGTCATCATCTTCCATGATGCAATCCTCGCTCCCACCATAAATGACAAAACCGTAGTATCTCTCAGGTGGATGAGAAACCCTACTAGATCGGCGGAGTGGCTGGGGTTCGTCGGGTACTACTAAATCCTCTGGTTCTACCAAGTCTTCTGTTATAGTTTGTGTCGCTGGAACCTCTTCCAGTTCTACCTCAATATCACTAATCTGTTTCATAAGAAAACCTTTTTCTAAGAAAGTGGCTTGTCGAGAAACAAACACCTTTTGTTCCTTGGGTGGTAGAAGATATACCCTTATGAATTTTTGGGATATCCTACAAACTTACATAAGACAGATCTTGTCTCGAGTTTGTCCGGATTTTGTCTTTTGACATAGGCCGGACAACCCCATATCTTAATGTAATTAAGATGTGGTCTCTTTCCTTTCCATATCTCATATGGAGTGGTAGGCACAGATTTGGTGGGAACACTATTCAATAAGTCTATGGCTGTCTCAAGCGCATACCTCCAGAAGGAAATAGGCAACTCAGCAGTGCTTATCATAGAGCGCACCATATCTAATAGGGTGCGATTCCTCTGTTCTGATACACCATTGTGCTATGGTGTATAAGGAGGAGTAAGCTGAGAGAGAATCCCATTCTATTTTAGATAATCTAGGAACTCATTGCTTAAGTATCCGCCTCCTCGATCAGATCGAAGGATCTTAATACTTTTGCCCGTTTGGATCTCTACTTCGTGCTTATATTCTCCGAATTTCTCAAAAGCTTCAGACTTGTGTTTCATCAGGAACACATGTCCGTATCTAGAGAGATCGTCAGTGAATGTATTGAAGTAGGAAGAACCGTTCCTGGCATGCGTAGACATAGGACCGCATACATCACTATGTACCAGTCCTAAGAGTTCCGTAACTTTTTCTCCGTGTCCACTAAACGGAGCTTTGGTCATTTTTCCTTTGAGACATGAATGGCAAGTATCATAAGATGATAATTCAAACGGATTCAAATATCCATCCTTATGTAACTTAGCCAGTCGTGTCGCATTGATATGACAAAGTCTACAATGCCACAAGAAGGATTCGTTCATTTCTGAACTCTTCCTCTTGTGTGTGTTTTGTATATTAAGAACTGTATTTTTATTGAGAATGAATATGCCATTATGTAGCGAGCCTGATGCAATCAATTTTTGATCTAGGAATATGTTCATAACATTATCCTTTACTACAAAATTATATCCTTCTTTACTTAAAAAAGATCTAGAGATGACTCTAAGGACCGTCGCGCTCACTTAGGACAGAAGAAGGCCGTGGGTAATTCATTGCTTATCCGCGTTTCTCTTGTGGTGTCTAGGCAAGTGTGTCGAAGGCTAGTGGTTACTTAATTAGGCCCACTACTTACGTAGTGGAGAACCTCCCACTTACATGGCACTTACCTGGCCACAGGAGAGACAAAGAGGCAGTGGAGGATTTATCCTGCGTCTTGTCTTCTGGCAGTTAGGAGCAGTCTAGAGATCTGACCTAGGCGACCCGTAGAATTAGGGTTTTCTGTGCTGCATTTGTTGTGTTGCATCATATTTTCAAAAATCCGTCCAATTTTCAAATGAGATAGCACATATTAGCAAATACTGCATCTTTTAACTGGCAATTTCCCTATCATTTGCATTCATATAGAAGTGCTCGGCATTCATATAGCACATATTAGCAAATCTGTTGTTAAATATCAGATTGCATGTGTTAAGACTCTAAAACCAGCACTATAAAGGAAATTGACTGCATTTCATGGCATCGCATCATCCCTATATTGTGCAACACTTGTCTTGAGAAATTGTGCATGGAAATCTAAACAAAAACCAAAAGAAGCTGAAAAAAATACGCCAACTCAAAGGCTAAAGATCTGGTAGCAATCCAAAGGGAAAAATACAATTCAACATATCAGATAAAGCCCAAAACATCAGCCTAAAGAAGCAACAGAGAGCCCAAGCCCCAAGGCCCACAAAGAGCCGCGGATACGCGGCGGGAGCCTGCTTGCGCCGCGGATCCGCGGCGGCCTAGCCACGTCAGCACTCCAATTTTGCTTCATTACTCCTATCTCAGTGGCTACAGCTCAGAAATATACTTCAAATTCCAGAAGACTATAGATGCTTCTGCCGGTTCAGCAAACTAGGGTTTCTAAGCTTAAATAATCTTAGCTTAAAGCCTAAGCTAAGCTCCTAACTAACTTGCAACAAATTTTTAGAGGGAATTGTAATTTCAAATCCTAGATCTAGGGTTTTGGGAAGTTTATAAATAGAAGCCTAGACCTAGGGTTAGAGAGGCATCTAGATATCTCATAAGAAAATCTCTACTTCCTCAATCTCTAATCATTAGTTCAATTCTTCATCTTCTTCCACAAGTCTAGTGACAAGACTTGTACGAAACCCTAACCCTAATTCCAATCAAAATTCAAGATTCCGAGTACCAAATCAAGCAAAAAGCCCTTCAACCTTTTAGGAGCGGAGCCGATCTTCAACAGAGCAAGTGGTCCAAGCCGATCCGCGACTCACGGAGACAAGCGAAGCCAAATCGACAATCAAGTTCTTCCTCTTGTAGTTCTTGAGCGACTGTAATGAAATTGTTGATATAAATAAAAGGTGAAATTCTTTAATCTTCTTTTCTTTAAATTCTTGCATCATGATTCGATCTCAATTTGTAATTGTAGTTCTTGTTGTGATGTTTGAGTAAAACTCCGCTCGTCGAGACGATCATTAGAATGATGATGTAACAAATCTTAAAACTATTCTTGAGTCCTACGAGTTTTATAAACCCTAGCAAGTTCAAGAATCGATGACCTAGTTTCGTTGCGATGCTTTCTTGAATGTTATAACTCGAAATTAGGGATCTACGATCGTTTCTAGAATTTACTAGAGGCTAGAATGTGAATGTTATCAACGAAAGAACAAGGGATAAAAGATGAAACCCTAGTTTCATTAGAAATCCCTAATTCTCGTCGATCATCATCAATCTAGTATCAACTCATCGAAGGATAAGAATACGACATCTTGAGATTACATCACATCTATAGATCCGATCGATTCCTACGAGCCTCATTTAGATTCTTGATATTTGGTTGGAAAAATTATCGAAACTCGATTCTCGATTGTTTATCATTTTCTTGATTCTTGATTAGAATAGTTACACTTGAATCCATCGATAAAATCTTGAATCATGTTCTGTTTTCTTTTCTATTAACTTTTCAATTCGAACAAATCAAATATACAAACGAATCGTACAATCCCTGTGGACGATCCGCACTCGCTTACGATCTACAACTGACACCGTAGTTGATTGCTGTAAAATAATTTTTGGTTGTGATTTCTATACAATTTTCTAAATACTACACAATCCGAAATCGTATTCAATCAAATGGCGCTGTTGCCGGGGATCGCGCGCTAATTCGTTTCATATTGAAATTTGAATTGAAAGATTTATTCCATTGTAATTTTGTAATCAAAATTCGCGCAAAATCTAAACGATTTGTTGTGGTGTTTGGCAAGGAAAATCTGGAGTTTCTGTGCAATTAGAAATTTTTTTGGAAATTTCCAGAGAGCTGGAGAAATCAACAGCAGCTTGCTGTTGAAAATTGGAGCAGGGAGCAGTACCTACGACCGCCCTTCCGCGGCATTAGCCTACTCCCACGGCGGTTCCGCGCGTCGGTGAAGCCCTCTCTGCACAAAAATTCCACAGTGAGTTCTTACTTTCTTATCTCCTTCTAAAATCTGCTCCAATTAACATTTTGTGCTGGTTTCTTTGCAAATAATCGCAGCGTGCAAATTGCAAAAATTAAATTATGCTTGTTTTTATTCTTGTGGTTGTTTGCATAATCAATACGGACATTATGGGGCAATGACCAAATCCAGATTAGGTGGGGAGTTCATTACCCTTCCTAAGCCCCGAAAACCGCAAAACTTGCATCAGCATTTACCCCAATTAACTAAAAAAGATCTAGAGATGACTCTAAGGACCGTCGCACTCACTCAGGACAGAAGAAGGCCGTGGGTAATTCATTGCTTATCCGCGTTTCTCTTGTGGTGTCTAGACAAGTGTGTCGAAGGCTAGTGGTTACTTAATTAGGCCCACTACTTATGTAGTGGAGAACCTCCCACTTACCTGGCACTTACCTGGCCACAGGAGAGACAAAGAGGTAGTGGAGGATTTATCTTGCGTCTTGTCTTCTGGCAGTTAGGAGCGGTCTAGAGATCTGACCTAGGCGACCCCTAGAATTAGGGTTTTGTGTGCTGCATTTGTTGTGTTGCATCATATTTTCAAAAATCCGTCCAATTTTCAAAACAAACACGGCATTCATTCATTCATTACCCCTAATTATAAGTCAACGCTGCCACTTGTACTAACCCTTTTTAGTACAAGATAGGCTAGATATGGGATTCTAGTGCCCGTTTAGTCCGCGTACCCTTTATCGACTCCGAAGTCGGTATTTCGCCATTTACTTCTTCTTTACCCACTACCACACCCACATCGATGGATCCACCTCCATCAAACTTCTTTAACCCTAATCTGCCACCGTCCGTTGGTGCGCAGAATCCACCCCGCATCTCTCTCCAAGAGAGGTGCTATCCACTGCGAGGTCCTCTTTCGACCTGCTTATCCATTCCACCAGCCAACGGGGATAATTTTGAAATTAAACCCAAATACATTAACCTTTTACCCAAATTCTACGGACTCGAGACTGAGGACGCTTACGTTTTCATTACCAAATTTGAAAACGTATGCGCAATGATGGGTACGTCACAACTTTCAGTGGATGCTATGTGTCTATGACTTCTTCCATTTACTTTGTGCGATATAGCCGAGAAGTGGCTATATAACACTACCGCACACTCTATCACGAATTGGGAAGAATTCGTAGCAGCACTCCTTAAGAAATTTTACCCAATGCAAAAGACAGCTCGAATCCGTAGCGAACTGAATCAATTTACCCAGCTCCCTACTGAACCATTTTCAAAATGCTTTGAACGTTTCAAGGATCTATTGGTTCAATATCCTCATCACGGCATCCCGAGATGGGATCTTTGCCGAATCATTTATGAGGGCATTAACCCAAACACTAAACAGAACCTTGAAAACATGTGTCAAGGTACTTTTATGACTAAGGACGATGGGGATGCTTGGAAATTTTTAGAAGAGTTCGCTGAAAAATCACTACAGTGGGAGAGTGGAACCCAACCATTGAATAGGGGTGGCGTACACCAAATAGATGTGTCCATAGGTGTTCGAGCTGAGATGGCAACAATGCAAAAGAAGCTCGACGCTATGGAACACAAATTTTCTATAGCCTCCCTAAACCCAATGTCGCTTCCCAAAACTGTATGCGGCTGCTGTTCTGATCCGTCTCATTTAACGGAAGAATGTCCATTAAACTCTGCGTTTCAAGGTCACGAGCATACAAATGCCGCATTTTAAAGACCTAGAAACGATCCATATTCTTCCACGTACAATCAGGGTTGGAGGAATCACCCGAATTTTGCTTGGAACCAACAACAATCTCATCAAAACACGGTTTCAAGTCAAAATAATTTCCAAAGGGCTCTTCCACCACAACAGCAACCACTTCAACTCACTCAGCATCCCTACCAGTCACAAAATTTCTAAAACCAGGTCAACACTCCTGCACAGTCTAATCCTATGCAGTTGTCCTGTTCTGACGAATTCTCTCAATTCACTCAAACCATGAAATCACTTTTGTCAAATTTCATTGAGGTTTCGGCTGAGGTTAGAACTTCCGTCAGTGAGATAAAGAAAAACTCAGCGTCCCAAGCTGAGAGTATCAGATCGATGGAAGCTGAAATCGCACGACTTAAAGCCGAGATCAGTGCGATAGAAAAAGGAAAACATCCTTCTCAACCCTTACAGAATCCTGGGCATTACAATGTAAATGCCGTCACAACGTTGAGATCAGGAAGAGTGTTGAACAATCATGTCGGGGAAGGAATTGATGATATTGAAAGTCCTATCAATAACACCCCGGCTGAGACCTTTCCTCACACACACACTTCGACTTCTGATCCTTGTTCATCTACCCCACCACCTTCTCGCGAGCCCATTCTCCATTTCCCACTAGACTCAACACCTCGGCCCAACCTTTATAGTTCTCCACAGACGGTCCCCACACCTCTTTTGGGATCTCGTCTACCCCTCTTCCTTCTCCTATGATGGACCCAGCGCTTATTGCGAAAGCACCTTACCCGAATCGGTTAAGGGGTAACAGAACGAGTCCTCATATGGAGAAAATTATGGAAATGTTCAAACAGGTTAACATCAACATCCCTCTCCTAGATGCGATTCAACAAGTCCCCGCTTATGCGAAAATTCTTAAGGACTTGTGCACTAGGAAGAGGAAGACTCAAGTGCCGAAGAAGGTCTTCATGTCTAATAATATTAGCACTGCTTTTATTCCCCAGCTACCAAAGAAACGAAAGGACCCAGGATGTCCTACAATATCGATTTCTATTAGGGGTAAAAACATAAATCGTGCTCTTTTAGACGTTGGCGCAAGTGTTAACCTACTTCCATATTCTGTATATGAGCAATTAGGGATTGGAGAGCTGAAACCTGCTCACTGCACTCTCCAAATGGCAGACCGTTCAATTACCAAACCAAGGGGTGAACTAGAGGATGTGTTGATAAAGGTCGGGGAATTTGTTTTCCCTGTAGATTTCATTGTACTTGATACACAGCCTGTAGCAAACCCCCGGGGCCAAATTCCGGTGATTCTGGGTCGTCCTTTCCTTACCACATCCAACGCTGTTATAAACTGTAGAAACGGTTCAATGAACTTATCATTTGGAAATATGACCATTGAACTAAACATCTACAAAGTTGGAAGTCAGCCATCAGAACCCTCTGCTCATATTCTAGATGTGTGCTCTGTCCACGAGATCGCTCCCGATAGTTGCGGAGATGAGGAACTTTGCTTTACCGATCTCGACGACATTACCACATCTCTGTTTGACTTTACACATGATCTTAGTGAGGACACTTTTCCTACACTTGAGTCCTGCACTCCTGACTTTTCTCCACCCGAGTCTGTATCTTTCACAGGCTCTGAGCTTTTTTGTAAATCCAAAAATCACTCAATGATCCCTCCTTCTATCATTTCTCCGCCTGAATTAGATCTCAAAATTTTACCTTCTCATCTTAAATATGCTTATTTAGGTGAGAAGGAGTCTTTACCGGTTATAATATCCGCTTCTCTAGCATTAGAGCAAGAGAATGCACTTTTATCGGTATTGAGATCTAACAAAGAGGCGTTTGGTTGGAGTATGGCGGACATCAAAGGGATTAGTCCTTTGATAGTTGAACATCATATACATGTGATGGATGATGCCAGACCAACCCGAGAACCACAGAGATGGCTGAATCCCGTCATGAAGGAAGCGGTAATGAAAGAGATCGTCAAATGCTTAGATAATGGTATTATATACCCCATCTCCGATAGCCAATGGGTGAGTCTTATACATGTCGTTCCTAAAAAATCCGGCATCACTGTTATAACCAATGAGGCAAATGAGTTGATTCAGACACGCGCCTAAAATGGGTGGCGTGTATGTATTGATTATAGAAAACTCAATGCTGCCACGAGGAAAGACCACTTTCCTCTACCATTCGTTGATCAAATGCTGGAACTCTTAGCAGGATGAGAATATTATTGTTTTATGGACGGATACTCAGGCTATAATCAGGTCCCCATCGCCAAAAAGGATCAAGATAAAACCACTTTTACCTTGTCCTTTTGGTACCTTTGCTTACAGTCGCATGCCCTTTGGGTTATGCAATGCTCCCGCTACCTTTCAGCGGTGTATGATGGGGATATTCTCTGATATGGTAGAGAATTTTCTGGAGATCTTTATGGATGATTTCTCGATTTTTGGAGACTCTTTTTCTGATTGCCTAGCGAATCTTGACACTGTTCTTACTCGTTGCAAAGAGAAGAACTTAACTTTGAACTGGGAAAAATGCCATTTCATGGTCCAAGAAGGAATTGTACTTGGACATGTCATTTCACAGAAAGGCATTGAGGTTGACAGAGCTAAGATAGATGTCATTGAAAACCTCCCTCATCCTAAAAGCGTCAAAGATATTCGATCTTTCCTTGGCCATGCAGGCTTTTATAGGAGATTCATTAAGGACTTTAGCAAAATTGCTAGACCTTTAACTCTTCTCCTGGCCAAGGATACGACCTTCCATTTTGACTCGGACTGTAAGACAGCTTTCGACTCACTTAAACACTCACTCACTTCAGCCCCCATTCTATCATCTCCAAATTGGGACTACCCCTTTGAGCTAATGTGTGACGCATCCGACTTTGCAGTAGGTGCGGTCTTAGGACAGCACATCGATAAGATGCCGCACGTGATATACTATGCAAGTAAGACCTTGAATGATTTACAAATCAATTATACAACCACCAAAAAAGAACTTTTAGCGGTTGTATTTGCATTAGAAAAATTCAGGCCTTACTTAATTGGCTCTCCTATAGTTGTGTACACTGACCATTCCGCCTTAAAACATCTTCTGGCTAAGAAAGATGCAAAAGGTCGACTAATACGTTGGATCTTTCTGTTACAAGAATTTGATCTTGTTATCAAAGATAAGAAAGGATGTGAAAATGTAGTAGCCGACCATCTTTCACGCATCTCTTCTTCCCCTGTGACCCTGCCGATCAATGATTCGTTTCCTGACGAACAACTCTTGAGCGTATCCAATGAACCTTGGTTCAGGGATATTGTGAACTATCTTGTCACGGGACTTACACCCAGCGATTGGTCAAAACAGGACAAATACCGCTTTCTATCCCAAGTAAAACACTTTTACTGGGATGATCCATACTTGTTTAAGTATTGTCCTGATCAGATCATTCGCCGGTATGTCCCGAAAGAAGAGTTCAAGAGTGTTCTTTCTTTTTGTCATGATCAGGCCTGTGGGGGTCACTTTGGTCCTAAAAAGACGGCGGAGAAGGTTTTGCAATGTGGATTTTATTGACCGACCTTATTCAAGGACGCATTTGACTATTGCAAAACCTGTACACAATGTCAGTACACGGGTATAATCTCCAAAAGAAATGAAATGCCTCAGCAACCCATTCTGATTGTTGAAATTTTCGATATTTGGGGTATTGATTTTATGGGTCCCTTTCCCAACTCCTTTGGGAATTTGTACATACTGCTGGTGGTTGATTATGTCTCAAAGTGGTTTGAAGCCATTCCATGTCGCACTAATGACAGGAAAGTTGTCATTAAGTTCTTGAAAGAGAATATCTTTTCGCGATTTGGACACCCACGCGCTATTATTAGCGATAATGGGACACATTTCTGCAACAGGTCTTTCAAGACTTTGATGCGGAAATACTCAATCAACCACCGACTTTCTACACCCTATCATCCCCAAACAAGCTGGCAGGCTGAAATCTCAAACAGACAAATCAAACTAATCCTGGAGAAGACTGTTGCTAAGAATAGAAAAGACTGGTCGACCAAACTGACGGATGCTCTTTGGGCATTCCGAACTGCATTTAAATCCGACCTAGGGATGTCTCCATATAGGATAGTGTTTGGGAAGGCATGTCATTTACCCGTCGAGATTGAGCATAAAGCATTGTGGGCTATTAAGGAAATAAATTTTGACCTAAACCAAGCCTGCAACTTTCGGAAGATGCAACTTAATGAGCTAAGCGAACTCCGTGATGAATCTTATGATAACGCTGTAATCATAAAGAATAGGACCAAGGTTTTTCATGATAAAAACATTTTGAGGAAAACATTTTCACAAGGTCAACAAGTCCTTCTTTATGATTCACGATTACACCTTCACGCGGGTAAGCTCCGATCTCGGTGGAAGGGACCTTTTGTTGTGTGGACTGTATACCCGCATGGGGCAGTAGAAGTAGAAAATGTTAAAAACGACAGCTTTTTCAAAGTGAATGGACATAGACTAAAACCGTATTTTTCCACTGACCCCACGGAGGAGCTCCTGTTCTTACAGGAGCCAGTTTATCTTGATTAAAATTCCTCCGTCTCACCTTCATGTCCAGTATATCATTGCATCATCTTTTGAATGGAGGTGAGTGAAAAGAGTAAGTTTGGGGAGGTTCTTCAGTTATATATGTTGCCCCCACTAATAATTCCTTCCAGACTTACAGGTTTTGTAGATATAGCTGTTGGCAACAGTGAGGACACTGTTGAAAACAAGTTTGGGGGAGGTTTGTGCTTATTTTTGCATCATTTGCATATCATTTGCATAAGCACAAAAAATTTCTTTAAAAACTTTTAAAAATTTAAAAATTTTCAAAATCTATAAAAATTTAAAAATTTTCAAAATATAAAAATATTTTAACATTTTTTGTACATAAATAAGATAATGAAAGTTTAGATAGTGAAAAATTACATCCATGAGATTAGAAAAATTTAAGAAAACCAAGAAAATTAGAAGTTTTCTTATACGAACTAGTAATAAGTAGTTATGAGCCGTTGTCCCAAGGGTTAGTAAGATGAAAGACGTCACTAATCTGAGGATAAAAATAAGTCTGAAAAATAGTCTCTATTCTGGAAGTCAAACATTTTGAACGTTGATACCCTGCTATTCGCACTTACACACGTCTTAAAGCCTGGGATAGTAGAGGATACCTTGAAATGCTCTTGTCTTAAAGCCAAAAGTATGAAGGAAAAAAAAAATGAAGAAAATATAAAATGGTGAGAAAAATGGACACTAGTTTTGTTATCACCAAGGGCAATAAAAAATATATAGCGAGGGTGCTTCTTCACCTAGTGCCCTAAGGCCAACTGGTCTGGGAGTCACTGCTATGCCCGAGGTGGTGCAAGACGAGAAAAATACACTAAGTAAGCAAGCACAGGAGTAATCGGTCGGTTAGTACCTCAAGAAGTATTAACGGTCGCATGAATGTGTGTGAGCAATCTCATATAAATATTCATTAATTAAAAAGTACTAAAGCTGATGGGCAAGAGTATGATAGCTTGAATTGAATTCTCCGGGTGTAGGGATGTCCTTTACACACACGTAGGGTTATATGATCGATGTTTGGAAAACAGATAGGAATGAAGAATAAGACGATGTTTTATTGAGGGAGGACGTGATTTCCGACATCTTTTCATGACTATTAAGATAGGGCTCATGACAACCGAAAAGCTAGCTTAGTTGGAAACCCTAATTTTCGAAGCTTTTCTTTTACAATTCTTTTCTTTAAATGTGATATTCATGATCTTCCTTTTATTATTGGATTTTGTGGGTGCAATCCGCTGAAAACCCTCAGGAGACAACACTCCTCCTACTAGGGACACCTAGAGGTTTAAAGGCTTGTTGCACGTGCTCAGTGCAATCGTGTTGCCTACGAAAGTGTGCTAATTAGTTTTTCTCATTCTTTATTTTCTCCTTCTTTTTAATAAAATAGTTCGCTCGAGACGATCGAAAATAAGTTTGGGGGAATTTGATCGGTCGAAAATACTGCATCTTTTAACCAGCAATTTCCCAATCATTTGCATTCATATAGAAGTGCTCGGCATTCATATATCACATATTAGCAAATCAGTTGTTAAATATCAGATTGCATGTGTTAGACTCTAAAACCAGCACTATAAAGGAAATTGATTGCATTTCATGGCATCGCATCATCCCTATATTGTGCAACACTTGTCTTGAGAAATTGTGCAGGAAAATCCAAACAAAAGCCAAAAGAAGCTGAAAAAAATACGCCAACTCAAAGGCTAAAGATCTGGTAGCAATCCAAAGGGAAAAATACAATTCAACATATCAGATAAAGCCCAAAACATCAGCCTAAAGAAGCAACAGAGAGCCTAAACCCCAAGGCCCAAAGAGAGCCGCGGATCCGCGGCGGGAGCCTGCTTGCGCCGCGGATCCGCGGCGGCCTAGCCACGCCAGCACTCCAATTTTGCTTCATTACACCTATCTCAGTGGTTACAGCTCAGAAATGTACTTCAAATTCCAGAAGACTCCAGAAGCTTCTGCCAGTTCAGCAAACTAGGGTTTCTAAGCTTAAATAATCCTAGCTTAAAACCTAAGCTAAGCTCCTAACTAACTTGCAACAAATTTTTGGAGGGAATTGTAATTTCAAATCCTAGATCTAGGGTTTTGGGAAGTCTATAAATAGAAGTCTAGACCTAGGGTTAGAGAGGCATCTAGATATCTCATAAGAAAATCTCTACTTCTTCAATCTCTAATCATTAGTTCAATTCTTCATCTTCTTCTACAAGTCTAGTGACAAGACTTGTGCGAAACCCTAACCCTAATTCCAATCAAAATTCAAGATTCTGAGTACCAAATCAAGCAAGAAGCCCTTCAACCTTTTAGGAGCGGAGCCGATCTTCAACAGAGCAAGTGGTCCAAGCCGATCCGTGACTCACGGAGACAAGCGAAGCCAAATCGACAATCAAGTTCGTCCTCTTGTACTTCTTGAGCGACTGTAATGAAATTATTGATATAAATAAAAGGTGAAATTCTTTAATCTTGTTTTCTTTAAATTCTTGCATCATGATTCGATCTCAATTTGTAATTGTAGTTCTTGTTGTGATGTTTGAGTAAAACTCCGCTCGTCGAGGAGTCGAGACGATCATTATAATGATGATGTAACAAATCTTAAAACGATTCTTGAGTCCTACGAGTTTTGTAAACCCTAGCAAGTTCAAGAATCGATGACCTAGTTTCGTTGCGATGCTTTCTTCAATGTTATCGCTCGAAATTAGGGATCTACGATCGTTTCTTGAATTTACTAGAGGCTAGAATGTGAATGATATCAACGAAAGAACAAGGGATAAAAGATGAAACCCTAGTTTCATTAGAAATTCCTAATTCTCGTCGATCATCATCAATCTAGTATCAACTCATCGAAGGATAAGAATACGACATCTAGAGATTACATCACATCTATAGATCCGATCGATTCCTACGAGCCTTATTAAGATTCTTGATATTTGGTTGGAAAAATCATCGAAACTCGATTCTCGATTGTTTATCATTTTCTTGATTCTTGATTAGAATAGTTACACTTGAATCCATCGATAAAATCTTCAATCATGTTTTGTTTTGTTTTCTATTAACTTTTCAATTCGAACAAATCAAACATACAAACGAATCGCACAATCCTAGTGGACGATCCGCACTCGCTTACGATCTACAACTGACACCGTAGTTGATTGCGGTCAAATAATTTTTGGTTGTGATTTCTATACAATTTTCTAAATACTACACAATCCGAAATCGTATTCAATCATTGCACATCATGTTCGGTATATAATAGCACTCATTCAGAATCAGTGTATTACTACTTGGTAATACAAGGTGAAATTCGCTAACTTCTTTGGCTGCAATACTTGCACCATTCCCTACTTGAACGGAATGATCACCCTTTCCCAGTTCTCTACCTTTACGTACCCACGTAACTATTTACATATGTGGAATCCCGATCCGGTATATAATACCCAGGACGTAAGGTGAACTGAGAAACAGTTCTCAATAACTAACACACCCAAAGAAGATGCATCAACATGCATGTTCTTTGTTTGGGTGGTATGAGAATCCAGATATTCTCCTGTTTCCTGTTCAGTCTTATAACTCTTATAAGAAAGAACGGGGCCAACGATCCCTTGCTCAGTATAATTAGTGGGTTCAGTCAATCCATCCATTTTATTATCTTGATTAAGTCCTGACATGGTCACTACCTGGAGAGAGAGAGAAGGAAATACTTTAGCGTATGCTCTTGCAAGATTAGATTGGTTATTATCTTATCTAAACAGGATGTCTCCAACTGTTTTTATCAAATCTTTCTTCAAAACCTAAAAGGTAAGATTAGCCGGGATTAATTACACCCTACAATTTCGTCAATCTTTTAGCCAGATCAGTGTCGGTACTTGAGGGAGGTTCCCCGTACTTTCGCACGGACCTAATTAAAATAAACCTCGTCTTCCCTGAGGCATAACCCCGTTGACACCTTTCTAGACACCTACTTGATCGGCTAATTGTCCTGTGTAAAATTCTCCCAGGAGTAACTCTTATTCGTAGTGGGTATCGGGATCCAACTATCTCATTGGAGGTATGCAATCTTATTGCAAATTTGAACACTTGAAATTCCCGATAATGCTTTTACCCCTAGCGTGCTATGACCTTGAAGCATGCCAAACAACCCATAGTCCGCTAGTCAAGTTCAACCCGTACATTTCGTGATTGAATTAAACCTACCCGTATGACCCTTGACGCATGCCAAACAACGCCGTACGAATACCCTAATCCAATCGCATCTCATGCTACAGATAAGTAATAATCTGCTACCGTACACTACGCCTTGACGCATGCCAAACTACCGCAGCACGAATACTAAATATCACTTATCTGAAATGTCGGAGGGCTACGCAGGTTTTCAGAAAACCATGAGCGTAATGAACTTGATATTGTCATAGAATCAAGTGGTTTATGAAAAAGGAGTGTTTTTGAGGCTTTTCTAGTTTCGCTAAAGAGGTCACTCCCGGTGAAGGGATCTCGGCTCTTTCCCCATCGAATAAGGTGCAGGATATATCATATATACCGCTGTGCAAAGCAAGAACTATAGAAGCTGTCAAAAACTAAACCGCGAGTTTGTAGCATCTGCCAGTTTCACTAAAGAGGTCACTCCTGGTGAAGGGATCTCAGCACTTTCCCCATTGAATAAGGTGCAGGGTATATCATATATACCGCTATGCAAAGCAAAACTGTAGCTACCCTTTTTATAAAGTTTTGATTCTACAACATATTTTAGGTTTATTTTCTTTTTATTAATCTCATTAATAAATCCCATCAGCTTATGCTTCCTAAGCATCACAGAAGAAACTAAAGTAGTAATATTTATATATCAGCATATATATATATATATATATAGTATAAGCATTCGTCTCAGACAGTAATATGATCTCATCACAGAACATTGCAGCAGAAGAACATATATGAAATAATGGATATACTAGGATGTCCGTGTTTTTAATACGAGCCGGTATAAAACACAGATTCCACGGTCGCGATGAATAGCCAAACCCACATCCCTAGACCCCTACGAGAGCGGCAAGTAACACTGTCAATTCTAGGGTTAGGAGACCCGGTCTCGACTCCTCGAGATGGCCTCCCACTAGACCCTAGAACCCGGTTACTTGTGCTCCCATCCTTGGGTCTACCTAATGCGGAAAAGTAAATAATATACACTGGTGACATCATCCTCATCCCGGAAGTGCCCCAATAAAAGAATATTACATACAAATGAATTTTACATGAATGAAAATAAAAACCGTCATCTCACATAAAACCCCCGGCTATTCATAACACGACGATCCAATACAACATATCACAGCAACTCATAATATCTCATATCATCAACGTAAGTAAGTATGCGTATACCGATTATCGTTGATGTATAGCAACGAAGCCGGCGATACACCACATACTACGCTTACGGTCACAGAAAAGAAAGTGTAAAACTACAACATTTGGAATCCACAATCTCTTTAGACAACGTAAATCCGAAATATCACATACTTCGCATTTCATGCCTAACTATATGAATTCCAAATATTGTATCACATTCCAGATAAATAGACAGTATTAAACTTTCCGATCGAATAATCAAATATCCAAGATTTCCTAAATAGCTCAACACTTGAGCTGAGTTCAAAAAGTCCCAGAATACGTCACAGTACCAATGGTCCAACCGTAGAAGGGTCAAGCCAACGCCTCACATGTGGCACGTCGTACTGCCCCAAACCCTAAGGTTTAGAGGCAGTTCAGACGGTCACATAATCAAGTTATGGTTTGTGTTCTTCTAGAGGGTCCATCGCGTTACTTGCACGTTTTTCTGAAAGATTTAAACCCAAGAAAAATTCAACACTTGAAAGTTTTTCGTGCCGGGAAGAAATGAGTTAATGATATCCGTTCGAACATTTTAACAGTTTCTAAATATCTGGAAAACATAACGAAATTAAATTTTCCGATCGAATCAACGAATACAAAATAAACCCCAGAACACTCAACACTTGAGTCAGATTAAAAATACCCAGAAAAATACTTAATCACCTACGGATATAACAATGGCAAAACGAGTCAATAAGTCTTCTGTACGACCGCGAATCCGCGGCAGAGACAAGGTATTGCCGCGGTTCCGCGGTGGTTTGTACGGCTTATTGCCTCGTTTTTCACAGTGATGCTTATATTTCCATGCTGGTATTTTTAGGTATTTTTAATTCAGAAAAAATCAAATTTTTAAAAAATGTCTAGAGAGTGGTTCAAATCGTCGTTTCGGGGTTCGATCGGAGTTTTAACTTCGTATACACGTCGCCTAATGCTCTAGCTAGGATCTGATACTACTGTAGGGTTCCTAGGCACACTTTTGAGGGTTCATAAGGTATCAACCATAACCGAATAAATTTTTAGACGTGCCGAACGATTCAAAGCCGGGATCTATGCTAGATTATTAGGGTTTTACATGCAAGTAAACATCTTTCTACTAAGTGCGAGGGATTACAACCTTTGTAGTCCGCTCCTTCGCTTCATAAGCTCCGAATAGAAGTCCCTTCGCCGTGATCCATGATCTCCCAGACTCAAGAGAGGCTCCACGACTCGAACGATCCATGCTAGCTTGTAGTGTTCCTTTTCTCCGATGATCTACGTCGAAATTTCTATAACTCAAGCTTTCTCACTCTAATGAGGTAAACACCCTAATCTAATTGGCTAGATTAGATGAGGATGATGGAGTAGTATTTATGCTTTCTTTTTATATCAAATTCTCACATGAAAACATCACAAAAGGAAAACCTAGTAAGCTTTCTCAAAGCTCAAGGTTGAAGATGAAGATCAAAAATGAGTTAAACCTTTTGTGATGAATAATGAAATGAATATATGATTAATAATGGAACCATGGTTAAGGATGACAAGGACAACCCTTGTAGAGAATTAACTAGGGCTAGGGTTTGGTTGGGTTAAATAATGAGTCATAAGAAAATATCGACCATAATATCTAACTCATGACAAAAGAAATTCCTTCTAGAAGGTGCAAGAAGAAACTAACCCAAATCAAACCCTAACCTTGTTTAATCTCCACTAAACATGTATCATCATTAATCATATCATGTTACAATAATATATATCACATATATATTATATATTTGTAACAAAAGAAAATAATACAATTAACATATATCTCATATATATCAATGTATTACCCGGTGAGAAAATGAAATAATAAAGCGAGCCAATATTAGATAATGTAATACAATATATCATATATATTATTATACATTAAATCATCGAATCAACACTTGATTCGACAATCCGGCTATATCGAATATAACCGACTAATATATCATGTACTGATTCATCGAATCAACACTTGATCCGATGACCCGGCTCATATCTAAATATCGCGAGAATATAATACGGTATCTCATATCGCATTATCCTTGGTCCTGCACATATCACATATGTGCCCCTACTCCGTTTTTCCTGAGTCAAGAAACCTCTGTGTAGGACTCTAAAGAATCGTCAATATGCCGGTAGAAGGTGATGATCAAATCAAACACCCACAAGCTGCAAGCGGTCAGCTAAACGTAACAGCCACCCAGGTATTGAGCGATTAGAAGATCTACAAGCTAGCATGTCCATTTTCCTGTGAATCCAATCAGTAACACTCCCGTACAGTCCGGTCTCTTCGTCTGATATGTCGCATATCAAGTCTAGGGGTGGTATACGTCAGACCCCAGTAACAGATAAGTCGTGTCGATGTAAGGCTCATAACGGGTCGAAAAACTACTGGTAACACTTACCAGTAAATCTCTATATCAGCCCTGGCCAGGGACTTTCAGTTATAGCCAATCGAACACAGCACAACATCAACTCCCTATACCGGGAGAGACGAATCCCCTCCTATCGCTCATTGCCTCCATGTGATTCGGGGCTGCACCCAAAAGCCACCGTTTTGCATGCCCTCTTGGACGTGGTAAGGTGTGAATCAAAGCACAATGGGAATCACACAAGACTCTATGACGATCTCGGGTCTACAGACTACCCTGTACCAGTGTTACCGGAGAACTGCCATCTGACGTGTGGTATATCACCATCTGGGAGTTCTCGGCGAGTCTGTCCAGTGTACCCAGTCTCCACTGAGCACCCGTACACCATCCTTAATGTCAAAACACCGATGGATATGGGATCATCCATCGCCCATCATATGGGTCAAGATGCGTATACGCTAGTCTGCTCTGGTGTATCGATGCCCTGTCTCGATATACCGTCGATTAGGAACAGTTATAGGATGTACTCATCGACTACCATGGCCCCATTAGTATGTTCTCATCAAAGTCACAGTAGTCGAGTACAGATCCTAAGGGCTTTATCAACATATGAGAGTAACACAGTAAACAATATATAAGTCAACATGTTAAGATAAAGTGAAACCAAATAGCGTACTATCATGTCGATCAAGAAAGTCCTCTCTATATATATCCAAGCATCCATTATAATATACATCATATGTACAACAATGGCCTCTAGGGCATATACATAACAAACACAGATAAGCACTAGTTAGCAACCGTACACTACACCTTGACACATGCCAAACTACCGCAGCACGTATACTAAGTTGTACTTATCTGAAATGATGGAGGGCTACGCAGGTTTTTAAGAAAACCATGAGCGTAATGAACTTGATATCATTGTAGAATCGAGTGATTTTAAATGGAGTGTTTTTTAGGCATTTACTAGTTTCGCTAAAGAGGTCACTCCCGATGAAGGGATCGTCGGCTCTTTCCTTATCGAATAAGGAGCAGGATATTTCACAAATATCACTATGCAAAGAAAAAACTATAAAAACAATCAAAAGACAAACAGAGTTTGTAGCATCTGCCAGTTTCGCTAAAGAGGTCACTCCCGCTGAAGGGATCTCGGCTCTTTCCTTATCGA
Source organism: Agapanthus africanus (assembly GCA_030015575.1). NCBI lineage: Eukaryota > Viridiplantae > Streptophyta > Magnoliopsida > Asparagales > Amaryllidaceae > Agapanthus > Agapanthus africanus. The sequence continues at coordinate 499,161,607 of CM057344.1, read as the reverse complement.
ATAAGGTGCTGGATGTTCTACAAGGGACACCGCTATGCAAAGCAAGAACTAGAGCTACCAGTTTTTAAACAAGTTTCTACAACATCTTTAGGTTTCTTTTAGTTTCATTAATCTCATTAATAAAGTCCCATTTTATTATGTTTCACAAGCATCACATTTGAAAAAAAATCTGCAATATAACATATATCTCATATATATAATATAAACATTCGTTTCATGCAGTAATATGATCTCATCACAGAACATTGCAGTAGAAGAAAATATATGAAATATTGGATATACTAGGAGGTCCGTGTTTTTAATACGAGCCTGTATAAAACACGGATTCCACGGTCACGATGAATAGCCAAACCCACATCCCTAGACCCCTACAAGAGCGGGAAGCAACACCGCCAATTCTAGAGTTAGGATACCCGGTCTCGACTCCTCGAGATGGTATCCCACTGGACCATAGAACCCGGTTACTTGTGCTCCCCACCTTGGGTCTACCTAATGCGGAAAAGTAAATAATATACAATGGTGACATCATCCTCATCCCGGAAGTTCCCCAATAAAAGAATATTACATACAAATGAATTTTACATGAATGAAAATAAAATCCTCATCTCACATAAAACCCCCGGCTATTCAGAACGCGATGATCCAATATAACATATCACAGCAACTCATAATATCTCATATCATCAACGTAAGCAAGCATGCGTATCCCGATTGTCGTTGATGTATAGCAACGAAGCCGGAGATACACCACATACTATGCTTACGGTCGCAGAAAAGAAAGTGTAAAACTACAACAGTTGGAATCCGCAACTTCCTTAGACATCTCATGCCTAACCAAATGAATTCCTTAGACATCGCATGCCTATCCATTATAAACCCCGCATTTTAGTCTCATTATCGAAAACTCTTTTCAATATCAAGTCGGGCAATTCAACAAGATTCCCAACATCCTGATCGAATGCTCGTCGCAAACTTTAGTAAACGGCCGCACCCCCGGATGCCGTCGACGAAGTGCACTAAGGCGGAACACCGCTGCCGCGATCACCTGAACGGATGCTTTTTGCGACGGGGTTCTCCTACAGTCACTTGGTCGGGGCTATGGGGCGTGGCCGTCTATTAAGTTTACCCGGCAAGTATCCGCGTACGCTACGTGATTGCCACGCACTTTTGATCGCATCAAAATCCCATGGCAACCGATCATCTGCGACTGAACTGCTTGATTTATAACATTCAAATTAGTTATCTCATAACTACATGTGGATTCCAAATATTGTATCGCGTTCTAGATAAATAGACAATGTTAAACTTTCCGATCGAATAAACAAACACCCAAGATTTTCCAAATAGTTCTCAACACTTGAAATTAGTTTTAAAACATCCATCACATTCCACAGTACCAATGTTCCAGTCGTAGAAAGGTTAAGCCAACGCCTCACATGTGGCAACGCCGGACTGCCCCAAACCCTAAGGTTTAGAGGCGGTTCAGATGGTCACATAATCGAGTTAAGGTTTGTGTTCTTCTAGAGGGTCCACCGCGTTACTTGCACGACTTAGAACGTTCTTAAACTACAGAAAAATCCAACACATGGAAATTTTCCGGATCGGGGAAAAAGTGAGTTATTGATATCCGTTCGAACTTTTTAACACGTTCTAAAAATTACCCGGACAAAATAAACGAAGTTATACTTTCCGATCGAATCAACGAGCTCCCAATACAACCCACAAAACTCAACACTTGAGTAAATTAAAAAATACCCAGAAGAATCAGGAAATTCGTACGGAAGTTACTGTGGAAACAAAACACCATAATCGCACTGTAGCGCCGCGGATCCGCCGCGCAGGGCTTGGTCCTGCCGGGGTTCCGCGGCACTATAAGCGTATTAATGGGTCGTGTTTCACATATATCCTTAGAATTCCCTGCTGATTTTTCTGAGTATTTTTAATATGAAAAAATCAACATTTTTGAAAAATTTCCAGAAACTAGGGTTTTACGAGTATTCAGAGTTCGATCGGACTTTAAACTTCGTCTAGACTTCGCCTAGAGCTCTAGCTTGGCTCTAATACCACTATAGGGTTACTAGGCACACGTACAAGTGTCTATAAGACATCAACCATGCCTAAAATTTAGCCGTGCTGAACAACCCTAAACCAAGATCTTAGACTAGAGATTAGGCGAAACAAAGCATGTTAAACACTTTAACACTAAGAGTTTGGGATTACAACCTTTATAGTCCGTTCCTTTACTTCTAAAGCTCCGTGTTGAGGTCCCTTCGCTACGATCATCGAGTATCCGGACTCTCGAAAAGCTCCACGAAGAGAAAGATGCAAGCTTGCTTCCGATCTTCAATAACTAAGATGATCTACCTTGAATTTTCTTTAACACAAGCTCTCACTCACTAAATGAAGTGAACACCTTAATCTAAATGGCTAGGATAGATTAGGATGATGAAGTAGTATTTTAGCTCTCATTTTTTTTCTATTTCTCACTCATTTTCATCACCTTTGATAAAGCTAGAAAGGTTTTCCATGAAAGAAGAAGAAGGTAGAAGAAGATCTTTTCTTTTTGTGATGACTAATGAAAACCATAGTATGGTTAGAATTGCAACCATGGGTTAAGTATGAAGACTTAACCCATGTAGATATTTAACTAGGGTAAAGGGTTGGGTTGGGTTAAGGAAATATCATAAAATATCACAAGTCAAAGTCAAAGCTTCAAAAAGCTTCTTGAAAGCTTCAAGAAGCTTCATGAAAGCTTCTTGAAGACTTAACCCTAATCCAAACCCTAACCTCAATTAAACACCACAAAACATGTTTCCTTTATAACCATAACATGTTACAATATTATATATCACATATACAATATTTATTGTAACAAAAAAAAATAATATAGTTAACATATATTGCATATATATCAATGTATTACCTGAGTGAGAAAAGGAATCAATAAGTGAGCAAATATTAGTTAATGTAATTTAATTTATCAAATATATAATTATACATTAAATTATCAAATCAACACTTGATCCGATAATCCGGCTATTTCCGAAATAACCGACTAATATAATCTGTATCAATTCATCGAATCAACACTTGATCCGATGACCCAGCTATATCTCATATACCCGGCCGATATCTCATATCGTGAGAATCTAATACGGTATCACATACGTGTATTGCTCTCGGTCCCGCACATATTGTTAGTGTATATGCCTTAGAGGCCATTACTGTATCATACTAGTTTGTATATTACTTAATGGAAGCTTGGGATATTCACCTTGTATAGACAATCTTGCTCAATATAGTAGTATGCTACTTTGTTTGTTTCTACTTTAATGTGTACATGTGTTTATTTTAGTATACCACCATTACACATTAGTGGAGCCCTTAGGATCTTTGCTTGATTACCAGCATTGTGATGGCAGTCACACTAGTAGGGGCTGGGTAATCTATAAGCACATCCTTATGCAGGTCCCTAGTCGCAGGACTATCGAGACAGGGCATCGATACTCCGGAGTAGACTAGCGTATGCGCTTCCTATCCCAGTGTGGGAGACGGTCTGTCCCACAGCCGTCAGTACGTCGTACTTGAGATAGTATGCGGGTGCTCGTTAGGTTACGAGTACATTGGACAGGACTCATCGGGAACTGTTGGTTGGTACTATACCTATCGTCAGTTATCAGTTCCTAGGTGACATGAGTACAGCTTACTCCGCTGTCTTGACTCTGTCACTTCGCCTCGAATGTGTTCCCACTGTACTTAGATTACTACCCTACCACGGCTCAAAGGAGACGTGCAAACAGGTAGTAGTTAGGTGCAGTCTCGAAGCACTTGGAGGCAGTGACGGTTAGACAGGATTCGTCTCTCCCGGTATTGGGGGTTGACATCGCGCTGTGTCTAGGAGAGCCATTACATGAGTAGTCCCTGGCCAGGGCAAGCGAGATAGGTTTCCAGTGTTATCTCAGGGTGTTCTGGGCTTCACTCCGACACGACTTATACCGCTATTAGGGGACTGACGTTCACCGCTCCCTAGGCCCGCCATGCGATGTATCAGATGAACAGACCGGACTGTGCGGAGATTGTCACATTCAGGCTCAGTAGGAGTTCAGATGGGTTTCACCTCGTCAGTCTTCTTGTCGGCATCTACCTGGGGACCGTTACGCACAGCTAGTGCCGCTTGCGGTCTGTGGTTAAACCCACTGCCAGTGTAGTGTCGAGTCTTTAGAGTCCGACACAGAAAGCTATTCTCCTTAAGGCAAAAGAGTAGAGGTCGCATGGCTTTGCGACAGGTCGCATGGTTTTGCGATAGGGTTCGGTCACATTCGTGCACTTGTGCACGTACAGTGTCCGGATAGTTAACACTAGAGGGCTTTTGTTTAAGCCAGATCCTAGTGTACATTTTGGGATTGGTTTTATCTCGTTTGTATTCGTGTTCCTCGGAACGCGGATGCGGGTGTGTATGCACAGTTGACAGAGATAAAGAGGCAGAGGATTCTCATTGGGGTTGTTGACCGTTGACTGTTGACTGTTGACTGTTGACTTTTGACTAAACCCTAATGGGAATAAGATATATGATTAACAATAATATTAATTAAGTATTATAGTGACATGGTTGTTGAGGGGTTGACTTTGTTGACTTGTTGACTTTGTTGACCGGTTGACTAGGTTGGACTAGTTGACCATCATCATGACAATGGCTATCATTCCATGGCAAAGACTTTTGCTTTCTTGTTTATTTATGCAAAATAAGTGCATGAAATGATATAGCCATTTTGACTTAAACCATCACACAATACTTGATTACTATTTTTGTTATGATGGTTTTGGATTATGAGCGGTTGGATGGCAAAAGACTCTCTCATTCTCTCATTTCATTTCTCTCTCTTGCCATCACTTGCTCAAGCTCTCCCTCTTCCTCTTGCTCTCTCTAGCTCAAGGCAAACCATTCTCATGTGTTGAGACTCATTGCCTTAGAGATAAAAATACACCAAAACAATCCTCTACTCATTCTAGTTCATAAGGCCTAGCAAGCCAAGTGTTCTAGTTTCGTCAAAGTTCGAAGAAGAAACCAAAGGTAGAAGCTTTCAGGTGGATCCATCTTTACGCAAGGAGACGACGAGGTGAGGCCGATCCGTGCACCGGGAGGAGTTGAAGACGAAGGAGTTCAAGAAAGGTATAGCCCCCTAACCAAGTAGGCAAAACTCAAGTTAGGTTGTTAGTTAGTTGTTTAACAAAGATCCGTATTTGGAGTCCATGTTACCACCCTCTTGAAAATCGTTTTTCACCACTTCCGCAACCCCGTATGTACCGGGGAAGGGTAGCATGGACTTATAGTGGTATCAGAGCCTAGTTAAACACTATCTAACATGTTAGCAAAGTAACTAGAAATTCGATCGGAGAAAAAGTCACGAAACGAACCCGAAAAATCAAGTTTCTGTCGATTCTGTATTCTGTTCAAAAATTGAAAAATCATACATCAAAAATCGACTCAGGCTTTTTACAAAACACGCAAGAAAATTGGTCCAACGAACCGGTCAAGTCGCCGCGGAAACGCTGCCGGAGCATGCTCCCGCCGCGGTTCCGCGGCCGAGTTGACTCGGTCGTGGCACAATTTTGCTGCAGTGTGTTTCTGGGGTTGTTTTGGGATTTTTACAATATGTCTTTTCTGCCCAGATTTTCCAGAAAGAAAAATTAGCTTTTGGGGCTTGAAAATCCATATTTTGATCAAACTTCTAAAACACTAAAGCTAACGGGTTTATATCTGTGATGTGTTATATGTATTGAACGTCCGCTAATCGCTATACGTCGATTAGTGGGGGTTATACATATCTGTGATCTGTAATGTTGATGGTATGTGTATATGAATTCATTGGATTGTCGCGGATGAATAGCCGGGGGTTGTGAGATGAGAGTTTTCTTTTATCTTTCAATTCATGTAATATGTAAATTGATGTAATATTATTTTTGGCCACACAACCGGGTCGGGGTTGTAGCCGTCATTGTATAATTTATTTTTATTATTTTTGCTCCTAGGATAGACCCAAGGTGGGGTGCACAAACTACCGGGTATCTCGAAGTGCCGAGTGGCCTACTGACATCGTTGAGGGAGGTTGCTCCACTTCGGATATTTGGCGGGTAGTTTGCCGCACCTGTAGGGGTCTAGGGTGGGGTATTGGCTATTCATTGCGACCGTGTAATCCGCATTTCGTTACAGGCTCGTACGAATTGCGGATTCCTAGTATATCCAATGTGTTCATCTGTGATCTGAAATGGCTATCATTGCAATATATCTATATATGATATTATTTAGGCGTTGCTTATGTTTTTCAGCCGCGCTAGCCTAGCCCCCGCTCTGTCGTTAGTTAAGTAACCTAACGGGTAATGACGGGGCCCCGTGGCGAATGCGAATGGCATAAGCGTACGTCATATTTTGGTAGTTTTCTGCAATGGTAGGATTAAATGATGTGACGCATTAAAAGAACTAATGCAAGAAAAATAAACCAAGTAAAAGTCGTTGGAACACTTTCAAAACCACTCGGTTTCTTTTCAAAATAACTTTAAACGCGAAGCTTAAGCCACTCCTTTTAAAAGCTATCTCGTTCCATCGATTATATCAAGTTCACTACGTTCACGGATTCGCCAAAACCATTCGTAGCCCTACGTCGTTTCACATGGATGGTCAATAGTATTCAAGCTATGTTTGTTGGCCAAAGTCAAGGCATAGTGATTGGTAGCTATTGGGTATTCATGTGCAGCATAGATAGATGTGTTGGTTTGGGGCAGTCGTTCTACCTTATTGGCCAAAGTCAAGGGTATGTGCAGGTGGGCTCAAATTAACCTGGAGAATGACGGGTAGAACTTGACATGTGACTTATGATTTGTTGGCCAAAGTCAAGGTCATAAGAGCATGGGGCAAAAATCCACATCGGGAGTTTCATAAGAACTGAAACTTGCTAACGCTGCATACCATTTGGAGTGTGATGATTCTTATAGGATTCCTTCTGTTTTGTCACGCAATGATATTTGGATCCCGATCCTACTGTGAGTATATGCTACTTCTCGGGAAATTTCTCACTTAACGATCAATGCTATAAACCAAGTAGGTGTCTAGAAAGGTGTTAGCGGGGCTACGCCCCCAGGGAAAAGAGGTTCTTAAATTAAGGAACTTCGCGAAAGCGTTGGAAAACCTCCCTCGAAGTACCGACACCAGCCTGGCCGAACGGTTAAGCAAGTATTGTACGGTGAGATTCATCATGACTAATTCTTTCTTTTTGGTTTGAGGAGGGATTCGAGAGACGGTGGGAGCCATCCTGTTTAGACAAATTAAAAACCACTCTAAACTTGCAAGAGCATCATGCTAAAGTGTTTCATCTCTCTGTCCTAATTGCAGCGACCAAACATCATGACCGGACTTAAGTTATTACTAGATAAAAACATACTGACAGGGCCAAACTACAAAGACTGGCTCAGGAATGTCAAAATGGCAATTACTTATGACAAGTTGGGGTATCTCCTTACTACCAATGCTCCCTCTGTCCCAGGTCCCAAAACCAGCGTCGCGGATAAGGAAATCCATAAGACCTGGGAAATCGATTGCGCGAAGGCCAAGTGCCTCGTGCTTGCCTCTATGGACAACGAACATCAGAGGAGGCACGAGAATATGGACCTCGAATCAATATTTCTCCATACAAAAGAACTGTATGGAGAGCAATCTCGTATCGCAAGATACGAAGTGTCGAAGAAGCTATTTTCAGCAAGGTTGGCCATCGGATCATCGGTAGCGGAACACGTGCTTAAGATGATTGGCTTCATTGAGGAGCTCGCAAACCTTGGGACCACATTTGAGAATGAGCTCTATACGGACTTAATTCTTCAGTCCCTTCCTTCCACTTACGCCCAGTTCATCCTGAATTTCAACTTGCAAGAAAAAGAAGTTGAACTTTCAGAGCTCCTCAACATGCTGAGGAGTGCAGAAAGCACCCTACAGAAAGGTAGGGAAACATCCACTTTGTTTGTAGGAGGATCTTCCTCTTCTAGGTCCAAGGCGAAAGCCAAGGGAAAGAAGAAGAAAGCCCCCGCCAAACCAATGGCCGGTGTTAGTAAAGTGGATACGAAGGGAAAGACAAAAGCAACAAAGGTAGCGGGAAAGCTTGTGGATAAGGAAGAATGCTTTTACTGTCACAAGAGTAGACACTGGAAGAAAGATTGCAGGGCTTGGAAAGCCAGAACACAGGATCTGAAGCATGTTGCGGCTTCAGCTTCAGGTGTGTATGTTATTGAAAACTGTCTATCAATAAACTCTACTTCCTGGGTATTGGATACCGGATCATGATCTCATATTTGTAATTCTTTGTAGGCGTTGAGAAACTGTAGGGTTTTGAAGGCAGGTGACATGACCCTCAAAGTTGCAAACGGAGCTAGCATGGATGCTAAGGCCGTTGGGATTGTCAGATGGACACGTTTTGGTTTTGCGTAATTGCTATTTTGTACCCAATGCAACTTGTAATATCATTTCTGTATCTTTATTATCTAAAGAAGGTTATGAATTTGCATTTGTAATTAATGTTGTAAACATTCACCTTAATCAAGTTCTGATTGGGTCAGTTACATTAAGCAATGGTATATAGGTATTAAACCAACCACAAATTTTCAATATCCAGAATACACACAAAAGAAGGTCTCCGGAAATAAATCAGTCTTTCTTATGGCATTGTAGACTGGGTCACATCAATGAGAGAAGGTTGACGAAGTTACATACAGAAGAATATTTGAATCCGTTCGAATATCAATCGTATGCCACTTATTAATCCTATCTCAAAGGAAAGATGACAAAGACTCCGTTCACTGGACACGGAGTAAGAGCGAGCGAGCTCTTGGGACTCATACACAGCGACGTGTGCGTTCCAATGTCTACAAATGCACGAAGCGGTTATTCTTACTTCATTACTTTTACGGATGACTTTTCAAGGTACGGTTATGTCTTCTTAAGGAAACATATGTCCGAAGCCTTTGGAAAATTCCAGGAATATAAGAATGAAGTAGAAAAACAAACCGGAAAAAGTATCAAGACACTAAGATCGGATCGAGGTGGTGAATACTTGAGTGCCGAGTTCCTGGACTATTTAAAAGAGAACGGAATTCTCTCTCAGCTAACTCCTCCATACACTCCGCAACATAACGGTGTATCGGAGAGAGGGAACCGGACCCTATTGGATATGGTACGTTCCATGATGAGTAACACTGAGTTACCACGATCATTCTGGGGATATGCACCAGAATCAGCTGCATACCTTTTGAACCGAGTTCCAACTAAGACTGTGCCTACCACACCATATGAGATATGGAGTGGGAAGAAACCCTATCTTCAATATCTGAAGATCTGGGGATGTCCGGCTTTTGTCAAAAAGCAGTATGCGGACAAACTCAAGGCATGCTCAGTACAGTGCAAGTTTGTGGGATATCCAAAGGACTCTAAGGGATATTTCTTCTATTGCGAAGAGGAACAAAAGATTTATGTTTCTCGTCATGCCCACTTCTTGGAAACAGAGTTTTTGGAAAATCAGATAAGTGGGAGCGCAATAGAACTGGAAGAAATTCCAGAACCACGAGCTATTACTGAAAGCTTAGTAGAACCAGAGGGTTCGAAAGATCCTGACATTCCTGCACCGCTCCGCAGGAGTAGTAGACAGTCTCATCCGCCCGAGAGATACTACGCTTTTCTCATAGACGGGGATAGAGAGAATTGCATCATTGATTATGATGAGCCGACTAGCTTCCAGCAGGCCATTCAGAGCATTGACTCGGTAAAATGGCTGGATGCAATGCGGACCAAAATGGAGTCCATGTACACCAACAAAGTATGGATGTTGGACGTTGCTCCAGATGGGGTAAAACCCGTAGGATGCAAGTGGATCTTCAAAAGAAAGATTGGTGTAGATGGACTGGTTGCAAAGGGTTTTCGTCAAAGACCTGATTTGGACTATGACAATACCTTTTCTCCAGTAGCTATGCTGAAATCCATTCAGATTCTTCTTGCCATTGCTGCCTTCTACGATTATGAGATTTGGCAGATGGACGTAAAGACCGCTTTTTTGAATGGAAATTTAGAGGAGTGTGTCTATATGGACCAGCCAGAAGGTTTCATTCAGAGTGGGAGCAGCGGAAAGGTGTGCAAGTTGCTTAAGTCCATCTATGGGCTAAAGCAGGCATCACGGAGTTAGAACATCTATTTTGGTTAGACGGTCAAAGAATTTGGCTTTATCAAAAATCCAGATGAACCATGCATCTATAGTATAATTGTAGCGAGAACTGTAGTATTCCTCGTTTTATACGTGGATGACATTCTCTTAATAGGAAATGACATTCTGGGGATCAGGATCTATAGTATTCCTCGTCACACAGGTTCTCCATGAAAGACCTGGGTGATGCCTCATACATTCTGGGGATCAGGATCTATAGTGACAGATCCAAGAGGATACTGGGACTCTCATAGTCCAGGTACATCGACACCATACTGAAAAGATTCAGTATGGAAGATTCCAAGCGCGGTAATTTACCGGCTTGTCACGGGATCACCCTCTCCAAAGAGATGTCTCCCAAGACTGATTTGGAAAGGGATCGCATATCTATTATACCCTACGCTTCTGCGGTAGGCTCTATAATGTATGAAATGTTGTGTACCAGACCAGATGTAGCTTATGCACTGAGTGTGGTAAGCCGGTATCAGTTAAACCCTGGGGAGAAACACTGGATAGCAGTAAAGAACATTCTCAAGTACCTGAGAAGGACTAAGGAGATGTTCTTGGTGTATGGCAGAAAAGACCTCTAGATCGAGGCCTTTGCTGACTCCAGCTTCTAGAGTGACAAGGATGATTCCAAGTCTATGTCGGGTTATGTCTTTACCCTCTATGGAGGGACGGTGTGTTGGAAGAGTTCCAAACAGGAAACCGTTGCTGACTCGATGATGGAAGCGGAATATATCGCTGTTGCAGATGCCGCAAAAGAAGCCGTCTGGATAAGAAAGTTCATAACAGAACTTCAGGTTGTTTCGTCCATTGTTGATCCAATACCTCTGTATTGCGACAACAACGGGGCTATAGCTTTAGCGAAGGAACCCAGGTCCCATCAGAGATCCAGACACATCTTGAGGCGGTATCACCTGATCAGGGAGATCGTGGGTCGCCAGGATATCGAGATTCGGAGAGTTTCTACGGAAGATAACACTGCTGATCCACTCACAAAGGCCTTACCCCAGACTCAGTTCGAGCAGCTGATCGAGATGATAGGTCTTCGATACGCCAGTACATGGCCTTAGTGCAAGTGGGAGATTGTTAGTGTATATGCCCTAGAGGCCATTACTGTATCATACTAGTTTGTATATTACTTAATGGAAGCTTGGGATATTCACCTTGTATAGACAATCTTGCTCAACATAGTAGTATGCTACTTGGTTTGTTTCTACTTTAATGTGTACATGTGTTTATTTTAGTATATCACCTTTACACATTAGTGGAGCCCTTAGGATCTTTGCTTGATTACCAGCGTTGTGATGGCAGTCACACTAGTGGGGGCTGGGTAATCTATAAGCACATCCTTATGCAGGTCCCTAGTCGCAGGACTATCGAAACAGGGCATCGATACTCCGGAGTAGACTAGCGTATGCGCTTCTCATCCCAGTGTGGGAGACGGTCTGTCCCACAGCCGTCAGTACGTCGTACTTGAGATAGTATGCGGGTGCTCGTTAGGTTACGAGTATACTGGACAGGACTCGTCGGGAACTGTTGGTTGGTACTATACCTATCGTCAGTTATCAGTTCCTAGGTGACATGAGTACAGCTTAGTTCGCTGACTTGACTCTGTCACTTCGCCTCGAGTGTGTTCCCACTGTACTTAGATTACTACCCTACCACGGCTCAAAGGAGTCATGCAAACAGGTAGTAGTTAGGTGCAGTCCCGAAGCACTTGGAGGCAGTGACGGTTAGACAGGATTCGTCTCTCCCGGTATTGGGGGTTAACATCGCGTTGTGTCTAGGAGAGCCATTACAGGAGTAGTCCCTGGCCTGGGCAAGCGAGATAGGTTTCCAGTGTTATCTCAGGGTGTTCTGGGCTTCACTCTGACACGACTTGTACCGCTATTAGGGGACTGACGTTCACCGCTCCCTAGGCCCACCATGCGATGTATCAGACGAACAGACTGGACTGTGCGGAGATTGTCACATTCAGGCTCAGTAGGAGTTCAGATGGGTTTCACCTCGTCAGTCTTCTTGTCGGCATCTACCTGGGGACCGTTACGCACAGCTAGTGCCGCTTGCGGTCTGTGGTTAAACCCACTGCCAGCGTAGTGTCGAGTCTTTAGAGTCCCACACAGAAAGCTATTCGCCTTTAGGCAAAAGAGTAGAGGTCGCATGGCATTGAGACAGGTCGCATGGTTTTGCGACAGGGTTCGGTCACATTTGTGCACTTGTGCTCATACATTGTCCGGACAGTTAACACTAGCGGGCTTTGGTTTAAGCCAGATCCTAGTGTACGTTTTGGGATTGGTTTTATCTCGTTTGTATTCGTGTTCCTCGGAACGCGGGTGCGGGTATGTATGCACAGTTGATAGAGAGACAGAGGCAGAGGATTCTCATTGGGGTTGTTGACCGTTGACTGTTGACTTTTTACTAAACCCTAATGAGAATAAGATATATGATTAACAATAATATTAGTTAAGTATTATATTGATATGGTTGTTGAGGGGTTGACTTTGTTGACTTGTTGACTTTGTTGACCGGTTGACTAGGTTGGACTAGTTGACCATCATCATGACAATGGCTATCATTCCATGGCAAAGACTTTTGCTTGCTTGTTTATTTATGTAAAATGAGTGCATGAAATGATACAGCCATTTTGACTTAAACCATCACACAATACTTGATTACTATTTTTGTTATGATAGTTTTGGATTATGAGAGGTTCGATGGCAAAAGACTCTCTCATTCTCTCATTTCATTTCTCTCTCTTGCCATCACTTGCTCAAGCTCTCCCTCTTCCTCTAGCTCTCTCTTGCTCAAGGCAAACCATTCTCATGTGTTGAGACTCATTGCCTTAGAGATAAAAAGACACCAAAACAATCATCTACTCATTCTAGTTCACAAGGCCTAGCAAGCCAAGTGTTCTAGTTTCTTCAAAGTTCGAAGAAGAAGCCAAAGGTAGAAGCTTTCAGGTGGATCCATCTTCGGCGCAAGGAGACGACGAGGTGAGGCCGATCCGTGCACCGGGAGGAGTTGAAGACGAAGGAGTTCAAGAAAGGTATATCCCCCTAACCGAGTAGGCAAAACTCAAGTTAGGTTGTTAGTTAGTTGTTTAACAAAGATCCGTATTTGGAGTCCATGTTACCACCTTCTTGAAAATCGTTTTTCACCACTTTCGCAACCCCGTAAGTACCGGGGAAGGGTAGCATGGACTTACACATATCACATATGTGCTCCTACTCCGTTTTGCCTGAGCCAATAAACCTCTGTGTAGGACTCTAAAGAATCGTCAATACGCCGGCAGTAGGTGATGATCATATCAAACACCCACAAGCTGCAAGCGGTCAGCTAAACGTAACAGCCATCCAGGTATTGAGCGCTCAGAAGATCAACAAGTAAGCCTGTACATTCTCTTGTGAATCCAGTCAGTAACACTCCTGTACAGTCCGGTCTCTTCGTCTGATATATCGCATATCTCGTCTATGGGTGGTAAACATCAGACCCCAGTAGCTTGATAAGTTGTGTCGATATGAGGTCTATAACAGTTCAAGAAACTACTGATAAGACTTACCAGTAAATCTCAGCAACCCTGGCAAGGGATTTCCAGTTATAGCCAATCGAACACAGCGCAACATCAACTCCCTGTACCGGGAGAGACGAAACCCCTCCTATCGCTCATTGCCTCCATTTGATTCGAGACTGTACCCAAAAGACACCTTTTTGCATGCCCTCTTAGACATGGTATGATGGAAATCAAAGCACAGTAGGAATCACACAACACTCTATGACGATCTCGGGCCTACAGACTAACCTGTACCAGTGTCACCAGAGAACTGCCATCTGACGTGAAGTATAATACCATCTGGGAGTTCTTGGCGAGTCCGTCCAGTATACCCAGTCTCTACTGAGAACCCGTACACCATCCTTGATGTCAAACACCGATGGATATGGGATCATCCATCACCCATCATATGGGTCAAGATGCGTATACGCTAGTCTACTCGGGTGTATCAATGCCCTGTCTCGATACACCCTCGACTAGGAACAGTTATAGGATGTACTCGTCGACTACAATGGCCCCACAAGTATGATCTCATCATAGTCCCAGTAGTCGAGTACATATCCTAAGGGTTTTATCAACATGTAACATAGAGACAATCAGAGTACATGTTAAGATAAAGTACAACCAGATAGCATACTATCATGCCGAGCAAGAAAGTCCTCCCTATATGTGTCCAAGCATCCATTACAATATACATCATATGTACAGTAATGGCCTCTAGGGCATACATATAACTAACAGTATAACCTTAACCCAGACGTGCCCCGCAAAATAATATTACATTGCTTTTTACAAATTACATGAATGAAAGAAAAACACTCTTCTCACATCCCCGGCCATTCATCAAGACGATCCAACATATTCATATACACATACCATCGCATGATACCAATACCGATGTGTGCAACCCCGATTAATCGACATATAGCAATTAGTCGATATTTCCATAACACACATACACATCACTAAGCTTGTAAAGTAACCGTGACATTAGAATTCCGCACGAGATTAGCCAACTAAACCATTTTCCAACTCTTGAAAAAGTCCAATGAGCAACCTTTTAAAAACCGGTCTTTTGAGCCAATCCGGGAGTCGAAACGAACTCGAAACCCATCCGAACTTCGCGGAGGCGAAGAACAACATATTAACGGTCGAATGGGGGGCCTAGAGGGGGTACCCCATCCTCGAGGCCACTACTAGGTGGTCAGGAGGTGAGGCAGACCCGAAACTGCCTATGGTGGGGCAGTTTCGGGTCCCCACCACCAAGAACACCTTGTGGTGGTCTTGGGGAGTGGGACCAGCCGTTCGGTCCCCCCAGGATGTCCCCGTCGTGCGCGCGCTCCACACCGCAGCTTCTCGGTTCAAACCGTGAGCCCGCGGGGTGTGCAAACATCTCAAAACATCGATTTTCAAAACTAATTTTTGGCAGTTTTTGCACGACGAAAAACAACGTTATTCTAACATTGCTACAAGCTATTTAATGTTTAATATAAGACATTAGATGAACACAGAAGAAATTGGAACCCAGATGACCGGTTTTTGGCCGAGCACTATGCCCTAAAATCCGTGCAGGCCGGCCCCTTAAGGGAATTTTGGGTTCAAATTTTTTTTGTGTTCTAGTCTCTGGGTTTTGGTGTTTCAGGTGTTGTTTGTTTTTACTAAAATTTCATGAGATGTTAATTTTCTATAAAGGCAACACGGAGTGTTTCGTAGTCGTAATTCTAACTATATTTCGGGTTATTTAGACGTTAAAATGTTCGAACGGATATTAAATACCCACTTTAACCCTTGCTGAAAATTTTCTAAGAGTTGTATTTTTTCCAAGTTTAAGAACATTCAAAGATCGTGCAAGTAATGTGATGGACCCTCTAGATGAACAAAACCATAACTATTTTCTGTGACCATCAGAACCACCACTAAACCCTAGGGTTTGTGGTAGTTCAGCGATGCCACAGGTGAGGCATTGATTGGCCCTTCTACGGCTGGTTCATTGGTATTGTGGCATGTGATGATACTTTAAAACTATGCTTAAGTGTTGAGCTTTTTGAATAATTTTAGGTTTTTATTGATTCGATCGGAATGTTTAACATCGTCTTGATATTTGATGTCATGTGATGTTATGTGTTGCTTGGATATGTTATATTGGATCGTCGTGTTTAGAATATCCGGGGTTTTATGTGAGAAGAGAGTTTTTATTTTTATTCATATGAAATTCATTGTATGTAATATTATTTTATTGTGGCACTTCCGGGTTGAGGATGATGTCACCATTGTTGTATATTATTTACTTTTCAGCATTAGGATAGACCCAAGGAGGGGACCACAAGTAACCGGGTTCTAGAGTCCAGTGGGAGACCATCTCGAGGAGTCGAGTCCGGGTCTCCTAACTCTAGAATTGGTAGGGTTGCTTGACGCTCTCGTAGGGGTCTAGAGATGTAGGTTTGGCTATTCATCACGACCGTGGAATCCGTATTTTATACTGGCTTAAGTTAAAACACGGAATTCCTAGTATATCCAATATTTCATATGTTATCTTCTGCTGCTGATATTCTGTGATGTGATCATTTTATATGCATGAGACGAATGCTTTATTATTGTATATATGATATATAATAATTGTTGCTTATGTTTTGCACCCGCGCTAGTCCCACCCCGCTATGCCGTTAGTTAAGTAACCTAATGTAACGTTTCTGAAATCGTTATATGAATTTTTCCGTTTTAGGGTAAAATTGTCGGTATTTTCCATTTTGACCCGATTGTGATTAAACCTCTGTACAGAATTGACTGCGCCCAGTTTAACTATAACAGTGCTAGTGCGCGGGCTTTGGGTGTCAATTGAAAGTTTTGGTTCACATAGAATTTTTCCCTAATTAAAATATTATTTTAATGTGTTATTTATGCACTTAATTAAAGGTTTAAGTTTGCGCATTGTTTTTGGCCAAAATTCCATTCTATTTGTAATGGCCGAAATTTCTAGATGGGGTGGTGGCATTGTTTTGTTTTTGGTGACTCATTGTTTCATGCTTTAATGAAGCATGGTTTTATTAGTGAGTCACTAGTTCATTAAAGTCTTTTGTTCATGCTAGGATATTTGATAAGGATATTTGTGGAGATATTATTTCTTATCATCACTTCCTTGCTTTCTTGTGCTCACTCCCCCCCCCCCAATTTTGGCCGAGCACTTTAGTGGCTGGCCCAAATTTGGCCGAGCCTTATTTTTGAGTGCAGTAATTGATTCATTGCATTTTTGATAGCTCATTCACTTCACAACTCAAAAATGCAACTTCATTTACCTTCATCCAATTCATTGGGTTACTTGAGACAAAGTATTGTACACTCTCTCTACTTCAATCTTGGACATGTCGGCTAGCAAACTTCATGTCCGAGTTGGTTCAGTTTGAAGCGGGATCCCGTATAATGATTCGTTGACGTGGTGCCACTTCGACGAGGAGACCGGAGATCGTAGATGCCGCGAGGACCGTGGAATGATAGCTAAAGACCAAAGGACATGGATCGATCGATATAATTTCTTAAACCACTTTACAGTTTACTCGTTTGGGTTTTGATGTGTTAAATAGTTAAGCAAGATTTGTAGACATGGAAAAGTTAAGCAAATTGTGAGAATGTTTTTTGTTATTTTTTATAAATTTCTAATTAAGCTTAATTACAAACTAACTTTTACTAAATCATAATTTTGTCACGACCCGAAATATTAGCTCGTGACCAGTACTTGAATCACACAACGTCTAAAGGCGTAACAGAATTCAAGTAAGCTGAAACCCAGATCTAAACCTTTTTAAGAAAATAAAAGAGGTGAGGTTTTAAAATAAATGTATAAGGAAATCTAGTTTTCTTAATGCATAGAAAAGGAACATAAAAATTGCAAGTGAAAATTTCTAGATTGAAAACATGCTTCGTCTTTTAAAAAAATTTAGGCAGCACCTCCTTTGTATTTTTTGATCCAAAACCACAAATACATAATAATATTAAAGGCATCCCCAAGCGGGAGCTAGCTCTTCGCCAAACGGCGGATCACAACCACGTAAGACAGTATATATAAGTATACGACGCCCAACGGCGAAGATCACCACAAAAGATAAAGGAGAAAACGAGATATCAACCCAAAACGCAAACATTAAACCCATCGCTCAAGTCTCGCAACTACAAGTCTCACTAAATCTTATTACTTATACAAATGTTAGTTTGATTGATGGAGTTAACTAGATACAATATGAAATATAAATACAAGAGTAGGTACGATACAAATGTCCCACCTACCAAAGCAATCACCCGAAAGCAACTGTGTGCCAGCGATGCCGCTACTGATCCATGCGGTCAACCTACAAGAACTGTGGCACAACGAGGGTGAGTTGCCAACTCGTGAGTAGAAAAACATCAACAAGTAGAAATCAAATAAACAACGATTCCTAGATCAACTATATGATAAAGGTAATACTATGATATCTAGGGTGATCGGGTCTGTATATGTGCCAACAAGGTAGTCAATGCCTATAAGCATGTGGATAACATCCAACAGTATAATCAATGCACGTATGCATGTGGATCTCGTCCAACCATATAATCAATGTATGTATGCATGTGGATCTCCTCCACCCATATAATCAATGTATGTATGCATGTGGATCTCGTCCACGTGTCAACCTGTGACACAACAATAGCATGCATGTAAATATCATAACAGCATATGCATGAAAATATGAGGATATAACTCAACGGGTGTCCTTCGCGACACATAAAAATCATGGAACCGGAGTGTCGAACCTCGACACTCGAAAACATCATGAAACCCGTGTCCAGCATCGACACGTAAATCCTCATATCTCGGGTTCCGTCAGTCCGGATCGGCCCATATCATCTCTCGACTCCGGTCGGTATCCTCCGGATATCAACCGAGCCCAAATACAATCACCGGTAGGTAGTAGTCCCTCTGCCAGGATCATCGCCATCCATACGAAATCTCTCCCTCGCCCCGGGGTACCATACCGGGACCACCATGTACCTGCAAACGTAATCATCCACCTCCCCGAATCGGGTTTCACATGTCAATCTCAGAACCGAGAAAACACATGGTGGACGCACTGAAATATCATATCAAGATAAACCGGCTTTTTAAAATACTACATACTTTCTTTTGAAATAGCCACGGTTCTCAATTCCAGAAATCTAATGAAAACAACATATCTCAATGCGTAAAATCATAAAGCATGAAGTATGCGACATATGATAAAAATGTAAGCATATCCGAATATCATGCAACATGGAACAGTGATATGACATATTAAGGGAAAACCGCTCTTTTAAATTGATCCTGTTTTGAAATAATATCATATGGTTCCTAAATTTTCGAAGTCAAATGAAATATCATATAAGGTGCATATGTAACTATAGCAAATAAACTATGCGAGGAGTCAAACAATGATGCAACAATCCTACTGTGTAGTGACATGGAAATTATCGATGATGAAGTGTGTGAGCCGGCAAATCTGTGTACGTGTAACATATGCATCATCGATAATGGTGCAAGTGTATTAGCACAGATATAAGTAATGCAATGCGAATAACAAGAATGCATCATAAGGTAAATCGTCAGCTAAAAGCTATAAGGTGTACATATTTAACATGATCGGGTCGGTGGATCTATTAATTGGCATCTAGCCTCACAACATCCCGTATGGTATACTCCATCGTATGGCATCCTCTAGTCAAGGGTATGGATCAAACCTCAAGTCAAACTCATCTCGTACGGAAAATCATCTTACGGCGGCATTAAGCTATCGAGGATCCTATCGACCTGTAAGACGAGGAGGTTTCAGACCTAACATCTCGTACGGTTATCACTCCCGATCCACAACATATATAAATATATCTATATACCTATGTCCCAGGTCACAACCATAACAAACTCATATCAGGGCACCGGCAAGGTATCAATCACCTCAATCGACTCGCATCTATATACCAACATATCATCATATCATATGTCAAATCGTATTCTCTTTTCATCATAATTATATCTCACATAAATTCAAGTTTACATAATCATTCTACCTTTACTAAGCCGTAACAACTCCATTTTTATGTACAAAGAATTGATTTAAATTCAATGTATACTTGGAGTATTTATTGTAGCTGATATCTCCTTAAGTATTTATTTCACTCCATAATTACAAGAAGGAGCTTGTAGCTCATTGGTAACACCTTGCACTGCTGAACCAAGCCACCAGTGTTCAAATCCCATGCCCCACATTATTTTTTTATTATTTTGTTTTAAATTTTTTTGGAAAGTCAACAGTCAAACTGCCATAACTCACAAAATTTGTACTGAACACAAAAAGTTAGATGCACTAAAATTCCCCCCAGAAGATCCCCCACCCGGCGAGCCCTTGACTCGGCCCGACTTGGCCTAGTCGGCCGGCGGACCGGCCGACTCGGGCCGGCGCCGCCGGCCGGACACGGCCGGACGGCCGAGTCGTCAACACGGAATTTCTCCGTGTTGACCTGGTCTTCTCACCTGAATACTTTAATTTTCTTGATCGGTTATCAAATTCTCAATAAATCACTTTTACTCCAAAAATTTAATGATTTTTAATGTTTTTTATATATTTTTATATTTTTTTTAATTAAAACCCTAACCCTAGCCTAACCCTATATAAACACCCCTACCCTCTACCTTCTCACCCTACATTCCTAAGTCCACTCTCTAAAAATTTCAAGAGAACTCGGTACGTTAGAAAACGAGGGAAAGGCGAAGCGCTGCCGAAATCAACGGCGAATCCCGGCGATCGTAAGGACTCTTCATGACGTTTTGACGCACCGATAAACCCACTACCTTCCTAGCACTCTCTAGCTTGTCCAAACCCGTAAGTCCCTCTTTTTCTACCTTTCTTTCTTCCATTAAAATACGATTTTTCAAACCCGACGGAAATCGGAACAAACCGATTTCCGATTCGTTTTTTTCTATCAAAACTCACTTGTCGCTAATTCCATAATGCTTAAACATATTCATGTTGACTATTAATCACTTAAAAATCAATTTGGATAAAGTTTCTCACATGAAATCATAACTTTTGCAAAATACCGTATTTTTCGCACTTAAATACCACCATGTTTAGTTATCACATTTAACCCTTAACAATTGCTATACCTTAACGTTGATCATGAGGTAATGACCTACCTCCACACACACGCAAATACAACCTTAATTGATATCATCAAAACTTAGAATACGATAATACAAGATTTTTCATTAAAATACCATTTTCTTTATAAACCTTTTCTGAAAGTTCTAAGTTGTATACAATTTTAAAACAAAATCTTTTAATAGGAAAATACGATATGTCATGGACATTGATCGTTTATTTAAACCTGACTTTGTGGTGTCTGGGCAAGTGTGTCTAAGGCGAGTGGTTAGTTAATTAGGTCCACTACTTATAATGGAGAGCCTCCCACTCACCTGGCACTTACATGGCCGCAATTGGCGGTGAAGAGGCTATTTGAGGCTTCTAATGACGTGTCGTTTAGACCATTTAGAAATAGGCTAGTTGGCTTAGAAACCCTAGAATCTAAAATACGGAAATTTACACCCTTTTACAAATAAATACCTTATCTTTATGAAACCGTTTTCTAAATGATTAGTATTTATAAAATCTTTCCAAAGCGCCACTAAAACCCACATTTGGGGAACCCGTTAGGGATTGTACAGTTTATCGTGCACTCTCGGGCTTAGTAGTGCGAGATTCAGACCTCCGCAAGGAGCATTCGGTCTCGAAATGTTTAGAATACGACATTTATGAAAAATGAGATTTTTGGAAAATAAAATATTTATTAAAAATTATTCTTGTATAAACATATATATATTTATCATTTAAACACCTCCCTTATTATAAGATAAAGTTTCCACCTTTTTCTAAAAATTACAAGATTAAAAGTTACATTAAAATACCATGAATTTCAACTAAATCAATATTACAAATTAATACCTTTATTTATATAATTAGGATATTATCACTAGAAATAACACAAATAAAATCACACTCATTATAACTATAAAGACGAATAATAAATACTTGAGGTGTATCTTGAAAACTAGACAAAAGTATTTTATACATAAAACCCCCTCAAGTTTTATAAATTAAAATAATGACCCTAACAAATATAGAACTTTGACTTACATTTCTTTTAGTCTGACTCGGGTTTGAGTCTGATTATTTCTGACTTGAATATGATTCAAGTCAATCTATATTCTTTAATATTCCAACTCAATATGTATACATGATCCCAGAATCCAGTTAACAATCTATATAACTTGACTGAATCAAACCAGGGATATACATCCATTGTTCCGTTATTCCATTTACCTGATTATGCAGTTACAACATATTTACTAATATCATGGTTTTGGTCGGTCATCCAACTTACACAATACAATACAACAATACTATCAAAACACTACGGGGTTTTAAGGGGTAGATTGGTACGGAAGGTGTTAAAGGTGGCACGAGGTGGTCAGATTAAGACACCAAACCATATTCCGTTGCTGTTGTACCGTGGCTTAACGGTTCCTTGTACATTCCATTTGCCCTGGTCTCTAGCATATAGAGACCCCTCTCGTATACACTGGCATCCTTCTGTACCAAGCTACAAACAACAGCGTTAACACAATATTCCATAATATTCTACAACATGATACTTTAGAAAATACTCTTATTCTGCCTTTCTAGTTCTTCCTTATCTTTGGGACTTACCGAGCGACCTGTTCGCTGACGACATTCTATTTCTTTCTTCTTTGAATGTCGTTAGGTGCTTTGGACCCAGCAGAGATAGAGCCCACCGGTGAAGACTTAGAGCATTTTCACGAAGACCCCGAGCTCTAGATATTGTACCTTGTTCTATTCAGTATTTTCATTTCCTGTTATGCCACTGTTTAGGCATCGCTTTTCATTTCAGTTGTATTTACTTTTCATGCATTGTACAAAAGAATGTTATTAATAAAGTTGTTGTTATTTCTATATCTCTTGTCTCTTGTGATTTACTTTTATATTGCTTAGATACGCTTAGCGTATGTACTTCTGAGTACATACGTAGCGGACCTCATCGCGTCTCCTTCGCCGCACCCGAACCATACAATCGGTTTTTAAAAGGTGCGAATCGTAGTTTTGAAAGTAGTAGTTACGGTGTTTTTTAGAA
Organism: Agapanthus africanus; assembly: GCA_030015575.1. Classification (NCBI taxonomy): domain Eukaryota; kingdom Viridiplantae; phylum Streptophyta; class Magnoliopsida; order Asparagales; family Amaryllidaceae; genus Agapanthus; species Agapanthus africanus. Next base: position 499,138,609 of record CM057344.1, on the reverse strand, counting down.
AAGATATCATTTGAAAATCCGTAACATCCCTCAAGCTATCTGTTTAAAATATGCATACGACTGTTTACCCCAATCAGAGCAAAGCTCTGTTCAAATTCCAAGGTGGGAAAAGAAGCAATGCTTCTGTTTTCCTCCAATCAGAGCAAAGCTCTGTCTTGAAAATTAAAGTGAAAATTAAAGTTAAAATAAATGAAGCAACGCTTCAGATCCCATGCACTGCGCGCAGAGCGCCACGTGTCAAAATCAGACACGTTAGCGCAGGGGGCGCAGCGCCCAAGGCAGCGCACCCAATCAGAGCAAGGCTCTGTTTAAAATTCAAACTTCAATTAAAGAAGCAACTCTTCAGCTGGCCTGCGCTCTGCGCTGCACGCCACGTGGCAACACGGTTGCGCTAGCGCAGTTGCGCTGCGCTCTGCGCTACGCGTCACGTGGCAGCGCGGTTGCACTAGCACAGTTGCGCTGCGCTGTGCGCTGCGCGACACGTGTCAGCGCAGTTGCGCAAGTGAAGTTGCACTGCGCTATGCGCTGCGCGACACGTGTCGCGAGCTGGTGCGCTTGCGCCAAACAGAATTAAAATTCTGAAAGATCTTTCTCAATCTTGTTAAAAACAAGAAGATTTTCTTCTGTAAAACAGAAACCCTTGGATCAAAGATCCAACGGGGGGAAAAATTTCCCAAATCACTCAGAGAAAGATCTCTTTAACTAATTTATGGGCACTATAAAAATGACCCTAGACCTCAATTCAAAAGGCATCAACATTTTGTGAGAAACCAAAATTTTCAAACAGAGAGAACTCAGAAGAATTGGAGAGAATTCCTCAAGAACAAAAAAGGTAAAAACCTTTAGAAAAAGAGAAAATTCTCTTGTGAACAGATCATTGATCTGAGAACAAGATCAATGATCTTTAATAAAAAAAAACAAAAAAAATAGTGCTTCGCACTTATGAACCATTGGTTTCCTGAGATAAGAAAAACAAGAGGAACTTGTTTTCTTTGATCTAAATTAGATCAAGAAAACAAGCAGTGCTTTGCACTTCTGTTATGAACCATTGGTTCTAGAGTCTAAAAGATTCTCAAAACAAATAGTGCTTTGCACTTGTAAATCTGCACTGTTGCGCTCTTGGGTTGGCGCAAGCCACCAGAGAGCGCCACGTGTCAGTATCTGAACCATTTGCGCTATGCGCTTTTTGAAATAGAGCCTTGCTCTCTGAAACTAGCGTAACTTACTACAGCGCGCCACGTGTCAGCAGCGCAAGCGCAGTGCACTACGCTTGCATGACACGTGTCCTCACCACAAGCGCTTGCGCTCTTTGGTTGGCGTAAAGCGCCTGACAAATGCAATGCATTTCTTTTGCTAACGGGCCAGGCCCAAATCAAAAAGACCTAGCAGGCCAAAATAAATTGCAAAGCAATAAAAGGGCAGAGCCCAAATAAAATTGATGCTCTGCATCATTTGTAAATGAGCAGAGCCCAAAACAAATTTATGCTCTGCATCCTTTATGAGCAAAGCCCTAGCACAAGTCCAATAGACCAAAAACAAATAAAAATGTTGAATATTTTTAAACTGCACTTAGCCCAATCATGGCCGTAAGTCCTCAAATTAAATTGACCGAGCACAGCTGCTCTCTTAAATCAATTTACATTCGGTTCGAGGGTACATCTCAGAACTCTTCTGACACATGTCGTTGTAATCCTTCAACGTCGTCAGAGAGGTGACGGGTCCCGACGGCCATACATACAATGGACCACCACGTCCCTAAACTGGAAATGGACCACCACGTCCCTAAACTGGCAATGGACCGTAATGTCCTTAAACTACCCATGGACCACCACGTCCCTAAACTAGTAATGGACCACCACGTCCCTCAACTGGCAATGGACCGCAATGTCCTTAAACTACCCATGGACCACCACGTCCCTAAACTGGAATATGGACCACCACGTCCTTAAACTGGCAATGGACCACTAGGTCCCTAAACTGGAACGATAGAGCCCCCAAATTCTCTTTCGTCGGATCTAAACGATCCTGTTTAAGTTGATCTTAGCCTCAAATACGGCTAACGTATCCTTAAACATTCAAACAGACTTTAGTCCCAAATTGGACTATAAGACCCCCAATCAACTTTGGTTCAAGGGTATATCTCCGAACTCCTCTGACACATGTCGTTGTAATCCTTCAACGTCGTCAGAGAGGTGACGAGTCCCGACGGCCATATTAAATGGACCGCCATGTCCCTAAACTGGAAATGGATCTAGACGATCCCGTTAAGTTGATCTTAGTTTGGAAATTAGACTAATGTATCCTTAACAAACGTTTAAGTTGATCTTAGCCTCAAATATGGCTAACATATCCTTAAACCAAAACCCAAATCAAAGAAAGTACGGATTTGGACTAATCCACGTCCTACGGGCGACGAAATAAATATTCTCCGTATACAATCCACGGGCAACCACAAACAAAACAAACACCCATGACACGAAGTGAAATTCCGGAGAAGGAGAAAGTTGTTACCGCGATGCGGTAGCGTAATTAGCTGCAGGGGATTGCGCCTGCAGGGAAGAGCGTCCCCACAATCAAAAACCCCTCAAGCGAGGGGAAATCTGACAAAGTCTGCTACATCGGCCGCATCCGTCTAAACCTCCAATACACGGTGCCATAAATCAACTTGGCATCTTCGGAGCGGTGGACGGATAAAACCAAATAGCATCTGCCCCGAATCTCAGCGTCAGGACCTCACGGTCTTGTGCGCCGTCTTTCGGAGGGGAACAGATTCTGGCACGTCCGGTGGGACATTTTCCTCTTTCCACTCCACACTTCGTGTGTCGTGTTCGCGAACGAATCGCGGTTTACTGTGGTTGCCTGTGGATATGAGGTACTAAGATTTGGTGTCTTGCTCCGTGCAGAAAACAGAAGATCAATGGCTTCAGGCTGCACTTCCTGCAACTGCAACTCTCGCTCTGTCCCTGTTGGTGGGGTGACTTATAGGCCCCAAGCGGCCTCCCTTTTCAAGATGCCAGTGGAGCAGGTAACTCAAGCCACCGCTGGATTGTTCTTCAGGACTATGCTCCCACTGATGAGCTTCAATGCCCCAATGACATCGCATGAAGCTCCAAAGAAGCCGGTCTTTGATCGACTTACCACTTCCGCGACCCCTCTCAACGAGTCGACCAGTTTCAATACCTTAGTTTTCAACAGACTGGGCCAGAACGTCCGCAAACCTGCGATACCCGAAGCTGCCATCCCAAAGCGGATAGCCATCCCGACTCAAACGGACAAAATCATTGGAAAGGTTCCTCCTACCGAGAAGTCAGTTTTTACAAGGCTGGCCATTCCGGTTGCTGCTCCAGGCGAGGTCCTCAAAGCTGCTTCCCCTACCCAGGGCAGGGGGTATGAAGAAGCTTATCCAACAATGGAGGTGACTCCATCCGCAAGACACGCTCGACGTCACCACTGGCGTCGAGTAAGAAAGGCTGGGGGCAACTCCTCCTCTGGATTTACGCCACCATCTCCGATGGTGGGGATCGATGCTGCTGTTCTAACCGGGAACAATTTTGAATTGCTGAATACAGTGCGCAGAAACTCTCCTACTGCGATATTGAAACGAACTCCTTCACCTGTGGAGAATACTCCAGAGAAGGAGCTAGAGCAATCCCTTCAACGGCTGTCCTCTAAAATTTACAAAGTCTGGCGACAGGTCCAAGAGTCGGTGATTGATGAAAACTATCTCCGCCGACAGAAAAAGATGAAGGTGCGGCAGGAGAAGGATTACTCTGTCAAGCCACAAAAAGCAAAAGCTACTTGGGTGCCCACCAGGACGGCCCCCTCAACTCCAATCACTCAAAAAAGGAGGCCGCAAAAAGCCCCTGTGTCTTTGGCAAATCGCAAAGACACCGAACACAAACGCCCCAAGTCTGGGGGCATGGTGGTGCACACCGTTATATGGCTTCCGGAAAGGAGGAAAGCCGTGCTTCGACGGGTCACCGACCGCTCACCTGATCTGTGACGAAAGCCCAGGAGCAGCAACAGAAGCATAAGGAAATGATGACTGTGATGGCTGCACTTACCGAACCGAAAGAAAGTTCGGAAGTATCATCAGAGCAGCGTCACGAACAAGAGACTGATACTGACTTCTTACGTAGAATCCTCAAAAAGAAGGACACAGAAGCCGCAGAACAAGCGGCTAACATAAAACAAATGGCACTCCTCTTCCAAGACATGGTAGAGATGATGTTACAGCTGGACCCTCCAGCTGAAGACCCTCCAGTCATTGTCGGAAATGACGGAGGGCAAACATCTGATCCTCCTCCGGCTCTTTCAGCAGCCAAGGAAGAAACCATTTCCAAGGCCGCGCTTGATGACTATATAACTCAGCAAATACGAGCTCATCAGGCGAGTGAAGCGGCTGCGGAAATTGTTAGAACCGGACGACCCTATCCAAGCTGGTATGACGAAGTCAGTTACCAGCCGGGATATACGATCCCTAAGTTCCACGTATATAAAGGGATAGGGAATCCACATCAACATGTCGCTCAATTCAGGGCCATATGTGGCAATACTGGAGGCGATGACAAATTGTTGCTTCGCCAATTCGTCGGCAGCTTAGCAGAAACAGCCTTTGAATGGTATTCGGAGCTACCTAATGACTCTATCAAAACATTTGCGGAGATGGAGCTACTGTTTACGTAAAGATTCATGAGTGCTAGTGAACGCACCCCGATAACAGCACTGATAAATGCCAGGATAAGGCCCGGCGAGACATGGGTCCAATAGGCAACACGATGGCGGAACCTATGGTCGAAATGCGAACAACGCATAGAAAAGGCACCTGCGGTAGGCATGTTCTTAGGTGTAGGGTTCCTAGGCACCCTAATGAGGTCTCACAAGGCATCAACCATGCCAATATCAAGAAATACGGTGCCGAGAAACCCTAGACTATGGATCGTTGGCTAGATGTCTAGGCGAAACGATAACAAGTTAACACTTAACTAAGAGAATACGGAAATACAACCTTTGTAGATCCGGTTCTCCACCTCCATAGCTCCGCAACGAAGTATCCTCGCTGTCCAAATCGAAATCCGGGCTCTTGCATCGGCTTCATCGGAGAAGAAGCGGGCTAGGTCATCGACGACGTGCCGAAGATGATCTACGTCGAAGCATCACTAGATCAAGCTCCACCTTCACCAAGCCATGAAAACTTGTGAAGGAAACACACTCTACTACTTGGAAAGAGGTAGAGGATGAAGAAATAGGAAGTGGGTAAACTTTAGAATTGGATTTCTCACTATAATTCATCAATCACCATTGATGAAGCATGCTTTTCTTCTTGTGAAGAAGAAGAAGAAGATGAAGATAATATTATGATAAGTTATTTAAAATGAAAAGAAAATGAAAACTTATCATAATGTAAACCATGGTCAAGTGTAGAGATTGAACCAAGGTTAGTTGGAATGGTTAGGGTTAAGGATGAGATAAGAATGGTTGACTTGATCAAAGCTTCAAGAAGCTTCAACATAAAAACAAAATAAGCCACCATCCTTAAACATTTCCAAAATGAATATATAAACAAATAAATAGATAATAAGTGAATAAACAAAACCCTAACCACTCTCACAACCATGGTTTAATCTTTACACAAATCCAAGTTAATATGTATCATCAAACATGACACAATCAAGTGCACAAAAGTATATCACATATACAACTTGTGCAATCCGAGTGAGAAAATCCATATAAAGTGAACCAATACTAGTTAATGCAAAGTAATATATCTAATATATAATTATACATTAAATCATTAAATCAACACTTGATTCAATGATCCGGTCATGTCGCACATAACCGACTAGTATCCAATGTATCGGCTTATCGAATCAATCCTTGATTCGATATCTAGGTTATATCGAATATAACCAATCGATACATTCATCGCGAGAATGGAATATGGTATCACATACACGCAGTATTCTCGGTCCCGCACATATCTCATATGCGCTCCTATTTCGTTTCGCTTGAGCCAGGAAACCTCTGTGTAGGACTCTAAAGACTCGTCAATACGCCGGCAGCAGATGATGATCATATCAAACACCCACAGGCCGCAAGCGGTCTGCTAAACGTAACGGCCACCCGGGTATTGATCGATCTGAAGATCTACGAGCAAGCCCGCTCACACTCCAGTGAATCCAACTAGTAACACTACCGTACAGTCCGGTCTGATCGTCTGATATGTCGCATATCTCGCCTAGGGGTGGTAAACGTCAGACCCCAATAGCTCGATAAGTCGTGTCGATATGAGGTCTATAACAATTCGAGAAACTACTGGTAACACTTACCAGTAAATCTCAGCAACCCTGGCCAGGGATTTCCTGTTATAGCCAATCGAACACAGCGCAACATCAACCCCCTATACCGGGAGAGACGAATCCCCTCCTATCGCTCATTGCCTCCATGTGATTCGGGACTGTACCCAAAAACCACCATTTTGCACGCCCTCTTGGACGTGGTGAGATGGAAATCAAAGCACAGTGGGAACCACACAAGACTCTATGACGATCTCGGGGCAACAGACTACTCTGTACCAGTGTCACCAGAGAACTGCCATCTGACGTGAGGTATAATACCATCTGGGAGTTTTCGGCGAGTCCGTCCAGTGTACCCAGTCTCTACTGAGCACCCGTATATCATCTCCGATGTCAAACACCAATGGATATGGGATCATCCATCGCCCATCTGTATGGGTCGAGAAGGTACACGCTAGTCTACTCTGGTATATCGATGCCCCGTCTCGATACACCCACGACTAGGGACTTTGAAGGATGTACTTGTGGACTACCATGTCCCCACTAGTATGATCCGCATCATAGTCCAGGTAGTCAAGTACACATCCTAAGGGCTTTACCAACATGTAACAGAGAGACAATCAGTGTACACGTTAAGGTAAAGGTCAACCAGATAGCATACTATCATGTCGAGCAAGAAAGTCCTCCCTATATATGTCCCAGCATCCACTACAATATACATCCAATGTACAGTAACGGCCTCTAGGTCATACATATAACTAACAATCTCCCACTTGCACTAGGGCCATCTGTAGCAGTGGTTGTATTATCTCATACTCAACCATCCCATAAAATTCTCTCTCTGGGAATAGACCTTCGTGAGTGGATCCGCCGTGCTGTCCTCTGAGTCTACTCTCCTAACCTCGATCCCTTAGAGATCAACCATCTCCATGATCAGGTGATACTGCCTTAGAATATGTCTGGATCACTGATGGGACCTGCGTTCCTTGGCATAAGCCACAACTCCATTGTCACACAATGGGAGGAACATAGTTCATCTCATGAACCAATATACACCCAAACAGCCTCTTTGGTAGCATCTTAAGTAGCGATGTATCCAGCCTTTATCGTCTAGTATGTCACGGTATCTAGTTTGGAACTCTTCCAACATACCGTCCCTTTACTGAGGGTAAAGACAATGCCTGTGACTGACACTCAGTCGTCTTTATCACCCTGGAACACTTCCTGTGATTTTCCCCAGGATCAACTGATACCATCTCACTACAATTAGTGAGTATCCTAACATCCAATTACATCTATCTTATAGACGAAAACTCAGGATTTAGGAGGTATCACTTTGATCCTATATGGAGAATCCTTGTGATAAGCGGCGATTGACCGAGCGTAGCATAGGAAACTCCTTCCCTATCAAGAGTATGTCATCCACGTACTCTACGAGGATCATGACCATACTCCCTACTACCTTTTTGTATATACAAGGTTCATCTAGCATTTTGATGAAGTCAAACTTTTTGACAACTACATCAAAACAGACGTTCCAACTCCGCGATGTCTGCTTTATCCTATAAAGCATCTTGCACACGTTTCCGCTGCCCCCACTGTCTACGAAGCCCTCTGGCTGTGTACTTATAGACGTACTCTTCTAAAACATCATTTAGAAAAGCAGTCATGACACCCAACCACCAGATATCGTAATCATGGTATGTAGCCGTGACAAGTAGGATCTGGATGGACTTAAGCATAGTTGCTTGAAAAGGTTTCATCATTATCCACGCTTGGTTGATGACGAAAACCTTTAACAAGTCTAGCTTTGAAAGTCTCAACCTTTCCATATACACCAAGTAATCTTCTCAAGATATACTTGCTCCTGATGGGGATTTAACCCTTCAGATATAGCAACCAAAGTCCATACTTTGTTGGTGTATAAGGATTCCATCTCAGATCGCTAAACATCCAGCCATTCTTATAGAGTCTTACTCCTGATGGCCAGCTCGAAACTAGTTGGGTCATCATCTCATGATGCAATCCTCGCTCCCACTGTCATAGAGAAACCGAAGTATCTCTCAGGTGGGTGAGGAACCCTACTAGATCGGCGGAGAGGCTGAGGTTCATTGGTGATTATTGAATCCTTTGGTTCTGTCAAATCTTCAGCTGCAGTTTTGTATAGCTGGAACATTTCCAGTTCTACATGACTGACCTTGCCTCGAGCTTGTCCGGATTTTGCTTTTCAGACATAGGCCGGACAACCCCAAATCTTAACTAACTTAAGAAATGGGCTCTTCCTTTTCCATATCACATATGAAGTGGTAGGCAACTGATTTGATTTGAACCCTATTCAATAGGTATGCAGCTTCTCAAGTGCATAACTCCCAAAAGGAAATAGGTGACTCAGCAGTACTCATCATAGAGCACACCATATTAAATAGGGTGTATCTGCTCCGCCCCGATATACCATCGTGCTATGGTGTACACGTAGGAGTAATGCTGAGAGAGAATCTCATTCTCCTTTAGAATAATCCAGGATTTCCGTGCTCAAGTATTCTCCTCCTTGATCTCATCATAGGACATAATACTTTTACCCGTATTTTGGTTCTCTACTTCTAACTTATATTCCGTGAATATCTCAAAAGGTTCGGACTTGTGTTTCAACAGGAACATATGTCTGAATCTTGAGAGATCTTCAGAGAATGTAATGAAGTACAAAGAACCGGTCTTGGCATGTGTAGACTGGGGACCTATCATACATCAACATGTATCATCCCAAGAGTTTACTAACTCTTTCTCTGTTTCCAAAAAACAGAGCTGGTGTCATTATATCTTTGTGACATGACTGGCAAGTTTCACAAGATGTAGATTCAAACGGATTTAAATATGCATCTATGTGCAACTTAGCTAGTCGGGTCGCATTGATATGACCTAGTCTACAATACCACAAGAAGGATTCGTTCATTTCTGGACTCTTTCTCTTTTGTCTGTTCAGTAGACTAAAGAACTGTAGTTTGATTTAGAACATCAATGCTTTTAGATAACGTGCCTGAACCGATCAACTTTTGATATAGGAAATGTTCAAAACATTATCCAACAATACAAAATTTTATCATTTCTTTACTGATAAAGAGACTGATATGATTTTGTATATCAGGTTCGGTATCTAATAACATTCGTTCAGAATCAATGTATTGGTAACACAGGGTGACAGTGACCAACAGACTTGGCTGCAACTCTTGCCCCGTTTTCTGCCTCATGAAACTTATCACCTGTTCTCAGTTCTCTACCTTTCTGTACCCCTATGTAACAGATTACATATCTGGGATCCTGATCTGGTATCACATATCCAGGACGTAAAGGATACTGAGAAACAGTTCTCTGTAATGAACACACCCGAAGATGATGCATCAGCATGCACTCTCTTCGTTTGGGCGGCATGGGAATTCTGGTATTCCCCAATTTCCTGCTCTGCCTTTATAACAATTATAAGTTGGAGCGGGACCAACGTTCCCCAGCTCAGTATAACAAGCGGGTTCGGTCAATAATCCGTATTATTATCTTGATTAAGGCGTGATATGGTCGCTACCTGGAGAGAGAGAGAAGAAAACACTCAGCGTGCGCTCTTGCAAGAATAGATTGGTTTTGATTTTATCTAATCAGGATGGCTCCCACTGCTTTTTATCAAATCTTCCTTCAAACCCTAAAAGGAAAGACTAGCCGGGATTAATTACACACTACAAGTTCGCCAATCTTTCAGCCAGGCCAGTGTCCGTACTTTGAGGGAGGTCCCCCGTGCTTTCGCACGAATCTAATTAATGTAAACCTCGTTTTCCCAGAGGCGTAACCCCGTTGACACCTTTCTAGACACCTACTTGATCGGCTAATTGTAATGTATAAAACTCTCCCAGGAGTAACACTTACTCGCAGCGGGTATCGGGATACAACTATCTCATAGAAGGTATGCAATCTCATTGCAAATTTCAACACTTGAAATTCCCGATAATTTTGCCCCTAGCGTCCTATGACCATGACGCAGGCCAACAAACCATAGTGCGCTAGTCAAGTTCAACCCGTCATTTCCTGATTGAATTAAACCCACCCACACGACCCTTGACGCAGGCCAACAAAGTCGCACGACTACCCTAATCCAATCTGCATCATATGCATAAGCAGATAAATACTAGTTAGCTACCGCACACTACGCCTTGACGCAGGCCAACAAACGTAGCACGAATACTAACTACCACTTATCTGAAATGACGGAGGGCTACGACAGGTTTTTCTGAAAACCTATTGCGTAATGAACTTGATATCGTTGTAGAATCAAATGATGTTAAAATGGAGTGTTATTGAGGCTTTTCTAGTTTTGCTAAAGGAGTCACTCCCGGTGAAGGGATCGTCGGTCCTTTCCTCGTCGAATGAGGTGCGGGATATATCACATATATCACTGTGCAAAGCAAAAACTCTTAAAAGCAATCAAAAGACAAACCGTGTGTGTAGCATCTGCCAGTTATTTCTAAAGGAGTCACTCCCGGTGAAGGGATCTCGGTCCTTTCCTTATCGAATAAGGTGCAGGATATATCATATATACCGCTGTGCAAAGCAAGAACTGTAGCTACCTTTTTATTTTGAAATTCGATTCTACAACATCTTTAGGTTTCTTTTACTTTCATTAATCACATTAATGAAGTCCTATCATTTAAGTACCTAAACATCACAAATAAATACGACGTACACTTATGCCATCCGCATTCGCCTCGATGTCCCCTCGTGCACCGTTAGGTTAGGTAACTAACGACAGAGCGGGGCAGGGCTAGCGCGGGTGTAAAACATAAGTAACATCTATATAATATATCATATATACTATATATCTATCTATCACAGAACATCACATGATCACATCACAGATATCGCAGCAGAAGAATCATATGAAATATTGGATATTCTAGGACGTCCGTGTTTTCAATACGAGCCAGTATAAAACACGGATTCCACGGTCGCGATGAATAGCCAAACCCACACCCCTAGACCCCTACGAGAGCGGCAAGCAACCCTACCAATTCTAGAGTTAGGTGACCCGGACTCGACTCCTCGAGTTGGTCTCCCACTGGACCCTAGAACCCGGTTACTTGTGCTCCCCTCCTTAGGTCTATCCTAGTGCGGAAAAGTAAATAATATACAAAAGGTGACATCTTCCGCAACCTGGAAGTGCCCCAATAAAAGAATATTACATACAAGTTTTTACATGAATGAAAATGAAAAACACTCATCTCACATAAAAACCTCCGGCTATTCAAACACGACGATCCAATATAACATATCCAGCAACACATAACAACACATGTCATCAACGTAAGTAAACATGCATATCCCAATTGTCGTTGACATATAGCAACGAAACTGGCGATATCACATATTACACTTACGGTCACAGAAAAGAAAGTGTAAAACTACAACAGTTGGAATCCGCAACTGTTAGTTGTATGTATGCCCTAGAGGCCAGTATTGTACAGATGATGTATATTATATTGGATGCTTGGACATATATAGAGATGACTTTCTTGCTCGATATGATAGTATGCTATCTGGTTACTCTTTATCTTAACATGTACACTAGTCTCTTTATACTGTCTTATAGTTACATGTTGGTAAAGCCCTTAGGATATGTACTTGACTACCTGGACTGTGATGCAGATCATACTAGTGGGGACATGGTAGTCCATAAGTACATCCTTCAAGGTCCCTAGTCGTGGGTGTATCGAGACAGGGCATCGATATACCAGAGTAGACTAGCGTATACGCTTCTCGACCCATGAGATGGGCGATGGATGATCCCATATCCATTGGTGTTTGACATCAGAGATGGTATACGGGTGCTCAGTGGAGACTGAGTACACTGGACGGACTCGCCGAGAACTCCCAGATGGTATTATACCTCACGTCAGATAGCAGTTCTCAGGTGACACTTGTACAGGATAGTCTGTAGACCCGAGATCGTCATAGAGTCTTGTGTGATTCCCACTATGCTTTGATCTCCACCTTACCACGTCTATGAGAGCGTGCAAAACGGTGGTCTTTGGGCACAGTCCCGAGTCACATGGAGGCAATGAGCGATAGGAGGGGTTTCGTCTCTCCCGGTATTGGGGGTTGATGTTGCGCAGTGCTCGATTGGCCGTAGCAGGGAAGTCCCTGGCCAGGGCTGATCAGAGATTTGCTGGTAAGTGTTACCAGTAGTTTCTCGACCCGTTATGAGCCTCACATCGGCACGACTTATCGGGTTATTGGGGTCTGACGTTTACCACCCCTAGACTTGATATGCGACATATCAGACGAAGAGACCGGACTGTACGGTAAGTGTTACTGGTCGGATTCGCAGGAGTGTGAGCTGGCTAGCTCGTCGATCTTCTGATCGCTCAATACCCGGGTGGCCGTTACGTTTAGCAGACCGCTTGCGGCTTGTGGGTGCTTGATATGATCATCATCTGCTACCGGCGTATTGACGAGTCTTTAGAGTCCTACACAGAGGTTTCCTGGTTCAAGCGAAACGAAATAGGAGCGCATATGAGATATGTGCAGGACCGAGAATAATGCGTGTATGTGATACCGTATTCCATTCCCGCGATATATGTATCGAATGGTTATATTCGATATAACATAGTTATCGAATCGAAGATCGATTCGATAAGCCGATACATTGAATACTAGTCGGTCATGTGCGACATGACCGGATCATTGAATCAAGTGTTGATTTAATGATTTAATGTATAATTATATATTTGATATATTACTTTGCATTAACTATTATTGGTTCACTTTAAACGGATTTTTCTCACTTGGATTGCACATTGTATATGTGATATACTTTTGTGCACTTTTTTGTATCATGTTTGATGATACTTGATCATATGGTTAAGTGAATAGAATTAAACCATGGTTATTATGATAATTAGGGTTTTGCATATTTATTTATTCATTTATTCGTTTATTCATTTATTTGGATAAGTTTAAAGAGAATGGTGGCTTTCTTTTGTCATTAGTTGAAGCTTCATGAAGCTTTGACTTCTTTAACCATTCTTGTCTTCTTGCTTAACCCTAACCCACTTAATTCACCATGGTTTATTCTCTACACTTAACCCTAGTTTATGTTATGATAAGTATTGATTTTCTATTTCTTTTTAATAGAACTTATCATAACCATCTTCATCTTCTTCTTCTTCTTCAAGCTTGCTACTTTAATGGCAACTTGAGATCTAGTGAGAGAAATCCAAATCTAAAGTGAACCCACCTCTTATTTCTTCATCCTCTACCTCTTGCTAAGTGGTTTTGGGTGTTTTCTTCACAAGTTTCACTACTTGGTGAAGTCGGAGCTTGAACTAGTGCAACCTCGACGTAGATCGTCTTTGACACGAAGCCGACGACCTTGCTCGCCCGTTTTTCCGATGAAGCCGACGAATGAGTCTAGGATTCATGATGGACAGTGAGAGCACACCCACGTGGAGCTAAGGAAGTGGGGAACCGGATCTACAAAGGTTGTAGCATCTAACTTCTAGTTAAATAGTTAACTAGTTTCTTGTTTCGCCTAAACTTCTAGTCTAAGATCCGTAGTCTAGGGTTTCTCGGCACCATTTTTTTTAAATTGGCTTGTTCGATGCCTTGTGAGACCTCACTAGAGTGCCTAGGAACCCTACAGTGGTATCAGAGCCTAGCTAGAGCCTTAGGCGAAGTCTAGACGGAATTTGAAGTCCGATCGAACCCGAAACCGCAATTTTTACACGCTCTCTGGACTTTTTCTGAAAACGTGGATTTTTCTAGATTAAAAATGCCTAAATAATTCAGCAGGAAGATCTAAGAAATCTGGTGAAACACGAGATCATGAGGCCTCCAAACAGACGCGGAAACGCGGCAGAAGCATAGCTTCTGCCGCGGTTCCGCCGCCGACTGTTCACTTTGCTCAATTTTGTTTGCACAGTAATTCTTCTTCTCTGGTGCTGAGTTTTATGGGAATTTTTAATAATTATTCAAGAGTTGAATTTTCTGGGATGCTTTGGGGATTCGGTGTTTCGATCGGGGTATCAAATTTCGTCTTTGTGGCTTTCCGGATAAATTTTAGAATATGTTAAAAAGTTCGACCGGATATAAATACCCAATTTTTCCCCTGTCGGGAAATTTCCAAGTGTTGGATTTTTCCGTAGTTTAACGACGTTCTAAGTAGTGCAAGTAACGCGATGGACCCTCTAGAAGACAACAAACCTTAACTCGATTATGTGACCGTCTTGAACTGCCCTTTGAACCTTCGGGTTTGGGGCAGTACGGCGTGCCACATGTGAGGCGTTGGCTTGACCCTTCTACGGCTGGACCGTCGGTACTGAGGCACGAACTGAATGTTGTTAGGCTTAATTTCATGTGTTGAGCTGTATCGGGAAAACTTGGGTATTCGACTGTTCGATCGGAAAGTTTAACATTTTCTGTTTGTCTGGAATGTGATACAATAATTGGAATTCACAAACAGTTATGAGATAACTGAATGAATGTTATAAATCTAGCAGTTTAGTCCCACCTGATATTGAAAAGAGTTTTCGATAATGAGACTAAAATGCGGGATTTATATCTGTTAGGCATGCGATGTCTAAAGAGGTTGCGGATTCCAATTGTTGTAGTTTTACACTTTCTTTTCTGTGACCGTAAGTGTAGTATGATCATATCGCCGGTTTCGTTGCTATACGTCAACGACAATTGGGGTATGCATACTTACTTACGTTGATGACATGTGATGTTATGTGTTGCTGGATATGTTATATTGGATCGTCGTGTTTGAATAGCCGGGGGTTTTTATGTGAGATGAGTGTTTTTTCATTTTCATTCATGTAAAAACTTGTATGTAATATTCTTTTATTTGGGGCACTTCCAGGTAGCGGAAGATGTCACCCTTTGTATATTATTTACTTTTCCGCATTAGGATAGACCCAAGGAGGAGAGCACAAGTAACCGGGTTCTGGGGTCCAGTGGGAGACCAACTCGAGGAGTCGAGTCCGGGTCTCCTAACCCTAGAATTGGCAGGGTTGCTTGCCGCTCTCGTAGGGGTCTAGGGGTGTGGGATTGGCTATTCATCACGACCGTGGAATCCGTGTTTTATACTGGCTCGTATTGAAAACACGGACGTCCTAGTATATCCAATATTTCATATGTTGATTCTGCTGCGATATCTGTGTTGTGATTCTGTGATGGATATAGTATATAGTATATATGATATATTATTTAGACGTTACTTATGTTTTACACCCGCGCTAGTCCTGCCCTGCTCTGTCGTTAGTTACCTAACCTAACGGTGCACGAGGGGACATCGAGGCGAATGCGGATGGCATAAGTGTACGTCATATCTATCTGTGATGTTTAGGTATTTAAATGATGGGACTTCATTAATGTGATTAATGAAAGATAAGAAACCTAAGATGTTGTGGAATCGAATTTTAAAATAAAACAGGTAGCTACAGTTTTTGCTTTGCATAGCGGTATATATGATATACCCTGCACCTTATTCGATGAGGAAAGGACCGAGATCCCTTCACCGGGAGTGACTCCTTTAGCAATAACTGGCAGATGCTACACACTCGGTTTGGCTTTGATTGCTTTTAAGAGTTTTTGCTTTGCACAGTGATATATATGATATATCCCGCACCTCATTAGACGAGGAAAGGGCCGACGATCCCTTCACCGGGAGTGACCCCTTTAGCAAAATTAGAAAAGCCTCAAAATCATTCCATTTTAAAACTTCATTTGATTCTACAACGATATCAAGTTCATTACGCAATAGGTTTTCGGAAAAACCTGACGTAGCCCTCCGTCATTTCAGATAAGTACTAGTTAGTATTCGTGCTACGTTTGTTGACTATGTTAAGGCGTAGTGTGCGGTAGCTAATTAGTGCTTATCTGTATAAGCATATGACGCGATTGGATTAGGGTAGTCGTGCGACTTTGTTGACTATGTTAAGGGTCGTGCGGGTGGGTTTAATTCAATCGGGAAATGACGGGTTGAACTTGACTAGCACTTATGATTTGTTGACTATGTTAAGGTCATATAGCTGCTAGGGGCAAAATATTATCGGGAATTTCAAGTGTTGAAATTTGCAATGAGATTGCATACCTTCTATGAGATAGTTGGATCCCGATACCCACTGCGAGTAAGAGTTACTCCTGGGAGAGTTTTACACATTGCAATTAGCCGATCAAGTAGGTGTCTAGAAAGGTGTTAACGAGGTTACGCCTCTGGGAAAACGAGGTTTACATTAATTAGGTTCGTGCGAAAGCACGGGGGACCTCCCTCAAAGTACCGACACTGGCCTGGCTGAAAGATTGGCGAACTTGTAGTGTGTAATTAATCCCGGCTAGTCTTTCCTTTTAAGGTTTGAAGGAAGATTTGATAAAAAGCAGTGGGAGCCATCCTGATTAGATAAGATAAAAACCAATCTGATCTTGCACGAGCATACGCTAAAGTGTTTTCTTCTCTCTCTCTCCAGGTAGCGACCATTTCATGCCTTAATCAAGATAATAATATGGATGTATTGACCAAACCCGCATGTTATACTGTGCTGGGGAACGTTGGTTCCGTTCTTTCTTATAAGAGTTATAGGAATGAACAGGATATAGGGGAATACCAGGATTCCCATGCCACCCGAATCAAGAAAGTACATGATGATGCATTTTCTTCGGGTGTGTTCGTTACTGAGAACTGTTTCTCTATTTGCTCTACGTCCTGGGTATTAGATACCGAGTCAGGATCCCATATATGTAATCAGTTACATGGGCTAAGGAAAGGTAGAGAACTTGGAGAAGGTGATAAAGACATAAGAGTTGGAAATGGTGCAATTGTTGCAGCTAAGACTGTCGGGGAGTATCACCTTGTATTACCAACTGGTAATACATTGGTTCTGAACGAATGCTATTACATGCCGAACCTGATATGCAACATTATATCGGTTTCTTTATTAAGTAAAGAAGGATATAATTTGTATTACAGGATAATATTATGAACATTTTCCGTAACCAAAAGTTGGTTGGATCAGGCACATTATGCAATGGCATTTATGTTCTAAATCAATCAACAGTTCTGAGCATAACAAACACACACAAGAGGAAGAGTTCTGAACTCAACGAATCCTTCTTGTGGCATTGTAGACTGGGTCACATCAATGTGACACGACTGGCTAAGTTGCATAAGGATGGATATTTGAAACCTTTCGAATTTTCATCTTATGACACTTGCCAGTCATGTCTCAAAGGCAAGATGACCAAAACTCCGTTTACGGGACACGGAGAAAGAGTTACCGAACTCTTAGGACTGATACATAGTGATGTATGCGGTCCTATGTCTACACATGCCAGGGATGGTTCTTCATACTTCATTACATTCACTGACGATCTCTCTAGATTCGGATATATGTTCCTGATGAAACACAAATCAGAAGCTTTTGAGAAATTTAGGGAATATAAACAAGAAGTTGAGAACCAAACCGGAAAAAGTATTAAAATCCTACGATCTGATCGAGGAGGGGAATACTTGAGCAATGAATTCCTGGACTTCCTAAAAGAGAATGGGATTCTCTCTCAGCTGACTCCTCCATATACACCACAGCACAACGGTGTATCTGAACGGAGAAACCGCACCCTATTAGATATGGTGCGCTCTATGATGAGCACAGCTGAGTTACCTATTTCCTTCTGGGGATATGCACTGGAGACGGCTGCATACCTATTGAATCAAGTTCCATCTAAATCTGTACCTACCACACCATATGAGATATGGAGTGGGAAGAGACCATATTTTAAACGAGTTAAGATATGGGGTTGTCCGGCCTATGTCAAAAGGCAAAATCCAGACAAACTCGAGGCACGGTCAGTTCTCTGCAAGTTTGTGGGATATCCTAAGAATTCCCAAGGATATTTTTTCTACCATGCTGAAGAACAAAAAGTGTTTGTTTCTCAATATGCCACCTTTTTAGAAAAGGAATTCCTTGAAAAAGAAATTAGTGGCAAAGTGGTAGAGCTGGAAGAAATTCCAGATACACAAACTTTAACTGAAGATTTAGTGGAACCAGAAGATTCGATAGTACCCGACGAACCCCAGCCTCTCCGCCGATCTAGTAGGGTTTCTCGTCCACCTGAGAGATACTACGGTTTTCTCATTGATGGTGGAAGCGAGGATTGCATCATGGATGATGATGACCCAACTAGCTTCGAGTAGGGACTCAGTGAAATGGCTGGATGCTATGCGGTCCGAGATGGAATCCATGTACACCAACAAAGTATGGACTTTGGAAGTTGCTCCTGAAGGGGTAAAACCCATTGGGAGCAAGTGGATCTTCAAGAAGAAATTTGGTGTAGATGGGAAAGTGGAGACTTTCAAAGCTAGACTTGTAGCAAAGGGTTTTCGTCAAAGACCAGGTGTGGACCATGACGAAACCTTTTCTCCAGTGGCTATGCTTAAATCCATCCGAATCATGCTTGCCATTGCTGCCTTTCATGACTACGAAATCTGGCAAATGGATGTTAAGACCGCCTTTCTAAATGGTGATTTAGAAGAGTGCGTGTACATGACTCAGCCAGAGGGCTTCGTAGACAGTGGGAGCAGCGGGAAGGTGTGCAAGCTGCTTAAATCCATTTATGGATTAAAGCAAGCATCACGGAGTTGGAACATCTGCTTTGACGTCGTTATCAAAGAGTTTGATTTCGTCAAAAATCCAGATGAACCTTGTATCTACAAGAAGGTGGCAGAGAGTAAGGTTGTCTTCCTCGTATTGTACGTGGACGACATACTCTTGATAGGAAATGATATTCCTATGCTGCAATCGGTCAAGCTCTTCTTATCACAAAGATTCTCGATGAAAGATCTTGGTGATGCCTCCTGCATATTGGGAATCAGGATCTATAGAGATAGATCCAAAAGGATTTTGGGATTGTCCCAATCCAGGTACATTGACACCATACTAAAGAGGTTTAGTATGGAAGAGTCCAAGCGTGGGAACTTGCCCACGATCTCTGGTGTCACTCTCTCCAAAGAGATGTCTCCCAAGACTGATTTGGAGAGAGCTCGCATGCAAGGGATACCCTATGCTTCGGCAGTAGGCTCTATCATGTATGCGATGCTATGTACCAGACCTGATGTAGCATACTCACTAAGTGTAGTGAGCAGGTATCAACCTGATCCTGGAGAGAATCACTGGACAGCTGTGAAGAGCATTCTCAAGTACTTACGAAGGACTAGAGATATGTTCTTGGTGTATGGTAACGGAGAGCTCCAAGTGGTGTCCTTTACCGATTCGAGCTTCCAAAGTGATAAGGACGACTCTAAGTCGCAGTCGGGCTTTGTCTTTACCCTTTACGGAGGGGCGGTTAGCTGGAAGAGTTCCAAGCAGGAAACCGTGGCAGACTCGACAATGGAGGCTGAATACATCGCTGCCAACGATGCTGCTAAAGAAGCTGTCTGGATCAAGAAGTTCATTACTGAACTTGGTGTGGTTCCGTCCATTGAGCATCCAATACCTTTGTATTGCGATAACAATGGAGCAGTGGCTTTGGCCAAGGAACCCAGGTCCCATCAGCATCCAGGCATATTCTGAGGCTGTATCACCTGATCCGGGAGATAGTTGATCGCCGGGAGATCGAGGCCAGGAGGGTTGATACGAAGAACAACACGGCGGATCCACTCATGAAGGCCATTCCCCAGATACAGTTTGAGAGACTCTTCGGGATGCTCGGTATGCGATACTACAGCAGCTGGCCCTAGTGCAAGTGGGAGATTGTTAGTTGTATGTATGCCCTAGAGGCCAGTATTGTACAGATGATGTATATTATATTGGATGCTTGGACATATATAGAGATGACTTTCTTGCTCGATATGATAGTATGCTATCTGGTTACTCTTTATCTTAACATGTACACTAGTCTCTTTATACTGTCTTATAGTTACATGTTGGTAAAGCCCTTAGGATATGTACTTGACTACCTGGACTGTGATGCAGATCATACTAGTGGGGACATGGTAGTCCATAAGTACATCCTTCAAGGTCCCTAGTCGTGGGTGTATCGAGACAGGGCATCGATATACCAGAGTAAACTAGCGTATATGCTTCTCGACCCATGAGATGGGCGATGGATGATCCCATATCCATTGGTGTTTGACATCAGAGATGGTATACGGGTGCTCAGTGGAGACTGAGTACACTGGACGGACTCGCCGAGAACTCCCAGAAGGTATTATACCTCACGTCAGATGGCAGTTCTCAGGTGACACTTGTACAGGATAGTCTGTAGACCCGAGATCGTCATAGAGTCTTGTGTGATTCCCACTGTGCTTTGATCTCCACCTTACCACGTCCATGAGGGCGTGCAAAATGGTGGTCTTTGGGCACAGTCCCGAGTCATATGGAGGCAATGAGCGATAGGAGGAGTTTCGTCTCTCCCGGTATTGGGGGTTGATGTTGCGCAGTGCTCGATTGGCCGTAGCAGGGAAGTCCCTGGCCAGGGCTGATCAGAGATTTGCTGGTAAGTGTTACCAGTAGTTTCTCGACCCATTATGAGCCTCACATCGGCACGACTTATCGGGTTATTGGGGTCTGACGTTTACCACCCCTAGACTTGATATGCGACATATCAGACGAAGAGACCGGACTGTACGGTAAGTGTTACTGGTCGGATTCGCAGGAGTGTGAGCGGGCTAGCTCGTCGATCTTCTAATCGCTCAATACCCGGGTGGCCGTTACGTTTAGCAGACCGCTTGCGGCTTGTGGGTGCTTGATATGATCATCATCTGCTACCGGCGTATTGACGAGTCTTTAGAGTCCTACACAGAGGTTTCCTGGTTCAAGCGAAACGAAATAGGAGCGCATATGAGATATGTGCAGGACCGAGAATAATGCGTGTATGTGATACCGTATTCCATTCTCGCGATATATGTATCGAATGGTTATATTCGATATAACCTAGTTATCGAATCGAAGATCGATTCGATAAGCCGATACATTGAATACTAGTCGGTCATGTGCGACATGACCGGATCATTGAATCAAGTGTTGATTTAATGATTTAATGTATAATTATATATTTGATATATTACTTTGCATTAACTAGTATTGGTTCACTTTAAACGGATTTTTCTCACTTGGATTGCACATTGTATATGTGATATACTTTTGTGCACTTTTTTGTATCATGTTTGATGATACTTGATCATATGGTTAAGTGAATAGAATTAAACCATGGTTATTATGATAATTAGGGTTTTGCATATTTATTTATTCATTTATTTGTTTATTCATTTATTTGGATAAGTTTAAAGAGAATGGTGGCTTTCTTTTGTCATTAGTTGAAGCTTCATGAAGCTTTGACTTCTTTAACCATTCTTGTCTTCTTGCTTAACCCTAACCCACTTAATTCACCATGATTTATTCTCTACACTTAACCCTAGTTTATGTTATGATAAGTATTGATTTTCTATTTCTTTTTAATAGAACTTATCATAACCATCTTCATCTTCTTCTTCTTCTTCAAGCTTGCTACTTTAATGGCAACTTGAGATCTAGTGAGAGAAATCCAAATCTAAAGTGAACCCACCTCCTATTTCTTCATCCTCTACCTCTTGCCAAGTGGTTTTGGGTGTTTTCTTCACAAGTTTCACTACTTGGTGAAGTCGGAGCTTGAACTAGTGCAACCTCGACGTAGATCGTCTTTGACACGAAGCCGACGACCTTGCTCGGCCGTTTTTCCGATGAAGCCGACGAATGAGTCTAGGATTCATGATGGACAGCGAGAGCACACCCACGTGGAGCTAAGGAAGTGGGGAACCGGATCTACAAAGGTTGTAGCATCTAACTTCTAGTTAAATAGTTAACTAGTTTCTTGTTTCGCCTAAACTTCTAGTAAACGATCCGTGTTAGGGTTTCTCGGCACCAATTATTTTTGAAATTGGCATGTTCGATGCCTTTTGAGACTTCATTAGGATGCCTAGAAACCCTACAGCAACCACCTCAGACATCGCATGCCTGACCAAATGAATTTCTTTAGACATCGCATGCCTAACAATTATAAACCCCGCATTTTAGTCTCTTTATCGAAATCACTTTTCAATACCAAGTCGGGCAATTCAACAAGATTCCCGAAAAACGGATCGAATGCTCGTCGCAAACTTTAGTAGGCGGCTGCACCCCCGATACCGTCGACGAAGTGCACCAAGGCGGAACACCGCTGTGGGAGCACCCGAACGGATGCTTTTGGCGACGGGGTTCTCCTACAGTCACTTGGTCGGGGCTATGGGGTGAGGCTGTCTATTATGTTTACCCGGCGAGTATCCGCGTACGCTACGTGATTGCGACGGACTTTTGATCACATCAAAATTCCGTGGCAACCGATCATGTGAGACTAAACTGCTACGTTTATAATATTCATTCCGTTATCACATAACTTCTTGTGAATTCCAATTATTGTATCCCATTCCGGATAAATAGAAAATGTCAAACTTTCCGATCGAACAATCGAACACCCAAGTTTTCCCGATACAGATCAACACATGAAATATGAGTCTAACAATATTCAGTTCGTGCCTCAGTACCAACGGTCCAGCCGTAGAAGCGTCAAGCCAACGCCTCACATGTGGCACGCCGTACTGCCCCAAACCCGAAGGTTCAAAGGGCAGTTCAAGACGGTCACATAATCGAGTTAAGGTTTGTTGTCTTCTAGAGGGACCATCGCGTTACTTGCACTACTTAGAACGTCGTTAGACTACGGAAAAATCCAACACTTGGAAATTTCCCGACAGGGGAAAAATTGGGTATTTATATCCGGTCGAACTTTTTAACATATTCTAAAATTTATCCGGAAAGCCACATAGACAAAATCTGATAATCCGATCGAACATTCAAATCCCCAAAACAACCTCAGAAAATTCAACTCTAGAATAAATATTAAAAATTCCCCGAAAATCCAGCATAATAAAATAGGAGTTACTGTGCAAACAGTGGAGGATGACGTCATCATTTCGCCGCGGAACCGCCGCTGAAGCCAGGCTTCTGCCGCGGTTCCGCCGCACTATGAACAGTTCATGGGAAAAATTTTACACCGTAATTCTTAGATTTCCCTGCTGATTTTTCTGCATATTTTTAATGTTGAAAAATCCCAGATTTTAGAAAAAGGACAGAGAGCATTTTTTGAGTTGGGGTTTCGGGTCGATCGGACATCAAACTCCGTCTAGACTTCGCCTAAGGCTCTAGCTAGGCTCTGATACCACTGTAGGGTTCCTAGGCACCCTAATGAGGTCTCACAAGGCATCAACCATGCCAATATCAAGAAATACGGTGCCGAGAAACCCTAGACTACGGATCGTTGGCTAGATGTCTAGGCGAAACGATAACAAGTTAACACTTAACTAAGAGAATACGGAAATACAACCTTTGTAGATCCAGTTCTCCACCTCCATAGCTCCGCAACGAAGTATCCTAGCAGTCCAAATCGAAATTCGGGCTCTTGCGTCGGCTTCATCGGAGAAGAAGCGGGCTAGGTCATCGACGACGTGCCGAAGATGATCTATGTCGAAGTATCACTAGATCAAGCTCCACCTTCACCAAGCCATGAAAACTTGTGAAGGAAACACACTCTACTACTTGGAAAGAGGTAGAGGATGAAGAAATAGGAAGTGGGTAAACTTTAGAATTAGATTTCTCACTCTAATTCATCAATCACCATTGATGAAGCATGCTTTTCTTCTTGTGAAGAAGAAGAAGAAGATGAAGATAATATTATGATAAGTTATTTAAAATGAAAAGAAAATGAAAACTTATCATAATGTAAAACATGGTCAAGTGTAGAGATTGAACCAAGGTTAGTTGGAATGGTTAGGGTTAAGGATGAGATAAGAATGGTTGACTTGATCAAAACTTCAAGAAGCTTCAACATAAAAACAAAATAAGCCACTATCCTTAAACATTTCCAAAATGAATATATAAACAAATAAATAGATAATAAGTGAATAAACAAAACCCTAACCACTCTCACAACCATGGTTTAATCTTTACACAAATCCAAGTTAACATGTATCATCAAACATGACACAATCAAGTGCACAAAAGTATATCACATATACAACTTGTGCAATCCGAATGAGAAAATCCATATAAAGTGAACCAATACTAGTTAATGCAAAGTAATATATCTAATATATAATTATACATTAAATCATTAAATCAACACTTGATTCAATGATCCGGTCATGTCGCACATAACCGACTAGTATCCAATGTATCGGCTTATCGAATCAATTCTTGATTCGATATCTAGGTTATATCGAATATAACCAATCGATACATTCATCGCGAGAATGGAATACGGTATCACATACATGCATTATTCTCGGTCCCGCACATATCTCATATGCGCTCCTATTTCGTTTCGCTTGAGCCAGGAAACCTCTGTGTAGG
This sequence comes from Agapanthus africanus, assembly GCA_030015575.1. NCBI lineage: Eukaryota > Viridiplantae > Streptophyta > Magnoliopsida > Asparagales > Amaryllidaceae > Agapanthus > Agapanthus africanus. The sequence continues at coordinate 499,113,864 of CM057344.1, read as the reverse complement.
ACTCTAAAGACTCGTCAATACGCCAGCAGCAGATGATGATCATATCAAACACCCACAAGCCGCAAGCGGTCTGCTAAACGTAACGGCCACCCGGGTATTGAGCGATCTGAAGATCGACGAGCAAGCCCACTCACACTCCAGTGAATCCAACTAGTAACACTACCGTACAGTCCGGTCTGATCGTCTGATATGTCGCATATCTCGCCTAGGGGTGGTAAACGTCAGACCCCAATAGCTCGATAAGTCGTGTCGATATGAGGTCTATAACAATTCGAGAAACTACTGGTAACACTTACCAGTAAATCTCAGCAACCCTGGCCAGGGATTTCCTGTTATAGCCAATCGAACACAGCGCAACATCAACCCCCTATACCGGAAGAGACGAATCCCCTCCTATCGCTCATTGCCTCCATGTGATTCGGGACTGTACCCAAAAACCACCGTTTTGCACGCCCTCTTGGACGTGGTAAGATGGAAATCAAAGCACAGTGGGAACCACACAAGACTCTATGACGATCTCGGGTCAACAGACTACTCTGTACCAGTGTCACCAGAGAACTGCCATCTGACGCGAGGTATAATACCATCTGGGAGTTCTCGGCGAGTCCGTCCAGTGTACCCAGTCTCTACTGAGCACCCGTATATCATCTCTGATGTCAAACACCAATGGATATGGGATCATCCATCGCCCATCTGTATGGGTCGAGAAGGTACACGGTAGTCTACTCTGGTATATCGATTCCCCGTCTCGATACACCCACGACTAGGGACTTTGAACGATGTACTTGTAGACTACCATGTCCCCACTAGTATGATCCGCATCATAGTCCAGGTAGTCAAGTACACATCCTAAGGGCTTTACCAACATGTAACAGAGAGACAATCAGTGTACACGTTAAGGTAAAGGTCAACCAGATAGCATACTATCATGTCGAGCAAGAAAGTCCTCCCTATATATGTCCCAGCATCCACTACAATATACATCCAATGTACAGTAATGGCCTCTAGGGCATACATATAACTAACAGTTGGCACTCTTGATCCGCAAGCGACCATCTCGCAATTCATGATGTTCTTCGGGCCAACCACCTTCCAGGCAATGATCGACAAATTAGCCCAAATGGACCAGATGGGCCATGGACCGTCTCCTATAAAACCAGACTCTCTAAATGAGAAAGGAAAAGGGAAAGTGGCCGTCGTTGCCAATACTCAACAACAGCCGAGCAACTCAAAGCCGTTCGTCCGCCAAAATAACGTGCATCCACGCCCGTCCCTTGAGGAGAGACTAGGACGTCCTTATTCGTTTTCTTCAGAATAAAACGAGAAGATTGTTCGAGCTGGCAGTACGCAACGGACTCATCAATCTGCCGAATCCAAAATGTCCGTTACAGCCAGGTGATCTCAATAATCCCGATTACTGCCCTTACCACCAAACGGTAAGTCACCCGATCGAGGATTGTTTCGTCTTCAAGGGATGGATCGAGGATCAGTACCTACAAGGAAAGTTTGCGCTGTCTGAAAATTGGAAGGTAAACCCACCACAGTCGCATACTTCAAAGAAGACGGACACGCCGGGGGAAACTTGTCATGTGATCTCTCACTCATTGGCGGATAATAAAGAGGCTCCTTGCGCCGAGAAACCGAGGGCAAACCCTGAACCAGAAATTCCGCGGCCGTCATATGAATTGATTGATGCCTTCCGGAATGAGATTCGTTTGAAAGTTAAAGCCAATCAAGAGCGTGAGATGGCCATACTGGAAGGAGCCAAACACCGACGACTAGACCAAAGATTCGAAGCACTTCCATCAAATCAAAAGCCATCCGGTGCGGATAAAAACAAATTCAAGACGAGGAAAAGGTTCGCTAAAGCCCTGTCAGCAGGAATGAAACTACCGCCCTCTGAAGAGAATACTCTCGGTGGAATAGAGATGCATCCTAACTTCTGCTTATATCATCAGAAGATCATACATCCTACCGAAGACTGCGACTCCTTTAAGTGTTGGTGGCAAGGATATGTTGCTCAAAAGCAACACTTCAACAGGACAAAATGTGGAGCTCGTAGACATCGGAAAAATGCGATAGATGAGCGCAAAAGAGCCGCCGATGACTGTTATATAGCCGACTCCAAAGGATCATAAATTATCACCTTCGGAAGCGACTCTGATGAAGAAGTTGCCCTCAACCCTCTTCTCAAGGGATCCATTTCAAAAATGAAAGAATTGAGGAGTTGCGAGAACATTCAGCCTTGCAATCGCCCGTTACTCGGGAAAAATCTTGGCCCCGCAAGCAAAGGATCGAGCAGAAAGGATAAAGGAAAAGGGAAAATGACCTCCGTCGACAACAGTCGAGTGGCCCTAGACTGGTTGTTCGTCAAAACATTGTGCGTCCACGCATATCCCTCGAGGAAAGGCTAAGACGTCCTTACTCATTTCCCCAGGATGAAACAAGGAGGCTGTTCGAAGTGGCAGTGCATAACAGACTTATCACTCTACCGGAGCCAAAACACCAACTACAACTGGGTGATGTCAACAGTTCTAATTATTGCCCTTACCACCAAGTATTGGGCCATCCGATCAAAAACTGTTACGTCTTCAAGAACTGGGTTGAAGACCAATACCAACAGGGCAAGTTCGTCATCTCCGAAAACTGGAAGGTGAGCCCGCCATAACCGCACACTCTGAGAAAGATGGATATGCCGGGGGCATCATGGTCACTCATAGAGAAAGCCCCATAGACCGAAAAGTCAGTAAACTAGAGATTCATCTCAAATACGGCGACGACGGACCGAAACGTCCTTAAACTAATGATGGACCACAATGTCCTAAAACTTGCAAACGACCGAAACGTCTTTAAACTACTACCGCAGCATCCTCAGGCTGACGAGAATAAAAAAAAGAAAATAAAATAAACGGTATGTCCATAAGCAAAATGGGCATGGATGAAAACCCGAAAGGGCTCCATGAGTAAAAACAACTGGGCTACCGGCGAGTGTTCGTGAAAACCCGAAAGGGCGCGACCTCGTAAAAAAAAGAGAGAGAGGAAAAAAAAAGATACGTCCATAAGCAAAAAGGGCACGGATGAAAACCCGAAAGGGCTCCGTGAGTAAAAACAGCAGGACTATCGGTGAGTGTTTGTGAAAACCCAAAAGGGAGCAACCTCGTTAAAGGACACTTACAGGGTCCTCTCGACCTTGTAAGGAGAAACCACCCGCGTGAGATCCTTACGACTCACAAAGGAGCAACGCACTTAGGAATCCTTACGATTCCTAAGGAGAAAATACACTTGCGAGATCCTCACGACTCGTAAGGAGCTCTCTTATGGGACCCTCACGGCTTATAAGATTTGAAAGTCTTAAGTTACAATGACCTAAACCTGTGCTTAAGCAACCTTCACAACCTTCGATATTTCCCTACAAGTGGCTCAATACTGACCCTTGTATACAATCCACGGGCGCGAATAAACATTTCCCTAACCAAGTTCCATCCGTGACTAGGGATATGTATGTATGATGAACAACCCTTGTAGGTCCTCTCGACTTACAAGGAGAAAACCCTCTTGTAGGATCCTTACGACTTACAGAGGAACATACACTTAGGAATCCTCACGATTCCTAAGGAGAAAATACACCTACAAGATCCTCACGACTTGTAGGGAGAAATACCTTTGTGAGACTCTTACGGCTCATGAAGTTAAAAGCCTTAGTCGACAGGACGTTAACCCTGTTCGCTAAGCCACCTTTGATCAACATCGACGGAGGCAAATGATGATTCGCTCCTGGCAATATCCCAGTTGTAGCGGTGCTGATGCCGAAATCGGTGTCTAATTTCAGGTTTACGGTGAAAAGCCGGTGGGCCGCACATGCATACGAAATAGCCGAAATGATAGGGCAACTTGCAACAAAATCAGCGAGTAAAAATGTATGCATATAAAAGTAGCCGAAATGATTGGGCAACTCGCAATAAAAAGCAGCGAGTAAACAGAAAAACAGCCGAAATGATTGGGCACTGGGAAAAATAGCCGAAATGATTGGGCAATCGCGACCTTCGCGATATAAAAGCTGAAATGATAAAGCATCGCGGAAATAAAATAATAATAATAAAAAAATGAATGAAACTTCTGGCCTACAGGTTAGATCACATCGATTCCTGTATACAATACAGGGGCACAAACAAAGAGGGAACCATACCTTCCCAATAGGCTCCATAAAAAAAAAGCGAAGCCAAATTTCGACGGTTCACAGACAACCTAGAAACCATCTCAGCATTCGTCTCGTTACAGCGGATGAGATGTCAATAAAGGTGTCCCTTCGCAGTCCATCAAGATGCAGATACAACGCCAACAAAAGGCCTTGCGGTCGAAACAAAGCGAAGCGACGGAAAAATCCCAGCTTCATTTCGACAATCGTCCCGATACAGCTGACGAGATGTTAACAAAGGCATTTCTTCGCAGTCCATCAAGATGCAGATACAACGCCAACAAAAAGACCTTGCGGTTGAAACAAAGTGAAGCGACGGCAAAATCCCAGCTTCATTTCGACGTTCGTCTCGATAAAGTAGACGCAATGTCAACCCCAGCGTTCTTCCTCCAACAGGATTTGGACACACCAAAGCAAACGAAGCGAAGGCCACATTCCTAGCTTCAACGTCTTGATGGTAACTCATATAAAACCGGAAAGACAATCGGAGATCATCTCGCACCAGCACAGATTGGTCACCACCTCGACGTCCATCTCGATACAGCAGACGAGATGTCACCCCAGCGTTCTTCCTCCAACAGAGTTCAGACGTGACAATCAAACAAGTGGAGTAACGGCAAAATCCCAGCTCCACCGTGACGTTCGTCTCGATACAGCAGACGAGATGTCACCCCAACGTTCTTCTCGACACAGCAGACGCAACATCATCAAACAAATGGAGCCACGACAAAATCCCTAGTTCCAAACCTCGACGGTTTACCAGCAACCTAGAGACAACTACGACATTCGTCTCGATACAGCAGACGAGATGTCACTCTAGCGTTCTTCCTCCAGCAGGGTTCAAACGCGACAATCAAACAAACGGAGCCACGGCAAAATCCCTAGTTCCCACCGCGACATTCGTCTCGATACAGCAGACGCGATGCCAGCAAACGAAGCAAAAGGCCAAATTCCTAGCGTCAGGGTCTTGACGGCAACTCACATAAAACCTGAAAGACTATCGGAGATCATCCTACACCAGTGCGGAGTGGTTATGACTCATCGGGGCTCGCCAAAATTACCCTAACCTCAAGTAAAAAGCGGCATAGAAAATTCCTAACGCTTGCTCTTCCGACGGTTAAACTGCCTAGGAAGATTGCTTGAAGGCGTCTTGTCCAGCCCGCGAAGGGATCAGAGACACGGCAGTCGCAGGGCTACTCGAACAGCACGATTGCCTATCGAGGAACATATCAGCTTATGCGACGGTACGACGGCCAAAACCCTAAGTACCACAGACCCTAACGGACTTCTATCGAAAAGAGCAGAGGTTAAATGTGACGTTAGGATATTCTTGCGAGAAATGCTCGATTCGTCTCGACTTGTGAAGAAATTGATGTCTTTGCGAGAAATTTTCGATGCGGCTCGACTCGTGAGATAAAGCCTTAGGAAATAGGCATAATAGGAGCCTGTTTCCTAAGCACTGGGACCCTGCAAGTTGGCTCAAAACGGTCTCTTGCACACTATCCACGGGTCTCACTCTCCAAACTCAAAACTCAACAAGTAGGGAAGCAACCGCTTATGGGTCCTCTCGACTCGTAAGAGGGGAAAATTCTCTTATAGGATCCTTACGACTTATAAGAGAAAACACACTTAGGAATCCTCACGATTCCTAAGGAGAAAATCCACCTACGAGATCCTCTCGATCCGTAGGGAGAAAAGTCTCTACGAGACCCTCACGGCTCATAGAGTTGAAAAGTCTTAGGCGGCAGATCTGAACCTGCGGCCTAAGCCATTGCTATCTCTTGGAGAAATCTAGATGCTTACTCTATTATCTATCAACCCTGTTTATTCAGACAATATACGCACAACAAAAGAAAGAAGGAAGTGACAGGAAAAACATCCGATTTACATTTGATCAAGCGTTCGAGACACACTCATTCATGCATGTGCAAAGGATTCAGAACAAGGGATAAGACAAACTGAAATGGAAATTTTATATTCATATCATAAAAAGGGGTTCTTACAATCACGGAGAAACAGATAATAATATTATTAAAATGTTTACAAAGGTATAACCTCGAACCCAGGACATGGATTGAGGAACTCGAAAGTGACCCTATATATGACTTTCCAAGCCTCGCGGACCATCCTGGTGTGCTTTTCTTTCACGAGCACAAGCGTCAGGGTCCCCCCTGATGTCTTCCACCCTACGATAAGTAGCAAGTATGGCGGACTGTTGAAAGACCTCGTGCAAGAGATCGACAAGATTGTCTCGCCGTCTCTTCGAGATTAAGTTCATCAGGTACACCGAGTGCACCTTATCCTCGGCGGCATCCAACTCCCTAAGTAGCACACCGGAACAGAATAGGGGAAGCTCTTCCCAGATGGCTCCCACGATAAGTTTCAGGAGAGGGGAACGTCGGGGAAGCAGTGGACCGTTGTTTGCGTCGAAGCGGCTCATGATTTCAGTACACTCCGCATTTGTGAACTCTCGATTTTGAGAATGGCCAAGTCGGCGGATGTCCCCATAAGAGATGATCTCGTTAAGAGCATACATATGGGCTTCCATTGTTTCTGTGAAAGAAAATCAACAAAATTATCAGAAAGACTGATTAAGCAAAACGATATAATGCACTGAGGAATAAAATGCCATCTTTAAACTCCAAGATCAAAGAAAAACTCCTAAGAGTTCTGTTGTATGATTTGGAAGGAGCAAAGCTCCATTAATTAATTAAGAAAATCCAAGGAAAATCTTTTAGAGAGCAAGGCTCTGCTAAGTGAAACCTTAAATGGGTCTTCTTTAGATCTGGGATCTATTGAGAGCAAGGATCCTAAAATTGATTTAATATAATCAAAATTAATATTTTTACCTAAAATTCACTAAAGTTTGAACTTTTAAAACTGTTTAAACAAGAGAGCAGGGCTCTGAGTTCTAAAAGTAAAATTGTGAAGATCAAAATCATCTAAGGGATCAAAGGTCCTATTTATAGGCATCAAATGCCCTTTCAACTTCTAAAAGTTGCCGCGACGGTTGGAATTCGGCCACCGCCGCGCTCACGTTTAAGGCCACATAAGCGCAACGGTGGGGGGGGGGGAATTGGTTTACCCCAATCAGAGCAAAGCTCTGTTCAAATTCCAAGGTGGGAAAAGAAGCAATGCTTCTGTTTTCCTCCAATCAGAGTAAAGCTCTGTCTTGAAAATTAAAGTGAAAATTAAAGTTAAAATAAATGAAGCAACGCTTCAGATCCCCTGTGCTGCGCGCAGAGCGCCACGTGTCAAAATCAAACACGTTAGCGTAGGGGGCGCAGCGCCCAAGGAAGCACACCCAATCAGAGCAAGGCTCTATTTAAAATTCAAACTTTAATTAATGAAGCAACGCTTCAGCTGGTCTGCGCTCTGCGCTACACGCCACGTGGCAACACGGTTGCTCTAGCGCAGTTGCGCTGCGCTCTGCGCTACGCATCACGTGGCAGCGCAGTTGCACTAGCACAGTTGCGCTGTGCTGTGCGCTGCGCGACACGTGTCAGCGCAGTTGCGCAAGTGCAGGTGCGCTGCGCTCTGCGCTGCGCGACACGTGTCACGAGCTGGTGCGCTTGCGCCAAACAGAATTAAAATTTTGAAAGATCTTTCTCAATCTTGTTAAAAACAAGAAGATTTTCTTTTGTAAAACAGAAACCCTTGTATCAAAGATCCAACGGTGGGAAAAATTCCCCAAATCACTCAGAAAAAGATCTCTTTAACTAATTTATGGGCACTATAAAAAGGACCCTAGACCTCAATTCAAAAGGCATCAACATTTTGTGAGAAACCAAAATTTTCAAACAGAGAGAACTCTGAAGAATTGGAGAGAATTTCTCAAGAACAAAAAAGGTAAAAACCTTTAGAAAAAGAGAAAATTCTCTTGTGAACAGATCATTGATCTGAGAACAAGATCGATGATCTTTAATAAAAAAACAAAAATAAAAATAGTGCTTCGCACTTATGAACCAATGGTTCCCTGAGATAAGAAAAACAAGAGGAACTTGTTTTCTTTGATCTAAATTAGATCAAGAAAACAAACAGTACTTTGCACTTCTGTTATGAACCATTGGTTCTAGAGTCTAAAAGATTCTCAAATCAAATAGTGCTTTGCAATTGTAAATCTGCACTGTTGCGCTCTTGGGTTGGCACAAGCCACCAGAGAGCGCCACGTGTCAGTATCTGAACCATTTGCGCTATGCGCTTTTTGAAATAGAGCCTTGCTCTCTGAAACTAGCGCAACTCACTACAGCGCGCCACGTGTCAGCAGCGCAAGCGCAGCGCACTGCGCTTGCATGACACGTGTCCTCACCACAAGCGCTTGCGCTCTTTGGTTGGCACAAAGCGCCTGACAAATGCAATGCAATTCTTTTGCTAACGGGCCAGGCCCAAATCAAAAAGACCTAGCAGGCCAAAATAAATTGCAAAGCAATAAAAGGGCAGAGTCCAAAGAAAATTGATGCTCTGCATCATTTGTGAATGAGCAGAGCCCAAAACAAATTGATGCTCTGCATCCTTTATGAGCAAAGCCATAGCACAAGTCCAATTGACCAAAAACAAATAAAAATGTTGAATATTTTTCAAGTGGACTTAGCCCAATCATGGCCGTAAGTCCTCAAATTAAGTTGACCGAGCACAGCTGCTATTTTAAATCAATTTACATTCGGCTCGAGGGTACATCTCAGAACTCCTCTGACACATGTCGTTGTAATCCTTCAACGTCGTCAGAGAGGTGATGGGTCCCGACGGCCATACATACAATGGACCACCACGTCCCTAAACTGGCAATGGACCACCACGTCCCTAAACTTGCAATGGACCGCAATGTCCTTAAACTACCCATGGACCACCACGTCCCTAAACTGGCAATGGACCACCTCGTCCCTAAACTGGCAATGGACCGCAATGTCCTTAAACTACCCATGGACCACCACGTACCTAAACTGGAATATGGACCACCACGTCCCTAAACTGGCAATGGACCACTGGGTCCCTAAACTGGAACGATAGAGCCCCCAAATGCTCTTTCGTCGGATCTAAACGATCCTGTTTAAGTTGATCTTAGCCTCAAATACGGCCAACGTATCCTTAAACATTCAAACAGACTTTAGTCCCAAATTGGACTATAAGACCCCCAATCAACTTTGGTTCAAGTGTACATCTCCGAACTCCTCTGACACATGTCGTTGTAATCCTTCAACGTCGTCAGAGAGGTGACGAGTCCCGACGGCCATATATTAAATGGACCACCATGTCCCTAAACTGGAAATGGATCTAGACGATCCCGTTAAGTTGATCTTAGTCTGGAAATTAGACTAACGTATCCTTAACAAATGTTTAAGTTGATCTTAGCCTTAAATATGGCTAACATATCCCTAAACCAAAACCCAAAACCCAAATCTAAGAAATTACGGATTTGGAATAATCCACGTCCTACGGGCGACGAAATAAATTGTCTCCGTGTACAATCCATGTAAGTTCACGGTGGCGCCCCGGCCGTCGATCCTACGCCGGAAATGCGGAAACGAAAAACTTTGCAAACTAGCAAACCGGCACCACCTCGCACTTTTAACCCGGATCGGGCCATTAACCTAGCTACTAGCAAACTAAAATACGGGTAGAGAGTTATACCAAGCGATCCGTGTCCTTCGGTCTTCGTCTCCACTCCGATCTCCCGCGGAATCTCCGTCCGTCACCTTCTCGTCGGAAAGGGCACCACGTAGCCGGATTCTTTTACAGGCTCCCACCTCTGGACCGAGGCAACTCGGGCGCGAAGTTGGCTAGCCGACGCGTCCAAGATATGCCGTAGATGTAGTGTAGAATCCATGTCTCTTTGGGGTAGTGAAGTTGCCATGGATATGGAGGAGAAAGAGGCTAAGGAAAAATGGTGCTCTCATTTTTCCTAGCATGAAAAAATGAGATGAAGAAAATTGCTACCACTCAAAAAAATGAATCTCTCTCATCCTCTCCCTCTCATGTGGCCGGCCCCCTTCATTGGACAAGGGAGGTGAGTGTAGTAGAAGAAGAAAGGTGACCACACCCAAAATACAATGATAACAATATCATATCAACCTCAAATCCTTTCTCATCTCATTTAATGCCAAGGAAGAGACTAAAAAAGAATATCATCGTGATGAAGCCACAAATGCATGAAAACCCTCCACAATAAGTTATTTGCAAACCTGCAAATAACCCCCTCCATCATAAAAGTCCGGCCGTGAAGGAACAAAGGAAAACCGGCCGGAACGGAATGCAAACTGGCAACTTCAGAAAACTGATCCCGTAATAAATTATAGGAAAACCCCGCGACTGCATATACATGCCCGCATTTGTATTCCCACTGAACACAAACGCAAAGAGACAAAATCTACACTATCTAATACTAGGATCCGGTTTAAGCCAAAGCCGGCTAGTAAAAACCGTCCGATCACGATCCGTGCAATACCGCACGTATCTGATCGAACCCTGCCATATCTCCATACGGCCTCTACAGCATTTCGCCCGAAACCTGAGTAACTGTGTGTGGTGGACTCTAAAGACTCGTCAATACTATGGCTGTGGATTTAACCATTAGCACGTCAGAGGTATTAGCCATACGTGACGGGCTACCAGCTATTGACCAAAAGGGACGTCGATGAGCGAACTCATCCTGACACCCTACTGAGCCTGTCAGTGACAATATCCGTACAGTCCGGTCCGTTCGTCTATGAGTATCGCATAGCGGGCCTAGGGGGTTGGTGAAAGTCAGACCCCCAAAAGCGGTACAAGTCGTATCGGAGTGCAGCCCAGAACACCCTGAGATACTACTGGAATACCTACCAGTAAATATCCTGCCTTGGCCAAGGACTTTTCATATTCTGGCTCTCCTAGACACAGCACGACCTCACCCCCAATACCGGGAGAGACGAACCCCTGCAGATCCGCTCACTGCCTCCATGTGGCTCGGGACTGTACCCAACTAAAACCTGTTTGCACGTCTCCTTTGAGCGTGGTAGGGTAGTAATCAAAACACAGTGGGAACTCACACGAGACAAATGACGATCTCAGGTCGATGAACTAACCTGTACACATGTCACCAGGGAACTGCTATCTGACGTCCGGTATAATCCCAACTAGCAGGTTCCCGGCGAGTCCTGTCCGGTGTACTCATAACCCAATGAGCACCTGTATACATCTTAGGTGAACCAACTGACACCAGTGGCTTGTGAGACCGGCCACCGCCCCTCGTCGGGGTCTCGACTGTATACACTAGTCTACTCTGGAGTATCGATGCCCTGTCTCGAAACTCCCACGACTAGGGACCTTTTAAGGATTTGCTTATAGACCCCAGCTCCCACTTATATGATCGCCCTCATACTGCTGGTAGTCAAGCAAAAATCCTAGGGGCTCTATCAACGTGCAATAGTGACCTGTAGGGTCACCTAAAGCAGTACACGATGATAAAGGTAAACCAGATAGCATACTATCATCTTGAGTAAGACTGTCCTACCGGGATAGGTCCTCTCTCAATCATTGCAATCACGTGCCTGTGATCTAATAATTGACTCTGAGGGAACTATCTCCAACAATCTCCCACTTGCACTCAAGGCTAATTATTGCGATGTTGCATACTCACAGCCCGTGTGATACCGAACACCCAACTCCTCTACTAGTCAGTCTTACAAAGCTCGTTTGCGAAACTATTGCGTTCGAGGAATAGCCTAAGTGAGTGGATCCGCTCTGATGTTTCTTTCTATGTCTCTCTCTATCTCAAGTTCGCGGAGAAAGCCATCTCCCGAAATGAGCAATACCTGTCTTAAAATGTGTCTGGATGTCTGATAGGACCTAGCTCATAAATGAACTCCAAATCCAAACTTCTTAGACTGTATCGTCAACTGAACTTAATCAGTATCCTGCGCCATGCCTCCCTCAGTATTGCCTTGGACCACCTGTCCAAAATACTGCCCCTCGTCAGAAGGAAAACTATAACTCTGACAACCTCCTTGTCGTCCAGGTCACCTTGGAAGCCTGGAATGATAACTGTCTCCCGAATGAGGCTGTCGTTATCATATCCCTAGAACATCAACTTATGTTCTAAAACTGCTTCCGACCGTTTCTCCAGAATTGGATTAATATCAACTTATTGCACCTACTACAAGAACAACATCTGGTGTGGTACTTGACATCTCATGATTGACTCAATTGCCTAAGCAAGTGATCTGCCAATCATGCACATCCCTCCCCCCTTTAGTCTGTAAGACACCTTTAGAGAGGGTGACTCCATTACCTACAGGTACACTACCGTGCCAGGAGGCGTCCATTCTAAAAACTCTTAGAATGCTGTCTAAGTACCCAGATTGGGAAACCACCCAAATCTAGATCTAAAACCATTGATCTAGTAACCAGAATGTCTGATATAATGTCCAAGTCTCATGTGGAGAAACCACTGTGTGACGACCAAAGTATAACCGATCGTAGTATAGGAATATCACTTCCTACTCTGTGTATGTTATGCAAATACCATGACATCACACCCTACTACCTTCTTAACAGATCCATCCCCTATTCTGATGAAGTCAAACCTATGACTGTCACATCAGAAATAGATGATCTACTCCGCTATATCTGCTTTAGTCTATAAATAGACATAAGCCACTTGTCCACTAATGCTTTCGCTGCTCCCACTGACTACGACAACCCTCTGGCAAAGTCATATACACGTACACTTCTAAAGCTGGTTTAGAACGACGCTATACTCATCCTTCTGCCTGGTCTCACAGTCTGGAACAACAGCAATGGCAAGTCTGGGTAAACAAGAACCTCCCTGCCACCGTCCTTGAGGCTACCGGAGTACCTCTCGGGTGCCTGAGGTTACCCATCTTATCTGCGGAGTAGCCAATGGAATGTCAAACCAGATTGAATCTTTAGGTTCCTATCAAATCTTCAGTAATCGTTTGTGGTTCTGGAATCACTTCCAGCTCTACTATAATCCCACTACTGTTTTCTGAAAAAATCCATTTTTAATTAAAACTGTGGCGAGTCAAGAACAATATCACCATTGATCTTCCAGATGGTAGAAAGTCAACCCTCGTCATAGCCCGGGTCAACCCACAAACAGCCATTACAGAAACGTGCCTTGAGCAGTCCAGTGTCTGGTTTTAAGCATAAGCTGGACAACTCCCCGTACCTTAACAATGTCAAGATATGAACTGTTCTATATCCAATATAGAAACAAAGGCACTGATTTAATTGAACCAGATTCAAATCATGCAGCTGTCTCCAGTGCATGTCAACTAAATGGAAGGAGGCCGATCAGCGTTACTCAACTTAGGAATACTTCCAATTATGAGTAACCTGAAAGAGAAGCAAGTTCTCTTAACCATTACTATCATCTGAATACCATATACAAGTATCTACATCTTCGATCACTTTGAAGAATCCCGATACTTGCAATACCTGGTTCTCTACTTTACTCTTATACCTATAACTTCTCAAAACTTAGACCCTGTATTTCTACGAAACACATGTCTAAGAACTAGAGAAGTCATAAGTAAACAGAATATAGTACGAGGACCAACCCCTCTGTCTTAATGGACACTGGACAATATACAATACTCTGTACAAGTCCCTTGAGTCAAATGACTCATTCACTGTGTGTCGTAGGTTGAAAACTGTACTTTTGGTTAAGAAGAATTACACCGCCGTTCAATGCTCCTTACCTAACCATCCACTGATATAGGTAAATGTCATAGACATAATTTCAACAAGGTATGTCTCACTCTATATAAAAATAGACTTACAGATATATCAATTTGAAATTGGTGCATAACAACGGATATTCAAAACCAAATATTTGCCGTCCGGCAAACAACCCAGGTGACTTTCTCAAATATCACCAATTACAACGAATCCCGATATAATGAGGACAATCACCCAATTCCCAATAACTTACTCCCACTCATCATCTGTAAAACCATACAGATGTGAGAATCATACCTGGTAAATACATACCCTGGAGCAAGTGTCTAATTGGGAAATCAGTTCTCTTTTAACAGTACATTGTGAAACTGAAACATTGAAATATTTCGATGGGGTATCCGGGTATTCCTAGTAATGCCTCTTCCATTATCCAGATTCACAACTGTAACCGTATAATTCTTTGCCATCTCTCCAAATCCCTTTATATGTCTTTAGTCATTACCTTCTATACACCCCTTTAGGCCAAATGGTTTTTTTCCTTCCCTACCGTTCGGCACCAGCCTATGGTTTGGAAGAAGACTATCCAATAAGCATAATGGGTGTACTATCCTAATCCTTGGAGCACTCGCAATGCGAGAGAAGGTGAAGATAAAAGACAACCGAATAAACCTTATTCCTATTTCTCCTGAACCAGGATCCATCCCCGAACTGGAACAAGTTCCTTTTGAGTTCGTATATAACCATACGATGGATTATCCAATAAACTTGGGATCTTCGTAGTGATACGGAGTGTCCTGGAGAAATACAAAGGTGATTTAGGATTGGCGAAGAAATACTTGGTTTCGTCGTGAATAGCTGTCGCAATTTACTTTGCCTTCTTACTAATCACTTTCTTTGTCTTAACTTAATACCTTCTGTACACCGTTTAGGCTAATTGGTTTTCTTCATTCCCCACTATTCGGCACCAGCCTAAGGTTTGGAAGAAGACTATCCAATTTGCGTAATAGGTGTACTACTCCTAAACCAAGAAGTACTCGCAACCTGAGAGAAGGTAAAAGGAAAAGACAACTGAATTGTCCTATTCGTTTTCTCCAGAACCGGAAACCATCCTCGAATTCCTTCGAGTTCGTATATAACCATACGATGGTTTTGTCCAATGGAAGTGGACGTTCGTAGTAATACGGGGTGTCCTGGAGAAAAGGGTAAAAGTAGGAGTGGCAATGAGGTTTGCAACTCCGACAATCCAAAAGCCAGTGTTAAGAAGGTTCGGTCAACTTGGTCACTGAGTCATAGTCTAGGGTTGGGTCAATGGTCGCTGCCAAAGAGAGAGAGAAAAGAAACAATCAGCGTGCACTCTAACCTAGATCAGAATGGTTATCACTTTATCTAATCTGGAAACCTCCTACTGTTACCTCAAATTCTCCTCCAAACCTGAAAGAAGAATTAGTCGGGGTCACCCGAGGAGTAAACCAACTCATCAGTGGGAATCGGGATCCAACTATCATCGCATGATAATGTGACGGAATCTGCTCACATCATCACACTCCAGAAGGTATGCGCATATCTGGCAAGTTTCAGTTTCTTTAGAAACTCCCGATGTGATTTCTACCCCATGCTCTTATGACCTTGACTTTGGCCAACAAATCATAAGTCGCATGTCAAGTTCTACCCGTCATTGTCCAGGTTAATTTGAACCCACCCGTACAAGCCCTTGACTTTGGCCAACAAGGCTATACGACTGTCCCAAACCAACACATCTATCTATGCTGCATATGAATACCCAACAGCTACCAAACACTGTGCCTTGACTTTGGCCAACAAACACAGCTTGAATACTATTGACTACCCATATGAAACGACGGAGGGCTACGAATGGTTTCTGGCGAAAACCTTTAACGTAAATAACTTGATATCGTTGAAGGAACTGGATAGCTTTTATGAAAATATAGTGATGAAAACCTTTGCTAAAGAGGTCACTCCCGGTGAAGGGATCTCGGCTCTTTCCCCGTAGAATGAGGTGCAGGATATTCCAACTGAATACCACGATGCAAAGCAAAAGAAATCGGCTATAGTGAAGTTAATGCCGTGACGCAAACTTCTGTCCAAGGGGTCACTCCCGGTGAAGGGATCTCGGCCCTTGCCTCGTCGACTAAGGAGCAGGATATTCCAACTGAATACCATTGTGCAAAACAAAAGTGAACGTCCTTGCAATAACAGCTTTTAGAAAAATGTTCCAACAACATCAGAATAGGTTTGTTTATCTTGCATTGATCCGAATCAACGCAGTCCCATCAATTGATCACACCATAAAAGAACGAAAATAATTATCTACGTATATGCCATCCGCATTCGCCACTGGGTCCCGTCATCACCCGTTAGGTTACTTAACTAACGACAGAGCGGGGACTGGACTAGCGCGGATGCAAAACATATACAACATCTACTAGTATATATATAATATATAATTTTCGCTCAAGGCGTGATAAAATGCAACATCACATAAATGTACAGCATCACAGAACGATACAGATATCTGGGATCCCCGGGTTCCACAGAGCCGCTGTTGATACCCGACGTTCCCCTGGTCGTGTGGATAGCCTGTGCAATGAAATCCTAGACCCCTACGGGCGAGGTAAGTTACCCGCCAAAACCTGAAGCGAGGCAGCCTCCTTCAGCAACGAGAATGGATCACCCAGCACTTCACGGAATCCGGTAACTTGGGCACCCCTCCTGGGTCAACCTGTACCCCCTACGAGTGCGACGAATAGCCCGCCAATTCTAGAGTGAAGCCCCTCCGTCTCAATGCCATGAGATGCGGGCCCGTTTCCCTCTAGAACCCGGTGCACCCCTCCGCGGGGTAATCCTAGTACAGAAAGTAAAATATACATACAACGGGTACATCGACCTCGACCCAGTCGTGCCCCAAAAGAATAATACAAACAGGCAGTGACGGAAGTCCACATGTCGGACGCTCGCCTCGCTATATCAAATGTACATATAAAACAAAACTGTACTAACATTGCATCCAGGCTATCCCCCACGACCAATCCGCAACATCACAGCACAACACAGAACATCAACGTGAATGCCACGTTCACAAATCCGTCTAAAAGGGCTACAGCAAATAGACTGGATTTACCGATCAAATGACATTCACGGTCGCAGATATAATATAAATACTGTGAACTAGCATGTTTAAAATATCCGATCGAACAAATTTACCGAAGTGGGCCCCAAGCAGTACTGTAGCACTTACAGAAAATCTGGGCCCAATCAGAATATCCCAAAACCCCCATTTTCAACTCAGAAGCAATCTGCAAAAATTTGGTCAAATGATCAGTCAAAAGCGCGGCGGAACCGCGGCCCAAGCATGGGTTTGGCCACGGTTCCGCGGTGGTATGGTGAGATCACTCGACCAATTTTTCACAGATTGCTTAGAATTCCCTGCACAGTATTCTGCAACAACCTGAAAAATTTTTGGAGCCAAAAAAAATTCGACAGAAACTGATACACTTGAAATCGGGTTTTCGGGATTTTTGTTCGATCGAGGATGTAAACACACTAGACCATGCTAGGCTAAGTTAATGGTGTGTCTCTGAAACCAATGTAAGTTCACGGTGGCGCCCAGGCCGTCGATCCGACGCCGGAAATGCGGAAACGAAAAACTTTGCAAACTAGCAAACCGGCACCACCGCGCACTTTTAACCCGGATCGGGCCATTAACCTATCTACTAGAAAACTAAAATACAGGTAGAGAGTTATACCAAGCGATCAGTGTCCTTCGGTCTTCGTCTCTACTCTAATCTCCCGCGGAATCTCCGTTCGTCACTTTCTTGTCAGAAAGGGCACCACGTAGCCGGATTCTTTTACGGGCTCCCACCTCTGGACCGAGGCAACTCGGGCGCGAAGTTGGCTAGCCGACGCGTCCAAGATATGCCATAGATGTAGTGTAGAATCTATGTCTCTTTGGGGTAGTGAAGTTGCCATGGATGTGGAGGAGAAAGAGGCTAAGGAAAAATGGTGCTTTCAATTTTCCTAGCATGAAAAAATGAGATGAAGAAAATTGCTACCACTCAAAAAAATGAATCCCTCTCATCCTCTCCCTCTCATGTGGCCGGCCCCCTTCATTGGACAAGGGAAAAACAAAGGGAGGTGAGTGTAGTAGAAGAAGAAAGGTGACCACACCCAAAATACAATGATAACAATATCATATCAACCTCAAATCCTTTCTCATCTCATTTAATGCCAAGGAAGAGACTAAAAAAGAATATCATCATGATGAAGCCACAAATGCAAGAAAACCCTCCACAATAAGTTATTTGCAAACCTGCAAATAACCCCCTCCATCACAAAAGTCCGGTCGTGAAGGAACAAAGGAAAACCGGCCGGAACGGAATGCAAACTGGCAACTTCAGAAAATTGATCTCGTAATAAATTACAGGAAAACCCCGCGACTGCATATACATGCCCGCATTTGTATTCCCACTGAACACAAATGCAAAGAGACAAAATCTACACTATCTAATACTAGGATCCGGCTTAAGCCAAAGCCGGCTAGTAAAAACCGTCCGATCACGATCCGTGCAATACCGCACGTATCTGATCGAACCCTGCCATATCTCCATACGGCCTCTACAGCGTTTCGCCTGAAACCTGAGTAACTGTGTGTGGTGGACTCTAAAGACTCGTCAATACTATGGCTGTGGATTTAACCACTAGCACGTTAGAGGTATTAGCCATACGTGACGGGCTACCAGCTATTGACCAAAAGGGACGTCGATGAGCGAACTCATCCTGACACCCTACTGAGCCTGTCAGTGACAATATCCGTACAATCCGGTCCGTTCGACTATGAGCATCGCATGGCGGGCCTAGGGGGTTGGTGAAAGTCAGACCCCCAAAAGCGGTACAAGTCATGTCGGAGTGCAGCCCAGAACACCCTGAGATACTACTGGAATACCTACCAGTAAATCTCCTGCCTTGGCCAAGGACTTTTCATGTTCTGGCTCTCTTAGACACAGCGCGACCTCACCCCCAATACCGGGAGAGACGAACCCCTGTAGATCCGCTCACTGCCTCCATGTGGCTCGGGACTGTACCCAACTAAAACCTGTTTGCACGTCTCCTTTGAGCGTGGTAGGGTAGTAATCAAAGCACAGTGGGAACTCACACGAGAGAAATGACGATCTCAGGTCGATGAACTAACCTGTACACATGTCACCAGGGAACTGCTATCTAACGTCTGGTATAATCCCAACTAGCAGGTTCCCGGCGAGTCCTGTCCGGTGTACTCATAACCCAATGAGCACCTGTATACATCTTAGGTGAACCAACTGACACCAGTGGCTTGTGAGACCGTCCACCGCCCCTCGTCGGGGTCTCGACTGTATACACTAGTCTACTCTGGAGTATCGATGCCCTGTCTCGAAACTCCTACGACTAGGGACCTTTTAAGGATTTGCTTATAGACCCCAGCTCCCACTTATATGATCGCCCTCATATTGCTGGTAGTCAAGCAAAAATCCTAGGGGCTCTATCAACGTGCAATAGTGACCTATAGGGTCACCTAAAGCAGTACACGATGATAAAGGTAAACCAGATAGCATACTATCATCTTGAGTAAGACTGTCCTACCGGGATAGGTCCTCTCTCAATCATTGCAATCACGTTCCTATGATCCAATAATTGACTCTGAGGGCACTATCTCCAACAATCCACGGGCAACTACAAACAAAACAAACACCCATGGCACGAAGTGAAATTCCGGAGAAGGAGAAAGTTGTTACCGCGATGCGGTAGCGTAATTAACTGCAGGGGCTTGCGCCTGCAGGGAAGAGCGTCCTCACAATCAAAAACCCCTCAAGTGAAGGGGAATCTGACGAAGTCTGCTACATCGGGCGCATCCGTCTAAACCTCCGATACACGGTGCCATAAATCAACTTGGCATCTTCGGAGAGGTGGACGGATAAAACCAAATAGCATCTGCCCCGAATCTCAGCGTTAGTACCTCGCGGCCTTGTGCGCCGTCTCTCGGAGGGGAACAACGACACCTCGGTTTGAAAATAGGTATGGTTCGGATGACACATTACGTCGACTATCTAGTCCTATAATACCCTAAATGGCAATATCATAAATTATCATCCTCAAATCCCATCATCACATATTAGCCGTATCATATCACTTCTAACTGTCCTTTAGTTCCTAATATAGTTTCTCTAACTATCTTTTAACTCTATCTATAGTTTTCTATTAAGGGTTTTCTTAACCATATACTAGGAATCGGTTTCCGTCAAAAACTTGCGGGGGTGCTATACGCCATCCACCCGACTTCCCCCGTGGATAAAGATCCACTTATCTTGCTCTTGCTTGCCGATGTCGATGTCGCCATCCTCTTCTTCACTGTCTTGAAATCCTCATGGGGTACCTACATATCATAACACATCACAATTGCGTATTAAATTCAGTTGGAAACCAAAACGGCACAAGTTTCACTCATAGGTTAAAACCTATAGCTTCGCATGCAAAACACGACTAAAAATCCTAGTCGTTGACGTTCAAACGCCACACAACCAAATACAAATCCCAATATCAAAACCAAACATCCCAAAATACAGAAAACATAGCCAAAAACACCCCAATGTGCTCCCGGATTTTACCCTAGGCCAAATTGGTCAATTCTACACATATGGAGGATCTAATTTACTGATGCTAAAGCCCTGGAACCGACATAGATCAAATCCACCCTACTCTAGCTGCAAATTGCGCCTAGAATGATTAAATCTGTGGCCATTGGGTGGAGTTGGGGTCTTGGGTCTCTGTGGTAGCTTCCTGGCTGCCTGCATGTGTCACTGTGTTCGCTAAATTATTTTTAGTGCCCCCGGGTTACTCCAGATTCCATAATACTACCTCAAACTGTCAATTTAACCGATGTCGGAAAGGTTCTAAGTTCGTGTTCCCTATCCTAGGCCATACAAATCCACAATAAGGTCTGTAGGCAGCCACTACACATTACCAATTCCAAACAAACACTCAAATCCTTCTCTTGGGATTTCTAAGATCATAATTCCAGGCACAATCAACCTCTAAACTACACAAGAATGCAAGGAAACTAAAACTAAACTAAAGGAAAGAATTTATACCTCATGGATGTCACTCAAGAGAAACCCTAGCTACCCAAAGTTTGTCAAAATCCCACTTTGCTATGTCCATTTTGAAGAGGATGAAGAGGGGGTCAATTTTTGTAAAAGAGGTTTAGGATATTGAGGAGTATTTCGAGATGGATATAGGTTTGAGGGTGGAGGGAAGTGAGTTGAGGAAGATGAAGAAGGAAAAATAATGGGGTAATGAATTATCATGGCTGCCTTCTCTCTCTCTCCTCCTCTTATTCTCACCCCCTCTCTCATCTATTTACCCTTTTACCATTTTCTCTTTTCTTTTCTCTTTTCTTTTAAAAACCAAACCATCAAATACCGAAAACAATACAAGAAAACAACATGTAACCAAAATGCAACATGACATGGTGCACTAGCCATGGAAAACTGTAAAAACACGGATTTGGCCTAATCGCGATTAGCAGTGCACTAATCGGGTTTTTATCAAAACTGCATATAATAAATTTTAAAAATGCCAAATCCTTTAAATATATTTTAAATGAATAAATCATTTTAATTTCCATTTATTTCACCATTATCGATATATTTTTATACCCTTTTTCGAAAACTCCAATTTCGCAAATCGGGCAGTTTTCGGGAAATATATTGTTTTAATATTAAATTGCATAAATAATATTTTATATTTTCTGAAATGTTACAATCTTCCCCCCTTAAATAAATTCGGTCCCCGAATTTAAATTTGAACCCCCAATTCCTAAAACATTTAAATAATCAGCTCAAATCAACGGGGCTCTGAAATCATGGAAGATGCAAAAACAACACAGCGCGTCAAGTGCGCATGAAGACGAGTACAAAACTCAAAAACCGAACTCCGTCAAGCGTCACGCAAATCATCAGATTTGCACGTATATAATGGGGTAATGAATTATCATGGCTGCCTTCTCTCTCTCTCCTCCTCTTATTCTCACCCCCTCTCTCATCTATTTACCCTTTTACCATTTTCTCTTTTCTTTTCTCTTTTCTTTTAAAAACCAAACCATCAAATACCGAAAACAATACAAGAAAACAACATGTAACCAAAATGCAACATGACATGGTGCACTAGCCATGGAAAACTGTAAAAACACGGATTTGGCCTAATCGCGATTAGCAGTGCACTAATCGGGTTTTTATCAAAACTGCATATAATAAATTTTAAAAATGCCAAATCCTTTAAATATATTTTAAATGAATAAATCATTTTAATTTCCATTTATTTCACCATTATCGATATATTTTTATACCCTTTTTCGAAAACTCCAATTTCGCAAATCGGGCAGTTTTCGGGAAATATATTGTTTTAATATTAAATTGCATAAATAATATTTTATATTTTCTGAAATGTTACAATCTTCCCCCCTTAAATAAATTCGGTCCCCGAATTTAAATTTGAACCCCCAATTCCTAAAACATTTAAATAATCAGCTCAAATCAACGGGGCTCTGAAATCATGGAAGATGCAAAAACAACACAGCGCGTCAAGTGCGCATGAAGACGAGTACAAAACTCAAAAACCGAACTCCGTCAAGCGCCACGCAAATCATCAGATTTGCACGTATATCCTCGGAGTTACAATAGAGATACAGATCTCGAAATCCACTACTGAAACCCAATATGCACTAGTCAAATACTATAATACATATATAGTATGCATGCTTGAAAAATCTCCAAAAACTGAATGACACACATGAAAAATTCTTTTTAAATCACCGTGTGATGTATAACTCACGGCATAAGTGACGGACGCTCATTTGTAAAATAATAATATATGTCCATATATGTATTTCTAAATATACGTTCCTTCGTTTTTGAAATATCTCAAAAGGTCTTCCTTTATGAACGTTCGTGTCACTCAGGGACATATAGGAAATAGCGAGACTATAGCTCCCTTTTGAAAATCTCTTATTAACTTTCAATGCATGCAAAGTACTCAGGTACTGTCCTCAGATCAGTCATGTTTGGCTACTTCATAATATAGTGCCTGTCATGAAAACAAGGTGCTCAAAAAGCAAAATCAGCCTCAAAAGGCGTATTTAACCATCACGTGCATTTGGTGCGCACGGAAATCAAATCCAAATACAGGTGCCATAATATGTACAAAAGCAAAAGTAAGTGCAACAGGTGTGCACGAAAACATCTGTCCAGTGCAACGGGTGTGCACGACAACAAAATCTGATGCATCTATTGTGCATGAAAATCTCAAATCCGGTGCATCAAAAGCGCAAAACACAAGTACTGTGCAACCAAGGCACGAAAATCACATTCATAACTCAATTGCATATAAAAATGACATCGAGTGTACCGAGGTGCATAAATAAAAAAACGTGTGCAACTATGAGCACAAATCCGTATCAATGCACTACAAGCACATGTGAGCTATATCGAGTGTAAAAATCACATCATCCGTATGAAATCCATAAAATCATAAACACATGCTATGAAGGTACAAAATCGACATCAAATGCAATGGATATGCAGAAATCGCAAATCAACACAACGGTGTATAAAATATATATCAGGTGCGATAACTATGGGCAAAATGTAAATACCCAGTAGGTGCAGCCATGGTGCAGGAAAACGATACCATGAAACTCAATCCTCAAAACTCAAATCTAAGTGATATAAGCGTGATACTCGGATCACAAACGCAAATTGCAACAAATAACATTGAGGTACACCTCCTACAATGTCGAAGAATAAACCGGTGCGCCTAAAACTGGCAGAACAAGAATATCCGCTTGCCTCCTGCTCACGGTCTGGCTGTCTCTGGGCTTCATTTCTCTGTGGATTACCTATCTCGCAATCCATCAGCTTATCGGTCCGGTCAGGTGTGCTAATGGGAATGATTCCGTTCTGGAACTTCTCTTGTCATCTCTCGGTCAATCATCACGACCACTCGTAAAGCAGCACGTCACTGGTGTCGGCCTCTGGTCCTCTTAATACACGTGACACAACTGATCCTTGGTGCAAATCTCTTTAGAGCAGTGTCCTGGAAGGAATCGTGCTCAAGGTCTCTTCTGATATCGCCTATGCCGAACTGTACGGAGGCTGGTACTCTTACATAATCGTTTCTCGTTTTCTGGACATCTGCGTGTTCCGCACACATTTCCTCGGGAACTGGTTGTATCCCAATGCCTCTGTATGCATATCAAATCTCTGATCTCGACGGGGATTAATAACAGCTCGCCATCACCTCGCGCGAACCTCTGGTTTCATTCGTCCGTATCATCGTACAATTTGACGCCACGTCATGCTATTTGCGCATGGCAACTGTTCTCGGCCACGGTTAATCCGAAGTCTCTCACACGGACTCGAAATCACGAACTCGGTATCTTCATCACTCTTAGGAAGATCTCTAGCCGAACACGTCCTCGGGAACTCATCCCAACCATCGTAGAAATACTCAAAACTCGCCCGTCCTCGATCAACTCCTAACGCATCTGGATGTGGTCCTCTATCTGAAGCTGGTCAGCTTAATGGTCTACTATCACATAATATCCGGATGACGTCAAACTTTTCGATTGAGTGATCAAGGTCCCAAAATTTCCCGAATGCTTAAGATCTGAGCACAGTTTAAAATATCTGGTACATACCACAGTACCTCTAGACCAGCCGTCGAAGGGCAAACCTAAGCCTCACTGATGGAACCGCTAAACTGCCGCAAACCCTAAGGTTCAAAAGCGGTTCCATGGTCATCATGTAGAGTTAGGGTTTCATTCTTCTTGAGGGTCCACAGAATTACCTGCATGTTCCTCCGAACACTTTAAACTTGGGAAAAATGGGTTTTTGACACTCGTTCGAACTTTTTAGCTTCGCCTATACAACATGTGAATATTCTTCGCCCGCATTCTAAACAATACCTCAATCCTCTAGGAAAGACGATACATCAACGGTCATCTCTGGATCGGTTTGCTCTAGATCTGAGTAAGACTCTTTACACATGAAAATCTTCAACTCAACGGGGCCTGCGTCGGCGCATCAATCTGACGAATCACCTTCATCTCTCAACTCGGGATAGACTAGCTATTATTTGTCGCATCTCTGCCTGAAAGCTCTGGCGATCTAAGCTTGTAACCTTTGGAAGCGACATCCCATCAATCTCAGCAACAGCTGGGTCATCTGTCTGCATGGTAGGCGACATCACAATCTCTGAGGTATGTTGTACATCAACAGTCCCCTCGCAACTGGCAGCTCTAACCATGGCCCGATCATCCGGTGTAAAACCAGGCACTCGCCTCCACAAGAGGTCACAACATAACACTACATCGAGACGTTCCCATGTCACCAGAAAAAACAATGGTCAGCCCTCGTACCAGACGAGCTCGCCCTGACCGTAACACTAGCAGCAGCTTAAACTGCGCACAAACCATGGTGACAGGAACCTCAATCGAGTATCGAAGAGAGCAGATCAACGGCAAGGAAGGAAACGACAGATCCAGAATGGATATATGATCATAAGAAGGAACAGCATCAAGGATCTCAAATGGATGTATAATCATGGGTATGAAGAGAATCATAAGTCTCAAAAATATGTACATTCTAAGGACTCTTAAGTGGAGTATTGTATCGTAAATATGCCGCGGAACATACATACGGAACGTCACTCTACTAAAGCTACCTACTCCATCAATTAAGGTTAGCCTATGAAACGAACGTTCGGGTATAATACCTCTCCGTTCAAGTTTAAGTTCCGTAAGGTCAAGCCTAGGTTCCGAAATACATACCCGCCCTTGACTCCGCATAGTCAAACATAGTCTTGAACAAAGGTTAAACCTAACGTTCTGATACCAACTTTGTCACGACCCGAAATATTAGCTCGTGACCAGCACTTGAATCATGCAACGTCTAAAGGCGTAACGGAATTCAAGTAAGCTGAAACCCAGAAATCTAAACCTTTTTAAGAAAATAAAAGAGGTGTGGTTTTGAAATAAAGGTATAAGGAAATCAAGTTTTCTTAATGCATAGAAAAGGAACATAAAAATTGCAAGTGAAAATTTCTAGTTTGAAAACATGCTTCGTCTTTTAAAAAAATTTGGGTAGCACCTCCTTTGTAATTTTTGATCCAAAACCACAAATACGTAATAATAATTAAGGCATCCCCAAACGGGAGGTAGCACTTCGCCAAACAGAGGATCACAACCACGCAAGACAGTATATATAAGTATACGACGTCCAACGGTGAAGATCACCACAAAAGATAAAGGAGAAAACGAGATATCATCCCAAAACGCGAACATAAAACCAATCGCTCAAGTCTCGCAACTACAAGTCTCACTAAGTCTCATTACTTATACAAATGCTAGTTTGATTGATGGAGTTAACTAGATACAATATGAAATATAAATACAAGAGTGGGTACGATACAAATGTCCCACCTACCAAAGCAATCACCCGAAAGCAACTGTGTGCCAGCGATGCCGCTATTGATCCATGCGGTCAACCTGCAAGAACTATGGCACAACGGGGGTGAGTTGCCAACTTGTGAGTACAAAAACATAAACAAGTAGAAATCGAATAAACAACGACTTCGAGGTCAACTTTATCATAAAG
This sequence comes from Agapanthus africanus, assembly GCA_030015575.1. Classification (NCBI taxonomy): domain Eukaryota; kingdom Viridiplantae; phylum Streptophyta; class Magnoliopsida; order Asparagales; family Amaryllidaceae; genus Agapanthus; species Agapanthus africanus. The sequence continues at coordinate 499,087,293 of CM057344.1, read as the reverse complement.
GTAATACTATTATATCTAGGGTGACCGGGTCTGTATATGTGCCAACAAGATAGTCAATGCCTATAAGCATGTGGATAAAATCCAACAGTATAATCAATGCACGTATGCATGTGGATCTCGTTCAACCATATAATCAATGTATGTATAAATGTGGATCTCTTCCACCTATATAATCAATGTATGTATGCATGTGGATCTCGTCCACATGTCAACCGGGGACACAACAATATCATCCATGTAAATATCATAACAGCATATGCATGAAAATATGAGGACATAAATCAACGGGTGACCCTCGCGACACATAAAAATCATGGAACCGGAGTGTCCAACCTCGGAACTCGAAAACATCATGAAACCCGTGTCCAGCATCGACACGTAAATCCTCATATCTCGGGCTCCGTCAGTCCGGATCGGCCCACGGGCTCCGTCAGTCCTGATCGGCCCATATCATCTCTCGACTCCGGTCGGTATCCTCCGAATATCCTCCGATCCCAATTACAATCACCGGTAGGTAGTTGTCCCTCTGCCAGGCTCATCGCCATCCACAGGAAATCTCTCTCTCGCCCCGGGTACCATACCGGGTCTACTATGTACCCGCAAACGGAATCATCCGCCTCATCGAATCGGGTTTCGCATGTCACTCTCAGAACCGAGAAAACACGTGGTGGACGCCCTGAAATTTCATATCAATAGAAACTGGGTTTTTAAAACAGTACATACTTTCTTTTGAAATAGCCACGGTTCTCAAATCCAGATATCTCATGAAAACAGCATATCTCAATGCGTAAAATCATAAAGATGATGTATGCGACATATGATTAAAATGTAAGCATATCCGAATATCATGAAATATGGAACAGCGATATGACATATTAAGGGAAAATCGCTCTTTTAAATGGATCCATTTTTTAAAATATATCATGCGGTTCCCAAATTTTCCAAGTCAAATGCAACATCGTATAAGGTGCATATGTAACTATAGCAAGTAAACTATGCGAGGAGTCATATCATGATGCAGCAATACTACTGTGTAGTGACATGGCAATTATCGATGATGAAGTGTGTGAACTAGCAAATCTGTGTACGTGTAACATACGCATCATCGATAATGGTGCAAGTGTATTAGCACAGGTATAAGTAATGCAATGCGAATAACATGAATGCGTCATAAGGTAAATCGTCAGCTAAAAGTTATAAGGTGTACATATATAACATGATCGAGTCGGTGAATCTATCAATCGACATTCAGCCTCACAACATCCCATACGGTATACTCTATCGTACGGCATCTTTTAGTCAAGGGTATGGATCAAACCTCAAGTCAAACTCATCACGTACGGAAAATCATCGTACGGCGGTATTAAGTTATCGGGGATCCTATCAACCTATAAGAGGAGAAGGTTATAGACCTAACGTCTCGTACGGTTATCACTCCTGATCCACAACATATATAAATATATCTATATACCTATGTCCCAGGTCACATCCATAACAAACTCATATCAGGGGACCGGCAAGGTATCAATCACCTCAATCGACTCGCATCCGTATACCAACATATCTTCATATCACATATCAAATCGTATTCTCTTTTCGTCATAATTATATCTCACATAAATTCAAGTTTACATAAACATTCTACCTTTACTAAGCATAAGTATCTAATCTAACATACACACCCGAACCATACAATCAGGTTTTAAAAGGTGCAAATCGTACTTTTGAAAGTAGGGGTTACGGTGTTTTTAAGAAAAGATATCATTTGAAAATCCGTAACGTCCCTCAAGGTATTTGTTTAAAAGTTGCTTCCTCGGTTTGAAAATAGGTATGGTTCGGATGACACATTACGTCGAATATCTAGTCCTATAGTACCCTAAACGGCAATATCATAAATTATCATCCTCAAATCCCGTCATCACATATTAGCCGTATCATATCACTTCTAACCATCCTTTAGTTCCAAATATAGTTTCTCTAACTATCTTTTAACTCTATCTATAGTTTTATATTAAGGGTTTTCTTAACCATATACTAGGAATCGGTTTCCGTCAAAAACTTGCGGGGGTGCTATACGCCATCCACCCGACATCCCCCGTGGATATAGATCCACTCACCTTGCTCTTGCTTGCCGATGATGAAGTCGCCATCCTCTTCTTCACCGTCTTGAAATCCTCGTGGGGTACCTACATATCATAACAATCGCAATTGCATATTAAATTCAAGTCGGAAACCAAACCGGCACAAGTTTCGCTCATAGGTTAAAACCTATAGCTTCGCGTGCAAAACACGACTAAAAATCCTAGTCGTTGACGTTCAAATGCCACACGACCAAATGCAAATCCCAATATCAAAACCAAGTATCCCAAAATACGGAAAACATAGCCAAAAACACCCCAATGTACTCCCAGATTTTACCCTAGGCCAAATTGGTCAATTCTGCACATATGGAGTGTCCAATTTACTGAAGATAAAGCCCTGGAACCAACATTGATCAAATCCACCCTACTCTGGCCGCAAATTGCGCCCATAATGATTAAATCTGCTGCCATTGGGTGGAGTTGGGGTCTTGGGTCTCTGTGGTAGCTTCCTGGGTGCCTGCATGTGTCACTGTGTTTGCTAAATTATTTTTAGTGCCCCCGGGTTACTCAAGATTCCATAATACTACCTCAAACTGTCAATTTAACCGATGTCGGAAAGGTTCTAAGTTCGTGTTCCCTATCCTAGGCCATACAAATCCACAATAAGGTCTGTAGGCAGCCACTACATATCACCAATTCCAAACAAACACTCAAACCCTTCTCTTGGGATTTCTAAGATCACAATTCCACACACAATCAACTTCTAAACTACACAAGAATGCAAGGAAACTAAAACTAAACTAAAGGGAAGAATTTATACCTCATGGATGTCACTCAAGAGAAACCCTAGCTTCCCAAAGTTTGTCAAAATCCCACTTTGCTAGGTCCATTTTGAAGAGGATGAAAAGGGGTCAATTTTTGTAAAAAGGGTTTAGGGTTTTGAGGAATATTTTGAGATGGATCTAGGGTTGAGGTTGGAGGGAAGTGAGTTGAGGAAGATGAAGAAGGAAAAATTATGGGGAAATGAATTATCATGGCTGCCCCCCTCTCTCTCCTCCACTTATTCTCATCCCTTCTCTCATCTATTTACCCTTTTACCCTTTTCTCTTTTCTTTTCTCTTTTCTTTTAAAAACCAAACCTTCAAATACCCAAAACAACATGTAACCAAAATTCAACATGACATGGTGCACTAGCCATGGAAAACTGTAAAAACACAGATTTGGCCTAATCGCGATTAACAGTGCACAAATCGGGTTTTTTTAATCAAAACTGCATATAATAAATTTTAAAAATGCCAATTCCTTTAAATATATTTTTAAATGAATAAATCTTTTTAATTTCCATTTATTTCACCTTTATCGGTATATTTTTATACCCTTTTTCGAAAACCCCAATTTCGCAAATCGGGCAGTTTTCGGGAAATATATTATTTTAATATTAAATTGCAAAAATAATATTTTATATTTTCTGAAATGTTACAAATTTGGTGAGATTAAAATTATGGTAATGGTTTGGGAGACTTAATTAAAGCGCTTTGTGAGGATTGTGATCATTAGATATGTTTATACATCTAGCTTTGTGCTAACATGATATAAAATGCTTACTAGGTTTGCGGTAAAAATTAGACGTGAGTTTTAATGAACGTGTGGATGACGTGAATATTATAATCTACGATAATTATTATGTTGTGAATGAGTATTGGTACTATTGGGTTTTTGATGTGGCAGTTTTCATGAATAGCGACCCTAGTTAAGATTTTGGCTATGTTTTTCCGGTATTTGGATTCTTGGTTTTGAGTTAGGGTATTGTATTTGGTCGTTGGATATTTGTACGTCAACGACGAGGGTTGTTTGGTAGGTTTTGCATGTGTAGGCTATAGGTTCTAACCTATGAGTGCACCGCGTGCCGTATTTGGATTTCGGAATTTAATGTTAATAGCATTGCGATTTCATATTGATTGTAGGTACCTTCGCGTGGATTTCGAGATGACGAAGAGCATCGAATATGGCTAAGAAAGGAGTTTAGCAGGTGAGTAGATTTATATCTACGAGGGAAGTCGTGTGGATGGCGTATAGCACCCCCGCAACCATTGATATGGATTATCGTTTGATTATTATATCTTGATAATGATATGCGACGGACATGATTGTAGGATTTACAAACGATAATATGATTGAAGTTGATGCTAATGAACATTTGACTTTGGAGAATATGAAATGATAAGTGAATCATGATAAGTACAATTTAAATTAGAACAAGTGTGACATTTATTTAATGTGATGCGAGATATTAATGTGATGAATGAGTATACGATGTGATATGATGACTTAGTGTGATATGTCGTTATATGGGCACGAGTCGATATGAGATTGTTGATACCTTTGTAGGTCCCCTGATACGAGATTGACGTAGATGTGACCTAAGAGATAGGTATATATAAATTTATGGATAATGATTGCATAACGAGTAATATGCCGTACGAGACTTAGATCCGTACCCCGATGTTATATATGTTGATAGAATCCCTAATTGTTAATGCCGTCGTACGAAGAGTTACTGTATGCAATGAGTTTTACCTTTTGTTTTATCCATACCTTGATTAGAGGATGTCGTACGATGGATGGTAATGTACGTGGTGTTTTGGGACTGGATGCCGATTGATAGAGTCACCGACTCGGTCTTGTTGATATGTATACCTTATAGCATTTGATTCACTATATGCATTATTCTGCATTCATGCTATTCTCATTGCATTTCTTATACCTGTGCTAGTATATTTACACCATTATCGATGATGCGTATGTTACACTTACACAGATTGCCGGCTCACAAACTTCATCATCGATAATTGCTATGTCACTTACACAGTAGAATTTCTACATCATTCTATGATATATTGCCAAGTTCACATCATTATGCTAGGTTGCATGATATACTGACATGTACACCTACATACTTTGCTATAGCTACATGTACATCATGCATACATACTAACATGTACACCCACATATCTTGCTATAGTTGCATATACCCCTAAGTGGTATTGTATTGACATGTGATATTGAGACGTTGATTATTGTGCTATTGCGCTTATGAAATGCATCATACATACTTACTTACATGTAAATACTATACCTTGCTACAGTTACATGTACACCTTATATGATGCTGCACTTGATTTCGGAGGATTTGGGAACCACATGATATATTTTAAAACTGATTCATTTAAAGAGCGGTTTTCCCTTAATATGCTCATATTGCTGTTTTATGTTGCATATATCAGTTTTTCATGGATTTATGCATTGAGATATGGATTTCATGTGATTTATGTTTTTGAGAACCGTGGGGGTATTTCAAGAAACTGTGTATTGTTTGAAAACCCGGTTTCTCTTGATATGATATTTCAATGCGTCCACCATGAGATTTCTGGGTTCTGAGATTTGTGATATATTACCGATGCGAGGAGTGTAGTGGGTCGTGTGCAGGTATATGGTGGAGCCCGGTACGGTTCCCCTCGGCAATAAGTTCGCAGATGATAGGCGATGAGCCTGGAAGGCTGGAAAAGTACCTATCGGTGATAGTATTTGGACTCGGCGGTTATCGTGGGGATACCGACCGGAGTGATGTACATGTTAGTAATATGTATACTCTAGAAGCTATTACTGTACATACGATGTATATTGTAGTGGATGCTTGGACATAAATATGGAGGACTTTCTTGCTCGACATGATAGTATGCTATCTGGTTGCTCTTTATCTTAACATGTACACTGATTGTCTCTATGTTACATGTTGATAAAGCCCTTAGGATGAGTACATGACTACCAGGACTATGATGCAGATCATACTAGTGGGGACAGTATAGTCGCTAAGTACATCCTTCAAATGATCCTAGTCGTAGGTGTATCGAGACAGGGCATCGATATACCAGAGTAGACTAGTGTATAGCTTCTCGACCCATGTAGATGGGCGATGGATGATCCAATATCCATTGGTGTTGGACATCAGAGGCAGTATACAGGTGCTCAGTGCAGACTGAGTACACTAAATGGACTCGCCGAGAACTCCCAGATGGTATTATACTTCACGTCAGATGGAAGTTATCTGGTGACACTGGTACAGGTTAGTCTGTAGACCGAAGATCGTCATAGAGTCTTGTGTGATTCGCACTGTTCTTTGATTTCCACCTTACCACGTTCAAGAGAACGTGCAAAACGTTGGCTTTTGGGTACAGTCCCGAGTCACATGGAAGCAATGAGCGATAGGAGGAGTTTCGTCTCTCCCGGTATTGGGAGTTGATGTTGCGCTGTGCTCGATTGGCTATAACAGGAAGCCCTTGGCCAAGGCTACTTCAGAGATATACTGGTAAGTGTTATCAGTAGTTTCTCGACCCGTTATGAGCCTCATATCGACATAACTTATCGAGTTACTGGGGTCTGACGTTTACTGTTAGTTATGTATATGCCCTAGAGGCCATTGTTGTACATATGATGTATATTATGATGGATGCTTAGATATATACAGAGAGGACTTTCTTGCTCGTCATGATAGTATGCAATTTGGTTTCACTTTATCTTAACATGTTGACTTGTATTGGTTTACTGTCTTACTCTCACTTGTTGATAAAGCCCTTAGGATCTGTACCCGACTACTGGGATTATGATGAGATCATACTAGTGGGGCCACGGTAGTCGATGAGTATATCCTATAAATGTTCCTAGTCGAGGGTATATCGAGAGAGGGCATCGATACACCAGAGTAGACTAGCGTATACGCATCTTGACCCATATGATGGGCGATGGATGATCCCATATCCATCGGTGTTTGACATCAGAGATGAAGTACAGGTGCTCAGTGGAGACTGGGTACACTGGACGGACTCGCCGAGAACTCCCAGATGGTGATATACCACACGTCAGATGGCAGTTCTCCGGTGACACTGGTACAGGGTAGTCTGTAGACCCGAGATCGTCATAGAGTCTTGTGTGATTCCAACTGTGCTTTGATTTCCACCTTACCACGTCTAAGAGGGCGTGCAAAACGGTGGATTTTGGGTACAGTCCCGAATCACATGGAGGCAATGAGCGATAGGAGGGGATTCGTCTCTCCAGGTATATGGAGTTGATGTTGTGCTGTGTTCGATTGGCTATAACTGAAAGTCCCTGGCCAGGGCTGATATAGAGATATACTGGTAAGTGTTACTAGTAGTTTCTCGACCTGTTATGAGCCTCACATCGACACGACTTATCGGTTACTGGGGTCTGACGTATACCATCCCTTGACTTGATATGCGACATATCAGACGAATAGACCGGACTGTACGGGAGTGTTACTGATTGGATTCACAGGAGAACGGACATGCTAGCTTGTTGATCTTCTGATCGCTCAATACCTGAGTGGCTGTTACGTTTAGCTGACCGCTTGCAGCTTGTGGGTATTTGATATGATCACCACCTGCTACCGGCGTATTGAGGATTCTTTAGAGTCCTACACAGAGGTTTCTTGGCTCAGGCAAAACGGAGTAGAGGCACATATGTGATATGTGCTGGACCGAGGAAAATGCGATATGAGATACTGTATTATATTCTCGCGATATTTAGATATGAACCGGGACATCAAATCAAGTGTTGATTCGATGAATCGGTACATGATATATTAGTCGGTTATATTCGATATAGCCGGATCGTTGGATCAAGTGTTGATTCGATGATTTAATGTATAATGATATATATGATATATTGTATTACATTATCTAATATTGGCTCGCTTTATTATTTCATTTTCTCACAGGATTAATACATTGATATATATGCGATATATGTTAAATGTATTATTTTCTTTTGTTGCAAATATATAATATATATGTGATATATATTACTGTGACATGTAATGATTTATTTTGAAACATGTTTAAGGAGGATAAAAAGGGATTAGGGTTTGATTAGGGTTAGCTCATTCTTATTCATTCTAGAAGGATTCTATTTTGTCTTGGTTAAGATATTATGGTTGATACTTATCCTTAATCTAACCAAACCCTAACTCTAGTTTATTCTCTACAAACTTTTATCCTCTCATCCTTGACCATGGTTCCATAATCAATCATATACATTTATCTACTATTCATCACAATAGGATTATTCTTTTCATTCTTCATCTTCTTCTCTCTTTAGTTTTGAGAGAGAGCTCACTAGAATTTCTTTTTGTGATGATTTATTGTGAGAAAGTGAATTAAAAAGAAAGCATAAATACTACTCCATCATCCTCATCTAATCTAGCCCATTAGATTAGGGTGTTCATCTCTTTAGAGTGAGAAAGTTTGGGTTATAGCAACTTCGACGTAGATCATCGGAGAATCGGAACACTTTAAGCTAGCATGGATCGTTCGAGTCGTGGAGCCTCTCTTGAGTCCGGGAGATCGTGGATCGCGGCGAAGGGACTTCTACTCGGAGCTTGTGAAGTGAAGGAGCAGACTACAAAGGTTGTAATCCCTCACACTTAGCTTTAAAGATGTTATCTTGCATGCTAAACCCTAATAATCTAGCAAAGATCCCGTCTTTGGGTTTTCGGCACATGTAAAATTTTATTCGGGCATGTTTGATGCTTTATGAACCTTCACAAGTGTGCCTAGGAACCCTACAGTGGTATCAGAGCCTAGCTAGAGCATTAGGCGACGTGTTTACGAAGTTAAAACTCCGATCGAACCCGAGCCGATGAAAATGAACCCCTCTCTGTACATTTTTTAAAATCTGGGTTTTTCCAGAATTAAAAATACCTAAAAAATTCAGCAGACTAATATAAGAATTATAGTGGAAAACGTGACCCCAATTCCTCAACATGGCCGCGGAACCGCGGCAATTACCCACCTTAGGCGGCGGTTCCGCGGCAGGGTAAGAGTATTAGGTACGGATTTTTGCACAGCAATTCTTTTCTCTGTGGTTACTATTTTATGGGTATTTTTAATCTGACTCAAGTGTTGAGTATTCTGGGCTTTATTTTGTAATCGTAGATTCGATCGGAATATTTAAATTCGTTATTATTTCTGGATATTTAGAAATTGTTAATATGTTCGAACGGATATCATTAACTCACTTTTTCCCGGCACGGCAAAATTTTCAAGTGTTGAATTTTTTTCGGGTTTAAATCTTTCGGAAAAATGTGAAAGTAACACGGTGGACCCTCTAGAAGACGACAAACCTTAAGTCGATTATGTGACCGTCTTGAACTGCCTTTTGAACCTTCGGGTTTGGGGCAGTACGGCATGCCACATGTGAGGCGTTGGCTTGACCCTTCTACGGCTGGATCACTGGTACTGTGACATATTCTGGGATTATTTGAACTCCACTCAAGTGTTGAGCACTTTAGGAAATTTTGGGTATTTGATTATCTGTTCGAAAAGTTTAATACTGTCTATTTATTTGGAATGTGATACAATATGTGGAATTCATTGTATTAGGCATGAAATGCGAAGTATGTGATATTTCGGATTTACGATATCTAAAGTGATTGTGGATTCCAAATATTGTAGTTTTACACTTTCTTTTCTGTGACCGTAAGTGTAGTATGTAGCTGTATTGCCGATTGTCGTTGCTATACATCGACGACGATCAGTGTATGCATACTTACTTATGTTGATGATATGAGATATTATGTATTGCTGAGATATGATGTGCAGGATTGTCGCGATTGAATAGCCGGGGGTTTTATGTGAGATGAGAGTTTTATATTTTCATTCATGTAAATTCAAATGTAATGTAATATTCTATTATTTGGGGCACTTCCAGGTTGAGGTTGATGCCACCAGTGTTGTATATTATTTACTTTTCCGCATTAGGATGGACCCAAGGAGGGGACCACAGGTGACCGGGTTCTGGGGTTCAGTGGGAGGCCATCTCGAGGAGTCGAGACTGGGTCTCCTAAACTCCAGAATTGGTAGGGTCGCTTGCCGCTCTCGTAGGGGTCCAGGGTGTGGGCTTGGGTATTCATCGCGACGGTGGAATCCGTATTTTCTATTGTTGGCTAAATACTAAATACGGACGTCCTTGTATATCCCACATTATATCTATGTTTCTGCTGCGATCTCTGTGATGTGATCATTTGATATATTGTGATGGATATAGTATATAGTATATATATGATATATTATAGGCGTTACTTATGTTTTACACCCGCACTAGCCCTGCCCTGCTCTGTCGTTAGTTACCTAACCTAACGGTACACGAGGGGACATCGAGGCGAATGCGGATGGCATAAGTGTATGTCGTATTTATCTGTGATGCTTAGGAAGCATAAGCTGATGGGATTTTTTTTATTAATGAGATTAATAAAAAGAAAAGAAACCTAAAAGATGTTGTAGAATCAAAACATTAAAAAAGGGTAGCTACAGTTTTGTTTTGCATAGTGGTATATATGATATACCCTGCACCTTATTCGATGAGGAAAGAGCCGAGATCCCTTTACCGGGAGTGACCTCTTTAGCAAAACTGGCAGATGCTACAAAACTCGGTTTGTCTTTTGATTGCTTTTAGAGTTTTGCTTTGCACAGTGATATATATGATATGTCCTGCACCTTATTCGATGAGGAAAGAGCCGAGATCCCTTCACCGGGAGTGACCTCTTTAGCAAAACTAATGAAAGCCTCAAAAACACTCCATTTCAAAATTTCACTTGATTCTACAACGATATCAAGTTCATTACGCAATAGATTTTCATAAAAACCTGCGTAGCCCTCCGTCATTTTAGATAGATATTATTTAGTATTCGTGCTATGTTTGTTGACTTAGTCAAGGCGTAGTGTACGGTAGCTAAGTAGTGTTTATCTGCTAAAACATGAGATGTGATTGGATTAGGGTATTCGCACGGCTTTGTTGACTCAGTCAAGGGTCGTACGGGTGGGTTTAATTCAATCAGGAAATGTACGGGTTGAACTTGACTTGCGATTTATGGTTTGTTGACTTAGTCAAGGTCATAGATCGCTAGGGGCAAAATATTATCAGAAATTTCAAGTGATGAAATTTGCAATGAAATTGCATACCTTCTATGAGATAGTTGGATCCCGATACCCACTGCGAGTAAGAGTTACACCTGGTAGAGTTTTACACAGGACAATTAGCCGATCAAGTAGGTGTCTAGAATAGTGTTAACAAGGTTACGCCTATGGGAAAACGAGGTTTACTTTAATTAGGTCCGTGCGAAAGCACGGGGAACCTCCCTCAAAGTACCGACACTGATCTGGCTGAAAGATTGACGAAATTGTAGGGTGTAATTAATCCCGGCTAATCTTACCTTTTAGGGTTTGAAGGTAGATTTGATAAAAACAGTGGGAGACATCCTGATTAGATAAGATAATAACCAATGTAATCTTGCAAGAGCATACGCTAAAGTGTTTTCTTCTCTCTCTCTCCAGGTAGCGACCATGTCAGGCCATAATCAAGATAATAATATGGATGTATTGACTGAACCCGCTTATTATACTGAGCAGGGTAACGTTGGACCCGTTCTTTCTTATAAGAGTTATAAGACTGAACAGGAAACAGGAGAATATCTGGATTCTCACACCGCCCAAAAGAACATGCATGTTGATGCATCTTCTTCAGGTGTGTTAGTTATTGAGAACTGTTTCTCAGTTCACCCTACGTCCTGGGTATTAGATACCGGATCAGGATCCCACATATGTAAATTGTTACATGGGCTACGTAAAGGTAGAGAACTGGGAAAAGGTGATCATTCCGTTCAAGTAGGGAACGGTGCAAGTATTGCAGCCAAAGCAGTTGGCGAATATCACCTAGTATTGCCAAGTCGTAATATACTGATTCTAAATGAGTGCTATTATATACCGAACATGATGTGCAACATTATATCAGTTTTTTATTAAGTAAAGAAGGATATAATTTTGTAGGAAAGGATAATGTTATGAACATATTCATAGATCAAAAGTTGATTGCATCAGGCTCGTTACATAATGGCATATTCATTCTAAATCATAATACGGTCCTCAATATACAAAACACATACAAGAGGAAAAGTTCAGAAATGAACGAATCCTTCTTGTGGCATTGTAGACTTGGCCATATCAATGAGACACGACTAGCTAAGTTACATAAAAATGGATATTTGAATTCATTTGAATTTTCATCTTATGATACTTGCCATTCATATCTCAAAGGAAAAATGACCAAAGCTCCGTTTAGTGGACACGGAGAAAGAGTTACCGAACTCTTAGGACTAGTACATAGTGATGTATGCGGTCCCATGTCTATGCATGCCAGGAATGGTTCTTCCTACTTCATTACATTCACTGACGATCTCTCTAGATACGGGCATATGTTCTTGTTGAAACACAAGTCTGAAGCATTTGAGACATTCAGAGAATATAAGCACGAAGTAGAAAAACAAACGGGCAAAAGTATTAAGATCCTTCGATCTGATCGAGGAGGAGAATACTTAAGCAATGAGTTCCTAGATTATCTAAAAGAGAATAGGATTCTCTCTCAGTTTACTCCTCCTTATACACCACAGCACAACGGTGTATCGGAACGAAGGAATCGGACCCTATTAGATATAGTACGATCTATGATGAGCGATGCTGAGTTACCTATTTCCTTCTAAGGGTATGCGCTTGAGACAGCCATATACATATTGAATCTAGTTCCGTCTAAATCTGTACCTACCACACCATATGAGATATGGAGTGGGAAGAGAACATATTTTAAACGAGTTAAGATATGGGGTTGTCCGGCCTATGTCAAAAGACAAGATTCGGACATACTCGAGGCACGATCAGTTCTTTGAAAATTTGTGGGATATCTAAAGAATTCTCAAGGATATTTTTTCTACCACGCTGAGGAACAAAAAGTGTTTGTTGCTCAACATGCCAACTTTTTGGAAAAGGAATTTCTTGCAAAAGAAATTATTGGAAAAGAGGTAGAGATGGAAGAAGTTCCAGAAACACAAATTGCAACTGAACATTTAGTAGAACCAGAGGATTCAGTAGTACCCGACGAACCCCAGCCTCTCCGCCGATCTAGTAGGGTTTCTCGCCCACCTGAGAAATAATATGGTTTTCTCATTGATGGTCGAAGCGAGGATTGCATCATGGAAGATGATGACCTGACTAGTTTCGAGCAGGCCATCACAAGTGGTGACTCTATGAAATGGCTAGATGCACTGCGATCTGAGATGGAATCCATGTACACCAATAAAGTATGGATTTTGGAAAATGCTCCTGAAGGGGTAAAACCCATTGGGAGCAAGTGGATTTTTAAAAATAAATTTGGTGTAGATGGAAAAGTTGAGACTTTCAAAGCTACACTTGTAGCAAAGGGATTTCGTCAACGACCAGGTGTGGATTATGACGAAACTTTTTCTCCAGTGGCTATGCTTAAGTCCATCCGGATCTTACTTGCCATTGCTGCATACCATGACTACGAAATCTGGCAAATGGATGTTAAGACCGCCTTTCTAAATGTTGATTTAGAAGAGTGCGTGTACATGACTCAGCCAGAGGGCTTCGTAGATAGTGGGAGCAGCGGAAAGGTGTGCAAACTGCTTAAATCCATTTATGGGTTAAAGCAAGTATCGCGGAGTTGGAACATCTGTTTTGATGTAGTAGTCAAAGAGTTTGACTTCATCAAAAACATAGATGAACCTTGTATCTATAAGAAGGTAGCAGAGAGTAAGGTTGTTTTCCTCGTATTGTACGTGGATGACATACTCTTGATAGGAAATGATATTCCTATGCTGCAATCAGTCAAGCTCTTCTTATCACAAAGATTCTCAATGAAAGATCTAGGTGATGCCTCCTGCATATTGGGGATTAGGATCTATAGAGATAGATCCAAAAGGATACTGGGATTGTCCCAATCCAGGTACATTGACACCATACTAAAGAGGTTTAGTATGGAAGAATCCAAGCGTGGAAACTAACCCATGATCTCTGGACTCACTCTCTCCAAAGAGATGTCTCCCAAGACAGATTTAGAGAGAGCTCGCATGTAAGGGATACCCTATGCTTCGGCAGTAGGCTCTATCATGTATGTGATGCTATGTACCAGACCCGATGTTGCATACTCACTAAGTGTAGTGAGTCGGTATCAAGCAGATCCTGGAGAGAGTCACTGGACAGCTGTGAAGAACATTCTCAAGTACTTACGAAGGACTAGAGACATGTTCTTGGTGTATGGTAACGGAGAACTCCGGGTGGAGTCCTTTACCGATTCCAGCTTCCAAAGTGATAAGGAAGACTCTAAGTCGCACTCGAGATTTGTCTTTACCCTCAATGGAGGGGCGGTATGTTGGAAAAGTTCCAAACAGGATACCGTTGCAGACTCGACGATGGAGGCTGAATACATCGCTGCCAACAATGCTGCCAAAGAGGCTGTCTGGATGAAGAAGTTCATCACTGAACTTAGTGTGGTTCCATCCATTGAACATCCAATAACTCTGTATTGCGATAACAATGGAGCTGTGGCTTTGGCCAAAGAACCCAGATCCCATCAGAAATCTAGACATATTTTGAGGCGGTATCACCTGATCAGGGAGATAGTTTATCGCCGGGAGATCGAGGTCAGGAGAGTAGATACGAAGGATAACACTGCGGATCCACTCACGAAGGCCATTCCCCAGATACAGTTTGAGAGATTATTCGGGATGCTAGGTATGAGATACTACAGCAGCTGGCCTTAGTGCAAGTGGGAGATTGTTAGTTATGTATATACCCTAGAGGCCATTGTTGTACATATGATGTATATTATGATGGATGCTTGGATATATACAGAGAGGAATTTCTTGCTCTTCATGATAGTATGCTATTTGGTTTCACTTTATCTTAACATGTTGACTTGTATTGGTTTACTGTCTTACTCTCACATGTTGATAAAGCCCTTAGGATCTGTACTCGACTACTGGGATTATGATGAGATCATACTAATAGGGCCACGGTAGTAGATGAGTACATCCTATAAATGTTCCTAGTCGAGGGTATATTGAGACAGGGCATCGATACACCAGAGTAGACTAGCGTATACGCATCTTGACCCATATGATGGGCGATGGATGATCCCATATCCATCGGTGTTTGACATCAGAGATGATGTACGGGTGCTCAGTGGAGACTGGGTATACTGGACGGACCCGCCTAGAACTCCCAGATGGTGATATACCACACGTCAGATGGCAGTTCTCCGGTGACACTGGTACAGGGTAGTCTGTAGACCCGAGATTGTCATAGAGTCTTGTGTGATTCCCACTGTGCTTTGATTTCCACCTTACCACGTCCAAGAGGACGTGCAAAACGGTGGCTTTTAGGTACAGTCCCGAATCACATGGAGGCAATGAGCGATAGGAGGGGATTCGTCTCTCCCGGTATAGGGAGTTGATGTTGCGCTGTGTTCGATTGGCTATAACTGAAAGTCCCTGGCCAGGGCTGATATAGAGATATACTGGTAAGTGTTACTAGTAGTTTCTCGACCTGTTATGAGCCTCACATCGACACGACTTATCGGTTATTGGGGTCTGACGTATACCACCCCTAGACTTGATATGCGACATATCAGACGAACAGACCGGACTGTACGGGAGTGTTACTGATTGGATTCACAGGAGAACGGACATGCTAGCTTGTTGATCTTTTGATCGCTCAATACCTGAGTGGCTGTTACGTTTAGCTAACCGCTTGCAGCTTGTGGGTGTTTGATATGATCATCACCTGCTACCGGCGTATTGACGATTCTTTAGAGTCCTACACAGAGGTTTCTTGGCTCAGGCAAAACGGAGTAGAGGCACATATGTGATATGTGCAGGACCGAGGATAATGCGATATGAGATACTGTTAGTGTATATGCCCTAGAGGCCATTACTGTATCATACTAGTTTGTATATTACTTAATGGAAGCTTGGGATATTCACCTTGTATAAACAATCTTGCTCAATATAGTAGTATGCTACTTGGTTTGTTTCTACTTCAATGTGTACTTGTGTTTATTTCAGTATATCACTTATACACATTAGTGGAGCCCTTAGGATCTTTGCTTGATTACCAGCGTTGTGATGGCAGTCACACTAGTGGGGGCTGGGTAATCTATAGGCACATCCTTTTACAGGTCCCTAGTCGTAGGACTATCGAGACAGGGCATCGATACTCCGGAGTAGACTAGCGTATGCGCTTCTCATCCCAGTGTGGGAGATGGTCTGTCCCACAGCCATCAGTACGTCGTACTGGAGATAGTATACGGGTGCTCGTTGGGTTACGAGTACACTGGACAGGACTCGTCGGGAACTGACAGGTTGGTATTATACCTATCGTCAGTTATCAGTTCCCAGGTGACATGAGTACAGCTTAGTCCGCTGACTTGACACTGACACTTCGCCTCGAGTGTGTTCCCACTGCACTTTGATCACTACCCTACCACGGCTCAAAGGAGTCGTGCAAACAGGTGGTGGTTGGGTGCAGTCCCGAAGCACTTGGAGGCAGTGACGGTTAGACAGGATTCGTCTCTCCCGGTATTGGGGGTTGACATCGCGCTGTGTCTAGGAGAGCCATTACACGAGTAGTCCCTGGCCAGGGCAAGCGAGATATACTGGTAGGTTTCCAGTGTTATCTCAGGGTGTTTTGGGCTTCACTCCGACACGACTTGTACCGCTATTGGGGGACTGACGTTTTACCGCCCCCTAGGCCCGCCATGCGATGTATCAGACGAACAGACCGGACTGTACGGAGAATGTCACATTCAGACTCAGTAGGAGTTCAGATGGGGTTTCACCTCGTCAGCCTTCTTGTCGGCATCTACCTGGGGACCGTTACGCACAGCTAGTGCCGCTTGCGGTCTGTGGTTAAACCCACTGCCAGCGTAGTGTCGAGTCTTTAGAGTCCCACACAGAGGGTATTCGCCTCTGGGCAAAACAGAGTGGAGGTCGCATGGTTTTGCGACAGGGTTCGTTCTCATCCGCGCACTTGTGCACGTTTGGAGTCCGGACGGATTATACTGGCAGGCTCTGGTTTGAGCCAGATACTGGTATATGTTTTGGGGGTTGCTTTTTATTCTTGGTATTCTTGTTCCTCGGAACGAGAATGCAGGTGTGTATGCACAGTTGCTTGAGGCGGAGAATGAGGTTTTTCATTAGGGTTTCGGATCGGGTGCGTATGCACAGTTGACAGTTATCTTTTTCCAAACCCTAATGGATTTGTATATTATCTATTAATAATAGTAATTAAATGAGAATTATGTTATGGTTGATTTTTTGTTGACTTGTTGACCTTGGTTGACTTGTTGACCTTTGACCACCATCATGCTTTGAAGATCCTCCTTGATTCATGCTTACACTTCATTTAAAGAAGCATGATAGTGGTCATTCCTAAAATAACCATCAACTATTCTTATTTCAATTATTATCATTTAGATAATTCTTTTCTTTTTGCAATATGGTTGCAAGAAAGAGAAAATATTGCTCATTCTATCATTCTCACTCTCTCTCCTCATTTCATCTTCTTCTTCCTCTTGAAAAGAGAAACCTTCTCATGTGTTGAGAATCATTCTCTTTAGATAGAAAAGCAAACCCTAATCACTCTCTACTCATTCTAGGATGAAGGTTTAGCAAGCCGGAAACCCTAGTTCACTCAAAGATCGAGGAAGAGCCCATAGTCGAACCTTCGAGGTGGATCCATCTTCGACGGGAGAAGGCGACGAAAAGAGAACCATCAACCTCTACAAGGTTTAAAGAAGAAGGAGTTCAAGTTTAGGTATAACCATCTTCCATAGTAGCTAACTCTCTTTAGCTTGTTAACTAGTTTTAGTTTAGACAACGATCCCGACAAAGTTTAGTCCATGTTGCCTCTTGCGATAAAAATTCGTTTTTTATACCGTTTCCGCCTCCCCGTAAGTACCGGGGGTCGCAATATGGACTTACAGTGGTATCAGAGCCTAACTAAACTTAAACTAGCTTGGTAGTGAAGTGTAACGAAGTTCGGAACCGAAAAATCCCAAAACCGGAAAATCGAAAACCTAACTTTCTGTTGAAATTTTTTCTGCTCAAATTGAAAAACTTTATACTTGTAAAATCGTCTCAGGGTTTTCTAAGAACACACAAGAAAAACGACATCATGTTACCTCCAAACCGCCGCGCTTCCGCGGCCTCACCTATTCATCTGGCCGCGGAACCGCCGCAAGTTGGTGTCTTCCATGCATCGTTTTTCGTGCAGTGTTCTTCTGTGTTGGTTTTGGGATTTTTAAGATATATTATATGTACCCAGATTTTCCAGAACTGAAATTCACTTTTGGGGTCCTATAATTCCGTATTTTTTTCCGAACTTCACTGCACTTTGGCTATGTTGGTTATATCTGTGATGTTTGCATGTATTGAACGTCGGCTAATCGCTATAAGTCGATTAGTCGGGGTTATACATGATCTGTAATGTTCTGGAATGTGTATATGAATGTGTTGGACTGTCGCGGGTGAATAGCCGGGGTGGATGTGAGATGAGCTTTTATTTTTCTTTCATTCATTGTAAATGTAAATTGATGTAATTATATTATTTGTTTGGCCGCACAACCGGGTCGGGGTTGTAGCCGTCATTGTATAATTCTTTTTACTGTTTTTGCTCCTAGGATAGACCCATGGTGGGGTGCACAAACTACCGGGAACATGGAGGGTAGTTTGCCGCACCCGTAGGGGTCTTGGGTGGGGTATTTGCTATTCACCGCGACCGTGTTATCCGCTTTTCGTTTCAGGCTCGAAAGGAATGCGGATTGCTAGTATATCCAATGTATTCATCTGAGATCTGTAATGTCTATCATTGCTTTCTATTTAGGCGTTGCTTATGTTTTACAGCCGCGCTAGCCCAGCCCCCGCTCTGTCGTTAGTTAAGTAACCTAACGAGTGATGACGGGACCCCGTGGCGAATGCGAATGGCATAAGCGTACGTCATATTTTGGTTGTTTTCTGCAATGGTAGGAATTAAATGATGGGACGCATTAAAAGAACTAATGCAAGAATATCACGCATTAAAAGAACTAATGCAAGATAATAAACCAAGTTTAAGTCGATGGAACACTTTCGAAAAACCACTCGGTTCTTTTCAAAACTAACTTTTAAATGCGGAGCCTGAGCCACTCCTTCTAAAAGCTATCTCGTTCCATCGATTATATCAAGTTCACTACGTTCACGGTTTTACCAAAACCATTCGTAGCCCTCCGTCGTTTCGCATGAATAGGCAATAGTATTCAAGCTGTGTATTTTGGCCAAAGTCAAGGCACAGTGATTGGTAGCTATTGGGTGTTCATGTGTAGCATAGATAGATGCGTTGGTTTGGGACAGTCGTGCTGCCATTTTGGCCAAAGTCAAGGGTATGTACGGATGGATCCAAATTAACCTGGAAAGTGACGGGAAGAACTTGACATGTGACTTATGATATTTTGGCCAAAGTCAAGGTCATAAGAGCATGGGGCAAAAATCCACATCGGGAGTTTCATAAGTACTGAAACTTGCTAGATTTGCATACCATTTGGAGTGTGATGATTATGGTAGGATTCCTTCATTTTCGTCACGCGATGATATTTGGATCCCGATCCTACTGTGAGTATATGCTACTCCTCGGGAAATTTCTCACTAAACGATCAATGCTATAAACCTAGTAGGTGCCTAGAAAGGTGTTAGCGGGGCTACGCCCCCAGGGAAAAGAGGTTCTTAAATTAAGGAACTTCGCGAAAGCGTTGGAAAACCTCCCTCGAAGTACCGACACTGGCCTGGCTGAACGGTTAAGCAAGTATTGTACGGTGGGATTGATCCCGGCTAATTCTTCCTTTGTGGTTTGAGGAGGGATTCGAGAGACAGTGGGAGCCATCCTGTTTAGACAAATTAAAAACCATTCTAAACTTGCAAGAGCATCGTGCTAAGTGTTTCTTCTCTCCCCCTGCAGCGACCAAATCGAAATGACTGGACTTAAGTTACTTCTAGATAAAAACATATTGACAGGGCCAAACTACAAAGATTGGCTCAGGAATGTCAAATTGGCAATCTCTTACGACAAGCTGGGGTATCTTCTTACCAGCAAAGCTCCCCCCGTCCCAGGTCCCACCTCCAGCGTCGCGGATAAGGAAATCCGTAAGACTTGGGAGATTGACAGCGCGAAGGCCAGATGCCTCGTACTTGCCTCGATGGACAATGACCATCAGAGGAGGCACGAGAATATGGATTTGGAATCCATATTTCTTCATACAAAAGAACTGTATGGAGAGCAGTCTCGTATCGCAAGATACGAAGTGTCGAAGAAGTTATTTTCGACTAAGTTGGCCGTCGGATCATCGGTAGCGGACCACGTGCTTAAGATGATTGGCTACACTGAGGAGCTCGCGGAACTTGGGACCACGTTGGATAGTGAACTCTACACAGATATAATTCTCCAGTCCCTTCCATCCACTTACGCCCAGTTCATACTGAATTTCAACTTGCAAGAAAAGGAAGTTGAACTTTCAGAACTCCTCAACCTACTGAGGAGCGCAGAGGGCACCCTACAGAAGGGTAGGGATACATCCACTTTGTTTGTAGGAGGATCTTCTTCTTCTAGGTCCAAGGCGAAAGCCAAGGGAAAGAAGAAGAAAGCCCCCGCCAAACCAAGAGGCGGTGTTAGTAAAGTGGGTGCGAAGGGAAAGGAAAAGGCAACAAAGATAGCGGGGAAGCTTGTTGGTAAAGAGGAATGCTTCTATTGTCACAAGAGTGGACACTGGAAGAAAGATTGCAGGGCTTGGAAAGCCAGGACACAGGAACTGAAGCAGGTTGCAGCTTCAGCTTCAGGTGTGTATGTTATTGAAAACTGTCTTTCTATAAACTCTACTTCCTGGGTATTGGATACCGGATCAGGATCTCATATCTGTAATTCTTTGCAGGCGTTGAGAAACCGTAGGTTTTTGAAGGAAGGTGACATGACCCTCAGAGTTGCGAACGGAGCTAGCATGGATGCTAAAGCCGTGGGGGACTATCACCTAGGAATGTCAGATGGACATGTTTTGGTTTTGCGTAATTGCTTTTTTGTACCCAACGCAACTTGTAATATCATTTCTGTATCTTTGGTTTCTAAAGAAGGTTATGAATTTGCGTTTGTAAGTAATGTTGTTAACATTCACCTTAATCAAGTTCTGATTGGGTCAGGTACATTGAGCAATGGTATATACGTATTAAACCAACCACAGATTTTCAATGTCCAGAATACACACAAAAGAAAGTCACCAGATATTAATCAGACTTTCTTATGGCATTGTAGACTGGGTCACATCAATGAGAGAAGGTTGACTAAGTTACATAAAGAAGGATATTTGGATCCGTTCGAATATCAATCATATGCCACTTGTCAATCCTGTCTCAAAGGAAAGATGACAAAGACTCCGTTCACTGGACACGGAGTAAGAGCGAGCGAGCTCTTGGGACTCGTACACAGCGACGTGTGCGGTCCAATGTCTACACATGCACGAAGCGGTTATTCTTACTTCATTACTTTTACGGATGATTTTTCAAGATACGGTTATGTCTTCTTAATGAAACATAAGTCCGAAGCTTTTGAAAAATTCCAGGAATTTAAGAATGAAGTAGAAAAACAGACCGGCAAAAGTATCAAGATTCTAAGATCGGATCGAGGTGGAGAATACTTAAGTGCCGAGTTCCTGAATTATTTAAAAGAGAATGGGATTCTCTCTCAGCTTACTCCTCCATACACCCCGCAACATAACGGTGTATCGGAGAGACGGAACCGGACCCTATTGGATATGGTACGGTCCATGATGAGTAACGCTGAGTTACCGCGATCATTCTGGGGGTATGCACTAGAATCAGCTGCGTACCTTTTGAACCGAGTTCCTACTAAGACTGTGCCTACTACACCATATGAGATGTGGTGTGGGAAGAGACCCCATCTCAGTCACATTAAGACTTGGGGAAGTCCAGCTTTTGTTAAAAAGCAGCATGCGGACAAGCTCGAGGCGCGCTCAGTACTGTGTAAGTTTGTGGGATATCCAAAGAATTCCAAGGGATATCTCTTCTACTACGAAGAGGAACAAAAAGTTCTTGTTTCTCGTCATGCCCACTTTCTAGAACATCAGTTCTTAGAAAAAGAATCAAGTGGGAGCGCAGTAGAACTGGAAGAAATTCCAGAACCACAGACTATTACTGAAAGCTTAGTGGAACCAGAGGGTTCAAATGAACAGGACATTCCTACGCCGCTCCGCAGGAGTAGTAGGCAGTCTCATCCGCCCGAGAGATACTACGGTTTTCTCATAGACGGGGATAGAGAGGATTGCATCATAGATTATGATGAGCCTACTAGCTTCCAGCAGGCCGTTCAGAGCGTTGACTCGGTAAAATGGCTGGATGCAATGCGGACCGAAATGGAGTCCATGTACACCAACAAAGTATGGACGTTGGACATTGCTCCAGACGGGGTAAAACCCGTAGGATGCAAGTGGATCTTCAAAAGGAAGATTGGTGTAGATGGACAGGTTGAGACCTATAAAGCTAGACTTGTAGCAAAGGGTTTCCGTCAAAGACCTGGCTTGGACTATGACGAAACCTTTTCTCCAGTGGCTATGCTGAAATCCATTCGGATCCTTCTTGCCATTGCTGCCTTCCACGATTATGAGATTTGGCAGATGGACGTAAAGACCGCTTTTCTAAATGGAAATTTAGAGGAGTGTGTCTATATGGATCAGCCAGAGGGTTTCATTCAGAGTGGGAGCAGCGGAAAGGTGTGCAAGTTGCTTAAGTCCATCTATGGACTAAAGCAGGCATCGCGGAGTTGGAACATCTGTTTTGATGAGACAGTCAAGGAATTTGACTTTATCAAAAATCCAGATGAACGTGCATCTATAGTAGATTTGTAGCGAGAACTGTGGTATTCCTTGTTTTATACGTGGATGACATTCTCTTAATAGGAAATGACATTCCTATGCTACAATCTGTCAAGGGTTTCTTGTCACACAGGTTCTCCATGAAAGACCTGGGTGATGCCTCTTACATCCTGGGGATCCGATCCATCGTGATAGATCCAAGAGGATATTAGGACTTTCACAGTCCAGGTACATCGACACCGTACTGAAAAGATTCAGTATGGAAGATTCCAAGCGCGGTAACTTACCGGCTTGTCACGGGATCACCCTCTCTAAAGAGATGTCTCCCAAGACTGATTTGGAGAGGGATCGCATGTCTATTATACCCTACGCTTCTGCGGTAGGCTCTATAATGTATGCGATGTGTTGTACCAGACCGGATGTAGCTTATGCACTGAGTGTAGTAAGCCCGGTATCAGTCAAACCCTGGGGAGAAACATTGGATAGCGGTAAAGAACATTCTCAAGTACCTGAGGAGGACTAAGGAGATGTTCTTGGTGTATGGCGGAAAAGACCTCCAGATTGAGGCCTTTGCTGACTCCAGCTTCCAGAGTGACAAGGATGATTCCAAGTCCATGTCGGGTTTTGTCTTTACCCTCAATGGAGGGGCGGTGTGTTGGAAGAGTTCCAAACAGGAAACCGTTGCAGACTCGACTATGGAAGCGGAATACATCGCTGCATCTGATGCCGCAAAAGAAGCTGTCTGGATAAGGAAGTTCTTAAAAGAACTTCAGGTGGTTCCGTCCATTGTTGACCCCAGTACCTCTGTATTGCGATAACAACGGGGCTATAGCTTTAGCAAAGGAACCCAGGTCCCATCAGAGATCCAGGCACATCTTGAGGCGGTATCACCTGATCAGGGAGATCGTGGATCGCAAGGAGATCGAGGTTCGGAGGTTGCTTCAGAAGAGAACACTGCAGATCCATTCACCAAGGCCCTACCCCAGACTCAGTTCGAGCGGCTGATCGAGATGATAGGTCTTCGATACGCCAGTACATGGCCTTAGTGCAAGTGGGAGATTGTTAGTGTATATGCCCTAGAGGCCATTACTGTATCATACTAGTTTGTATATTACTTAATGGAAGCTTGGGATATTCACCTTGTATAAACAATCTTGCTCAATATAGTAGTATGCTACTTGGTTTGTTTCTACTTCAATGTGTACTTGTGTTTATTTCAGTATATCACTTATACACATTAGTGGAGCCCTTAGGATCTTTGCTTGATTACCAGCGTTGTGATGGCAGTCACACTAGTGGGGGCTGGGTAATCTATAGGCACATCCTTTTACAGGTCCCTAGTCGTAGGACTATCGAGACAGGGCATCGATACTCCGGAGTAGACTAGCGTATGCGCTTCTCATCCCAGTGTGGGAGATGGTCTGTCCCACAGCCATCAGTACGTCGTACTGGAGATAGTATACGGGTGCTCGTTGGGTTACGAGTACACTGGACAGGACTCGTCGGGAACTGACAGGTTGGTATTATACCTATCGTCAGTTATCAGTTCCCAGGTGACATGAGTACAGCTTAGTCCGCTGACTTGACACTGACACTTCGCCTCGAGTGTGTTCCCACTGCACTTTGATCACTACCCTACCACGGCTCAAAGGAGTCGTGCAAACAGGTGGTGGTTGGGTGCAGTCCCGAAGCACTTGGAGGCAGTGACGGTTAGACAGGATTCGTCTCTCCCGGTATTGGGGGTTGACATCGCGCTGTGTCTAGGAGAGCCATTACACGAGTAGTCCCTGGCCAGGGCAAGCGAGATATACTGGTAGGTTTCCAGTGTTATCTCAGGGTGTTTTGGGCTTCACTCCGACACGACTTGTACCGCTATTGGGGGACTGACGTTTTACCGCCCCCTAGGCCCGCCATGCGATGTATCAGACGAACAGACCGGACTGTACGGAGAATGTCACATTCAGACTCAGTAGGAGTTCAGATGGGGTTTCACCTCGTCAGCCTTCTTGTCGGCATCTACCTGGGGACCGTTACGCACAGCTAGTGCCGCTTGCGGTCTGTGGTTAAACCCACTGTCAGCGTAGTGTCGAGTCTTTAGAGTCCCACACAGAGGGTATTCGCCTCTGGGCAAAACAGAGTGGAGGTCGCATGGTTTTGCGACAGGGTTCGTTCTCATCCGCGCACTTGTGCACGTTTGGAGTCCGGACGGATTATACTGGCAGGCTCTGGTTTGAGCCAGATACTGGTATATGTTTTGGGGGTTGCTTTTTATTCTGGTATTCTTGTTCCTCGGAACGAGAATGCAGGTGTGTATGCACAGTTGCTTGAGGCGGAGAATGAGGTTTTTCATTAGGGTTTCGGATCGGGTGCGTTATGCACAGTTGACAGTTATCTTTTTCCAAACCCTAATGGATTTGTATATTATCTATTAATAATAGTAATTAAATGAGAATTATGTTATGGTTGATTTTTGTTGACTTGTTGACCTTGGTTGACTTGTTGACCTTTGACCACCATCATGCTTTGAAGATCCTCCTTGATTCATGCTTACACTTCATTTAAAGAAGCATGATAGTGGTCATTCCTAAAATAACCATCAACTATTCTTATTTCAATTATTATCATTTAGATAATTCTTTTCTTTTTGCAATATGGTTGCAAGAAAGAGAAAATATTGCTCATTCTATCATTCTCACTCTCTCTCCTCATTTCATCTTCTTCTTCCTCTTGAAAAGAGAAACCTTCTCATGTGTTGAGAATCATTCTCTTTAGATAGAAAAGCAAACCCTAATCACTCTCTACTCATTCTAGGATGAAGGTTTAGCAAGCCGGAAACCCTAGTTCACTCAAAGATCGAGGAAGAGCCCATAGTCGAACCTTCGAGGTGGATCCATCTTCGACGGGAGAAGGCGACGAAAAGAGAACCATCAACCTCTACAAGGTTTAAAGAAGAAGGAGTTCAAGTTTAGGTATAACCATCTTCCATAGTAGCTAACTCTCTTTAGCTTGTTAACTAGTTTTAGTTTAGACAACGATCCCGACAAAGTTTAGTCCATGTTGCCTCTTGCGATAAAAATTCGTTTTTTATACCGTTTCCGCCTCCCCGTAAGTACCGGGGGTCGCAATATGGACTTACAGATACCGTATTATATTCTCGCGATATTTAGATATGAACCGGGACATCAAATCAAGTGTTGATTCGATGAATCGGTACATGATATATTAGTCGGTTATATTCGATATAGCCGGATCGTTGGATCAAGTGTTGATTCGATGATTTAATGTATAATGATATATATGATATATTGTATTAAATTATCTAATATTGGCTCGCTTTATTATTTCATTTTCTCACCGGATTAATACATTGATATATATGCGATATATGTTAAATGTATTATTTTCTTTTGTTGCAAATATATAATATATATATGATATATATTATTGTGACATGTAATGATTTATTATGAAACATGTTTAAGGATGATAAAAAGGGATTAGGGTTTGATTAGGGTTAGCTCATTCTTTTTCATTCTAGAAGGATTCTATTTTGTCTTGGTTAAGATATTATGGTTGATACTTATCCTTAACCTAACCAAACCCTAACTCTAGTTTATTCTCTACAAACTTTTATCCTCTCATCCTTGACCATGGTTCCATAATCAATCATATACATTTATCTACTATTCATCACAAAAGGATTATTCTTTTCATTCTTCATCTTCTTCTCTCTTTAGTTTTGAGAGAGAGCTCACTAGAATTTCCTTTTATGATGATTTCTTGTGAGAAAGTGAATTAAAAAGAATGCATAAATACTACTCCATCATCCTCATCTAATCTAGCCCATTAGATTAGGGTGTTCATCTCTTTAGAGTGAGAAAGCTTGGGTTATAGCAACTTCGACGTAGATCATCGGAGAATCGGAACACTTTAAGCTAGCATGGATCGTTCGTGTCGTAGAGCCTCTCTTGAGTCCGGGAGATCGTGGATCGTGGCGAAGGGACTTCTAATCGGAGCTTATGAAGCGAAGGAGCAGACTACAAAGGTTGTAATCCCTCACACTTAGCTTTAAAGATGTTATCTTGCATGCTAAACCCTAATAATCTAGCAAAGATCCCGTCTTTAGGTTGTTCGGCACATGTAAAATTTTATTCGGGAATGTTTGATGCTTTATGAACCTTCACAAGTGTGCCTAGGAACCCTACATTTACCACCACTAGACGAGATATGCGACATATCAGACGAAGAGACCGGACTGTACGGTAGTGTTACTGATTGGATTCGTAGGAGTGTGAGCAGGCTTGCTTGTTGATCTTCTGATCACTCAATACCCGAGTGGCCGTTACGTTTAGCAGACCGCTTGCGGCTTGTCGGTGTTTGATATGATCATCACCTACTGCCGGCGTATTGACGAGTCTTTAGAGTCCTACACAGATGTTTCCTGGATCAAGCGAAACAGAGTAGGAGCACATATGTGATATATGCGGGACCGAGATTGATACGATATGAGATACCGTATTCTATTCTCGCGATTTGTGACATCGGTCGGTTATATGAGATATTGCCGGGTTATCGGATCAAGTGTTGATTCGATAAGTTGTTACACAAGATATTAGTCGGTTATAGCCGTATTATTAAATCAAGTGTTGATTTAATAATTTAATATATAATTATATATTAGATATATTACATTACATTAACTAGTATTAGCTCACTTAAGATTTCTTTTCTCACTTGATTGTGCACATTGTATATAAATGATATATGTAGGTGTACATGTTTGATGATACATACAAGATGGGTGTATGAGATTAACACCATGCTAAGGTTAAGTTAGGGTTTTATTTATACCTTAGGTTATTACAAAAGGGAATTGACTTGGTCAATATCTTCAAGCTTTATGAAGCTTGTAGAACTTTGACAAAGTCCACTCTTTTGTCATTCCTTAGGATATTTAACTAGACCCAACCCTTAATCATAGCCATGAGTTTATTCTCTACATTAGTTAGGCATGTGGGCTTAACTCAACCTTAGGTGCAATAATTCTTTTTGATGATTTATTGACTTGAGTTCATCTTCGTTTTCTTCTTCCTCCTTAAAAAGCTTTCTAGCTCTAATGGAGTTATGAGAAAAAGTGTGAGAAAATCAATTCTAAAGTGAGCCCACTTCCTACTTCATCATTCTCTACTACTTGCCATTTAGTATAGGGTGTTCTCTTAACAATGTTCTTGACCTAGTGAAGAAATAGCTTGGGTTAGTGTCTCCTCGACGTAGGTCATCTTCGGCAGCGAAGACATCGAAGCAAGCTTGTTCGTTTCTTTATTGGAGCCTCTCTAGAGTCCGGAGTTCACGATCGTAGCGAAGGGGACTACTACTCGGAGCTATTGAAATGAAGGACCGGTCTACAAAGGTTGTATTCCTTGTTCACTTAGATTGCAAAGTGTTTGCATATTACTTTCCGTCGATTTCTAGTATACGATTCTTGTTTAGGGTTAGCTAAAACAACAATTTTTTGAATTTGGCATGGACGATGCCTCCCGAAACCTTGCTACCGTCTTGGGTAACCCTGCAGTTGTATCAGAGCCATGCTAGAAATTTGTACGGATTTTGTTAAGATCACGAAACCGAAACAACTACGAAACTTGAAACACAAAACTATAGTTTCTGTCGATTTTGAAAAGAGTTCAAAAAATTAATTAAACAATTGCAGAATGTTGTATGTGATGCAACATGAACACACCCAAAATTTTACCCCCTCTGCTCGAACCCTGGCCGGCGACCCACCTATTTTTTCCGGCATCGCCGGATTTATGATAGATGAAATGAGTAATTTTTGGGGTTGTGTTCCAGTTATTGGGTCATGGTGTCTCGGGTGTTGTTTATTTTTACTAATTTTGCATGTGATGTAATCTTACAATATAAGAAAATCGGAGTATTTCTTATTCGTAGTTTTATCATTGTTTCGGGTTTTTCGCATGTTGTCTAGACGAAGTTAAAAAGTTCGATCGAATGTCAAAAACCCAATTTTTCAAGTTTAACGTATTCGGAAACATATGCAAGTGATTCTTTGGACCCTCTAGAAGAACGAAACCTTAACCCTATTATGTGGCCATCAAAACCACCACTAAACCCAAGGGTTTGTGGTAGTTCGGCGTTGTCACATGTGAGGCGTTGGTTTGACCCTTCTATGGCTGGTTCATAGGTACTGTAGCATATTCTGGATACTACTAAAACTGTGTTCAAGTGTTGAGCGATCGGGAAATTGTAGGACTTTGATGAATCGATCGAAAAGTTTAACCTCGTCAGGGTATCATGTGATGGGATACAATATTTGGAATCCAAAAATATAGTTATGAGATAACTAGTTTGAATTTTATAAATCTAGCAGTTCAGTCTCATTTGATCGGTTGCCACGGGATTTTTATGTGATCAAAAGTCTGTCGCAATCACGTAGCGTACGCGGATACTCGCCGAGTAAACTTAATAGATAGCCACACCCCATAGCCCCGACCAAGTGACTGTAGGAGAACCTCGTCGCCAAAAGCATCCGTTCGGGTGCTCGCGGCAGCGGTGTTCCGCCTTAGTGCACTTCGTCGACGGTATCGGTGGTGCGGCCGTCTACTAAAGTTTCCGACGAACATTCGATCTGGATGTCGGGAATCTTGTTGAATTTCCCGACTAGATATTAAAAGGTGTTTTGAATATCGAGACTAAAATGCGGTGTTTATAATTGTTAGGCATGTGATGTCTAAGGAATTCATTTGGTTAGGCATGAATTCCAATATATGTGATACATTGGGTTTATGATGTCTAAGGTGGTTGCGGATTCCAACTGCTGTAGTTTTTCACTTTCTTTTCTGCTACCGTAAGTATAATATATAGTGTATCGCCGGTTTCAGTGCCATATGTCAACGACAACTGGGGTACGCATATTTACTTATGTTGATGACATGTGATGTTATGTGTTGCTGCGATATGTTATATTGGATCATCATGTTTGAATAGCTGGGGGTTTTATGTGAGATAAGAGTTTTTATTTTCATTCATGTAAAATTCATTGTATGTAATATTCTTTTATTGGGGCACTTCCGGGTTGAGGATGATATCACCATTGTATATTATTTACTTTTCCGCATTAGAATAGACCCAAGGCGGGGAGCACAAGTAACCGGGTTCTAGGGTCTAGTGGAAGACCATCTCGAGGAGTCGAGACAGGGTCTCCTAACTCTAGAATTGGCAGGGTTGCTTGTCGCTCTCGTAGGGGTCTAGGGGTGTGGGATTGGCTATTCATCGCGACCGTGGAATCCGTGTTTTATACTGGCTTTATATAAAACACGGAAATTTAGTATATCCAATATTTCATATATGTTCTTCTGCTGCAATGTTCTGTGATGAGATCATATTACTGCCTGAGATGAATGTTTATGTTATATATATGTGATATATATTATATATTGTTGATTTCATTTCATATCTGATGCTTGTGAAGCATAATAAAATGGGACTTCATTAATGAGATTAATGAAAGAAAAGGAATCTAAAAGATGTTGTAGCAACTTGTTTTAAAAACTGGTAGCTCTAGTTCTTGCTTTGCATAGCGGTATTCCTTGTAGAATATCCAGCACCTTATTCATTAAGGAAAGAGCCGAGATCCTTTCACCGGGAGTGACCTCTTTAGCGAAACTAGCAGATGCTACAAACTCAGTTTGTCTTTTGATGGCTTTTTTAGTTTTTGCTTTGCATAGTGGTATTTGTGAAATATCCTCCACATTATTCGATAAGGAAAGAGCCGAGATCCCTTCACCGGGACTGAACTCTTTAGCAAAACTAGTAAAAGCCTCAAAAACACTCTTTTTCTAAATCACTCGATTCTACGACGATATCAAGTTCATTACGCAAAAGATTTTCTTAAAAACCTGTCGTAGCCATTCGTACTTTCAGATAAGTAATAGTTAGTATTCGTGCAACGTTTGTTGACCTTGTCAAGACGTAGTGTGCGGTAGCTGATTAGTGTTTATCTGTATAAGCATATGATGCGATTGGATTAGGGTAGTCGTGAGACCTTGTTGACCTTGTCAAGTGTCATGCGGGTGGGTTTAATTCAATCGGGAAATGACGGGTTAAACTTGACTTGCGGTCTATGGTTTGTTGACCTTGTCAAGGTCATAGATCGCTCGGGGCAAAATATTTTTGGGAATTCCAAGTGTTGAAATTTGCAATGAGATTGCATACCTTCTATGAGATAGTTGGATCCCGATACCCACTGCGAGTAAGAGTTACTCCTGGGAGAGATTTACATATCACAATTAGTCGATCAAGTAGGTGTCTAGAATGGTGTCAACGGCGTTATGCTTATGGAAAAACGAGGTTTATTTTAATTAGGTCCGTGCGAAAGCACGGGGAACTTCCCTCAAAGTACCGACACTGGCCTGGCTAAAAGATTGGCGAACTTATAGGGTGTAATTAATCCCGGCAAGATTAGATATTTTAAGGTTTATTTTAAAGTTTGAAGGAAGATTTGACTAAAACAGTAGGAGCAATCCAAATTAGATATATTAATAATGTCACGACCCGAATGTACGGAACGTGACCGACACTTAAATTACGAAACGTCTAGAGGCGTAACGTAATCTAAGTAAGCCGAAGCCCAGAAATCCAAACCATTAAAAGAAGAAGTAAAGAAAAACATGTTTAAAAGCAACATCCAATTTTCTCAAAAATTTCGGCAGAGTCTCCTTTGTAAAAACTTGCCCCCAAACGGGTACAAATAAGAATATATACATAAGCAATAATAAAAAGGCATCCCCAAGCGGGAGCTAGCTCTTCGCCAATTGGCGGTCACAACCACGCAAGCAATATAATATACAACGCCGAAGGGAGAGGAACAAAACTCAGAGAAAACCAAATCCACCAAAAACCATAATAATACAAGCGCGACTCTAAGGTCGAAATAAAAACAACTGGTCTTCTAAATCTATCAAGTAATACAATTCTGGTCGATAGAGCTTACTAGATACAAATGAAGTAACAAAAGTACAATGGCGGTCCCGATACAATGAACCAATCTACCAAGCAAATCACCCTAAATGAAATGATGTGCCAGCAAGTCCCCAAGGAAACCAGTACATCGAAACCTGTAAGAAAATTTGGCAGAATAGGGGTGAGTTGCCAACTCGTGAGTAGAAGACATCTGCGAGTAGAAATCTCATTTACGACACTTTCCTAGGTCATAATAATATACTTAATATAACCCTTGTCATCTAGTAGTGGCAGGGTAATAATCTATGCGAAGTGAAATGGTCTGTGCTCATGTCAGTGCCTCAAGTAGTAACATATCATGTGTATGAGTATCCATGCACCATGAATGTAAAACAATCAACCATGAAATCTGTATATATCTGTATAAGAAATCTTTAACTTTTATCATAGTAAAATTTGCATGGTAATCTGAAACATCATCAATGAAATCCATGAAAATCCGTGTCAAGTATCGACATAAAACAGGTAAATCTCAAAGTCTCAATACCTCATAGTCTCAATATATCATAGTCTCAATATCTCGGGCTCCGTCAGTCCGGATTGGCCCATATCATCAAATCTCACGACAACGATCGGTATCCTCCGGATATCCGCCGCGCCAGACATCACCGGTAGGTAGTCTTGCCCTTCCAGGCTCATCGTCTACAACTCGAGCTTCTTGCCCCGGGGTATCTTACTAGGCCCACCATGTACCCGAGACGGTTCATCCACTCCTCGAATCGGGTCTCGAAATCCAACAGAAAACATGAAATCTCATGGTAGACGACACATACATCACGAGAAAACCGCAACTTGCATTTTAAAAATGATGATACTAAGATTTTATTAAATTCTTGCGGTTTTCCCCCAAAATCCAGAAATCTCATAGAAATCCAAAATCCCAAAATCATGAGTAAGTAAATAATGAGCATCGGCATAAGCCCCAGATTACGTGAATGCATGAAGTGTCTAAGTAATAAATGATATGTCTAAACTAGCACATGAGGGTAATCACACAATATTATACTGGACTAGAATTTAGCTGATTATATCAATAAGAGATAATATGTTCTAAAGTGTACGTGACATGGCAATTACCGATGATGATGTGTGTGAGCCGGCAAATAAGCGTACGTGGAACATGCACATCATCGGTAATGGTGCCGGTGTTCTAACAGGCAGAGTTTCATATTAGCTAAAGAACATATGTATGAATATGCGATGAGCAGAACATGAATATAACGGTGAATATGTAGTAACGCACAACTAGAAACTACATACTGATTACGAGTCATACGGTTTGTTGTTTGAAAAAGCATGAATCATCAGTTTGAAAATAAGTATGACTCGAGCCTAAACTATGATCTACCTAACCAACTAAGGAACTAACTAAAGACACTAGTTGAAAGGTAAGAAGAATCATCCTTAAGTCTGAGTCGATATCTCTAGTAGTCGACGATCCAGCCTCAATAGCGTCACGTACGTAGTTCGACTTTCTCGAGTCACAAGTGCGGATCAATCATCACATATATGCCTCGTACGGTAAAGTCCATCGTACGGCTTCCCAAAATCGGAGTACGGGTCAGCTATCACGTATATACGTCATCGTTCGTAAAGTATCATCCTCAAACAATATCATGATCAAGGGTACTGTAATATAATCGTATGCATTCCAATATCATCAAACATATATCATTGTCTGTGTAAATATACATCGTCAAATGATCCACTAAAATATCATGTCATATATCATATCGTGATTAAGTCACATATTACAATCCTGGTTCTATTCTAGAGTCTCGTACACTTCAATGTCATCATCACCTATTATCGTTTATGTATAAATATACATTTTTTTATTTCCCAACGATCCGCTAATATGATAACACATCTCATGTCATAACTCGATCGTATATCTAATATCTCACGGCATCATGCCCAGTCATACCGACTCAACCTCATGTATCATATAACCTCCTCATATCACGTGTTTATGTTATATATATATACATATAGAAACCTACACACATTCATATATATATATATATATATATATATATATATATACATATACACCAAGTCAAGTGTATGTGTGTATGCGTGTGTTTATGTGTCTATATGAAACCTATGAATTCCGTCCAAGGCAGTCATCCTCTGGTTAAGTCTTTCTAAATCAGTCTAGTCCAACCTAAAGTCTTCAATAGGGCCCTACCCGCCAAGAATCTAAGGTCACATCCAACTTCCTAACAACAGTACGTAATATCCTTATTCTACGTTTGCGGGGGTGCTATACGCCATCCACCCGACTTCCCCCGTAGATATACACCTACTCATCTGGTCCTTGTCTGCCGAAGTCGATACCGCCATCCTCTTCCTCATCGTTCGAAGTCCATGTGAGGGGTACCTATACGCAAACATATATAATATCATAAATCGAAATCGCGGACAGAGCCAAAACAGCACACGAAACGCGCATAAGTTAAAACCTATGACCCGCTCATGCAATATAACCAAATAACTGTCGACATCGGCGTACAAATGCCGATTGATCGAGAAAAACCCAAACACCAATCATGGTTTCATAAATCACTAATTATAATATAAAATAGTTAGCAACTCATCAAAACCTCAAAATAAATCAAATCGATTTATTTCTGAAAACCTAGAAAGCACTAAATTTTCGTTTTAATTCGAAACTTGATGTTTTAACCCTACTAATGGCCATAATAGTCACTAAATATCATAACTAAGTCATACAAATCATTACTATATTTTTATCACTCTAATTTGTATAAATTGAAAATTCTAGTTTGCAAAAATATCAATTTTTAATACTTTTTTAAAGAAAAATTCACAATTCTACAACTAAGCTAGATTTTGCATGAACTAAAGTATTAAACTACAATTTAAAATGTTAATAATGTCATAAAAATCCTAATTGGATTTTAATCTCAATTATTTAGTCAATTTTCAAAAACCTAGTTTGCAAAAACTAGCATAATTTGCATAATTTCCATCTAACAATTTGAAACTAGTAACTAGATTAACTTTTGCATTCAATTAACATGTTAATCTACCCTTTAAAACCATAACCTAATGATAAAAACCGTAATTAGAATTTTATCTCACCAATATATATATATATATATATATATATATATATATTACAAAAACCTAGTTTGCAAAAAAACCTAATCAGGAAAATTTAAATGCAACAATTAACAAATTTGTTACTAGATTAGGTTTTGCATTATTTAACTTGTTAAACTACACCATGTAATTATAAACAATTTATAAAAACCCTAACTTGATTTACAAACCCCTTTTCTTGAATTTTAAATCTACAATTTAAAACCATATTAAACACCAAATTAAGCTAGATTAAAGTAATTATCTAAATATTAAACTTCAGGGTTAGGATTTTTATACCTCACAATCTTAAGAGATCAAACTTGAGTTCTTGGTCTTCTAAATTGCTCTCTAGCTCCAAGATCCATACTTGCTTGGAAAAATAATGAAGGGTAGAGATTTAATTAGGAATTAGTGGTGTAGAATTTTGGATTTTTGTTGAATTTTTGATGAAATTTGATGTGAGAATGAGTTTCCAAAAAAAAATGGGGTGGCTTTATGAGGAGGTTCGGCCAAAAATGGAGAAGTGGGAGAGTGAGTGAGGTTGTGAATGGGTGGAATTGTGCAGAAACTTCCTTAATTATTACATCATTTGTTTCAACCTAGAATTCTCTAGAATCTTAAAGACAAAACAAGTAGTTAAGAGAATGCAACAATCTTAATTCTAATATGCCATGATTCACTTTGTAAAATTAACCCATTTCTAATTTATAATTTGAACTAATTTAATGTATAATTAAAGCTTATGTTAATATTTTAATTTAATTAATTTAGGAAAAATATTTTAGTAAACTAGAAATTTACAAGTGACCAAATAAGTACTAAATACTAGAAATTACATAGTTAAAATAGGCGTATTTAATTCTATATTGAAAAATAATTATAGTTGAATTTTATGGAAAATACGGTTTATTTTACCGATTATCCGAAAATTCACTTAAAGGATTTTATTTATTTATTTATTTTTAAAACGTTACAGTCTTTCCCTGTTAAAGAAATTCGGTCCCCGAATTTAAATCAAAACTCCTCCCAAATACTAAAACATTTAGCAAAACACTCAAATCGTCGGGGCTCCAAAATCATCAATACATAAAACACATCTTAGCGCAATGCATGCGCATGAAAAACAAGTACATAACTCAAAATCAAAACTCTGTCAAGCATAACGCAATCATTGGAGTTATGGTGAGAATACAATGTCAAAATCCAATACGAAAACCAACATGATATGCATCAAAACTATAACTTATAAATTGTGCGCAACGTAGTAAAATCGTCCAAACATCTTAATAAAGAAGCATGCAAAAACATCTACGTACTGGTCTCAGAACAGTCCTGCTCAATTATTAAACCAAATAGTAAATATCACAAAAACGTACTGCTCCAAATGAAATCAATCCCAATCACAGCAAAAAAAATATCATGTGCGTCTGGTGCGCACTGAAATCGAAACCAAATACAGAAGCCATGAATATGCACAGAAACAAAACTGAGTGCAACGGATGTGCACCAAAAACATCTGTCTAGTGCAACGGGCAAGCACGACTGTTAGTGTATATGCCCTAAAAGCCATTACTGTATCATACTTGTTTGTATATTACTTAATGGAAGCTTGGGATATTCACAGTTGTATAGACAGTCTTTCTCAAAATGGTAGTATGCTACTTGACTTGTTTCTGCTTTAATATGTGCATGTGTTTCTTTTAGCTTATCGCTTATACATATTAGTGGAGCCCTTAAGATCTTTTCTTGATTACCAGCGTTGTGATGGTAGTCACACTAGTGGGGGCTGGGTAATCTACAAGCACATCCTTTTATAGGACCCTACTCGTAGGATTATCGAGACGGGGCATCGATACTCCGGA
The DNA here is from genome assembly GCA_030015575.1 of Agapanthus africanus. NCBI lineage: Eukaryota > Viridiplantae > Streptophyta > Magnoliopsida > Asparagales > Amaryllidaceae > Agapanthus > Agapanthus africanus. The sequence goes on along the minus strand of CM057344.1, from coordinate 499,050,374 downwards.
GTAGACTAGCGCATACGCTTCTTATCCCAGCAGGGGAGATGGTCTATCCCACAACCATCAGTACGTCGTACTAGAGATAGTATGCGGGTGCTCGTTAGGTTACGAGTACACTGGACATGACTCTTCGGGAAATTTTGGTTGGTACTATACCTATCGTCAGATAATAGTTCCCAGGTGACAGGAGTACAGCTTAGTCAGTCAACTTGACACTGATACTTTGCCTCGAGTGTGTTCCCACTGTACTTTGATTACTACCCAACCACGGCTCAAAGGAGTCATGCAAACAGGTAGTAGTTGGGTGCAGTCCCGAAGCACTTGGAGGCAGTAGCGGTTAGATAGGATTCGTCTCTCCCGGTATTGGGGGTTGATATCGCGCTGTGTCTAGGAGAGCCATTACACAAAGTCCCTGGCCAGGGCAAGCGAGAATTACTGGTAGTGTTTCTAGTAGTTTCTCAGGGTGTTCTGGGCTACACTCCGACATGACTTATACCGCTATTAGGGGTCTGACGTTTACTGCCCCCTAGGCCCGACATGCGGTACTCATATACGAACAGACCGGACTGTACGGAGATTGTCACATTCAGGCTCAGTAGGAGTTCGGATGGAGTTTACCTCGTCGGCCTTCTTATCGACATCTGCCTGGGGACTGTTACGTACAGCTAGTGCCGCTTGCAGTCTGTGGTTAAACCCACTCCCAGCGTAGTGTCGAGTCTTTAGAGTCCCACACAGAGAGTTTCCCTATACTGGGCAAAAGGTGTAGAGGCCGTATGATTTTACGGCAGGGCTACGATCACTTACGTGCACTTGTGTGCATATGATGTTCGGGCAGACAATACTAGTGGGCTTTGGTTTAAACCGGATCCTAGTATTGTATAAATGGATTAGTTTTGTCTTCTGTGCATTCGTATTCTACGGAATGCGGATACGGGTGTGTATGCACGGTTGTGAGGAGCGAAGAAGGAGGTGCCTCATTAGGGTTTTGACCGTTGATTCGGTCAAAACCATTATGAGGTGAGGAAAATATTTACTAATCTTTTTAATGATAATTGTGTTATGGCTAATTGTTTTGACCATTTGATCATGTTGACAATTTGACCTAGTTGACCAATGTTGACTTGGATATTTCTTGTGAGCTCTAGACTCTTCTTATGGCTTGGATTTAACTTGACATGATAATGGTCAAATCAATGTAACCATCACAATTGATCATGACAAAAAGAATGGTAATTATTATTCCAAGGGATCATTATCTTCTTTTCATTTTCTCTCTTCAAATGAGAGCTCCCATGGTTGCTCCTTCTTCTTCCCCACTAGAATTCCCAAAAGGTCTTATGTGTTGAGCAAGTTGGGGTTCAAATAGACAAACAAATCCACCATCATATTCTACATCACCTCCTGGCATCAAGAATAGCAAACATGTTGCCCTAGTTACCTCGGCTTGAGGTGGAGCTCGGATTACAGACTCTCGGGTGGATCGTCTTCGACTTTAGGAGGCCGCGGGGGTGACCAAGATCCGGATCGATTCTCGGAGCTTGCATGGACGAGGGGGACAGTGGAGGGAAGAACCGAAGGACTTTTTTCGTGAGGTATAATCTCCTAAGCATAGTAGATAGAAGCTCTAGTTGTTTGTTAGAAATGATTTGGCAAAGATCCTCAAGATAGCCTATGTTACCTTGTGATAAAAAATTTGTTTTTACCTATTCCGCCTCCCCGTAAGTACCGGGGTGGGTAACTTAGACTTACAACGACAACAATATCAGGTGCATCTAATCTGCACAAATCTCGATTTAGTGCATTTGGTGTGCACAAAATCGCATCAAGTGCGCCAAGTGTGCGCAAGAATCTCAATCAAGTGCACATGGTGCACGAAATCATACACCGAAAATTAAAATCGAAATCACAGTACGAAAAGTGCATGAAAACTATGTCGAAGCATACGTCAAAATCATGTGCAACCCATATGCACGAAATCAAATCAATATCTAAAAATGTATAAAACCAAATCGACTGCACTGGGTATGCACAAAACAACTTCAATACAACTGATATATGAAACACGAATAGAGTGTAATAAATGTACACATAGGAATTACCAATCATAGAACAAAATCCTCAAAATACCAAAATCCAAATATCGGAAATATGAAATTCAAATCACCAAATCGCAATTGTAAACACTATCATCACTTTGCGCCTTTTCTAATGTTGACTGATTCGGACCCGTCTCCTCTTAGTTGTATGAACGGCGCTACAAACGGCTATACTCATATCTAAAGTTTTTCGAGTAGTGCATTCCATCATATGATATCCAGACCATGTTAAACTTTTCGATCGATTCATCAAATTCCCATAATTCCCGAGAGTTCAACACTCAAGTACGGTTTAAAAATATCCAGTACATGCCACAGCATCTGTGGACCAGCCGTAGAAGGGCAAAATCAAGCCTCACTAATGGCACCGCGGAACTGCCGTAAACCTTAAGGTTCAAAGGCGTTCTCATGGTCATTATGTCGAGTTAGGATTTCATTCTTCTGGAAGGTCCATAGAAATACCTGCATGTTCTTCCGAATACCTTAAACTTGGGAAAATGGGTTTCTGACATTCATTCGAACCTTTTTACTTCGTATGGACGACATGTGAATACCCTTCGTCCGTATGCTAAACAATGCTTCAACCCTCCAGAATAGACGATACCCTAACGGTCATCGCATTCTAGCCGCAGCTCTCTCTGCCCGTGCGACCGTAGTAACAGAAACCACCATCCGATATCGACGAAGATAGATCAAAGGAACGAATAGAATACGGTGCAAAGAAATGTACATCCTAAGGCTTCTTAAGCAGAGTAGCGTATTGTAAGTATGCCGCGGATCAAACCCACGGTACGTCACTCTACCTAAGTCACCTACTCCATCAACCAAGGTCAACCTAAACTTAGACAAGGGTTAACCCAGCGCTCTGATACCAACTTTGTCATGACCCGAATGTACGGAACGTGACCGACACTTAAATTACGAAACGTCTAGAGGCGTAACGTAATCTAAGTAAGCTGAAGCCCAGAAATCTAAACCATTAAGAGAAGAAGTAAAGAAAAATATGTTTAAAATCAACATCAAATTTTCTCAAAAATTTCGGCAGAGTCTCCTTTGTAAAAACTAGCCCCCAAACGGGTACAAATAAGAATATATACATAAGTAATAATAAAAAGACATCCCCAAGCGGGAGCTACCTCTTCGCCAATTGGCGGTCACAACCACACAAGCAATATAATATACAACGCCGAAAGGCGAGGAACAAAACTCAAAGAAAACCAAATCCACCAAAAACCATAATATTACAAGCGCGACTTTAAGGTCGAAATAAAAATAACTGGTCTTCTAAATCTATCAAGTAATACAAGTCTGGTTGATGGAGCTTACTAGATACAAATGAAGTAATAAAAGTAAAATGGCGGTCTCGATATAATGAACCAACCTGCCAAGCAAATCACCCTGAATGAAATGATGTGCCAGCAAGTCGCTAAGGAAACCTATACATCGAAACCTGTAAGAAAATTTGGCACAATAGGGGTGAGTTGCCAACTCGTGAGTAGAAGACATCTGCGAGTAGAAATCACATGCACGACGCTTTCCTAGGTCATAATAATATACTTAATATAACCCTAGTCATCTAGTAGTGGAAGGGTAATAATCTATGCGAAGTGAAATGCTCAGTGCTCGTGTCAGTGCCTCAAATAGTAACATGTCATGTGTATGAGTATTCATGCACCATGAATGTAAAACAGTCAACCATGAAATATGGATATATTTGTATAAGAAATCTTTAACTTTTATCATAGTAAAATTTGTATTCTAATCTGAAACATCATCAATGAAATCCAAGGAAATCCGTGTCAAGTATCGACACAAAACAGGTAAATCTCAAAGTCTCAGTACCTCATAGTCTCAATATCTCATATTCTCAATATCTCGGGCTCCGTTAGTCCGGATCGGCCCATATCATCAAATCTCACGACAATGGTCAGTATCCTCCGGATATCTGCCGTGCCAGACATCACCGGTAGGTATTCTTCCCCTGCCAGGCTCATCGTCTACAACTCGAGCTTCTTGCCCCGGGGCATCTTACCGGGCCCACCATGTTCCCGAGACGGTTCATCCACTCCTCGAATCGGGTCTCGAAATCCAACAGAAAACATGAAATCTCATGGTGGACGACACATACATCACGGGAAAACTGCAACTTGCATTTTAAAAATGATGATACTAAGATTTTATTAAATTCTTGCAGTTTCCCCCAAAATCCAGAAATCTCATAGAAATCCAAAATCCTAAAATCATGAGTAAGTAAATAATGAGCATTGGCATAAGCCCCAGAATACTGCATAATAATATGAATATATGAATGCATGAAGTGTCTAAGTAATAAAGGCAATGTCTAAACTAGCACATGAGGGTAATCACACAATATTATACTGGACTAGCATTTAGCTAATTATATAAATAAAAGATAATATGTTCTAAAGTGTACGTGATATGGCAATTACCGATGATGATGTGTGTGAGCCGGTAAATAAGTCTACGTGGAACATGCGCATCATCGGTAATGGTGCTGGTGTCCTAACAGGCAGAGCTTCATATTAACTAAAGAACATATGTATGAATACGCGATGCGATGAACACAACATGAATATAACGGTGAATATATAGTAACGTACAACTAGAAAATATATACTGATTACGATTCATACTGTTTGTTGTTTGAAAAAGCACGATTCATCAGTTTGAAAATAAGTATGACTCGAGGCTAAACTAAGATCTACCTAACCAACTAAGGACCTAACTAAAGACACTAGTCGAAAGGTAAGAAGAATTTTCCTAAAATCTGAGTCGATATCTCTAGTAGTCGGCGATCCAGCCTCAATAGCGTCACGTACGTTGTACGACTTCCTCGAGTCACGAGTGCGGATCAATCATCACATCTATGCCTCGTACGGTAAAGTCCATCGTACGGCTTCCCAAAATCGGGGTACAGGTCAACTATCACATATATATGTCATCGTTCGTATAGTATCATCCTCAAACAATATCATGATCAAGGGTACTGTACTATAATCGCATACATCCCAATATCATCAAACATATATCATTGTCTGTGTAAATATAAATCGTCAAATGATCCACTAAAATATCATGTCATATATCATATCGTGATTAAGTCACATATTACTATCCGGGTTCTATTCTAGAGTCTCGTATACTTCAATGTCATCATCACCTATTATCGTTTATGTATAAATATACATTTTATCATTTCCCAACGATCCTCTAATATCATAACACATCTCATGTCGTAACTCGATCGTATATCTAATATCTCACGGCATCATGCCAAGTCATACCGACTCAACCCCATGTATCATATAACCTCCTCATATCACGTGTATATGTTATATATATATATATACATATAGGAACCTACACACATTCATACACACACACACACACACACACATATACATATACATATACACCAAGTCAAGTGTATGTGTGTGTGCGTGTGTGTTTGTGTCTATATGAAACCTACGAATTCCCTCCAAGGCAGTCATCCTCTGGTTAAGTCTTTCTAAATCAGTCTAGTCCAACCTAAAGTCTTCAATAAAGGTCCCGTCCATCTTCCTAATAACAGTACATAATATCCTTATTCTACGTTTGCGGGGGTGCTATACGCCATCCACCCGACATCCCCCGTAGATATACATCTACTCACCTGGTCCTTATCTGCCGAAGTCGATACCGCCATCCTCTTCCTCATCATCTGAAGTCCATGTGAGGGGTACCTATACGTAAATATATATAATATCGTAAACCGAAATCGCGAACAGAACCAAAACAGCGCACGAAACGCGCATAGGTTAAAACCTATGACCCGCTCATGCAATATAACCAAATAACTCTCGACATCGGTGTGTAAATGCCGATTGATCGAGAAAAACACAAACACCAATCATGGTTTCATAAATCACTAATTATAATATAAAATAGATTGCAACTCATCAAAACCTCAAAATAAATCAAATCAATTTATTTCCGAAAACCTAGAAAACACTAAATTTTCGTTTTAATTCGAAACTTGATTTTTAACCCTACTAATGGCCATAATAGTCACTAAATATCATAACTAAGTCATACAAATCATTACTATATTTTTATCACACTAATTTGTACAAATTGAAAATTCTAGTTTGCAAAAATATCAATTTTTAATACTTTTTTAAAGAAAAACTCACAATTCAACAACTAAGCTAGATTTTGCATGAACTAAAGTGTTAAAATACAATTTAAAATGTTAATAATGTCCTAAAAACGTTAATTGGATTTTATTCTCAATTATTTAGTCAATTTCCAAAAACCTAGTTTGCAAAAACTAGCATAATTAACATAATTTCCATCTAACAATTTGAAACTAGTAACTAGATTAAATTTTGTATTCAATTAACATGTTAATCTACCCATTAAAACCATAACCTAATGATAAAAACCCTAAATAGAATTTTATCTCGCCAATATATAAATATTATAAAAACCTTTTTTGCAAAAAAACCTAATTAGGACAATTTAAATGCAACAATTAACAAATTTGTTACTAGATTAGGTTTTGCATTATTTAACATGTTAAACTACACCATGCAATTATAAACAATTTATAAAAACCCTAACTTGATTTACAAACCCCTTTTCTTGAATTTTAAATCTACAATTTAAAACCATATTAAACACCAAATTAAGCTAGATTAAAGTAATTATCCAAATATTAAACTTCAGGGTTAGGATTTTTATACCTCACAATCTTAAGAGATCAAACTTGAGTTCTTGGTCTTCAAAATTGCTCTCTAGCTCCAAGATCCATACTTGCTTAGAAAAAGAATGAAGGGTAGAGATTTAATTTGGAATTAGTGGTGTATAATTTTGGATTTTTGTTGAATTTTTGATGAAATTTGATGTGAGAATGAGTTTTGAAAAAAAATGGGGTGGCTTTATGAGGAGGTTCGGCCAAAAATGGAGAAGAGTGAGAGAGAGTGAGGTTGGGAATGGGTGGAATTGTGTAGAAACTTCCTTAATTATTACATCATTTAAGTCTTTTCTTAATTACTTTATTTTATTTATTTTTCTAATTTGTTTCAACCTAGAATTCTCTAGACTCTTAAAAACAAAAAAAGAAGTGAAGAGAATGCAACAATCTTTATTCTAATATGTCATGGTTCTCTTTGTAAAATTAACCCATTTCTAATTTATAATTTGCACTAATTTAATGTATAATTAAAGCTTATGTTAATATTTTAATTTAATTAATTTAGGAAAAATATTTTAGTAAACTAGAAATTTACAAGTGACCAAATAAATACCAAATACTAGCAATTACATAGTTAAAATATGCGTATTTAATTCTATATTAAAAACTAATTATTGTTGAATTTTATGGAAAATACGTTTTATTTTACCGATTGTCCGAAAATTCAGCTAAAAGATTTTATTTATTTAATTATTTATTTTTAAAACGTTACAAATAACTAATCTAATTTTGCAAGAGCATACGCTGAGTGTTTTCTTCTCCCTCTCTCTCTAGGTAGCGACCATGTCACGCCTTAATCAAGATAAAAATACGGATGTATTGACCGAACCCGCTTGTTATACTGCGCCAAGGAACGTTGACCCCGCTCTAACTTATAATTGTAATAAGACCGAGCAGAAAATTGGGGATTACCAGAATTCCTGTGCCGCCCAAACGAAGAAAGTGCATGATGATGCATCTTCTTCGGGTGTGTTCATTACAGAGAACTGTTTCTCAGTATACTTTACGTCCTGGGTATGAGATGCCTGATCAGGATCCCAGATATGTAATATGTTACATGGGCTATAAATAGGTAGAGAACTGAGAATGGGTGCTAAGTTTCAAGAGTTGAAAACGGTGCAAGTGTTGCAGCCAAGTTTGATGGCAGTTATCACCCTGTATTACCAAATACATTGATTCTGAACGAATGTTATTAGATACCGAACCTGATATACAACATCATATCAGTCTCTTTATTTGTAAAGAAGGATATAATTTTGTATTGATGGATAATGTTTTGAACATTTCCTATATCAAGAGTTGATCGGTTCAGGCACGTTATCTAAAAGAATTGACGTTCTAAATCAAACCACAGTTCTTAACGTACAGAACACACAGAAGTGGAAGAGCTCAGAAATGAACGAATCCGACTTGAGGCATTGCAGACTAGGACATAGCAATGTGACCCGACAAGCTGAAGTTGCATAAAGATGCATATTTAAATTAGTTTGGATTTACATCTTGTGAAACTTGCCAGTCATGTCACAAAGATAAGATGACCATAGCTCCGTTTATTGGAAACAGAGAAAGAGTTAGTAAACTCTTGGGATTGATACATGATGATGTATGAGGTCCCATGTCTACAAATTCCAGGATTGGTTCTTTTTGCTTCATTACATTCTCTGATGGTCTCTCAAGATTCGCGCATGTGTTCCTGTTGAAACATAAGTATGAAGCTTTTGATAAATTCAATGAATATAAGTTGGAAGTAGAGAACCAAAACTGGTATAAATATTATGTATTTTGATGAGATCAGGGAGGAAAATACTTGAGCACGGAGATCCTGGACTATTCTAAAGGAGAATGAGATTCTCTCTCAGCATTACTCCTCCGTATTCACCACAGCACGTAGGTGTATCGGGGCGGAGCAATCGCACCCTATGTGATATGGTGTGCTCTATGATGAGTACTACTGAGTTACCTATTTCCTTTTGAGGGTTATGCACTTGAGAAGCTGCATACCTATTGAATAGGGTTCTAACCAAATCAGGTTCCTACTACTCCATATGTGATATGGTATGGAAAGAGCCCATCTCTTAAGGAAGTTAAGATTTGGGATTGTTCGGCCTATGTCAAAAGCATAATCCGGACAAGCTCAAGGCAAGGTCAAGTCTGTGGAAGTTTTTTGGATATCCCAAGCATTCGAAAGGGAATATCTTCTACCCCACTGAGGAATAAAATGTGTTTTGTTTCTCAGCATGCAACCTTTGGGAAAGGGAATTTGTTGTGAAGAAATTAGTGGTCATGAGGTAGAACTGGAAGGAGTTCCAGCTATACAAACTGAAGCTGATGATTTGGTAAACCCTGGGGATTCAATAGTTTCCAACGAACCTCAGCCTCTCCGCCGATTTGGTAGGGTTCCTCATCCACCTGAGAGATATTTCGGTTTCTCTATGACAGTGGGAGCGAGGATTGTATCATAAGATGATGACCCAACTAGTTTCGAGCAGGCCATCAGGAGTGGTGACTCTGTGAGAATGGCTGGATACTAAGCGATCTGAGATGGAATCCATATACATCAACAAAGTATGGACTTTGGTTTCTTTATCTGAAGGGTTAAATCCCCATCAAGAGCAAGTATATCTTGAGAAGATTACTTGGTGTACATGGAAGAGTTGAGACATTCAAAGCTAAGACTTATTGTAAAAGGTTCTCGTCATCGACCAGGTGTGGATTATGATAAAACCTTTTCTAGTGTCTATGCTTAAATCCATCCGGATCCTACTTACCATTGCAACATACCATGACTATGATATCTGGCGGTTGGGTGTCATGACTGCTTTTCTAAATGTTGATTTAGAAGAGAGCGTCTATAAGTACACAGCCAGAGGGCTTCGTAGACAGTGGTAGCAGCGGAAACGTGTGCAAGCTTCTTTATGGGTTAAAGCAGGCATCGCGGAGTTGGAACATCTGTTTTTATGTGGTAGTCAAAGAGTTTGACTTCATCAAAAAGGTAGATGAATCTTGTATGTACAAAAAGGTAGTAGGGAGTATAGTGGTGATCCTCGTATTGTACGTGGATGACATACTCTTGATAGGAAAAGAGTTTCCTATGCTACACTCGGTCATTTGTCACAAAGATTCTCCATATAGGATCAAGGTGATACCTCCTAAATTCTGGGTTTTGGATCCATGAGATAGATCTAAGTGGATATTAGGATTCTCACTAGGTGTAGCGAGATGGTATCAATCGATCCTGGGGAGAATCACTGGATAGCTTCCAGGGTGGTAAGGTCGACTAAATGTCAGTCACGGGCATTTTCTTTACCCTCAGTAGAGGGACGGTATGTTGGAAGAGTTCCAAGCTAGATACCGTGGCACACTAGACGATAAAGGCTGGATACATGGCTACCTAGGATGCTACCAAAGATGTAGTCTGGATGTATATAAGTTCATGAGATGAACTTCGTTCCTACCATTGTGTAACAATGGAGTTGTGGCTTTGGCCGAAGAACACCCATCCCATCAGTGATCCAGACATATTCTTCTGCAGTATCACCTGATCATGGAGATGGTTGATATCTAGGAAGATTGAGGTTAGGAGAGTAGACATAGAGGAGAACATGGTGGATCCTCTCACAAAGGCCTATTCCCAGGAGAGACTTTATAGGATGGTTGAGTATGGGATACTTCAACCACTGCTGATTGTTGGGTATGAGATACTGTTGGATATATGTATGCCATAGAGGCCATTATATGATAGTGTATGTACTGATGTGTGTGTGTGTGTGTGTGTGTGTGTATTCAGAGGACAGTCTTGCTAGACATGATAGTATCCTATATGGTTTCTCTTTATCATATGTTCACTTGATCGTGTTTTTACTCATTTGGTACATGTTGATAAAGCCCTAAGGATATAGGCTTGACTACTGGGATTATGATGTGGATCATACTAGTGGGACACCTGTATTTTATAAGCATATCCTTGAAATGTTCCCAGTCGTAGGTATATCGAGACAGGGCATCGTTATTCCAGTGTAGACTAGCGTATACCATTCTTGTTCCATATAATGGGCGATGGATGATCTCATATCCATCTGGTGTGCTGACACCAAAGATTGTATACGGGTGCTCAGTGCAGCTGGGTACACTGAACGAACTCACCGAGAACTCCTATGTGGTATTATATCATACGTCGGATAGCAGTTCTCAGGTGACACTGGTACAGGTTAGTCTGTAGACCCGAGATCGCCAAAGAGTCTTGTATGTCCTCCTACTGTATCTTGATCTCCACCCTACTACGGCTCTACAGAGTCGTACAAACAGGTGGATTTTAGGTACAGTCCCGAGGCATATGGAGGCAATGAGCGATAGGAGGGGTTTCTTCTCTCTCGGTATTGGGGTTTGGTGCTGTGCTGTGCATGATTGGCTATAACAGGAAGTACCTGGCCAGGGCTGCTGAGATATTACTGATAAGTGTTATCAGTAGTTTCTCGATCAGTTGTAGACCATATACCGGCATGACTTATTGAGTTATTGGGGTCGACGATTCCATCCCTAGACTCGATATGCAGCATATCTGACAAAGAGACCGGACTGTACGGTAAGTGTTGCCAGTTGGAATGACGGGAGTTTTGACAGGTTCGCTTGTTCTTCTTCTGATCGCTCAATACCCGGGTTGTCGTTACGTTTAGCTGACCGCTTGCGGCTTGTAGGTGTTTGATGTGATCATCACCTATTGCCGGCGTATTGACGAGTCTTAGAGTCCCACACAAAAGTTTCCTAGCTCAGGCAAAACGATGTGGTGTGCATATGAGATATGCGCGGGAACTCGATTAAATACGTGTATGAGATACCTTATGTTAATCGAGTTTTTTTCTATTGGTCGGGTCGTATGTGATATGACCGGTTTATTAAATCAAATGTTGATTTAATAATGACTTTTAGCTCACTTTTATTAAACCCTATTCTTTTGATGGATGCATGCATGTATATGTACATGTTGATGTGCATACACATATACATACATGGATATATGTCATGGTTGTTGATATATTGAAGATGGCAAAGCTTTTTGAAGATCTTTTGAGATTTGTTTAGAGTGAGGAAAAGAAAAAGAGAGGGTTTTAAGTGATAACATAAACCACTTCATCATCCTATACATCTCTTGCTCTCTTGTGTAGGGTGTTTGGTCCACCGATTTGAAAGATCAAGTGAAGCAACAAGCTTTGAGCAAAGGACTTTGGGTGGATCGTCGTGGATTCGGAAGTGTTCAAGCGAGCTTTCCCAAACTCTAGGAGATCCAAGGAGTCAACCTAGGAGGTCTACAAAGGTTGTAGTTTCTTCACTTAATGGTAGATTAACTTTTACATGTAATACCATTAGTTGTTACTCAATATTTCTAGTTCGATTCCTAGTTATGTTTGCTTAGCACCTCTTAAAATAAAAGTTATGGAATGTGTGTTGCTTCCAAACCCTATATGAGATGATAAGGAAACCCTACAGTGGTATCAGAGCCAAGCTAGAGTTTTAGAGTAACCTAGACGACGTTAAAAACCTCGAACGAACGAAAATCGACGCCCAAAGGGTGCTCTCTGGAAATTTTTCAAATACGTGGATTTTTTCACATTAAAAATACTCAGAAAATCGTGCAGGGTATTTTATGGGCCCACAAGAAGTACGGAGCCCAAACTCCAATAAAGGACCGCTGAACCGCGGCAAGAATGGTCATTCTGCGGCGGTTCCGCGGCGCTGTTGGTGAAGCTTGGACTGTGCCTTCTTGCGCTGGCTCATATGTACTTTTTGCAGTTTCTGGTAAATTTTAAATCTGCTCAAGTGTTGAGCTTTCTGAGAAGTCATTGGGTGTTCAATCTTTCGATCGAATGTTTTAACAGCGCCTTGTTTATTAGTATTTGATATAATAATTGGAATCAACAAATTTGTTTGTTGCGTGTAAATCTAGCATTTCGGTCTCGGGAATAATCGGAAATCTTGTTGAATTATCCGACTTGTTTTGAAAAGGTGTTTTCATTGGTTAGACCTAAATGCGAGCTTTACATTGTTAGGCATGAAATCTTGGATATGTGATATTCCGGGTTTGTGTTGTCTAAGGCAGTTACGATTCCAATTGTTGTAGTTTTTCATTTTATTTCTCTGTGACCGTAAGTGTTGTATGTGGTGTATCGCCGGTTTCGTTTCTATACATCAACGACAATCGGGGTATGCATACTTACTTACGTTAATGATATGTGATATATGTGCTGCTGAGATTTGATCTGCAGGATTGTCGTGATTGAATAGCCGGGGGTTTTATGTGAGATGAGAGTTTTCTTTTCATTCATGTAAAATTCAATTGTATGTAATATTCTTTTATTCGGGGCACTTCCGGGTTGAGGATGATGTCACCAATGTTGTATATTATTTACTTTTCTGCATTAGGATAGACCCAAAGAGGGGAGCACAAGTGACCGGGTTCTGGGGTTCAGTGGGAGGCCATCTCGAGGAGTCGAGACCGGGTCTCCTAAACTCTAGAATTGGTAGGGTCTCTTTCCGCTCTCGTAGGGGTCTAGGGGTGTGGGCTTGGTTATTCATCGCGACTGTGGAATCCGTATTTTCTATTGATGGCTAAATACAAAATACGGATCTCCTAGATATCCTATATTAAATGTGCTTTTCCTGCTTATATTCTTTGATGTATTCATTTAATATATCTGAGACGAATAGAATATTATATATATGATATATAATAGATGTTGCTCATGTTTTGCACCCGCACTAGCTCCGTCCTGGTATGTCGTTAGTTAAGTAACCTAACGGTGCATAATGGGACACTTTGACGAATACGAGTGGCATAAGCGTACGTTATATTTTCGTTTCTTTCTATGATGGCTTAACGATTTAAATGATGGGAGTACATTAATAAGATTAATATAAAGAAAAATGAACCTAAAAAGATGTTGTAGAATCAGATTTGAAACACACTCGGCCTTTTATGAAAAAGCAAGTTTCAAAATGCGGAGCTTAAGCTACTCCTTTTAAACCCATTGGATTCTACAACGATATCAAGTTCAAAGCGTTAAAAGTTTTCTTAAAAACTATCTGCAGCCCTCCGTCATTTTAGAAAGTAGAGTAATTAGTATTCGTGTTGCGTATTTTGACTTTAGTTAAGGCGCAGTGTACGGTAGCTAAGTGATGTCTTCCTACACTGCATATGATGCAGATTAGTTAGGACATTCATATGATTATGTTGACTTTAGTTAAGGGTCGTATGGGTAGATCTAGTTAATCACGAAATGATGGGAAGAACTTGACTAGTACTTATGATATGTTGACCATAGTTAAGGTCATGAGTACTAGGGGTAAAAATAATATCGGGACTTTCAAGAGTTGAAATTTGCATTGAGATTGCATACCTTCTATATGATAGTAGGATCCCGATCCCACCATGAGCAAAAGATACTCCCGGGAGAGTTTTGCATTTTACAATTAGCTAACCCATTAGGTGTCTAGAAAGGTGTCAAACGGGGCTAAGCCTCTGGGAAGACGAGGTTTATTTTAATTAGGTCTGTGCGAAAGCACGGGGAACCTCCCTCAAGTACCGGCACCGGTCTGGCTGAACGGTTAGCGAAGTTGTAGAATGTAATTAATTCCGGCTAGTTTTCTTTTTAAAGGTTTTAAAGAAAATTTGATAAAAACAGTGGGAGACATCGATTGGACAAGATAATAACCAATCTGATCTTTGCAAGAGCTTTCGCTGAGTGTATTCTTTTCTCTCTCTTAACAGCAGATACAAATTTCAGGACTCAAGCTTCTATTAGATAAAAATAAACTGAATGGGACCAATTATAAAGACTGGCTGAGGAATCTCAACATTGCCTTGACTTATGATAAGGTATTATATGTCCTCACGGCTCTAACCCCGTCCATCCTAGGTCCTAAACCCTTAGTTGCGGATAGGGAAATCCGCAAGACATGGGACGCTGATTGTTCCACGGCCAAATACCTCAGGCTTGCATCGATGGATAACACACATCGGAAGTAGCACGAGAATATGGACGTACAATCCATATTCCTCCATACAAAAGAGTTGTATAGAGAGTAATCTCGCATATTATGATACGAAGCATACAAAAAGCTGTTTCAGATGTTAATGTCCCCTGGCACAGCAGTAGGAGACCATGTTCTGAAGATGATAGCTCTCATAGAAGAGCTTGAGGACCTTGGGTGGACAATGGACAATGAACAATATACGGATATTATTCTGCAGTCTCTCCCCTCCACCTTTGCTCAATTTATAGTTAACTTCAACATGCATAACATGGAGAAGAAACTACCTGAACTCCTTAATATGTTAAGGAGTGCAGAGAGCACGCTGAAGTCAGTAAAGACTCCCGTTTTGGGAGTTGGGATATCTTCCTTCTCTCGCCCGAAGGCTAGGGCCAAGGGAAAGATGAAGAAGAAACCCACCAAACCTAAAGGCAGAGTCAAAAAGGTTAAGGGGAAAGACAAGTCCAAGGTTGGGGAATCGGGGAAAGGAGAATGTTTCCACTGTAAGAAGACGGGACACTGGAAGCGGAACTGTACTGAGTACCTTGAACTCAAGAAGAAGAATGGTGATGCTTCAGCTTCAGGTGTGTTCGTAATTGAAAACTGTTTTTCTATTAACTCTGCTTCCTGGGTATTAGATACCGGTTCGGGTTCTCATATTTGCTATTCTTGTCACGACCCGAAGTTTGGATGTGACCGGCACTTAGAATGTATAATATCTAAAGATATGCATATCGTCCAAGTAAGCCGAAAACCAAGATCAAAATCCCTTTTTTGCGGAATTATTTATATAAAATTTTAGTTTTTAAGTAGAAATCACAGTTTATATAAATTAGATACTAAACAAGTATAAGGTGTTAATTTTTGGTTGCATCCCTAGTTGGGATCAACAATATCAATAGCGGAGACAAGTATCAGCAGTTTAAGACATTAACAAGAATTTCAGATAAGTAAAAGAAATAAAAATTTATAGAACTAAATCATCTCCTCTGTCCAATAATATACATATAACCATCTCTCACTCTAAGTCACATACAGGTCTGATGGAGATATTCTAGATACAAAATACAGTACCAAAAGAGAAGGTTGCTACATATGTAACCCGCATATCAAAAGATGTGAAAAAGCTGCAAAAAGTAGGGCTGCACTGCTACTGACCGTCCACTCTACCCCTGCATGGAACTGTGGCACAACGGGGGTAAGTTGTCAACTCAGTGAATATAACTAGCATATAACGGTAAATAATGTAAATATGACGATCACAACTAACTGAGATGAGAGCAAGTAGGATGTACAATAATATATGAAAAATATGAATCTGTACTACAATTCAAATAACCAAAACTGAAATCTCATAATTTGTTATTAACAATTTCATATTTCCTTGTCCATCTTCGACACAAAACATCCATTTCTCCCAGGCATCATTTCTCGAACGATCCTGTAATCAACAAAGTACATCATGTATCAAACTGTATCCCCACCAACTCAGTCTGGATAAAACTATAAATCCATAACCGTATACCCACCGACTCGGTTCGGAATAAAACTATAAATCCATAACAGTATACCCACCGACTCGGTTCGGAATAAGACCAAATCATAAAACATCTCATGGTGGATATGTCACATCAATCATGAAAATCACTGGATTTATGTAATAGTATTCAAAAACTCAAAACCATAAATCCTCAATAATAAAATTACTTCTTATATCAACCTAGAATACTCCAATAATGAATCATGATGTAAATGATGCAATTTACTACTGTTATTGGTGTTCAAGATCTGATATGAATCGTTTTTAACAAGAATATTACTAAGTGTAAAAGTGACATGGTAATATCGACGAGATGTGTGTAAAATTTAAGATGTGCACGTGGCATAACTCGTCGATACTTGTGCAGTGTACTAGCAACTAAGCAAAGTATATTTGAATTATGAGTGCATATTATCAATTTAGCATACCAAGTAAAGCATTTATTTAAATAAAACTACGGGCGTAACACGCCATCTTTACAAAATTCCCCGGTAGATGTTTAGTCTGCTCACCGGAAAACGTGGTATCTACTCAGGAATTGCCAAACATTTTCCTTTCCTCGCTGCCTCCGAAAATCTTGTATTTGAATCTATCATCACAATTTAACTTATATATGGAAACGACTACTCCAACATGACGGAAATGAAAAACACCCGTTCCTACGTACTAGTTATATTGCAAACGACTATATCGAGCTATTTAACACTTAACCATACTAGATTTTTAACCTTATTCTTCATCGCGACAGAAAACAGATTGCGATACGCCTAACCATGTCATGTTTTTGTTTCTTAGATATTTTTTGCGATATAAGCTTCCAGATTTTATATACAGTTAAAATAACTTATTTAAATAACACCAAAATGATCGCAATTATACACAGAACCCTTCCCAACAAACCAAAATACCCTAGCTTCCTAAAAAACCGGCGACGCCAAATTTTTCCCTTTGGTCGCCGGCCCAATTCCGAGCCCTCTGGTTCGTGCTCCCATGGTTTGCTCTATGTGTTACATACATCATCTAGGTCTTGTTTAGTTGGGTTAATTGTTATCTAAACAATAGCAGATTCAAACAGAACTTAGTTGTACCTAAAATACGATATTATAGAACTTGATCATTTCAAACTAAACTAATTACAGAATCTCAATTCCTACTGTGATTAAGAATTTACCTACAATAATTTGTTGGAATAACACTCTCAAAGATGTTAAGCCCCTTGTCCTTGCTTGATGATGATGAAAACCTTAGATTTAGCTCCTTCCTTCTTCATTCTCTTGTTCTTCTTTGTTTTCTTTAATTTTTGTTTTTCTTTTCAGAAATTTTCAGATTTTTAAATTAGGTGAATGATCTGAACATGAATTATATATGTCAAAAAGAAGGAATAAGATGAAGGAGGAGGTGTCATCAAGCAAAGTGTAGTGATTTCATGCAAGGAGGAGGTGTTGGTGTGTGTGTATGCATGAATGTAGGAGGTGTCAACAAACTAACCTTTCCCAAAAAGATTTAATTTAAATTTAACTTCTGACCTAAAACATATTCTACCTATTTTCCACTTACACCCTCACAAAACCAAATTTGCATAATTTTCCTAAACTTGTATAAAAACCCCTCACAACTTATGTTATTATATAACACTTTTTTTTATTAAAATGAAGCTAAAATTATCACTAAAACCCTTATAACTTATTTATATTACATATAAGAATTTTAATTTATTTTATTTTACATACAACTTATGAAATTGTCTAATTTGGTTTTAAAAACTTTTTAATGTAACATTTTTTAATTTAATTAATTAATTTTATTTATTTCTAAAATTTTAGAATGCTACAATATTCCCCCCTTAAGAAAATTCATTCCCCGAATTTAAAACTTAACTAAACGTACCTTCAAAAAGATGTGGAAATTTCCTTCGCATCGCATCCTCGGTCTCCAAAGTAATTTCCCCGCGGTCCTTTCCTTGCCAAAGAACCTTTACAGACGGATGTATCTGTTAGTTATATATATGCCCTAGAGGCCATTACTGTACATAGGATGTATATTGTAGTGGATGCTAGGACATATGTAGGTAGGACTTTCTTGCTCGACATGATAGTACGCTATCTGGTTGCTCTTTATCTTAACATGTATACATGCAGTCTCTCTATTACATGTTGATAAAGCCCTTAGGATGTGTACTCGACTTCCAGGACTATGATGTAGATCATACTAGTGGGGCCTGGGTAGTCCATGAGTACATCCTTCAATGTTCCTAGTCGTGGGAATATCGAGACGGGGCATCAATATTCCAGAGTAGACTAGCGTATATCTTCTCGACCCATGTGATGGGCGATGGATGATCCCATATCCATTGG
The DNA here is from genome assembly GCA_030015575.1 of Agapanthus africanus. Taxonomy (NCBI): domain Eukaryota; kingdom Viridiplantae; phylum Streptophyta; class Magnoliopsida; order Asparagales; family Amaryllidaceae; genus Agapanthus; species Agapanthus africanus. The sequence goes on along the minus strand of CM057344.1, from coordinate 499,031,609 downwards.
TGTTTGACATCAGAGATGGTATGAGGGGGCTCAGTGATGACTGGGTATACTGAACGGACTCGCCGAGAACTCCCGGATGGTATTATACCTGACGTCAGATGGTAGTTCTCTAGTGACACTGGTACAGCTTAGTCTGTTGACCTGAGATCGTCATAGAGTCTTGTGTGTCTCCCACTGTGCTTTGATTTCAACCCAACCACGGCTCTACTGAGTCTTTCAAACAGGTGGTTTTGGGGTACAGTCCAGATTCACATGGAGGCAATGAGCGATAGGAGGGGATTCGTCTCTCCCGGTATTGGGGGTTGATGTTGCGCTATGCTCGACTGGCCATAACTGGAAATCCCTGGCCAGGGTTGCACTGATTTACTGGTATGTGTTATCAGTAGTTACATGCTTGTTATGGACCTTACATCGGCATGACTTATCGAGCTACTGGAGTCTGACGTTTACCAACCCTAGGCGAGATATGCGACATATCAGACGAACAGACCGGACTGTACGGTAAGTGTTACTGGTTGGATTCACAGGAGTGTGAGCAGGCTTGCTCGTTGATCTTCTGATCGCTCAATACCCGGGTGGCCGTTACGTTTAGCAGACCGCTTGCGGCTTGTGGGTGTTTGATATGATCATCACCTGCTGCCGGCGTATTGACGAGTCTTTAGAGTCCTACACAGAGGATTCCTGGCTCAAGCGAAACGAAATAGGAGCGCATATGAGATATGTGCGGGACCGAGAATAATACCAGTATGTGATACTGTATTCTATTCTCGCGATTTGTATCATTGGACGGTTATATATGATATAGCCGGGTTACCGAATCAAGTGTTGATTTGATATATTGATACACTTGATATTAGTCGGTTATATGCGATATGACCGGATCATTAAATCAAGTGTTGATTTAATGATTTGATGTATAATTATATATTTGATATATTACTTTACATTAACTAGTATTTGTTCACTTAAGATGGATTTTCTCACTTGATGTGCACAAGTAGTATATGTGATATATTTTTGTGCACTAGATTGTACCATGTTTGATGATACTTGCAAACTTGGGTGTATGTTTTCTTTAAACCATCTTTAGGTAAATGGTTAGGTTTTAATTTGTTTTTATTTATTTTCTTTATTCATTTTGGCAAAAACAAATATGGTGGCTTTCTTTGTTGTATTCTTGAAGCTTCTTGATGCTTTGATAAGTCTAACCATTTTGTCTTTTGCCTTAACCTAACCATTAAACCTAAACCCTAGTTTATTCTCTACATGTGTTAGACTCACCCATGGTTGCATTATGATAAGATCACTTGATTTATTATTTTTAATTAATTCTTTTCTTCTTCTTCTTCTTCTTGATGAAGAAAAAGAAAGCTTGCTTAAAAATTATCAAGTGAGAGATCCAAATCCAAGGTAAACCCACATCCTATTTCTTCATCCTCTACCACTTTCCATGTAGTAGAGTGTGTTATCTTCACAAGTTATATGACCAAGTGAAGATGGAGCTTGATCTTGAGTTGCTTCGACGTAGATCATCTTCGGCATCGAAGTCGACGACCTAGCCCGATCATTTCTTCGACGAAACTCTTAGTGTATATGCCCTAGAAGCCATTACTGTATCATACTAGTTTGTATATTACTTGATGAAAGCTTGGGATATTCACAGTTGTATATACAATCTTGCTCAAGATGGTAGTATGCTACTTGATTTGTCTCTGCTTTAATATGTGCATGCGTTTCTTTTAGCATATCGCTGATATACATATTAGTAGAGCCCTTAGGATCTTTGCTTGATTACCAGTGTTGTGATGGCGCTCACACTCGTGGGAGCTGGGTGATCTATAAGCACATCCTTATACAGGTCCCTAGTCGTTGGACTATCGAGACAGGGCATCGATAATCCGGAGTAGACTAGCGTATGCGCTTCTCATCCCCAGCATGGGTGACGGTCTGTCCCACAGCCGTCAGTACGTCGTACTTGAGATAGTATGCGGGTGCTCGTTAGGTTACGAGTACACTGGACAGGACTCGTCGGGAACTGTTGGTTGGTATTATAACTATCGTCAGTTATCAGTTCCCAGGTGACATGAGTACAGCTTAGTCCGCTGACTTGACACTATCACTTCGCCTTGAGTGTGTTCCCACTGCACTTTGATTGCTACCCTACCACGGCACAAAGGAGGCGTGCAAACAGGTAGTTTTTGGGTGTAGTCCCAAAGCACTTGGAGGCAGTGACGGTTAGACAGGATTCGTCTCTCCCAGTATTGGGGGTTGACATCGCGCTGTGTCCAGGAGAGCCATTACATGAGTAGTCCCTGGCCAGGGCAAGCGAGATATACTGGTAGGTTTCCAGTGTTATCTCAGGGTGTTCTGTGCTACACTCCGACACGACTTGTACCGCTATCAGGGGACTGACGTTCACCACCCCCCTAGGCCCGCCATGCGATGTATCAGACGAACAGACCGGACTGTACGGAGACTGTCACATACAGGCTCAGTAGAATTTCAGATGGGGTTCACCTCGTCAGTCTTCTTATCGACATCACCTGGGGACCGTTACGTACAGCTAGTGCCGCTTGCGGTCTATGGTTAAACCCACTGCCAGCGTAGTGTCGAGTCTTTAGAGTCCCACACAGAGAGCTATTCGCCTTTAGGCAAAATGAGTAGAGGTCGCATGGTTTTGCGACAGGGTTTGTTCACATCCGCGCACTTGTGCACGTTTGCTGTCCGGACAGCTTATACTAGCGGGCTTTGGTTTAAGCCGGATCCTAGTATATGATTTGGGATTGGTTTTTTCTCTTTGTATTCGTTTTCCTCGGATCACGAATACGGGTGCGTATGCACAGTTGCTTGAGACAGAGGGAGAGGACTTTGATTAGGATTAATGACTATTGTCATTTTATTAACCCTAATGCTTATGTGTGTATTATGGTTAATTGATATTAGTTTAAATAATTGTGCATGGTTATGGTTGTTGACCATTTGACCTCCTTGACTTGTTGACCTTGGTTGACACTTTGACCATCATCATTTCATTTGGAAGATGCTCTTTGATCCTTGCAATTTGCATTAAAAATGAAATGATAATGGTCATGTCTTGATTAACCATGACAATTATCTAGCTAAGTATCTAATTACAATAATTCACACATATATGTGAGAATGGTTTATTTTTCTCTCATTCTATTATTTTCTTTCTCTTTCTTGTTCTTCCTCTCCCTCAAGCTCTCCCCTCTCATGTGTTGAGAAACACTTGAGCTTAAGAAAAACCACTTCTTGATAATCTCTACTCTCATCTAGGGTTTAAGGATTAGCACTTCTTACACCCTAGTTACTTCTAGCTAGGAGTTGAAGCCAAAGGTTGAGGCTTTCGGGTGGATCTTTCTTCGACGTGAGAAGACGACAAAGGTGACCTCTTTCCACTACTCCAAGGAGCAAGGAGAGAAGGACATAAAGCCCTAGGTATAACCTTTCCAACACTTAGCTAGTTTCTAGTTAGCTTTAGCTTGTTTTTGTTTAGCAAAGATCCTTCTTTGTCTAGTCCATGTTGCCTAAGTTGATAAAAATTTGATTTTTATTCCGTTTTCCGCCTCCCCGAAAGTACCGGGGTGGGCAACGTGGACTTACAGTGGTATCAGAGCCTAACTAAACATAAACTAGCTAGGTAGTAAAGTGTATGAAAGTTCGAATCGGAAAAATTGCAAAACCGAGTTTTCAAAACCCTAACTTTCTGTTAATTTTTTTCCTGCTCAAAATAAAATTTATCATACTCCAAAAATCGTCTCAGGGTTTTGTGAAGAAAGCCACCAAACCCGGTCCAGTGAATCGACCAAAGCGCCGCGGTTCCGCGGCAATAGCAAGCTATTGCCGCGCAACCGCGGCCGAGTTGGCTCGTCTCTGGGTCGAGTTTGGTGCAGTGTTCTTCTGGCATGGTTTTAGGATTTTTAAGATGGTTTATATGTGCCCAGATTTTCCAGAATAGAAATTTGTTTTTGGGGGCCTATAAATCCGTATTTTTATCGAACTTCACTACACTTTGACTATAAGGGTTATATCTGTGATGTTTATATGTATTGAACGTCGGCTAATCGCTATATGTCGATTAGTCGGGGTTATACATATCTGTGATCTGTGTTTGATGATGGTATGTGTATATGAATGTGTTGGATTGTCACGGGTGAATAGCCGGGGTGGATGTGAGATGAGTGTTTCTTTTTCTTTCATTCATTGTAATATGTAAATTGATGTAATATTATTTGTATGGCCGTACAACCGGGTCGGGGTTGTAGCCGTCATTGTATAATTCTTTTTACTGTTTTTGCTCCTAGGATAGACCCATGGAGGGGGTGCACAAACTACCGGGTATCTCGAAGTGCCGAGTGGCCTACTCACGGTGGTGAGGGAGGTTGCTTCGCTTCGGGTACTTGGCGGGTAGTTTGCCGCACCCGTAGGGGTCCTGGGTGGGGTATTGGCTATTCACCGCGACCGTGTAATCCGCTTTTCGTTGCAGGCTCGAACGGATTGCGGATTCCTAGTATATCTAATGTATTCATCTGTGATCTGTAATGTCTATCATTGCTATATATTTATATATGATAACTATTTATGCGTTGCTTATGTTTTACAGCCGCGCTAGCCCAGCCCCCGCTCTGTCGTTAGTTAAGTAACCTAACGGGTGATGACGGGGCCCCGTGGCGAATGCGAATGGAATAAGCGTACGTCATATTTTGGTTGTTTTCTGCAATGGTAGGATTAAATGATGGGACGCATTAAAAGAACTAATGCAAGAAAATAAACCAAGTAAAAGTCGATTGGAACACTTTGAAAACCACTCGGTTCTTTTCAAAACTAAACTTTTAAACGCGGAGCTTGAACCACTCCCTTTAAAAGCTATCTCGTTCCATCGGTTATATCAAGTTCACTACGTTCACGGTTTCGCCAAAACCATCCGTAGCCCTCCATCATTTCAGTTAAATATTCGGTAGTATTCAAGCTATGTATTTTGACCTCACGCCAAGGCATGGTGATTGGTAGCTGCCGGATATTTATCTGTTACATAGATAGAATGCGTTGGTTTGAGATAGTCGTACTGCCATTTTGGCCTACGTCAAGGGTAGGTACGGGTGGGTTCAAATTAACCGGGATAATGATGGGAAGAACTTGACATGTGACTTATGACATTTTGACCTCACGCCAAGGTCATAAGAGCATGGGGAAAAAATCCACATCGGGAGTTTCATAAGTACTGAAACTTGCTAACGTTGCATACCATTTGGAGTGTGATGATTCTGGTAGGATTCCTTCGGTTTTATCACGCAATGATATTTGGATCCCGATCCTACTGTGAGTATATGCTACTCCTCGGGAAAACTCTCACTTAACGATCAATGCTATAAATCTAGTAGGTGTCTAGAAAGGTGTTAGCGGGGCTACGCCCAAAGGGAAAAGAGGTTACTTAATTAAGGAACTTCGCGAAAGCGTTGGAAAACCTCCCTCGAAGTACCGACACTGGCCTGGCTGAACGGTTAAGCAAGTATTGTACGGTGAGATTGATCCTGACTAATCCTTTCTTTACGGTTTGAGAAGGGATTCGAGAGACGGTGGGAGCCATCCTGTTTAGACAAACTAAAAACCACTCTAAACTTGCAAGAGCATCATGCTAAAGTGTTTCTTTTCTCTCTCCTAATTGCAGCGACCATTCAACATGACCGGACTTAAGTTATTACTAGATAAAAACATATTGATAGGGCTAAACTACAAAAATTGTCTCAGGAATGTCAAGATGGCAATCACTTACGACAAGTTGGGGTATGTCCTTACCACCAAAGCTCCCCCTGTCCCAGGTCCCAAAACCAGTGTCGTAGATAGGGAAATCTACAAAACCTGGGAAATAGATTGCGCGAAGGCCAGTTGCCTCGTACTAGCCTCGATGGACAACGAACATCAGAGGAGGCACAAGAATATGGACCTAGAGTCCATATTTCTTCATACAAAAGAACTATATGGAGAGCAGTCTCGTATCGCAAGATACGAAGTGTCGAAGAAGTTGTTTTCGGCAAGGTTGGCCATCGGATCATCGGTAGCAGAACACGTGCTTAATATGATTGGATACATAGAGGAGCTCGCGGACCTTGGGACCACGTTGGAGAATGAACTCTATACTGATTTGATTCTCCAGTCCCTTCCTTCCACTTACGCCCAGTTTATTCTTAACTTCAACATGCAAGGAAAGGAGGTTGAACTTTCCGAACTTCTGAACATGTTGAGGAGTGCTGAGGGCACCCTACAGAAAGGTAGGGAGACATCTGTTGGAGATAGTGCCCTCAGAGTCAATTATTGGATCACAGGTACGTGATTGCAATGATTGAGGGAGGACCTATCCCGGTAGGACAGTCTTACTCGAGATGATAGTATGCTATCTGGTTTACCTTTATCATCGTGTGCTGCTTTAGGTGACATGACACGTCGCTATTACACGTTGATAGAGCCCCTAGGATTCTTGCTTGACCACCAGCAGTATGAGGGCGATCATATAAGTGGGAGCTGGGGGTCTACAAGCATATCCTTAAAAGGTCCCTAGTCGTGGGAGTTTCGAGACCGGGCATCGATACTCCATTAGTAGACTAGTGTATACAGTCGAGACCCCGACGAGGGGCGGTGGCCGGTCTCACAAGCCACTGGTGTCAGTTGGATCACCTAAGATGTATACAGGTGCTCATTGGGTTATGAGTACACTGGACAGGACTCGCCGGGAACATGCTAGTTGGTCATATACCAGACGTCAGATGGCAGTTCCCTGGTGACATGTGTGCAGGTTAGTTCATCGACCTGGGGATCGTCATTTGTCTCGTGTGAGTTCCCACTGTACTTTGATTACTACCCTACCACGGCTCAAAGGAGTCGTGCAAACAGGTTTTAGTTGGGTACAGTCCCGAGCCACATGGAGGCAGTGAGCGTATCTTCAGGGGTTCGTCTCTCCCGGTATTGGGGGTGAGGTCGTGCTGTGTCTAGGAGAGCCATTACACAAAGTCCTTGGCCAAGGCAAGGAGATTTACTGGTAGGTATTCCAGTAGTATCTCAGGGTGTTCTGGGCTACACTCCGACACGACTTGTACCGCTTTTGGGGGTCTGACTTTTACCAACCCCCTAGGCCCGCCATGCGATACTCATAGACGAACGGACCGGACTGCACGGATATTGTCACTGACAGGCTCAGTAGGGTTGTCAGGCTGAGTTCACTCACAGACATCCCTTTTAGTCAATACCTGGTAGCCCGTTACGTATTGGCTTATACCTCTAACGTGCTAGTGGTTAAATCCACAACCAAGGTGTTGACGAGTCTTTAGAGTCCCCCACATTCAGTTACTCAGCTTTCGGGCGAAAGGTTGTAGAGGCCGTATGGAGATATGGCAAGGTCCGATCAGATACGTGCGGTATTGCACGGATCAGGATCGGACAGATTGTACTATAGGCCGTATGGTTATATGGCAGGGTTCGATCAGATACGTGCGGTATTGCACGGATCAGGATCGAACAGATATTACTAGCCGGTTTTGGTATAAGCCGGATTCTAGTATAGTACAGTGGAGAGTTTGTCTCATTGCATTTGTATTTCGGTCGAAATACAGATGCGGGTGTGTATGCACAGTATCGGGGTTTTCCTGTAATTTATTACGGGACCAGTTTTCTGGAGTTGCCAGTTTGCTTTCCGTTTCGGTCGATTTCCTTTGTTCCGTTCATTGGCCGAAGTTTGGTGGAGGAGGGCTTATTTGCATTGTTGCAAATAGGCATTTGTGGAGGGGGGTCTTTGCATATTTCCTTGTATCATGATGGCTCCCCTTACCTTGACTTTCTCTAGTTGATCATGGCTTGACTTTTTGACTTCATCATGGTTGCACCTTACCTTGCTTTCTTGACTTTGGTTGTGATGATGGGAGAGGAGATGGTTGTTGAGTGTTGGACTTTACAAGCCATCATTTCTCTTTGCATTATTGTTCAAGCCACTCTCTCTCTCTCTCCAATCACACCAAAATGTGGGGGGCCGGCCATTCCATGGACAAGGGTTTTATTTTCATTTGTGAAGAGAAAAATGTTACTCTCATTTTTCTTTGTATGCTACATTTTTCCCACTTCTCTCCAAGCTCTCTTCTCCTCCACAAATGGCAACTCCACAACCCCAAAAATGAGACTTCTTCTACTACACATTCTACAGCGATTCTTGGGCACGTCGAGTAGCCGGCTTCGTGCCCGAGTTGCCTCGGCATTGAGGTGGGAGCCCGTAAACAAAGTTGGCGATGTGGTGCACTTCCGGCGACGAGGAGGACACGGGACTTTTCCGCAGGAGATCGGGAGCATGACGAGAAGACTGGAGGACATGGATCGTCGGTATATCTCTATTCCCATTCTTGTAGATAGCTTAGACTAGTTAATGGTTCGATCCGGTTAAAGTGCGCGGTGGTGCCGGTTTGCAAAGTCCGCAAAATTTAAAGTTATTCACCGCTTCCGCATTCCGGCGTCGGATTGACGGCCGGGGCGCCGCCGTGCACTTACAGTGGTATCAGAGCCTCCCCATTAACTTAGTCTAGCTTTGTGTAATGTGTTTGCATTTCCGATCGATCAAAAAGTTCCAAAACTGCATTTTAGTTCGCATCAGTTTCTGTTGAAAATTTTTGGTCTCGAAAAATTTTTCAGGTTATAAAATATTGATGTACTAGAAAATCTAAGAGTTCTTTAAAAATTTGACGAAGTAACTCCAAAGTTGGAGCGCGGAACCGCCGCGAAAAGCCCCTTTGTGCGGCCCTTCCGCCGCGCACTATTCACCTCACTTCACCAATTTTTTACAGAGGCCTTCTGGGCTTAAAATATGGGTTTTGGAATATTAAAGTTGGGCCAATTGTTTCTGTGAGTGCTACAGTTTTCTTTGGGGCCCACTTGTTAATTGTTTGATCAATCGGAAATTTTTTAAACACATTTTTCACAGTATTTACATTATATCTGCGACCGTGAATGTCACTCGATCGGTAAATCCGGTCTAACTGCTATAGCCCGGTTAGACGGATTTGCGAACGTGATTTTCACGTTGATGTTCTATGTATTTGCTGTGATGTTGCGGATCGGTCGTGGGGGATAGCCTGGATGCAATGCTAGTACAGTTTTGTTGTATTATGTACATTTGATATTGCGGGGCGAGCGTCCGACATGTGGACTGCCGTCACTGCCTAATTGTATTATTATTTTGGGGCACGACCTGGTTGCGGTCGATGTACCCGTTGTATGTATATTTTACTTTCTGTACTAGGATTGCCCCGCGGTGGGGTGCACGGATAGCCGGGTTCTAGAAGACAACAAGCCCGCATCTCATTGCATTGGGACGGAGGGGGCTTCACTCCAGGATTGGCTGGCTATCCGCCGCACTCATAGGGGGTACAGGTTGACCCAGGAGGGGTGCCCAAGTTACCGGATTCCGTGAAGTGCTGGGTGGTCCATTCACGGTGCTGAAGGGGGCTGCCTCGCTTCAGGTTTTGGCGGGTGACTTGCCGCGCCCGTAGGGGTCTAGGATTCTCATTGCACAGGCTATCCACACGACCAGGGGAACGTCGGGTTTCAGTAGTGGCTCTGTGAAACCCGGGGTTCCCAGATATCTGTATTGTTTCTGTGATGCTGTTCATTTCTGTGATGTTGCATTTTCATTCACGCCTTGAGCGAAATATAATATATTGGTATATATATTAGTAGATGTTGTATATGTTTTACATCCGCGCTAGTCCAGTCCCCGCTCTGTCGTTAGTTAGCTAACCTAACGGGTAATGACGGGACCCAGTGGCGAATGCGGATGGCATATACGTACATCAGTATATTTTCGTTCTTTTTGGTGTGATCAATTGATGGGACTGCATTGATTCGGATCAATGCAAGTTAAAAACAAACCTAATCTGATGTTGTTGGAACACTTTTTCAAAAAGCTGTTATTGCAAGGACGTTCACTTTTGTTTTGCATCGTGGTATTCATTTAGAATATCCAGCTCCTCAGTCGACGAGGCAAGGGCCGAGATCCCTTCACCGGGAGTGACCCCTTGGACAAAAAGTTTGCATCAGGGCATTAACTTCACTATAGCCGATTACTTTTGCTTTGCACAGTGATATTCGGTTATGAATATCCAGCACCCCATTCTACGGGGAAAGAGCCGAGATCCCTTCACCGGGAGTGACCTCTTTAGCAACGGTTTTCGTCACTATATTTTCAAAAAGCTATCAGTTCCTTCAACGATATCAAGTTCTTTACGTTAAAGGTTTTCGCCAGAAACCATTCATAGCCCTCCGTCGTTTCAGACGGGTAGCACGTAGTATTCATGCTATGTTTGTTGACCTTCGTCAAGGCATAGTGTATGGTAGCTGCTTGTTACCTTTCTGCTGCATAGATAGATGCGTTGGTTTGGGACAGTCGTATAGCCTTGTTGACCTTCGTCAAGGGCTTGTACGGGTGGATTCAAATTAACCTGGATAATGACGGGTAGAACTTGACATGTGACTTATGATTTGTTGACCTTCGCCAAGGTCATAAGAGCATGGGGCAGAAATCACATCGGGAGTTTCAAAAGAACTGAAACTTGCCAGATATGCGCATACCTTCTGGAGTATGATACCGTGAGCGGATTCCGTCACGTTGTCATGCGATGATAGTTGGATCCCGATTCCCACTGATGAGTTAGTTTACTCCTCAGGTGACCCCGACTAATTCTTCTTTCAGGTTTGGAGGAGAATTTGAGGTACAGTGGGAGGATTCCAGATTAGATAAATTGGTAACCATTCTGATCTAGGTTAGAGTGCACGCTGAGTGTTTCTTTTCTCTCTCTCTCTGGCAGCGACCATTTGACCCGACCCTAAGACTTTGACTCAGTGACCAAGTTGACCGAACCTTCTTAAACACCGGCTTTTGGATTGTCAGAGTTGCAAACCTCATTGCCACTCCTACTTTTACCCTTTTCTCCAGGACACCCCGTTTTACTACGAACGTCCACTTCCATTGGACAAAACCATCGTATGGTTAGATACGAACTCGAAAGAATTTATTCGAGGATGGTTTCCGGTTCTGGAGAAAACGGATAGGATTATTCAGTTGTCTTTTCCTTTTACCCTCTCTCAGGTTACGAGTACTCCTTGGTTTAGGGGTAGTACACCTATTACGCAAATTGGATTGTCTTCTTCCAAACCTTAGGCTGGTGCCGACCGGTAGGGAATGAAGAAAACCAATTAGCATAACAATGGTGTGCAGAAGGTATTAAGTTCAGACAAAGCAAGGGATTAGTAGGAGGGCAAAGTAAATTGCAACAGATATTCACGACCAAACCAAATATTTCGTTACCACTCCCACATCACCTTTGTATTTCTCCAGGACACTCCGTATCACTACGAAGATCCACAGTTTATTTGGATATTCCATCGTATGGTTATATACGAACTCGAAAGGAACTTGTTCCAGTTCGGGGATGGATCCTGGTTCAGGAGAAATAGGAATAAAGTACATTCAGGTGTCTTTTATCTTCACCTTCTCTCGTGTTGCGAGTGTTCCTAGGATTGGGACAGTACACCCATTATGCTTATTGGATAGTCTTCTTCCAAACCATAGGCTGGTGCCGAACGGTAGGGAAGGAAGAAAACCATTTGGCCTAAAGGGGTGTGCAGAAGGTAAAGACTAAAGACATATGAAGGGATTTGGAGAGGTGGCAAAGAACTATACGGTTACAGTCGTGAATCTGGAAGAGGCATTACTAGGAATACCAGGATACCCCATCGAAACATTTCAATGTTTCAGTTTCACTGTGTACTGTTAATAGAAAACTGATTTCCCGATTAGATACTTACTCCAGGGTATGTATTTACCAGATACGATTCTCACATCTGTATGGTTTTACAGATGATGAGTGGGAGTAAGTTATTGGGAATTGGGTGATTATCCTCATTATATCGGGATTCGTTGTAATCGGTGATATTTGAGGAAATCACCTGGGTTGTTTGCCGGTCGGCAAATATTTGGTTTTGAATATCCGCTGTTATGCACCAATTTCAAATTGATATATCTGTACGTCTATTTTCATAGAGTGAGATATACCTTTCTGAAATTATGTCTACGACATTTACCTATATCAGTGGATGATTAGGTAAGGAGCATTAAACAGCAGTGTAATTCTTCTTAACCATAAGTACAGTTTTCAACCTACGACACACAGTGAATGAGTAATCAGACTCAAGGGACTTTTACAGAGTATTGTATGTTGTCCAGAGTCCATCAGGACAGAGGGGTTGGTCCTCGTACTACATTCAGTTTACTTATGACTTCTCTAGTTTTTAGACAGGTGTTTCGTGGAAACGTAGGGTCCGAATTTGGAGAAGTTACAGGTATTTGAATAGAGTAGAGAACCAGGAGTAGCAAGTATCGGGATTCTTCAAAGAGATCGAAGATGTAGATACTTGTGGTATTCAGTTGAAAGTGATGATTAAGAGAAATTGCTTCTCTTTCAGGTTACTCATAATTGGAAGTATTCCTAAGTTGAGTAACGCTGATCTGGCCTCCTTCCATTTAGTTGACATGCACTGGAGACAGCTGCATGATTTGAATCTAGTTCAATTAAATCAGTGCCTCTGGTTCTATATTGGATATAGAACAGTTCATATCTTAACGATGTTAAGGTACGGGGAGTTGTCCGGTTTATGATTAAAACCAGACACTGGACAACTCAAGGCACGTTTCTGTAATGGCTGTTTGTGGGTTGACCCAGGCTATGACGAGGGTTGACTTTCTACCATCTGGATGAACAATAGCGATATTGTTCTAGACTCACCACAGTTTTATTAAAAATGGATTTTTTCAGAAAAACAGTAGTGGGAGTATGGTAGAACTGGAAGTGATTCCAGAACCACAAACGATTACTGAAGATTTGATAAGGAACCTAAAGATTCAATCTGAATTGACATTCCATTGGCCACTCCGCAGATAAGGTGGGTAACTTCAGGCACCCGAGAGGTACTCCGGTAGCCTCAAGGACGGTGACAGGGAAGTTCTTGTTTACCCACAATTACCATTGCTGTTGTTCCAGGCTGCGAGACCCGGCGGGAGGATGAGTATAGCGTCGTTCTAAACTAGTTTTAGAATTGCACGTCTATATGACTCTGCCAGAGGGTTGTCGTAGTCAGTGGGAGCAGCGGAAGCATTGGTGGACAGGTAGCTTATGTCTATTTATAGACTAGAGCAGATGTAGTGGAGAAAGATCATCTATTTCTGACGTGACAGTCATGGGTTTGACTTCATCAGAATAGGGGATGGATCTGTTGAGAAGGTAGTAGGGTGTGATATCCTGGTATTTGGATGATATACACAGAGTAGGAAAGGAAACTCCTACACTACGATCGGTTATAGTTTGGTCGTCACACAGTTGTTTCTCCACAAAGGAAATGGATTTTATATCAGACATACTGGTTACTAGATCTATGGTCTTAGATCTAGATTTGGGTGGTTTCCCAATCAGGGTACTTGACAGCGTTCTAAGAGTATTTAGGATGGACGACTCCTGGCACGGTAGTGTACCTGCAGGTAATGGAGTCACCCTCTCCAAAGGTGTCTTACAGACTAAAGGGGAGAGGGACGGGCATGATTGGCAGATCACTTGCTCAGGCAATTGAGTCAATCGTGAGATGTCAAGTACCACACCAGATGTTGTTCTTGCACTAGATGCAATAACTTGACATTAATCCAATCCTGGAGAAACAGTCGGAAGCAGTTTTAGAACATAAGTGGATGTTCTAGGGAGATGATAACGACAGCCTCATTCAGGAGACAGTTATCATTCCAGGCTTCCAAGGTGACATGGACGACAAGAAGGTTGTCAGAGTTATAGTTTTCCTTCTGATGAGGGGCAGTATTTTGGACAGGTGGTCCAAGGCAATACTGAGGGAGGCATGGCGCGCAGGATACTGATTAAGTTCAGTTGACGATATAGTCTAAGAAGTTTGGATTTGGAGTTCATTTATGAGCTATGTCCCATCAGACATCCAGACACATTCTAAGACAGGTATTGCTCATTTCGGGAGATAGGTTTCTCCGCGAACTTGAGATATAGAGAGACATAGAAAGAAACAACTAAGCGGATCCACTCACTGAGGCTATTCCTCGAACGCAATAGTTTCGCAAACGAGCTTTGTGAGACTGACTAGTAGAGGAGTTGGGTGTTCGGTATCACACGGGCTGTGAGTATGCGACATCGCAATAATTAGCCTTGAGTGCAAGTGGGAGATTGTTGGAGATAGTGCCCTCAGAGTCAATTATTGGATCACAGGTACGTGATTGCAATGATTGAGGGAGGACCTATCCCGGTAGGACAGTCTTACTCGAGATGATAGTATGCTATCTGGTTTACCTTTATCATCGTGTGCTGCTTTAGGTGACATGACACGTCGCTATTACACGTTGATAGAGCCCCTAGGATTCTTGCTTGACCACCAGCAGTATGAGGGCGATCATATAAGTGGGAGCTGGGGGTCTACAAGCATATCCTTAAAAGGTCCCTAGTCGTGGGAGTTTCGAGACCGGGCATCGATACTCCATTAGTAGACTAGTGTATACAGTCGAGACCCCGACGAGGGGCGGTGGCCGGTCTCACAAGCCACTGGTGTCAGTTGGATCACCTAAGATGTATACAGGTGCTCATTGGGTTATGAGTACACTGGACAGGACTCGCCGGGAACATGCTAGTTGGTCATATACCAGACGTCAGATGGCAGTTCCCTGGTGACATGTGTGCAGGTTAGTTCATCGACCTGGGGATCGTCATTTGTCTCGTGTGAGTTCCCACTGTACTTTGATTACTACCCTACCACGGCTCAAAGGAGTCGTGCAAACAGGTTTTAGTTGGGTACAGTCCCGAGCCACATGGAGGCAGTGAGCGTATCTTCAGGGGTTCGTCTCTCCCGGTATTGGGGGTGAGGTCGTGCTGTGTCTAGGAGAGCCATTACACAAAGTCCTTGGCCAAGGCAAGGAGATTTACTGGTAGGTATTCCAGTAGTATCTCAGGGTGTTCTGGGCTACACTCCGACACGACTTGTACCGCTTTTGGGGGTCTGACTTTTACCAACCCCCTAGGCCCGCCATGCGATACTCATAGACGAACGGACCGGACTGCACGGATATTGTCACTGACAGGCTCAGTAGGGTTGTCAGGCTGAGTTCACTCACAGACATCCCTTTTAGTCAATACCTGGTAGCCCGTTACGTATTGGCTTATACCTCTAACGTGCTAGTGGTTAAATCCACAACCAAGGTGTTGACGAGTCTTTAGAGTCCCCCACATTCAGTTACTCAGCTTTCGGGCGAAAGGTTGTAGAGGCCGTATGGAGATATGGCAAGGTCCGATCAGATACGTGCGGTATTGCACGGATCAGGATCGGACAGATTGTACTATAGGCCGTATGGTTATATGGCAGGGTTCGATCAGATACGTGCGGTATTGCACGGATCAGGATCGAACAGATATTACTAGCCGGTTTTGGTATAAGCCGGATTCTAGTATAGAACAGTGGAGAGTTTGTCTCATTGCATTTGTATTTCGGTCGAAATACAGATGCGGGTGTGTATGCACAGTATCGGGGTTTTCCTGTAATTTATTACGGGACCAGTTTTCTGGAGTTGCCAGTTTGCTTTCCGTTTCGGTCGATTTCCTTTGTTCCGTTCATTGGCCGAAGTTTGGTGGAGGAGGGCTTATTTGCATTGTTGCAAATAGGCATTTGTGGAGGGGGGTCTTTGCATATTTCCTTGTATCATGATGGCTCCCCTTACCTTGACTTTCTCTAGTTGATCATGGCTTGACTTTTTGACTTCATCATGGTTGCACCTTACCTTGCTTTCTTGACTTTGGTTGTGATGATGGGAGAGGAGATGGTTGTTGAGTGTTGGACTTTACAAGCCATCATTTCTCTTTGCATTATTGTTCAAGCCACTCTCTCTCTCTCTCCAATCACACCAAAATGGGGGGGGCCGGCCATTCCATGGACAAGGGTTTTATTTTCATTTGTGAAGAGAAAAATGTTACTCTCATTTTTCTTTGTATGCTACATTTTTCCCACTTCTCTCCAAGCTCTCTTCTCCTCCACAAATGGCAACTCCACAACCCCAAAAATGAGACTTCTTCTACTACACATTCTACAGCGATTCTTGGGCACGTCGAGTAGCCGGCTTCGTGCCCGAGTTGCCTCGGCATTGAGGTGGGAGCCCGTAAACAAAGTTGGCGATGTGGTGCACTTCCGGCGACGAGGAGGAGACGGGACTTTTCCGCAGGAGATCGGGAGCATGACGAGAAGACTGGAGGACATGGATCGTCGGTATATCTCTATTCCCATTCTTGTAGATAGCTTAGACTAGTTAATGGTTCGATCCGGTTAAAGTGCGCGGTGGTGCCGGTTTGCAAAGTCCGCAAAATTTAAAGTTATTCACCGCTTCCGCATTCCGGCGTCGGATTGACGGCCGGGGCGCCGCCGTGCACTTACAACATCCACATTGTTTGTAGGAGGATCTTCCTCTTCTAGATCCAGGGCGAAAGCCAAGGGTAAGAAGAAGAAAGACCCCGCCAAACCAAGAGGCGGTGTCGGTAAAGTGGATACGAAAGGAAAAGGAAAAGCAACAAAGGTAGCGGGAAAGCTGGTGGGGAAGGAAAAATGCTTCTATTGTCACAAAAGTGGTCACTGGAAACAGGATTGCAAGGCTTGGAAGGCCAGAACACAGGATTTGAAGCGAGTTGCAGCTTCAGCTTCAGGTGTGTATGTTATTGAAAACTGTCTATCAATAAACTCTACATCCTGGGTATTGGATACCGGATCAGGATCTCATATCTGTAATTCTTTGCAGGCGTTGAGAAAGCGTAGAGTTTTGAAGGCAGGTGACATGACCCTCAGAGTTGCAAACGGTGCTAGCATGGATGCTGAGGCCGTGGGGGACTATCACCTGGGATTGTCGGATGGAAACTTTTTGGTTTGGCGTAGTTGTTATTATGTACCAAATGCAACCTGTAATATCATTTCTGTATCTTTATTATCTAAAGAAGGTTATGAATTTGCATTTGTAAGTAATGTAGTGAGCATTCACCTTAATCAAGTTTTGATTGGGTCAGGTACATTGAACAACGGTATATACGTATTAAACCAACCACAAATTTTCAATGTCCAGAATACACACAAAAGAAAGTCTCCAGAAATCAATAAAACTTTCTTATGGCATTGTAGACTGGGTCACATCAATGAGAGAAGGTTGACTAAGTTACATACAGAAGGATATTTGGATCCATTCGAATATCAATCGTATGCAACTTGTCAATCCTGTCTCAAAGGAAAGATGATAAAGACTCCGTTCACTGGACACGGAGTAAGAGCGAGCGAGCTCTTGGGACTCGTACACAGCGATGTGTGCGGTCCAATGTCTACACATGCGCGAAGCGGTTATTCTTACTTCATTACTTTTACGGATGATTTCTCAAGGTTCGGACATGTCTTCTTGATGAAGCATAAATCCGAAGCTTTTGAAAAGTTCCAGGAATATAAGAATGAAGTAGAAAAACAAACAGGCAAAAGTATCAAGACACTAAGATCTGATCGAGGTGGTGAATACTTGAGTTCCGAGTTCCTGGGTTACTTAAAAGAGAATGGAATTCTCTCTCAGCTTACTCCTACATACACTCCGCAACATAACGGTGTATCGGAGAGACGGAACCGAACCCTATTGGATATGGTACGGTCCATGATGAGTAACGCTGAGTTGCCGCGATCGTTCTGGGGATATGCGCTAGAAACAGTTGCATACCTTTTGAACCGTGCTCCCACTAAGACTGTGCCTACCACACCATATGAGTTATGGAGTGGGAAGAAACCCTATCTTCAATACTTGAAGATTTGGGGATGTCCAGCTTGTGTCAAAAAACAGCATGCGGACAAACTCGAGGCACGCTCAGTACTGTGCAAGTTTGTGGGATACCCAAAAAACTCCAGGGGGTATCTTTTCTATTACACAGAGGAACAAAAAGTCCTTGTTTCTCGTAATGCCCATTTTCTGGAACACCAGTTCATAGAAAAAGAAATAAGTGGGAGCGCAATAGAACTGGAAGAAATTCCAGAACCATAAGCTATTACCGAAAGCTTAGTAGAACCAGAGGGTTCGAAAGATCAAGACATTCCTACGCGACTCCGCAGGAGTAGTAGACAGTCTCATCCGCCCGAGAGATACTACGGTTTTCTCATTGACGGGGATAGAGAGGATTGCATCATAGATTGTGATGAGCCTACTAGCTTCCAGCAAGCCATTCAGAGCGTCGACTCGGTAAAATGGCTGGATGCAATGCGGACCGAAATGGAGTCCATGTACACCAACAAAGTATGGATGTTGGACATTGCTCTAGATGGGGTAAAACCCGTAGGATGCAAGTGAATCTTCAAAAGGAAGATTGGTGTAGATGGACAGGTTGAGACCTATAAAGCTAGACTGGTAGCAAAGGGTTTTCGTCAGCGACCTGGTTTGGACTATGACGAAACCTTTTCTCCAGTAGCTATGCTGAAATCCATTCGGATCCTTCTTGCCATTGCTGCCTTCCACGATTATGAGATTTGGCAGATGGACGTAAAGACAGCTTTTCTAAATGGACATTTAGATGAGTGTGTCTATATGGACCAGCCAGAGGGTTTCATTCAGAGTGGGATCAGCGGAAAGGTGTGCAAGTTGCTTAAGTCCATTTATGGACTAAAGCAGGCATCGCGGAGTTGGAACATCTATTTTGATGAGACGGTCAAGGAATTTGGCTTTATCAAAAATCCAGATGAACCCTGCATCTATTGTAGATTTGTAGCGAGAACTGTAGTATTCCTCGTTTTATACGTGGATGACATTCTCTTAATAGGAAATGACATTCCTATGCAACAATCTGTCAAGGGGTTCTTGTCACACAGGTTCTCCATGAAAGACCTGGGTGATGCCTCATACATTCTGGGTATCCGGATCTACCGTGACAGATCCAAGAGGATATTAGGACTTTCACAGTCCAGGTACATCGACACCATACTGAAGAGATTCAGTATGGAAGATTCCAAGCGCGGTAATCTACCGGCTTGTCACGGGATAACCTTCTCCAAAGAGATTTCTCCCAAGACTGATTTGGAGAGGGATCGCATGTCTATTATACCCTACGCTTCTGCGGTAGGCTCTATAATGTATGCGATGTTGTGTACCAGACCGGATGTGGCTTATGCACTGAGTGTGGTAAGCAGGTATCAGTCAAACCCTGGGGAGAAACATTGGATAGCAGTAAAGAACATTCTCAAGTACCTGAGAAGGACTAAGGTGATGTTCTTGGTGTATGGCGGAAAAGACCTCCAGATTGAGGCCTTTGCTGACTCCAGCTTCCAGAGTGACAAGGATGATTCCAAGTCCATGTCGGGTTTTGTCTTTACCCTCAATGGTGGGGCGGTGTGTTGGAAGAGCTCCAAACAGGAAACCGTTGCTGACTCGACTATGGAAGCAGAATACATCGCTGCATCTGATGCCGCAAAAGAAGCTATCTGGATGAGGAAGTTCTTGAGAGAACTTCAGGTGGTTCCGTCCATTGTTGACCCAATACCTCTGTATTGCGACAACAACGGGGCTATAGCTTTAGCGAAGGAACCCAGGTCCCATCAGAAATCCAGACACATCTTAAGGCGGTATCACCTGATCAGGGAGATCGTGGATCGCCAGGAGATCGAGGTTCGGAGGGTTGCTTCAGAAGATAACACAGCAGATCCATTCACCAAGGCCTTGCCCCAGACTCAGTTCGAGCAGCTGATCGAGATGATAGGTCTTCGATACGCCAGTACATGGCCTTAGAGCAAGTGGGAGATTGTTAGTGTATATGCCCTAGAAGCCATTACTGTATCATACTAGTTTGTATATTACTTGATAGAAGCTTGGGATATTCACGGTTGTATATACAATCTTGCTCGAGATGGTAGTATGCTACTTAGTTTGTCTCTGCTTTAATATGTGCATGTGTTTCTTTTAGCATATCGCTGATATACATATTAGTAGAGCCCTTAGGATCTTTGCTTGATTACCAGCGTTGTGATGGCGTTCACACTCGTGGGAGATGGGTGATCTATAAGCATATCCTTATACAGGTCCCTAGTCGTTGGACTATCGAGACAGGGCATCGATACTCCGGAGTAGACTAGCGTATGCGCTTCTCATCCCAGCATGGGAGACGGTCTGTCCCACAGCCGTCAGTACGTCGTATTTTAGATAGTATGCGGGTGCTCGTTAGGTTACGAGTACACTGGACATGACTCGTCGGGAACTGTTGGTTGGTATTATACCTATCGTCAGTTATCAGTTCCCAGGTGACATGAGTACAGCTTAGTCCGCTGACTTGACACTGTCACTTCGCCTTGAGTGTGTTCCCACTGCACTTTGATTGCTACCCTACCACGGCTCAAAGGAGTCGTGCAAACAGGTAGTTTTTGGGTGTAGTCCCGAAGCACTTGGAGGCAGTGACGGTTAGACAGGATTCGTCTCCCCCGGTATTGGGGGTTGACATCGCGCTGTGTCCAGGAGAGCCATTACACGAGTAGTCCCTGGCCAGAGCAAGCGAGATATACTGGTAGGTTTCCAGTGTTATCTCAGGGTGTTCTGGGCTACACTCTGACACAACTTGTACCGCTATTAGGGGACTGACGTTCACCGCCCCTAGGCCTGCCATGCGATGTATCAGACGAACAGACCGGACTGTACGGAGACTGTCACATACAGGCTCAGTAGGAGTTCAGATGGGGTTCACCTCGTCAGTCTTCTTATCGACATCTACCTGGGGACCGTTACGTACAGCTATTGCCGCTTTCGGTCTGTGGTTAAACCCACTGCCAGCGTAGTGTCGAGTCTTTAGAGTCCCACACAGAGAGCTATTCGCCTTTAGGCAAAATGAGTAGAGGTCGCATGGTTTTGCGACAGGGTTCGTTCACATCCGCGCACTTGTGCACGTTCGGTGTCCGGACAGCTTATACTAGTGGGCTTTGGTTTAAGCCGGATCCTAGTATATGATTTGGGATTGGTTTTTTCTCTTTGTATTCGTGTTCCTCGGATCACGAATACGGGTGCGTATGCACAGTTGCTTGAGACAGAGGGAGAGGACTTTGATTAGGGTTAATGACTATTGTCATTTTATTAACCCTAATGCTTATGTATGTATTATGGTTAATTGATATTAGTTTAAATAATTGTGCATGGTTATGGTTGTTGACCATTTGACCTCGTTGACTTGTTGACCTTGGTTGACACTTTGACCAACATCATTTCATTTGGAAGATGCTCTTTGACCCTTGCAATTTGCATTAAAAATGAAATGATAATGGTCATGTCTTGATTAACCATGACAATTATCTAGCTAATTATCTAATTACAATAATTCACACATATATGTGAGAATGGTTTATTTTTCTCTCATTCTATTATTTTCTTTCTCTCTCTTGTTCTTCCTCTCCCTCAAGCTCTCCCCTCTCATGTGTTGAGAAACACTTGAGCTTGAGAAAAACCCCTTCTTGATAACCTCTACTCTCATTTAGGGTTTAAGGATTAGCACTTCTTACACCCTAGTTACTTCTAGCTTGGAGTTGAAGCCAAAGGTTGAGGCTTTCGGGTGGATCTTTCTTCGACGTGAGAAGACGACAAAGGTGACATCTTTCCACTACTCCAAGGAGCAAGGAGAGAAGGACATAAAGCCCTAGGTATAACCTTTCTAACACTTAGCTAGTTTCTAGTTAGCTTTAGCTTGTTTTTGTTTAGCAAAGATCCTTCTTTGTCTAGTCCATGTTGCCTAAGTTGATAAAAATTTGATTTTTATTCAGTTTTCCGCCTCCCGAAAGTACCGGGGTGGGCAACGTGGACTTACAGAAACCATCGCTAGAGTCCGGGATCCGATGATCGCAGCGGAGGGACGTCATCACGGAGCTAAAGAATTGGAGGACCGGATCTACAAAGGTTCTAGCCCCTTTCACTTTTTAGTTAAGTTAACTTGCTTGTAGTTTCGCCTTTACCTCTAGTAACGATCTAGCTTAGGGTTCTTTGGCATATAGAAAATTATAAATTGGACATGATTGATTAGTTGTAGAACCTTTTGGGTGCGCCTAGGTACCCTACAGTAGTATCAGAGCCTAGATAGAGCTTTAGGCAAAGAGTAGACGATGTTAGAAGTCCGATCGAACCCGAAACCCTAATTCAAAACCCTTCTCTGTACAATTTTTCAAAACTGTGATTTTTGTGAATTAAAAATATACAGAAAAATCAGCAGGCTTTTATGAGAAATACTGTGCAGCATGTGCGCCTGAGTCCACTAAAGCACCGCGGAACCGCGGCACGAGCATGGTTCGTGCGGCGGTTCCGCGGCCATACAGTCACATTAGTTTTTGAAATGTGCACAGTAATTCTTATCTGTTAGTGCTGTATTTTCTGGGAATTTTTAACTTCTACTCAAGTGTTGAGTTTTCTGGGTTGTATTGGGAGTTCGTAAATTCGATCGGATTGTCTAATTTTGTCTGTGTTTTTCCCGGTAATTTTAGAATATGTTAAAAAGTTCAACCGGATATAAATACCCACTTTTTCCCCTGCCGGGAAATTTCTAAGTGTTGGATTTTTCCGTGGTTTAAGAACGTTCTAAGTAGTGCAAGTAACGTGATGGACCCTCTAGAAGACCACAAACCTTAACTCGATTATGTGACCGTCTTGAACTGCCCATTGAACCTTAGGGTTTGGGGCAGTACGGCGTGCACATGTGAGGCGTTAGCTTGACCCTTCTACGGCTGGATCGTTGGTACTGTGGCATGAAGTGAATGTTTTTAAACTTATTTCTTGAGTTGAGCTGTTTCGGGAAAACTTGGGTGTTTGATTGTTCGATCGAAAAGTTTAACATTTTCTATTTATCCCGAATGTGATACAATATTTGTAATCCACAAATAGTTATGAGATAACTGATTTGAATATTATAATTCTAGCAGTTTAGTCTCGTTTGATCGGTTGCCACGGAATTTTGATGCGATCAAAAGTCCATCGCAATCACGTAGCGTACGCGGATACTCGCCGGATAAACTTAATAGACAGCTACACCCCTTGGCCTCGACCAAGTGACTGTAGGAGAACCCCGTCGCCAAAAAGCATCCGTTCGGGTGCTCGTGGCAGCAGTGTTCCGCCTTAGTGCACTTCATTGACGGTATCGGGGGTGCGGCCGTCTACTAAAGTTTGCGACGAGCATTCGTTCAGGATGTCGGGAATCTTGTTGAATTGCTCGACTTGATATTGAAAAGTGTTTTCGATAATGAGACTAAAATGCGGGGTTTATAATTGTTAGGCATGTGATGTCTAAGGAATTCAGATGGTTTGGCATGCGATGTCTAAGTAGGTTGTGGATTCCAACTGTTGTTGTTTTACACCTTCTTTTCTGTGACCGTAAGTGTAATATGTGATATCGCCGGTTTCATTGCTATATGTCAACGACAATTGGGATGGGCATATTTACTTACGTTGATGTCATGTGATGTTATGTGTTGCTGGATATGTTATATTGGATCGTCGTGTTTGAAGAGCCGGGGGGATTTTATGTGAGACGAGTGTTTTTCATTTTCATTCATGTAAAAACTTGTATGTAATATTCTTTTATTGGGGCGCTTCCAGGTTGCGGAAGATGTCATCGTTGATGTATATTATTTACTTTTCCGCATTAGGATAGACCCAAGGAGGGGAGCACAAGTAACCGGGTTCTAGGGTCCAGTGGGAGACCAACTCGAGGAGTCGAGTGCGGGTCTCCTAACTCTAGAATTGGTAGGGTTGCTTGCCTCACTCGTAGGGGTATAGGAGTGTGGGTTTGGCTATTCATCGCGACCGTGGAATCCGTATTTTATACTGGCTCGTATTAAAAACACGGACGTCCTAGTATATCCAATATTTCATATGATATTTTCTGCTGCGTTATCTGTGATGTGATCATGTGATTTGTTCAGATAGATATTGTATATAGTATATATGATATATTATATAGACGTTGCTTATGTTTTACACCCGTGTTAGCCCTGCCCCGCTCTTCCATTAGTTACCTAACCTAACGGTGCAGACGGGACATCGAGGCGAATACGGATGGCATAAGCGTACGTTATATTTATCTGTGATGTTTAGGTGGACTTAAATGATGGGACATTCATTAATGAGATTAATGAAAGAAAATAAACCTAAAAGATGTTGTGGAATCGAATTTCAAAATAAAACAGGTAGCTACAGTTCTTGCTTTGGATCGCGGTGTTCCTTGTAGAACATCCTGCACCTTATTCGATAAAGAAAGGACCGAGATCCCTTCACCGGGAGTGACTCCTTTAGCAATAACTGGCAGATGCTACAACCCTCGGTTTGTCTTTTGATTGCTTCTATAGTTTCTGCTTTGCACAGCGGTATATATGATATATCCAGCACCTTATTCGATGAGGAAAGGGCCGACGATCCCTTCACCGGGAGTGACCCCTTTAGCAAAACTAGAAAAGCCTAAAAAACATTCCATTTAAAAACCATTTGATTCCGTAACGAGATCAAGTTCAAAGCGTTAAAGGTTTTAGCAAAAACCATTCGCAGCCCTCCGTCATTTTAGGAAGTAGAGTACTTAGTATTCGTGCTGTGTTTGTTGACCATAGTCAAGGCAAAGTGTACGGTAGCTAAGTGATGTCTTCCTACACCGCATATGATGCGATTAGTTAGGACAGTCGCGTGACTTTGTTAACCTTAGTTAAGGGTCATATGGGTAGGTCTAATTAATCACGAAATGACGGGTAGAACTTGACTAGTGCTTATGATTTGTTGACCATAGTTAAGGTCATAAGTGCTAGGGGTAAAAACCATTATCGGGAGTTTCAAGTGTTGAAATTTGCAATGAGATTGCATACCTTCTATATGATAGTTGGATCCCGATACCCACTGCGAGTAATTGTTACTCCTGAGAGAGTTTTGCACTTTGCAATTAGCCGATCAAGTAGGTGTCTAGAAAGGTGTCAACGGGGTTACGCCTTTGGGAAAACGAGGTTTATTATAATTAGGTCCGTGCGAAAGCACGGGAAACCTCCCTCAAAGTACCGACACTGGCCTGGCTGAAAGATTGGCGAACTTGTAGAGTGTAATTAATCCCGGCTAGTCTTTCCTTTTAAGGTTTGAAGGAAGATTTGATAAAACCAGTAGGAGCCATCCTGATTAGATAAAATAAATAACCAATCTAATCTTGCAAGAGCGCACGCAGTGTGTTTTCTTTTCTCTCTCTCCAGGTAGCGACCATATCACGCCTTAATCAAGATAATAATATGGATGTATTGACCGAACCCGCTTGTTATACTGAGCTGGGGAATGTTGGTCCCGCTCCAACTTATAATTATTATAAAACCGAGCAGCAAAAATAGGGGAATACCAAAATTCCCATGCCGCCCAAACGAAGAAAGTGCATATGATGCATCTTCTTCGGGTGTGTTCACTACAAAGAACTATTTCTCAGTGTCTTCTACGTCCCAGGTATTACATACCGGATCACGATCCCGCAAATGTAATCTGTTACATGGGCTACAGATAAGTAGAGAACTGAGTACGGGTGATAAGTTTCATGAGACAGAAAACGGGGCAAGTGTTGCAGCCAAGTCTGTTGGTCACTGTCGCCCTGTATTACCAGTACATTGATTCTGAACGAATGTTATTAGATACCGAAACTGATATACAAAATCATATCAGTCTCTTTATTAGTAAAGAAATGATAAAATTTTGTATTGCTGAATATTGTTTTGAACATTTCAAAAGTTGATCGGTTCAGGCACGTTATCTAAAAGCATTGACGTTCTAAATCAAACTACAGTTCCTAGTATACAGAACACACACAAGAGGAAGAGTTCAGAAATGAACGAATCCTTCTTGAGGCATTGTAGACTAGGTCATATCAATGCGACCCGACTGGCTGAAGTTACATTTAGATGCATATTTAAATCAGTTTGAATTTACATCTTGTGGAACTTGTCAGTCATGTCACAAAGATTAGATGACCATAGCTCTGTTTATTGGAAACAGAGAAAGAGTTAGTAAACTCATAGGACTGATACATGATGATGTATGTAAGGTCCCCTGTCTACATATGGCAAGACCAGTTCTTTGTACTTCATTACATTCTCTGATGATCTCTCAAGATTCAGTCGCATGTTCCTGCTGAAACATAAGTCCGAAGCTTTTGAGATATTCACAGAATATAAGTTAGAAGTAGAGAACCAAAATTACGGTTATAAGTATTATGTCCTATGATGAGATCAGGGAGGAGAATACTTGTGCATAGAATTCCTGGACTATTCTAAAGGAGAATGAGGTTCTCTCTCGGTGTTACTCCTCTGAATATTGTAGGGTTCCTAGGCACCTTAATGAGGTCTCACAAGGCATCAAACATGCCATTATAAAAATCTACGGGTGCCGAGAGACCCGACTACGGATCGTTTGCTAGAAAACTAGGCGAAAAAGCTAACTAGTTAACACTTAACTATGAGAATACGGATATACAACCTTTGTAGATCCGGTGCTCCACCTCCATAGCTCCGCAACGAAGTCCTCTCCGCTGTCCAAAAAGAATCCGGGCTCTAGCGTCGACTTCATCGGAGAATAAGCGAGCGAGATCGTCGATGTCCATGCCGAAGATGATCTACGTCGAGGCATCGCTAAATCAAGCTCCGACTTCACCAAGTCAAGAAACTTGTGAAGAAAACACACTCTACTACTTGGCAAGAGGTAGAGGATGAAGAAATAGGAAGTGGGTAGACTTTAGAATTGGATTTCTCACTCATCTTCATCAATCACCATTGATGAAGTGGAGGTTTCTTCATTGAAGATGAAGAAGAAGAAGAAGATAAAGCTATGATAAGTTAATTATAATTGGAAAAGAAAATGAATACTTATCATATTAGAACCATGGTCAAGTGTAGAGAATTAACTAAGGTTAGATTAATGGTTAGGGTTAAAGATGAAGACAAGAATGGTTACAAAGTCAAAGCTTCATGAAGCTTCAACTAAACTCCAAAATTAGCAACCATTCTTTTCTTATCTATTAAAAATTAATAAATAAATAAATAAGTAATAAAAAGAAAACCCTAATCATTAGTTTAACCATGGCTTAATTCATTACACTTAACAATAGTTAAACATGTATCATCAAACATGATACAATCAAGTGTACAAAAGTATATCATATATACAATGTGCACAAACCAAGTGAGAAAATCCGTTTAAAGTGAACCAATACTAGTTAGTGCAAAGTAATATATCAAATATATAATTATGCATTAAATCATTAAATCAACACTTGATTTAACGATCCGGTCATATCGTATATAACCGACTAGTATTCTATGTATCGGCTTATCGAACCAACCCTTGATTCGATAACTAGGTTATATCGCATACAACCTTTCGATACATTCTTCGCGAGAATGAAATACGGTATGACATACACGCATTATTCTCGGTCCCGCACATATCTCATATGCGCTCCTATTTCGTTTCGCTTGAGCCAGGAAACCTCTGTGTAGGACTCTAAAGACTCGTCAATACGCCGGCAGCAGATGATGATCATATCAAACACCCACAAGCCGCAAGCGGTCTGCTAAACGTAACGGCCACCCCGGTATTGAGCGATCTGAAGATCGACGAGCAAGCCCGCTCACACTCCAGTGAATCCGACCAGTAACACTACCGTACAGTCCGGTCTGATCGTCTGATATGTCGCATATCTCGCCTAGGGGTGGTAAACGTCAGACCCCAATAGATCGATAAGTCGTGTCGATATGAGGTCTATAACAATTCGAGAAACTACTGGTAACACTTACCAGTAAATCTCAGCAACCCTGGCCAGAGATTTCCTGTTATAGCCAATCGAACACAGCGCAACATCAACCCCCTATACCGGGTGTTAGTTATATGTATGCCCTAGAGGCCATTACTGTACATATGATGTATATTGTAGTGGATGCTAGGACGTATATAGGGAGGACTTTCTTGCTCGACATGATAGTATGCTATCTGGTTACACTTTACCTTAACGTGTACACTGACTGTCTCTCTGTTACATGTTGGTAAAGCCCTTAGGATGTGTGCTTGACTACCTGGACTGTGATGCAGATCATACTAGTGGGGACATGGTAGTCCATAAGTACATCCTTCAAAGTCCCTAGTCGTGGGTGTATCGAGACGGGGCATCGATATACCAGAGTAGACTAGCATATACCTTCTCGACCCATACAGATGGTCGATGGATGATCCCATATCCATTGGTGTTTGACATCAGAGATGATTTACGGGTGCTCAGTAGAGACTGGGTACACTGGACGGACTCGCCGAGAACTCCCAGATGGTATTATACCTCACGTCAGATGGCAGTTCTCTGGTGACACTGGTACAGAGTAGTCTGTTGACCCAAGATCATCATAGAGGCTTGTGTGGTTCCCACTGTGCTTTGATTTCCATCTTACCACGTCCAAGAGGGCGTGAAAAACGGTGGTTTTTGGGTACAGTCCCGAGTCACATGGAGGCAATGAGCGATAGGAGGGGATTCGTCTCTCCCGGTATAGGGGGTTGATGTTGCGCTGTGTTCGAATGGCTATAACAGGAAATCCCTGGCCAGGGTTGCTGAGATTTACTGGTAAGTGTTACCAGTAGTTTCTCGAATTGTTATAGACCTCATATCGACACGACTTATCGAGCTATTGTGGTCTGACGTTTACCACCCCTAGGCGAGATATGCGACATATCAGACGATCAGACCGGACTGTACGGTAGTGTTTCTGGTCGGATTCACTGGAGTGTGAGCGGGCTTGCTCGTCGATCTTCAGATCGCTCAATACCCGGGTGGCCGTTACGTTTAGCAGACCGCTTGCGGCTTGTGGGTGTTTGATATGATCATCACCTGCTGCCGGCGTATTGACGAGTCTTTAGAGTCCTACACAGAGGTTTCCTGGCTCAAGCGAAACGAAATAGGAGCGCATATGAGATATGTGCAGGACCGAGAATAATGCGTGTATGTGATGCCGCATTCCATTCTCGCGATGAATGTATCGGAAAGGTTGTATGCGATATAACCTAGTTATCGATTCAAGCGTTGATTCGATAAGCCGATACATTGAATACTAGTCGGTTGTGTGCGACATGACCGGATCATTGAATCAAGTGTTGATTTAATGATTTAATGCATAATTATATATTTGATATGTTACTTTGCACTAACTAGTATTGGTTCACTTTAAACGGATTTTCTCACTTGGATTGTGCACATTGTATATGTGATATATTTTTGTGCACTTGTATGTATCATGTTTGATGATGCATGCTAACTTGTGTTTTGTGTGAAGATTAAACCATGGTTGTGAGAGTTGTTAGGGTTTTATTTTCCATTACTTATTTATTCATTTATTTATTTGTTTATACATTTTGGAAAATAAATGGAAAAGAGAAAAGAATGGTGGCTTTATTTGTTCTTTAGTTGAAGCTTCATGAAGCTTTGATCAAGTCAACCATTCTTATCTCATCCTTAACCCTAACCATTCCCACTAACCCTAGTTTAGTCTCTACACTTGACCATGGTTAATTTTATGATAAGAATTCATTTTCTTTTCTTTTTCAATTAACTTATCATATCATTTTTCTTCTTCTTCTTCCTTGAACTCAAGAAGAAAAGCTTAGGTCATCAATGGTGATTGATGATAAAGAGTGAGAAATCCAATTCTAAATTGAACCCACTTCCTATTTCTTCATCCTCTACCTCTTGCCAAGTAGTAGAGTGTGTTTTCTTCACAAGTTTCTTGACTTGGTGAAGTCGGAGCTTGATTTATCGATGCCTCGACGTAGATCATCTTCGGCATGGACATCGACGACCTAGCTCGCTTATTCTTCGACGAAGCCGACGCTGGAGTCCGGATTCCTTTGGGACAGCGGAGGGGACTTCGTTGCGGAGCTATGGAGGTGGAGCACCGGATCTACAAAGGTTGTATTTCCGTTTTCCCATTAGTTAATTGTTAACTAGTTATCTTTTCGCCTAGAAATCTAGCCCACGATCCGTAGTCGGGTCTCTCGGCACCTAGAAAATTTAAAATTGGCATGGTTGATGCCTTCTGAGACCTCACTAGTGTGCCTAGGAACCCTACAGTGGTATCAGAGCCAAGCTAGAGCCTTATGCGAAGTCTAGACGGAATTTGAAACCCGGACGAACCGAAAACCCATTCCCAAAATAGCTCTCTGGACGTTTCCTAAAATCTGGGATTTTTCGACATTAAAAATATTCAGAGAACACAACACAAATATATAAGAGTTACTGTGAAGTTTTAGAGCCCAATTCCACTAAACCGCCGCGGTTCCGCGGCATGAGGTAGGCTCATGCGGCGGTTCCGCGGTCGTACGGGCACAGTGTGTAAAATTGTTTACACAGTAATTCTTATTTTTCAGTGGTGTTTTTCCTGGGTATTTTTGATATTTTTTCCAGAGTTTTTAATTTTCACGGTTGTTTTGGGGATTCGTATGTTCGATCGGATTATCAAATTTTGTCTGTTTGGCTTTCCGGATAAATTTTAGAATATGTTAAAAAGTTCGACCGGATATAAATACCCAATTTTTCCCCTGTCGGGAAATTTCCAAGTGTTGGATTTTTCCGTAGTTTAACGACGTTCTAAGTAGTGCAAGTAACGCGATGGTCCCTCTAGAAGACAACAAACCTTAACTCGATTATGTGACCGTCTTGAACTTCCCTTTGAACCTTCGGGTTTGGGGCAGTACGGCGTGCCACATGTGAGGCGTTGGCTTGACCCTTCTACGGCTGGACCGTTGGTACTGAGGCACGAACTGAATGTTGTTAGACTTATTTCATGTGTTGGATTGTATCGGGAAAACTTGGGTGTTCGATTGTTCGATCGGAAAGTTTAACATTTTCTGTTTATCTGGAATGTGATACAATAATTGGAATTCACAATAAATTATGAGATAACTGAATGAATGTTATAAACGTAGCACTTTAGTCTCACTTGATCGGTTGCTACGGAATTTTGATGTGATCAAAAGTCCGTCGCAATCACGTAGCGTACGCGGATACTCGCCGGGTAAACTTAATAGACAGCTTCACTCCATAGCCCCGACCAAGTGACTGTAGGAGAACCCCGTCGCCGAAAGCATCCGTTCGGGTGCTCGCGGTAGCGGTGTTCCGCCTTGGTGCACTTCGTCGACGGTATCGGGGGTGCAGCCGCCTACTGAAGTTTGCGACGAGCATTCGATCAGGATGTCGGGAATCTTGTTGAATTGCCCGACTTGATATTGAAAAGTGTTTTCAACAATGAGACTAAACTGCGGGGTTTATAATTGTTAGGCATGCGATGTCTAAGTAATTCATTTGGTCAGGCATGCGATGTCTGAGGTGGTTGCGGATTCCAACTGTTGTAGTTTTACACTTTCTTTTCTGTGACCGTAAGTGTAATATGTGATATCGCCGGTTTCGTTGCTATATGTCAACGACAATTGGGATGCGCATATTTACTTACGTTGATGACATGTGATGTTATGTGTTGCTGGATATGTTATATTGGATCGTCGTGTTTGAATAGCCGGGGTTTTTTATGTGAGATGAGTGTTTTTCATTTTCATTCATGTAAAAACTTGTATGTAATATTCTTTTATTTGGGGCGCTTCCAGGTTGCGGAAGTTGTCACCTCTTGTATATTATTTACTTTTCCGCACTAGGATAGACCTAAGGAGGAGGGCACAAGTAACCGGGTTCTGGGGTCTAGTGGGAGACCAACTCGAGGAGTCGAGTTCGGGTCTCCTAACTCTAGAATTGGTAGGGTTGCTTGCCGCTCTCGTAGGGGTCTAGGGGTGTGGGTTTGGCTGTTCATCACGACCGTGGAATCCGTGTTTTATACTGGCTCGTATTGAAAACACGGACGTCCTAGTATATCCAATATTTCATATGTTTCTTCTGCTGCGATATCTGTGATGTGATCATGTGATGTTCTGTGATAGATACAGTATATAGTATATATGATATATTATATAGACGTTACTTATGTTTTACACCCGTGCTATCCCTGCCCCGCTCTGCCGTTAGTTACCTAACCTAACGGTGCACGAGGGGACATCGAGGCGAATGCGGATGGCATAAGTGTACGTCGTATTTATCTGTGATGTTTAGGTACTTAAATGATGGGACTTCATTAATGTGATTAATGAAATAAAAGAAACCTAAGATGTTGTAGAATCGAATTTCAAAAATAAAACAGGTAGCTACAGTTCTTGCTTTGCACAGCGGTATATGAGATATATCCTGCACCTTATTCGATGAGGAAAGGACCGAGATCCCTTCACCGGGAGTGACTCCTTTAGCAATAACTGGCAGATGCTACACACTCGGTTTGTCTTTTGATTGCTTTTAAGTGTTTTTGCTTTGCACAGTGATATATGTGATATATCCCGCACCTCATTCGACGTGGAAAGGACCGACGATCCCTTCACCGGGAGTGACTCCTTTAGCAAAACTAGAAAAGCCTCAAAAGCACTCCATTTCAAAATTCATTCGATCCTACAACGATATCAAGTTCATTACGCAATAGGTTTTCAGAAAAACCTGTCGTAGCCCTCCGTCATTTCAGATAAGTCCTATTTAGTATTCGTGCTACGTTTGTTGACCTCCGTCAAGGCGTAGTGTGCGGTAGCTAACTAGTATTTATCTGTTTATGCATATGATGCAGATTGAGTTAGGGTAGTCGTGCGGCCTTGTTGACCTCCGTCAAGGGTCGTGCGGGTGGGTTTAATTCGATCAAGAAATGACGGGTTGAACTTGACTAGTAGCCTATGGTTTGTTGACCTCCGTCAAGGTCATAGGGTGCTGGGGGAAAAATATTATCGGGAATTTCAAGTGTTGAAATTTGCAATGAGATTGCATACCTTCTATGAGATAGTTGGATCCCGATACCCGCTGCGAGTAAGAGTTACTCCTGGGAGAGTTTTATACATTACAATTAGCCGATCAAGTAGGTGTCTAGAAAGGTGTCAACGAGGTTACGCCTCTGGGAAAACGATGTTTACATTAATTAGGTTCGTGCGAAAGCACGGGAGACCTCCCTCAAAGTACCGACACTGGCCTGGCTGAAAGATTGGCGAACTTGTAGTGTATAATTAATCCCGGCTAGTCTTTCCTTTTAGGGTTTGAAGGAAGATTTGATAAAAAGCAGTGGGAGCCATCCTGATTAGATAAAATAATAACCAATTTATTCTTGACAGAGCGCACGCTGAGTGTTTTCTTCTCTCTCTCTCCAGGTAGCGACCATATCACGCCTTAATCAAGATAATAATACGGATTATTGACCGAACCCGCTTGTTATACTGAGCTGGGGAACGTTGGTCCCGCTCCAACTTATAATTGTTATAAGACAGAGCAGGAAATTGGGGAATA
Organism: Agapanthus africanus; assembly: GCA_030015575.1. NCBI lineage: Eukaryota > Viridiplantae > Streptophyta > Magnoliopsida > Asparagales > Amaryllidaceae > Agapanthus > Agapanthus africanus. The sequence goes on along the minus strand of CM057344.1, from coordinate 498,998,094 downwards.
CCAGAATTCCCGTGCCGCCCAAACGAAGAAAGTGCATATGATGCATCTCCTTCGGGTGTGTTTGTTACATAGAACTGTTTCTCAGTATCCTCTGCGTCCTGGGTATTTGATACCGGATCAGGATCCCAGATATGTAATATGTTACATAGGGCTACAGAAAGGTAGAGAACTGAGAACGGGTGATAAGTTTCATGAGGCAGAAAACGGGGCAAGTGTTGCAGCCAAGTCTGTTGGTCACTGTCACCTTGTATTACCAATACATTGATTCTGAACGAATGTTATTAGATACCGAACCTGATATACAAAATCATATCAGTCTCTTTATTAGTAAAGAAATGATAAAATTTTGTATTGTTGGATATTGTTTTGAACATTTCCTATATCAAAAGTTGATCGGTTCAGGCACGTTATCTAAAAGCATTGATGTTCTAAATTAAACTACAGTTCTTAGTATACGGATCACACACAAGAGGAAGAGTTCAGAAATGAACGGATCCTTCTTGAGGCATTGTAGACTAGGTCATATCAATGCGACCCGACTAGCTGGAGTTACATATAGATGCATATTTAAATCAGTTTGAATTTACATCTTGTGAAACTCGCCAGTCATGTCACAAAGATAAGATGACCATAGCTCCGTTTACTGGAAACAGAGAAAGAGTTAGTAAACTCTTGGGATGATACATGTTGATGTATGTAAGGTCCCCTGTCTACACATGCCAGGACTGGTTCTTTATACTTCATTACATTCTCTGATGATCTTTCGAGATTCAGACCTATGTTCCTCTTGAAACACAAGTCCGAACCTTTTGAGATATTCACAGAATATAAGCGAGAAGTAGAGAACCAGAATACAGGTATAAGTATTATGTCCTTTGATGAGATCAAGGAGGAGAATACTTGAGCACAGAAATCCTGGATTATTCTAAAGGAGAATGAGATTCTCTCTCAGCATTACTCCTCCGTATACACCATAGCACGATGGTATATCGGGGCGGAGCAATTACACCCTATGTGATAAGGTGTGCTCTATGATGAGTAATACTGAGTTACCTGTTTCCTTTTGGAAGTTATGCGCTTGAGAAGCTGCATACCTATTGAATAGGTTCGAATCAAATCAGTTACCTACCACTTCATATGCGATATGGAAAGGGAAGAGCCCATGTCTTAAGTTAGTTAAGATTTGGGGTTGTCCGGCCTATGTCTAAAAGCAAAATCCGGACAAGCTCGAGGCAAGGTCAGTTATGTAGAACTGGAAAGGTTCCAGCTATACAAACTACAGCTGATGATTTGAAAGAACCAAAGGATTCAATAGTTACCAACGAACCTCAACCTCTCCGCCGATCTAGTAGGGTTCCTCACCCACCTGAGAGATACTTCGGTTTCTCTATGACAGTGGGAGCGAGGAATGCATCATGAGATGATGACCCAACTAGTTTCGAGCTGGCCATCAGGAGTAAGACTCTGTAAGAATGGCTGGATGCTTAGTGATCTGAGATGGAATCCTTATACACCAGCAAAGTATGGACTTTAGCTGCTATATCTGAAAGGTTAAATCCCCATCAGGAGCAAGTATATCTTGAGAAGATTACTTGGTGTAGATGGAAAAGTTGAGACTTTCAAAGCTGGACTTGTTAAAGGTTTTCGTCATCGACCAGGCATGGATAATGATGAAACCTTTTCCAGTACCTAAGCTTAAGTCCATCCAGATCCTACTTGCCACGGCTACATACCATGACTACGATATCTGGCGGTTGGGTGCCATGACTGCTTTTCTAAATGATGTTTTAGAAGAGAACGTCTATAAGTACACAGCCATAGGGCTTCGTAGACAGTGGGAGCAGCGGAAACATGTGCAAGATGCTTTATAGGATAAAGCAGGCATCGCGGAGTTGGAACATCTGTTTTGATGAAGCAGTCAAAGAGTTTGACATCATCAAAATGGTAGATGAACCTTGTATAAACAAAAAGGTAGTAGGGAGTATGGTGGCGATCCTCGTAGAGTACGTGGATGACATACTCTTGATAAGAAAGGAGTTTCCTATGCTACGCTCGATCAATCTCCGCTTATCACAATGATTCTCCATATAGGATCAAAGTGATACCTCCTAAATCCTGGATTTTGGATCTATGAGATAGATCTAAATGGATGTTAGGATACTCACTAGCTGTAGTGAGATGGTATCAATCGACCCTGGGGAGAATCACTGGAATGGTTCCAGGGTGATAAAGACGACTGAATGTCAGTCACAGGCATTGTCTTTACCCTCAGTAAAGGGACGGTATGTTGGAAGAGTTCCAAGCTAGATACCGTGACATACTAGACGATAAAGGCACGATACATCGCTACTTAAGATGCTACCAAAGAGGCAGTCTGGGTGTATTGGTTCATAAGATGAACTATGTTCCTCCCATTGTGTGACAATGGAGTTGTGGCTTTTGCCAAGGAACGCCGGTCCCATTAGTGATCCAGACATATTCTAAGGCAGTGTCACCTGATCATGGAGATGGATGATCTCCAGGGTGATCGAGGTTTAGAGAGTAGACTCAGAGGACAACACAGCGGATCCACTCACAAAGGCCTGTTCCCAGAGAGAGACACTTTTATGGGATGGTTGAGTATGAGATACTACAACCACTGCTACAGATGGCCCTAGTGCAAGTGGGAGATTGTTAGTTATATGTATGCCCTAGAGGCCATTACTGTACATATGATATATATTGTAGTGGATGCTAGGACGTATATAGGGAGGACTTTCTTGCTCGACATGATAGTATGCTATCTAGTTACACTTTACCTTAACGTGTACACTGACTGTCTCTCTGTTACATGTTGGTAAAGCCCTTAGGATGTGTGCTTGACTACCTGGACTGTGATGCAGATCATACTAGTGGGGACATGGTAGTCCATAAGTACATCCTTCAAAGTCCCTAGTCGTGGGTGTATCGAGACGGGGCATCGATATACCAGAGTAGACTAGCGTATACCTTATCGACCCATACAGACGGGCGATGGATGATCCCATATCCATTGGTGTTTGACATCAGAGATGATGTACGGGTGCTCAGTAGAGACTGGGTACACTGGACGGACTCGCCGAGAACTCCCAGATGGTATTATACCTCTCGTCAGATGGTAGTTCTCTGGTGACACTGGTACAGAGTAGTCTGTTGACCCGAGATCGTCATAGAGTCTTGTGTGGTTCCCACTGTGATTTGATTTCCATCTTACCACGTCAAAGTGGGCGTGCAAAACGGTGGTTTTTGGGTACAGTCCCGAGTCACATGGAGGCAATGAGCGATAGGAGGGGATTCGTCTCTCCCGGTATAGGGGGTTGATGTTGCGCTGTGTTCGATTGGCTATAACAGGAAATCCCTGGCCAGGGTTGCTGAGATTTACTGGTAAGTGTTACCAGTAGTTTCTCGAATTGTTATAGACCTCATATCGACACGACTTATCGAGCTATTGGGGTCTGACGTTTACCACCCCTAGGCGAGATATGCGACATATCAGACGATCAGACCGGACTGTACGGTAGTGTTACTGGTCGGATTCACTGGAGTGTGAGCGGGCTTGCTCGTCGATCTTAAGATCGCTCAATACCCGGGTGGCCGTTACGTTTAGCAGACCGCTTGCGGCTTGTGGGTGTTTGATATGATCATCACCTGCTGCCGGCGTATTGACGAGTCTTTAGAGTCCTACACAGAGGTTTCCTGGCTCAAGCAAAACGAAATAGGAGCGCATATGAGATATGTGCGGGACCGAGAATAATGCGTGTATGTGATGCCGCATTCCATTCTCGCGATGAATGTATCGGAAAGGTTGTATGCGATATAACCTAGTTATCGATTCAAGCGTTGATTCGATAAGCCGATACATTGAATACTAGTCGGTTGTGTGCGACATGACCGGATCATTGAATCATGTGTTGATTTAATGATTTAATGAATAATTATATATTTGATATGTTACTTTGCACTAACTAGTATTGGTTCACTTTAAACGGATTTTCTCACTTGGATTGTGCACATTGTATATGTGATATATTTTTGTGCACTTGTATGTATCATGTTTGATGATGCATGCTAACTTGTGTTTTGTGTGAAGATTAAACCATGGTTGTGAGAGCGGTTAGGGTTTTATTTTCCATTACTTATTTATTCATTTATTTATTTGTTTATACATTTTGGAAAATAAATGGAAAAGAGAAAAGAATGGTGGCTTTATTTGTTCTTTAGTTGAAGCTTCATGAAGCTTTGATCAAGTCAACCATTCTTATCTCATCCTTAACCCTAACCATTCCCACTAACCCTAGTTTAGTCTCTACACTTGACCATGGTTAATTTTATGATAAGAATTCATTTTCTTTTCTTTTTCAATTAACTTATCATATCATTTTTCTTCTTCTTCTTCCTTGAACTCAAGAAGAAAAGCTTAGGTCATCAATGGTGATTGATGATAAAGAGTGAGAAATCCAATTCTAAATTGAACCCACTTCCTATTTCTTCATCCTCTACCTCTTGCCAAGTAGTAGAGTGTGTTTTCTTCACAAGTTTCTTGACTTGGTGAAGTCGGAGCTTGATTTAGCGATGCCTCGACGTAGATCATCTTCGGCATGGACATCGACGACCTAGCTCGCTTATTCTTCGACGAAGCCGACGCTGGAGTCCGGATTCCTTTTGGACAGCGGAGGGGACTTCGTTGCGGAGCTATGGAGGTGGAGCACCGGATCTACAAAGGTTGTATTTCCGTTTTCCCATTAGTTAATTGTTAACTGGTTATCTTTTCGCCTAAAAATCTAGCCCACGATCCGTAGTCGGGTCTCTCGGCACCTAGAAAATTTAAAATTGGCATGGTTGATGCCTTGTGAGACCTCACTAGTGTGCCTAGGAACCCTACACCGGGAGAGACGAATCCCCTCCTATCGCTCATTGCCTCCATGTGACTCGGGACTGTACCCAAAAACCTCCGTTTTGCAGGCCCTCTTGGACGTGGTAAGATGGAAATCAAAGCACAGTGGGAACCACACAAGACTCTATGACGATCTCGGGTCAACAGACTACTCTGTACCAGTGTCACCAGAGAACTGCCATCTGACGTAAGGTATAATACCATCTGGGAGTTCTCGGCGAGTCCGTCCAGTGTACCCAGTCTCTACTGAGCACCCGTATATCATCTCTGATGTCAAACACCGATGGATATGGGATCATCCATCGCCCATCTGTATGGGTCGAGAAGGTATACGCTAGTCTACTCTGGTATATCGATGCCCCGTCTCGATACACCCACGACTAGGGACTTTGAAGGATGTACTTATGGACTACCATGTCCCCACTAGTATGATCCGCATCATAGTCCAGGTAGTCAAGCACACATCCTAAGGGCTTTACCAACATGTAACAGAGAGACAATCAGTGTACACGTTAAGGTAAAGAGTAACCAGATAGCATACTATCATGTCGAGCAAGAAAGTCCTCCCTATATACGTCCCAGCATCCACTACAATATACATCCTATGTATAGCAATGGCCTCTAGGGCATACATATAACTAACAAATATACCACAGCACAAAGGTGTATCGGGGCGGAGCAATCGCACCATATTAGATATGGTGCGCTCTATGATGAGTACTACTGAGTTACCTATTTCCTTATGGAGGTTATGCACTTAAGAAGCTGCATACCTATTGAATAGGGTTCAAATCAAATCAGTTGCCTACCACTTCATATGTGATATGGAAAGGGAAGAGCCCATATCTTAAGTTTATTAAGATTTGGCGTTGTCCGGACTATGTCAAAAGCAAAATCCGGACAAGATCGAGGCAAGGTCAGTTCTGTAGAACTGGAAAGTTTCTAACTATACAAACTACAGCTAATGATTTGACAGAACCAAAGGATTCAATAGTCCCCGACGAACCTCAGCCTCTCCGCAAATCTGGTAGGGTTTCTCATCCGCCTGAGAGATACTTTAGTTTCTCGATGACAGTGGGAGCGAGGAATGCATCATGAGATGATGACCCAACTAGTTTCGAGCAGGCCATCAAGAGTAGGGACTCTATAAGAATGGCTGGATGCTTAACGATCTGAGATGGAATCCATGTACACCAACAAAGTATGGACTTTGGTTGCTATATCTGAAGGGTTAAATCCCCATCAGGAGCAAGTATATCTTGAGAAAATTATCTGGTGTAGATGGAAAAGTTGAGACTTTCAAAGCTAGATTTGTTGAAGGTTTTCGTCATCGACCAGGCATGGATAATGATGAAACCTTTTTTCAAGTGACTATGCTTAAGTCCATCCGGATCCTACTTAACATTGCTACATACCATGACTACGATATCTGGTGGTTGGGTGCCATGACTGCTTTTCTAAATAATGATTTAGAAGAGAACCTCTATAAGTACACAGCCAGAGGGCTTCGTAAACAGTGGGAGCAGCGGAAACGTGTGCAAGTTGCTTTACAGAATAAAGCAGGCATCGTGGAGTTGGAACATCTGTTTTGATGTGGTAGTCAAAGAGTTTGACTTCATCAAAATGGAAGATGAACCTTGTATGTACAAAAAGGTAGTATGGAGTATGGTGATAATCCTCGTAGAGTACGTGGATGACATACTCTTGATAGGAAAGGAGTTTCCTATGCTACACACGGTCAATCTCCTCTTATCACAAGGATTCTCCAAATAGGATAAAGGTGATACCACCTAAATCCTGGGATTTGGATCTATGAGATAGAACTAAATGGATGTTAGGCTTCTCACTAGGGTTTAGTGAGATGGTGTCAATCGATCCTGGGGAGAATCATTGGAAAGGTTCCAGGGTGATAAGGACGACTGAATGTCAGTCGCAGGCATTGTCTTTACCCTCAGTAAAGGGACGGTATGTTGGAAGAGTTTCAAGCTAGATACCGTGGCAAACTAGACGATAAAGGATGGTAACATCGCTATTAGAGATACTACCAAAGAGGCAGTTTGGGTGTATATTGGTTCATAAGATGAACCAGGTTCCTACCATTGTATGACAATGGAAGTGTGGCTTTGGCCCAGGAACCCTGGTCCCATCAGTGACCCAGACATATTCTGAGGCAGCATCACCTGATCATGGAGATAGTTGATCTCCAGGGTGATCGAGGTTTGGAGAGTAGACTCATAGGACAACACGGCGGATCCACTCACAAAGGCCTTTTCCCAGAGAGAGAGACTTTTATGGGATGGTTGAGTATGAGATACTACAACCACTGCTACAGATGGCCCTAGTGCAAGTGGGAGATTTTTAGTTATATGTATGCCCTAGAGGCCATTACAGTACATAGGATGTATATTGTAGTGGATGCTAGGACATATATAGGTAGGACTTTCTTGCTCGACATGATAGTACACTGTCTGGTTGCTCTTTATCTTAACATGTATACATGCAGTCTCTCTATTACATGTTGATGAAGCCCTTAGGATGTGTACTCGACTTCCAGGACTATGATGTAGATCATACTAGTGGGGCCTGGGTAGTCCATGAGACATCCTTCAATGTTCCAAGTCGTGGGAATATCGAGAAGGGGCATCGATATTCCAGAGTAGACTAGCGTATATCTTCTCGACCCATGTGATGGGCGATGGATGATCCCATATCCATTGGTGTTTGACATCAGAGATGGTATGCGGGTGCTCAGTGATGACTGGGTACACTGAACGGACTCGTCGAGAACTCCCAGATGGTATTATACCTCACGTCAGATGGCAGTTCTCTGGTGACACTGGTACAGCTTATTCTGTTGACCCGAGATCGTCATAGAGTCTTGTGTGTTTCCCACTATGCTTCGATTTCCACCATACCACGGCTCTACTGAGGCGTGCAAATAGGTGGTTTTTGGGTACAGTCCCGATTCACATGGAGGCAATGAGCGATAGGAGGGGATTCGTCTCTCCCGGTATTGGGGGTTGATGTTGCGCTATGCTCGACTGGTCATAACTGGAAATCCCTGGCCAGGGTTGCACTGATTTACTGGTCAGTGTTATCAGTAGTTTCATGCTTGTTATGGACCTTACATCGGCATGACTTATCGAGCTACAGTGGTCTGACGTTTATCACCCCTAGGCGACATATACGACATATCAGACGAACAAACGGGACTGTACGGTAAGTGTTACTGGTTGGATTCACAGGAGTGTGAGCGGGCTTGCTCGTTGATCTTCTGATCGCTCAATACCCGGGCGGCCGTTACGTTTAGCAGACCACTTGCGGCTTGTGGGTGTTTGATATGATCATCACCTGCTGCCGGCGTATTGACGAGTCTTTAGAGTCCTACACAGAGGTTTCCTGGCTCAAGCGAAACGAAATTGGAGCGCATATGAGTTATGTGCGGGACCGAGAATAATACCAGTATGTGATATTGTATTCTATTCTCGCGATTTGTATTATTGGATGGTTATATATGATATAGCTGGGTTACCGAATCAAGTGTTGATTCGATACATTGATACACTTGATATTAGTCGGTTATATGCGATATGACCGGATCATTAAATCAAGTGTTGATTTAATGATTTGATGTATAATTATATATTTGATATATTACTTTACATTAACTAGTATTTGTTCACTTAAGATGGATTTTCTCACTTGATGTGCACAAGTAGTATATGTGATATATTTTTGTGCACTAGATTGTATCATGTTTGATGATACATGCAAACTTGGGTGTATGTTTGCTTTAAACCATCTTTATGTAAATGGTTAGGTTTTAATTTGTTTTTATTTATTTTCTTTATTCATTTTGGCAAAAACAAATATGGTGGCTTTCTTTGTTGTATTCTTGAAGCTTCATGAAGCTTTGATAAGTCTAACCATTTTGTCTTTTGCCTTAACCTAACCATTAAAGCTAAACCCTAGTTTATTCTCTACATGTGTTAGCCTCACCCATGGTTGCATTATGATAAGATCACTTGATTTATTATTTTTAATTAATTCTTTTCTTCTTCTTCTTCTTCCTGATGAAGAAAAAGAAAGCTTGCTTGAAAATTATCAAATTATGAATCCAAGTGAGAAATCCAAATCCAAAGTGAACCCACATCCTATTTCTTCATCCTCTACCACTTGCCATGTAGTAGAGTGTGTTATCTTCACAGTTTTATGACCAAGTGAAGATGGAGCTTGATCTTGAGTTGCCTCGACGTAGATCATCTTCGGCATCGAAGTAGACGACCTAGACCGATCATTTCTTCGACGAAACCATCGCTAGAGTCCGGGATTCGATGATGGAAGTGGAGGGACTTCATCACGGAGCTAAGGAAGTGGAGGACCGGATTTACAAAGGTTGTAACCCCTTTCACTTTTTAGTTAAGTTGTTAACTTGCTTGTAGTTTCGCCTTTACCTCTAGTAACGATCTAGTTTAGGGTTCTTTGGCACATAGGAAATTTTGAATTAGACATGATTGATCAGTTGTAGAACCTCTTGGGTGTTCCTAGGAACCCTACAGTATCCTCGACCTTAGCTTCTTTACCTGCCTGTCTAGAATAGCGACTGGTTGCACCGTGTAGGATAAATCCGGCTCAATCTGCAAGGTCTAATGCTGGATCGCATGAGAAGGATCGTGAAGATATCTGCGAAGCATCGAAACGTGAAAAACCGGATGCACATCGGGAAAACTCGGTGGAAGTGCTTAATGATAAGCTACAGCACCCACTCTCTCCAGAACCTCGTAAGGTCCAACATATCCGGGGCTGAGCTTCCCCTTTTTCCCGAAACGCATTACACCTTTCATCGGGGATATACGAAGGAACACATGATCACCCACCTGAAACTCAAGTCTACGACGTCGTCGATCAGCATAGGATTTCTGTCTGCACTGGGCCGCCCTCATTCTGTCCCGTATCAATCGAATCTTCTCTGTAGTCTCCTGTACTATCTGCGGTCCCAAAATGCTACTCTCGCTCAGTTCTGTCCAGCAAACGGGTGATTGAAATTTCCTCCCATACAAAGCTTCAAAGGGTGCCATTTGGATCGTCTCCTGAAAATTGTTGTTGTACGAGAATTCTATCAAAGGTAGGTGACGGTCCCAACTACCACCAAAATCAAGACTACAAGCATGAAGTATATCCTCTAGTGTCTGAATGGTCCGCTCCGACTGACCATCTGTCTGTAGGTGAAACGCCGTACTAAATCTCAATCGTGTGCAAAGAGCTTCTTGATGTTTCTTCCATAGCCTGCTAGTAAACTGGGTACCCCTATCTGAAACTATGCACGTCGGAACTCCATGTAGACGTACAATCTCATCGATATAAATCTGAGCATACTGTGCAAACCCATACGTCGTCTTCACTGGAAGAAAATGAGCTGCCTTTGTTAATCTATCTACAATCACCCAAATGAAATCATACCCTCTGCTAGTCCTGGGTAGATCCACCTCAAAATCCATGGAAATCTGTTCCCATTTCCACTCTGGAATGGGCAAGGGCTGCAACTCTCTAGCTGGCCTCTGGTGTTCTTCCTTGACTTGCTGACAAGTCAAGCATCTTGAAACGTATTCCGCAACATCCCTCTTCATTCCTTCCCACCAATAAACATCATTCAGATCATGATACATCTTGGTGAAACTAGGATGAATACTGTATGCTGATCTATGAGCCTCCTCTAAGATCTCACGCCTCAACCCATCTGAATCGGGTACACAGAGACGAGTCCTAAAGCGTAATACTCTATGATTATCAATCACAAACTCCGTCTCCCTACCCTACCTAACTTGATCCAGAAGCTCCAATATACGAGCATCTGCGGGCTGTGTCTCTCGAATACGATCCAATAACTGAGGTCGGGTGCGAACATGTGCTAGTTGTCCTCCTATTGGGGTGAACTCAAATTGTATACGACTATCATATAAAATCTTACAGTCGGTAGAAGACTCTCTCTGCAAGGTGTGCAAATGAGATAAGCTACCTCCAAGCCTCCGACTCAAAGCATCTGCTACGACATTTGCTTTGCCTGGATGATAAAAAATCTCGCAATCGTAATCTTTCACCAGTTCCATCCATCTACGCTACCTTAGGTTCAGATCTCTCTGCTGAAAAATATACTTCAAACTCTTATGACCTGTGAAGATTTGGCATGACTCTCCATACAAGTAATGTCTCCAAATCTTCAATGTGAATATCACAACAGCCATCTCTAGATAATGAGTGGGGTAGTTCTGTTCGTGGCTCTTCAACTGTCGATAAGCATAAGCTACAACCCTGCCGTGCTGCATCAATACACAACCAAAATGTAGGATTACTAGGCACACGCACATGGTTCTATAAGGCATCAACCATGCCCGAATAAAAATTTAGCCGTGCCGAACAACCCTAAACCAAGATCTTAGACTAGAGATTAGGCGAAAACAAGCATGTTAAACACTTTAACACTAAGTGAGAGGGATTACGACCTTTGTAGATCCAGTCCTTCACTTCTTAAGCTCCGTGTTGAGGTCCCTTCGCTGCGATCATCGTGCATCCAGACTCTAGAGAGGCTCCACGATGAGAAAGATGCAAGCTTGCTTCCGATCTTCGATAACAAAGATGATCTACCTTGAAGTTTCATTAACACAAGCTCTCACTCACAAAATGAAGTGAACACCCTCATCTAAATGGCAAGGATAGATGAGGATGATGAAGTAGGATTTTTGCTCTCATTTGTTTTCTTATTCTCACTCACTTTCATCACAAAAAGCAAAGCAAGAAAGCTTTGCATCAAGCAAGAAGAAGAAGAAGAATAGTGATCCTTTTGTGATGAATAATGAAAGTTATGATAAGGTTAGAAATGCAACCATGGTCAATGTAACCTTTGTAGAGATTTAACTAGGGCTAGGGTTTGGGTTGAGTTAAACAAATATCTTGCAAAAATATATAAACAAATATCTATGCACAAAACAAAACAAAACCTTCTAGAAGGTTCTAGAAATGATTAACGCAAATCAAACCCTAACCATGTTTAATCTCCACTAAACATGTTGCATTAAAAACCCTAACATGTTAGAATATTATAAATCAGATATACAATATTTATTGTAACAAAATAAAATAATACAATTAACATATATCACATATATATCAATTTATTACCCGAGTGAGAAAACGAATCTTTTAGTGAGCTTATATTTGTTAATATAATTTAATATATCACATATATAATTATACATTAAATCATCGAATCAACACTTGATCCGACAATCCGGCTATATCGCATATAACCGACTGATATAACATTTACCGATTCATCGAATCAACACTTGATCCGATGAGCCGGCTGATATCAAATATCGCGAGAATAGAATATGGTATCTCATATCGCATTATCCTCAGTCCTGCACATATCACATTTGTGCCCCTACTCCGTTTTGCCTGAGCCAAGAAACCTCTGTGTAGGACTCTAAAGAATCGTCAATACGCCGGCAGTAGGTGATGATCATATCAAACACCTACAAGCTGCAAGCGGTCGGCTAAACATAACAGCTACCCAGGTATTGAGCGCTCAGAAGATCAACAAGCAAGCATGTACATTCTCATGTGAATCTAGTCAGTAACACTCCCGTACAGTCCGGTCTCGTCGTCTGATATGTTGCATATCTCGCCTAGGGTTGGTAAACGTCAGACCCCAGAAGCTTGATAAGTCGTGTCGATATGAGGTCTACAACAGTTTGAGAAACTACTGATAACACTTACAAGTGAATCTCAGCAACCCTGGCCAGGGATTTCCTGTTATAGCCAATCGAACACAGCACAACATCAACTCCCTATACCGGGAGAGACGAATCCCCTCCTATCGCTCATTACCTCCATGTGATTCAGGACTGTACCCAAAAGCCACCTTTTTGCACGCTCTCTTGGACGTGGTATGATGGAAATCAAAGCACAGTGGGAATCACACAAGACTCTATAACGATCTCGGGTCAACACTCTACTCTGTACCAGTGTCACCGGAGAACTTCCATCTGACGTGAGGTATAATACCATCTGGGAGTTCTCGGCGAGTCCGTCCTATGTACCCAGTCTCTACTTAGCACCCGTACACCATCCTTGATGTCAAACACCGATGGATATGGGATCATCCATCGCCCATCATATGGGTTAAGATGCGTATACGCTAGTCTACTCTGGTGTATCGATGCCCTGTCTCGATATACCCTCGACTAGGAACAGTTATAGGATGTACTCATCGACTACCGTGGCCCCACTAGTATGATCTCATCATAGTCCCTGTGGTCGAGTACATATCCTAAGGGCTTTATCAACATGTAACATAGAGACAATCAGAGTACATGTTAAGATAAAGTACAACCAGATAGCATACTATCATGTCGAGCAAGAAAGTCCTCCCTATATATGTCCAAGCATCCATGAAAATATACATCGTATGTACAGTAATGGCCTCTAGGGCATACATATAACTAACAATCTCCCAGTTGCACTAGGGCCGTCTGTTGTGGTATCACATACCCAACAATTAGCTGTGGTTGAAGTATCTCATACTCAACCATCCCATAAAAGTCTCTACTTGGAAAAAGGCCTTTGTGAGTGGATTTGCGCTATTTTCCTCTGTGTCTACTCTCCAAACCTCGATCTCCCTGGAGATCAACCATCTCCATGATCAGGTGATACTGCCTAAGAATTATATATGGATTTCTGATGGGACGGGGGTTCCTCGGCATAAGCCATAACTCCATTGTCACACAATGGCAGGAACGAAGTTCATCCCATGAACTTATATATCCAGACTACCTCTTTGGTAGCATCCTTGGTAACGATGTATCTTTCCTTTAATCGTCTAGTAAGTCACGGTATCTAGCTTGGAACTCTTCCAACATACCGTCCCTCCACTGAGGGTAAAGGCAATGCCTGCGACTGACATTCAGACATCCTTATCACCCTGGAACGTTTCCAGTGATTCTCCACAGGATCGATTGATACCATCTCACTACAACTAGTGAGAATCTTAACATCCGAACTCATAGATCCATGACCCAGAATTTAGGAGGTATCATCTTGATCCTATATGGAGAATCATTGTGATAAGAGGAGATTGACCGAGCGTAGCATAGGAAACTCCTTCCCTATCAAGAGTATGTAATCCACGTACTCTACGAGGATCACCACCATACTCTCTACTACCTTTTTGTATATACAAGCTTCATCTATCATTTTGATGAAGTCAAACTCTTTGACTACCACATCAAAACAGACGTTCCAACTCCGTGATGCCTGATTTATAACATAAAACATCTTGCACACGTTTCCGCTGCTCCCACTGTCTACGAAGCACTCTGGCTGTGTACTTATAGACGCTCTCTTCCAAATCAACATTTAGAAAAGCAGTCATGACACCCAACCGCCAGATATCATAGTCATGGTATGTAGTCGTGGCAAGTAGGATCTGGATGGACTTAAGTATAGCTTTGAAAGTGTCAACTTTTCCATGTACACAAAGTAATCTTCTCAAGATATACTTTCTCCTGATAGGGATTTAACCCTTCAGATAAAGCAGCCAAAGTCCATACTTTGTTGGTGTATAAGGATTCCATCTCAGATCACTAAGCATCGAGCCATTCTTACAGAGTCGCACTCCTGATGGCCTGCTCGAAATAAGTTGGGTCATCATCTCATGATGCAATCGTTGCTCCCACTGTCATAGAGAAACCAAAGTATCTCTCAGATGGGTGAGGAATCCTACTAGATCGGCGGAGAGGCTGAGTTTCGTTGGTTACTATTTAATCCTTTGGTTCTACCAAATCATCAGCTGCAGTTTTGTATAGCTGGAATACTTTCTAGTTCTACCTCATGACCACTAATTTCTTCACAAGAAATTCCCTTTCACAAAGGTGGCATGTTGAGAAACAAAACATCTTTTGTTCCTCGTTTAGGTATAAGATATTCCCTTGCAAATGCTTCGGATATCCAACAAACTTCTACAGAACTGACTTTGCCTCGAGGTTGTCCGGATTATGCTTTTAGACATAAGCTGGACAACCCTAAATCTTAACATACTTAAGTTATGGGATCTTCCCATTCCATATCACATATGAAGTTTTAGGCAACTGATTTGATTGGAACCCTATTCAATAGGTATGCAGCTTCTCAAGTGCATAACTCCCAAAAGGAAATAGGAAACTCAGTAGTACTTATCATAGAGCGCACCATATCAAATAGGGTGTGATTGCTCCGCCCCGATACACCGACGTGCTGTGGTGTATACGGAGGAGTAATGCTGAGAGAGAATCATATTCTCCTTTAGAATAGTCCAGGAATCCCGTGCTCAAGTATTCTCCTCCTTTGATCTCATCAAAGGACATAATACTTATACCCGTTTTTGGTTCTCTACTTCTAACTCATATTCATTGAATTTCTCTAAAGGTTCAGACTTGTGTTTCAACAGTAACACATGTGCGAATCTTGAGAGACCATCAGTGAATATAATAAAGTACAAAGAACCGGTCCTGGCATGTGTAGACAGGGGACCTTCATACATCAGCATGTATCAATCCCAAGAGTTCACCAACTCTTTCTCTGTTTCCAATAAACAGAGCTGTGGTCATTTTATCTTTGTAACATGACAGGCAAGTTTCACAAGATGTAAATTCAAACAAATTTAAATATACATCTTTATGTAACTTAAGCTAGTCGCGTCACATTGATATGACCTAGTCTACCATGCCTCAAGAAGGATTCGTTCATTTCTGAACTCTTCCTCTTGTGTGTGTTCTGTATACTAAGAACTGTAGTTTGATTTAGAACGTCTATGCTTTTACATAACGTGCCTGATCCGATCAACTCTTGATATAGGAAATGTTCAAAACATTATCCAACAATACAAAATTATATCCTTCTTTACTAATAAAGAGACTGATATGATGTTGTATATCAGGTTCGGTATCTCATAACATTCGTTCAGAATCAATGTATTCTGGTAGTACAGGGTGATAACTACCAACAGACTTGGCTGCAACACTTGCACCATTTCTATCTCATGAAACTTATCACCCGTTATCAGTATTCTACCTATCTGTAGCCCATGTAAAAAATTACATATGCGGTATCCTGATCCGGTATCTCATACCCAGGACGTAAAGGATACTGAGAAACAGTTCTTTGTAATGAACACACCCGAAGAAGATGCATCAGCATGCACTTTCTTCGTTTGGGCGGCACAGGAAATCTGGTAATCCCCAATTTCCTGCTCTGTCTTATAACATTTATAAGTTGGAGCGGGACCAACGTTTCCTAGCGCAGTATAACAAGCGGGTTCGGTCAATACATCCGTATTATTATCTTGATTAAGACGTGACATGGTCGCTACCTAGAGAGAGAGAGAAGAAAACACTCAGCGTGCGCTTTTACAAGATTAGATTGGTTATCAATTTATCTAATCAGGATGTCTCCCACTGTTTTAGTCAAATCTTCCTTCAAACCCTAAAAGGAAAGACTAGCCGGGATTAATTACACTCGACAAGTTCGCCAATCTTTCAGCCAGGCCAGTGCCGGTACTTTGAGAGAGGTTCCCCGTGCTTTCGTACGGACGTAATTAAAATAAACCTCGTTTTCCCAGGGGCGTTACCCCGTTAACACCTTTGTAGACACCTACTTGATCTGCTAATTGTATTGTGTAAAACTTTCCCAGGAGTAACTCTTACTTGCAGCGGGTATCGGGATCCAACTATCTCATAGAAGGTATGCAATCTCATTGTAAATTTCAACACTTGAAATTCGCAATAATATTTTACACCTAGCAGCTATATGACCTTAACATAGTCAACAAATCATAAGTGCTAGTCAAGTTCAACCCGTCATTTCCCAATTGTATTAAATCTACCCGCACGACCCTTAACATAGTCAACAAAGTCGCACGACTACCCTAATCCAATCGCATCATATGCTTATACAGATAAGCACTAATTGGCTACCGCACGCTGCGCCTTAACATAGTTAACAAACGTAGCACGAATACTAACTAATATTTATCTGAAATGATGGAGGGCTACGACAGGTTTTTAAGAAAAAAGTTTGCGTAATGAACTTGATATCGTTGTAGAATCGAGTGATTTTAAATGGAGTGTTTTTTAGGCCTTTACTAGTATTGCTAAAGAGGTCACTCCCGGCGAAGGGATCTCGGCTCTTTCCTTATCGAATAAGGTACAGGATATTTCACAAATATCGCAGTGCAAAGAAAGAACTATAAAAGCAATCAAAAGAAAAACCGAGTGTGTAGCATCTGCTAGTTTCGCTAAAGAGGTCACTCCCGGTGAAGGGATCTCGGCTCTTTCCTTATCGAATAAGGTGCTGGATATTCTACAAGGAATACCGCTATGCAAAGCAAGAACTAGAGCTACCAGTTTTTAAACAAGTTTCTACAACATTTTTAGGTTTCTTTTAGCTTCATTAATCTCATTAATGAAGTCCAATTTTATTATGCTTCACAAGCATCACTTTTGAAACGAAATCTGCAATATAACATATATCTCATACATATAATATAAACATTCGTCTCAGGCAGTAATATGATCTCATCACAGAACATTGCAGCAGAAGAAACACAGATGAAATATTGGATATACTAGGAAGTCCGTGTTTTAATACGAGCCTGTATAAAACACAGATTCCACGGTCGCGATGAATAGCCAAACCCACATCCCTAGACTCCTACGAGAGCGGCAAGAAACTCTGCCAATTCCAGGGTTAGGAGACCCGGTCTCAACTCCTCGAGATGGTCGCTCACTGGACCCTAGAACCCAGTTACTTATGCTCCCCGCCTTGGGTCTACCTAATGCAGAAAAATAAATAATATACAATGGTGACATCATCCTCAGCCCGGAAGTGCCCCAATAAAAGAATATTACATACAAATGTATTTTACATAAATGAAAAAAGAAAACCCTCATCTCACATAAAACCCCCGGCTATTCAAAACACGACGATCCAATATAACATATCACAGCAACACATAATATCTCATATCATCAACGTAAGCAAGTATGCGTATCCCGATTGTCGTTGATGTATAGCAACGAAGCCAGCGATACACCACATACTACGCTTACGGTCACAGAAAAGTGTAGGGTTCCTAGGCACACTAATGAAGTCTCACAAGTGATCAAACATGCCCAATTGAAAAATTTCATGTGCCTACAAACCCTAATACGGATCGTAAACTAGATAATGAGGCGATGCAATGCGAGTAAACGAATTTAACGCTAAAGGAAAGGGGCTACAACCTTTGTAGATCTGGTCCTCCACTTCCTAAGCTTCGTGATGATGTCCCTCCGCTGTCCATATCGGATTCCGGACTCTAGCATCGGTTTCATCGGTGAAATGGGCGGGCTAGGTCGTCGACTTCGATGCCGAAAATGATCTACGTCGAGGCATCACAAGATCAAGCTCCCACTTCACCAAGTCATGAAACTTGTGAAGAAAACACCCTATACTACTTGGCAAGAGGTAGAGGATGAAGAAATAGGAAGTGGGTTCACTTTAGAATTAGATTTCTCACTCTTTTTCACTAGTTGCCATTGATGGAGGCAAGCTTTCTTCATGTTGAAGAAGGAGAAGAAGAAGAAGATAATATGATAAGTATATTTCAAATAGAAAATAAAATGAATACTTATCATATGGCAACCATGGTCAAGTGTAGAGAATGAACTATGGTTAGTTTGGATGGTTAGGGTTAAGCATGAAGACAAAATGGTCACTTAGTCAAAGCTTCATGAAGCTTCAATAACAAACAAAGAAAGCCACCATTTCTCTTCATCTTTCAAAAAGGAATAATAAATAAATAAATAGTTAATAAAATCAAAACCCTAAACATTACATAACCATGGTTTAATCATACACTTAACCAAGTTTGCATGTATCATCAAACATGATACAAACAAGTGCACAAAAGTATATCACATATACAACTTGTGTATTTCAAGTGAGAAAATCCATTTAAAGTGAACTAATATTAGTTAATGTAAAGTATTATATCAAATATATAATTATACATTAAATCATTAAATCAACACTTGATTTAACGATCCGGTCATATCGCATATAACCGACTAATATCCAATGTATCGGCTTATCGAATCAATCTTTGATTCGATAACTAAGTTATATCGCATACAACCAATCGATACATTCATCGCGAGAATGGAATACGGTATCACATACACGCATTATTCTCGGTCCTGCACATATCTCATATGCGCTCCTATTTCGTTTCGCTTGAGCCAGAAAACCTCTGTGTAGGACTCTAAAGACTCGTCAATACGCCGGCAGCAGATGATGATCATATCAAACACCCACAAGCCGCAAGCGGTCTGCTAAACGTAACGGCCACCGGGGTATTGAGCGATCAAAAGATCGACGAGCAAGCCCACTCACACTCCTGTGAATCCAACCAGTAACACTTACCGTACAGTCCGGTCCTATTCGTCTGATATGTCGCATATCTCGCCTAGGGGTGGTAAACGTCAGACCCCAATAGCTTGATAAGTTATGCCGACGTAAGGTCCATAACATTCATGAAACTACTGATAACTCTTACCAGTATATCACTGCAACCCTGGCAAGGGATTTCCTGTTATGGCCAGTCATGCATAGCGCAACATCAACCCCCAATACCGGGAGAGACGAATCCCCTCCTATCGCTCATTTCCTCCATGTGAATCGGGACTGTATCCAAAAACCACCTGTTTGCACGACTCAGTAGAGCCGTGGTAGGATGGAAATCAAAGCACAGTGGGAGACACACAAGACTCTATGACGATCTCGGGTCAACAGACTAAGCTGTACCAGTGTCACCAGAGAACTGCCATCTGACGTGAGGTATAATACCATCTAGGAGTTCTCGGCGAGTCCGTTCAGTGTACCCAGTCTCCACTGAGCACCCGCATACCATCTGATGTCAAACACCAATGGATATGGGATCATCCATCGCCCATCGCATGGGTCGAGAAGATATACGCTAGTCTACTCTGGAATATCGATGCCCCGTCTCGATATTCCTACGACTAGGAACATTGAAGGATGTACTCTTGGACTACCCAGGCCCCACTAGTATGATCTGCATCATAGTCCTGGAAGTCGAGTACACATCCTAAGGGCTTTATCAACATGTAACAGAGAGATAGAAAGTATACATGTTAAGATAAAGAGCAACCAGATAGCGTACTATCATGTCGAGCAAGAAAGTCCTACCTATATATGTCCCAGCATCCACTACAATATACATCCAATGTACAGTAATGGCCTCTAGGGCATACATATAACTAACAATCTCCCACTTGCACTAGGGCCATCTGTAATAGTGGTTGCAGTATCACATACTCAACCATCCCATATAAGTCTCTCTCGGGGAAAAAGCCTTTGTAAGTGGATCCGCCGTGTTGTCCTCTGAGTCTACTTTCCTAACCTCGATCTCCTTGGAGATCAACCATCTCCATGATCAGGTGATACTGCCTTAGAATATGTCTGGATCACTGATGGGACGGGCGTTCCCTGGCATAAGCCACAACTCCATTGTCACACAATAGGAGGAACTAAGTTCATCTCATGAACTGATATACACCCAGACAGCCTCTTTTGTAGCATCTTAAGTAGCGATGTATCCAGCCTTTATTGTCTAGTATGCCACGGTATGTAGCTTGGAACTCTTCCGACATACCATCCTTTTACTAAGGGTAAAGACAATGCCTGTGACTGACATTCAGTCGTCTTTATCACCTTGGAACCCTTCCAGTGATTCTCCCCAGGATCGATTGATACCATCTCACTACAACTAGTGAGTATCCTAATATCCAATTAGATCTATCTCATAGATTCAAAACCCAGGATTTAGTAGGTATCACTTTGATCCTATATAGAGAATCATTGTGATAAGCGGAGATTGACCGAGCGTAGTATAGGAAACTCCTTCCCTATCAAGAGTATGTCATCCACGTACTCTACGAGGATCACCACCATACTTCCTACTACCCTTTTTGTATATACATGGTTCATCTACCATTTTGATGAAGACAAACTCTTTGACTACCACATCAAAACAGACGTTCCAACTTCGCGATACCTGCTTTATCCCATAAAGCATCTTGTGCACGTTTCCGCTGCTCCCACTGTCTACGAAGCCCTCTGGCTGTGTACTTATAGATGCCTTCTTCTAAAACATCATTTAGAAAAGCTGTCATGACACCCAACCACCAGATATCGTAGTCATGGTATGTAGCCGTGGCAGGTAGGATTTGGATGGACTTAAGCATAGCTACTTAGAAAAGGTTTCAACAAAATCCATACCTGGACAATGATGCAAACCTTTAACAAGTCTAGCTTTGAAAGTCTCAACCTTTCCATGTACACCAAGTAATCTTCTCAAGATATACTTGCTCCTGATGGGGATTTAAGCCTTCAGATAAAGCAACTAAAGTCCATACTTTGTTGGTGTATAAGGATTCCATCTCAGATCGCTAAGCATCCAGCCATTCTTACAGAGTCCCAATCCTGATGGCCAGTTCGAAACTAGTTGGGTCATCATCTCATGATGTAATCCTCGCTCCCACTGTCATCGAGAAACTAAGGTATCTCTCAGGCGGATGAGGAACCCTACCAGATCGGCGGAGAGGCTGAGGTTCATCGGAAACTATTGAATCCTTTGGTTCTGTCAAATCATCAGCTGCAGTTTTGTATAGCTGGAACCTTTCCAGTTCTACAGAACTGACCTTTCCTCGATCTTGTCCGGATTTTGCTTTAGACATAGGCCGGACAATCCTAAACCTTAATTTACTTAAGAGATAGGCTTTTTCCATACCATATCTTATATGGAGTGGTAGGCACTGATTTGAATCGAACCCTATTCAATAGGTATGCAACTTCATAAGTGCATAACTCCCAAAAAGGAAATAGGAAACTCAGTAGTACTCATTATAGAGCGCACCATATCATATAGGGTGTGATTGCTCCGCCCCGATATACCATCGTGCTATGGTGTATACGGAGGAGTAATGCTGAGAGAGAATCTCATTCTCCTTTAGAATAATCCAGGAATTCTATGCACAAGTATTCTCCTCCCTGATCACATCAAAGGACATAATGCTTATACCCGTATTGGTTCCCTACTTCTAGCTTATATTCTGTGAATATCTCAAAAGCTTTGGGCCTATGTTTCAACAGGAACATATGTCTGAATCTTGAGAGATTTTCATAGAACGTAATGAAGTACAAAGAACCGGTCCTGGCATGTGTAGACAGGAGACCTTACATACATCATCATGTATCAATCCCAAGAGTTTACTAACTCTTTCCCTGTTTCCAATAAACAGAGCTATGGTCATCTAATCTTTGTGACATGACTGGCAAGTTTCACAAGATGTAAATTCAAACTGATTTAAATATGCATCTAAGATGTAACTTCAGCCAGTCGGGTCGCATTGATATGATCTAGTCTACAATGCCTCAAGAAGGAATCGTTCATTTCTGAACTCTTCCTCTTGTGTGTTTTCTGTATACTAGGAACTGTAGTTTGATTTAGAACATCAATGCTTTTAGATAACGTGCCTGAACCAATCAACTTTTTATATAGGAAATGTTCAAAACATTATCCATCAATACAAAATTTTATCATTTCTTTACTAATAAAGAGACTGATATGATTTTGTATATCAGGTTCGGTATCTAATAATATTTGTTCAGAATCAATGTATTGGTAATACAGGGTGACAGTGACCAACAGACTTGGCTGCAACACTTGCCCCGTTTTCTGTCTCATGAAACTTATCACCCGTTCTCAGTTTTCTACCCTTTTGTAGCCCTATGTAACAGATTACATATCTGGGATCCTGATCCTGTATCAAATACCCAGGATTCAGAGGATACTGAGAAACAATTCTTTGTAATGAACACACCCGAAGGAGATGCATCATATGCACTTTCTTCGTTTGGGCGGCATAGGAATTCTGGTATTCCCCTATTTCCTGCTCGGTCTTATAACAATTATAAGTTGGAGCGGGACCAACGTTCCCCAGCTCAGTATAACAAGCGGGTTCGGTCAATACATCCATATTATTATCTTGATTAAGGCGTGATATGGTCGCTACCTGGAGTGAGAGAGAAGAAAACACTCTGCGTGCGCTCTTGCAAGATCAGATTGGTTATATATTTTATCTAATCAGGATGGCTCCCACTGTTTTTATCAAATCTTCCTTCAAACCTTAAAAGGAAAGACTAGGCGGGATTAATTACACTCTACAAGTTCGTCAATCTTTCAGCCAGGCCAGTGTCGGTACTTTGAGGGAGGTTCCCCGTGCTTTCGCACGGACCTAATTACAGTAAACCTCGTTTTCCTAGAGGCGTAACCCAGTTGACACCTTTCTAGACACCTACTTGATCGGCTAATTGCAAAGTGCAAAATTCTCCCAGGAGTAACAATTACTCGCAGTGGGTATCGGGATCCAACTATCACATAGAAGGTATGCAATCTCATTGCAAATTTCAACACTTGAAACTCCCGATAAAGGTTTTTACCCCTAGCACTTATGACCTTAACTATGGTCAACAAATTATAAGCACTAGTCAAGTTCTACCCGTCATTTCGTGATTAATTAGACCCACCCACATGACCCTTAACTAAGGTCAACAAAGTCACGCGACTGTCCTAACTAATCGCATCATATACGGTGTAGGAAGACATCACTTAGCTACCGTACACTGTGCCTTAACTAAGGTCAACTAACATAGCACGAATACTAAGTACTCTACTTCCTAAAATGACGGAGGGTTGCGAATGGTTTTTATGAAAACCTTTAACGCTTTGAACTTGATCTCGTTGCGGAATCAAATGGTTTTTAAATGGAATGTTTTTGAGTCTTTTCTAGTTTTGCTAAAGGGGTCACTCCCGGTGAAGGGATCGTCGGCCCTTTCCTCGTCGAATGAGGTGCGGGATATATCATATATATCACTGTGCAAAGCAGAAACTATAGAAGCGATCAAAAGACAAACCGAGGGTTGTAGCATCTGCCAGTTATTGCTAAAGGAGTCACTCCCAGTGAAGGGATCTCGGTCCTTTCCTCATCGAATAAGGTGCAGGATGTTCTATAATGAACACCGCGATGCAAAGCAAGAACTGTAGCTATCTGTTTTATTTTGAAATTCGATTCCACAACATCAATTAGGTTTATTTTCTTTCATTAATCTCATTAATGAATATCCCATCATTTAAGTCAACCTAAACATCACAGATAAATATAACGTACGCTTATGCCATCCGCATTCGTCTCGATGTCCCGTCTGCACCGTTAGGTTAGGTAACTAACGCCAGAGCGAGGCAGGGCTAGCGCGGGTGTAAAACATAAGCAACGTCTATATAATATATCATATATACTATATACTATATCTATCTGAACAAATCACATAATCACATCACAGATAACGCAGCAGAAAATATCATATGAAATATTGGATATATTAGGACGTCCGTGTTTTTTAATACGAGCCAGTATAAAACACGGATTCCACGGTCGTGATGAATAGCCAATCCCACACCCCTAGACCCCTACGAGAGCGGCAAGCAACCCTACCAATTCTAGGGTTAGGAGACCCGGACTCGACTCCTCGAGATGGTCTCCCACTGGACCCTAGAACCCGGTTACTTGTGCTCCCCTCCTTGGGTCTATCCTAATGCAGAAAAGTAAATAATATACAAATGGTGACATCATCCGCAACCTGGAAGTGTCCCGATAAAAGAATATTACATACAAGTTTTTTACATGAATGAAAATGAAAAACACTCATCTCACATAAAAAAAACCCCGGCTATTCGAACACGACGATCCAATATAACATATCCAGCAACACATAACATCACATGTCATCAACATAAATAAATATGTGCATCCCAATTGTCGTTGACATATAGCAACGAAACCGGCGATATCACATATTACACTTACGGTCACAGAAAAGAAAGTGTAAAACTACAACAGTTGGAATCTGCAACCTCCTTAGACAACGCATGCCTAAACCAATGAATTCCTTAGACATCACATGCCTACCAATTATAAACCCCGCATTTTAGTCTCATTATCGAAAACACTTTTCAATATCATGTCGGGCAATTCAACAAGATTCCCGAAAAACTGATCGAATGCTCGTCGCAAACTTTAGTAGACGGCCGCACCCCCGATACCGTCGACGAAGTGCACTAAGGCGGAACACCACTGCCGCGAGCATCCGAACGGATGCTTTCGACGACGGGGTTCTCCTACAGTCACTTGGTCGGGGCTATGGGGCATGGCTATCTATTAACTTTACCGGCGAGTATCCGCGTACGCTACGTGATTGCGACGGACTTTTGATCGCATCAAAATTCCGTGGCAACCGATCAAGTGAGACTAAACTGCTATGTTTATAACATTCATTCAGTTATCTCATAACTACTTGTGAATTCCAAATGTTGTATCACATTCCGGGTAAATAGAAAATGTTAAACTTTCCGATCGAACAATCGAACACCCAAGTTTTCCCGAAACATCTCAACACATGAAATAAGTTTAAAAACATTCACTTCGTGCCTCAGTACCAACGGTCCAGCCGTAGAAGGGTCAAGCCAACGCCTCACATGTGGCACGCCGTACTGCCCCAAACCCTAAGGTTCAAAGGGCAGTTCAAGACGGTCACATAATCGAGTTAAGGTTTGTTGTCTTCTAGAGGGACCATCGCGTTACTTGCACTACTTAGAACGTCGTTAAACTACGGAAAGATCCAACACATGGAAATTTCCGGCAGGGGAAAAAGTGGGTATTTATATCCGGTCGAACTTTTTAACAGTTTCTAAAATTTCCGGAAAAACATAAACGAAGTTAAATTATCCTATCAAATTAACAAGTCCCCAATAAAACCCTAGAATACTCAACATTTGAGTGGAATTAAAAACTTCCCATAAAATATTGCCAAGAAAGGACCTAAGAATAAATATATGAAATTTCAGGGACTAAGTCCAAATTTCGGCCGCGGAACCGCCGCAAAACCCATGGTTTCGCCGCGGTTCCGCGGTCAAATTGTTGACTTAGGGGACCGTACTTCACAGTAATTCTTAGTTTTTCCTGCTTAATTTTTTGAGAATTTTTAATTCACAAAAATCCACTGTTTGAAAAATTGTACAGAGAGAGTTGAAATCGGGGAATATCGGGTTCGATCGGACTTCTAGCTTCGTCTACACATCGCCTAAAGCTCTAGCTAGGCTCTGATACCACTGTAGGGTTCCTAGGCACACTAATGAAGTCTCACAAGTGATCAAACATGCCCAATTGAAAATTTTCATGTGCCTACAAACCCTAATACGGATCGTTAACTAGATAATGAGGCGATGCAATGCGAGTAAACGAATTTAACGCAAAAGGAAAGGGGCTACAACCTTTGTATATCTGGTCCTCCACCTACTAAGCTTCGTGATGATGTCCCTCCGCTGTCCATATCGGATACCGGACTCTAGCATCGGTTTCATCGGAGAAATGGGCGGGCTAGGTCGTCGACTTCGATGCCGAAGATGATCTACGTCGAGGCATCACAAGATCAAGCTCCCACTTCACCAAGTCATGAAACTTGTGAAGAAAACACCCTATAATACTTGGGAAGAGGTAGAGGATGAAGAAATAGGAAGTGGGGGGTTCCCTTTAGAATTGGATTTCTCACTCTTTTTCACTAGATGCCATTGATGGAGGCAAGCTTTCTTCATGTTGAAGAAGGAGAAGAAGAAGATAATATGATAAGTATATTTCAAATAGAAAATAAAATGAATACGTATCATATGGCAACCATGGTCAAGTGTAGAGAATGAACTATGGATAGTTTGAATGGTTAGGGTTAAGCATGAAGACAAAATGGTCACTTAGTCAAAGCTTCATGAAGCTTCAATAACAAACAAAGAAAGCCACCATTTCTCTTCATCTTTCAAAAAGGAATAATAAATAAATAAATAGTTAATAAAATCAAAACCCTAAACATTACATAACCATGGTTTAATCATACACTTAACCAAGTTTGCATGTATCATCAAACATGATACAAACAAGTGCACAAAAGTATATCACATATACAACTTGTGTATTTCAAGTGAGAAAATCCATTTAAAGTGAACTAATATTAGTTAATGTAAAGTAATATATCAAATATATAATTATACATTAAATCATTAAATCAACACTTGATTTAACGATCCGGTCATATCGCATATAACCGACTAATATCCAATGTATCGGCTTATCGAATCAATCTTTGATTCGATAACAAGGTTATATCGCATACAACCAATCGATACATTCATCGCGAGAATGGAATACGGTATCACATACATGCATTATTCTCGGTCCTGCACATATCTCATATGCGCTCCTATTTCGTTTCGCTTGAGCCAGGAAACCTCTGTGTAGGACTCTAAAGACTCGTCAATACGCCGGCAGCAGATGATGATCATATCAAACACCCACAAGCCGCAAGCGGTCTGCTAAACGTAATGGACACTCGGGTATTGAGCGATCAGAAGATCAACGAGCAAGCCCACTCACACTCCTGTGAATCCAACGAGTAACACTTACCGTACAGTCCGGTCCTGTTCGTCAGATATGTCGCATATCTTGCCTAGGGGTGGTAAACGTCAGACCCCAGTTGCTTGATAAGTCATGCCGACGTAAGGTCCATAACATTTGTGAAACTACTGATAACTCTTACCAGTATATCACTGCAACCCTGGCCAGGGATTTCCTGTTATGGCCAGTCGTGCATAGCGCAACATCAACCCCCAATACCGGGAGAGATGAATCCCCTCCTATCGCTCATTGCCTCCATGTGAATCGGGACTGTACCCAAAAACCACCTGTTTGCACGACTCAGTAGAGCCGTGGTAGGATGGAAATCAAAGCACAGTGGGAGACACACAAGACTCTATGACGATCTCGGGTCAACAGACTAAGCTGTACCAGTGTCACCAGAGAACCGCCATCTGACGTGAGGTATAATACCATATAGGAGTTCTCGGCGATTTCGTTCAGTGTACCCAGTCTCCACTGAGCACCCGCATACCATCTCTGATGTCAAACACCAATGGATATGGGATCATCCATCGCCCATCACATGGGTCGAGAAGATATACGCTAGTCTACTCTGGAATATCGATACCCCGTCTCGATATTCCTACGACTAGGAACATTGAAGGATGTACTCTTAGACTACCCAGGCCCCATTAGTATGATCTGCATCATAGTCCTGGAAGTCGAGTACACATCCTAAGGGCTTTATCAACATGTAACAGAGAGATAGAAAGTATACATGTTATGATAAAGAGCAACCAGATAGCGTACTATCATGTCGAGCAAGAAAGTCCTACCTATATATGTCCCAACATCCACTACAATATACATCCAATGTACAGTAATGGCCTCTAGGGCATACATATAACTAACAAAAAGAAAGTGTAAAACTACAACATTTGGAATCCACAATCTCCTTAGACATCGTAAATCCGATATATCACAAACTTCGCATTTCATGCCTAACTACGTGAATTCCACATATTGTATCACAATCCAGATAAATAGACAATGTTAAACTTTCCGATCGAATAAACAAGCATCCAAGATTTCCCAAAAAGTTCTCAACACTTGAGCGGAGTTCAAAAAGTATCCATCACATGCTACAGTACCAGTGGACCAGCCGTAGAAGGGTCAAGCCAATGCCTTATATGTGGCAACGCCGTACTGCCCCAAACCCTAAGGTTTAGAGGCAGTTCAAGACGGTCACATAATAGAGTTAAGGTTTGTGTTCTTCTAGAGGGTCCACCGTGTTACTAACATGATTTTCCGGAGGTTTCAAACTCGAGAAAAAAAACAACTTTTGAAAAAAAAAAATCGACAGGGGAAAAAGTGAGTTATTGATATCCGTTCGAACTTTTTAACAGTTTCTAAAATTATCCGGAAAAAACTTAAACGAAGTTAAATTATCCGATCGAATCAACGAGTCCCCAATACAACCCAGAAAACTCAACACTTGAGTATAAAATAAAAATTCCTAGAAGAATCAGGAAGTACCAACGGTTATTACTGTGCAAAGTTCAAAAACAAATTTTACTATTTGTCCTCAAAACCGCCGCGCAAGCCATGGTACGGCCGCGGTTCCGTGGAGCTTTAAATGAATTAGAAGCACGTGCTGCACAGTAATTCTTGTATTTCCCTGCTGATTTTTTTGAGTATTTTTAATTCAGAAAAAATCACAAATTTAAAAAATTTCCAGAAACTAGGTTATATCGGGTTTTCGGAGTTCGATCGGACTTTAAACTTCGCCTAGACTTCACCTAAAGCTCTAGCATGGCTCTGATACCACTGTAGGGTTACTAGGCACACGTACAAGGGTCTATAAGGCATCAACCATGCCCGAATAAAAATTTAGCCGTGCCGAACAATCCTAAACCAAGATCTTAGACTAGAGATTAGGCGAAAACAAGCATGTTAAACACTTTAACACTAAGTGGGAGGGATTACAACCATTGTAGATCCATTCCTTCACTTCTTAAGCTCCGTGTTGAGGTCCCTTCGCTGCGATCATCATGCATCCAGACTCTAGAGAGGCTCAACGAAGAGAAAGATGCAAGCTTGCTTCCGATCTTCGAAAACAAAGATGATCTACCTTGAAGTTTCATTAACACAAGCTCTCACTCACAAAATGAAGTGAACACCCTCATCTAAATGGCAAGGATAGATGAGGATGATGAAGTAGGATTTTTGCTCTCATTTTTTTCTTATTCTCACTCACTTTCATCACAAAAAGCAAAGCAAGAAAGCTTTGCATCAAGCAAGAAGAAGAAAAAGAATAGTGATCCTTTTGTGATGAATAATGAAAGTTATGATAAGGTTAGAAATGCAACCATGGTCAAAGTATCCTTTGTAGAGATTTAACTAGGGCTAGGGTTTGGGTTGAGTTAAACAAATATCTTGCAAAAATATCTAAACAAATATCTATGCACAAAACAAAACAAAACCTTCTAGAAGGTTCTAGAAATGATTAACCCAAATCAAACCCTAACCATGTTTAATCTCCACTAAACATGTTGCATTAATAACCCTAACATGTTACAATATTATATATCATATATACAATATTTATTGCAACAAAATAAAATAATACAATTAACATATATCGCATATATATCAATGTATTACCCGAGTGAGAAAAAGAATCTTTTAGTGAGCTTATATTAGTTAATGTAATTTAATATATCACATATATAATTATACATTAAATCATCGAATCAACACTTGATCCGACAATCCGGCTATATCGCATATAACCGGCTAATATAACATTTACCGATTCATCGAATCAACACTTGATCCGATGAGCCGGCTGATATCAAATATCGCGAGAATAGAATACGGTATCTCATATCGCATTATCCTCAGTCCTGCAAATATCACATATGTGCCCCTACTCCGTTTTGCCTGAACAAAGAAACCTCTGTATAGGACTCTAAAGAATCGTCAATACGTCGGCAGTAGGTGATGATCATATCAAACACCTACAAGCTGCAAGCGGTCAGCTAAACGTAACAGCCACCCAGGTATTGAGCGCTTAGAAGATCACCAAGAAAGCCTGTACATTCTCCTGTGAATCCAGTCAGTAACACTCCCAAACAGTCCGGTCTCGTCGTCTGATATGTCGCATATCTTTCCTAGGGGTGGTAAACGTCAGACCCCAGTAGCTTGATAAGTCGTGTCGATATGAGGTCTATAACAGTTCGAGAAACTACTGATAACACTTACCAGTAAATCACAGCAACCCTGGCCAGGGATTTCCTGTTATAGCCAATCGAACACAGCACAACATCAACTCCCTATACTGGGAGAGACGAATCCCCTCCTATCGCTCATTGCCTCCATGTAATTCAGGACTGTACCCAAAAGCCACCTTTTTGCATGCCATCTTGGACGTGGTATGATGGAAATCAAAGCACAGTGGAAATCACACAAGACTCTATGACGATCTCGGGTCAACAGACTACTCTGTACCAGTGTCACCGGAGAACTGCCATCTGACGTGACGTATAATACCATCTGGGAGTTCTCGGCGAGTCCGTCCAGTATACCCAGTCTCTACTGAGCACCCGTACACCATCCTTGATGTCAAACACCGATGGATATGGGATCATCCATCTCCCATCATATGGGTCAAGATGCGTATACGCTAGTCTACTCTGGTGTATCGATGCCCTGTCTCGATACACCCTCGACTAGGAACAGTTATAGGATGTACTCATCGACTACCGTGGCCCCACTAGTATGATCTCATCATAGTCCCAGTGGTCGAGTACATATCCTAATGGCTTTATCAACATGTAACATAGAGACAATCAGAGTACATGTTAAGATAAAGTACAACAAGATAGCATACTATCATGTCGAGCAAGAAAGTCCTCCCTATATCTGTCCAAGCATCCATTACAATATACATCGTATGTACAGTAATAGACTCTAGGGCATACATATAACTAACACTAAACCCACTCTAAAGGCTTCACAATACACAACAAAGCCACCTGACCCAGAAGGTAATGATAATACAGGTGCAGTCGTCAAGCAAGTCTTCAACTACTGGAAACTCTGCTCACATGCATCTGTCCAAAGAAAGGGAACCTCCTTCCTAGTCAATCCGGTCAAAGGTGCAGCTATCCATGAAAAATCCTGCACGAAGCGTCGATAATAACCTGGCAAACCTAAGAAACTCCGAACCTCTGTAACTGATACAGGTCTAGGCCAATGCTGTACCGCTTCAATCTTCTTTGGGTACACACATATCCCAGCTCTAGTAACTACGTGTTCCAAGAATTCCACACTATCCAGCCAAAACGCACACTTCGAGAATTTTGCAAACAGCTGATGCTCCTTCAAGGTCTGCAACGTAATATGCAAATGCTGCTCGTGCTCCTCCCGACTCCGAGAATAAACAAGAATATCATCTATGAACACGATAATAAACTGATCAATGAAGGGTCTGAATATACGGTTCATCATATCCATAAAAGCAGCTGGGTCATTGGTGAGTCCGAACGACATCACTAGAAATTCATAGTGCCCATATCTTGTGCGAAACGCAGTCTTCGGAATATCGTCCTTCCGAACCTTCAACTGGTGATACCCTGACCGCAAATCAATCTTCAAAAAGTAGCCATCTCCCTGCAACTGATCGAACATATCATCTATACATGGGAGTGGATACCTGTTTCACACAGTGACGCGATTCAGCTGTCGGTAGTCGATGCACAGTCTCATACTATTGTCCTTCTTCTTCACAAATAAGACAGGAGCTCCCCACGGCGATACACTAGGACGCACAAGTCCTCTATCTAACAACTCTTGCAACTGACTTTTAAGTTCCTTCAACTCCGTCGGTGCCATACGATAGGGTGGTATAGAAATAGGCCCCGCACCCTGAATCAAGTCAATGCAAAATTCAATATCGCAATTGTAAGTCCATGCTACCTCTCCCGGTACTTTCGGGAATGCGGAATTTGGTAAAAAACGATTTTTTCGGAGGTGGTAACTGATTGGTGTCAAAAATTTTAAGTTTACCGCAATCAGGAACGGCGTCGCTTCGCAGCTAGCCGGTGAGTGCGGGTCGATCCACAGAGACGGGTAAATTTCTTTAAAGTGTTTTAACGAGTTGATTCTATTTGTAGTTTTGATAGGTTTATAAAAATCTAAAGACTGGATCTAATTAATCTAATTAAGAATCTTGCTAGGGTTAGGATTAGGGGAAGTTTTGGAAATTAATCTTTTTCTCACCGCTTTCAATACCTTCCTTTTTTAGATCTCTTAGGTGTTAAGTTAATTATCAATAAATTGGATACAAATCTTTTGGGAAGATGTTTCTTCCTCTAGATTTGTACCCTACCTTTGTTGATAATTATTCTAACCCTCACGGAAAACGCGCAGAACCGGCCCTTTATACTACGGTTCATCGTTACCTCGAAGGGTAGGATGCCGCAGGGAGCGGTTGTGCTCGTATGCGTGAAGTTCTAATTTATTAGGTGAAGGTGGCATTGAAAGGGGCGAGAGATTTCATCTCTCAACCCTTTCCCTAAGGCTAACCCTAACAAGCGAGGAGACTACTCGCTCATTAGGGGATGAGAAGACATTATAATTAAAAGAAATAAAAGACTTACTAGGTTGACGGCTCCCTTCAAACAAGAAGAACAGATCTGAAATTTACTCCCAGAAATTCTGAATTTTATTGATTGAAAAGAGGCATGAGAAAATACAAGGTCTTGGGTTCTATTTATAGGACATAGAAACCCTAGGGCTACAGATTGCACCGCATGTCTAAAGTTACAAAAATACCCCTAAAAAGATCTTTCCAGAGCCGCCACACATTTTGGTAAAATTTCTGCGCATTAGGGTTTCAGGTAGCCGCGGATCCGCGGCCTTGGTGGGCTTTGGGCCGCTGTTCCGCGGCCCAACAGTGCGTTTACTTGGCGAATTTTTCTGGGTTGCTTGGTATATCTCTGGGCTTCCTGGTTCTGTATTCAGATTATCATTTGGGCTTCTACAGTGATACCAGATTTTCAATGAACACTTTGCAATGGATCT
This sequence comes from Agapanthus africanus, assembly GCA_030015575.1. Classification (NCBI taxonomy): domain Eukaryota; kingdom Viridiplantae; phylum Streptophyta; class Magnoliopsida; order Asparagales; family Amaryllidaceae; genus Agapanthus; species Agapanthus africanus. The sequence continues at coordinate 498,964,479 of CM057344.1, read as the reverse complement.
TTGAACCGTCTTTCTTGCAAATTTGGATCTTTTGTTGTCTTGTTGATGGTGAACCGTTCTTCTGCTGAGCTTTGCTAAGATCTTCCTATTTGTTGGTCAAAAATCCTTCTTTTGTGTTTTTCACTGTTTTCGCGCCAAGAACCTGTAACCTGTAACATGTAGCAGACATGGGTCAAAAGCACCTATTTTTATTCTTAAATGCATAAGAATGGGGCATACAAAATGCAATATTATGTGATGAACAAATACCCCCAAACTTATCTTTTGCTTGCCCTCGAGCAAACTTATTATTTAAAAATCTAACCTAGCCACACTTTCGCAGGGAAACGCGATTGCACTGAGCTCGTGCAACAAGCCGTTAAACCTCTAGGTGTCCTTAGTAGGAGGAGTGTTGTCTCCTGAGGGTTTTCAGCGGATTACACCCACAAAATCCTATCAATTTGGCTTTTCGACTTTTGTTCTCTAATTAGGTTTTCTAGCAAGGAAATCTATTATCGTCGACCCACAAATTATCCACCCGTATTCTTCACACTTCCTCATTATTTAACTTAAGATTACATATATCCTGTAGAATTACCTAGCTTTCGGCATTTCTTAAGTTTTCCTTCTAGAGTTCCATCTCCACTTAGGAATTTCTATCAACTCTATTAAAGACACAAGTTCTATTCTTCATTCCTTTCTCTTATCTAAACTCTAATCACATATCCCCACGTGTGTGTAAATATCACCCCTACACTTGGAAATTCAAATCAAGCAATCGTACTCCCGCCCATTGTCCAAAGCACTTGTGAGACTTCGCTTTCACATCCTTCATACGACTGTTAATACTTCTTGAGGTACCAACAACCGATTACCAGATGATTTAGCACTTTAAGGCGTACTTCCTTGTTTTGCAACACCCAAGGCTTTTAGCAGTAGCACCTTTGCTAAATATTTTTCTATTTTTTTTTTTTTTTTTAGCCTTAAGTAATCACAAAAACCAGTGTCCATTTTTTTCTTTATCCACTCTCTTTTTTTTTTCTTTTTCATCGTGCTAAGGACGTTAGACAAGAGTATTTCAAGGTCTCTTCTACTAATCCAAGTTTCAAGGTGCGTGTTTGTGCATTTTGTAGGGTACATGTTTTCAGAATCTAGACTTAAGCTAGGAACTATTTTTCAAACTTATACTCTAATAAAAGTTTTAATACTTCTTCTTCGTTTCGACTTAGCCCAAGAACTGAACCTAAAATTTGCCTATTTCTAAATAATCTACAAAGACATATGCTTTCCACAGTTAAACTTTAAGGAAGGTTATTTTTAGGGTTTTTAATTTGCTAAGTCTAAGATTTAGTTTTTCCTAACCCGTTAACCTATTTATCAAACTCAAGTCAATTAACCAGAATTGAATACATTAATTTTTATAATTTTTGAAATTTTTTCAATTTTTATGGGTTTTTCTGTTTTCTAATTTTTTTTATTTTTTGATTTTTCAAATTTTTATGATTTTTATATAAATATGCAATGCAGAAATATACATATGAATGCAAAAGGAAAACTTACCGAACATACCCCCAAACTTATAATGGACAGTGTCCTCACTGTCATGCTGCACCAAATGGGTTGATAATATCGGCGAGTCCCTGCTTATTATTATATTTACATAGCATACACACCCCCAAACTTATTTGAAATAAAGTTTTGAAAAAAAAAATTAATAATAATAATTCGAGGGTGAAGGTGGAGGAAAATCAATCGGTGTAAATCGGCTCCTGCAAGAACAGGAGCTCCTCCGAAGGGTCCGCTGTGAGGAACGGCTTCAAACGATTCCCATTTACTTTGAAACGCGTACCGTCCTCCGGGTTTTCTAGATCAACCGCACCATGCGGATAAACGGTGCGGACTACAAAGGGCCCTCTCCATCTAGAGCGGAGCTTGCCGGGATGAAAATGTAACCGAGTATCATATAATAAAACCTGTTGACCCGGTTTAAATGTCTTGCGCAAAAGGTTTTTATCATGAAATACCTTAACTCGATTCTTAGCAATCACGGCATTATCATATGCCTCATCCCGCAGCTCCTCCAATTCATTCAATTGCAGCTTTCTATTGCTGCCCGCATCTCCTAGAGATAGGTTCAGCTCTTTAATGGCCCAAAATGCCTTGTGCTCAATTTCTACTGGAAGGTGGCAAGCCTTCCCGTAAACAAGCCGGTATGGAGACATGCCAAGATCGGTCTTGTATGCAGTACGGAAATCCCATAGTGCATCGATCAATTTTAGTGACCAATCTTTACGGTTTTTAGAAACCGTTTTCTCCAAGATTTGCTTAATTTGTCTATTCGAGATCTCGGCTTGCCCACATGTTTGGGGATGGTATGGCGTCGACTGCTTATGGGTGATAGAGTATTTGCGCATTAAGGACTCAAAAGTCCTATTGCAAAAGTGAGAACCATTATCACTTATTATTGCGCGAGGGAGCCCAAATCGAGAAAAGATGTGATCTTTTAGAAATCGAACGACAACCTTGTTGTCATTCGTTCGACTTGGTATAGCCTCGACCCACTTTGAAACATAGTCAACAGCCAAAAGAATATACACATTTCCAAAGGAATTAGGAAATGGTCCCATGAAGTCTATACCCCAAACATCAAAAATGTCTACAACCAAAATGGGTTGGAGCGGCATTTCATTTCTCCGCGATATCCGGCCTAAGTGTTGGCACCGGGAGCAAGTTTTGCAGTATTCGAATGCATCTTTGAAGAGTCGTGGCCAGTAGAAACCACACTGCAAAACTTTCTCGGCTGTCTTCTTTGGGCCAAAGTGCCCGCCACATGCTTGATCGTGGCAAAAAGACAGCACACTCTTAACCTCATTCTCAGGTACACACCGGCGAATGATCTGGTCGGGACAATATTTGAAAAGATAAGGTTCATCCCAGTAAAAGTGCTTTACTTGGGACAAAAATCGTAGTTTGTCTTGTTTCGACCAATCGTTAGGTATCAAGCCGGTGGCTAAGTAGTTTACAATATCGGCGAACCATGGTTCGAAAGAAACGGTCAAGAGTTGCTCATCGGGGAAAGCATCAGTGATAGGCAGCTCAAGTGTAGGCGAAGAAGGAAGTCGTGAAAGGTGATCGGCCACTACGTTTTCACATCCCTTTTTGTCCCTTATAACAAGGTCAAATTCTTGCAGCAAAAGGATCCAACGTATTAGCCTAGACTTAGCATCCTTCTTCGCAAAAAGGTGGCGAAGAGCTGAGTGGTCCGTGTACACTATAACTGGAGAGCCGATTAAGTAAGGCCGAAATTTCTCAAGTGCAAACACAACCGCTAAAAATTCTTTTTCTGTTGTTGTGTAGTTTAATTGGGCCTCATTTAATGTTCGGCTAGCGTAGTAAATTACATGCGGCATCTTGTTAATATGCTGTCCAAGAACAGCACCAATGGCAAAATCTGATGCGTCGCACATAATTTCAAAAGGGTGCGTCCAGTCTGGAGATGAAAGGATGGGCGCAGAAATGAGTGAGTGTTTCAAAGACTCGAACGCTTTCATGCAAGTTGAGTCGAAAGCAAAAGTAGTGTCCTTGGCCAACAAGAGAGTCAAGGGTCTAGCAATCTTGCTAAAGTCCTTGATGAACCGTCTATAAAAACCGGCATGGCCAAGGAAAGCTCGGATATCTTTGACGCATTTAGGAGGAGGAAGATTAGAAATAACTTCGATTTTAGCTCTATCAACCTCTATGCCGTTTTGCGAGATCACATGTCCTAAGACAATGCCTTCTCGTACCATAAAGTGGCATTTCTCCCAATTCAAAGTTAGGTTCTTTTCCCTACAGCGGGTGAGAACTGCGTCAAGATGTCGTAAACACTCATCGAAGGAGTCACCAAAGATGGAGAAATCATCCATAAAGATTTCCAAAAACTTCTCCACCATGTCCGAAAAGATCCCCATCATACACTGCTGAAATGTAGCGGGTGCGTTGCATAACCCAAAGGGCATGCGACGATAAGCAAAAGTGCCAAAGGGACAAGTAAATGTAGTCTTGTCTTGATCCTCTTTGGCTATGGGGACTTGGTTATAACCGGAATAGCCATCTAAAAAGCAGTAGAATTCGTGCCCCGCCAATCGTTCTAGCATTTGGTCAATGAATGGTAAAGGAAAGTGGTCCTTCCTTGTCGCGGCATTGAGTTTTCGGTAGTCGATGCAAACTCGCCACCCAGTTTGGGTGCGAGTGGGAATTAACTCATTTGCCTCATTGGTGATGACCGTGATGCCCGATTTCTTTGGCACGACATGAATGGGGCTAACCCATTGGCTATCCGAGATAGGGTAAATGATACCGCTATCAAGACACTTAACAATCTCCTTCTTGACCGCCTCTTTCATGATGGGGTTGAGGCGTCTTTGTGGATCCCTTGCCGGCTTGGCATCATCCATCAAGTGTATATGATGTTCGACTATGAGGGGACTAATCCCTTTGATGTCTGCCATAGACCAGCCGAAAGCTTGCCAATTATTGTATAAGACCGTTAAAAGAGCCTTCTCTTGCTCAAGAGCTAGAGAGGCCGAGATGATAACGGGCAAGGTCTCATCTTCACCTAGATAAGCATATTTTAGGTGCGACGGCAAAAGCTTTAGTTCGAGTTTAGGTGGTGAAACAATAGATGGTAACAATGGAGTAACTGTTTCAAACTCGAAGGATTCCATCAAAGGTTCAAATTGAGTGTACGCTACCGAGTCGGATGGTTCAACTAACTCATCCGAAAAAGCAAAAGACTCAAACTCGAGTGGAGAGTCTTCAAGATCATCGACAAAGGTGAAACACTCATAATCTTTGTCCGACGTGAAAGCTGTGTCGGATTCTAGGTGGAACGCACTAATGGCGTCAATAATACTGTGATCAAACATGAAATTCTCGAACTCACAGTCCTCCTCCGAGATCTCATCGATCGAGCACACATCAAGTACGCTAGAATTAGGCTCGCAAGGCTGACTTCCTAACTTGAAAATGTTGAGCTCAACTGTCATCTTGCCAAAAGATAAATTCATTGAACCATTACGACAGTTGATTACCGCGTTAGAAGTCGCGAGGAATGGTCGACCAAGTATCACCGGAATTTGATTACGGAGGTTAACGACAGGCTGTGTATCCATAACAATAAAGTCGACGGGAAATATGAAATCCCCAACTTTAATTAACACATCCTCCAACTCTCCCCTAGGATGGGTGATTGATCGGTCGGCCATTTGGAGAGTGCAATGAGTAGGCTTGAGCTCTCCAACGCCTAATTGTTCGTACACCGAATAAGGTAGCAAATTGACACTAGCACCAAGATCTAATAGTGCTCTATTGATGGTCTTGTTCCCAATTGTGATCGAAATAGTAGGACAACCGGGGTCCTTGTGCTTTGGGGGTAAAGAATTGACAAGAGCATCACTAACAGCACTAGCCACGAAAACTTTCTTTGGTACTTGTGACTTCCTCTTTTTGGTGCATAAGTCCTTTAAGATTTTTGCATATGAAGGAACTTATTGGATTGCATCCAAAAGAGGGATATTTATGCTAACCTGCTTGAACAACTCTACAATCTTCTCCATCTGTGGAGTTGGTTTATTGGATCTCAACCGATTTGGAAAAGGCACCTTTTGAAAAGTTGTTGAGTCCAGTTTTTGCGGATCAGATTGTTGAGTTGGAACGGAACCCCGTGTAGATGTGTTCGTGTTGTGAGAAGAGGGTCCGTTCGAGCTAGAAGAAGTAGAGCCATGTGAAGGATGGAGAATAGGCTCTAACGAAGAAGAAGAGGAAGATGAAGGAGATGGAGAAGATGAAGAACCACCGGCCGAGGTGTCATGGTTAATACCCACATTGTTTTGCAGCACTCTTCCGGATCTCAACGTAGTCACAGCATTCACGTTATGATTCTGCTGTTCATGTGCAACATGTGCGTGACCGGGATTTGGGAGTGGTTGAGACGGAAGCTTTCCTTTCTCTCGCTCTTTCAATGCTGCGTTGAGTTGTGCAATTTGTGCCTCAATAGCTTTGATGCTTTGATCGTGTGAGGCACTGTTTTGCACCAAAGATTGAACAGAAGTCTCTATCCTAGCTGTGGATTGTTGTGATTGCACCAAAGATTGTGCAGATTGCTTTAGGAATGCTTCTAGACTTCTTTTGAGCGAGCTAACAGCATTTTGAGGGGGAACAAAATTGTTGGGAACAAAATTGTTCATCTGATTAGGGTAAGGTTGCTGTTGGGGAGGCTGCTGAAATTGAGTTTGTGGAGGTGCTTGTTGTTGTTGTGGAGGAGGAGCTCTTTGAAAATTGTTGTTTCCTTGGACTTGTTGATTTTGGTTCCAAGCGAAATTAGGGTGGCTCTTCCAACCCGGATTGTATGTTGAAGAGTATGGATCATTTCTTTGTCGTTGCTGAAAGGCAGCATTGACTTGATCTTGTCCTTGAGTGGATGCAGTGTAAGGACACTCTTCAGTGAGATGTGATGGATCCGAACAACACGCACAAATAGTTCGTGGAGGCACAATAGGGGCAGGGGAAGGTGCTGAGATTTTGGTCTCAAGCGCTTCGAGCTTTTTCATAAGAGCGGCCATCTCGGCCTTCATAGCAATTGACATCTCTACTTGATGTATGCCTGCCCTAGGTTGACCAATAGAAGAAGATGATGATGTGGTCTTCGTGCTCTCCCACTGAATCGTTTGCTCACTAAGATCCTCAAGAAACTGCCACGCTTCATCACTAGATTTGGACAGAAAGTGACCTTGACTAATGGTTTCTAGCAACTGCTTCGTTGCCGGGTTCAATCCCTCGTATAATGTTTGGCAAAGTTGCCATCTTTCGATTCCATGGTGAGGGCATTGAACGAGAAGGTCTTTGAATCTTTCAAAACATTTCCAAAATGGTTCGGCAGGAAGCTGTGAAAATTGAATGATTTCATTACGGATTTTTGCAGTTTTGTGATGAGGAAAGAACTTTTTAAGAAAAGCTTTTACAAACTCGTCCCAATTTCTAATTGAGTGTGATGCGGTGCTGTATAGCCACTTCTCGGCTAGGTCACATAAGGTGAAAGGAATGACCCTTAGCCTTATAGCGTCATCACTTAATTGGGTAGTTTTCATCATGGCGCAAACGTTTTGGAATTTGTTGATAAAGATATATGCATCTTCGGATTCCAAACCATGAAACTTAGGCAGCGTGTTGATGAAGTGGGGTTTGATCTCAAAGTTGTCCCCATTAGCCGGTGGGAGGGAAAGACAAGTAGGAAGGGCGGTGCGGACGGGGTAGAAAAGATCCTGGAGCGCGACTCGTGCGGGCGCTTCGACAGGCGGGAGATTCGGGTTATTCGCACCTAACGGAGGTGGAATCCTTCCCGTCGGTAAGGTATTGTTAGGATCGTATCCCGACATACCTTCGGAAGAATGTGATGGTGAAAGTGAAGAAGTGGACAAGATTTCGACTTCGGAGTCGAAAGGTTCGTTGGTCGGTACCAACGAAACACGGACTAATCGGGCGCTAGGGTCCCTAGTCCAACCGGACATACACTAAAAGGGTTAGTGTAGTCGAAAGAAGAGAGACAGAATGTGAAGGTAAGAAAATGTCAATGAGAAGAAGTGGTGTAAGTGAGTGCAAAGATTCTTTAGCGACAAGTTGCAAGTTTTGAAAAGATTTTCCTTTTTCTTTTTAAGTGTGCTTTTTGCAAAAAGATTTTGAAAAGAGACTCGTGACACAATTGCAATTAACCACACATGCACAATCAGGCCTAAGTCTAGGGTCACCTAGGTCAGCTAGACAGCTTCTAACTGTTCCAAAGGGCTAGATATAGAACCTCAAACCGCCTCTTCACGGACAAGTACGGCCAGGTAAGTGGGAAGGAACCATCACTACAGTGGGCCTAATTAAAAACCACTAGCCTAGTCACCGCAATGTCGGTTAGGATAAACGGCCGATGCCTATACTAGTCCTCTGTCCTATTGAGCTCGACGTCCTTAGGGCTGAGTCTAATATTTTTTAGATTAAAAGTGGTCAATGCAGATGCTTTAAGTGATTTCTGGGGTCCTGGGAAGGGTAATGAAATCCCCACCCAATCTGAATTGGTCAATAGCCCCTTAAAGTCAGATTAAAGTATGCAAAGCAGTAAATCACTTGCAATCAATTTGCTTTTTAGCGCGGCGCAAAGAATCCTGCAGAAAATCAATTATTGGAAGGGGGAAGAAGATTTTTAGCGCAAAGAATCCTGCAGAAGATTTGACAGAAGATATATGGCGATTTGAAGAGGAGAGAAATAGGAAACAAACAGTGCAAAAATTTCTCAGAGAAGGATCCAGGTTGCGGCGGAAGCGCGGCGCGAGGTAGGGTTATGCGGCGGAAGCGCGGCGGGTTGGAGGCTTCAGGTCTCTGGATTTCTTCAGCTGCTCTATACGTCCAATCTCCTCCTATTCTGATGTATTGTTTTCTGTTTCCCTTCCTGTGTTGTTTCAGATCCGTCAAACCTGCAAAGATTCACAAAGAGAACCCTTCAAACAATAAAAGATGATATATTTTTTTTATTTTTGATTTTTCAGAATTTTTATGATTTTTTAAATTTTATGATTAACCCGAAATTGCTAAAAGAAAATTCTACGCCATCCCCGGCAACGGCGCCATTTGATTGGTGTCAAAAATTTTAAGTTTACCGCAATCAGGAACGGCGTCGCTTCGCAGCTAGCCGGTGAGTGCGGGTCGATCCACAGAGACGGGTAAATTTCTTTAAAGTGTTTTAACGAGTTGATTCTATTTGTAGTTTTGGTAGGTTTATAAAAATCTAAAGACTGGATCTAATTAATCTAATTAAGAATCTTGCTAGGGTTAGGATTAGGGGAAGTTTTGGAAATTAATCTTTTTCTCACCGCTTTCAATACCTTCCTTTTTTAGATCTCTTAGGTGTTAAGTTAATTATCAATAAATTGGATACAAATCTTTTGGGAAGATGTTTCTTCCTCTAGATTTGTACCCTACCTTTGTTGATAATTATCCTAACCCTCACGGAAAACGCGCAGAACCGGCCCTTTATACTACGGTTCATCGTTACCTCGAAGGGTAGGATGCCGCAGGGAGCGGTTGTGCTCGTATGCGTGAAGTTCTAATTCATTAGGTGAAGGTGGCATTGAAAGGGGCGAGAGATTTCATCTCTCAACCCTTTCCCTAAGGCTAACCCTAACAAGCGAGGAGACTACTCACTCATTAGGGGATGAGAAGACATTATAATTAAAAGAAATAAAAGACTTACTAGGTTGACGGCTCCCTTCAAACAAGAAGAACAGATCTGAAATTTACTCCCAGAAATTCTGAATTTTATTGATTGAAAAGAGGCATGAGAAAATACAAGGTCTTGGGTTCTATTTATAGGACATAGAAACCCTAGGGCTACAGATTGCACCGCATGTCTAAAGTTACAAAAATACCCCTAAAAAGATCTTTCCAGAGCCGCCACACATTTTGGTAAAATTTCTGCGCATTAGGGTTTCAGGTAGCCGCGGATCCGCGGCCTTGGTGGGCTTTGGGCCGCTGTTCCGCGGCCCAACAGTGCGTTTACTTGGCGAATTTTTCTGGGTTGCTTGGTATATCTCTGGGCTTCCTGGTTCTGTATTCAGATTATCATTTGGGCTTCTACAGTGATACCAGATTTTCAACGAACACTTTGCAATGGATCTTTTAACCGTCTTTCTTGCAAATTTGGATCTTTTGTTGTCTTGTTGATGGTGAACCGTTCTTCTGCTGAGCTTTGCTAAGATCTTCCTATTTGTTGGTCAAAAATCCTTCTTTTGTGTCGTCTTTTGTGTTTTTCACTGTTTTCGCGCCAAGAACCTGTAACCTGTAACATGTAGCAGACATGGGTCAAAAGCACCTGTTTTTATTCTTAAATGCATAAGAATGGGGCATACAAAATGCAATATTATGTGATGAACAGTAACATGGACCTAAAACCCGGATCTTGGTTAAACATCTATCTAACAACCTAACTATGAGTTTCTAGCTACTCGGTTAGGGGGTTATACCTTGCTTGTCTTGAACTCCTTCGTCTTCAAGCTCCGATGGTGGTCCGAATTGGCTTCTTCTCGTCGTCTCCGTACGCCGAAGATAGATCCACCTGAAAGCTCCAACCTTTAGCTCCTTCTTCGTTCTTTGAAGAAACTAGTTCACTTGGTTTGCTAAACCTAGTGAACTAGAATGAGTAGAGAAGAATTAGAATAGGATTTTATCTATGGTTCTTGATTCTCAACTCATGAGACAAGAGAACCATAGATTAAAGAGAGGGAAAAAGAGCAAGAGGGTGAGAGTAAAAGGAGAGCTCAAGAACAAGAGAGAGAATGAGCAAGAAAGAATGAGGCTCTCTTTTGTCTTTCACCCTCTCATAATCCAAAGTCATCATAACTCATCATACTAAAAAAGTCTTATGTGATGGTTTGAAGCAACCATAACCATATCATTTCATGCACTCATTTTACACAAATGAGCAAGCAAGAAAAAGTCTTTGCCATGAAATGATGGCTATGGTTATCATGATGGTCAACTAGTCAAGCCTAGTCAACCGGTCAACAAAGTCAACAAGTCAACAAAAGTCAACAACCATGTCACCATAATACTTAATTAATATAATAGTTAATCACATATCATATTCTCATTAGGGTTGATCAAAAGGTCAATAGTCAACGGTCAACTGTCAACAACCCTAATGAGAATCCACTGCTTCTGTCTCCCTGTCAACTATGCATACACACCCGCATCCGCGTTCCGAGGAACACGAATGCAAACTGGATAAATCCAATCCCATAAGGTACACTAGGATCTGGCTTAAACCAAAGCCCGCTAGTGTAAACTGTCCGGACACTGTACGTGCACAAGTGCACGGATGTGACCGAACCCTGTCGTAAAACCATGCGACCTGTCGCAATACCATGCGACCTCTACTCTTTTGCCTAAAGGCGAAAAGCTTTCTATGTGGGACTCTAAAGACTCGACACTACGCTGGCAGTGGGTTTAACCACAGACCGCAAGCGGCACTAGCTGTGCGTAACGGTCCCCAGGTAGTGCCGACAAGAAGACCGACGAGGCGAAACCCATCTGAACTCCTACTGAGCCTGAGTGTGACATTCTCCGTACAGTCCGGTCTGTTCGTCTGATACATCGCATGGCGGGCCTAGGGGGCGGTAAACGTCAGTCCCCCAATAGCGGTACAAGTCGTGCCGGAGCGAAGCCCAAAACACCTTGAGATAACGCTGGAAACCTACCAGTATATCTCGTTTGCCCTGGCCAGGGACTACTCGTGTAATGGCTCTCCTAGACACAGCGCGATGTCAACCCCCAATACCGGGAGAGACGAATCCTGTCTAACCGTCACTGCCTCCAAGTGCTTCGGGACTGCACCCAACCACTACCTGTTTGCACGACTCCTTTGAGCCGTGGTAGGGTAGTGATCAAAGTACAGTGGGAACACACTCGAGGCGAAGTGACAGTGTCAAGTCAGCGGACTAAGCTGTACTCATGTCACCTGGGAACTGATAACTGACGATAGGTATAATACCAACTAGTCAGTTCCCGACGAGTCCTGTCCAGTGTACCCGTAACCTAACGAGCACCCGCATACTATCTCAAGTACGACGTACTGACGGCTGTGGGACAGACCGTCTCCCATACTGGGATGAGAAGCGCATGCGCTGGTCTACTCCGGAGTATCGATGCCCTGTCTCGATAGTCCTGCGACCAGGGACCTGCATAAGGATGTGCTTATAGATTACCCAGCCCCACTAGTGTGACGGCCATCACATCGCTGGTAATCAAGCAAAGATCCTAAGGGCACTACTAATGTGTATAGGCGATATACAAAAATAAACACATGTACACATTGAAGTAGAAACAAACCAAGTAGCATACTACTATTTTGAGCAAGATTGTATATACAAGGTGAATATCCCAAGCATCCATTAAGTAATATACAAACCAGTATGATACAGTAATGGCCTCTAGGGCATATACACTAACAATCTCCCATTTGCACTAAGGCCATGTACTGGCGTATCGAAGACCTATCATCTCGATCAGCCGCTCGAACTGAGTCTGGGGCAGGGCCTTGGTGAATGGATCTGCAGTGTTATCTTCTGAAGCAACTCTCCGAACCTCGATCTCCTGGCGATCCACGATCTCCCTGATCAGGTGATACCGCCTCAAGATGTGCCTGGATCTCTGATGGGACCTGGGTTCCTTCGCTAAAGCTATAGCCCCGTTGTTGTCGCAATACAGAGGTATTGGATCAACAATGGACGGAACCACCTGAAGTTCTTTCAAGAACTTCCTCATCCAGACAGCTTCTTTTGCGGCATCAGATGCAGCGATGTATTCCGCTTCCATCGTCGAGTCTGCAACGGTTTCCTGTTTGGAACTCTTCCAACACACCGCCCCTCCATTGAGGGTAAAGACAAAACCCGACATGGACTTGGAATCATCCTTGTCACTCTGGAAGCTGGAGTCACCAAAGGCCTCGATCTGGAGGTCTTTTCCGCCATACACCAAGAACATCTCCTTAGTCCTTCTCAGGTACTTGAGAATGTTCTTTACCGCTATCCAGTGTTTCTCCCCAGGGTTTGACTGATACCGGCTTACCACACTCAGTGCATAAGCTACATCCGGTCTGGTACACAACATCGCATACATTATAGAGCCTACCGCAGAAGCGTAGGGTATAATAGACATGCGATCCCTCTCCAAATCAGTCTTGGGAGACATCTCTTTAGAGAGGGTGATCCCGTGACAAGCCGGCAGGTTACCGCGCTTGGAATCTTCCATACTGAATCTTTTCAGCACGGTGTCGATGTACCTGGACTGAGAAAGTCCTAATATCCTCTTGGATCTGTCACGGTAGATCCGGATACCCAGAATGTATGAGGCATCACCCAGGTCTTTCATGGAGAACCTGTGTGACAAGAACCCCTTGACAGATTGTAGCATAGGAATGTCATTTCCTATTAAGAGAATGTCATCCACGTATAAAACGAGGAATACTACAGTTCTCGCTACAAATCTACTATAGATGCATGGTTCATCAGGATTTTTGATAAAGCCAAAATCTTTGACCGTCTCATCAAAGCAGATGTTCCAACTCCGCGACGCCTGCTTTAGTCCATAGATGGACTTAAGCAACTTGCACACCTTTCCGCTGCTCCCACTCTGAATGAAACCCTCTGGCTGGTCCATATAGACACACTCCTCTAAATTTCCATTTAGAAAAGCTGTCTTTACGTCCATTTGCCAGATCTCATAATCGTGGAAGGCAGCAATGGCAAGAAGGATCCGAATGGATTTCAGCATGGCTACTGAAGAAAAGGTTTCGTCATAGTCCAAGCCAGGTCTTTGACGAAAACCCTTTGCTACCAGCCTAGCTTTATAGGTCTCAACCTGTCCATCTACACCAATCTTCCTTTTGAAGATCCACTTGCATCCTATGGGTTTTACCCCGTCTGGAGCAATGTCCAACGTCCATACCTTGTTGGTGTACATGGACTCCATTTCGGTCCGCATTGCATCCAGCCATTTCACTGAGTCAACGCTCTGAACGGCCTGCTGGAAGCTAGTAGGCTCATCATAATCTATGATGCAATCCTCTCTATCCCCGTCTATGAGAAAACCGCAGTATCTCTCGGGCGGATGAGACTGCCTACTACTCCTGCGGAGCGGCGTAGGAATGTCCTGTTCTTCCGAACCCTCTGGTTCCACTAAACTTTCAGTAATAGTCCATGGTTCTGGAATTTCTTCCAGTTCTACTGCGCTCCCACTTATTTCCTTTTCTATGAACTGGTGTTCTAGAAAGTGGGCATGACGAGAAACAAGAACTTTTTGTTCCTCTTCACAGTAGAAGAAATATCCCTTGGAATTCTTTGGATATCCCACAAACTTGCACAGTACTGAGCGTGCCTCGAGCTTGTCCGCATGCTGCTTTTTGACAAAAGCTGGACTTCCCCATGTCTTAATGTGATTAAGATGGGGTCTCTTCCCACACCACATCTCAAATGGCGTAGTAGGCACAGTCTTAGTGGGAACTCGGTTCAAAAGGTATGCGGCTGATTCTAGCGCATATCCCCAGAATGATCGCGGCAACTCAGCGTTACTCATCATGGACCGTACCATATCCAATAGGGTGCGGTTCCGTCTCTCCGATACACCGTTATGTTGCGGGGTGTATGGAGGAGTAAGCTGAGAGAGAATTCCGTTCTCTTTTAAATAGTCCAGGAACTCGGCACTTAAGTATTCTCCACCTCGATCCGATCTTAGAATCTTAATACTTTTGCCGGTCTGTTTCTCTACTTCATTCTTATACTCCTGGAATTTTCCAAAGGCCTCGGACTTATGTTTCATCAAGAAGACATAACCGTACCTTGAGAAGTCATCCGTAAAAGTAATGAAGTAAGAATGTCCGCTTCGGGCATGTGTAGACATTGGACCGCACACGTCACTGTGTACGAGTCCCAAGAGCTCGCTCGCTCTTACTCCATGTCCAGTAAACGGAGTCTTTGTCATCTTTCCTTTGAGACAGGATTGACAAGTGGCATACGACTGATATTCGAACGCATTCAAATACCCTTCTGTATGTAACTTCGTCAACCTTCTCTCATTGATGTGACCCAATCTACAATGCCATAAGAAAGTCTGATTTATTTCTGGAGACTTTCTTTTGTGTGTATTCTGGAAATTAAAAATCTGTGGTTGGTTTAACACGTATATACCATTACTCAATGTACCTGACCCAATCAAAACTTGATTAAGGTGAATGTTTACAACATTACTTACAAACGCAAATTCATAACCTTCTTTAGAAACTAAAGATACAGAAATGATATTACAAGTTGCGTTGGGTACAAAAAAGCAATTATGCGAAATCAAAACATGTCCATCTGACATTCCCAGGTGATAGTCCCCCACGGCTTTAGCATCCATGCTAGCTCCGTTCGCAACTCTGAGGGTCATGTCACCTGCCTTCAAAACCCTACGGTTTCTCAACGCCTGCAAAGAATGAGATCCTGATCCGGTATCCAATACCCAGGAAGTAGAGTTTATTGAAAGACAGTTTTCAATAACATACACACCTGAAGCTGAAGCTGCAACCTGCTTCAATTCCTGTGTTCTGGCTTTCCAGGCCCTGCAATCATTCTTCCAGTGTCCTTTCTTATGACAATAGAAGCATTCTTCCTTATCCACAAGCTTCCCCGCTATCTTTGTTGCTTTACCTTTTCCCTTCGTATCCACTTTACTAACACCGCCCCTTGGTTTGGCGGGGGCCTTCTTCTTCTTTCCCTTAGCTTTCGCCTTGGACCTAGAAGAAGATGATCCTCCTACAAACAAAGTGGATGTATCCCTACCTTTCTGTAGGGTGCCCTCTGCGCTCTTCAGCATGTTGAGGAGCTCTGAAAGTTCAACCTCTTTTTCTTGTAAGTTGAAGTTCAGTATAAACTGGGCGTAAGTGGAAGGAAGGGACTGGAGAACTATATCCGTATATAGCTCACTCTCCAATGTGATCCCTAGGTCCGCGAGCTCCTCAATGTAGCCGATCATCTTTAGCACGTGCTCGGCTACTGATGATCCGACGGCCATTCTTGTCGAAAATAACTTTTTCGACGCTTCGTATCTTGCGATACGAGATTGCTCTCCATACAGTTCTTTTGTATGAAGCAATATGGATTCCATGTCCATATTCTCGTGCCTCCTCTGATGTTCGTTGTCCATCGAGGCAAGCAGGAGGCATTTGGCCTTCGCGCTATCAATCTCCCAAGTCTTGCGGATTTCCTTATCCGCGACGGTGGAAGTTGGACCAGGGACAGGGGGAGCTTTGGTGGTAAGAAGATACCCCAGCTTGTCGTAAGTGATTGCTATCTTGACATTCCTGAGCCAATCTTTGTAGTTTAGCCCTGTCAGTTTGTTTTTATCTAGGAGTAACTTAAGTCCAGTCATGTTGATTGGTCGCTGCAATTAGGAGAGAGAAGAAGAAACACTCAGCATGATGCTCTTGCAAGTTTAGAGTGGTTTTTAGTTTGTCTAAACAGAATGGCTCCCACTGTTTCTCGAATCCCTCCTCAAACCATAAAGGAAGAATTAGCCGGGATCAATCCCACCGCACAATACTTGCTTAACCGTTCAGCCAGGCCGGTGTCGGTACTTCGAGGGAGGTTTTCCAACGCTTTCGCGAAGTTCCTTAATTAGAGAACCTCTTTTCCCTGGGGGCGTAGCCCCGCTAACACCTTTCTAGGCACCTACTAGGTTTATAGCATTGATCGTTAAGTGAGAAATTTCCCGAAGAGTAGCATATACTCACAGTAGGATCGGGATCCAAATATCATTGCGTGACGAAACTGAAGGAATCCTACCAGAATCATCACACTCCAAATGGTATGCAAATCTAGCAAGTTTCAGTACTTATGAAACTCCCGATGTGGATTTTTGCCCCATGCTCTTATGATCTTGACTTTGGCCAAAATATCATAAGTCACATGTCAAGTTCTACCCGTCATTATCCAGGTTAATTTGGATCCATCCGTACCTACCCTTGACTTTGGCCAAAATGGCAGTACGACTGTCCCAAACCAACGCATCTATCTATGCTACACATGAACACCCAATAGCTACCAATCACTGTGCCTTGACTTTGGCCAACATACACAGCTTGAATACTATTGACTATTCATGTGAAACGACGGAGGGCTACGGATGGTTTTGGCAAAACCGTGAACGTAGTGAACTTGATATAGTCGATGGAACGAGATAGCTTTTAAAAGGAGTGGCTCAAGCTCCGTATTTAAAAGTTGTTTTTGAAAAGAACCGAGTGGTTTTTCGAAAGTGTTCCAACGACTTTAACTTGGTTTATTATCTTGCATTAGTTCTTTTAATGCGTGATATTCTTGCATTAGTTCTTTTAATGCGTCCCATCATTTAATCCTACCATTGCAGAAAACAACCAAAATATGACGTACGCTTATGCCATTCGCATTCGCCACGGGGCCCCGTCATTACCCGTTAGGTTACTTAACTAACGACAGAGCGGGGGCTGGGCTAGCGCGTCTGTAAAACATAAGCAACGCCTAAATAATATCATATATAGATATACCGCAATGATAAACATTTCAGATCACAGATGAATACATTGGATATACTAGGAATCTGTAATTCGTACGAGCCTGTAACGAAAGACAAATTACACGGTCGCGGTGAATAGCCAAATACCCCACCCAAGACCCTTACGGGTGCGGCAAACTACCCGCCAAGTACCCGAAGCGTAGTAACCTCCCTCATCTCCATGAGTAGGCCACTCGACACTTCGGCATACCCGGTAGTTTGTGCACCCCCTCCACGGGTCTATCCTAGGAGCAAAAACAGTAAAAAGAAATTATACAATGACGGCTACAACCCTGACCCGGTTGTGCGGCCATACAAATAATTATTACATCAATTTACAAATTTACATGAATTGAAAGAAAAGAAAACTCTCGTCTCACAACCCCCAGCTATTCACCCGCGACAATCCAACATATTCATATACACATTCCAGCAACATTACAGATCACAGATTTGTATAACCCCCACTAATCGACATATAGCGATTAGTAGACGTTCAATACAAATATCACATAACAGAAAAACCCGTTAGCTAAAGTCTTTTAGAAGTTCGATCAAAAATACGGATTTTCGGGACCCCAAAATAAAATTTTCGTTCTGGAAAATCTGGGTTGAAAATATATATACTAAAAATCCCAAAATACCCCAATGAGTAAACTGCAAAAAAGAAAACCCTTGACCGAGTCAACTTGGCCGCGTTTCCGCGGCGGGAGCGTGCTCCCGCCGCGGAAACGCGGCGCTTTGATTGAGTCAGGGGCCCAAATTTTTGCAGTTTCTTTAAAAAAGCCTAAGTCGATTTTAGGTGTGTTCCAAAAAGTTTTTCCAGTACTTTTGAAATCGACAGAAAGTTGAAAATTCATGGGTTCGTTTTTGGGACTTTTTCTTTGATCGATCTTCTAGTTACTTGCTAACTTGTTAGATAGAGTTTAACTAGGCTCTGATACCACTGTAAGTCCATGCTACCTCTCCCGGTACTTTCGGGAATGCGGAATTTGGTAAAAAACGATTTTTTCGGAGGTGGTAACATGGACCTAAAATCCGGATCTTGGTTAAACATCTATCTAACAACCTAACTATGAGTTTCTAGCTACTCGGTTAGGGGGTTATACCTTGCTTGTCTTGAACTCCATCGTCTTCAAGCTCCGATGGTGGTCCGAATTGGCTTCTTCTCGTCGTCTCCGTACGCCGAAGATAGATCCACCTGAAAGCTCCAACCTTTAGCTCCTTCTTCGTTCTTTGAAGAAACTAGTTCACTTGGTTTGCTAAACCTAGTGAACTAGAATGAGTAGAGAAGAATTAGAATGGGATTTTATCTATGGTTCTTGATTCTCAACTCATGAGACAAGAGAACCATAGATTAAAGAGAGGGAAAAAGAGCAAGAGGGTGAGAGCAAAAGGAGAGCTCAAGAACAAGAGAGAGAATGAGCAAGAAAGAATGAGGCTCTCTTTTGTCTTTCACCCTCTCATAATCCAAAGTCATCATAACTCATCATACTAAAAAAGTCTTATGTGATGGTTTGAAGCAACCATAACCATATCATTTCATGCACTCATTTTACACAAATGAGCATGCAAGAAAAAGTCTTTGCCATGAAATGATGGCTATGGTTATCATGATGGTCAACTAGTCAAGCCTAGTCAACCGGTCAACAAAGTCAACAAGTCAACAAAAGTCAACAAGTCAACAAAGTCAACAAAAGTCAACAACCATGTCACCATAATACTTAATTAATATAATAGTTAATCACATATCATATTCTCATTAGGGTTGATCAAAAGGTCAATAGTCAACGGTCAACTGTCAACAACCCTAATGAGAATCCACTGCTTCTGTCTCCCTGTCAACTGTGCATACACACCCGCATCCGCGTTCCGAGGAACACGAATGCAAACTGGATAAATCCAATCCCATAAGGTACACTAGGATCTGGCTTAAACCAAAGCCCGCTAGTGTAAACTGTCCGGACACTGTACGCGCACAAGTGCACGGATGTGACCGAACCCTGTCGCAAAACCATGCGACCTGTCGCAATACCATGCGACCTCTACTCTTTTGCCTAAAGGCGAAAAGCTTTCTGTGTGGGACTCTAAAGACTCGACACTACGCTAGCAGTAGGTTTAACCACAGACCGCAAGCGGCACTAGCTGTGCGTAACGGTCCCCAGGTAGTGCCGACAAGAAGACCGACGAGGCGAAACCCATCTGAACTCCTACTGAGCCTGAGTGTGACATTCTCCGTACAGTCCGGTCTGTTCGTCTGATACATCGCATGGCGGGCCTAGGGGGCGGTAAACGTCAGTCCCCCAATAGCGGTACAAGTCGTGCCGGAGCGAAGCCCAAAACACCCTGAGATAACGCTGGAAACCTACCAGTATATCTCGTTTGCCCTGGCCAGGGACTACTCGTGTAATGGCTCTCCTAGACACAGCGCGATGTCAACCCCCAATACCGGGAGAGACGAATCCTGTCTAACCGTCACTGCCTCCAAGTGCTTCGGGACTGCACCCAACCACTACCTGTTTGCACGACTTCTTTGAGCCGTGGTAGGGTAGTGATCAAAGTACAGTGGGAACACACTCGAGGCGAAGTGACAGTGTCAAGTCAGCGGACTAAGCTGTACTCATGTCACCTGGGAACTGATAACTGACGATAGGTATAATACCAACTAGTCAGTTCCCGACGAGTCCTGTCCAGTGTACCCGTAACCTAACGAGCACCCGCATACTATCTCAAGTACGACGTACTGACGGCTGTGGGACAGACCGTCTCCCACACTGGGATGAGAAGCGCATGCGCTGGTCTACTCCGGAGTATCGATGCCCTGTCTCGATAGTCCTGCGACCAGGGACCTGCATAAGGATGTGCTTATAGATTACCCAGCCCCACTAGTGTGACGGCCATCACATCGCTGGTAATCAAGCAAAGATCCTAAGGGCTCTACTAATGTGTATAGGCGATATACAAAAATAAACACATGTACACATTGAAGTAGAAACAAACCAAGTAGCATACTACTATTTTGAGCAAGATTGTATATACAAGGTGAATATCCCAAGCATCCATTAAGTAATATACAAACCAGTATGATACAGTAATGGCCTCTAGGGCATATACACTAACAGCAATCAGGCGGTAATCCTGGTAATTCAGCAGGAAACACCTCCGGAAATTCTCGTGCGACCGGAACCTGGTCCAATGGAATTTCAGCGACTCCTAAGTCCTGAACAAATGCCAAGAACCCAAGACAACCCTTCTTCAAGAGTCGTCCTGCACAAAGAGTAGAAATCATGTTGGCAGGAGTTATATTACAATCCCCCTGCACAACAAACATCGGTTCACTGGGAAAAACAAAATCTAACCGCTTTCCTACGACAATCTACATAGGCATGACAAGCAGCCAGCCAATCCATACCGAGAAGTATATAAAAATCTAGCATATCCAGAAGAATCAGATCAACTAGCGAATCTCTATCACCAATACGCATAGAACATGATCTGAATACATGTCGAGCTATAAAAGAATCTCCCACCGGAGTAATCACTACCAACGGTAAATCTAAAAATGGTGACTCTTTCCCCAAAGAAAGTGCAAAGCGTGAAGATACATAAGAATGTGTAGAACCTGGATCAAATAAAATATGTGCATCTAGTGAACATACTGCAAGAGTACCTGTCACGACTGCATTTGATGCCTGGGCAACCTGTGGAGTCAGCGCAAAAACCTGTGCCTGGCCCCTGCCCGCATCCTGTCATCCTCTACCTCTATCTCCTCGACCTCTCTGAGATCGTCCTGCAAAGTCTCGACCTCGTGGTGCAACCGTCTGGCGTCTAGGGCCAACTGGGGGAGGAAGTAAAGCCATCGACGTAGAAGGTGGAGGGGGTAAAGCAACCTGTGGAGTAACAATCCCACTATAACGTGTACACCCTCTAGCCGTATGCCCTGGAAGCCCGCAATTATAACTTGTAAGTGGGGTCCCCTAATCATCGGGGTATGAACTGAACATATGGCCCTGAGTCCAACCTTGTCCGAAACTGCGGCCTGGAGTATATCTTCCTCTACCTCCGCCAAACTGTCTATCCATTGGCCAGTTCGGCCTACTCCTCTTTAGCTTCGGAACAACCACTGCCTCTCTCAACCGCTCCTCTACACGTATTGCTGCATCTATGGCCTGCGCATACGTATCAAAATGCTGGGAGCCTATAGCTAAATACAACTGCGTGTCCAGACTCCTTAGGAACCTCTTTACCCGGAGTTCCTCCTTAGGTATTAAGTATGGATCATAGCGCGACAACTGGGTGAATCGTAAATCATAATCTGCCACTGACATACTTGCCAATTTCTGCAATGCTTCAAAACTGCTAGCTCTAGCGTCCCTCACACTCTGTGGAAGAAATCTGGCAAGAAAGACCTCGGAAAACTCAGCCCACAACATCGGAGGAAGACCCGTAACTCGCCCTCTCTCCATCGACTCACACCACTCCTGTGCAAGTCCCTCCAAACGAAAACTTGTCAGCTCCACTGACCTCGCATCAGAACATCGCAATGATCTACCAATGCTCACCATCCTAACAAGAAAGGATTGAGGATCCTCTTCTACATTGGCCCCTGTAAATACCGGAGGTCTCAACCTCATAAACTCTGCAAGCGATACCTCCATCACTCTCGTATCTACAAGTGCTACTGTCTGCATAGGATGTACCTCGGACTCTGCCACGGTCGGTGTTGGATCCTGTCTTAGTACTCGAGTGGCCTCAGCTAACTGGCCTACCACTCGCTGCAATCCTAACATGCCCTCCTCTATCCTAGTCAAGCGATCTGGAGGAGGAGGATCAACATGCTCAAGCACCGCCGGAACGTCCGGTGTCTTTGTTGCCGTTACAGGAGGATTCGCCCTAGCTGCATCTCTGGCTGTGGCTCGCCTAGCTCGCGTAGTCATAGCAACTGGAACAAGAAACAAGAGTTGATAAGGCTTATGAATAGGATCAATCAATAACGGAGAATCAAAGGAAGGACAATTCAAGACATACATCCTAAAGTTAATTAGGCTGAGTGTGGTAACGTAAATATGCCGCGGAACATACGTACGGTACTGCACGCATCCCAATTCACCTACTCCATCAAACCAAAGGTCACCCTAAATCACGGACTCACGTTAACTTATCTCAACTCACTACTCGATTCCGTAAGGTTAATCCTAGGCTCTGATACCAACTTTGTCACGACCCGAAGTTTGGATGTGACCGGCACTTAGAATGTATAATATCTAAAGATATGCATACCGTCCAAGTAAGCCGAAAACCAAGATCAAAATCCTTTTTTGGGCGGAATTATTTATATAAAATTTTAGTTTTTAAATAGAAATCACAGTTTGTATAAATGATACTAAACAAGTATAAGGTGTTAATTTTTGGTTGCATCCCTAGTTGGGATCAACAATATCAATAGTGGAGACAAGTATCAGCAGTTTAAGATATTAACAAGAATTTTAAATAAGTAAATGAAATAACAATTTATAGAACTAAATCATCTCCTCTGTCCAATAATATACATACAACCATCTTTCACTCTAACTCATATACAGGTCTGGTGGAGATTTTCTAGATACAAAATACAATACCAAAAGAGAAGGTTACTACATATGTAACCCACCTATCAAAAGATGTGAAAAAGCTGCAAAAAGGGGGCTGCACTGCTACTGACCGTTCACTCTACCCCTGCAAGGAACTGTGGCACAACGGGGGTGAGTTGCCAACTCAGTGAATATAACTAACATATAACGGTAAATAATGTAAATATGACGATCACAACTAACTGAGATGAGAGCAAGTAGGATGTACAATAATATATGAAAACTATGAATATGTACTACAACTCAAATAACCAAAACCGAAATCTCATAATTTATTATCAATAATTTCATATTTCCGTGTCCATCATCGACACAAAACTTCCATTTCTCCCAGGCATCATTTCTCGAACGATCCTGTAATCAATAAAATACACCATGTATCCAACTGTATCCCCACCGACTCAGTCTGGATAAAACTCTAAATCCGTAACCGTATACCCACCGACACGGTTCAGAATAAAACTATAAATCCATAACCGTATACCCACCGACTCGGTTCGTAATAAGACCAAATCATAAAACATCTCAGGGTGGACATATCACATGAATCATGAAAATCACTGGATTTATGTAATAGTATTCAAAAACTCAAAACCATAAATCCTCAATAATACAATTACTTCTTATATCAACCTAGAATACTCCAATAACGAATCATGATGTAAATGATGCAATTTACTACTGTTATTGGTGTTCAAGATCTGATATGAATCGTTTTTAACAAGAATTTTACTAAGTGTAAAAGTGACATGGTAATATCGACGAGGTGTGTATAACATGTAAGATGTACACGTGGCATAACTCGTCGATACTTGTGCAGTGTTCTAGCAACTAAGCAAATAATATTTGAATTATGAGTGCATATTATCAATTTAGCATACCAAGTAAAGCATTTATTTAAATAAAACTACGGGCGTAACATGCCATCTATACAAAATTCCCCGGTAGATGTTTAGTCTACTCACCAGAAAACGTCGTATCTACTCAGGAATTGCCAATCCTTTTCCTTTCCTCGCTACCTCCGAAAATCTCGTATTTGAATCTATCATCACAATTTAACTTATATAAGGAAACGGCTACTCTGACATGACGGAAATGAAAAACACCCATTCCCGCGTATTAGTTATATTGCAAAAGACTATATCGAGCTATTTAACACTTAACCTTACTGGATTTTTAACCTTATTCTGCATCGCGACAGAAAACAGATTGCGATACGCCTAACCATGTCGTGTTTTGGTTTCATAGATATCTTTTCCGATATAAGCTTCCAGATTTTATATACAGTTAAAATAACTTATTTAAATAACACCAAAATGATCACAATTATACAAAGAACCCTTCCCAACAAACCAAAATACCCTAGCTTCCTACAAAACCGGCGACGCCGAATTTTTCCCTTTGGTCGCCGGCCCAATTCCGAGCACTCTGGTTCGTACTCCTATGGTTTGCTCTATGTGTTACATACATCATCTAGGTCTTGTTTAGTTGGGTTAATTGTTATCTAAACAATAGCAGATTCAAACTGAACTTAGTTGTACCTAAAATACGATATTATGGAACTTGATCATTTCAAACTAAACTAATTACAGAATCTTAATTTCTACTGTGATTAAGGATTTACATACAATAATTTGTAGGAATAACACTCTCCAAGATGTTAAGCCCCTTGTCCTAGCTTAATGATGATGAAAACCTTAGATTTAGCTCCTTCCTTCTTCTTTCTCTTGTTCTTCTTTGTTTTCTTTAATTTTTGTTTTTCTTTTCAGAAATTTTCAGATTTCTAAATTAGGTGAATGATCTGAACATGAATTATATATATCAAAAAGAAGAGATAAGGTGAAGGAGGAGGTGTCATCAAGCAATGTATAGTGATTTCATGCAAGGAGGAGGTGTTGGTGTGTGTGTGTGTGTGTGCATGAGTGTAGGAGGTTGTTAGTTATATGTATGCCCTAGAGGCCATTACTATACATAGGATGTATATTGTAGTGGATGCTGGGACATATATAGGGAGGACTTTCTTGCTCGACATGATAGTATGCTATCTGGTTGCTCTTTATCTTAACGTGTACACTGATTGTCTCTCTGTTACATGTTGGTAAAGCCCTTAGGATATGTACTTGACTACCTGGACTATGATGCGGATCATACTAGTGGGGACATGGTAGTCCATAAGTACATCCTTCAAGGTCCCTAGTCGTGGGTGTATCGAGACAAGGCATCGATATACCAGAGTAGACTAGCGTATACCTTCTCGACCCATACAGATGGGCGATGGATGATCCCATATCCATTAGTGTTTGACATCGGAGATGATATACGGGTGCTCAGTAGAGTCTGGGTACACTGGACGGACTCACCGAGAACTCCCAGATGGTATTATACCTTACGTCAGATGGCAGTTCTCAGGTGACACTGGTACAGAGTAGTTTGTTGACCCGAGATCGTCATAGAGTCTTATGTGGTTCCCACTGTGCTTTGATTTCCACCTTACCAGGTCCAAGAGGGCGTGCAAAACGGTGGTTTTTGGGTACAGTCCCGAATCACATGGAGGCAATGAGCGATAGGAGGGGATTCGTCTCTCCCGGTATAGGGAGTTGATGTTGCGCTGTGTTCGATTGGCTATAACCGGAAATCCCTGGCCAGGGTTGCTGAGATTTACTGGTAAGTGTTACCTGTAGTTTATCGAACTGTTATAGACCTCATATCGACACGACTTATCGAGCTATTGGGGTCTGACGTTTACCACCCCTAGGCGAGATATGCGACATATCAGACGAACAGACCGGACTGTACGGTAAGTGTTACTGGTTGGATTCACAGGAGTGTGAGCGGGCTTGCTCGTCGATCTTCTGATCGCTCAATACCCGGGTGGCCATTACGTTTAGCAGACCGCTTGCGGCTTGTGGATGTTTGATATGATCATCATCCGCTGCCGGCGTATTGACGAGTCTTTAGAGTCCTACACAGAGGTTTCCTGGCTCAAGCGAAACGAAATAGGAGCGCATATGAGATATGTGCGGGACCGAGAATAATGCGTGTATGTGATACCGTATTCCATTCTCGCGATGAATGTATCGATTGGTTATATGCGATATAGCCTAGTTATCGAATCAAGGATTGATTCGATAAGCCGATACATAGGATACTCGTCGGTTATATGCGATATGACCGGATCGTTAAATCAAGTGTTGATTTAATGATTTAATGCATAATTGTATATTTGATATATTACTTTGCATTAATTAGTATTTGTTCACTTTAAATGGATTTTCTCACTTGAAGTTCACAAGTTGTATATGTGATATACTTTTGTGCACTTGATTGTATCATGTTTGATGATACATGCTTACTTGAGTTTGTGTAAAGATTAAACCATGGTTATTTAAATGGTTAGGGTTTTGTTTTTCATATCTATTTATTCATTTATTTATTTATTTCTTTTTTGACAAAAGAAAAGAAAAATGGTGGCTTTCTTTGGATGCATGTTGAAGCTTCATGAAGCTTTGACTAAGTCACCATTTTTGTCTTCATGCTTAACCCTAACCATTGACCTAACCCTAGTTTATTCTCTACACTTGACCATGGTTGGATTATGATAAGTATTGTTTTTATTTTCTATTTGAAAATAACTTATCATAACATTTTTCTTCATCTTCTTCTTCTTCTTCACAAGAAGAAAAGCTTGCTTGATCAATGGCAAAGTGAGAAAAAGAGTGAGAAATCCGATTCTAAAGTGAACCTACTTCTTATTTCTTCATCCTCTACCTCTTGCCAAGTAGTATAGGGTGTTTTCTTCAAAAGTTTCTTGACTTGGTGAAGTTGGAGCTTGATCTAGTGATGCCTCGACGTAGATCATCTTCGGCATCGTTGTCGATGACCTAGCCCGCCCATTTCTCCGATGAAGCCAATGCTAGAGCCCGGGATTAGATTTGGACAGCAAGGGGACTTCATCATGGAGCTATGGAGGTGGAGGACCGGATCTACAAAGGTTGTATTTCCGTTCTTGTAGTTAAGTTGTTAACTAGTTTCATTTTGTCGCCTAAAATTCTAGTTAACGATCCGTATTAGGTTTCTCGGCACTTGTAAAATTTGAAATTGGCATGGTTGATGCCTTGTGAGACCTCTTTAGTGTGCCTAGGAACCCTACAGTGGTATCAGAGCCTAGCTAGAGCCATAGGCGATGCACAGACGGAGTTAGAAGTCCGATCGAACCGAGACCCTAAAATCAAAATTGCTCTCTGTACATTTTTCAAAAACTGGGTTTTTTCCAGATTAAAAATATGCAGAAAAATAAGCAGGAATATCTAAGAATTACTGTGAATTTTAACAACCTAATTCCACCAAAGCGCGGCGGAACCACGGCATTAGCATGGCTAATGCGGCGGTTCCGCGGCCAATTAATCCCTTCTTCAGTTGATTTCTGCACAGTAATTCCTATTTTTCAGTGCTGGTTTTCTTGGGAATTTTTAATCTAAACTCAAGAGTTGAGTTTTCTGGGTTGTATTGGGAGATCGTCGATTCGATCGGATTATCAAACTGTGTCTATATGTTTTCCGGATATTTTTGAATATGTTAAAAAGTTCGACCGGATATAAATACCCACTTTTTCCCCTGCCGGGAAATTTCCAATTGTTGGATTTTTCTGTAGTTTAATCACGTTCTAAGTAGTGCAAGTAACGCGATGGTCCCTCTAGAAGACAACAAACCTTAACTCGATTATGTGACCGTCTTGAACTGCCCTTTGAACCTTAGGGTTTGGGGCAATACGGCGTGCCATATGTGAGGCGTTGGCTTGACCCTTCTACGGCTGGACCGTTGGTACTGAGGCACGAAGTGAATGTTTTTAAACTTATTTCAAGTGTTGATCTGTTTCGGGAAAACTTGGGTGTTCGATTGTTCGATCGGAAAGTTTAACATTTTCTATTTATCCGGAATGGGATACAATAATTGGAATTCACAATAAGTTATGAGATAACTGAATGAATGTTATAAACATAGCGGTTTAGTCTCACATGATCGGTTGCCACGGAATTTTGATGTGATCAAAAGTCCGTCGCAATCACGTAGCGTACGCGGATACTTGCCGGGTAAACTTAATAGACAGCCTCACTCCATAGCCCCGACCAAGTGACTGTAGGAGAACCCCGTCGCCGAAAGCATCCGTTCGGGTGCTCGCGGCAGCGGTGTTCCGCCTTGGTGTACTTTGTCGACGGCTCGGGGGTGCGGCCGCCTACTAAAGTTTGCGACGAGCATTCGATCAGGATGTCGGGAATCTTGTTGAATTGCCCGACTTGATATTGAAAAGAGTTTTCAATAATGAGACTAAAATACGGGGTTTATAATTGTTAGGCATGCGATATCTAAGTAATTCATTTGATTAGGCATGCGATGTCTATGGAGGTTGTGGATTCCAACTGTTGTAGTTTTACACTTTCTTTTCTGTGACCGTAAGTGAAATATGTGATATCGCCGGTTTCGTTGCTATATGCCAACGACAATTGGGATACGCATGTTTACTTACGTTGATGACATGTGATGTTATGTATTGCTGGATATGTTATATTGGATTGTCTTGTTTGAATAGCCGGGGTTTTTTATGTGAGATGAGTGTTTTTCATTTTCATTCCTGTAAAAACTTGTATGTAATATTCTTTTATTTGGGGCACTTCCACGTTGCGGAAGATGTCACCGTTTGTATATCATTTACTTTTCCACCCTAGGATGGACCCAAGGAGGGGAGCACAAGTAACCGGGTTCTGGAGTCCAGTGGGAGACCAACTCGAGGAGTCGAGTCCGGGTCTCCTAACTCTAGAATTGGTAGGGTTGCTTGCCGCTCTCGTAGGGGTCTAGGGGTGTGGGTTTGGCTATTCATCGTGACCGTGGAATCCGTGTTTTATACTGGCTCGTATTGAAAACACGGACGTCCTAGTATATCCAATATTTCATATGATTCTTCTGCTGCGATATCTGTGATGTGATCATGTGATATGTTTTATGATGGATACTTTATATAGTATATTTGATATATTATATAGGCGTTACTTATGTTTTACACCCGCGCTAGCCCTGCCCCGCTCTGCCGTTAGTTACCTAACCTAACGGTGCACGAGGGGACATCGAGGCGAATGCGGATGGCATAAGTGTACGTCGTATTTATCTGTGATGTTTAGGTACTTAAATGATGGGACTTCATTAATGTGATTAATGAAAGTAAAAGAAACCTAAGATGTTGTAGAATCGAATTTCAAAATTAAAACAGGTAGCTACAGTTCTTGCTTTGCACAGAGGTATATGTGATATATCCTGCACCTTATTCGATGAGGAAAGGACCGAGATC
Source organism: Agapanthus africanus (assembly GCA_030015575.1). NCBI lineage: Eukaryota > Viridiplantae > Streptophyta > Magnoliopsida > Asparagales > Amaryllidaceae > Agapanthus > Agapanthus africanus. Next base: position 498,935,388 of record CM057344.1, on the reverse strand, counting down.
CCTTCACCGGGAGTGACTCCTTTAGCAATAACTGGCAGATGCTACACACTCGGTTTGTCTTTTGATTGCTTTTAAGAGTTTTTGCTTTGCACAGTGATATATATGATATATCCCGCACCTCATTCGACGAGGAAAGGACCGACGATCCCTTCACCGGATGTGACTCCTTTAGCAAAACTAGAAAAGCCTCAAAAACACTCCATTTTAAAATCATTTGATTCTACAACGATTTCAAGTTCATTACGCAATAGGTTTTCAGAAAAACCTGTCGTAGCCCTCCGTCATTTCAGATAAGTACTAGTTAGTATTCGTGCTGCGGTAGTTTGGCATTCGTCAAGCCGTAGTGTACGGTAGCTAACTAGTATTTATCTGCTTATGCATATGATGCAGATTGGATTAGGGTATTCGTACGGCGTTGTTTGGCATTCGTCAAGGGTCGTGCGGGTGGGTTTAATTCAATTAAGAAATGTACGGGTTGAACTTGACTAGTGGACTATGGGTTGTTTGGCATTCGTCAAGGTCATAGAACACTAGGGGAAAAATATTATCGGGAATTTCAAGTGTTGAAATTTGCAATGAGATTGCATACCTTCTATGAGATAGTTGGATCCCGATACCCGCTGCGAGTAATTGTTACTCCTGGGAGAGTTTTACACATTACAATTAGCCGATCAAGTAGGTGTCTAGAAAGGTGTTAACGAGGTTACGCCTCTGGGAAAACGAGGTTTACATTAATTAGGTTCGTGCGAAAGCACGGGGGACCTCCCTCAAAGTACCGACACTGGCCTGGCTGAAAGATTGGCGAACTTGTAGTGTGTAATTAATCCCGGCTAGTCTTTCCTTTTAGGGTTTGAAGGAAGATTTGATAAAAAGCAGTGGGAGCCATCCTGATTAGATAAAATAATAACCAATCTATTCTTGCAAGAGCACACGCTGAGTGTTTTCTTCTCTCTCTCTCCAGGTAGCGACCATATCACGCCTTAATCAAGATAATAATACGGATTATTGACCAAACCCGCTTGTTATACTGAGCTGGGGAACGTTGGTCCCGCTCCAACTTATAATTGTTATAAGACAGAGCAGGAAATAGGGGATTACCAGAATTCCCGTGCCACCCAAACGAAGAGAGTGCATGCTGATGCATCATCTTCGGGTGTGTTCATTACAAAGAACTGTTTCTCAGTGTCCTTTACGTCCTGGGTATATGATACCGGATCAGGATCCCACATATGTAAAATGTTATATGGGCTACAGATAGGTAAAGAACTGAGAACGGGTGATAAGTTTCATGAGGCAGAAAACGGGGCAAGAGTTGCAGCCAAGTCTGTTGGTCACTGTCACCCTGTATTACCAATACATTGATTCTGAACAAATGTTATTAGATACCGAACCTGATATGCAAAATCATATCTGTCTCTTTATTAGTAAAGAAACGATAAAATTTTGTATTGTTGGACAATGTTTTGAACATTTCCTATATCAAAAGTTGATTGGTTCAGGCACGTTATCTAAAAGCATTGAAGTTCTAAATCAAACTACAGTTCTTTAGTATACTGAACACACAAAAGAGGAAGAGTTCAGAAATGAATGAATTCTTCTTGAGGCATTGTAGACTAGGTCATATCAATGCGACCCGACTAGCTGAAGTTACATGAAGATGCATATTTAAATCAGTTTGAATCTACATCTTGTGAAACTTGCCAGTCATGTCACAAAGATATAATGACACCAGCTCTGTTTATTGGAAACAGAGAAAGAGTTAGTGAACTCTTGGTATGATACATGTTGATGTATGTAGGTCCCCTGTCTATACATGCCAAGACCGGTTCTTTGTACTTCATTACATTCTCTGATGATCTTTCGAGATTCAGACCTATGTTCCTATTGAAACACAAGTCCGAACCTTTTGAGATATTCACGGAATATAAGTTAGAAGTAGAGAACCAAATTGAGGGTATAAGTATTATGTCCTTTGATTCGATCAGGGAGGAGAATACTTGAGCACGAAATTCTTGGACTTTTCTAAAAGAGAATGAGATTCTCTCTCAGCATTAATCCTCCGTATACACCATAGCACGATGGTATATCGGGGCGGAGCAATTGCACCCTATGTGATATGGTGTGCTCTATGATGAGTACTACTGAGTTACCTATTTCCTTTTTGGGAGTTATGCACTTGAGAAGCTGCATACCTATTGAATAGGGTTCAAATTAAATCAATTGCCTACCGCTTCATATGTGATATGGAAAGGGAAGAGCCCATATCTTAAGTTGGTTAAGATTTGGGGTTGTCCGAGCTGTGTCTAAAAGCATAATCCGGACAACCTCGAGGCAAGGTCTGTTATGTAAAACTGGAAATGTTCCAGCTATACAAACTGCAGCTGATGATTTGAAAGAACCGAAGGTTCAATAGTAACCAACGAACATCAGCCTCTCCGCCGATCTAGTAGGGTTTCTCATCCACCTGAGAGATATTTCGGTTTCTCTATGACAGTGGGAGCGAGGATTACATCATGAGATGATGACCCAACTAGTTTCGAGCTGGCCATCAGGAGTGGGACTCTGTAAGAATGGCTGGATGCTTAGTGATCTGAGATGGAATCCATGTACACCAACAAAGTATGGACTTTGGTTGCTATATCTGAAGGGTTAAATCCCCATCAGGAGCAAGTATATCTTGAGAAGATTACTTGGTGTAGATGGAAAAGTTGAGACTTTCAAAGCTAAACTTGTTAAAGCTTTTCGTCATCGACCAGGCATGGATAATGATGAAACCTTTTCAAGTGGCGATGCTTAAGTCCATCCAGATCCTATTTGCCACGGCTACATACCATGACTACGATATTTGGCGGTTGGGTGCCATGACTGCTTTTCTAAAATGATGTTTTAGAAGAGAGAGTCTATAAGTACACAGCCAGAGTGCCTCGTAGATAGTAGGAGCAGCGGAAACGTGTGCAAGATGTTTTATGTGATAAAGCAGGCATCGCGGAGTCGGAACATCTGTTTTGATGGATTAGTCAAAGAGTTTGACATCATCAAAATGGTAGATGAACCTTGTATATACAAAAAGGTAGTAGGGAGTATGGTGATGATCCTCGTAGAGTACGTGGATGACATACTCTTGATAAGAAAGGAGTTTCCTATGATACGCTCGGTCAATCTCCGCTTATCACAATGATTCTCCATATAGGATCAAAGTGATGCCTCTTAAATCCTGGGTTTTGGATCTATGAGATAGATCTAATTGGATGTTAGGATTCTCACTAGTTGTAGTGAGATGGTATCAACCGATCCTGAGGAGAATCACTGGAAGGGTTCCCGGGTGATAAAGACGACTGAATGTCAGTCACAGGCATTGTCTTTACCCTCGGTGGAGGGACGGTATGTTGGAAGAGTTCCAAGCTAGATACCGTGGCATACTAGACGATAAAGGCTGGATACATCGCTACTTCAGATGCTACCAAAGAGGCTGTTTGGGTGTATATTAGTTCATGAGATGAACTTCGTTCCTCCCATTGTGTGACAATGGAGTTGTGGCTTATGCCAAGGAACGCCGGTCCCATCAGTGATCCAGACATATTCTAAGGCAGTGTCACCTGATCATGGAGATGGTTGATCTCCAGGGTGATCGAGGTTAGGAGACTAGACTCAGAGGACAACACGGCGGATCCACTCACAAAGGCCTTTTCCCAGAGAGAGACTTTTATGGGATGGTTGAGTATGAGATACTACAACCACTGCTATCAGATGGCCCTAGTGCAAGTGGGAGATTGTTAGTTATATGTATGCCCTAGAGGCCATTACTATACATAGGATGTATATTGTAGTGGATGCTGGGACATATATAGGGAGGACTTTCTTGCTCGACATGATAGTATGCTATCTGGTTGCTCTTTATCTTAATGTGTACACTGATTGTCTCTCTGTTACATGTTGGTAAAGCCCTTAGGATATGTACTTGACTACCTGGACTATGATGCGAATCATACTAGTGGGGACATGGTAGTCCATAAGTACATCCTTCAAGGTCCCTAGTCGTGGGTGTATCGAGACAGGGCATCGATATACCAGAGTAGACCAGCGCATACCTTCTCGACCCATACAGATGGGCGATGGATGATCCCATATCCATTGGTGTTTGACATCGGAGATGATATACGGGTGCTCAGTAGAGACTGGGTACACTGGACGGACTCGCCGAGAACTCCCAGATGGTATTATACCTTACGTCAGATGGCAGTTCTCAGGTGACACTGGTACAGAGTAGTCTGTTGACCAGAGATCGTCATAGAGTATTGTGTGGTTCCCACTGTGCTTTGATTTCCACCTTACCAGGTCCAAGAGGGCGTGCAAAACGGTGGTTTTTGGGTACAGTCCCGAATCACATGGAGGCAATGAGCGATAGGAGGGGATTCGTCTCTCCCGGTATAGGGAGTTGATGTTGCGCTGTGTTCGATTGGCTATAACCGGAAATCCCTGGCCAGGGTTGCTGAGATTTACTGGTAAGTGTTACCTGTAGTTTCTCGAACTGTTATAGACCTCATATCGACACGACTTATCGAGCTATTGGGGTCTGACGTTTACCACCCCTAGGCGAGATATGCGACATATCAGACGAACAGACCGGACTGTACGATAAGTGTTACTGGTTGGATTCACAGGAGTATGAGCGGGCTTGCTCGTCGATCTTCTGATCGCTCAATACCCGGGTGGCCGTTACGTTTAGCAGACCGCTTGCGGTTTGTGGATGTTTGATATGATCATCATCCGCTTGCCGGCGTATTGACGAGTCTTTAGAGTCCTACACAGAGGTTTCCTGGCTCAAGCGAAACGAAATAGGAGCGCATATGAGATATGTGCGGGACCGAGAATAATGCGTGTATGTGATACCGTATTCCATTCTCGCGATGAATGTATCGATTGGTTATATGCGATATAGCCTAGTTATCGAATCAAGGATTGATTCGATAAGCCGATACATAGGATACTAGTCGGTTATCTGCGATATGACCGGATCGTTAAATCAAGTGTTGATTTAATGATTTAATGCATAATTGTATATTTGATATATTACTTTGCATTAATTAGTATTTGTTCACTTTAAATGGATTTTCTCACTTGAAGTTCACAAGTTGTATATGTGATATACTTTGGTGCACTTGATTGTATCATGTTTGATGATACATGCTTACTTGAGTTTGTGTAAAGATTAAACCATGGTTATTTAAATGGTTAGGGTTTTGTTTTTCATATCTATTTATTCATTTATTTATTTATTTCTTTTTTGACAAAAGAAAAGAAAAATGGTGGCTTTCTTTGGATGCATGTTGAAGCTTCATGAAGCTTTGACTAAGTCACCATTTTTGTCTTCATGCTTAACCCTAACCATTGACCTAACCCTAGTTTATTCTCTACACTTGACCATGGTTGGATTATGATAAGTATTGTTTTTATTTTCTATTTGAAAATAACTTATCATAACATTTTTCTTCATCTTCTTCTTCTTCTTCACAAGAAGAAAAGCTTGCTTGATCAATGGCAAAGTGAGAAAAAGAGTGAGAAATCCGATTCTAAAGTGAACCCACTTCCTATTTCTTCATCCTCTACCTCTTTCCAAGTAGTATAAGGTGTTTTCTTCACAAGTTTCTTGACTTGGTGAAGTTGGAGCTTGATCTAGTGATGCCTCGACGTAGATCATTTTCGGCATCGTTGTCGATGACCTAGCCTGCCCATTTCTCTGATGAAGCCAGCGCTAGAGCCCGGGATTAGATTTGGACAGCAAGGGGACTTCATCATGGAGCTATGGAGGTGGAGGACCGGATCTACAAAGGTTGTATTTCCGTTCTTGTAGTTAAGTTGTTAACTAGTTTCATTTTGTCGCCTAAAATTCTAGTTAACGATCCGTATTAGGGTTTCTTGGCACTTGTAAAATTTGAAATTGGCATGGTTGATACCTTGTGAGACCTCTTTAGTGTGCCTAGGAACCCTACAGAGGTGTCAACACACTAACCTTTCCCAAAAAGATTTAATTTAAATTTAACTTCTGACCTAAAACATATTCTACCCATTTTCCACTTACACACTCACAAAACCAAACTTGCATAATTTTCCTAAACTTGTATAAAAACCCCTCACAACTTATGTTTTTATATAACACTCTTTTTATTAAAATGAAGCTAAAATTATCATTAAAACCCTTATAACTTATTTATGTTACATATAAAAATTTTAATTTAATTTATTTTACATACAACTTATGAAATTGTCTAATTTGGTTTAAAAAACTTTTTAATTTAACATTTTTTTATTTAAGTAATTAATTTTATTTATTTCTAAAATTTTAGAATGCTACAATTCTGTGCAGGCGTTGAGAAATAGCAGAGTTTTGAAGACAGGTGATCATACTCTCCAAGTTGGAAATGGTTCCAATGTAAATGCAGTTTCAGTGGGAGAGTATCACCTAGGGTTGCCATCGGGTTGTATATTGGTTTTGAACCCATGTTATTTTGTGCCAAGTATACTTTGTAATATTATATCTGTTTCTTTGTTAGACAATGAAGGATATCATTTTGCTGTGCAACACAATGTTATGAACATTAGACTTAATCAAGAGTTGATTGGTTGTGGTACACTTAATAACGGGATATACGTCCTTAATCAACACACAGTATTCAACATTCAACACCCAAGTAAAAGAAAATTTTCAGATATAAGTGAAGCTTTTCTTTGGCATTGTAGACTTGGTCATATTAATGAAACAAGACTAAACAAGCTTCATAAAGATGGATATTTAAATTCTTTTGAGTATAAATCTTATGCAACTTGCCAGTCTTGTAACAAAGATAAAATGACCAAAACTCCGTTTACTGGACACGGAGAAAGAGCTACTAAGCTCCTAGGCCTCATACATAATGTTGTATGTGGGCCAATGTCTACACATGCAAGAGGCGGTTTTTCTTACTTCATAACTTTTACTGACGATTTCTCAAGATTCGGTCATGTGTTTTTGATAAAGCATAAGTTTGAAGCTTTTGAGAAATTCAAGGAGTACAAACTTGAAGTAGAAAACCAAACAGGAATAAGAATCAAGATACTTCGATCAGATCGAGGTGGAGAGTACTTAAGTATTGAGTTCTTAGACTTCCTAAAAGTGAATGGGATTCTCTCTCAGCTCACTCTCCCATACACACCACAGCACAACGGTGTGTCAGAGCGGCGGAATCGTACCCTAATAGATATGGTACGATCCATGATGAGTGATTCTGAGTTACCCCTCTCGTTTTTGGGGCATGCATTGGAAACTGCAGCTTTTCTGTTAAACAAAGTTCCAACCAAGACCGTGTCTACCACTTCATATGAGATATGGCATGGTAAGAGACCATCTCTTAAACGAGTTAAGATTTGGGGTTGTCCGGCTTTTGTCAAAAAGCAGAATCCAGACAAACTAGAGACACGATCGGTCAAATGTAAATTTGTGGAATATCCAAAACATTCGTTTGGGTATTTTTCTACCACAAGGAGGAACAAAAGGTGTTTGTTTCTCAGTATGTCACATTTTTAGAAAATGAGATTTTTCCAAATGATACTAATGGTAATGTGGTAGATCTAGAAGAGGTTCTAGAAACGCAAGTTACAAATGACGACTTGGCTGAACCTGCTGTTGTAACAGAATCTAATAAACCTCAGCTACTCCGTAGATCTAGTAGGACTTCTCGCCCACCGGGGAGATACTACGGTTTTCTCACTGATGCTGATAGAGAAGATTGCATCATGGATGATGATGATCCTGCCAGTTTTCATCAAGATATCATGAGTGGTGACTCTGTGAAATGGCTGGATGCCATGAGATCCGAAATGGAGTCCATGTACACCAATAAAGTATGGACTTTGGAGAATGTACCCTCCGGGATAAAACCTGTAGGCTGCAAATGGATCTTTAAAAGAAAAAACGGTGTAGATGGACAGGTAGAGACCTATAAGGCAAGGTTGGTAGCGAAAGGTTTTCGTCGAAGACCAGGTTTGGACTATGACGAGACTTTCTCTCCGGTAGCCATGCTTAAAACCATTCGGATCCTACTTGCTATTACTGCTCACTACGACTATGAAATCTGGCAGATGGACGTTAAAACTGCATTTTTAAATGGTGATTTAGATGAATGCGTTTATATGGATCAGCCAGAGGGCTTCATTGACAGTGGGAGCAGCGGAAAAGCATGTAAGTTGCTTAAATCCATTTATGGATTAAAGCAGGCATCACGGAGTTGGAACATCTGTTTTGATGATGATATCAAAGAGTTTGATTTCCTCAAAAATACAGATGAACCTTGTGTTTATAAGAAGACTGTAGGGAGATCTGTCGCATTCCTCGTAGTGTACGTAGATGGCATACTTCTGATTGGAAATGATATTCCTATGCTACAGTCGGTCAAGTCATTCTTATCACAAAGGTTCTCCATGAAGGACCTGGGTGATGCCACGTACATATTGGGCATATGGATCTATAGGGATAGATCCAAACGGTTATTAGGATTGTCCCAAACCAAGTACATCAACACCATCCTAAAGAGGTTTAGTATGGAAGACTCCAAGCGGGGTGTCTTACCCGCTTGTCACGGGGTCGCACTCTCCAAGGACGATTTCCCAAAGTCTGATAAAAAGAGAGCTCGCATGAGCATTATTCCCTATGCTTCGGCAGTAGGATCGATAATGTATGCGATGTTGTGTACACGTCCTGATGTAGCTTATGCACATAGTGTAGTAAGAAGGTATCAGTCAAACCCAGGGGAGAATCACTGGATTGTTGTGAAGAACATTCTTAAGTACTTGCGAAGGATTAAAGAATTGTTCTTGGTATATGGTAACGGGGATCTCCAAATGGAGCCCTTTACTGATTCAAGCTTCCAGAGTGACAAGGATGACAGCAAGTCTGTCTCAGGGTTTTCATTTACCCTTAATGGAGGGACGGTAAGTTGGAAGAGCTCCAAACAGGATACCGTTGCAGACTCAACGATGGAAGCTGAGTACATTGCTGCAAATGATGCTGCTAAAGAAGTCGTCTGGATGAGGAAGTTCATCTCGGTGCTAGGAGTAGTTCCAACCATTATTGATCCAATACCTTTGTATTATGACAATAATAGGGCTATGGCGTTGGCCAAAGAGCCCAGGTCCCATCAGAAGTCCAGACACATCCTGAAGCGATATCATATGATCCAGGAGATAGTTGATCGCCATGAGATCGAGATTAAGAGAGTAGATACAAAGGACAACACTGCGGATCCATTCACCAAGGCCTTTCCTCAGCCGCAGCATGAGCGACTTTTTGAGATGTTGGATATGAGATACGCCAATAATTGGCCTTAGTGCAAGTGGGAGATTGTTGGATATATGTATGCCCTAGTGGCCATTATATGATAGTGTATATACTGATGTGTGTGTATATATATATATATATATATATATATATATACATTCAGAGGACAGTCTTGCTCGACAGATAGTATGCTATATGGTTTCTCTTTATCATATGTTCACTTGATTGTGTTTTTACTCATTTGGTATATGTTGATAAAGCTCTGAGGATATTGTCTTGACTACTGGGATTATGATGTGGATCATACTTGTGGAACACCTGTAGTTTATAAGCATATCCTTGAAATGTTCCTAGTCGTAGGTATATCGAGACAGGGCATCGATATTCCAGTGTAAATTAGCGTATACCATTCTTGTTCCATATGATGGGCGATGAATGATCCCATATCCATCTGGTGTGCTGACACCAAAGATTGTATACGGGTGCTCGGTGCGACCAGGTACGATGAACGGACTCACCGAGAACACTTATGTGGTATTATATCATACGTCGGATAGCAGTTCTCAGGTGACACTGGTACAGGTTAGTATCTAGACCCGAGATCGCCGTAGAGTCTTGTGTGTCCTCCCACTGTATCTTGATCTCCACCCTACTACGGCTCTACAAAGTCTTACAAACAGGTGGATTATGGGTACAGTCTCGAGGTATATTGTAACGCCTTAGATTACAGTTAGTGTTCGTTTAGACGATAATGTGGGTTTACAGTAAAAGTTTACCAATTCGGGTTCCTCACATTTTATAACATTTAATTAGCAATTTATTAGTATTTGTTATGGGCATGCACGCACGTGTGCACTTAAATGTGAGGATTTGTTTCTGCTAATTTTATTCTTAGCAACCTTGACACTTAACATAATCTTTGCTTAACCCTAATCCTTAACCATTCCTTGATCTTTTGTGAGAAGAAGAGAAGATATTTGTTTGGATGAGATGAGGTGGCCAGGTGTGTGTGAAAGCATTAATGATGTTTTAAATGCAAGGTGCACTCACCCTTAACCTCACCTCCCTCTTTCTTTATCAATCACTCTCTCTCTCTCTATCTCTATCTCTTTGTCATTTCCTCATCTCTTGATTTCACACAAACTGAACACATCATTTCCCTCCCCAAATTCAACTCATTTATTCACAAACTTCATCAAAATGATACCTTTTCTTGGATTTTGCCTTATGGATGCCTTGGATCATGCAAAGCTAGGATCTTTGTGTTCTTTTGGCTAGGTAATGATCCCTATCTGTTCTTTTTGTAGTTTTTGTGATATGTAGCTATTTAGTTTCAGTTTAGATTGTTTAAAGTTTAGTTTTGTGCATAATATCGTATTTTTAGTGCCTATTTGTGACATATGGGATCTGTTGTGACCCGGAGAGCGTACTAGAAAACCAAACAAAGTAGTTGTGTTGTACCTGAGACCATAGGATCTCACCTGGAGAACGGACCCTTGGAGCTCGGACCCGGCCGGCGACGTATGAAGAAGATTCCGGAGAAATCGGCCGTTGGTAGGAGTTAGGGTGTGGGTTTTTCAAGGTAGGTGTCTGCGGTGGTTTTGGTGTATTTGGTCTTGTTTGATTGTTGAGTTTTAGCTGTATGCAAAATCTGCAATCACCTAGGAAGTTTCTAGTGTTTTGTGTCAGCGCGATACATTATATGACACGGATCGTGCACTTTGTGTGGTTTTGCTCTTGGGTTAGTTTCGTTGTGTCGCTACGCACGTTAGCCACAATACGAACGCTTGAGATTAAGTTTTTTGTTGTTGCGTCGGTTAAATGTATTTGTATGTGTTTTGGGTATATTATTAATATATACTTGTTTTATTGTTTTAATGTTGAAGGTTCGCAGGCGGGGACTTCGGACACTACTACAAGGGGAAAACAGGTGGTAGACATCACCTAGCTTGGAGCGTTGGTGAGTAGATTTAATATCTACAAGGGAATCACCCGCATGGCGTTATGCGTCTGGGCTAGAGATGTTAATTCTGTCGCATACTGTATGTCATATTTAGAATTGCGCATTTACCCTACTGCTTAGTTAGTGTTGTGCTTAGACTAGTATCCTTAGGACACTGCACCATTATTGACGATTCATGTTGCACGAGCACTGATTGTATGTCACACACACCGTCAATAATTGTCATGTCACGCACAACCCACTTATAGATATGATATTGCTTGGTTAGGGATATTGGGACTTTGATTCATATTTCTTATCGCATATGACATATAGCATACCTGTATATCTATAGGGTATTGTACTATTAGTGATAGGTACATACACACTTTATGACATAGCTACAGGTATACCTTGCACACATATTTCACTTATACCCAGCGGGTATACTATATCATTACTTATAGTTAGATACATATATCTTGCTATACCTCATTTTTTGCACATATATCTGGTTATACCTACATGTTCACCTTTACTTGATGTTATTTAGAATTGGGGAAAAATAGGAATTGCAAGATATTTTATATTAACATCTTGTAGTTAATTAGCGGCTTCTCCTTTATATGCTTTCATTTCAGTTGATGTTCCATATAATATATTCATGGATTTTCGCATTGTGGTATGGATTTTTCATCATGTTTTCTGGATTTGGGGACCGCGGGAGTTCATGAAATTATGAATTATTTGAAAAACCTGGTTTCCCTTGATATGATATTACAGCATCCACCATGAAATTTATCGGTTCTGATTATATATCCGATTCGAGGAGCGTGAAGCACCGTCTGTGGGTACATGGTGGGGCCCGGAGGTACCATGAGGCAAGAATGAGGTCGTGGTGCTAGACGATGAGTTACAGGGGAAACCATACCTACCGGTGACATTACCAATGACTCGGCGGTTATCATAGAGATACCGACGGGAGTCATGTGCGTATGGATGCGTCGAGAGGCGAAGGTCAGAGCTAGGCACTCGAGCTTTCGGGATAGCGTATGATACGTACCTATCAGGGTGCCAGTCTTGGTGACAGCACCTGATAGATCAGCATTTCTGTGTCGATGGTTGACACATTGTTTTCATGATATTTTACTTCTTTGTATATATAACAGTGGAATGGGACACTGTTATATATGCCTTTACACCAATATTAGTGGAATGGGACGCTAATATATGTGTATTGATATCAATTTATATATATCATCATATTTATTCATGCAAATATATTTAAGATGTTAGAATTTTACTTGATATTAGATTTGGGATATAGGTGATTAATTTGATATTGGATACAGGATATATATGAGATTGCTGATTTTGTACATTCAGGATATATGAGATTTATTCGATATTATACATTAATGATTTGTGAGACTTATATGATATGAGAGCCAATTTGGGGGCTGATTTGAGGAATTGTGATTTAGATTGTCTTGATGGATTGGGATCCAACCACGATGTCAGGATTCCGTGGAAATGACATATTTTATTCCATACTCCATATTTATTGTTTATGCACTGCTTCATGTATTAGTAGTACCTGTTAGAGTACCTTTCATGACTGTTGCATTTACATACCTTTATTATATGCATTGCTTCATGTGTAATTGTACCGGTTAGTGTACCTTTCATGATTGTTGCATATATACAGTTTCATATCATTAGGGCATGATTATTGCATACTGATTGTCATATTATTATTGCTTCATGTATTAGTTGTACCTGCTAGTTTACCTTTCATGATTATTGCATTCATATGACCTTTTATTGCTATTAATTGCATATGTTAGATTCGTGTTGTACGTGCATACTTGCGATTACCTGCATATGTTATTTACTATTCATGAGTTGGCAACTCATCCCCGTTGTGCCACAGTTGTTTTGCAGGGTGTTACCCAGAGTAGTCGAGGCAGGCTATTCATCTATCTATCATCTTTCGCTATGGATACCGCATCGGCTCACAGTGTGTTGTTTTGCTTAGGTGGGTTTTGTGGTTATTCGTGTTGTATTGTATATTCGTTGTATCCTTGTACTCTCCATCTACTACTTTCATGTTTGACTTAGAGACTTGTGTGAGGACGGTATTGTATATTATTTTGTGTCTTGTTGTCTTTTATACAGTTTCCTTTTTATCGTCTTTTATTTCTTCGCTACGGCGTCGTATATTTGTTGTGGTGGTTGTTTTCCGCCTTTGGGCGTGTATTTGCTCCCGTTTGGGGATGCTTTACTTTATACTTATGTTGTACCAATTTTTAGGACTAGTTTTTACAAAGGAGGTGCTGCCAAAATTTTAAAGAAAGAAAGTTGGACTTTTAAAGAATTTGGGTTGTGATTTCAAATGTTTCAAAACACCTATTTTCTTTTCTTGTCTTTTTAATGGTTTAGATTTCTGGGTTTTGGCTTTCTTTTACTGCGTTACGTCTTTAGGCGTTGCGTACTATTAGAGCCGTCACGTGCCAATTTCGGGTCGTGACAATGTTGGTATCAGAGCGCTAGGTTTTACCTTTTGGAGTGTTGGAAGACCTTGGTATGATGGAGTAGGTAGTTTAAGCAGAGTAACGTAGTGTGTGTATGTCTGCAGCATACTCACGATGCGGTACTCCGCCTAAAGTGACCTAAGTACATTACTTAAAATTCCTTCTTTGATGATTCTGTTGGGTTTGCCTAGCACCCTATGAAGAGTTTGGAAGCATCACATGTCACAAAGTTCAAGTTTTTATGGTGCTAAGCAAGCATACATAGGATCGATCCTAGAAAATTAGGGTTTCAAATTTTTCACATCAACTCATGAAAGAAAAGCTAGGGTTTTGAGAGTACAAACTTTGTAGCTCCCTACGCTAGACTCCTTGGCTACTTAGGGTTTGAAAAAGCTCCGCTTGAACTCTTCTAGGTCACCGATGATCCACGCGGAGTCCGCTTTGTCCAAGCTTGCAACTTCACCCGATCAAGAGAACGAAATGAAGATAACACTCCAAACAAGTAGGCTAGACTTGTGTAGAATGGTGTTGTGGTTCTCTTTCTCACTTCAAAATCCTATTTTTATGAGTATTTTGCTCACTTGAAAAGTTTAGAGAGGAAGAGATCAAGATTGATGAAGATGATGGATTTTTGAGAAGAAGAGAAGAAAAACTCTCATGAGAAAAATGAAAAAATATAAGTATATATATTTTTCATCTCTCATTTCAAACCATGGTTAATTATAAAGATATTATTGTATTTGAGTTAAAAACACAAAAGGAAAATAAACCAAGGGTTAAAAGGTAGGTGAGCATGGTAAGTTAAAGAAGAGTGTAGAAACATTCTATGATTTAACCCTTTTTCTTTTCCTTTTTGTTTTAATTCAAAAGCAATAATAATCCATATAAAAACCATGGTGTGATTCTTATATTCCCACCATTCTCAATGTATAAGCAACCATGATAGAATGATGTATGTATGCATGTGTGCATGCACATCCATATGTGCATGAACAAGAATGAATGCATACATGCATGCATACATCCAAAAGAAACAAGATAGGATTTCTAGTGAGAAGCTAATGATAAATCAACACTTGATTTATCAATCCGTCCATATCACATACGACCCGACCAAAAGCAAGCCGCCCAATTAATATACGGTATCCTATACGCGCATTTTAATCGGGTCCATGCGCACCACAACGTTCCGCTTGGACTTGGTAACTCCTTTGTGGGACTCTAAGACTCTTCAATACGCCGGCAGTGGGTGATGATTACATCAAGCACCCCCAAGCCGCAAGCGGTCAGCTAAACGTAACGGCCACCAGGGTATTGAGCGATCAGAAGAAAACAAGCGAACCTACTACAACTCCCGTCGAGCCAACCGGCAACACTTCCCGTACAGTCTGGTCTCCTCGTCTGATATGTCGCATATCAAGTCTAGGGATGGTAAACGTCAGACCCCAATAACCGATAAGTCGTACCGATGTGAGGCTCATAACGGGTCGAGAAACTACTGGTAACACTTACCAGCAAATCTCTGAATCAGCCCTGGCCAGGGACTTCCCTGTTACGGCCAATCGAGCATAGCGCAACATCAACCCCTAATACCGGGAGAGACGAAACCCCTCCTATCGCTCATTGCCTCCATGTGACTCGGGACTGTACCCAAAAACCACCGTTTTGCATGCCCTCATGGACATGGTAAGGTGGAAATCAAAGCACAGTGGGAATCACACAAGACTCTATGATGGTGTTTGACATCAGAGATGGTATACGGGTCTACAGACTAACCTGCACAAGTGTCACCTGAGAACTGCCATCTGACATGAGGTATAATACCATCTGGGAGTTCTTGTCGAGTCCGTCCAGTGTACCCAGTCTCCACTGAGAACCCGTATACCATCTCTGATGTCAAACACCAATGGATATGGGATCATCCATCGCCCATCTCATGGGTCGAGAAGCGTATACGCTATTCTACACTGGTATATCGAGTCCCCGTCTCGATACACCTACGACTAGGGACCTTGAAGGATGTACTTATGGACTAACATATCCCCACTAGTATTATCTGCATCATAGTCCAGGTAGTCAAGTACACATCCTAAGGGCTTTACCAACATGTAACTATAAGACAGTATAAAGTGACTAGTATACATGTTAAGATAAAGAGAAACCAGATAGCATACTATCATATCGAGCAAGAAAGTCATCTCTATATATGTCCAAGCATCCAATATAATATACATCATCTGTACAATACTGGCCTCTAGGGCATACATACAACTAACAATCTCCCACTTGCACTAGGGCCAGCTGCTGTAGTATCGCATACCGAGCATCCCGAAGAGTCTCTCAAACTGTATCTGGGGAATGGCCTTCGTGAGTGGATACGCTGTGTTATTCTTCGTGTCAACCCTCCTGACCTCGATCTCCCGGCGATCAACTATCTCCCGGATCAGGTGATACCGCCTCAGAATATGCCTAGATCGCTGATGGGACCTGGGTTCCTTGGCCAAAGCCACCGCTCCATTGTTATCGCAATACAAAGGTATTGGATACTCAATGGATGGAACCACTCCAAGTTCAGTAATGAACTTCTTGATCCAGACAGCCTCTTTGGCAGCATCGTTGGCAGCGATGTATTCAGCCTCCATCGTCGAGTCTGCCACGGTTTCCTGCTTGGAACTCTTACAGCTAACCGCCCCTCCTTAAAGGGTAAAGATAAATCCCGACTGCGACTTAGAGTCGTCCTTATCATTCTGGAAGCTCGAATCGGTAAAGGACTCCACATGGAGTTCTCCATTACCATACACCAAGAGCATCTCTTTAGTCCTTCGTAAGTACTTGAGAATGCTCTTCACAGCTGTCCAGTGACTCTCTCCAGGATCAGCTTGATACCTGCTCACTACACTTAGTGAATATGCTACATCGGGTCTGGTACATAGCATCGCGTACATGATAGAGCCTACAGCCGAAGCATAAGGTATCCCTTGCATGCAAGCTCTCTCCAAATCAGTCTTGGGAGACATCTCTTTGGAGAGAGTGACTCCAGAGATCGTGGGTAAGTTCCCACGCTTGGATTCTTCCATACTAAACCTCTTTAGTATGGTGTTAATGTACCTGGATTGGGACAATCCCAATATCCGTTTGGATCTATCTCTATAGATCCTAATTCCCAATATGCAGGAGGCATCACCAAGATCTTTCATTGAGAATCTTTGTGATAAGAAGAGCTTGACCGATTGCAGCATAGGAATGTCATTTCCTATCAAGAGTATGTCGTCTACGTACAATACAAGGAAGACAACCTTACTCTCTGCCACCTTCTTGTAGATACAAGGTTCATCTACGTTTTTGACGAAATCAAACTCTTTGATAACGACGTCAAAGCAGATGTTCCAACTCCGCGATGCTTGCTTCAATCCATAAATGGATTTAAGCAGCTTGCACACCTTCCCGCTGCTCCCACTATCTACGAAGCCCTCTGGCTGAGTCATGTACACACACTCTTCTAAATCACTGTTTAGAAAGGCGGTCTTAACATCCATTTGCCAGATTTCGTAATCATGATATGCAGCGATGGCAAGCATGATCCGGATGGATTTAAGCATAGCTACTGGAGAGAAGGTTTCGTCATAGTCCACACCTGGTCTTTGACGAAAATCCTTCGCAACAAGTCTAGCTTTGAAAGTCTCCACTTTCCCATCTACACCAAGCTTTTTCTTGAAGATCCACTTGCTCCTAATGGGTTTTACCCTTTCAGGAGCATCTTCCAAAGTCCATACTTTGTTAGTGTACATGGATTCCATCTCGGACCGCATAGCATCCATCCATTTCACTGAGTCCCTACTCGTGATTGTTGGTGTATATGCCCTAGAGGCCATTACTGTATCATACTAGTATGTATATTACTTGATGGAAGCTTGGGATATTCACAGTTGTACAGACAATCTTGCTCAATATAGTAGTATGCTACTTGGTTTGTCTCTGCTTTAATGTGTACATGTGTGTTTATTTATTATATCACCTATACGCATTAGTAGAGCCCTTAGGATCTTTGCTTGATTACCGGCGTTGTGATGGCGATCGCACTCGTGGGGGCTGGGTAATCTACAAGCACATCCTTATACACGTCCCTAGTCGTGGGAGTATCGAGATAGGGCATCGATACTCCAGAGTAGACTAGCGTATGCGCTTCTCATCCCAGCACGGGAGACGGTCTGTCCCACAGCCGTCAGTACGTCGTACTTGAGATAGTATGCGGGTGCTCGTTAGGTTACGAGTACACTGGACAGGACTCGTCGGGAACTGATGGTTGGTATTATACCTATCGTCAGTTATCAGTTCCCAGGTGACATGAGTACAGCTTAGTCCGCTGACTTGACACTGTCACTTCGCCTCGAGTGTGTTCCCACTGTTCTTTGATTACTACCCTACCACGGCTCTACTGAGTCGTGCAAACAGGTAGTAGTTGGGAGCAGTCTCGAAGCACTTGGAGGCAGTGACGGTTAGACAGGATTCGTCTCTCCCGGTATTGGGGGTTGACATCGCGCTGTGTCTAGGAGAGCCATTACACGAGTAGTCCCTGGCCAGGGCAAGCGAGATATACTGGTAGGTTTCCAGTGTTATCTCAGGGTGTATTGGGCTTCACTCCGACACGACTTGTACCGCTATTAGGGGACTGACGTTTACCGCCCCCCTAGGCCCGCCATGCGATGTATCAGACGAACAGACCGGACTGTACGGAGATTGTCACATATAGGCTCAGTAGGAGTTCGGATGGGTGTACCTCATCGGCCTTCTTATCGACATCTACCTGGGGACCGTTACGTACAGCTAGTGCCGCTTGCGGTCTGTGGTTAAACCCACTGCCAGCGTAGTGTCGAGTCTTTAGAGTCCCACACAGAGAGTTTCCCTGCACTAAGCGAAACGTGTAGAGGCCGTATGGTTTTACGGCAGGGCTGCGATCACTTACGTACACTTGTGTGCGTATGGTGTTCGGGCAGGCAGTACTAGTAGGCTTTGGTTTAAGCCGGATCCTAGTATTGCACGGATGGATTTGTTTTGTCTTCTGTGCATCCGCATTCTACGGAATACGGATGCAGGTGTGTATGCACAGTTTTATGGAGCGATGAAGGAGGAGGTGCCTCATTAGGGTTTTGGCAGTTGGTTCGGCCAAAACCATTATGTGGCAGGCTCATTAGGGTTTTGACAGTTCGTTTGGTCAAAACCATTATGAGCAGCGGACATCATTTACTAATCCTATTAGTGATAATCTTATGATGGCTAATTGCATTGACCATTTGACCCTGTTGACCCCTCTTGACTTTGTTGACCGGTTGACCGAGTTGACCATTGACTTTCAAGAGGATTCCACACTCTTCTTTTCTTTTCCATTTTCTTTTGGATTATGATAATGGTCATTTCAATTGTAGCCATCAACTTTATCTTGATGGAATTAGTAATGATGTGGTTTTTGCATTATTGCAACCATGGTTAGCTTTTCTCTTGGTTAAGCTTATCATAACATTATTCTCTTTCTCTCTCTTGAAAAAGAGAAGCTCCATGGTTGCTAGAAACCTCCTTCTTCTTCCTCCTCTTGTTTTCTCCTTTGATCTCATGTGTTGAGAGAAAAAGGTTTTCACTTGACAAACACATCCATACATCCTCTCTACACAACCTAGGGCTTCTAGATTAGCAATCTCCTTGCCCTAGTTACCTCGGCTTGAGGTGGAGCTCGGCGTACATCTCTCGGGTGGATCGTCATCGACTCTAGGAGGCCGCGGAGGTGACCGAAGTCCGGATCAACCTTTGAGCAAGCCATGAAAAGAACAACAAGAAGAGAAGAACATCATAGAAGAACAACAACTAGAAGTGAAGGAGTTCAAGTTGAGGTATAACCCCTAACCGAGTAGTTACATCTCTTGTTAGGTTGCTAGTTTATAGTTTAGCAAAGATCTGGCTTTTACGGTCCATGTTACAAAGCTTAGAAAAATTTTGATTTACCGTTTCCGCAACCCCGAAAGTACCGGGAGAGGTAACGTGGACCTAACAGTGGTATCAGAGCCTAACTAAACATAAACTAGCTTGGTAGTAAAGTGTATCGAAGTTCGAAACGGAAAAAATCGAAAAAACCAAGTTATAAAAAATCTGAGTTTCTGTTAAAACTTTTTCTGGTCAAAACAAAATTTGTTATATCCCAAAAATCATCTCAGGCTTTTTAGAAGAAACCCACCAAAAACGACACAGTAACTCACCAGATCGGCCGCGCTTCCGCGGCAATAGCTTGATATTGCCGCGGAAGCGCCGCTGTCTGGTAGAGTTACTGTCTCGTTTTTGGTGCAGTGTGTTTCTGACATGGTTTTAGGATTTTTCTGATATATTATATGTTCCCAGATTTGCCAGAATAGAAATTTGTTTTTGGGGGCCTATAAATCCGTATTTTTCCGAACTTCAATATACTTTGACTATGTTGGTTATATCTGTGATGTTCTTATGTATTGAACGTCGGCTAATCGCTATATGTCGATTAGTCGGGGTTATACATATCTGTGATTGTTATTGATGGTTTGTGTATATGAACTCGTTGGATTGTCGCGGATGAATAGCCGGGGTGGATGTGAGATGAGAGTTTCTTTTTCTTTCATTCATGTAATAAATTTGTAAATTGATGTAATATTATTTGTTTGGCCGCACAACCGGGTCGGGGTTGTAGCCGTCATTGTATAATTCTTTTTACTGTTTTTGCTCCTAGGATAGACCCATGGAGGGGTGCACAAACTACCGGGTAGCTCGAAGTGCCGAGTGGCCTACTCATGGCATTGAGGGAGGTTGCTTCGCTTCGGGTACTTGGCGGGTAGTTTGCCGCACCCGTAGGGGTCTTGGGTGGGGTATTGGCTATTCATCGCGACCGTGTAATCCGTTTTTCGTTGCAGGCTCGAACGAATTGCGGATTCCTAGTATATCCAAAGTGTTCATCTGTGATCTGTAATGTCTATCATTGCTTTACTATTTAGGCGTTGCTTATGTTTTACAGCCGCGCTAGCCCAGCCCCCGCTCTGTCGTTAGTTAAGTAACCTAACGGGTGATGACGGGGCCCCGTGGCGAATGCGAATGGCATAAGCGTACGTCATATTTTGGTTGTTTTCTGCAATGGTAGGATTTAAATGATGGGACGCATTAAAAGAACTAATGCAAGAAAATAAACCTAAAAGACGTTGTTGGAACAAGTTTTTCAAAAAGCTGTTATTACAAGGACGTTCATCTTTTTGTTTTGCATCGAGGTATTCGGTTATGAATGCCCAGCACCTCAGTCGACGAGGCAAGGGCCGAGATCCCTTCACCGGGAGTGACCCCTTGGACAAAACTTTGCGTCAGGGTAATAACTTCACCATAGTCGATTATTCTTGCTTTGCATCGAGGTATTCATCTTACGAATGCCCAGCACCTCACTCGACGAGGAAAGAGCCGAGATCCCTTCACAGGGAGTGACCTCTTTAGCAAAAGTTTTCGCCACTATGATTTTCAAAAAGGTGCAATCAGGTTCCTTCAACGATATCAAGTTCATTACGTTAACGGGTTTTTCGCCAAAAACCCAGCCGTAGCCCTCCGTCGTTTCGGATTAATATTATTCAGTATTCGTGCTGCGTTTGTTGACCTAGTCAAGGCGTAGTGAACGGTAGCTAAATAATATTTTTCTGTGGATTGCAAATGTGATTGGTTAGGACAGTCGTACGGCCTTGTTGACCTAGTCAAGGGCACGTACGGGTGGGTCTAATGCAATCAGGATTATGACGGGTAGAACTTGTCTAACAGTTTATGGCTTGTTGACCTAGTCAAGGTCATGAACAGTTAGGGGCAAAAACCACATCGGGAGTTTCAAAAGAACTGAAACTTGCAGATATAGCATACCTTCTGGAGTGTGGTGACTAGAGTGGATTCCATCTAGGTTATCACACAATGACAGTTGGATCCCGATCCCACTGATGAGTTGGTTTACTCTCGGGAGATTATTTCACTTAACGATCAATGCTATAAACCTAGTAGGTGTCTAGAAAGGTGTTAGCGGGGTTACGCCCCCAGGGAAAAGAGGTTCTTTAATTAAGGAACTTCGCGAAAGCGTTGGAAAACCTCCCTCGAAGTACCGACACTAGCCTGGCTGAAAGGTTAAGCAAGTATTGTGACGTGAATTAAAACCCGGCTAGTTCTTCTTTTAAAAAGGTTTTAAGAAGAATTTGAGGAAACAGTGGGAGACATCCTGGTTAGATAAATTAATAAACCAATCTAATCTTGCAAGAGCATACGCTGAGTGTTTCTTTTCTCTCTCTCCAGGCAGCAACCTTTTCACGCCCTAATCAAGATAATAAAATGTATCGCTTGACCGATCCGAATTCTTATTCGGGACTGGGGAAAGATGGTTCAGCTCTAACTTGTGACAACAGTCATGAGTATGAGAATGGGAAAGAGGAAAGTATGGATTTCCAGGATACCCAGTTGAAGAAGAAGCATGGTTTTGCATCTACTTCAGGTGTTCTTGTAATTGAGAACTGTTTTACGGTCAGCCCTACCTCCTGGGTACTTGATACCGGATCAGGATCTCATATCTGTAATTTATTGCAGGGACTGAGAAAAAGTAGGAAAGTTGCACCGGGTGATATGTCGCTCAGAGTAGCGAACGGAGCACAAGTTAATGCGGCAGCCGTCGGTGAATATCACCTAGTATTGCCAAATGGCAAGACTATGATTTTGAATGATTGCTACTATGTACCCTCCATGGTTTGCAACATCATATCAGTTTCTTTACTCGATAAAGATGGATATAACTTTGTTCTTGAAAAGAATATCATGAACATTTACCTTGATAAGGTACTGGTTGCAGAGGGTACACTGTTTAATGGTATCTACGTTCTAAATCAGAATACAGTTCTCAACATACAAAACACACGCAAGAGGAAGAATTCAGATACGAATGAATCCTACTTGTGGCATTGTAGACTCGGTCATATCGGAGAGAAAAGACTGAGTAAGTTGCATAAAGATGGACTCTTGAATGCGTTCGAGTTTTCATCTTATGGAACTTGTCAGTCTTGTCTCAAAGGAAAGATGACCAAATCTCCGTTCACCGGACATGGAGAAAGAGCAGCAGAGCTCTTGGGACTCGTACATAGTGATGTATGTGGTCCGATGTCTATACATGCAAGGGGTGGGTTCTCGTACTTCATCACATTCACTGACGATCTCTCTAGGTTCGGATATGTGTATCTGATGAAACACAAATCTAAAGCTTTTGAGAAATTCAAGGAATTCAGAAACGAAGTAGAGAACCAGACAGGCAAAAGTATCAAGATCCTCCGGTCTGACAGGGGAGGGGAGTACTTAAGCACGGAATTCCTAGATTACTTAAAAGAGAATGGTATTCTCTCTCAGCTTACTCCTCCTTATACACCACAGCACAACGGTGTTTCGGAGCGGAGGAATCGTACCCTATTGGATATGGTTCGCTCCATGATGAGTAGTGCTGAGTTGCCTCTTTCATTTTGGGGACATGCGCTTCAGACAGCGGCATACCTATTGAATGATGTTCCGTCTAAATCTGTGCCTAAGACTCCGTTCGAGATATGGAATGGAAAGAGGCCATATCTTAAAAGATCTAAGATATGGGGTTGTCCGGCTTATGTTAAAAAGCATAAACCGGATAAACTAGAGGCACGGTCAGTTTTATGTAAGTTTGTGGGATATCCAAAGAATGGTTATGGATATCTATTCTACCACACCGAGGAACAGAAGGTGTTTGTTGCTCAGCATGCCGTTTTCTTGGAAACGGAGTTTCTTGCAAAAGAAATTAGTGGGAGCACGATAGAATTGGAAGAAATTCAGCGACCACAAACTGAAACTGAAAGTTTGACAGAACCTCAGGATTCAATAACCCCAGACGAACCTCAGCCACTCCGCAGATCTGGTAGGATTTCTCATCCGCCCGAGAGATACTACGGTTTTCTCATTGACGGGGATCGAGAGGATTGCATCTTGGAAGAAGATGACCCTACCAGTTTCAGGCAGGCCATTATCAGTAGGGACTCTGATAAGTGGCAGGAAGCAATGCAATCTGAAATGGAGTCCATGTACGCCAATAAAGTGTGGACCATGGATATTGCTCCACCTGGGATAAAACCCGTTGGATGCAAATGGATCTACAAAAGGAAACTTGGTGTAGATGGGCAGGTGGAAACCTATAAAGCTAGACTCGTTGCAAAAGGTTTTCGTCAAAGACCTGGTTTGGACTATGATGAAACTTTTTCTCCGGTGGCTATGCTCAAATCCATTCGGATCCTACTTGCCATTGCTGCCTTCCATGACTATGAAATCTGGCAGATGGATGTTAAAACGGCTTTCCTAAACGGTTGTTTGGAAGAGTGCGTTTACATGGATCAACCAGAAGGTTTCGTAGACAGTGGGAGCAGCGGAAAGGTGTGCAAGTTGCTTAAATCCATTTATGGATTAAAGCAGGCATCGCGGAGCTGGAACATCTGTTTTGATGAGGAAATCAAGGAATTTGATTTCATCAAGAACGAAGATGAACCCTGTGTTTATAAGAAGATTGTAGGACGAACTGTCGTATTCCTAGTCTTGTACGTGGACGACATTCTTCTGATAGGAAATGACATTCCTATGCTACAATCGGTCAAGCTGTTTTTGTCACAAAGGTTCTCCATGAAGGACCTGGGTGATGCCTCGTACATTCTGGGGATCAAGATCTATAGAGATAGATCCAAGAAACTATTGGGACTTTCGCAGTCCAGGTACATAGAGACCGTACTAAAGAGATTTAGTATGGAGGATTCCAAGCGCGGTAACATACCCGCATTGCACGGAATTACCCTCTCCAAGAAGATGTCTCCTAAGACTGACGAGGAGAGGGTTCGCATGAGCACTATACCCTACGCTTCGGCGGTAGGATCTATAATGTATGCGATGCTATGTACAAGACCAGATGTAGCTTACGCGTTGAGCACGGTAAGCCGGTATCAGTCGGACCCAGGGGAGGACCACTGGACAGCAGTGAAGAACATTCTCAAGTACCTGAGAAGGACTAAGGAGATGTTCCTGGTTTACGGTAATGGAGACCTTAGGGTCGAGTCCTTTACCGATTCAAGCTTCCAGAGTGACAAAGATGATAGCAAGTCCGTCTCGGGTTTTGTGTTTACCCTCAACGGAGGGGCGGTATGTTGGAGGAGTTCCAAGCAGGATACCGTCGCAGACTCGACGATGGAGGCTGAATACATTGCTGCAAGCGATGCCGCAAAAGAGGCGGTCTGGATTAAGAAGTTCATTAGTGAACTTCAGGTGGTTCCGTCCATTGTTGACCCAATACCTTTGTATTGCGATAACAATGGGGCTATAGCTTTAGCGAAGGAACCAAGGTCCCATCAGAAATCCAGGCACATCTTAAGGCGGTATCACCTGATCAGGGAGATCATTGATCGACAGGAGATCGAGGTGCGGAGAGTGGACACAAAGGACAACACTGCGGACCCATTCACGAAGGCTTTACCCCAGACTCAGTTCGAGCGGCTGATCGAGATGATAGGTCTTCGATACGCCAGTACATGGCCTTAGTGCAAGTGGGAGATTGTTGGTGTATATGCCCTAGAGGCCATTACTGTATCATACTAGTATGTATATTACTTGATGGAAGCTTGGGATATTCACAGTTGTACAGACAATCTTGCTCAATATAGTAGTATGCTACTTGGTTTGTCTCTGCTTTAATGTGTACATGTGTGTTTATTTATTATATCACCTATACGCATTAGTAGAGCCCTTAGGATCTTTGCTTGATTACCGGCGTTGTGATGGCGATCGCACTCGTGGGGGCTGGGTAATCTACAAGCACATCCTTATACACGTCCCTAGTCGTGGGAGTATCGAGATAGGGCATCGATACTCCAGAGTAGACTAGCGTATGCGCTTCTCATCCCAGCACGGGAGACGGTCTGTCCCACAGCCGTCAGTACGTCGTACTTGAGATAGTATGCGGGTGCTCGTTAGGTTACGAGTACACTGGACAGGACTCGTCGGGAACTGATGGTTGGTATTATACCTATCGTCAGTTATCAGTTCCCAGGTGACATGAGTACAGCTTAGTCCGCTGACTTGACACTGTCACTTCGCCTCGAGTGTGTTCCCACTGTTCTTTGATTACTACCCTACCACGGCTCTACTGAGTCGTGCAAACAGGTAGTAGTTGGGAGCAGTCCCGAAGCACTTGGAGGCAGTGACGGTTAGACAGGATTCGTCTCTCCCGGTATTGGGGGTTGACATCGCGCTGTGTCTAGGAGAGCCATTACACGAGTAGTCCCTGGCCAGGGCAAGCGAGATATACTGGTAGGTTTCCAGTGTTATCTCAGGGTGTATTGGGCTTCACTCCGACACGACTTGTACCGCTATTAGGGGACTGACGTTTACCGCCCCCCTAGGCCCGCCATGCGATGTATCAGACGAACAGACCGGACTGTACGGAGATTGTCACATATAGGCTCAGTAGGAGTTCGGATGGGTGTACCTCATCGGCCTTCTTATCGACATCTACCTGGGGACCGTTACGTACAGCTAGTGCCGCTTGCGGTCTGTGGTTAAACCCACTGCCAGCGTAGTGTCGAGTCTTTAGAGTCCCACACAGAGAGTTTCCCTGCACTGAGCGAAACGTGTAGAGGCCGTATGGTTTTACGGCAGGGCTGCGATCACTTACGTACACTTGTGTGCGTATGGTGTTCGGGCAGGCAGTACTAGTAGGCTTTGGTTTAAGCCGGATCCTAGTATTGCACGGATGGATTTGTTTTGTCTTCTGTGCATCCGCATTCTACGGAATACGGATGCAGGTGTGTATGCACAGTTTTATGGAGCGATGAAGGAGGAGGTGCCTCATTAGGGTTTTGGCAGTTGGTTCGGCCAAAACCATTATGTGGCAGGCTCATTAGGGTTTTGACAGTTCGTTTGGTCAAAACCATTATGAGCAGCGGACATCATTTACTAATCCTATTAGTGATAATCTTATGATGGCTAATTGCATTGACCATTTGACCCTGTTGACCCCTCTTGACTTTGTTGACCGGTTGACCGAGTTGACCATTGACTTTCAAGAGGATTCCACACTCTTCTTTTCTTTTCCATTTTCTTTTGGATTATGATAATGGTCATTTCAATTGTAGCCATCAACTTTATCTTGATGGAATTAGTAATGATGTGGTTTTTGAATTATTGCAACCATGGTTAGCTTTTCTCTTGGTTAAGCTTATCATAACATTATTCTCTTTCTCTCTCTTGAAAAAGAGAAGCTCCATGGTTGCTAGAAACATCCTTCTTCTTCCTCCTCTTGTTTTCTCCTTTGATCTCATGTGTTGAGAGAAAAAGGTTTTCACTTGACAAACACATCCATACATCCTCTCTACACAACCTAGGGCTTCTAGATTAGCAATCTCCTTGCCCTAGTTACCTCGGCTTGAGGTGGAGCTCGGCGTACATCTCTCGGGTGGATCGTCATCGACTCTAGGAGGCCGCGGAGGTGACCGAAGTCCGGATCAACCTTTGAGCAAGCCATGAAAAGAACAACAAGAAGAGAAGAACATCATAGAAGAACAACAACTAGAAGTGAAGGAGTTCAAGTTGAGGTATAACCCCTAACCGAGTAGTTACATCTCTTGTTAGGTTGCTAGTTTATAGTTTAGCAAAGATCCGGCTTTTACGGTCCATGTTACAAAGCTTAGAAAAATTTTGATTTACCGTTTCCGCAACCCCGAAAGTACCGGGAGAGGTAACGTGGACCTAACAGTGATGGCCTGCTCGAAGCTAGTTGGGTCATCATCCTCCATGATGCAATCCTCGCTGCCACCATCCATGAGAAAACCGTAATATCTCTCAGGTTGGCGAGGAACCCTACTAGATCGGCAGAGAGGCTGAGGTTCGTTGGGGGCTACTGAATCCTCTGGTTCCACTAAATCTTCTGTCGTAGTCTGTAATGCTGGAACCTCTTCCAGTTCTACCTCCTTACCACTAATCTCTTTTTCAAGAAATTCCTTTTCTAAAAAGGTGGCATGTCGAGAAACGAACATCTTTTGTTCCTCGATGTGGTAGAAGATATACCCGCGCGAATGTTTGGGATATCCAATAAACTTACACAGAATGGACCTTGCCGTGAGTTTGTCCGGATTCTGCATTTTTACATATGCCGGACAACCCCATATCTTAACGTAATTAAGACATGGTCTCTTTCCTTTCCATATCTCATATGGAGTGGTTGGCACGGATTTGGTGGGAACCATATTCAATAGATCTGCAGCTGTTTCCAGTGCATACCCCCAGAAGGAAATAGGTAACTCAGCTGTGCTCATCATAGAGCGCACCATATCTAATAGGGTGCGGTTCCTCCGTTCCGATACACCGCTGTGCTGTGGTGTATATGGAGGAGTCAGCTGAGAGAGAATCCCATTCTCTTTTAGGAAGTCCAGGAATTCATTGCTCAAGTATTCACCTCCTCGATCAGATCGAAGGATTTTAATAGTTTTTCCGGTTTGGTTCTCGACTTCTTGTTTATATTCTCTAAATTTCTCAAAAGCTTCTGATTTGTGTTTCATCAGGAACACATATCCGAATCTAGAGAGATCGTCAGTGAATGCAATGAAGTATGCAGAACCATTCCTGGCATGTGTAGACATTGAACCGCATACATCACTATGCACCAGTCCCAAGAGTTCTGTAACTCTTTCTCCGTGTCCCGTAAACGGAGTTTTGGTCATCTTGCCATTGAGACATGACTGGCAAGTGTCATAAGATGATAATTCAAACGGATTTAAATATCCATCCTTATGCAACTTAGCTAGTCGTGTCGCATTGATGTGACCCAGTCTACAATGCCACAAGAAGGATTCATTCAGTTCTGAACTCTTCCTCTTGTGTGTGTTTGTTATACTTAGAACTGTTGATTGATTTAGAACATAAATGCCATTGCACAACATGCCTGATCCAACCAACTTTTGGTTACGGAAAATGTTCATAACATTATCCTGTAATACAAAATTATATCCCTCTTTACTCAACAAAGAAACTGATATAATGTTGCATATCAGGTTCGGCATGTAATAGTATTCGTTCAGAACCAATGTATTACCAGTTGGTAATGCAAGGTGATATTCCCCGACGGTTTTAGCTGCAACAATTGCACCATTTCCAACTCTTATGTCTTTATCACCTTCTCCAAGTTCTCTACCTTTCCTAAGCCCATGTAACTGATTACATATATGGGATCCTGACCCGGTATCTAATACCCAGGACGTAGGGCAAATGGAGAAACAGTTCTCTGTAACGAACACACCCGAAGAAAATGCATCAACATGTACTTTCTTCATTCGGGTGGCATGGGAATCCTGGTATTCCCCTATATCCAGTTCATTCTTATAACTCTTATAAGAAAGAACGGAACCAACGTTCCCCAGCACAGTATAACATGCGGGTTCAGTCAATACATCCATATTATTATCTTGATTAAGGCATGACATGGTCGCTACCTGGAGAGAGAGAGAAGAAAACACTTTAGCGTATGCTCTTGCAAGATCATATTGGTTATTATCTTATCTAATCAGGATGGCTCCCACTGTTTTTATCAAATCTTCCTTCAAACCTTAAAAGGAAAGACTAGCTGGGATTAATTACACCCTACAACTTCGCCAATCTTTCAGCCAGGCCAGTGGTACTTTGAGGGAGGTTCCCCGTGCTTTCGCACAGACCTAATTAAAGTAAACCTCGTTTTCCCAGAGGCGTAACCCCGTTGACACCTTTCTAGACACCTACTTGATCAGCTAATTGTCCTGTGTAAAACTCTCCCGGGAGTAACAATTACTCGCAGTGGGTATCGGGATCCAACTATCTCATAGAAGGTATGCAATCTCATTGCAAATTTCAACGCTTGAAATTCCCGATAATATTTTGCTCCTAGCGTCCCATGACCTTGACGCAGGCCAACAAACCATAGTGCGCTAGTCAAGTTCAACCCGTCATTTCTTGATTGAATTAAACCCACCCGTACGACCCTTGACGCAGGCCAACAAAGTCGCACGACTACCCTAATCCAATCTGCATCATATGCACAAACAAATAAATACTAGTTAGCTACAGCTCACTACGCCTTGACGCAGGCCAACAAACGTAGTGCGAATACTAAGTAGGACTTATCTGAAATGACGGAGGGCTACGACAGGTTTTTCTGAAAACCTATTACGTAATGAACTTGATATCGTTGTAGAATCAAGTGAATTTTGAAATGGAGTGATTTTGAGGCTTTCATTAGTTTTGCTAAAGAGGTCACTCCCGGTGAAGGGATCTCGGTTCTTTCCTCATCGAATAAGGTGCAGGATATATCATATATATCACTATGAAAAGCAAAACTCCAAAAGCAATCAAAAACTAAACCGAGTTTTGTAGCATCTGCCAGTTTTGCTAAAAGGATCACTCCCGGTGAAGGGATCTCGGCTCTTTCATCATCGAATAAGGTGCAGGATATATTATATATATCACTGTGCAAAGCAAAACTGTAGCTACCCTTTTTATTTAAAATTTGATTCTACAATATCTTTTAGGTTACTTTTCTTTCATTAATCACATTAATGAAGTCCCATCATTTAACTCACCTAAACATCACAGATAAATACGACGTACACTTATGCCATCCGCATTCACCTCGATGTCCCCTCGTGCACCGTTAGGTTAGGTAACTAACGGCAGAGCAGGGCAGGGCTAGCGCAGGTGTAAAACATAAGTAACGCCTATATAATATATCATATATACTATATACTGT
The DNA here is from genome assembly GCA_030015575.1 of Agapanthus africanus. Classification (NCBI taxonomy): domain Eukaryota; kingdom Viridiplantae; phylum Streptophyta; class Magnoliopsida; order Asparagales; family Amaryllidaceae; genus Agapanthus; species Agapanthus africanus. The sequence continues at coordinate 498,904,768 of CM057344.1, read as the reverse complement.
ATCCATCATAGAACATATCTAATGATCACATCACAGATATCGCAGCAGAAACATAGATATAATGTGGGATATACTAGGACGTCCGTATTTAGTATTTAGCCAACAATAGAAAATACGGATTCCACAGTCGCGATGAATAGCCAAGCCCACACCCTGGACCCCTACGAGAGCGGCAAGCGACCCTACCAATTCTGGAGTTTAGGAGACCCGGTCTTGACTCCTCGAGATGGCCTCCCACTGAACCCCTGAACCCGGTCACCTGTGCTCCCCTCCTTGGGTCCATCATAATGCGTTAAAGTAAATAATATACAACACTGGTGGCATCGACCTCAACCCGGAAGTTCCCCAAATAAAAGAATATTACATTACATTTGAATTTACATGAATGAAAATATAAAACTCTCATATCACATAACCCCCCCGGCTATTCGATCGCGACAATCCTGCACATCATATCTCAGCAACACATAATATCACATATCATCAACGTAAGTAAGTATGCATACCCCAATTGTCGTTGATGTATAGCAACAAAACCGACGATATCGACATACTACACTTACGGTCACAGAAAAGAAAGTGTAAAACTGCAATATCTGGAATCCAGATTCTCTTTAGACATCGTAAATGCGAAATATCACATACTTCGTATTTCATGTCTAGTAATATGAATTCCACACATTGCATCACATTCCAGATAATTAGACAGTATTAAAGTTTTTTCGAACGAACGATCAAATACCCAAGATTCTCTAAAGCTCAACTCTTGAGCGGAGTTCAAAAACCCGGAGTGTGACACAGTAGTAGCGGTCCAGCCGTAGAAGGGTCAAGCCAACGCCTCACATGTGGCACGCCGTACTGCCCTAAACCCTAAGGTTCAAAGGGTAGTTCAAGACGGTCACATGATCGAGTTAAGGTTTGTTGTCTTCTAGAGGGTCCACCACAAAACTTGCATGTATCTCCGAAAGATTTAAACCCCGTGAAAAGTGAGCAAATGACACTCATTCGAATAATTCGATACTTTCTAATTTATCCGGAAAAGCAACGAAATGAAAATTCCGATCGAATCGACGAGTCCAAAACCACTCCAGATTTTACAGTACTAAATTTAGAATAAAAATACTCCAAAACAATATACAAGCAGACCAATTAGTTACTGTACAAAAACGACACCATGAATCAACAGAACGGTCGCGGAACCGCGGCCTAAGCAGGATATTGCCACGGTTCCACTGTTGAATTAACTGTTCAAGGACTCGTTTTCCACAGTAATTCTTACATGTACCTGCTGAATTTTTTACATATTTTTAATTCTGAAAATAACCAGATTTTAAAAAATGTCCACAGAGCGTCCGAGAAAATCGTATTTTGGTTCGATCGGAGTTTTTACTTCGTTAAAGTGTCGCCTAATGTTCTAGGTTGGCTCTGATACCAATGTTGGGTTTGCCTAGCACCCTATGAAGAGTTTGGAAGCATCACATGTCACAAAGTTCAAGTTTTTATGGTGCTAAGCAAGCATACATAGGTTCGATCCTAGAAAATTAGGGTTTCAAAATTTTCACATCAACTCATGAAAGAAAAGTTAGGGTTTTGAGAGTACAATCTTTGTAGCTCCCTAAGCTAGACTCCTCAGCTACTTGGGGTTTGAAAAAGCTCCGCTTGAACTCCTCTAGGTCACCGATGATCCACCCGGAGTCCGCTTTGTCCAAGCTTGCAACTTCACTCGATCAAGAGAACGAAATGAAGATAACACTCAAAACAAGTGGGCTAGACTTGTGTAGAATGGTGTTGTGGTTCTCTTTCTCACTTCAAAATCCTATTTTTATGAGTATTTTGCTCACTTGAAAAGTTTAGAGAGCAAGAGATCAAGGTTGATGAAGATGATGGCTTTTTGAGAAGAAGAGAAGAAAAACTCTCATGAGAAAAATGAAAAAATATAAGTACATATATTTTTCATCTCTCATTTCAAACCATGGTTAATTATAAAGATATTATTGTATTTGAGTTAAAAACACAAAAGGAAAATAAACCAAGGGTTAAAAGGTAGGTGAACATGGTAAGGTAAAGAAGAGTGTAGAAACATTCTATGATTTAACCCTTTTTCTTTTCCTTTTTGTTTCAATTCAAAAGCAATAATAATCCATATAAAAACCATGGTGTGATTCTTATATTGCCACCTTTCTCAATGTATAAGCAACCATGATAGAATGATGTATGTATGCATGTGTGCATGAACATCCATATGTGCATGAACAAGAATGAATGCATACATGCATGCATACATCCAAAATAAACAAGATAGGATTTCTAGTGAGAAGCTAATGATAAATCAACACTTGATTTATCAATCCGGTCATATCACATACGACCCGACCAAAAGCAAGCCGCTCAATTAATATACGGTATCCTATACGCGCATTTTAATCGGGTTCATGCGCATATCGCATACGCGCACCACAACGTTTCGCTTGGACTAGGTAACTCCTTTGTGGGACTCTAAGACTCGTCAATACACCGGCAGTGGGTGATGATCACATCAAGCACCCCCAAGCCGCAAGCGGTCAGCTAAACGTAACGGCCACCCGGGTATTGAGCGATCAGAAGAAAACAAGCGAACCTGCTACAACTCCCGTCGAGCCAATCGGCAACACTTCCCGTACAGTCCGGTCTCCTCGTCTGATATGTCGCATATCAAGTCTATGGGTGGTAAATGTCAGACCCCAATAACCGATAAGTTGTGCCGATGTGAGGCTCATAACGGGTCGAGAAACTACTGGTAACACTTACCAGCAAATCTCTGAATCAGCCCTGGCCAGGGACTTCCCTGTTACGGCCAATCGAGCACAGCGCAACATCAACCCCCAATACCGGGAGAGACGAAACCACTCCTATCGCTCATTGCCTCCATGTGACTCGGGACTGTACCCAAAAACCACCGTTTTGCACGCCCTCATGGACGTGGTAAGGGGGAAATCAAAGCAAAGTGGGAATCACAAAAGACTCTATGACGATCTCGGGTCTACAGACTAACCTGCACAAGTGTCACCTGAGAACTGCCATCTGACGTGAGGTATAATACCATCTGGGAGTTCTCGGCGAGTCCGTCCAGTATACCCAGTCTCCACTGAGCACCCATATACCATCTCTGATGTCAAACACCAATGGATAAGGGATCATCCATCGCCCATCTCATAGGTCGATAAGCGTATACGCTAGTCTACACTGGTATATCGATGCCCCGTCTCGATACACCTATGACTAGGGACCTTGAAGGATGTACTTATAGACTACCATGTCCCTACTAGTATGATCTGCATCATAGTACAGGTAGTCAAGTACACATCCTAAGGGCTTTACCAACATGTAACTATAAGACAGTATAAAGAGACTAGTATACATGTTAAGATAAAGAGCAACCAGATAGCATACTATCATATCGAGCAAGAAAGTCATCTCTATATATGTCCAAGCATCCAATATAATATACATCATCTGTACAATACTGGCCTCTAGGGCATACATACAACTAACAGATTCATATCCTTGTGATTCGATTTCTGTATTCTTATCGAATCTAATTTCCATTTATAGCCTTGCTGCCGATGACTATGGGGACTCAGAGTGATGCAGCGAGGGCCGAGGTCAGAGTTGGTTTAGGTGAGACGAGCACTGACCAGGATGGCACGCTAGTTGCACCGGTGCAAACGGATCCACCTTCGACAGATCAGCTTGCTAGGCTTGTGGCAGAGATGCAGGACTTGCGCCAGACGATGAGTCCATTGGTTGAGACCATTCGAGCGCAGAGACAGGAGGTTGTCACCCCTGTTACTCAGTTGTTCCTTGCGATCAGCATGCAGCAGTCCGTCACCTACATAGCACCAGTGGATGCAGCCCCAGTTTACGAGACACATCTTCTAGAGACTTTGAGAGTTCCGGAATAGTGGAGGACCCGTACTAGTGTACCAGCCCAGAGACAGAGGCCTAGTCGTCGAGACAGATTTCATGACCATCCCGGGAGTAGCAGAGGCTTAGGACGTGGATAGTCGTTCAGCTCTCATCCCCAGGAAGGTCAGCAGCCATCGTATGGATGTTTTTGATGCGGGAGCCTTCATCACTTCATCAGGGACTGTTCCTTAGCACCGCGTCAGACTCGTGTTCAGAGAGGTCATAGACGCGAAAGGTTTGCTCAGAGGGGTCAGGTTGGCAGAGGAAGAGTTCTGACAGTTCCGGGTAGAAGGCTGACACGAGAATCTTCTTCTACTCATCGGGACGCGCGGGCGTCCAATGCATGGTTTTCAGGTATTCTTAATTCGTATGTTCTTTTGTTGTACTTGTGGTTTTTCACACTTTGTGCCGTGATTGTAAGTCGATGTACTACACCCCAATACTTGTGGGGAGGCGGAATTTTCAAAAACGAACTTGTTTAGTGAACGAACATCGACTAACCGCTTGAATCGAAGCTAAACTATAAATAACCAAACACAAAGTGTTTCTAAACTACTATGCTTAGGGATTATACCTATCGAACCAAGTCCTTCGGCTTTACGATCTCCTCGTCCTCCTCGGCCTTCTCGATGTAGTAGATGATCCACCCGAGAGAAAAACTCCAAGCTTAGCCTCTAAACTTGAGGCAACTAACCTTCTTGGATTGCTAATCAAAGAAGATAGATGAGATAGAGTGAGGGTTATGGATTGTTTAGTCTAACTAATCCTTGTTCTCAACACATGAGAGGTGATGATTAGGGTTTGAAGAGAGTGAGCTTGAGGAGAGAGAATGTGAATGATATTATGAAGTGAGAATAGTAAGTTATCATAATATATATGAAACTTTAAAATTCATCAATAAAAGAAAAACAAATGATGAATAATCAAGTTTCATAAATATCTAATGGTGATTCACAACCATGACTCATTAATCATTTATTATGCATTAATGATATGGATGAATCACTCTCATGACTCACTAAACTCATTCAATGCATATGACACCTAAACCTCCTTAGTCACCATCTTCTAGAAGCTTCTCGCACAATTACGAGAACGCCCCTCCAATCCGCAAAAATACGGAAAAACTTTAGACTGTATAAATCCAATAACCGGATACCAGTAACTGGCTTAAACCAAAGCCGACTGGTAAAAACTGTCCGACAGTCGTACGTGCGTAAACACACGTATGCGTCCGAACCCTTTGTCGTAAAACCATACGACCTCTATATCGTTTCGCCTGGAGTAGGAAACTCTCTGTGTGGGACTCTAGAGACTCGACTACTACGCTGGCAGTGGGTTTAACCACAGACCGCAAGCGGCACTAGCTGTACGTAACGGTCCCCAGGTAGTTGTCGATAAGAAGGCCGATGAGGAAACCCATCCGAACTCACTGAGCCTGCTGTGACAATCTCCATACAGTCCGGTCCGTTCGTCCAAGACTATCTCATATCGGGCCTAGGGGAGCGGCAAGCGTCAGTCCCCTAATAGCGGTATAAGTCGTGTCGGAGCGAAGCCCATTACACCCTGAGAACCTACTGGAACCTACCAGCAAATCTCGCTTGCCCTGGCCAGGGACTTTGCGTAATGGCTCTCTGACACAGCGTGATATCTACTCCCAATACCGGGAGGGACGAATCCTGTCTAACCGCCACTGCCTCCAAGTGCTCGGGACTGCACCCAACTGCTACCTGTTTGCACGACTCCTTTGAGCCGTGGTAGGATAGCAATCTAAGAACAGTGGGACACACTCGAGGCGAAGTAGCAGTGTCAAGTCTGCGGACTATGCTGTACTCATGTCACCTGGGAACTGTTCACTGACGACTGGTATAAAACCAACCAACAGTTCCCTGTGAGTCCTGTCCGGTGTACCCGTAACCTAACGAGCACCTGCATACTATCTCCAGTACGACGTACTGACGGCTGTGGGACAGACCATCTCCCCAACTGGGATGAGAAGCGTACACACTAGTCTACTCCGGAATATCGATGCTCTGTCTCGATAATCCAACGACCAGGGACCTGAATAAGGATGTGCTTGTAGACTACCCAGCCCCCACTAGTGTGACTGCCATCACAACGCTGGTAGACAAGCAAGATCCTAAGAGCTCTATCAATACGTACACTCACATATTAAGATAGAAAAACCAAGTAGCATACTACCATGTTTAGCAAGACTGTTATATACATGTGAATATCCCAAGCTTCCATTAAGTAATATACAAACTAGTATGATACAGTAATGGCCTTCTAGGGCATAAACACTAACAATCTCCCACTTGCACTAGGGCCATGTACTGGCGTATCGTAGACCAATGATCTCGAGTAGCCTCTCTAACTGAATCTTGGGTAGGGCCTTCGTGAATGGATCAGCAATGTTCTCTTCAGAAGCAACTCTCCGAACCTCGATCTCCTGACGATCAATGATCTCCCTGATCAGGTGATACCGCCTTAAGATGTGTCTGGACTTCTGATGGGACCTTGGTTCCTTCGCTAAAGCTATAGCTCCGTTGTTGTCGCAATACAGAGGTATTGGATCAACTATGGTAGGAACCACCTGAAGTTCTGTTAGGAACTTCTTCATCCAGACTGCTTCTTTTGCGGCATCGCAAGCAGCTATATACTCCGCTTCCATCGCCGAGTCAGCAACGGTGTCCTGCTTGGAGCTCTTCCAGCACACCGCCCCTCCATTGAGGGTAAAGACATATCCCGACATGGACTTGGAATCGTCCTTATCACTCTGGAAGCCGGAATCAGCAAAGGCCTCCAACCTGAGGTCTTTTCCGCCGTAAACCAAGAACATCTCCTTAGTCCTTCTCAGATACTTGAGAATGTTCTTTACTGCTATCCAGTGCTTCTCCACTGGGTCTGACTGATACCGGCTTACCACGCTCAGTGCGTAAGCTACATCTGGTCTGGTGCACAACATCGCATACATTATAGAGCCTACCGCAGAAGCGTAGGGTATAATAGACATGCGTTCCCTTTCCAAATCAGTCTTGGGAGACATCTCTTTGGAGAGGGTGATTCCGTGACAAGCCGGTAGATTACCGCGCTTAGAATCTTCCATACTGAATCTTTTCAGTACAGTGTCGATATACCTGGACTGCGAAAGTCCCAACATCCTCTTGGATCTATCACGATAGATCCGAATCCCCAGAATGTAAGAGGCATCACCCAGGTCTTTCATGGAGAACCTGTGTGACAAGAATCCTTTGACAGATTGTAGCATAGGAATGTCATTTCCTATCAATAGAATGTCATCCACGTACAAGACGAGGAATACGACACTTCTGGCTACAACTTTACTATATATGCACGGTTCATCTGGATTTTTGATAAAGTCATATTCTTTGACTGTCTCATCAAAACAGATGTTCCAACTCCGCGATGCCTGCTTTAGTCCATAAATGGACTTAAGCAGCTTGCATACTTTCCCGCTGCTCCCACTCTGATAAAAACCCTCTGGCTGATCCATATAGACGCACTCTTCTAAATTACCATTTAGAAAAGCCGTCTTTACGTCCATCTGCTAGATTTCATAATCATGGTATGCAGCAATTGCAAGAAGGATGCGAATGGATTTGAGCATAGCTACTGGAGAAAAAGTTTCGTCATAGTCCAAACCAGGTCTTTGACGAAAACCCTTTGCAACAAGTCTAGCTTTATAGGTTTCCACCTGCCCATCTACACCAATCTTTTTCTTGAAGATCCATTTTCATCCTATGGGTTTTACCCCACCTGGAGCAAAGTCCAAAGTCCATACTTTGTTGGTGTACATGGACTCCATTTCGCTTCGCATTGCATCTAGCCATCGTACCGAGTCGCCGCTCTGGATGGCTTGCTGGAAGCTAGTAGGTTCATCATCATCTATGATGCAGTCCTCTCTTTCCCCATCGACGAGAAAACCATAGTATCTCTCAGGCGGATGAGACGGCCTACTACTTCTGCGGAGGGGTGCGGGAATGTCCTTTTCTTCTTGAACTACTGGTTCTACCAAACTTTCAGTAGCAGTTTGTGGTTCTGGAATTTCTTCCAGTTCTACTACGCTCCCACTCTTCTGATTTTCCAAAAATTCAGTTTCTAAGAAGCGGGCATGACGAGAAACAAAAACCTTTTGTTCCTCTGCGTAATAGAAACAATATCCATGAGAGTTCTTTGGATATCCCACAAACTTACACTCTACTGAGCGTGCCTCGAGCTTGTCCAGATGCTGCTTTTTTACAAAAGCTAGACATCCCCATGTCTTCAGGTACTGAAGATAGGGTTTCTTCCCACTCCACATCTGATATGGTGTGGTAGGCACAGTTTTGGTTGGAACTCTGTTCAAAAGTTATGTCGCTGATTCTAGCGCATAACCCCAGAAAGATCGTGGTAACTCAGCATTACTCATCATGGATCGTACCATATCCAATAGGGTTCGATTCCGTCTCTCCGATACACCGTTGTGCTGTGGAGTGTATGGAGGAGTAAGCTGAGAGAGAATTCCTTTCTCTTTTAGGTAACCTAGGAACTCGGCACTTAAGTATTCTCCACCTCGATCAGATCTCAGTGTCTTAATACTTTTGCCTGTTTGGTTTTCCGCTTCACTCTTGTATTCCAGAAATTTCTCAAAGGCCTCGGATTTATGCTTCATTAAGAAAACATGTCCATACCTAGAGAAATCATCTGTAAAAGTAATGAAGTAGGAATAACCATCTCTTGCATGTGTAGACATTGGACCGCATACATCGCTGTGTATGAGTCCTAAGAGCTCGCTCGCTCTTACTCCTTGTCCAGTAAATGGAGTCTTTGTCATCTTTCCTTTGAGACAAGATTGACAAGTGTCATAAGTTTGATATTCGAACGAGTCCAAATATCCTTCTCTATGCAACTTAGTCAACTTTCTCTCATTGATGTGACCCAGTCTACAATGCCATAAGAAAGCTTTATTTAAATCTGGAGACTTTCTTTTTAGTGTGTTCTGGACATTGAAAATTTGGAGTTGGTTTAAAACATATATACCGTTATTTAGGGTACCGGACCCAATCAAACCATGATTAAGGTGGATGTTGACAACATCTCTTACAAACGTGAAATCATAACCTTTATTTGATAACAAGGAAACTTATATGATATTACACGTTAAGCTTGGTACAAAATAACAGTTATGTAAAACCAAAATGTGTCCACTCGTCAATCCTAGGTGATAATCCCCGACGGACGCAGCTCCCACGCTAGCTCCGTTAGCAACCTTTAGGGTCATATCACCTTCCTTCACACTCTACGGTTTCTCAGTGCCTGCAATGAATTGCAAATATGAGATCTTGATCCGGTATCCAATACCCAGGAAGTAGAGTTGATCGACAGACAATTCTCAATTACAAACACACCTGAAGTCGAAGCCACAGCTTGCTTCGGTTCCTGGTTCTTGGCGTTCCACGCCTTGCAATCCTTCTTCCAGTGCCTTTTCCTGTGACAATGGAAGCACTCATCCTGGCCTACTACCGGTACCGCAAACTTTTTCTTTCCCTTCCCTCTCACCTTACTTACACCTCCTCTAGGTTTGGGTGCGGCCTTCTTCTTCCTTCCTTTGGCCCTAGCCTTGGACCCGGAAGAAGATGCACTTCCAACAAACATAGCGGGTGTTTCCCTTGCTTTCTGCAAGGTGCCCTCTGCACTCCTTAACATGTTCAGGAGTTCCACAAGTTCAACTTCTTTTCCTTGAAGATTGAAGTTCAGGATAAACTGGGCGTAGGTGGGAGGAAAGGACTGGAGAATAAGGTCTGTATAGAGCTCATTATCCAAAGTCGTCCCAAGGTCTGCGAGCTCTTCAATATAGCCGATCATCTTTAGGACATGTTCACCTACCGATGACCCGACAGCCAACCTCGCTCGAAACAAGTTCTTAGAGGTCTCGTATCTTGCTATACGAGATTGCTCTCCATAAAGTTCCTTTGTATGGAGAAATATGCCATCTAGGGACATATCCTCGTGCCTCCTCTGATATTCATTGTTCATTGAGGCAAGCACGATGCACTTGGCTCTCGCGCAATCTAAATCCCAGGTTTTGCGGATTTCCTTTTCCGCATTGCTGGATTTGGGACCAGGGACAGCAGGTGCCGTAGCGGTGAGGATGTACCCCAATTTGTCATAGGTCAAAGCCATTTTGACATTCCGCAGCCAATCTTTATAGTTTGGCCCTGTCAGTATATTTTTCTCTAAAAGTAACTTAAGTCCAGTCATTTTCAGGGTCGCTGCAATTAGGAGAGAGAGAAGAAAACTCTTTAGCATGATGCTCTTGCAAGTTTAGAGTGGTTTTTAGTTTATCTAAACTGGATGGCTCCCACTGTTTCTCGAATCCTTCCTCAAACCATAAAAGAAGAATTAGCCAGGACTACTCTCACCGTACAATACTTGCTTAACCGTTCAGCCAGGCCAGTGTCGATACTTCGAGGGAGGTTTTCCAACGCTTTCGCGAAGTTCCTTAATTAAATAACCTCTTTTCTCTGGGGGCGTAACCCCGCTGACACCTTTCTGGACACCTACTTGGTTTATAGCATTGATCGTTAAGTGACGAATCTCCTGATAAGTAGCATATACTCACAGTAGGATCGGGATCCAAATATCATCGTATGATAATATTGAAGGAATCCTACCAACATTCATCAAACTCCAAATGGTATGCATCTCTTTGCAAATTTCAGTTTCTTTAGAAATTCCCGATATTAGTTTTTGCCCCATGCTCTTATGACCTTGACGTATGCCAACAAATCATAAGTCACATGTCAAGTTCTGCCCATCATTATCTTGTTAATTTGAACCCACCCGTATATACCCTTGACGTATGCCAACAAGGTAATGCGACTGTCCCAAACCAACACATCTATCTATGCAACAAATGAATACCCCAGCAGCTACCAAACACTATGCCTTGACGTATGCCAACAAGCATAGCTTGAATACTACTGACCATCCATAAGAAATGACGGAGGGCTACGACTGGTTTTGGTGAAACCGTGAACGTAGTGAACTTGATATAACCGAAGGAGCCTGATAGCTTTTAAAAGGAGTGGTTAAAGCTCCGCATTTAAAAAATATCTGTTTTTAAAATTAACCGAGTGGTTTGTTTTAAATTGTTCCAACGATTTAAACTTGGTTTATTTTCTTTGCATTATAGATAATGCGTCCCATCATTAACCTATCATAGCAGAAAACAACGAAAATACAACGTCCTCTTATGCCATCCGCATTCGCCACGGGGTCCCGTCATCACCCGTTAGGTTACTTAACTAACGACAGAGCGGGGGCTGGGCTAGCACGGGTGTCAAACATAAGTGACGTCTAAATAGCTATCATAAATATAGATATTTTACCTTCGTCTGACGCAATGATATACATTCCAGAACACAGATAAACAATATTGTATTTGCAAGAAATCTGTATTTCTTTTGAGCCTGCAAGAAAAGACAGATTACACAGTTGTGATGAATAGCCGTTACCCCACCCAAGATCCCTACGGGTACGGCAAACTACCCGCCCGGCAGTTTGTGTACCCCACCTTGGATCTGTCCTAGGAGCAAAAACAATAAAAAGAAATAATACAACGGTGGCTACAACCGCAACCTGGATGTGCCCCGCAAAATAATATTACAACAAATTACATTTACAACAAATGAATTAACTAATAACCCATTTCAAAATCCCGGCTAAACACCACAACAGTCCAATACAGTTTATATACACAAACAGATATAACCATTACAGAAATGTGCAACCCCCTGCCAACCGACATACTAGCAGTTAGGGGAGGTTTACGAACACATTTATCAATCACAGATATAATCCAATATGCAAATACTATACAATTTCGATCGATTAAACGTATTTAATATTGCTCCAATACTGCTCTGTAAATCTGAAACCTGAGCAAAAATAAAATATTCCAGAAAACACAAAATATCACAGGGGACCCACACAAGAATTTTGGGATCATGACTCGGCAACTCGGCGGCGGAACCGCGGCGGATCGTGTGGGATCCGCCACGCTTCCGCGGCGCTTTAGCCGAGTCATGGGCCCAAATTTCTTGGGTGTTCTACTGGATGCTTTTCAAGCTTTCTGCACATCCCTGAAAAATTTTAGGACATCATTTTAAAAACGACAGAAAACTGATATTTTTAGGGTTTTCCGGCTTCGTTTTTCCGTTCGAAATTCGTACAAATTTGCAATAAAGTTATTTATTGTTTAGCGAGGCTCTGATACCACTGTAAGTCGATGTACTACACCCCAATACTTGTGGGGAGGCGGAATTTTCAAAAACGAACTTGTTTAGTGAACGAACATCGACTAACCGCTTGAATCGAAGCTAAACTATAAATAACCAAACACAAAGTGTTTCTAAACTACTATGCTTAGGGATTATACCTATCGAACCAAGTCCTTCGGCTTTACGATCTCCTCGTCCTCCTCGGCCTTCTCGATGTAGTAGATGATCCACCCGAGAGCAAAACTCCAAGCTTAGCCTCTAAACTTGAGGCAACTAACCTTCTTGGATTGCTAATCAAAGAAGATAGAAGAGATAGAGTGAGGGTTATAGATTGTTTAGTCTAACTAATCCTTGTTCTCAACACATGAGAGGTGAGGATTAGGGTTTGAAAAGAGTGAGCTTGAGGAGAGAGAATGTGAATGATATTATGAAGTGAGAATAGTAAGTTATCATAATATATATGAAACTTTAAAATTCATCAATAAAAGAAAAACAAATGATGAATAATCAAGTTTCATAAATATCTAATGGTGATTCACAACCATGACTCATTAATCATTTATTATGCATTAATGATATGGATGAATCACTCTCATGACTCACTAAACTCATTTAATGCATATGACACCTAAACCTCCTTAGTCACCATCTTCTAGAAGCTTCTCCCACAATTACGAGAACGCCCCTCCAATCCGCAAAAATACGGAAAAACTTTAGACTGTATAAATCCAATAACCGGATACCAGTAACTGGCTTAAACCAAAGCCGACTGGTAAAAACTGTCCGAAAGTCGTACGTGCGTAAACACACATATGCGTCCGAACCCTTTGTCGTAAAACCATACGACCTCTATATCGTTTCGCCTGGAGTAGGAAACTCTCTGTGTGGGACTCTAGAGACTCGACTACTACGCTGGCAGTGGGTTTAACCACAGACCGCAAGCGGCACTAGCTGTACGTAACGGTCCCCAGGTAGTTGTCGATAAGAAGGCCGATGAGGAAACCCATCCGAACTCCTACTGAGCCTGCTGTGACAATCTCCATACAGTCCGGTCCGTTCGTCCAAGACTATCGCATATCGGGCCTAGGGGGGCGGCAAGCGTCAGTCCCCTAATAGCGGTATAAGTCGTGTCGGAGCGAAGCCCATTACACCCTGAGAAACTACTGGAACCTACCAGCAAATCTCGCTTGCCCTGGCCAGGGACTTTGCGTAATGGCTCTCTGACACAGCGCGATATCTACTCCCAATACCGGGAGGGACGAATCCTGTCTAACCGCCACTGCCTCCAAGTGCTCGGGACTGCACCCAACTGCTACCTGTTTGCACGACTCCTTTGAGCCGTGGTAGGGTAGCAATCTAAGAACAGTGGGACACACTCGAGGCGAAGTAGCAGTGTCAAGTCTGCGGACTATGCTGTACTCATGTCACCTGGAAACTGTTCACTGACGACTGGTATAAAACCAACCAACAGTTCCCTGTGAGTCCTGTCCGGTGTACCCGTAACCTAACGAGCACCTGCATACTATCTCTAGTACGACGTACTGACGGCTGTGGGACAGATCATCTCCCCAACTGGGATGAGAAGCATACACACTAGTCTACTCCGGAGTATCGATGCTCTGTCTCGATAATCCAACGACCAGGGACCTGAATAAGGATGTGCTTGTAGACTACCCAGCCCCCACTAGTGTGACTGCCATCACAACGCTGGTAGACAAGCAAGATCCTAAGAGCTCTATCAATACGTACACTCACATATTAAGATAGAAAAACCAAGTAGCATACTACCATGTTTAGCAAGACTGTTATATACATGTGAATATCCCAAGCTTCCATTAAGTAATATACAAACTAGTATGATACAGTAATGGCCTTCTAGGGCATAAACACTAACAGTGATTGGGACGAGGATCGTATTAGCTAGATCAGCCGTTTGTTGTGTTAATTTCTGCAGCGATTCTTTTGTTGTGCAACACGTATTTCAGTTGTGTGCCAATCGGGTAGGAGATTCATCCGTCACTTGATCCTTCTAGAGATGTTGGATTTGACGTTCTCCTGGACACGGACTGGTTAGCTACGTGCTAGGCGTCTTTGGACTACCGTAAGGAAACAGTCAGGTTTGGTTTTCCCCGGCGAGTCAGTTCTTGTTGTGCAGGTGGATAGTTGTGCCGCCTCTCACAGCTTGAATTCAGCCTTTTTCGCTAGTCGGCTTTTGAGGAGAGGATGTCGTGGATTCTTGGCATTCATTCGTGATACCGGAGCCACAACGGGTTTGTTGGACCGGATTCCTATCGTGCGGGAGTTTCCGATGTTGTTCCAGATGAGCCGGCGAACCTTAGGGAGCTTAAGGATCAGCTGCAGAGTTGTTTGTTGGGGGTTTGTGCGTCTTAGTGTTTCGCATTGGGGAGCCCCTATTTCTGTTCGTTAAGGAGAAAGACGGCAGATTGAGGTTGTGTATTGATTGATCGTCAGCTGAAACGGCTTACGGTGCGGATATGTATCTTTAACCTCGCATTAACGATTTCTACGATCAGCTCCAGAGTGCGAGACATTTCTCTAAGTTTGTTCGGGATCAGGTCATCATTGTTGCGAGTTCGGAGTGATGACATTCCGAAGACTGCCTTGTGTGTGCTACGGGCTTTGTGTGTTTTGGTGGTGTTATTGGACTCACCAATGCCCTAGCAGCATTCGTCGATATGATGAACCAGATTTCCTTAGGCCGTTCTTCGACCCGTTATTGTTGTGCTATTGACGATATTCTGATCTATTCAATGTGTCATGAGGGACATGAGTAGCACTTGAGGATTTGTTTTGCAGATACTGGGAGAGCCCCAGCGGTTTTCTAGGTTCTCGGGGCGTTCCTTCAGACTTGTTTGTGTTGACTCCTAGGTCTTGTAGTTATGGGAGACGGTTTTCGTATGGTTCCGAGGATGATTGAGGTCGAACAGCTTAGGCCCAGACTTGTGTGCAGGACGGAGGTCCGCAGATTTTTGGGCTTAGCAGGTTTTTATCGCCGTTTCGTGCAGGATTGCTAGTGTAGTGCTGCACCGTTGACTGGAATGACCGGAAAGGAGGTTTCTTTTCTTTGGACTGAGGCATGTGTACGGAGTTTTTCAGCAGTTGAAGACTTGGTTAACAACTGCACCAGTTCTTTCTTGATTTCTGGTTCGGGCGACCTTGTTGTTTAACTGTAATGTTTCGTGAGTGGGGCTCGAGTTTGCGTTGATGTAGAATTATAGAGTTATCGCTTTTGCTTCCTTACATTGGAGGAAGTACGAGCAGGATATTCCACTCATGATCTGGAGATGGCCGTGGTGGTCGTGCGTTGGAGATTTGGAGACAATACTTTTTCGAGGGTCGTGTCAGATTTTCACGGACCACCAGAGCTTAATATACGTCTTCCTGCAGTGGGTGTTGATTGTTCAGACAATCTTCTGCAGATTTACAGTTCTTATGCGATCGTTGAGTACAGCTTAGTTCTCCTCTACTTAGGGGGCAGCTTGCTCATGTCCGCGCCCGACCACTTTTCCTTAATCGTTTTCACGAGGCACTGCCCACCGATGCTCGTTCGTCAGAGATACTTGAGTATACTCGGCTGGGTAATGATTCGGAGTCCTTGATTTGTGACAAGGGTGTGCTACGGTTAGGGACGCGTTTGTGTACCTGATACTATTGGGTGGAGACGCGAAATCCTAGAGCAGGCACATCTGTCAACCCTCTGTACTCGTTCAAGTTCCATCAATATTGACGTGACTTGTGAGATAGTTAAGGGTGGGCAAGGATGTAAAGAGAAGTTTCGGGTTTCATTTCAAGGTGTTTGTCTTGTGGTGTGCTTTGGTTGAGCATCTAAGACCGGCTGGAGAGTTGCAACCTTTAACCGTTCCAAAGTGGGAGTGGGAGCAGATCTCCACGAATTTCGTTATGGTGTCTACCCAGGTTTAGTCAGGGTGTGACTCCATTCGGATACTTGTTGTCCGATTTTGCTCGGTTTGCTCAGCTGTTCTTTGTTAAGTTTGTGCGTTGCACGGAGTTTCTTCATGGGTCGTATCCAATGAAGGCACCCTGTTCGCTTGCCGTCTTGGGCAGGAACTTCAGGAAGCCTTGGGTACTGGTTGAGCTTTAGCTCCATCTTTCCATCCGCAGGATGATGGTTTTGTGAGAGCGGGCTATACCGACTATGGAGGGTATGCTTGTGCATACGTACTAGTTGTTGTCGGCAGTTGCGATCGGCACTCGCCATTGTTAGGGTTCTCCTTCGATAGCTGTTATCAGGAGGCACTCCAATTGGCAACCTTTAGGTTTACGGGTTAGGTCGTGTCGATTGCCAATCTGTTTTCTGACTTTGCATAGTAGAATTTTTGCGCCCAAGTAGTCTAGAGACTTGGGAGATGATCCAGTTGGTTCAGGTCAGGATGATGGCAGCCCAGTGCAGAAAGAGATGTTATGCCGACCGTGATGGTCGCGGACTTGAGTTCGCAGTGGGAGATCATGTATTCCTACTGACTTTTTCGATGAATGACATGTTGAGTTTTGGGAAGCTTATCCCAGGATTGTAGGTCCTTTTAAGATCCTTAAAGCGAGTTAGTTCCGTTGCCTTTAATTTGGCACTTCCGCCGAGATTATTGAGTATTCACCCCGTATTCCTTGTGTCGATACTTTGCAATTACCTTCATGACCTTTCTCACATGATTCAGCATCAGACCTTTTAGCTTGGACACGATCTTTCGTACACCAGCAGCCAATTGTGTTAATGGCTCGGCAGGTGGAGAAACTTCGGTCAAGGGTCTTGCCATCTGTGAAGGGTTTTCTTGGACGTAGCCGTATAGTGAGGTAATCACTTAGGAGGCTGCGAACGAGAGTTGAGAATTTGTAATCTTCTCTTTGAAGGTACATTTAGTGAGAATTTTAAATTCGGGGACGAATTTTTATAAGGGGGGAGATTGTAACGCCTTAGATTTCGGTTAGTGTTCGTTTAGACGATAATGCGGGTTTACTGTAAAAGTTTACCAATTCGGGTTCCTCACATTTTATAACATTTAATTAATAATTTTTTATTATTTGTTATGGGCATGCATGCACGTGTGCAGGTAAATGTGAGGAATTGTTTGTGCTAATTTTGTTCTTAGCAACCTTGACACTTAACCTAATCTTTGCTTAACCCTAATCCTTAACCATTCATTATTCTTTTGTGAGAAGAAGAGAAGATATTTGTTTGGATGAGATGAGGTGGCAAGGTGTGTGTGAAAGCATTAATGATGTTTTAAATGCAAGGTGCACTCACCCTTAACCTCACCTCCCTCTCTCTTTATCAATCACTCTCTCTCTTTTTCTCTATCTCTTTCTCATTTCCTCATCTCTTGTTTTCATAAAAACTGAACACTTCATTTCCCTCACCAAATTCGTCTCATTTATTCACAAACTTCATCAAAATCACATCTTTTCTTGGATTTTGCCTCATGGATGCCTTGGATTATGCAAAGCTAGGATCTTTGTGTTCTTTTGGCTAGGTAATGATCCCTATCTGTTCTTTTTATAGTTTTTGTGATATGTAGCTAGTTAGTTTCAGTTTAGATTGTTTAAAATTTAGTTTTGTGCATAATATCGTATTTTAGGGCCTATTTGTGACATATGGGATCTGCTGTGAGAGTGTGCTAGAAAACCAAACAAAGTAGTTGTGTTGTACCTGAGACCACGGGACCTCACCTGGAGCACAGAACCTTGGAGCTCAGACCCGGCCGGCGACGTATGAAGAGGATTCCGGGGAGATCGGCGGTGGGTAGGAGTTAGGGTTTGGGTTTTTCTGGGTAGGTGTCTGCAGTGGTTTTGGTGTATTTGGTCTTGTTTGATTGTTGAGTTTTCTCTGTATGCAAAACCTGGGATAACCTAGGAAGTTTCTAGTGTTTTGTGTCAGCGCGATACGTTATACGACACGGATCATGCACTTTGTGTGGTTTTTCTCTTGGGATAGTTTCATCGTGTCGCTACGCACGTTAGCCACAATACGAACGCTTGAGAGTATGTTTTGTGTTGTTGCGTCGGTTAAATGTAGTTGTATGTGTTTTGGGTATATTATTAATATATAATTGTTTTATTGTTTTAATGTTGCAGGTTCGCAGGCGGGGACTTCGGACACTGCTAAAAGGGAAAACAGGTGGTAGAATGCACCTAGCTAGGAGCGTTGGTGAGTAGATTTAACATATACAGGGGAATCGCCCGCATGGCGTTATATGTCTGGGCTAGAGATGTTAATTCTGTCGCATATTCTATGTCATATTTAGAATTGCGTATTTACCCTACTGCTTAGTTAGTGTTATGCTTGGACTAGTATCCTTAAGACATTGCACCATTATTGGCTATTCATGTTGCACGAGCACTGATTGTATGTCACACACACCGTCAATAATTGCGATGTCACGCACAACCCACTTATAGATATGATATTGCTTGGTTAGGGACATTGGGACTTTGATTCATATTTCTTATCGCATATGACTTATAGCATACATGCATATCTATAGGGTATTGTACAATTAGTGATAGGTACATATACACTTTATGACATAGCTACAGGTATACATTGCACACATATTTCACTTATACCCAGGGTGTATACTACAGCATTACTTATAGGTAGATACATATATCTTGCTATACCTCATTGTTTACATATATATCTGGTTATAGCTACATGTTCACCTTTACTTGATGTTATTTAGAATTGGAGAAAAATAGGAACCGCATGATATTTTATATTAACTTGTTGCAGTTAATTAGCGGCTTTTCCTTTATATGCTTTCATTTGAGTTGAGGTTCCATATATTATATTCATGGATTTTCGCATTGTGATATGGATTTTTTCATGATGTTTTCTGGATTTGGGGACCGTGGGAGTTCATGAAATTATGCATTATTTGAAAAACCCGGTTTCCCTTGATATGATATTACAACATCCACCATGAGATTTATATGTTCTTATTATATACCCGATTCGAGGAGCGGGAAGCACCGTCTGTGGGTACATGGTGGGGCCCGGAGGTACCCCGAGGCAAGAATGAGGTCGTGGTGCTAGACGATGAGTTACAGGGGAAACCATACCTACCGGTGACATTACCAATGACTCGGCGGTTATCATGGGGATACCGACGGGAGTCATGTGCGTATGGATGCGTCGAGAGGCGAGGGTCAGAGCTAGGCACTCGAGCTTTCGGGATAGCGTATGATACGTACCTATCAGGGTGCCAGTCTTGGTAACAACACCTGATAGATCAGCATTTCTGTGTCGATGCTTGACACATTTTTTTCATGATATTTTACTTCTTTATATATATAACAATGGAATGGGACACTGTTATATATGCATTTACACCAATATTAATGGAATGGGACGCTAATATATGTGTATCGATATCAATTTATATACATCATCATATTTATTCATGCAAATATATTTAGGATGTTATAATTTTATTTGATATTGGATACAGGATATATATGAGATTGCTGATTTTGTACATTCAGGATATATAAGATTTATTCGATATTGTACATTAAGGATTTGTGAGACTTATATGATATGAGAGCCAATTTGGGGGCTGATTTGAGTAATTGGGATTTGGATTGTCTTGATGGATTGTGATCCTACCACGATGTCAAGATTCCGTGGAAATGATATATTTTATTCTATACTCCATATTTATTGTTTATGCACCGCTTCATGTATTAGTAGTACCTGTTAGAGTACCTTTCATGACTGTTGCATTTACATACCTTTATTATATGCATTGCTTCATGTGTAATTGTACCGGTTAGTGTACCTTTCATGATTGTTGCATATATACAGTTTCATATCATTAGGGCATGATTATTGCAAACCGATTGTCATATTATTATTGCTTCATGTATTAGTTGTACATGCTAGTGTACCTTTCATGATTAATGCATTCATATGACCTTTTATTGCTATTAATTGCATATGTTAGATTCGCGTTGTACGTGCATACTTGAGATTACCTGCATATGTTATTTACTATTCACGAGTTGACAACTCACCCCCGTTGTGCCACAATTGTTTTGCAGGGTGTTCCCAAGAGTAGTCGAGACAGGCTATTCATCTATCTATCATCATTCGCTATGGATACTGCATCGGCTCACACTGTGCTATTTTTCTTAGGTGGGTTTTGTGGTTATTCGCGTTGTATTGTATATTCGTTGTATCCTTGTACTCTCCATCTACTACTTTCATGTTTGACTTAGAGATTTGTGTAAGGACGATATTGTATATTATTTTGTGACTTGTTTCCTTTTATACAGTTTCATTTCTATCGTCTTTCATTTCTTCGCTAAGGCGTCGTATATTTGTTGTGGTGGTTGTTTTCCGCCTTTGGCCGTGTATTTGCTCCCATTTGGGGATGCTTTACTTTATATTTATGTTGTACCCATTTTTGGGACTTGTTTTTACAAAGGAGGTGCTGCCAAAATTTTAAAGAAAGAAAGTTGGACTTTTAAAGAATTTGGGTTGTGATTTCAAATGTTTCAAAACTCCTATTATCTTTTCTTGTCTTTTTAATGGTTTAAATTTCTGGGTTTTGGCTTTCTTTTACTGCGTTACGTCTGTAAGCATTGCGTAGTATTAGGGTCGTCCCGTGCCAAATTTCGGGTCATGACACATATAGAGGCAATGAGCGATAGGAGGGGTTTTGTCTCTCCCGGTATTAGGGGTTGATGTTGTGCTGTGCACGATTGGCTATAACAGGAAGTCCCTTGCCAGGGCTGCTGAGATATTACTGATAAGTGTTATCAGTAGTTTCTCGATCTGTTGTAAACCATATATCGGTATGACTTATTGAGTTATTGGGGTCGACGATTCCATCCCTAGACTCGATATGCAACATATCTGATGAAGAGACCGGACTGTACGGTATGTGTTGCCAGTTTGATTGACGGGAGTTTTAACAGGTTCTCTTGTTCTTCTTCTGATCGCTCAATACCCGGGTGACCGTTACGTTTAGCTGACCGCTTGCGGCTTATAGGTGTTTGATGTGATCATCACCTATTGCTGGCGTATTGACGAGTCTTAGAGTCCCACACAGAAGTTTCCTAGCTCAGGCAAAACGATGTGGTGTGCATATGAGATATGCGCGGAAACTCGATTAAATACGTGTATGAGATACCGAATGTTAATCGGGTGTTTTCTATTGGTCAGGACATATGTGATATGACCGGTTTATTAAATCAAATGTTGATTTAATAATGACTTTTAGCTCAGTTTTATTAAACCCTATTCTTTTGATGGATGCATGCATGTATATGTACATGTTGATGTGCATACACACATACATACATGCATATATGTCATGGTTGTTGATATATTGAAGATGGCAATGCAAGACTCACATGGTTCATATTAATATATAGTTTTTGTTTTAAGTTAAAAGATAAAGGAAATTAACTAATGACTCATTTCTTTACAAATGACTCATAGTTTCTACACACTTGTTTGGTTGACCATTGACTTAACCTTGGTTAATTTCCTTTGTTCTTTAACTCATCACAAAATATCTAGATATTTATATTAACCATGGTTTGTTGTGAGAGTGTCTCACATATATATATCTTTTTATTTTATTTTTAAAATATAAGAATTATCATTATCTTCAAAAAGCTTTGGCATCTTCATCTTCCTCCTTCTTCAAGATCTTTTGAGATTTTTTTAGAGTGAGGAAAAGAAAAAGAGTGGGTTTTAAGTGATAACATAAACCACTTCATCATCCTACACATCTCTTTCTCTCTTTTGTAGGGTGTTTGCTCCACCGATCTGAAAGATCAAGTGAAGCAACAAGTTTTGAGCAAAGGACTTCGGGTGGATCGTCGTGGACTCGGAAGTGTTCAAGCGAGCTTTTCCAAACTCTAAGATATCCAAGGAGTCACCCTACGAGGTCTACAAAGGTTGTAGTTTCTCCACTTAATGATAGATTAATTTTTACATGTGACACTATTAGTTGTTACTCAATATTTCTAGTTCGATTCCTAGTTAAGTTTGCTTAGCGCCTCTTAAATTCAAAATTGTGGCATGTGTGATGCTTCCAAACCCTATATAAGGGGATAAGGAAACCCTACAGATACTACAACAGATGGCCCTAGTGCAAGTGGGAGATTGTTAGTGATATGTATGCCCTAGAGGCCATTACTGTACATACGATGTATATTATAGTGGATGCTTGGACATATACATGGAGGACATTCTTGCTCGACATGATATTATGCTATCTGGTTGCTCTTTATCTTAACATGTACACTTATTGTCTCTTTGTTACATGTTGATAAAGCCCTTAGGATGAGTACTTGACTACAAGGACTATTATGCAGATCATACTAGTGGGGACAGTGTAGTCGCTAAGTACATCCTTCAAATGTTCCTAGTCGTAGGTGTATCGAGACAGGGCATCGATATAGCTTCTCAACCCATGTAGATGGGAAATGGATGATACCATATCCATTGGTGTTTGACATCAGAGACAGTATACAAGTGCTCAGTGGAGACTGGGTATACTGAACGGACTCGCCGAGAACTCCCGGATGGTATTATACCTTACGTCAGATGGCAGTTCTCTGGTGACACTGGTACAGGTTAGTCTGTAGACCCGAGATCGTCATAGAGTCTTGTGTGATTCCCACTGTGCTTTGATTTCCACCTTACCACGTTCAAGAGAACGTGCAAAACGGTGGCTTTTGGGTATAGTCCAGAGTCACATGGAGGCAACGAGCGATAGGAGGGGTTTCGTCTCTCCCGGTATTGGGAGTTGATGTTGCGCTGTGCTCGATTGGCTATAACAGGAAGTCCTTGGCCAAGGCTGCTTCAGAGATATACTGGTAAGTGTTATCAGTAGATTCTCGACCCGTTATGAGCCTTATATCGACAAGACTTATCGAGTTACTAGGGTCTGACGTTTACCACCCTTAGACGAGATATGCGACATATCAGACGAAGAGACCGGACTGTACGGTAGTGTTACTGATTGGATTCGCAGAAGTGTGAGCAGGCTTGCTTGTTGATCTTCTGATCGCTCAATACCCCGGTGGCCGTTACGTTTAGCAGACCGCTTGCAGTTTGTGGGTGTTTGATATGATCATCACCTACTGCCGGCGTATTGACGAGTCTTTAGAGTCCTACACAGGCGTTTCTTGGCTCAAGCAAAACGGAGTAGGAGCACATATGTGATATGTGCGGGACCGAGAATGATACGATATGAGATACTGTATTCTATTCTCGCTATTTATGACATCGGTCGGTTATATGAGATATAGCCGGGTTATCGGATCAAGTGTTGATTCGATAAGTTGTTACACAAGATATTAATCGGTTATAGGCAGATTATTAAATCAAGAGTTGATTTAATAATTTAATGTATAAATATATATATTAGATATATTACATTACATTAACAAGTATTAGCTCACTTAAGATTTCTTTTCTCACTTGATTGTGCACATTGTATATATGTGATATATGCAAGTGTTCATGTTTGTGTCATGTTTGATGATACATACAAGTTGGGTGTATGAGATTAACACCATGCTAAGGTTAAGTTAGGGTTTTATTTATACCTTAGGTTATTACAAAAGGGGATTGACTTGGTCAATGTTTTCAAGCTTTATGAAGCTTGTAGAACTTTGACAAAGTCCACTCTTTTGTCATTCCTTAGGATATTTTACTTGAATCAAACATAGCCATGAATTTATTCTCTACATGAGTTAGGCATGAGGGCCTAACTCAACCATGGGTGCAATAATTCATTTGGATGATTTATTGACTTGAGTTCATTTTTTTCTTCTTCTTCCTCCTTAAAAAGCTTTCTAGCTCTAATGGAGTTATGAGAAAAGGTGTGAGAAAATCAATTCTAAAGTGAGCCCACTTCCTACTTCATCATCCTCTACTACTTGCCATTTAGTATAGGGTGTTCTCTTCACAAAGTTCTTGACCTAGTGAAGAAATAGCTTGGGTTAGTGTCTCCTCGACATAGATCATCTTCGGCCTCGAAGACATCGAAGCAAGCATGTTCGTTTCTTCATGGGAGCCTCTCTAGAGTCCGAAGTTCACGATCACAGTGAAGGGGATTACTAGAAGGAGCTATTGAAGTGAAGGACCGGTCTGTAAAGGTTGTATTCCTTGCTCACTTAGATTGCAAAGTGTTTGCATATGTTATTTCGTACATTTCTAGTTTATGATTCTAGTTAGGGTTAGCTAAAACGGAAAATTTTTGAATTTTGCATGGACGATGCCTCCCGAAACCTTGTTGCCTTCTTGGGTAACCCTACAATACAGACATGACATCAGGGCCAGTCATGGGGACGGTGCCTGATGCATGAGGATTTACGTGTCGATGCTGGACACGGGTTTCATGATGTTTCGAGTGTCGAAGTTAGACACTCAGGTTTCCATGATTTTGTTGTGTCGTGAGGGACACACGTTATTTTATATCCTCATATTTACCTGCATATGCTTTTATTATATTTACATGCAGGAGTTGTTGTGTAAGTGGGTGACACGTTGACGAGATCCACTGCATACATGCATTGATTATATTGTTGGACGAGATCCACCTGCATACATGCATTGATTATATTGTTGGACGAGATCCACCTGCATACATGCATTGATTATATTGTTGGATGGTATCCACTTGCTGATAGGCAGTTATTTATATGTTGGCACATATGCAGATACGGTCACCCTAGATATCATTGTATTACCTTTATGATATAGTTGACCTAGGAATCATTGTTATTTCGATTTCTACCTAGTGATGTTTTTCTATTCACGAGTTGGCAACTCACCCCCGTTGTGCCACAGTTCTTGCAGGTTGACCGCATGGATCAGTTGCGGCATCGCTGGCACACAGCTGTTTTCGGGTGACTTGCTTATGGTAGGTAGTACATGTTGGATCATGCCCCTCTTGTATTCATTATTCATATTGTATCTAGTCACTCCATCAATTCAGAAACGAGTAATTGTATATGTTGCAGACTTAGAAGACTTATAGTTGCGAAACTTGAGCGATGTGTTTTATATTCGCTTTTGGGGTTAATGTCTTGCTTTACTTTTCCTTGTGTGGATCTTAGCAGTTGGGCGTCGTATACTTGTTATTTATAATTGTGGTGGTTGTTTCCGCCGTTGGGCGTGATTTGCTCCCGTTTGGGGATGCTTTATTATATTCTTTATTGTACCCGTTTTCGGGGTTAGTTTTTACAAAGTAGGTGCTGCCAAAATTTTTCAAAACACAAAATATGATTTATTGTATCTTTATTTCTTAAAAAGGTTTAGATTTCTGGGTTTTAGCTTACTTGAATTACGTTACTCCTGTAGACATCGCGTAATTTAAGTGCTGGTCGCGAGCTAATATTTTGGGTCATGAAAAAGTTGGTATCGGAGCTCTAGGTTTAACCTTTGTTCGAGTCTTGGTTTAACTATGTGGGGTCTAGGGCGTATATATTTTGGAACCTAGGCTTGACCTTACGGAACATAGACTTGAACATGGGGGTGTTAGACCCGAACTTTCTTTTCATAGGCTGACCGTGATTGATGGAGTAGATAGCTTGAGTAGAGTGACGTACCGCACGTAAGTTCCGCGGCATATTTACGATACGATGCTCCACTTAAGAAACCTTAGGATGTACATATCTTGAGACTGGTGATTCTCTTTGTTTTCCTTGATTATACATCCATTTAAGATCCTTGATTCCATTCGTATACAAGATCATACTCTCATTGTTTCCGTTCATCCATATGATCATATACTCTTTTTGGATCTGTTGATTCATTTCATCACTTGATCTATTTTCGTCGATACTTGTTTGAGGTTCCTGTCACCATGGTTTGAGCGCAGATTGAGCTGTTGCTGGTGATGCGGTCAGGGCGAGCTCGTCGTGGACGAGAAATGACCATCGTGTTTTCTTATGAAATGGGAACGTATCGATATAGTGTGGTGTTGTGACCTCTCGTTTGAGGTAAGTGTGCGGTCATGTACCGGATGATCCAGCTATTGTTAAAGGCTGCCTACTGTGTGAGGACTGTTGATATACAACATACCTCAGAGATTGTGATGTCATCAACCGTGCAGACAGATGACCCGGCTGTTGCTGAGATTGATGTAATGTCGGTTCCAGAGCTTACGAGCTGAGATCGCTGGAGCTTCCAGGAAGAGATACGGCATGTGATAGCTAGTCTATCTTGGGTTGAGGGACGAAAGTGATTCGTCAGATTTGATGAGCAGACGCAGGCCATGTTGAGTTGAAGATTTCCAGTGTGGAGAGTCTTACTCAGATCTAGAGTAGATCGATCCATAGTTGACGTTGTTCGTCGGATGTCCCGATGTGAGATCGGTAAGCTGACCAATTTTAGATGGAAGGACCTCACCTAGATGTGTTGTGAGTTGATCGAGAAACGGATGAGTTTTGAGTATTCCTCCGATGGTTGGGACAAGTTCCCGAGGACGCGTTCGGCTAATTATCTTCTACAGAGTGATGAAGATACCGAGTTTTGATTTCGAGTCTGTGCGAGAGATTCTGGATTGATTGTCGCCGAGAACATTTGCAGTACGCAGATAGCATGACATGATGTCAAAGAGGACGATAATAAGAACGAGTGGAAGAAGAGGTTCGTGCGTGATGCGGACTAGCTGTTGTTACTCCCCGTCGAGATTAGAGATCTGATATGTATGCAGAGGCGTTGGGATACGGCCAGTTCCCGAGAAAATGTTGTGCTGAGAACGCAGATGTCCAGAAAGCGAGAAAAGATTTGTAAGTATACCAGCCTCCGTACAGTTCGGTATAGGCGAGATCGGAAGAGACCTTGAGCCAATTCCTCCCAAGACACTGCTACGATGAGATTGCACCGAGGATAAGTTGTGTCATGTGTATTCAGAGGGCCAAAGGCCGACGACAGTGACGTGCTGCTTTATGAGTGATTATACTAATTGGCCGAGAGATGGCCTGAGAAGTGCCAGAGCGGAATCATTTCCGTTAGCACACCGAACCGGGAAGATGAGTCGATAGAGTGCGAGATTGGTAAGCCACAGAGAAATATGGCAGACTGAAGATGCCAGGCTGTGAGCAGGAGGCAAGCAGACGTTCTTACTCTGCCAGTTTGGGCGCATCGACTTTTTCGACATTGTAGGAAGTGTACCTCAATATCATTTTTTGCGATTTACGTTTGTGATCCGAGTATCACACTTATATCGCTTGGATTTGAGTTTTGATGATTGAGTTTTAGGATATGGTTTTCGTGCACCATGGCTGCACCTACTGGGTATTAACATTTTGTGCATAGTTTTTACACTTGAGATATATATTTTATACACCGTTGTGTTGATGTCGATTTTGTGCCTTAGCTGCACATATTTATGATTTCCTGGATTTTCTACAGTGGTTATGATATTTCGTGCACTAGATGCACAGGATTTGATATTTCGTGCAGTGGATGCACAGGATTGATATTTCATGCAGTGGATGCACATGGTTTTGATATTTCGTGCACTAGATGCACAGGATTGATATTTCATGCATTGGATGCACAGGGTTTTGATATTTCGTGCACTAGATGCACCCGATTTGTATTTTGTGCATTTGTTGCAGCAGATTCGTATTTCGTGCCTTTGTTGCACTAGATTGTTATTTCGTGCATTGGTTGCACCGGATTTATACTCTGTGCCTTGGTTGCACCCAATTTATGTCTTGAGCATTTGTGTTACCAGGTGTTTACCGGATTTATACTCCGTGCCTTTGATTTCCGTTCTCACCAGACGCACATGATGGTTGGACAAGCCTTTTGAGGCTGATATTGCTTTTGAGCATTTTGTTTTCATGATGAGGCCCTTTACTTTGTAGTACCCTAGCAGGACTGATCTGAGGACAGTACCTGTGTACTTTGCATGCTTAAAAAGTTAACCAAGAGGTTTTCAAAAAGGAGCTATAGTCTCGCTATTTCTTACGTGTCTGTGAGTGACACGAGCGTTTACAAAAGAAAACCTTTTGGGGTATTTTAAAAAGGGCGGAACGTATATTTGAGCAAATCATATATGCTAGTATATTATTACTTTACAAATGATCGTCCGTCACTTGTGCCGTGAGTTACACATCACACGGCGATTCAGAAAAAGATTCCGCATATGTTATTTCAGTTTTTTGGAGACTTTTTTATAAAAAAAGGATGTGTACTATATACATATTATAGCATTTTCTTAGTGTATATTGGATTCCAATAGTGAGTTTCGAGGTCTGTATCTCCATTGTAACTCCGATGATATGCGTGCGAGTCCAATGATTTGCGTAACGCTTGACAGAGTTCGGTTTTGAGTTTTCATTCACGGCTTCAGGTGCATGCAACGCGCTATGTTAGTTATGTTGCTTCCGTGATTTCGGTTCCCTGTTGATTAAGTTGGATTTTGAAATGTTTAGTATTGGGGGTTTAATTTAAATTCGGGGACCGAATTTCTTTAAGGGGGGAAGATTGTAACGTTTCTGAAATCTTTATATGAATTTTTCCGTTTTAGAGTAAATAGTCGGTATTTTCCGTTTTAACCCGATTGTGATCAAACCTTTGTACAGACTTAACTGTGCCTAGTTTAACTATAATAGTGCTAGTGCGCGGGCTTTGGGGGTCAATTGGAAGTTTTGGTTCACATAGAATTTTTCCCTAATTAAAATATTACTTTATTGTGTTATTTATGCACTTAATTAAAGATTAAAGTTTGTGCATTGTTTTGGCCAAAATTCCATTCTATTTGTAATGGCCGAAATTTCTAGATGGGGTGGTGGCATTGTTTGGTTTTTGGAGACTCATTGTTTCATGCTTTAATGAAGCATGGTTTTATTAGTGAGTCACTAGTTCATTAAAGTCTTTTGTTCATGCTAGGATATTTCATAAGGATATTTGTGGAGATATTATTTCTTATCATCATCTCCTTGCTTTCTTATGCTCACCCCCCAAAATTTTGGCCGAGCACTTTTGTGGCTGCCCCAAATTTAGCCGAGCCTCATTTTTGAGTGAAGAAATTTATTCATTGCATTTTTGATACCTCATTCACTTCACAACTCAAAAAGGCAACTTCATTTACCTTCACCCAATTCATTGGGTGCCTTGAGACAAAGTATTCTACACTCTCTCTACATCAATCTTGGACATGTCGGCTAGCAAACTTCATGTCCGAGTTGCTTCAGTTTGAAGCGGGAGCCCGTATAAAGATTCGTTGACATGGTGCAACTTCGACGAGGAGACCGGAGATCGGAGATGTCGTGAGGAGCGTGGAATGATAGCTAAAGACCGAAGGCAACGGATCGATCGGTATAATTTCTTAAAAAACTATACAATTTACTAGTTAGGGTTTTGATGTGTTAAATGGTTATGCAAGATGTGTAGACTTGGAAAAGTTAAGCAAATTGTGAGAATGTTATTTGTTATTTTTCTAAATGTCTAATTAAGCTTAATTATAAACTAACTTTTACTAAATCATAATTTGGTAAGATTAATATTTTGATAAAGGTTTGGGAGACATAATTAAGCCGCTTTGTGAGGATTATGATCATTAGATATGTTCAAAAATCTAGGTTTCTGCTAAAATGATATAAAATGCTTACTAGGTTTGCGGTAAAAATTAGACGTGAGTTTTAATGAACGTGTGGATGACGTGAATATTATTATCTACAATAATTATTGTGTTGTTAATGAGTATTGGTACTATTGCGTTTTTGGTGTAGCAGTTTTCATGAATAGCGACCGTAGTTAGGGTTTTGGATATTTTTTCCGGTATTTGGATTCTTAGTTTTGAGTTATGCTATTGTATTTGGTTGTTGGATGTTTGTACGTCAACGACGAGGGTTGTTTGGTTGGTTTTTCATGTGTAGGCTATAGGTTCTAACCAATGAGCGCACCGCGTCCCGTATTTGGATTTCGGAATTTGATTTTAATAGCATTGCGATTTCATTTTGATTGTAGGTACCTTCGCGTGGATTTCGAGATGACGAAGCGCATGTACTACGGCCAAGCGAGGAGTTTAGCAGGTGAGTAGATTTATATCTACGGGGGGAGTCGGGTGGATGGCGTATAGCACCCCCGCAACCATTGATATGGATTATCGTTTGATTATTATATCTTCATAATGATATGCGACGGACATGATTGTAGGATTTACAAACGATAAAATGATTGAAGTTGATGCTAATGAACATTTGACTTAGGAGAAAATGAAATGATATGTGAATCATGATAAGTACAATTTAAAAGAGAACAAGTGTGACGTTTATTTAATGTGATGCGAGATATTAATATGATGAACGAGTATACGATGTGATATGATAACTTAGTGTGATATGTCGTTATATGGACACGAGTCGATATGAGATTGTTGATACCTTTGTAGATTCCCTGATACAAGATTGACGTGGATGTGACCTGAGAGATAGGTATATATAAATTTATGGATAATGATTGCATAATGAGTAATATGCCGTATGAGACTTAGATCCGTACCCCGATATTGTATGGGTTGATAGAATCCCTATTTGTTAATGCCGCCGTACGAGGAGTTACTGTACGCAATGAGTTTTACCTTTGGTTTTATCCATACCTTGATTAGAGGATGCCGTATGATGGATGGTACCGTAAGTGGTGTTGTGAGACTGAATGCCGATTGATAGATTCACCGACTCGGTCTTGTTGATATGTATACCTTATAGCATCTGATTCACTATATGCATTATGCTGCATTCATCCTATTCTCATTGCATTTCTTATACCTGTGCTAGTACACCTACACCATTATCGATGATGCGTATGTTACACTTACACAGATTGCCGGCTCACACACTTCATCGTCGATAATTGTTATGTCACTTACATAGTAGAATTGCTACATCATGCTATGATATATTGCCAAGTTCACATCACTATTCTAGGTTGCATGATATACTGACATGTACACCCACATACTTTGCTACAGCTACATGTACATCATGCATACATACTGACATGTACACCCACATATCTTGCTATAGTTGTATATACCCCTAAGTGGTATTGTATTGACATGTGATATTGAGAGGTTGATTATTGTGCTATTGCGCTTTTGAAATGCATCATACATACTTGCTTACATGTAAGTACTATACCTTGCTACAGTTACATGTACACCGAATATGATGCTGCACTTGATTTCGGAGGATTTGGGAACCGCATGATATATTTTAAAACTGATTCATTTAAAAGAGCAGTTTTCCCTTAATATGCTCATTTTGCTGTTTTATTTGCATATATCAGTTTTTCATGGATTTACGCATTGAGATATGGATTTCATGTGATTTATGTTTTTGAGAACCGTGGGGGTATTGTTGGACGAGATGCATTGATTATATTGTTGGACGAGATCCACCTGCATACAGGTATTGATTATATTGTTGGACAAGATCCACCTCCATACATGCATTGATTATATTGTTGGATGGTATCCACTTGCTGATAGGCAGTTATTTATGTGTTGGCACATATGCAGATACGGTCACCCAAGATATCATAGTATTACCTTTATGATATAGTTGACCTAGGAATCGTTAATTATTTCGATTTCTACCTGGTGATGTTTATCTATTCACGAGTTGGCAACTCACCCCCGTTGTGCCACAGTTCTTGCAGGTTGACCGCATAGATCAGTTGTGGCATCGCTGGCACACAGCTGTTTTCGGGTGACTTGCTTGTGGTAGGTGGTACATGTTGGATCGTGCCCCTCTTGTATTCATTATTCATATTGTATCTATTCACTCCATCAATTCAGAAACTAGTAATTGTATATGTTGCAGACTTAGAAGACTTGTAGTTGCGAGACTTGAGCGATGGATTTTATGTTCGCTTTTGGGGTTGATGTCTTGCTTTACTTTTCCTTGTGTGGATCTTCGCCGTTGGGATTTGTATACTTGTTACTTATACTTGTGGTGGTTGTTTCTTCCGTTGGGCGTGATATGCTCCCGTTTGGGGATGCTTTATTATATTCTTTGTTGTACCCGTTTTCGGGGTTAGTTTTTACAAAGGAGTTGCTGCCCAAATTTTTCAAAAGACAAAACATGATTTATTGTATGTTTATTTCTTAAAAAGGTTTAAATTTCTGGGTTTTAGCTTACTTGAATTAGGTTACGCCTGTAGACAACGCGTGATTTAAGTACTGGTCACGAGCTAATATTTTGGGTCGTGACACCTAACGGTGTATAACGGGATACTGTGGCGAATGCGGATGGCATAAGCGTACATTGTATTTTCGTTTCTCCTGTGATGCTTAAGAAGCATAATTGATGGGACATCATTAATGAGATTAATGAAAGAAAAGAAACCAAAATGATGTTGTAGAATCAAATTTTCAAGAAAAGGGTAGCTATAGTTCTTGCTTTGCATAGCGGTATTCCTTGTAGAATATCCAGCACCTTATTCGATAAGGAAAGAGCCGAGATCCCTTCACTGGGAGTTACCTCTTTAGCGAAACTAGCAGATGCTACAACCCACTCGGTTTTGTTTTTGAATGCCTTTATAGTTCTTGCTTTGCATAGCAGTATTCTTTGTAGAATATCCAGCACTTTATTCGAGAAGGAAAGAGCCGAGATCCCTTCACCGGGAGTGACTTCTTTAGCGGAACTAGTAAAAGCCTCAAAAACACTCCTTTTCAAAATCACTCGATTCTGCAACGATATCAAGTTCAATACGCAAAAGGTTTTCTTAAAAACCTGACGCAGCCCTCCGTCATTTCAGATAAGTGCTATTTTAGTATTCGTGCTACGGTAGTTTGGCATCCGTCAAGACGTAGTGTACGGTAGATGATTAGTACTTATCTGTAGCATGAGATGCGATTGGATTAGGATATTCGTACGATGTTGTTTGGCCTCCGTAAAGGGTCTTGCGGGTGGGTCTAATTCAATCAAGAAATGACGGGTTGAACTAGACTAGCGCCCTATGGGTAGTTTGGCCTCCGTCAAGGTCATAAGATACTTGGGGCAAAAGTATTATCGGGAATTTCAAGTGTTGAAATTTGCAATAAGATTGCATACCTTCTATGAGATAGTTAGATCCCGATACCCACTACGAGTAAGAGTTACTCCTGGGAGAGTTTTAGAAATCACAATTAGCCAATCAAGTAAGTGTCAAGAAAGGTGTTAACGGGGTCACGCCACTGGGAAAACGAGATTTATTTTAATTAGGTTCGTGCGAAAGCACGGGGAACCTCCCCCAAAGTATCGGCACTGGCCTGGCTAAAAGATTGGCGAACTTGTAAGGTGTAATTAATCCCGGCTATTCTTACCTTTTAGGGTTTGAAGGAAGATTTGATAAAAACAGTGGGAGTCGTCTTGATTAGATAAGATAATAACCAATCTAATCTTGCAAAGAGCACAGGCTAATGCATTTCCTTCTCTCTCTCTCCAAGCAGCAACTAACGTCACGCCTTAATCAAGATAATAATATGGATGTATTGACCGAATCCTCTTGTTATACTGAGCAGGGAAAAGTTGGCTCCGCTCCAACTTATAAGTGTTATAAGTCTGAGCAGGAAATAGGAACAAATCCGGATTCCCACGTCACCAAAACGAATATTAAGCATGTTGATGCATCTTCTTTGTGTGTATTAGTTACCGGGAACAGAAGGGTTCCTTAGCACCCTTACGGTGTTTACTAGGGCATCGAACAAGCCATTTCAAAATTTTCTAGAGTGCTAAAGAACCCGAACGAGGATCGAATTAGAGACTTAGGGTTTTCTAGATTGTAAACACTTTACAAACTAAAGAGAAGAAGGAATACAACCTTTGTAGACCCGTCCTTCACTTCAATAGCTCCGTGTAGTAGTCCCTTCGCTGCGATCATGAACTTACGGACTTTAGAGAGGCTCTACAAGATGTACGGAACAAGCTAGCTTGAGATCATCGAGGCCGAAGATGATCTACATCGAGGAGACACTAGCTCATTCTATCTCTTCACTAATAATGAAATTAGTGAAGCAAACACCCTAAACTAAATGGCAAGTAGTAGAGAATGATGAAGTTGGAAGTGGGCTCACTTTAGTTTTATTTTTCTCACAATAAATCATCACTTACAAAAATCTAGCAAGCTTTTTCTCTTGAGGAAGAAGAAGAAATGATGAAGAAAATGAATGAGAAAGTGAGATTAGAATTGCAACCATGGGTGAGTTAGTGTCATGCCTAACTAATGTAGAGAATAAACCATAGCTATGAGTTAATCGTTTGGTTAAGAAATATCTTAAGCAATGACAAAAGAGTGGACTTGGTCAATGTTTTCTACAAGCTTCTCTAAGCTTCAACCATGACTCATTCCAAATCTTTTGTGAATTACTTAATGATAAATAAAACCCAAACATAAACCCTAGCATGGTATAAGTCTCATACATACATTTTGCAAGTGTAACCTAGCATGACACTGTAAGTCCATATTGCGACCCCCGGTGCTTACGGGGAGGTGGAAACGGTATAAAAAACAAATTTTTATCGCAAGAGGCAACATGGACTAAACAAGGTCGGGATCATGTCTAAACTAAACTAGCAAATACGCTAAAGGGAGTTAGCTACTCGAATGAAGGTTATACCTAAACTTGAACTCCTTCTTCTTGAAATCTTGTAGAGGTTGATGGTTCTCTTTTCTTCGCCTTCTTCCGTCGAAGATGGATCCACCTCGAAGGTTCGACCTTTGGGCTCTTCCTCGATCTTTGAGTGAACTAGGGTTTCCGGCTTGCTAAACCTTGAACCTAGAATGAGTAGAGAGTGACTAGGGTTTGCTTTTCCTTTTAAAGAGAAGGATTCTCAACACATGAGAAGGTTTCTCTTTGCTAGAGGAAGAAGAAGATGAAGAGAGGAGAGAGAAGCTAAATGAGATAATGAGCTATGTTTTTCTTTCTTGCAACCATAATGCCAAAAGAAAAACAATTATCTAAATAATAATAATTCAAAATAAGAATAGTTGATGGCAATTTGGAATGACCACTACCATGCTTCATTTAATGAAATGTAAGCATGAATCAAGGAGGACTTTTTAAAGCATGATGGTGGTCAACATCCAACCATGGTCAACAAGTCAACCATGGTCAACAAGTCAACAAAATCAACCATAACATAATTCTCATTTAATTACTATTATTAATAGATAATTCATAAATCCATTAGGGTTTGGAAAATGATAACTGTCAACTGTGCATACGCACCCGTTCCGAAACCCTAACGAAAAACCTCATCCTCCGCCTCAAGCAACTGTGCATACACACCTGCATTCTCGTTCCGAGGAACAAGAATACCAAGATATAAAAGCAACCCCAAATATATATACCAGTATCTGGCTCAAACCAGAGCCTGCCAGTATAATCCGTCCGGACTCCAAAAGTGCACAAGTGCGCGGATGAGAACGAACCCTGTCGCAAAACCATGCGACCTCTACTCTGTTTTGCCCAGAGGCGAATACCCTCTGTGTGGGACTCTAAAGACTCGACACTACGCTGGCAGTGGGTTTAACCACAGACCGCAAGCGGCACTAGCTGTGCGTAACGGTCCCCAGGTAGATGCCGATAAGAAGGCTGACGAGGTGAAACCCCATCTGAACTCCTACTGAGTCTGAATGTGACATTCTCCGTACAGTCCGGTCTGTTCGTCTGATACATCGCATGTCGGGCCTAGGGGGCGGTAAAACGTCAGTCCCCCAATAGCGGTACAAGTCGTGTCGGAGTGAAGCCCAAAACACCCTGAGATAACACTGGAAACCTACCAGTATATCTCGCTTGCCCTGGCCAGGGACTACTCGTGTAATGGCTCTCCTAGACACAGCGCGATGTCAACCCCCAATACCGGGAGAGACGAATCCTGTCTAACCGGCACTGCCTCCAAGTGCTTCGGGACTGCACCCAACCACTACCTGTTTGCACGACTCCTTTGAGCCGTGGTAGGGTAGTGATCAAAGTGTAGTGGGAACACACTCGAGGCGAAGTGCCAGTGTCAAGTCAGCGGACTAAGCTGTACTCATGTCACCTGGGAACTGATAACTGACGATAGGTATAATACCAACCTTTCAGTTCCCGACGAGTCCTGTCCAGTGTACTCGTAACCCAACGAGCACCCGTATACTATCTCCAGTACGACGTACTGATGGCTGTGGGACAGACCATCTCCCACACTGGGATGAGAAGCGCATACGCTAGTCTACTCCGGAGTATCGATGCCCTGTCTCGATAGTCCTGCGACTAGGGACCTGTATAAGGATGTGCTTATAGATTACCCAGCCCCCACTAGTGTGACTGCCATCACAACGCTGGTAATCAAGCAAAGATCCTAAGGGCTCCACTAATGCGTATAGGTGATATCGCAAAATAAACACATGTACACATTGAAGTAGAAACAAACCAAGTAGCATACTACTATATTGAGCAAGATTGTTTATACAAGGTGAATATCCCAAGCTTCCATCAAGTAATATACAAACTAGTATGATACAGTAATGGCTTCTAGGGCATATACACTAACAATCTCCCACTTGCACTAAGGCCATGTACTGGCGTATCGAAGACCTATCATCTCGATCAGCCGCTCGAACTGAGTCTGGGGTAGGGCCTTGGTGAATGGATCTGCAGTGTTCTCTTCTGAAGCAACCCTCCGAACCTCGATCTCCTTGCGATCCACGATCTCCCTGATCAGGTGATACCGCCTCAAGATGTGCCTGGATCTCTGATGGGACCTGGGTTCCTTTGCTAAAGCTATAGCCCCGTTGTTGTCGCAATACAGAGGTACTGGGTCAACAATGGACGGAACCACCTGAAGTTCTTTTAAGAACTTCCTTATCCAGACAGCTTCTTTTGCGGCATCAGATGCAGCGATGTATTCCGCTTCCATAGTCGAGTCTGCAACGGTTTCCTGTTTGGAACTCTTCCAACACACCGCCCCTCCATTGAGGGTAAAGACAAAACCCGACATGGACTTGGAATCATCCTTGTCACTTTGGAAGCTGGAGTCAGCAAAGGCCTCAATCTGGAGGTCTTTTCCGCCATACACCAAGAACATCTCTTTAGTCCTTCTCAGGTACTTGAGAATGTTCTTTACCGCTATCCAGTGTTTCTCCCCAGGGTTTGACTGATACCGGCTTACTACACTCAGTGCATAAGCTACATCCGGTCTGGTACACAACATCGCATACATTATAGAGCCTACCGCAGAAGCGTAGGGTATAATAGACATGCGATCCCTCTCCAAATCAGTCTTGGGAGACACCTCTTTAGAGAGGGTGATCCCGTGACAAGCCGGTAGGTTACCGCGCTTGGAATCTTCCATACTGAATATTTTCAGTACGGTGTCGATGTACCTGGACTGTGAAAGTCCTAATATCCTCTTGGATCTATCACGATGGATCCGGATCCCCAGGATGTAAGAGGCATCACCCAGGTCTTTCATGGAGAACCTGTGTGACAAGAAACCTTTGACAGATTGTAGCATAGGAATGTCATTTCCTATTAAGAGAATGTCATCCACGTATAAAACAAGGAATACCACAGTTCTCGCTACAAATCTACTATAGATGCACGGTTCATCTGGATTTTTGATAAAGTCAAATTCCTTGACCGTCTCATCAAAACAGATGTTCCAACTCCGCGATGCCTGCTTTAGTCCATAGATGGACTTAAGCAACTTGCACACCTTTCCGCTGCTCCCACTCTGAATGAAACCCTCTGGCTGATCCATATAGACACACTCCTCTAAATTTCCATTTAGAAAAGCGGTCTTTACGTCCATCTGCCAAATCTCATAATCGTGGAAGGCAGCAATGGCAAGAAGGATCCGAATGGATTTCAGCATAGCCACTGGAGAAAAGGTTTCGTCATAGTCCAAGCCAGGTCTTTGACGGAAACCTTTTGCTACAAGTCTAGCTTTATAGGTCTCAACCTGTCCATCTACACCAATCTTCCTTTTGAAGATCCACTTGCATCCTACGGGTTTTACCCCGTCTGGAGCAATGTCCAACGTCCATACTTTGTTGGTGTACATGGACTCCATTTCGGTCCGCATTGCATCCAGCCATTTTACCGAGTCAACGCTCTGAACGGCCTGTTGGAAGCTAGTAGGCTCATCATAGTCTATGATGCAATCCTCTCTATCCCCGTCTATGAGAAAACCGTAGTATCTCTCGGGCGGATGAGACTGCCTACTACTTCTGCGGAGCGGCATAGGAATGTCCTGTTCATTTGAACCCTCTGGTTCCATTAAGCTTTCAGTAATAGTCTGTGGTTCTGGAATTTCTTCCAGTTCTATTGTGCTCCCACTTACTTCTTTTTCTAAGAACTGATGTTCCAGAAAATGGGCATTACGAGAAACAAGGACTTTTTGTTCCTCTGCGTAATAGAAAAGATACCCCCTGGAGTTCTTTGGGTATCCCACAAACTTGCACAGTACTGAGCGCGCCTCGAGCTTGTCCGTATGCTGCTTTTTGACATAAGCTGGACATCCCCAAATCTTTAGGTACCGAAGATAGGGTTTCTTCCCACTCCATAATTCATATGGTGTGGTAGGCACAGTCTTAGTAGGAACTCGGTTCAATAGGTATGCAGCTGTTTCTAGTGCATACCCCCAGAATGATCGCGGTAACTCAGCGTTACTCATCATGGACCGTACCATATCCAATAGGGTCCGGTTCCGTCTCTCCGATACACCGTTATGTTGCGGGGTGTATGGAGGAGTAAGCTAAGAGAGAATCCCATTCTCTTTCAAATAATTCAGGAACTCGGCACTTAAGTATTCTCCACCTTGATCCGATCTTAGAATCTTGATACTTTTGCCGGTTTGTTTTTCTACTTCATTCTTAAATTCCTGGAATTTTTCAAAAGCTTCGGACTTATGTTTCATTAAGAAGACATAACCGTATCTTGAAAAATCATCCGTAAAAGTAATGAAGTAAGAATAACCGCTTCGCGCATGTGTAGACATTGGACCGCACACGTCGCTGTGTACGAGTCCCAAGAGCTCGCTCGCTCTTACTCCGTGTCCAGTGAACGGAGTCTTTGTCATCTTTCCTTTGAGACAGGATTGACAAGTGGCATATGATTGATATTCGAACGGATCCAAATATCCTTCTGTATGTAACTTAGTCAACCTTCTCTCATTGATGTGACCCAGTCTACAATGCCATAAGAAAGTCTGATTGATATCTGGAGACTTTCTTTTGTGTGTATTCTGGACATTGAAAATCTGTGGTTGGTTTAATACGTATATACCATTTCTCAGTGTACCTGACCCAATCAGAACTTGATTAAGGTGAATGTTTACAACATTACTTACAAACGCAAATTCATAACCTTCTTTAGAAACCAAAGATACAGAAATGATATTACAAGTTGCGTTGGGTACAAAAAAGCAATTACGCAAAACCAAAACATGCCCATCTGACATTCCCAGGTGATAGTCCCCCACGGCTTTAGCATCCATGCTAGCTCCGTTCGCAACTCTGAGGGTCATGTCACCTTCCTTCAAAAACCTACGGTTTCTCAACGCCTGCAAAGAATTATAGATATGAGATCCTGATCCGGTATCCAATACCCAGGAAGTAGAGTTTATAGAAAGACAGTTTTCAATAACATACACACCTGAAGCTGAAGCCACAACCTGCTTCAGTTCCTGTGTCCTGGCTTTCCAAGCCCTGCAATCTTTCTTCCAGTGTCCACTCTTATGACAATAGAAGCATTCTTCCTTTCCAACAAGCTTCCCCGCAATCTTTGTTGCCTTTTCCTTTCCCTTCGTACCCACTTTACTAACACCGCCTCTTGGTTTGGCGGGGGCTTTCTTCCTCTTTCCCTTGGCTTTCGCCTTGGACCTAGTGGAAGAAGATCCTCCTACAAACAAAGCGGGTGTATCCCTACCCTTCTGTAGGGTGCCCTCTGCGCTCCTCAGCATGTTGAGGAGTTCTGAAAGTTCAACTTCTTTTTCTTGCAAGTTGAAATTCAGTATGAACTGGGCGTAAGTGGATGGAAGGGACTGGAGAATTATATCCGTATAGAGTTCACTGTCCAACGTGGTCCCAAGTTCCGCGAGCTCCTCAGTGTAGCCAATCATCTTAAGCACGTGGTCCGCTACCGATGATCCGACGGCCAACTTTGTCGAAAATAACTTCTTCGACACTTCGTATCTTGTGATACGAGACTGCTCTCCATACAGTTCTTTTGTATGAAGAAATATGGATTCCAAATCCATATTCTCGTGCCTCCTCTGATGGTCGTTGTCCATCGAGGCAAGTACGAGGCACCTGGCCTTCGCGCTGTCAATCTCCCAAGTCTTACGGATTTCCTTATCCGCGACGCTGGAGGTGGGACCTGGGACGGGGGGAGCTTTGGTGGTAAGAAGATACCCCAGCTTGTCGTAAGTGATTGCCAATTTGACATTCCTGAGCCAATCTTTATAGTTTGGCCCTGTCAGTATGTTTTTATCTAGAAGTAACTTAAGTCCAGTCATTTCGAATTTGGTCGCTGCAGGGGGGAGAGAAGAAACACTTTAGCACGATGCTCTTGCAAGTTTAGAATGGTTTTTAATTTGTCTAAACATGATGGCTCCCACCGTCTCTCGAATCCCTCCTCAAACCACAAAGGAAGAATTAGCCGGGATCAATCCCACCGTACAATACTTGCTTAACCGTTCAGCCAGGCCAGTGTCGGTACTTCGAGGGAGGTTTTCCAACGCTTTCGCGAAGTTCCTTAATTTAAGAACCTCTTTTCCCTGGGGGCGTAGCCCCGCTAACACCTTTCTAGGCACCTACTAGGTTTATAGCATTGATCGTTTAGTGAGAAATTTCCCGAGGAGTAGCATATACTCACAGTAGGATCGAGATCCAAATATCATCGCGTGACGAAAATGAAGGAATCCTACCATAATCATCACACTCCAAATGGTATGCAAATCTAGCAAGTTTCAGTACTTATGAAACTCCCGATGTGGATTTTTTTGCCCCATGCTCTTATGACCTTGGCGTGAGGTCAAAATGTCATAAGTCACATGTCAAGTTCTTCCCATCATTATCCCGGTTGATTTGAATCCACCCGTACCTACCCTTGACGTAGGCCAAAATGGTGGTACGACTGTCTCAAAACAACGCATTCTATCTATGCAACAGATAAATATCCGGCAGCTACCAATCACTATGCCTTGGCGTGAGGTCAAAATACATAGCTTGAATACTACCGTATATTTAACTGAAATGATGGAGGGCTACGAATGGTTTTGGCGAAACCGTGAACGTAGTGAACTTGATATAATCGATGGAACGAGATAGCTTTTAGAAGGAGTGGCTCAAGCTCCGCATTTAAAAGTTAGTTTTGAAAAGAACCGAGTGGTTTTTCGAAAGTGTTCCAACGACTTTAACTTGGTTTATTATCTTGCATTAGTTCTTTTAATGCGTGATATTCTTGCATTAGTACTTTTAATGCGTCCCATCATTTAATTCCTACCATTGCAGAAAACAACCAAAATATGACATACGCTTATGCCATTCGCATTCGCCACGGGGTCCCGTCATCACTCGTTAGGTTACTTAACTAACGACAGAGCGGGGGCCGGGCTAGCGCGACTGTAAAACATAAGCAACGCCTAAATAGAAAGCAATGATAGACATTACAGATCACAGATGAATATATTGGATATACTAGTAATCCGCAATCCTTTCGAGCCTGCAATGAAAAGCGGATTACACGGTCGCGGTGAATAGCCAAATACCCCACCCAAGACCCCTACGGGTGCGGCAAACTACCCGCCAAGTTCCCGGTAGTTTGTGCACCCCACCATGGGTCTATCCTAGGAGCAAAAACAGTAAAAAGAATTATACAATGACGGCTACAACCCCGACCCGGTTGTGCGGCCAAACAAATAATATTACATCAATTTACATTTACAATGAATGAAAGAAAAACAAAAAGCTCATCTCACATCCACCCCGGCTATTCAACCGCGACAGTCCAACACATTCATATACACAATCCAACATCAAACACAGATCATGTATAACCCCGACTAATCGACTTATAGCGATTAGCCGACGTTCAATACATGCAAACAACACAGATATAACCAACATAGCCAAAATGCAGTGAAGTTCGAAAAAAATACGGAATTATAGGACCCCAAAAGTGAATTTCTGTTCTGGAAAATCTGGGTACATATAATACATCTGAAAAATCCCAAAATCCCACCAGAAGAACACTGCACGAAAAACGATGCAGAGAGGAAACTAAACTGCGGCGCTTCCGCGGCACATGCCTACCTCGTGCCGCGGAAGCGCGGCGGTTTAAACGAATTATGGCATCGTATTTCTTGTGTGTTCAAACAAAACCCTGAGTCGAATTTACAAGTATAAAGTTTTTCATTTAGAGCAGAAAAAAATTCAACAGAAACTTAGGGTTTTGGTTTTTCCGGTTTTGTGATTTTTCGGTTTCGAACTTCCATACACTTCGCTACCAAGCTAGTTTAAGTTTAGTTAGGCTCTGATACCACTGTAAGTCCATATTGCGACCCCCGGTGCTTACGGGGAGGCGGAAACGGTATAAAAAACAAATTTTTATCGCAAGAGGCAACATGGACTAAACAAGGTCGGGATCGTGTCTAAACTAAACTAGCAAATACGCTAAAGAGAATTAGCTACTCGGATGAAGGTTATACCTAAACTTGAACTCCTTCTTCTTGAAATCTTGTAGAGGTTGATGGTTCTCTTTTCGTCGCCTTCTTCCGTCGAAGATGGGTCCACCTCGAAGGTTCGACCTTTGGGCTCTTCCTCGATCTTTGAGTGAACTAGGGTTTCCGGCTTGCTAAACCTTGAACCTAGAATGAGTAGAGAGTGACTAGGGTTTGCTTTTCCTTTTAAAGAGAAGGATTCTCAACACATGAGAAGGTTTCTCTTTGCTAGAGGAAGAAGAAGATGAAGAGAGGAGAGAGAAGCTAAATGAGATAATGAGCTATGTTTTTCTTTCTTGCAACCATAATGCCAAAAGAAAAACAATTATCTAAATAATAATAATTCAAAATAAGAATAGTTGATGGCAATTTGGAATGACCACTACCATGCTTCATTTAATGAAATGTAAGCATGAATCAAGGAGGACTTTTTAAAGCATGATGGTGGTCAACATCCAACCATGGTCAACAAGTCAACCATGGTCAACAAGTCAACAAAATCAACCATAACATAATTCTCATTTAATTACTATTATTAATAGATAATTCATAAATCCATTAGGGTTTGAAAAATGATAACTGTCAACTGTGCATACGCACCCGTTCCGAAACCCTAACGAAAAACCTCATCCTCCGCCTCAAGCAACTGTGCATACACACCTGCATTCTCGTTCCGAGGAACAAGAATACCAAGATATAAAAGCAACCCCAAATATATATACCAGTATCTGGCTCAAACCAGAGCCTGCCAGTATAATCCGTCCGGACTCCAAAAGTGCACAAGTGCGCGGATGAGAACGAACCCTGTCGCAAAACCATGCGACCTCTACTCTGTTTTGCCCAGAGGCGAATACCCTCTGTGTGGGACTCTAAAGACTCGACACTACGCTGGCAGTGGGTTTAACCACAGACCGCAAGCGGCACTAGCTGTGCGTAACGGTCCCCAGGTAGATGCCGACAAGAAGGCTGACGAGGTGAAACCCCATCTGAACTCCTACTGAGTCTGAATGTGACATTCTCCGTACAGTCCGGTCTGTTCGTCTGATACATCGCATGTCGGGCCTAGGGGGCGGTAAAACGTCAGTCCCCCAATAGCGGTACAAGTCGTGTCGGAGTGAAGCCCAAAACACCCTGAGATAACACTGGAAACCTACCAGTATATCTCGCTTGCCCTGGCCAGGGACTACTCGTGTAATGGCTCTCCTAGACACAGCGCGATGTCAACCCCTAATACCGGGAGAGACGAATCTTGTCTAACCGGCACTGCCTCCAAGTGCTTCGGGACTGCACCCAACCACTACCTGTTTGCACGACTCCTTTGAGCCGTGGTAGGGTAGTGATCAAAGTGTAGTGGGAACACACTCGAGGCGAAGTGCCAGTGTCAAGTCAGCGGACTAAGCTGTACTCATGTCACCTGGGAACTGATAACTGACGATAGGTATAATACCAACCTTTCAGTTCCCGACGAGTCCTGTCCAGTGTACTCGTAACCCAACGAGCACCCGTATACTATCTCCAGTACGACGTACTGATGGCTGTGGGACAGACCATCTCCCACACTGGGATGAGAAGCGCATACGCTAGTCTACTCCGGAGTATC
Organism: Agapanthus africanus; assembly: GCA_030015575.1. Classification (NCBI taxonomy): domain Eukaryota; kingdom Viridiplantae; phylum Streptophyta; class Magnoliopsida; order Asparagales; family Amaryllidaceae; genus Agapanthus; species Agapanthus africanus. The sequence continues at coordinate 498,860,227 of CM057344.1, read as the reverse complement.
GATGCCCTGTCTCGATAGTCCTGCGACTAGGGACCTGTATAAGGATGTGCTTATAGATTACCCAGCCCCCACTAGTGTGACTGCCATCACAACGCTGGTAATCAAGCAAAGATCCTAAGGGCTCCACTAATGCGTATAGGTGATATCGCAAAATAAACACATGTACACATTGAAGTAGAAACAAACCAAGTAGCATACTACTATATTGAGCAAGATTGTTTATACAAGGTGAATATCCCAAGCTTCCATCAAGTAATATACAAACTAGTATGATACAGTAATGGCCTCTAGGGCATATACACTAACAGACACAACAATATATAATCACATATATATTTTGTGTACAAAAAGAAAATAATACAATTAACATATGTCACATATATATTAAAGTATCATCATGTGAGAAAAAGTAATACTTAAGTGAGCTAATATTAGTTAATATAATGTAATATATCAAATATATAATTATACATTAAATTATTAAATCAACTCTTGATTTAATAATCCGGCTATATTACATATAACCGAATAATATCAAATGCAACAACTTATCGAATCAACACTTGATCCGATAATCCGGCTATATCACATATACCCGATCAATGTCACAAGTCGCGAGAATAGAATGCAGTATCAAATACTCGCATTAATCTTGGTCCCGCACATATCACATATATGCTCCTACTCCGTTTCGCAAGAACCAGGAAACCTATGTGTAGGACTGTAAAGACTCGTCAATACGCCGGCAGTAGATGATGATCATATCAAACACCCACAAGCCGCAAGCGTTCTGCTAAACATAATGGCCACCCGGGTAATGAGCGATCAGAAGATCAATAAGCAAGCCTTCTAGTACTCCTGTGAATCCAAACAATAACACTACCGTACAGTCCGGTCTCTTCGTCTGATATGTCGCATATCATAGCCTGGGGGTGGTCTTAACGTCAGACCCCAATAGCCTGATAAGTCATGTCGATGCATGGTCCATAACAGTTCGAGAAACTACAGATAACACTTACCAGTAAATCTCAACAACCCTGGCTAGGGATATCCTGTTATGGCTAATCGAGCAAAGCGCAACAACAACTCCCAATACCGGAAGAGACAAAACCCCTCCTATCACTCATTGCCTCCATGTGACTCGGGATTGTACCCAAAAACCACCTTTTTACATGATCTCTTGACCGTGGTATGGTAGAAATCAAAGCACAGTGGGAATCACACAAGACTCTAAGATGATCTCGGGTCTACAGACTAACCTGTACCAGTGTCACCAGAGAACTACCTTCCGAAGATAGGTATAATACCATGTAGGAGTTCTCGGCGAGTCTGTTCAGTGTACCCAGTGTAACATTTTAGGAAAATAAAATATTATTTTTGGGAATTTTTATAATTTAATAATAAATATTATGAATATTTTACTAATGCGGTATAATTAAATACCGATAAATTGGGAAATATTTGGAAATTATGTTAATTATTGAATTTGAAAGAGATTATAAGATTTGAGCATTCATAGATTGTTATATAACTAATTATATTCTATTTTAATGCTAATCGCGATTAAATATCGCTAATCGTGGCTTAAGCTTGATTTGTGCACATAACATGCACCATGTCCTATTTCACTTTTTACATTTTCCTACCATGGTCTTTTCTTTATTTTTCTTGCATGGCTTTGTTTTTATTTGAGAAGAGAAAAGATAAAGAGAAGAAAAGGAAAAGAAAAGGAAAAGATTAGAATAAGAGGTATGGGCAAGAGAGAGAGAGAGAGAGAGAGAGAGAGGTGAGGGGTCAACCTTCGACCATGGCGTTTCCCTCCTTCATTACTTTCCTCTTCATTTTCCTCTCCCCTCTCATATGGCTGCCCTCTCCCTTCACCTCCACTACACCCCTCACTTCATCATCAAAAGCCCATTAAAAAATCATCTCCACTTCATTAAAGATGTGAACGAGCTCACTACAAACACTTTGGACCAAGAAAGTTTGGATTTTGGGCACTTGGGGGCAACTCAAGAAAATTCTTGAGTTGACAAATGAGGTATATTATTCATCATTAGTGTAGTATTACATTTACATTAGTGTCCATGCATGTTTATGTTAGTTATATGTATGCCCTAGAGGCCATTACTATACATAGGATGTATATTGTAGTGGATGCTGGGACATATATAGGGAGGACTTTCTTGCTCGACATGATAGTATGCTATCTGGTTGATCTTTACCTTAACGTGTACACTGATTGTCTCCCTGTTACATGTTGGTAAAGCCCTTAGGATCTGTACTTGATTACCTGGACTATGATGCGGATCATACTAGTGGGGACATGGTAGTCCATAAGTACATCCTTTAAAGTCCCTAGTCGTGGGTGTATCGAGATGGGGCATCGATATACCAGAGTAGACTAGCGTGTACCTTCTCGACCCATACAGATGAGCGATGGATGATCCCATGTCCATTGGTGTTTGACATCGGAGATGATATACGGGTGCTCAGTAGAGACAGGGTACACTGGACGGACTCGCCGAGAACTCCCAGATGGTATTATACCTCACGTCAGATGGCAGTTCTCTGGTGACACGGGTACAGAGTCGTCTGTAGACCCGAGATCGTCATAGAGTCTTGTGTGGTTCCCACTGTGCTTTGATTTCCATCTTACCACGTCCAAGAGGGCGTGCAAAACGGTGGTTTTTGGGTACAGTCCCGAGTCACATGGAGACAATGAGCGATAGGAGGGGATTCGTCTCTCCCGGTATAGGGAGTTGATGTTACGCTGTGTTCGATTGGCTATAACAGGAAATCCCTGGCCAGGGTTGCTGAGATTTACTGGTAAGTGTTACCAGTAGTTTCTCGAATTGTTATAGACCTCATATCGACACGACTTATCGAGCTATTGGGGTCTGACGTTTACCACCCCTAGGCGAGATATGCGACAGATCAGACGGACAGACCGGACTGTACGGTAAGTGTTACTGGTTGGATTCACAGGAGTGTGAGCGGGCTTGCTCGTCGATCTTCTGATCGCTCAATACCCGGGTGGCCGTTACGTTTAGCAGACCGCTTGCGGCTTATGGGTGTTTGATATGATCATCACCTGCTGCCGGCGTATTGACGAGTCTTTAGAGTCCTACACAGAGGTTTCCTGGCTCAAGCGAAACGAAATAGGAGCGCATATGAGATATGTGCGGGACCGAGAATAATGCGTGTATGTGATACCGCATTTCATTCTCGCGATGAATGTGTCGAATGGTTGTATGCGATATAACCTAGTTATCGAATCAAGGATTGATTCGATAAGCCGATACATAGGATACTAGTCGGTTATGTGCGACATGACCGGATCATTGAATCAAGTGTTGATTTAATGATTTAATGCATAATTATATATTTGATATATTACTTTGCATTAACTAGTATCGGTTCACTTTAAATGGATTTTCTCACTCGGGTGTGCGCATTCCATATGCGATATGATTTTGTGCACTTGATTGTATCATATTTGATGATACATGCTTTTTGGTTAAGTGTAAAGTATCAAACTATAGTTAAGTGGATGATTAGGGTTTTTGTTTTCCTTATTTATATATTAATCTTTTTCTTTTTGGAAAAAGAATAAGCAAATGAGAAAATGGTGGCAATTTTTGTTTTGTTCATGAAGTTTCATGAACACTTTGACTTTGTCACCATTTTGTCTCATGCTTAACCCTAACCACTCCACTAACCTTAGTTCACTCTCTACAACTAACCATGGTTCTCTTATGATAAGAATGGATTATTCTTTTCATTTTAAATAATTCTTATGAGAATAATCATTCTTTATCATCTTCTTCTTCTTCTTCTTCAAGAAGCAAAAAACCTAGACTTCATCAATGGTGATTGATGGAAATGAGTGAGAAATCCAATTCTAAAGTCTACCCACTTCCTATTTCTTCATCCTCTACCTCTTGCCAAGTAGTAGAGTGTGTTTTCTTCACAAGTTTCATGACTTGGTGAAGTGAGAGCTTGATTTTTCGATGCTTCGACGTAGATCATCTTCGGCATGGACATCGACGACCTAGCTCGCCTATTCTCTGACGAAGCCGACGCTAGAGCCCGGGAATTCATATGGACAGCGAGGGGACTTCGTTACGGAGCTATGGAGGTGGAGCACCGGATCTACAAAGGTTGTATTTTCGTTTCCTTATAGTTAAAGTTGTTAACTAGTTATCTTTTCGCCTAGTTTTCTAGCCAACGATCCGTTCTAGGGTTTCTCGGCACCGTTTAAATTTCAAATTGGCATGGTTGATGCCTTGTGAGACCTCATTAGGGTGCCTAGGAACCCTACAGTGGTATCAGAGCCTAGCTAGAGCCTTAGGTGAAGTCTAGACGGAATTTGAAGTCCGAACGACCCGAAAACCCAAACCTAAACATGCTCTCTGTCCTTTTTTGAAAATTGTGGATTTTTCGGAATTAAAAATATGCAGAAAAATCAGCAGGCAATTTTAAGAGATACTGTGAAGTTCGACTGTCTAACTCCATCAACCTGCCGCGGTTCCGCGGTACGAGCATGGCTCGTGCGGCGGTTCCGCGGCCGTACGGCATCATTGGTCAGGGAATCTTGCACAGTAACTCCTAATAGATAGTGCTGGATTTTCTGGGAATTTTTAATATTTATTCAAGAGTTGAATTTTCTGGGGTTGTTTTGGGGATTCGGTGTTTCGATCGGAGTATCAGATTTTGTCTATGTGGCTTTCTGGATAAATTTTAGAATATGTTAAAAAGTTCGACCGGATATAAATACCCAATTTTTCCCCTGTCGGGAAATTTCCAAGTGTTGGATTTTTCCGTAGTTTGATGACGTTCTAAGTAATGCAAGTAACGCGATGGACCCTCTAGAAGACAACAAACCTTAACTCGATTATGTGACCGTCTTGAACTGCCCTTTGAACCTTCGGGTTTGGGGCAGTACGGCGTGCCACATGTGAGGCGTTGGCTTGACCCTTCTACGGCTGGACCGTTGGTACTGAGGCACGAACTGAATGTTGTTAGACTTATTTCATGTGTTGAGCTGTATCGGGAAAACTTGGGTGTTCGATTGTTCGATCGGAAAGTTTGACATTTTCTATTTATCCGGAATGGGATACAATAATTGGAATTCACAAGTAGTTGTGTGATAACGGAATGAATGTTATAAACAAAGCATTTTAGTCTCACTTGATCGGTTGCCACGGAATTTTGATGTGATCAAAAGTCCGTCGCAATCACGTAGCGTACGCGGATACTCGCCGGATAAACTTAATAGACAGCCTCACTCCATAGCCCCGACCAAGTGACTGTAAGAGAACCCCGTCGCCGAAAGCATCCGTTCGGGTGCTCGCGGCAGCGGTGTTCCGCCTTGGTGCACTTTGTCGACGGTATCGGGGGTGCGGCCGCCTACTAAAGTTTGCGACGAGCATTCGATCAAAATTTCGGGAATCTTGGTGAATTACCCGACTTGGTATTGAAAAGGGTTTTCGATTTTGAGACTAAAATGCGGGGTTTATAATTGTTAGGCATGCGATGTCTAAGTAATTCATTTGGTCAGGCATGTGATGTCTGAGGTGGTTGCGGATTCCAACTGTTGTAGTTTTACACTTTCTTTTCTGTGACCGTAAGTGTAATATGTGATATCGCCGGTTTCGTTGCTATATGCCAACGACAATTGGGATGCGCATATTTACTTACGTTGATGACATGTGATGTTATGTGTTGCTGGATATGTTATATTGGATCGTCGTGTTTTTGAATAGCCGGGGGTTTTTATGTGAGATGAGTGTTTTTCATTTTCATTCATGTAAAAACTTGTATGTAATATTCTTTTATTGGGGCGCTTCCAGGTTGCGGAAGTTGTCACCGTTTGTATATTATTTACTTTTCTGCACTAGGATAGACCCAAGGAGGAGGGCACAAGTAACCGGGTTCTGGAGTCCAGTGGGAGACCAACTCGAGGAGTCGAGTCCGGGTCTCCTAACTCCAGAATTGGTAGGGTTGCTTGCCGCTCTCGTAGGGGTCTAGGGGTGTGGGTTTGGCTATTCATCACGACCGTGGAATCCGTGTTTTATACTGGCTCGTTTTGAAAACACGGACGTCCTAGTATATCCAATATTTCATATGTTTCTTCTGCTGCGATATCTGTGATGTGATCATGTGATGTTCTGTGATAGATACATATATAGTATATATGATATATTATATAGACGTTACTTATGTTTTACACCCGCGCTAGCCCTGCCCCGCTCTGCCGTTAGTTACCTAACCTAACGGTGCACGAGGGGACATCGAGGCGAATGCGGATGGCATAAGTGTACGTCGTATTTATCTGTGATGTTTAGGTACTTAAATGATGGTACTTCATTAATGTGATTAATGAAATAAAAGAAACCTAAGATGTTGTAGAATCGAATTTCAAAATAAAACAGGTAGCTACAGTTCTTGCTTTGCACAGCGGTATATGTGATATATCCTGCACCTTATTCGATGAGGAAAGGACCGAGATCCCTTCACCGGGAGTGACTCCTTTAGCAATAACTGGTCGATGCTACACCCTCGGTTTGTCTTTTGATTGCTTTTAAGTGTTTTTGCTTTGCACAGTGATATATATGATATATCCCGCACCTCATTCGACGAGGAAAGGACCGACGATCCCTTCACCGGGAGTGACTCCTTTAGCAAAACTAGAAAAGCCTCAAAAACACTCCATTTTAAAATCATTTGATTCTACAACGATATCAAGTTCATTACGCAATAGGTTTTCAGAAAAACCTGTCGTAGCCCTCCGTCATTTCAGATAAGTAGTAGTTAGTATTCGTGCTACGTTTGTTGGCCTGCGTCAAGGCGTAGTGTGCGGTAGCTAACTGGTATTTATCTGCTTATGCATATGATGCAGATTGGATTAGGGTAGTCGTGCGACTTTGTTGGCCTGCGTCAAGGGTCGTGCGGGTGGGTTTAATTCAATCAGGAAATGACGGGTTGAACTTGACTAGCGGACTATGCTATGTTGGCCTGCGTCAAGGTCATAGGACGCTAGGGGCAAAATATTATCGGGAATTTCAAGTGTTGAGATTTGCAATGAGATTGCATACCTTCTATGAGATAGTTGGATCCCGATACCCGCTGCGAGTAAGTGTTACTCCTGGGAGAGTTTTATACATTACAATTAGCCGATCAAGTAAGTGTCTAGAAAGGTGTCAACGAGGTTACGCCTCTGGGAAAACGAGGTTTACATTAATTAGGTTTGTGCGAAAGCACGGGGGACCTCCCTCAAAGTACCGACACTGGCCTGGCTGAAAGATTGGCGAACTTGTGGTGTGTAATTAATCCCGGCTAGTCTTTCCTTTTAGGGTTTGAAGGAAGATTTGATAAAAAGCAGTGGGAGCCATCCTGATTAGATAAAATAATAACCAATCTATTCTTGACAGAGCGCACGCTGAGTGTTTTCTTCTCTCTCTCTCAAGGTAGCGACCATATCACGCCTTAATCAAGGTAATAATACGGAACATTGACCGAACCCGCTTGTTATACTGAGCTGGGGAACGTTGGTCCCGCTCCAACTTATAATTGTTATAAGACAGAGCAGGAAATAGGGGATTACCAGAATTCCCGTGCCGCCCAAACGAAGAGAGTGCATGTTGATGCATCATCTTCCGGTGTGTTCATTACAAAGAACTGTTTCTCCGTATCCTCTACGTCCTGGGTATGTGATACCAGATCAGGATCCCAGATATGTAATCTGTTACATAGGGCTACAGAAAGGTAGAAAACTGAGAACGGGTGATAAGTTTCATAAGGCAGAAAACGGGGCAAGAGTTGCAGCCAAGTCTGTCGGGCACTGTCACCCTGTATTCCAAATACATTGATTCTGAACGAATGTTATTAGATACCGAACCTGATATACAAAATCATATCACTCTCTTTATTAGTAAAGAAATGATAAAATTTTGTATTGTTGGATAATGTTTTGAACATTTCCTATATCGAAAGTTGATCGGTTCAGGCACGTTATCTAAAAGCTTTGATGTTCTAAATCAAACTACAGTTCTTAGTATACGGATCACACTCAAGAGGAAGAGTTCAGAAATGAACGAATTCTTCTTGAGGCATTGTAGACTAGGTCAGATCAATGTGACCCGACTAGCTAGAGTTACATATAGATGCTTATTTAAATCAGTTTGAATTTACATCTTGTGAAACTCGCCAGTCATGTCACAAAGATAAGATGACCATAGCTCCGTTTACTGGAAACAGAGAAAGAGTTAATGAACTCTTGGGACTGATACATGATGATGTATGTAAGGTCTCCTGTCTACACATGCCAGGACTGGTTCTTTATACTTCATTACATTCTCTGATGATCTTTCGATATTCAGACCTATGTTCCTGTTGAAACACAAGTCCGAACCTTTTGAGATATTCACAGAATATAAGCGAGAAGTAGAGAACCAGAATACGGGTATAAGTATTATGTCCTATGATGAGATCAAGGAGGAGAATACTTGAGCACGGAAATACTGGACTATTCTAAAGGAGAATGAGATTCCCTCTCAGCATTACTCCTCCGTATACACCATTGCACAATGGTATGTCGGGGCGGAGCAAATACACCCTATATGATATGGTGTGCTCTATGATGAGTACTGCGGAGTTACCTTTTTCCTTTTGGGAGTTATGCACTTGAGAAGCTGCATACCTATTGAATAGGGTTCCAATCAAATCAGTTGCCTACCACTTCATATGTGATATGGAAAGGGAAGAGCCCATGTCTTAAGCTAGTTAAGATTTGGGGTTGACCGGCCTATGTCTAAAAGCAAAATCCGGACAAGCTCGAGGCAAGATCTGTTATGTAGAACTGGAAATGTTCCAGCTATACAAACTACAACAGATGATTTGGTAAAACCAAATGATTCAATAGTTACCAACGAACCTCAGCCTCTCCGCCGATCTAGTAGGGTTCCTCACCCACCTGAGAGATACTTCGGTTTCTCTATGACAGTGGGAGCGAGGACTGCATCATGAGATGATGACCTAACTAGTTTCGACCAGGCCATCAGGAGTAGGACTCTGTGAGAATGGCTGGATGTTTATCGATCTGAGATGGAATCCTTATACACCAACAAAGTATGGACTTTGGTTGCTATATCTGAAGGGTTAAATTCCCATCAGGAGCAAGTATATCTTGAGAAGATTACTTGGTGTACATGGAAAAGTTGAGACTTTCAAAGCTAGACTTGTTAAAAGTTTGCATCATTGACCAGGTGTGGATAATGATGAAACCTTTTCAAGTAGCTATGCTTAAGTCCATCCAGATCCTACTTGTCACGGCTACATACCATGACTACGATATCTGGTGGATGAGTGTCATGACTGCTTTTCTAAATGATGTTTTAGAAGAGTGCGTCTATAAGTACACAGCCAGAGGGCTTCGTAGACAGTGGGAGCAGCGGAAACGTGTGCAAGATGTTTTATATGATAAAGCAGGCATCGCGGAGTTGGAACGTCTGTTTTGATGTAATAGTCAAACAGTTTGACATCATCAAAATGGTAGATGAACCTTGTATATACAAAAAGGTAGTAGGGAGTATGGTAATGATCCTCATAGAGTACGTGGATGACATACTCTTGATAGGGAAGGAGTTTCCTATGCTACGCTCGATCAATCTCCGCTTATCACTAGGATTCTCCATATAGGATCAAAGTGATACCTACTAAATCCTGGATTTTGGATCTATGAGATAGATCTAATTGGATGTTAGGATACTCACTAGTTGTAGTGAGATAGTATCAATTGATCCTGGGGAGAATCACTGGAAGTATTCCAGGGTGATAAAGACGACTGAATGTCAGTCACAGGCATTGTCTTTACCCTCAGTAAAGGGACGGTATGTTGGAAGAGTTCCAAGCTAGATACCGTGACACACTAGACGATAAAGGCAGGATACATCGCTACTTAAGATGCTACCAAAGAGGCTGTTTGGGTGTATATTTGTTCATGAGATGAACTTAGTTCCTCCCATTGTATGACAATGGAGTTGTGGCTTATGCCAAGGAACGCCGATCCCATCAGTGATCCAGACATATTCTAAGGCAGTATCACCTGATCATGGAGATGGTTGATCTCCAGGGTGATCGAGGTTTGGAGAGTAGACTCAGAGGACAACACAGCGGATCCACTCACAAAGGCCTGTTCCCAGAGAGAGACTTTTATGGGATGGTTGAGTATGAGATACTGCAACCACTGCTATCAGATGGCCCTAGTGCAAGTGGGAGATTGTTAGTTATATGTATGCCCTAGAGGCCATTACTATACATAGGATGTATATTGTAGTGGATGCTGGGACATATATAGGGAGGACTTTCTTGCTCGACATGATAGTATGCTATCTGGTTGATCTTTACCTTAACGTGTACACTGATTGTCTCCCTGTTACATGTTGGTAAAGCCCTTAGGATCTGTACTTGACTACCTGGACTATGATGCGGATCATACTAGTGGGGACATGGTAGTCCATAAGTACATCCTTCAAAGTCCCTATTCGTGGGTGTATCGAGATGGGGCATCGATATACCAGAGTAGACTAGCGTGTACCTTCTCGATCCATACAGATGGGCGATGGATGATCCCATGTCCATTGGTGTTTGACATCGGAGATGATATACGGGTGCTCAGTAGAGACTGGGTACACTGGACGGACTCGCCAAGAACTCCCAGATGGTATTATACCTCACGTCAGATGGCAGTTCTCTGGTGACACTGGTACAGAGTCGTCTGTAGACCCGAGATCGTCATAGAGTCTTGTGTGGTTCCCACTGTGCTTTGATTTCCATCTTACCACATCCAAGAGGGCGTGCAAAACGGTGGTTTTTGGGTACAGTCCCGAGTCACATGGAGACAATGAGCGATAGGAGGGGATTCGTCTCTCCCGGTATAGGGAGTTGATGTTGCGCTGTGTTCGATTGGCTATAACAGGAAATCCCTGGCCAGGGTTGCTGAGATTTACTGGTAAGTGTTACCAGTAGTTTCTCGAATTGTTATTGACCGCATATCGGCACGACTTATCGAGCTATTGGGGTCTGACGTTTACCGCCCCTAGGCGAGATATGCGACAGATCAGACGGACAGACCGGACTGTACGGTAAGTGTTACTGGTTGGATTCACAGGAGTGTGAGCGGGCTTGCTCGTCGATCTTCTGATCGCTCAATACCCGGGTGGCCGTTACGTTTAGCAGACCACTTGCGGCTTGTGGGTGTTTGATATGATCATCACCTGCTGCCGGCGTATTGACGAGTCTTTAGAGTCCTACACAGAGGTTTCCTGGCTCAAGCGAAACGAAATAGGAGCGCATATGAGATATGTGCGGGCCCGAGAATAATGCGTGTATGTGATACTGCATTTCATTCTCGCGATGAATGTGTCGAATGGTTGTATGCGATATAATCTAGTTATCGAATCAAGGATTGATTCGATAAGCCGATACATAGGATACTAGTCGGTTATGTGCGACATGACCGGATCATTGAATCAAGTGTTGATTTAATGATTTAATGCATAATTATATATTTGATATATTACTTTGCATTAACTAGTATCGGTTCACTTTAAATGGATTTTCTCACTCGGGTGTGCGCATTCCATATGCGATATGATTTTGTGCACTTGATTGTATCATGTTTGATGATACATGCTTTTTGGTTAAGTGTAAAGTATCAAACTATAGTTAAGTGGATGATTAGGGTTTTTGTTTTCCTTATTTATATATTAATCTTTTTCTTTTTGGAAAAAGAATAAGCAAATGAGAAAATGGTGGCAATTTTTGTTTTGTTCATGAAGTTTCATGAACACTTTGACTTTGTCACCATTTTGTCTCATGCTTAACCCTAACCACTCCACTAACCTTAGTTCACTCTCTACAACTAACCATGGTTCTCTTATGATAAGAATGGATTATTCTTTTCATTTTAAATAATTCTTATGAGAATAATCATTCTTTATCATCTTCTTCTTCTTCTTCTTCAAGAAGCAAAAAACCTAGACTTCATCAATGGTGATTGATGGAAATTAGTGAGAAGTCCAATTCTAAAGTCTACCCACTTCCTATTTCTTCATCCTCTACCTCTTGCCAAGTAGTAGAGCATGTTTTCTTCACAAGTTTCTTGACTTGGTGAAGTGAGAGCTTGATCTTGCGATGCTTCGACGTAGATCATCTTCGGCATGGACATCGACGACCTAGCTCGCCTATTCTCTGACGAAGCCGACGCTAGAACCCGGGAATTCATATGGACAGTGAGGGGACTTCGTTACGGAGCTATGGAGGTGGAGCACCGGATCTACAAAGGTTGTATTTTCGTTTCCTTATAGTTAAAGTTGTTAACTAGTTATCTTTTCGCCTAGTTTTCTAGCCAACGATCCGTTCTAGGGTTTCTCGGCACCGTTTAAATTTCAAATTGTCATGGTTGATGCCTTGTGAGACCTCATTAGGGTGCCTAGGAACCCTACAGTTTAGAAGCGATATGGTGATGTTTAGTGAGGTTAGAAAATTCCAAGTTAGGGTTTTGAGGAATTCTTGAATTGAGATAGGGTAATTGCGTTAGTAGTGACCTTAAACCCCCCTTTTAGTGATAGTATATTGGACCTAATCCTGAGACTTAACCCCAAACGCGAACTTTGAAATTCTATCGATATAAGATTTTGTGGAAATTGTGATGTGTATTGGAATCTGCTATGACCCGGGTGACCTGAAAATTATTTAGCGATTACAGAGACACAAGCAGGCAACCTAGAACCTATACCCAAAACCCAGGACCCCAATTCCTACCCATGGCCGCAGATTTATCCTTTCTATCCTCAATTTGTGGCCAGAGCAGGGATTTAAGGCTTCGTGTTTGGTTCATGGCTCCAATTTCAGTGAATTAGACCCTCTACATATGCAAAATTGGCTAATTTCACCTAAGATAAAATCTGGGACCATTTTCATGAGTTGTTGCCTTGTATTTCATGATGTTTTTGAATTGGATTTTGGTATTTGTGTTTTATCTCGGTCGATTCACGTTTATACGTCGATCGTCGAGAGTGGTTTGGTTATTCGTGCATGCATAGATCATAGGTTTTAACCTATGTGTGATACGCATGCCGATTTGGTTTTCATGAGCGATTTTTATTTACGATATCATGTGATATAAATGTAGGTACACTCGAGTGGACATGAACGACAAGGACGAGCATGACGTCATCGACTTCGGCAAGCAAGGATCAAGTGAGTAGATATATATCTACGGGGGAAGTCGGGTGGATGGCGTATAGCATCCCCGCAGTTTCGTAGTGTAGTATATAAATACATTATATATGATTATAATTATGTGTTTTGTGATACGTGGATGATTATCTAGATAGAATTTAGGAGTTCATGGATAAATTTTATTGTAATTAGATAATAGTGCCGTTAGCTAGTTTTAGTTGCGAAACCCTAGAATAAGATACACATACACACACACGTATACATTTTATTTACTTGTGCGTATATGGGGATATATATATATACATATATGTATGTGAGTATGTATATATATATATACTTGGATATGAGGATGGTATATGGTACTTGGAGATGAGTGGATGAGTTTGGGCATGGTGCCACGAGATCGGTGATATGATTTGGTTCGTATTATGAGATACGACATGTTATTATAGCGGGTCTTTAGGCGGTGTGTTTTCATACACACGCATATATATATATATATATATATATATATGTAGATAGTATCAGAATGTACTAGACTTTATATCAGTACCCCAGTTCATGATATGATGATAAGGATACCAGATAAATGATGAGATAAATGTGATATTCGACCCGTACCCAGATTTAGGATGCCGTACGATGGATTTACCGTACGAGATATAATTTTGATGATAGATCAACACTCTTGACCCGAGGATATCATGTTATATATATTGTATCGTGCGCGATACTATTGAGGCGGGATCACCGACTTATATATATATATATATATATATATATATATATATATATATATATCGACTCAGACTTAAGTGGTTTCTTTACCCTTTCGATTAGTCTGTTAGTTTTGTCCTGTAGTTTACTTGTAGATGTTAGACTAGACTCGAGTCATACCTATTTCAAAACTAACGAATTGTGAGTATTTTAAAGACAGGCTAAGGGATACTACGGATATTTCAAACGACGTACCTTTTCTTAAAAACACTGTAGCCCTATTTCTTAAATACACGATTCGTGTTATTTCAAATGGAAAAACCGTATGACTCATATATTAATGTAGATTCCTTTTTATTGCGTTTATTATTCATTTTCCGCATATTCATGCTATTCGCATCGCATTGCATGTTTAAATGTGTTTTATTATTATATAGAACCCATGTTATCAGGACACCAGCACCATTACCGATGATGCGTATGTCTATGAACACTTACTTGCCGGCTCGCACACATCATCATCGGTAATTGTCATGTCACGTACACATTAGAAAATACTACTTCATTAATATAAATTGGTAGCCGATAATTTCGACATAGTACTAGTGTGCATTCCTTTATATGCTAATTTAGATATTGCATTTATTACTCTGATATTCCATACATATTTACATATTCATTTACCATGTGATATTTTGGGTCAGTACGGATTTGCCGGAGCCCCGTATTTACTGTTATTTACCCTTCATTTTTGGATTTCGGATTTTTCCATGAGATTTCTGGATTTGGAGAAACCGCAAGGAATTATAAATTGATTATCATTTCTAAAAATAGAAACTGCGGTTTTCTCATGATATGATTTGAGATATGTCCACCATGAGTTTTCTCGGCTCTTGAGCGATATCATACACCCGATTCGAGGTGGAGGAGGAACCGTCTGTGGGTGCATGGTGGACCCGGTGCGGTACCCAGGGAAAGATGGTCGCAGATGATAGCGTTGAGCCTAGCAGGGGAGTACTACCGACCGGTGATTGTATTGTGACTCGACGGATATCCGGAGGATACCGATCGGAGTATGGGCCAGTCCGGAAAGCCGGAGCCCTAGATTTCGAGATTTGATGATATGGGCCACTCCGGATAGCCGAAGTCCTAGATATTGAGATTCGAGGATACAGGCCAGTCCGGATTGCCGGAGCCTGAGATACTGATATATTGGGATTTATATGTATTTTGTGTCGATGCTAGACACTGATTCCCTGTTGATTTCATTGATGATACCTCATTTTATACATATAGAAATCTCACTAAACTAAGAAAACAGTTTTCTCATTCATTATATATTCTTTTTTCATATTATTGCATTCATACCTCATATTTATGATATGTTGCTACCTGAGGCACTGACACGAGCACTTGGTATTACATTTATGTATAGATGTTTACCCTTGCCATTTTATCATGCTTCAGGCCATATATTTTTGAGGATATATATATTATGATCGTATGACCTAGGATTTAGTCATACATACGATTTCTGCTCGGTGTTGTTTTCTACTCACGAGTTGGCAACTCACCCCCGTTGTGCCATAGTTTCTTGCAGGTTTTGCCGTACAGGTTTCATTGCAGCTTTGCTGGCACACTGCTCCTTTTCGGGTGATTGCTTTAGTGGGTGGGTTCGCTCGCATCAAGACCACCATTGTACCTTATTTATATTCAGTTGTATCTAGTAACTCCATCAACCAGACTTATATATTTATTAGACCTAGAAGACCGGTTGTTTATTCTTTCGACCATAGAGTCGCGCGTTGTATTATTATGGATTTTCTTGATGATATTGAGTTTCCTTTTGAGTTTTGAACCTCGCCCTTCGGCGTTGTGTATTACATTGCTTGCGTGGTTGTGACCGCCAATTGGCGAAGAGCTAGCTCCCGCTTGGGGATACATTTATATATTATTCATGTTGTGCCCCTTTTTTTGGCCATTATTTACAAAGGAAACTCTGCCGAAATTTTCGGAAAAGATATGATGTTTTAAAAATGTTTGCAACGACTTTTCAAAGTGATTATATGCAACTTTAAAACAAGTTTTCCTTCACTTTCTTCTTTTAAATGGTTTTGATATCTGGGTTTTTGGCTTACTTGAATTAGATGGAGTCCTATAGACTTCATATAATTCAAGTGCCTGTCACGTGCCATTTCGAGTCATGACACCCAGTCTCTACTGAGCACCCGTATAGCTTCTCTGATGTCAAACACCAATGGATATGGGATCATCCATCACCCATAAAATGGGTCGAGAAGCATATACGCTAGTCTACTCTGGAGTATCGATGCCCTGTCTCGATACTCCCATGACTATGAACATTTGAAGGATGTACTTAGCGACTACCCTATCCCCACTAGTATGATCTGCATCATAATTCTTGTAGTCAAGTACTCATCCTAAGGGCTTTATCAACATGTAAGAGAGAGACAATAAGTATACATGTTAAGATAAAGTGCAACCAGATAGCATACTATCATGTCGAGCAAGAAAGTCCTCCATGTATATGTCTAAGCATCCACTACAATTTACATCGCATGTACAGTAATGGCCTCTATGGTATACATATAACTAACAATCTCCCACTTGCGCTAAGGCCATCTGTTGTAGTATCCAATACCCAACAATATAGCAGTGGTTATAGTATCCCATACTCAACCATTCCTTAGATGTCTCTCTAGGGGAAAGGCCTTTGTGAGTGGATCTGCCGTGTTATCCTTCGTGTCAACTAGGGCATCGAACATGCCATTTCAAAATTTTCTAGAGAGCTAAAGAACCCGAACGAGGATCGAACTAGAGACTTAGGGTTTTCTAGATTGTAAACACTTTAGAAACTAAATAGAAGAAGGAATACAACTTTTGTAGACCGGTCCTTCACTTCAATAGCTCCATGAAGTAGTCCCTTCACTACGATCACGAACTCCCGGACTCTAGAGAGGCCCCACAAGATGTATGGAACAAGCTTGCTTGAGGTCTTTGAGGCCGAAGATGATCTACATCGAGGAGACACTAGCTCATGTTATCTCTTCAGTAATTATGAAATTAGTGAAGCAAACACCCTAAACTAAATGGCAAGTAGTAGAGGATGATGAAGTAGGAAGTGGGCTCACTTTAGTTTTATTTTTCTCACAATAAATAATCACTTATAAAAAGCTAGAAAGCTTTTTCTTTTGAGGAATAAGAAGAAGTGATGAAGAAAATGAATGAGAGAATGAGGTTAGAATTGCAACCATGGGTGAGTTAAAGTCATGCTTAACTCATATAGAGAATAAACCATTGCTATGAGTTAAGGGTTTAGTTAAGAAATTTCTTAAGCAATGACAAAAGAGTGGACTTTGTCAATGTTTTCTACAAGCTTCTCCAAACTTCAACCATGACTCATTCCAAATCTTTTGTGAATTACTTAATGATAAATAAAACCCAAACATAAACCCTAACATGGTATAAGTCTCATACATACATGTTGCAAGTGTAACCTAGCATGACACAACAATATATCACATATATATTTTTTGTACAAAAAGAAAATAATACAATTAACATGTATCACATATATATTAATGTATCATCCTGTGAGAAAAAGTAATACTTAAGTGAGCTAATATTAATTAATGTAATGTAATATATCAAATATATAATTATACATTAAATTATTAAATCAACTCTTGATTTAATAATCCGACTATATTACATATAACCGACTAATATCAAATGCAACAACTTATCGAATCAACACTTGATCCGATAATCCGGCTATATCACATATACCCGACCAATATCACGAGTCGCGAGAATAGAATGTGGAATCACATACGCGCATTAATCTCGGTCCCGCACATATCACATATGTGCTCCTACTTCATTTCGCATGAACCAGGAAACTTCTGTGTAGGACTCTAAAGACTCGTCAATACGCCGACAGTAAGTGATGATCATATCAAACACCCACAAACCGCAAGCGGTCTGCTGAACGTTACGGCCACCCGGGTATTGATCGATCAGAAGATCAACAAGCAAGCCTGCTAGTACTCCTGTGAATCCAATCAATAACACTACAGTACAGTCCGGTCTCTTCGTCTGATATGTCGCATAACACAGCCTGGGTTAGTCTTAAAGTCAGACCCCAATAGCCTGATAAGTCATGCCGATGCATAATCCATAACGGTTCGAGAAACTACTGATAACACTTAACAGTAAATCTCAGCAACCCTGGCCAGGGATTTCCTGTTATGGCCAATCGAGCATAGCACAACATCATCTCCCAATACCGGGAGAGACGAAACCCCTCCTATCGCTCATTGCCTCCATGTGACTCGGGACTGTACCCAAAAATCACCTTTTTGCACGATCTCTTGACCGTGGTATGGTGGAAATCAAAGCACAGTGGGAATCACATAAGACTCTATGAAGATCTCGGGTCTACAGACTAACCTATACCGGTGTCACCAGAGAACTACTATCCGACGATAGGAATAATACCAACTAAGAGTTCTCGGTGAGTTCGTTCAGTGTCCCCAGTCGCCACTGAGCACCCGTATACCTTCTCTGATGTCAAACACCAATGGATATGGGATCATTCATCGCCCATCATATGGGTCGAGAAGTGTATACGCTAGTCTACTCTGGAGTATCCATGCTCTGTCTCGATACTCCCATGACTAGGAACATTTGAAGGATGTATTAGCGACTACCCTGTCCCCACTAGTATGATCTGCATCATAATCCTGGTAGTTAAGTACTCATCCTAAGGGCTTTATCAACATGTAAGAGAGAGACAATAAGTATACATGTTAAGATAAAGTGCAACCAGATAGCATACTATCATGTCGAGCAAGAAAGTCCGCCCTATATATGTCTAAGCATCCACTACAATATACATCGCATGTACAGTAATGGTCTCTAGGGCATACATATAACTAACAAGAACTGTTTCTCAGTACACTCTACGTCATGGTTATTAGATACCGGAACGGGATCCCACATATGTAATTTGTTGCATGGTCTAAGGAAAGGTAAAGAACTGGGAAATGGTGATCATTTTCTAAAAGTAGGGAATGGTGCAAGTGTAGCAGCCAAAGCAGTTGGTGAATATCACCTTGTATTACCAAATGGGAATACATTGATCCTGAACGACTGTTATTACGTAACCTCTATGATATGCAATTTAATTTCAATTTCTTTATTAGATAAAGAAGGATATAACTTTGTAGTAGAGAATAATGTTATGAACATTTATCTAAATATAGCAATGATTGGGTTTGGTGCGTTATGTAACGGATTATACGTTCTTAATCAAAACACAGTTCTTAATGTACAAAACACACACAAGAGGAAGAGTTCCGAAATGAACGAATCCTTCATGTGGCATTGTAGATTAGGTCATATCAATGCGACACGACTAGCTAAGTTACATAAGGATGGTGTCACGACCCAAAATATTAGCTCTTGACCGGCACTTAAATCACGCGACGTCTAAAGGCGTAACAAAACTCAAGTAAACCGAAAACCCAGCAATTTAAACCTTTTTAAGAAAATATAAGAGGTGAAGTTTTGAAATAAAGGTATGATGAAAAACGAATTATTTTCTTAAATGCATAAATAGTGGGACATGAAAATGCATGTGGGTTTAGTAGTTAAAAAACATGTTTCGTCTTTTGAAAATTTGTGCAGCACCTCCTTTGTATTTTTTGATCCAAAACCACAATACATGATAATAATAAACGGGCATCCCCAAGCGGGAGCTAGCTCTTCGCCAAATAGCGGATCCACAACCACGCAAAGCATAAATATAAGTATACGAAGCCCAACGGCGAAGTGCACCACAAAAGATAAAGTAGTAAGCAAGACATCAACACCACAGGTAGAGGAATACACCTCGCTCTAAGTCTCGCAACCACAAGTCTCAATAAGTCTCATTACTTATACAAATACTAGTTTGATTGATGGAGTTGACTAGATACAATATGAAAAATAAATACAAGAGGGGTACGATCCAATTTGTACCACCTACCAAAGCAATCACCCGAATGCAACTGCGTGCCAATGATGCCGCTACAGATCCAAGCGGTCAACCTGCAAGAACTGTGGCACAACAAGGGTGAGTTGCCAACTCGTGAGTAGAAAAACATCTACAGCTAGAAATCGAATAAACAACGACTCCTAGGTCAACTATATCATAAAGGCAATACTATGATATGTTAGTTATATGTATGCCCTAGAGGCCATTACTATACATAGGATGTATATTGTAGTGGATGCTGGGACATATATAGGGAGGACTTTCTTGCTCGACATGATAGTATGCTATCTGGTTAATCTTTACCTTAACGTGTACACTGATTGTCTCCCTGTTACATGTTGGTAAAGCCCTTAGGATCTGTACTTGACTACCTGGACTATGATGCGGATCATACTAGTGGGGACATGGTAGTCCATAAGTACATCCTTCAAAGTCCCTAGTCGTGGGTGTATTGAGACGGGGCATCGATATACCAGAGTAGACTAGCGTGTACCTTCTCGACCCATACAGATGGGCGATGGATGATCCCATATCCATTGGTGTTTGACATCAGAGAAGATATACGGGTGCTCAGTGGAGACTGGGTACACTGGACGGACTCGCCGAGAACTCCCAGATGGTATTATACCTTACGTCAGATTGCAGTTCTCTGGTGACACTGGTACAGAGTAGTCTGTTGACCCGAGATCGTCATAGAGTCTTGTGTGGTTCCCACTGTGCTTTGATTTCCATCTTACCACATCCAAGAGGGCGTGCAAAACGGTGGTTTTTGGGTACAGTCCCGAGTCACATGGAGGCAATGAGCGATAGGAGGGGATTCGTCTCTCCCGGTATAGGGAGTTGATGTTGCGCTGTGTCCGATTGGCTATAACCGAAAATCCCTGGCCAGGGTTGCTGAGATTTACTGGTAAGTGTTACCAGTAGTTTCTTGAATTGTTATAGACCTCATATCGACACGACTTATCGAGCTATTGGGGTCTGACGTTTACCACCCCAAGGCGAGATATGCGACATATCAGACAATCAGACCGGACTGTACGGTAGTGTTACTGGTTGGATTCACTGGAGTGTGAGCGGGCTTGCTCGTCGATCTTCTGATCGCTCAATACCCGGGTGGCCGTTACGTTTAGCAGACCGCTTGCGGCTTGTGGGTGCTTGATATGATCATCACCTGCTGCCGGCGTATTGACGAGTCTTTAGAGTCCTACACAGAGGTTTCCTGGCTCAAGCGAAACGAAATAGGAGCGCATATGAGATATGTGCGGGACCGAGAATAATGCGTGTATATGATACCGTATTTCATTCTCGCGATGAATGCGTCGAATGGTTGTATGCGATATAACCTAGTTATCGAATCAAGGATTGATTCGATAAGACGATACATTGTATACTAGTCGGTTGTGTGCGACATGACCGGATCATTGAATCAAGTGTTGATTTAATGATTTAATGCATAATTATATATTTGATATATTACTTTGCATTAACTAGTATTGGTTCACTTCAAATGGACATTGTATATGTGATATACATTTGTACATATTATTGTATCATGTTTGATGATACATGTTTACTTGGTTAAGTGTAAAGAATTAAACCATGGTTAAACTTATGATTAGGGTTTTATTTCCTTTTCTCATTTATTTATCTATTTATTCATTTTGGAAATAAATAAAAAAGGGCATGAAAAGAAAATGGTGGCTTGTTTTGTTTCTTATTGAAGCTTCTTGAAGACTTTGACCAAGTGAACATTTTGTCTCATGCTTAACCCTAACCATTCCATTTAACCATGATTAACTCTCTACACTTGACCATGGTTCATTATATGATAAGTATTGATTTTCTTTTCAATATTAATTAACTTATCATAACACTTTCTTCTTCTTCATCATCTTCTTCAATGAAGAAAGCTTCACTTCATCAATGGTGGATTGATGAAATGAGTGAGAAATCCAATTCTAAAGTGAACCCACTTCCTATTTCTTCATCCTCTACCTCTTGCCAAGTAGTAGAGTGTGTTTTCTTCACAAGTTTCATCACTTGGTGAAGTTGGAGCTTGATCTAGCGATGCTTCGACGTAGATCATCTTCGGCATGGACATCGACGACCTAGCTCGCCATTTCTCCGACGAAGCCGACGCTAGAGCCCGGGAATTCATTTGGACAGCGAGGGGACTTCGTTGCGGAGCTATGGAGGTGGAGCACCGGATCTACAAAGGTTGTATTTCCGTATTCTTATAGTTAAGTGTTAACTAGTTTGCTTTTCGCCTAGACCTCTAGCCAACGATCCGTAGTTTAGGGTTTCTCGGCACCGTAAATTTTGAAATTGGCATGGTTGATGCCTTGTGAGACCTCATTAGGGTGCCTAGGAACCCTACAGTGGTATCAGAGCCTAGCTAGAGCCTCAGGCGAAGTCTAGACGGAATTTGAAACCCGAACGAACCCGAAACCCAACTCAAAAATAGCTCTCTGTCCTTTTTTCAAAAACTGGGATTTTTCCAGATTAAAAATACCTAAAAAATTCAGCAAGAAATTGTTAGAATTACTGTGCAAATACGACACTGTTTGGAGTTTAAACAGCCGCGGAACCGCGGCACGAGCATGGCTCGTGCGGCGGTTCCGCCGCTACTTGATGACGTCAGCCCTATCTATTTCCACAGTAATTGCTATTTAATAGTGCTGAGTTCTCTGGGTATTTTTAAAAATTATTCAAGAGTTGAATTTTCTGGGTTGTTTTGGGGATTCGAATGTTCGATCGGATTATCGAATTTTGTCTGTGTGGCTTTCCGGATAAATTATAGAATATGTTAAAAAGTTCGACCGGATATAAATACCCAATTTTTTCCCTGTCGGGAAATTTCCATGTGTTGGATTTTTCCGTGGCTTAAAGACGTTCTAAGTAGTGCAAGTAACTCGATGGACCCTCTAGAAGACAACAAACCTTAACTCGATTATGTGACCGTCTTGAACTGCCCTTTGAACCTTCGGGTTTGGGGCAGTACGGCGTGCCACATGTGAGGCGTTGGATTGACCCTTCTACGGCTGGACCGTTGGTACTGAGGCACGAACTGAATGTTTTTAGACTTGTTTCATGTGTTGATCTGTATCGGGAAAACTTGGGTGTTCGATTGTTCGATCGGAAAGTTTAACATTTTCTAATTATCTGGAAAGGGATACAATAATGGAATTCACAATAAGTTATGAGATAACTGAATGAATGTTATAAACATAGCACTTTAGTCTCGCTTGATCGGTTGCCACGGAATTTTGATGCGATCAAAAGTCCGTCGCAATCACGTAGCGTACGCGGATACTCGCCGGGTAAACTTAATAGACAGCCTCACTCCATAGCCCCGACCAAGTGACTGTAGGAGAACCCCGTCGCCGAAAGAATCCGTTCGGGTGCTCGCGGAAGCGGTGTTCCGCCTTAGTGCACTTCGTCGACAGCATCGGGGGTGCGGCCGCCTACTAAAGTTTACGACGAGCATTCGATCAGGATGTCGGGAATCTTGTTGAATTGCCCGACTTGATATTGAAAAGTGTTTTCGATAATGAGACTAAAATGCGGGGTTTATAATTGTTAGGCATGTGATGTCTAAGAAATTCATTTAGTCAGGCATGCGATGTCTGAGGTGGTTGCGGATTCCAACTGTTGTAGTTTTACACTTTCTTTTCTGTGACCGTAAGTGTAATATGTGATATCGCCGGTTTCGTTGCTATATGTCAACGACAATTGGGATGGACATATTTACTTACATTGATGACATGTGATGTTATGTGTTGCTGGATATGTTATATTGGATCGTCGTGTTTGAATAGCCGGGGGTTTTTATGTGAGATGAGTGTTTTTCATTTTCATTCATGTAAAAACTTGTATGTAATATTCTTTTATTTAGGGCACTTCCAGGTTGCGGAAGATGTCACCGTTTGTATATTATTTACTTTTCCGCACTAGGATAGACCCAAGGAGGAGAGCACAAGTAACCGGGTTCTGGAGTCCAGTGGGAGACCAACTCGAGGAGTCGAGTCCGGGTCTCCTAACTCCAGAATTGGTAGGGTTGCTTGCCGCTCTCGTAGGGGTCTAGGGGTGTGGGTTTGGCTATTCATCACGACCGTGGAATCCGTGTTTTATACTGGCTCGTATTGAAAATACGGACGTCCTAGTATATCCAATATTTCATATGATTCTTCTGCTGCGATATCTGTGATGTGATCATGTGATGTTCTGTGATGGATACAGTACATAGTATATATGATATATTATATAGACGTTACTTATGTTTTACACCCGCGCTAGCCCTGCCCCGCTCTGCCGTTAGTTACCTAACCTAACGGTGCACGAGGGGACATCGAGGCGAATGCGGATGGCATAAGTGTACGACGTATTTATCTGTGATGGTTAGGTACTTAAATGATGGGACTTCATTAATGAGATTAATGAAATAAAAAGAAACCTAAGATGTTGTAGAATCGAATTTCAAAATAAAACAGGTAGCTACAGTTCTTGCTTTGCACAGAGGTATATGTGATATATCCTGCACCTTATTCGATGAGGAAAGGACCGAGATCCCTTCATCGGGAGTGACTCCTTTAGCAATAACTGGCAGATGCTACACACTCGGTTTGTCTTTTGATTGCTTTTAAGAGTTTTTGCTTTGCACAGTGATATATATGATATATCCCGTACCTAATTCGACGAGGAAAGGACCGACGATCCCTTCACCGGGAGTGACTCCTTTAGCAAAACTAGAAAAGCCTCAAAAACACTCCATTTCAAAATTCATTCGATCCTACAACGATATCAAGTTCATTACGCAATAGGTTTTCAGAAAAACCTGTCGTAGCCCTCCGTCATTTCAGATAAGTTGTATATAGTATTCGTGCTGCATTTGTTGGCTTTCGTCAAGGTGCAGTGTGCGGTAGCTATATGCTGCTTATCTGCCAGCATACGATGCGATTGGATTAGGGTAGTCGTGCGGCTTTGTTGGCTTTCGTCAAGGGTCGTGCGGGTGGGTTTAATTCAATCAAGAAATGTACGGGTTGAACTTGACTAGCGGGCTATGGTTTGTTGGCTTTCGTCAAGGTCATAGCATGTTAGGGGCAAAATATTATCGGGAATTTCAAGTGTTGAAATTTGCAATGAGATTACATACCTTCTATGAGATAGTTGGATCCCGATACCCGCTGCGAGTAATTGTTACTCCTGGGAGAGTTTTACACATTACAATTAGCCGATCGAGTAGGTGTCTAGAAAGGTGTCAACGGGGTTACGCCTCTGGGAAAACGAGGTTTACATTAATTAGGTTCGTGCGAAAGCACGGGGGACCTCCCTCAAAGTACCGACACTGGCCTGGCTGAAAGATTGGCGAACTTGTAGTGTGTAATTAATCTCGGCTAGTCTTTCCTTTTAGGGTTTGAAGGAAGATTTGATAAAAAGCAGTAGGAGCCATCCTGATTAGATAAAATAATAACCAATCTATTCTTGCAAGAGCGCACGCTGAGTGTTTTCTTCTCTCTCTCTCCTGGTAGCGACCATATCACGCCTTAATCAAGATAATAATACGGATTATTGACCGAACCCGCTTGTTATACTGAGCTGGGGAACATTGGTCCCGCTCCACCTTATAATTGTTATAAGACAGAGCAGGAAATTGGGGAATACCAAGATTCCCATGCCGCCCAAACGAAGAGAGTGCTTGCTGATGCATCATCTTCGGGTGTGTTCATTACGAAGAACTGTTTCTCAGTATCCTCTACGT
This sequence comes from Agapanthus africanus, assembly GCA_030015575.1. Lineage (NCBI taxonomy): Eukaryota > Viridiplantae > Streptophyta > Magnoliopsida > Asparagales > Amaryllidaceae > Agapanthus > Agapanthus africanus. The sequence goes on along the minus strand of CM057344.1, from coordinate 498,834,443 downwards.
CCTGGGTATTAAATACCGGATCAGGATCCCAGATATGTAATCTGTTACATAGGGCTACAGAAAGGTAGAGAACTGAGAACGGGTGATAAGTTTCATGAGATAGAAAACGGGGCAAGAGTTGCAGCCAAGTCTGTTGGTCACTGTCACCCTGTATTCCAAATACATTGATTCTGAACGAATGTTATTAGATACCGAACCTGATATACAAAATCATATCACTCTCTTTAATAGTAAAGAAATGATAAAATTTTGTATTGTTGGATAATGTTTTGAACATTTCCTATATCAAAAGTTGATCGGTTCAGGCACGTTATCTAAAAGCATTGATGTTCTAAATCAAACTACAGTTCTTTTGTATACTGAACACACACATGAGGAAGAGTTCAGATATGAACGAATCCTTCTTGAGGCATTGTAGACTAGGTCATATCAATGCGACCCGACTGGCTGAAGTTACATTTTAGATGCATATTTAAATCAGTTTGAATTTACATCTTATGAAACTTGCCAGTCATGTCACAGAGATAAGATGACCATAGCTCCGTTTACTGGAAACAGAGAAAGAGTTAATGAACTCTTGGGATGATACATGTTGATGTATAAAGGTCCCCTGTCTACACATGCCAAGACCGGTTCTTTGTACTTCATTACATTCTCTGATAATCTCTCAAGATTCAGACATATGTTCCTGTTGAAACACAAGTCCGAACCTTTTGAGATATTCACAGAATATGATTTAGAAGTAGAGAACCAAAACACAGGTATAAGTATTATGTCCTTGGATGTGATCGAGGAGGAGAATACTTGAGCACGAAAATCCTGGATTATTCCAAAGGAGAATGGGATTCTCTCTCAGCAATACTCCTCCGTATACACCATAGCACGATGGTATATCGGGGCGGAGCTGTTGGAGATAGTGCCCTCAGAGTCAATTATTAAGTCACAGGTACGTGATTGCAATGATTGATGGAGGACCTATCCCGGTAGGACAGTCTTACTCGAGATGATAGTATGCTATCTGGTTTACCTTTATCATCGTGTACTGCTTTAAGTGACCTGACAAGTTGCTATTACACGTTGATAGAGCCCCTAGGATTCTTGCTTGACCACCAGCAGTATGAGGGCGATCATATACGTGGGAGCTGGTAGTCTATAAGCATATCCTTAAATGGTCCCTAGTCGTGCGAGTTTCGAGACAGGGCATCGATACTCCAGAGTAGACTAGTGTATACAGTCGAGACCCCGATGAGGGGCTGTGGCCGGTCTCACAAGCCACTGGTGTCAGTTGGATCACCTAAGATGTATACAGGTGCTCATTGGGTTATGAGTACATCGGACAGGACTCGCCGGGAACATGCTAGTTGGTCATATACCAGACGTCAGATGGCAGTTCCCTGGTGATATGTGTGCAGGTTAGTTCATCGACCTGGGGATCGTCATTTGTCTCGTGTGAGTTCCCATTGTACTTTGATTACTACCCTACCACGGCTCAAAGGAGTCGTGCAAACAGGTTTTAGTTGGGTACAGTCCCGAGCAACATGGAGGCAGTGAGCGTATCTTCAGGGGTTCGTCTCTCCCGGTATTGGGGGTGAGGTCGTGCTGTGTCTAGGAGAGCCATTACACGAAGCCCTCGGCCGAGGCAAGGAGATTTACTGGTAGGTATTCCAGTAGTATCTTAGGGTGTTCTGGGCTACACTCCGACACGACTTGTACCGCTTTTGGGGATCTGACTTTTACCAACCCCCTAGGCCCGCCATGCGATACTCATAGACGAACGGACCGGACTGTACGGATATTGTCACTGACAGGCTCAGTAGGGAGTCAGGCTGAGTTCGCTCACAGACGTCCCTTTTGGTCAATACCTGGTAGCCCGTTATGTATTGGCTTATACCTCTAACGTGCTAGTGGTTAAATCCACAACCAAGGTGTTGATGAGTCTTTAGAGTCCCCCACATTCAGTTACTCAGCTTTCGGGCGAAAGGTTGTAGAGGTCGTATGGAGATATGGCAAGGTCCGATCAGATAAGTGCGGTATTGCACGGATCAGGATCGGACAGTTTGTACTATAGGCCGTATGGATATATGGCAGGGTTCGATCAGATACGTGCGATATTGCACGGATCAGGATCGAACGGATATTACTGGCCGGCTTTGGTTTAAGCCGGATCCTAGTATAGTACAGTGTAGATTTTGTCTCATTGCATTTGTATTTCGGTCGAAATACAGATGCGGGTGTGTATGCACAGTATCGGGGTTTTCCTGTAATTTATTACGGGACCAGTTTTATGGAGTTGCCAGTTTGCTTTTCGTTTCGGCCGATTTCCTTTGTATCGTTCATTGGCCGAAGATTGGTGGAGGAGGGCTTATTTGCATTGTTGCAAATAAGCATTTGTGGAGGGGGCCTTTGCTTATTGTTGTATCATGGTGGTTTCATGATGGTTGCTCCATTCCTTGACCTTGACTTCTTGACTTCTCCATCATGGCTTGACTTTCATATGACATGGTTTTCATGATGGTTGTGGTGGAGTGAGGTTTTCTTTTGGTGATCATTTCTTTGCATGATTTGGTGGTTGAGTGTTGGGTTTTCTTTGTGATCATTTTTCCATATAATAACCATTCCTCTCTCTCTCTCTTGCATCATATGAGAATGGCTCCCATTCTTTTGTGAGTGACTCCCCCACTCTCTCATTTCACCTCTCCACCATTGTCTTGGCCGGCCAAGCATTAGAGGGGCTGTCCCAATTTTTACATGAGGGGATTACACTCATTTGGCTTTGGAAAAATCCTACAAGTTCCATCTCCAAACTCCATAGTTCATCCCTCCACCAAAGGCAATTCCTACAACCCCAAATGAGACTTCTTCACTACACATTCTACAGCGAATCTTGGGCACGTCGACTAGCCAGCTTCGTGCCCGAGTTGCCTCGGCATTGAGGTGGGAGCCCGTAAAATAAGTAGGCGATGTGGTGCACTTCCGGCGACGAGGTGGAGACCGGAGCTTCCGCAGGAGATCGGGACGATGACGAGAAGACCGGAGGACTTGGATCGTCGGTATATCTCTATTCCCTTTCTTGTAGTTAGCTAGGACTGGTTAGTGGTTCGATCCGGGTATTAGTGCGCGGCGGTTTGCCAGTTCAAGAAAATTTAAAGTTTATCACCGCTTCCGCATTTGGCCGTCGGATTGACGGCCGGGGCGCCGCCGTGCACTTACAGTGGTATCAGAGCCTCGCCATTAACATAGTCTAGCTTCGTTTAATGTGTTTTGCATTTCCGATCGACCAAAATTCCAAAATCTACATTTTTGCTTGCATCAGTTTTCTGTTGAAATTTTTTGGTCTCGAAAAATTTTTCAGATTGTAAAATAATGATGCACTGGATGTTATAAGCATACTGTAGAAATTCGACACAGTAACTCGACCAACAGAGCGCGGAACCGCGGCAACACCCCCCCTTGGGCCGCGCTTCCGCCGCCGAACAGTGTCCTTGCTGTGTCAAATTTCTTCAGTAGCTTTCTGGGCTTAAAATATGGGTTTTGGAATATTAATATTGGGCCCAGAATTTCCTGATCTGCTGCAGTAATGTTTTGGGGCCCACTTGTTAAAATTTGATTGATCGGATATTTTAAACACATTATTTCCTAGTATTTACATTATATCTGCGACCGTGAATGTCACTCGATCGGTAAATCCAGTCTAACTGCTATAGCCCGATTAGACGGATTTGCGAACGTGCTTTCACGTTGATGTTCTGTTTTTGCTGTGATGTTGCGGATCGGTCGTGGGGATAGCCTGGATGCAATGCTAGTACAGTTGTGGTTGTATTATGTACATTTGATATTGCGGGGCGAGCGTCCGACATGTGGACTGCCGTCACTGCCTGATTGTATTATTATTTTGGGGCACGGCCAGGTTGCGGTCGATGTACCCGTTGTATGTATATTTTACTTTCTGTACTAGGATTGCCCCGCGGAGGGGTGCACGGATAGCCGGGTTCTAGAGGGCAACAAGCCCGCATCTCATGGCAATGAGACGGAGGGGGCTTCACTCTAGGATTGACAGGCTATTCGCCGCACTCGTAGGGGGTACAGGTTGACCCAGGAGGGGTGCCCAAGTTACCGGATTCCGTGAAGTGCTGGGTGGTCCATTCACGGTGCTGAAGGGGGCTGCCTCGCTTCAGGTTTTGGCGGGTGACTTGCCGCGCCCGTAGGGGTCTAGGATTTCATTGCACAGGCTATCCACACGACCAGGGGAACGTCGGGTTTCAGCGGCTCTGTGAAACCCGGGGATCCCAGATATCTGTATTGTTTCTGTGATGCTGTACATTTCTGTGATGTTGCATTTTTATCACGCCTTGAGCGAATATAATATATTGGTATATATATTAGTAGATGTAGTATATATTTTGCATCCGCACTAGTCCAGTCCCCGCTCTGTCGTTAGTTAGCTAACCTAACGGGTAATGACGGGACCCAGTGGCGAATGCGGATGGCATATACGTACATCAGTATATTTTCGTTCTTTTTGGTGTGATCAATTGATGGGACTGCGTTGATTCGGATCAATGCAAGTTAAAAACAAACCTAATCTGATGTTGTTGGAACACTTTTTCAAAAAGCTGTTATTGCAAGGACGTTCACTTTTGTTTTGCATCGTGGTATTCAGTTGGAATATCCTGCTCCTCACTCGACGAGGCAAGGGCCGAGATCCCTTCACCGGGAGTGACCCCTTGGACAGAAGTTTGCGTCAGGGCATTAACTTCACTATAGCCGATTACTTTTGCTTTGCACCGTGGTATTCAGATGGAATATCCTGCACCCCATTCTACGGGGAAAGAGCCGAGATCCCTTCACCGGGAGTGACCTCTTTAGCGAAGGTTTTCGTCACTATATTTTTAAAAGCTATCCGTTCCTTCAACGATATCAAGTTCATTACGTTAAAGGTTTTCGCCAGAAACCATTCGTAGCCCTCCGTCGTTTCAGACGGGTAGCACGTAGTATTCATGCTGTGTTTGTTGACCTTCGTCAAGGCATAGTGTATGGTAGCTGCTTGTTACCTTTCTGCTGCATAGATAGATGCGTTGGTTTGGGACAGTCGTATAGCCCTGTTGGCCTTCGTCAAGGGCTTGTACGGGTGGATTCAAATTAACCTGGATAATGACGGGTAGAACTTGACATGTGACTTATGATTTGTTGACCTTCGCCAAGGTCATAAGAGCATGGGGCAGAAATCACATCGGGAGTTTCAAAAGAACTGAAACTTGCCAGATATGCGCATACCTTCTGGAGTGTGATGACGTGAGCGGATTCCGTCACGTTATCATGCGATGATAGTTGGATCCCGATTCCCACTGATGAGTTAGTATACTCCTCGGCTAATCCCGACTAATTCTTCTTTCAGGTTTGGAGGAGAATTTGAGGTACAGTGGGAGGTTTCCAGATTAGATAAATTGGTAACCATTCTGATCTAGGTTAGAGTGCACGCTGAGTGTTTCTTTTCTCTCTCTCTGGCAGCGACCATTTGACCCGACCCTAAGACTATGACTCAGTGACCAAGTTGACCAAACCTTCTTAACACTGGCTTTTGGATTGTCAGAGTTGCAAACCTCATTGCCACTCCTACTTTTACCCCTTTCTCCAGGACACCCCGTGTTGCTACGAACGTCCACTTCCATTGGACAAAACCATCGTATGGTTAGATACGAACTCGAAGGAATTTATTCGAGGATGGTTTCAGGTTCTGGAGAAAACGGATAGGATTATTCAGTTGTCTTTTCCTTTTACCTTCTCTCAGGTTGCGAGTACTCCTTGGTTTAGGAGATAGTACACCTATTACGCAAATTGGATAGTCTTCTTCCAAACCTTAGGCTGGTGCCGACCGGTAGGGAATGAAGAAAACCAATTAGCCTAACGATGGTGTACAGAAGGTATTAAGTTCAGACAAAGCAAGGGATTAGTAAGAGGGCAAAGTAAATTGCAACAGATATTCACGACCAAACCAAATATTTCGTTACCACTCCCACATCACCTTTGTATTTCTCCAGGACACTCCGTATCACTACGAAGATCCACAGTTTATTTGGATACTCCATCGTATGGTTATATACGAACTCGAATGGAACTTGTTCCATTTCGGGGATGGATTCTGGTCCAGGAGAAATAGGAATAAGGTTTATTCGGTTGTCTTTTATCTTCACCCTCTCTCATTGCGAGTGTTCCTAGGATTGGGACAGTACACCCATTATGCTTATTGGATAGTCTTCTTCCAAACCATAGGCTGGTGACGAACGGTAGGGAAGGAAGAAAACCATTTGGCCTAAAGGGGTGTACAGAAGGTAAAGACTAAAGACATATGAAGGGATTTGGAGAGGTGGCTAAGAACTATACGGTTACAGTCGTGAATCTGGAAGAGGAATTACTAGGAATACCAGAATACCCCATCGGAACATTTCAATATTTCAGTTTCACTGTGTAATGTTAAAGGAAAACTGATTTCCCGATTAGATACTTACTCCAGGGTATGTATTTACCAGGTACGATTCTCACATCTGTATGGTTTTACAGATGATGAGTGGGAGTAAGTTATTGGGAATTGGGTGATTATCCTCATTATATCGGGATTCGTTGTAATCGGTGATATTTGAGGAAATCACCTGGGCTGTTTGCCGGTTGGCAAATATTTGGTTTTGAATATCCGCAGTTATGCACCAATTTCAAATTGATATATTTGTACGTCTATTTTCATAGAGTGAGATATACCTTTCCGAAATTATGTCTACGACATTTACCTATATCAGTGGATGGTTAGGTAAGGAGCATTAAACAGCGGTGTAATTCTTCTTAACCATAAGTACAGTTTTCAACCTACGACACACGGTGAATGAGTTTTCAGACTCAAGGGACATATACAGAGTATTGTATGTTGTCCAGGGTCCATCAGGACAGAGGGGTTGGTCCTCGTACTATATTCGGTTTACTTATGACTTCTCTAGTTTTTAGACAAGTGTTTCGCGGAAACACAGGGTCCGAATTTTGAGAAGTTATAGGTATTTGAATAGAGTAGAGAACCAGGTATAGCAAGTATCGGGATTCTTCAAAGAGATCGAAGATGTAGATACTTGTGTATGGTATTAAGTTGATAGTAATGACTAAGAGAACTTGCTTCTTTTTCAGGTTACTCATAATTGGAAGCATTCCTAAGTTGAGTAACGCTGATCGGCCTCCTTCCATTTAGTTGACATGCACTGGAGACAGTTGCATGATTTGAATCTGGTTCAATTAAATCAGTGCCTCTGGTCCTATATGGGATATAGAACAGTTCATATCTTAACGATGTTAAGGTACGGGGAGTTGTCCGGCTTATGCTTAAAACCAGACACTGGACAACTCAAGGCACGTTTCTGTAATGGCTGTTTGTGGGTTGACCCAGGCTATGACGCGGGTTGACTTTCTACCATCTGGATGAACAATAGCAATATTGTGCTAGACTCGCCACAGTTTTAATAAAAATGGATTTTTTTTCAGAAAACAGTAGTGGGAGTATGGTAGAACTGGAAGTGATTCCAGAACCACAAACGATTACTGAAGATTTGATAAGGAACCTAAAGATTCAATCTGGATTGACATTCCATTGGCCACTCCGCAGATAAGGTGGGTAACTTCAGGCAACCGAGAGGTACTACGGTAGCCTCAAGGACGGTGACAGGGAAGTTCTTGTTTACCCACAATTACCATTGCTGTTGTTCCAGGCTGCGAGACCCGGTGGGAGGATGAGTATAGCGTCGTTCTAAACTAGTTTTAGAAGTGTACGTCTATATGACTCTACCAGAGGGATTGTCGTAGTCAGTGGGAGCAGCGGAAGCATTGGTGGACAGGTAGCTTATGTCTATTTATAGACTAAAGCAGATGTAGCGGAGATAGATCATCTACTTCTGACGTGACAGTCATGGGTTTGACTTCATCAGAATAGGGGATGGATCTGTTGAGAAGGTAGTAGGGTGTGATGTCCTGGTATATGGATGACATACACAGAGTAGGAAAGGAAACTCCTATACTACGATCGGTTATACTTTGGTCGTCACACAGTGTTTTCTCCACAAAGGAAATGGATTTTATATCAGACATACTGGTTACTAGATCTATGGTTTTAGATCTAGATTTGGGTGGTTTCCCAATCAGGGTACTTGACAGCATTCTAAGAGTATTTAGGATGGACGACTCCTGGCATGGTAGTGTACCTGCAGAAGATGGAGTCACCCTCTCCAAAGGTGTCTTACAGACTAAAGGGGAGAGGGACGTGCATGATTGGCAGATCACTTGCTCAGGCAATTGAGTCAATCGTGAGATGTCAAGTACCACACCAGATATTGTTCTTGCACTGGATGCAATAAGTTGACATTAATCCAATCCTGGAGAAACAGTCGGAAGCAGTTTTAGAACATAAGTGGATGTTCTAGGGATATGATAACGACAGCCTCATTCGGGAGACAGTTATCATTCCAGGCTTCCAAGATGACATGGACGACAAGGAGGTTGTCAGAGTTATAGTTTTCCTTCTCATGAGGGGCAGTGTTTTGGACAGGTGGTCCAAGGCAATACTGAGGGAGGCATGGCGCAGGATACTGATTAAGTTCAGTTGACGATACAGTCTAAGAAGTTTGGATTTGGAGTTCATTTATGAGCTATGTCCCATCAGACATCCAGACACATTCTAAGACAGGTATTGCTCATTTCGGGAGATGGCTTTCTCCGCGAACTTGAGATATAGAGAGACATAGAAAGATACAACAAAGCGGATCCACTCACTAAGGCTATTCCTCGAACGCAATAGTTTCGCAAACGAGCTTTGTGAAACTGACTAGTAGAGGAGTTGGGTGTTCGGTATCACACGGGCTGTGAGTATGCGACATCGCAATAATTAGCCTTGAGTGCAAGTGGGAGATTGTTGGAGATAGTGCCCTCAGAGTCAATTATTAGGTCACAGGTACGTGATTGCAATGATTGATGGAGGACCTATCCCGGTAGGACAGTCTTACTCGAGATGATAGTATGCTATCTGGTTTACCTTTATCATCGTGTACTGCTTTAAGTGACCTGACAAGTTGCTATTACACGTTGATAGAGCCCCAAGGATTCTTGCTTGACCACTAGCAGTACGAGGGCGATCATATACGTGGGAGCAGGTAGTCTATAAGCATATCCTTAAATGGTCCCTAGTCGTGCGAGTTTCGAGACAGGGCATCGATACTCCAGAGTAGACTAGTGTATACAGTCGAGACCCCGACGAGGGGCGGTGGCCGGTCTCACAAGCCACTGGTGTCAGTTGGATCACCTAAGATGTATACAGGTGCTCATTGGGTTATGAGTACACCGGACAGGACTCGCCGGGAACATACTAGTTGGTCATATACCAGACGTCAGATGGCAGTTCCCTGGTGACATGTGTGTAGGTTAGTTCATCGACCTGGGGATCGTCATTTGTCTCGTGTGAGTTCCCACTGTACTTTGATTACTACCCTACCACGGCTCAAAGGAGTCGTGCAAACAGGTTTTAGTTGGGTACAGTCCCGAGCCACATGGAGGCAGTGAGCGTATCTTCAGGGGTTCGTCTCTCCCGGTATTGGGGGTGAGGTCGTGCTGTGTCTAGGAGAGCCATTACACGAAGCCCTCGGCCGAGGCAAGGAGATTTACTGGTAGGTATTCCAGTAGTATCTCAGAGTGTTCTGGGCTACACTCCGACACGACTTGTACCGCTTTTGGGGGTCTGACTTTTACCAACCCCCTAGGCCCGCCATGCGATACTCATAGACGAACGGACCGGACTGTACGGATATTGTCACTGACAGGCTCAGTAGGGAGTCAGGCTGAGTTCGCTCACAGACGTCCCTTTTGGTCAATACCTGGTAGCCCATTATGTATTGGCTTATACCTCTAACGTGCTAGTGGTTAAATCCACAACCAAGGTGTTGATGAGTCTTTAGAGTCCCCCACATTTAGTTACTCAGCTTTCGGGCGAAAGGTTGTAGAGGCCGTATGGAGATATGGCAAGGTCCGATCAGATACGTGCGGTATTGCACGGATCAGGATCGGACAGTTTGTACTATAGGCCGTATGGATATATGGCAGGGTTCGATCAGATACGTGCGATATTGCACGGATCAGGATCGAACGGATATTACTGGCCGGCTTTGGTTTAAGCCGGATCCTAGTATAGTACAGTGTAGATTTTGTCTCATTGCATTTGTATATCGGTCGAAATACAGATGCGGGTGTGTATGCACAGTATCGGGGTTTTCCTGTAATTTATTACGGGACCAGTTTTATGGAGTTGCCAGTTTGCTTTTCGTTTCGGCCGATTTCCTTTGTATCGTTCATTGGCCGAAGATTGGTGGAGGAGGGCTTATTTGCATTGTTGCAAATAAGCATTTGTGGAGGGGGCCTTTGCTTATTGTTGTATCATGATGGTTTCATGATGGTTGCTCCATTCCTTGACCTTGACTTCTTGACTTCTCCATCATGGCTTGACTTTCATATGACATGGTTTTCATGATGGTTGTGGTGGAGTGAGGTTTTCTTTTGGTGATCATTTCTTTGCATGATTTGGTGGTTGAGTGTTGGGTTTTCTTTGTGATCATTTTTCCATATGATAACCATTCCTCTCTCTCTCTCTTGCATCATATGAGAATGGCTCCCATTCTTTTGTGAGTGACTCCCCCACTCTCTCATTTCACCTCTCCACCATTGTCATGGCCGGCCAAGCATTAGAGGGGCTGTCCCAATTTTTACATGAGGGGATTACACTCATTTGGCTTTGGAAAAATCCTACAAGTTCCATCTCCAAACTCCATAGTTCATCCCTCCACCAAAGGCAATTCCTACAACCCCAAATGAGACTTCTTCACTACACATTCTACAGCGAATCTTGGGCACGTCGACTAGCCAGCTTCGTGCCCGAGTTGCCTCGGCATTGAGGTGGGAGCCCGTAAAAGAAGTAGGCGATGTGGTGCACTTCCGGCGACGAGGTGGAGACCGGAGCTTCCGCAGGAGATCGGGACGATGACGAGAAGACCGGAGGACTTGGATCGTCGGTATATCTCTATTCCCTTTCTTGTAGTTAGCTAGGACTGGTTAGTGGTTCGATCCGGGTATTAGTGCGCGGCGGTTTGCCAGTTCAAGAAAATTTAAAGTTTATCACTGCTTCCGCATTTGGCCGTCGGATTGACGGCCGGGGCGCCGCCGTGCACTTACAGGAGCTATCTCACCCTATATGATAAGGTGTGCTCTATGATGAGTACTACTGAGTTACCTTTTTCCTTTTTGGGAGTTATGCGCTTGAGAAGCTGCATACCTATTGAATAAGGTTCGAATCAAATCAGTTGCCTACCACTTCATATTTGATATGATATGGGAAGAGCCCATCTCTCAAGTTAGTTGAGATTTGGGGTTGTCCAGCCTATGTCTGAAATGCAAAATCCGGACAAGCTCGAGGCAAGATCTGTTATGTACAACTGGAAAGGTTCCAGCTATACAAACAACAGCAGATGATTTGGTAGAACCAAAGGATTCAGTAGATTCCAACGAACCTCAGCCTCTCCGCCGATCTAGTAGGGTTCCTCACCTACCTGAGAGATACTTCTGTTTCTCTATGACAGTGGGAGCGAGGAATGCATCATGAGATGATGACCCAACTAGTTTCGAGCTGGCCATCAGGAGTGGGACTCTGTAAGAATGGCTGGATGCTTAGCGATCTGAGATGGAATCCTTATACACCAACAAAGTATGGACTTTGGTTGCTATATCTGAAGGGTTAAATCCCCATCAGGAGCAAGTATATCTTGAGAAGATTACTTGGTGTAGATGGAAAAGTTGAGACTTTCAAAGCTAGACTTGTTAAAGTTTGCATCATTGACCAGGTGTGGATAATGATGAAACCTTTTCAAGTAACTATGCTTAAGTCCATCCAGATCCTACTTGCCACGGCTACATACCATGACTACGATATCTGGCGGTTGGGTGCCATGACTGCTTTTCTAAATGATGTTTTAGAAGAGAACGTCTATAAGTACACAGCCAGAGGGCTTCGTAGACAGTGGGAGCAGCGGAAACGTGTGCAAGATGCTTTATAGGATAAAGCAGGCATCGCGGAGTTGGAACATCTATTTTGATGAAGCGGTCAAAGAGTTTGACATCATCAAAATGGTAGATGAACCTTGTATATACAAAAAGGTAGTAGGGAGTATGGTGACGATCCTCGTAGAGTACGTGGATGACATACTCTTGATAGGGAAGGAGTTTCCTATGCTACGCTCGATCAATCTCCACTTATCACCATGATTCTCCATATAGGATCAAAGTGATACCTCCTAAATCCTGGGTTTTGGATCTATGAGATAGATCAAATAGATGTTAGGATTCTCACTAGTTGTAGTGAGATGGTATCAATCGATCCTGGGGAGAATCACTGGAAGGGTTCCAGGATGATAAACACGACTGAATGTCAGTCGCAGGCATTGTCTTTACCCTCAGTAAAGGGACGGTATGTTGGAAGAGTTCCAAGCTAGATATCGTGGCATACTAGACGATAAAGGCTGGATACATCGCTACTTAAGACGCTACCAAAGAGGCTGTTTGGGTGTATATTGGTTCATGAGATGAACTACGTTCCAACCATTGTGAGACAATGGAGTTGTGGCTTATGCCAAGGAACGTCGGTCCCATCAGTGATCCAGACATATTCTAAGGCAGTGTCACCTGATCATGGAGATGGTTGATCTCTAAGGAGATCGAGGTTAGGAGAGTAGACTCAGAGGACAATACAGCGGATCCACTCACAAAGGCCTGTTCCCAGAGAGAGACTTTTATGGGATGGTTGAGTATGAGATACTGCAACCACTGCTATCAGATGGCCCTAGTGCAAGTGGGAGATTGTTAGTTATATGTATGCCCTAGAGGCCATTACTATACATAGGATGTATATTGTAGTGGATGCTGGGACATATATAGGGAGGACTTTCTTGCTCGACATGATAGTATGCTATCTGGTTAATCTTTACCTTAACGTGTACACTGATTGTCTCCCTGTTACATGTTGGTAAAGCCCTTAGGATATATACTTGACTGCCTGGACTATGATGCGGATCATACTAGTGGGGACATGGTAGTCCATAAGTACATCCTTCAAAGTCCCTAGTCGTGGGTGTATCGAGACGGGGCATCAATATACCAGAGTAGACTAGCGTGTACCTTCTCGACCCATACAGATGGGCGATGGATGATCCCATATCCATTGGTGTTTGACATCAGAGATGATATACGGGTGCTCAGTGGAGACTGGGTACACTGGACGGACTCGCCGAGAACTCCCAGATGGTATTATACCTTACGTCAGATGGCAGTTCTCTGGTGACACTGGTACAGAGTAGTCTGTTGACCCGAGATCGTCATAGAGTCTTGTGTGGTTCCCACTGTGCTTTGATTTCCATCTTACCACGTCCAAGAGGGCGTGCAAAACGGTGGTTTTTGGGTACAGTCCCGAGTCACATGGAGGCAATGAGCGATAGGAGGGGATTCGTCTCTCCCGGTATAGGGAGTTGATGTTGCGCTGTGTCCGATTGGCTATAACCGGAAATCCCTGGACAGGGTTGCTGAGATTTACTGGTAAGTGTTACCAGTAGTTTCTCGAATTGTTATAGACCTCATATCGACACGACTTATCGAGCTATTGGGGTCTGACGTTTACCACCCCAAGGCGAGATATGCGACATATCAGACGATCAGACCGGACTGTACGGTAGTGTTACTGGTTGGATTCACTGGAGTGTGAGCGGGCTTGCTCGTCGATCTTCTGATCGCTCAATACCCGGGTGGCCGTTACGTTTAGCAGACCGCTTGCGGCTTGTGGGTGCTTGATATGATCATCACCTGCTGCCGGCGTATTGACGAGTCTTTAGAGTCCTACACAGAGGTTTCCTGGCTCAAGCGAAACGAAATAGGAGCGCATATGAGATATATGCGGGACCGAGAATAATGCGTGTATGTGATACCGTATTTCATTCTCGCGATGAATGTGTCGAATGGTTGTATGCGATATAACCTAGTTATCGAATCAAGGATTGATTCGATAAACCGATACATTGTATACTAGTCGATTGTGTGCGACATGACCGGATCATTGAATCAAGTGTTGATTTAATGATTTAATGCATAATTATATATTTGATATATTACTTTGCATTAACTAGTATTGGTTCACTTTAAATGGATTTTCTCACTTGGTTTGTGCACATTGTATATGTGATATACATTTATACATATTATTGTATCATGTTTGATGATACATGTTTACTTGGTTAAGTGTAAAGAATTAAACCATGGTTAAACTTATGATTAGGGTTTTATTTCCTTTTCTCATTTATTTATCTATTTATTCATTTTGGAAATAAATAAAAAGGCCATGAAAAGAAAATGGTGGCTTGTTTTGTTTCATATTGAAGCTTCTTGAAGACTTTGACCAAGTGACCATTTTGTCTCATGCTTAACCCTAACCATTCCATTTAACCATGATTAACTCTCTACACTTGACCATGGTTCATTATATGATAAGTATTGATTTTCTTTTCAATATTAATTAACTTATCATAACACTTTCTTCTTCTTCTTCATCTTCTTCAATGAAGAAAGCTTCACCTCATCAATGGTGGATTGATGAAATGAGTGAGAAATCCAATTCTAAAGTGAACCCACTTCCTATTTCTTCTTCCTCTACCTCTTGCCAAGTAGTAGAGTGTGTTTTCTTCACAAGTTTCATCACTTGGTGAAGTTGGAGCTTGATCTAGCGATGCCTCGACGTAGATCATCTTCGGCATGGACATCGACGACCTAGCTCGCCATTTCTCCGACGAAGCCGACGCTAGAGCCCGGGAATTCATTTGGACAGCGAGGGGACTTCGTTGCGGAGCTATGGAGGTGGGGCACCGGATCTACAAAGGTTGTATTTCCGTATTCTTATAGTTAAGTGTTAACTAGTTTGCTTTTCGCCTAGACCTCTAGCCAACGATCCGTAGTTTAGGGTTTCTCGGCACCGTAAATTTTGAAATTGGCATGGTTGATGCCTTGTGAGACCTCATTAGGGTGCCTAGGAACCCTACATGATATCTACGGTGACCGGGTCCGTATATGAACCAACACTATAAATAAATGCCTATCAGCATGTGGATATCATCCAACCATATGATCAATGTATGTATGCAAGTGGTTCTCGTCCACGTGTCAACCAATGACACAACAACATCAGGCATGTAAATATCATAAAAGCATATGCATGAAAATATGAGGATATAAATCAACGTGTGTCCCTCACGACACAACAGATCATGGAACCTGGGAGTCCAGCATCGACACTCAAAACATCATGAAACCCGTGCCCAGCAGCGGCACGTAAATCCTCATATCTCTCGGGCTCCGTCAGTCCGGATCGGCCCGTATCATCTCTCGACTCCGGTCGGTATCCTCCGGATATCCACCGAGCCCAAATACTATCACCCGGTAGGTAGTAGTCCCTCTGCCAGGCTCACCGTCTATTGCACAGCATCCCTTTCTTGCCCCGGGGTACCATACCGGGTCCACCATGTACCCACAACCGACCTCATCCAGCTCCTCGAATCGGGTTTCACATGTCACACGTCTCAGAACCGAGAAAACGCATGGTGGATGCACTGAAATATCATACAAAACTAGGTTTTTAAAACAGTACATGCTTTCTTTTGAAATAGCCACAGTTCTCAAATCCAGAAATCTTATGGAAACAGCATATCTCAATGCGTAAAAGCGTAAAGCATGATGTATGCGACATATAACAGAAATGTAAGCATATCCGTATATCATGCAACATGAAAGAGTAATATGCACATATCGAGGGAAAAGCGCTCTTTTAAATGAATCCAGTTTTTAAAATATATGATGCGGTTCCCAAATCTCCAAAATCAAATACAACATCGTATAATGGTGTATATATGTATGTACGCAAGTATGGATGTACAATATGTATGTACGCAAGTATAGCATACAAGGAGTCATATCATGATGTAGCAATCCTACTGTGTAGTGACATGGCAATTATCGATGATGAAGTGTGTGAGCCGGAAAATTTTTGTAAGTGTAACATACGTATCATCGATAATGGTGTAGGTGTACTAGCACAGGTATATGAAATGCAATGAGAGTGATATGAGCGTAACATAAAGTAAATCGTATGCAAAGTGCTGACAGGTATACGTATCTAACATGATCGAGTCGGTGATTCTATCAATCGGAATCTAGCCTCACAAAATCATGTACGGCATAATCCATCTTACGGCATCCTCTAGTCAAGGGTATGGATCAATCATCAAGCCCAACTCATCATGTATGGAAAATCCTCGTACGGCGGCATTAAACCATCGGGGATCCTATCATCTTATCTGACAATAAGGGGTACGTACCTAACGTCTCGTAGGTCATATCATTCAAGATTCACAACATTATATAAATCTATGTACCTATGTCCCAGGTCACATCGATAACAATCTCGTATCAGGGGATCGGCAAGGTATCAATCATCTCAAACGACTCGCATCCGTATACTAACATATCATCAAGTCATCATATCATATCGTATATTCCTTTCATCGCATTTATGTCTCATATCAAGTCCATTTTATATATACATTCTACCCTACACATCAATTTTCATGTTACTCTAAAACTCATACTATTCTAGTATAACTACAATTCTATAAGTCGTGATTCACATTCACTTTTCATGTCCTTATAGCTTTCATCTCATATCTTCATATGTATATATTCAATCATTCATCTTTAACTATCTTTTAATTATAACCCTAGTTTCCTAATCTAGGTTTCCTTACCTATATTCTATATATATAAATCGGTTTCCATCAAGTTTGCGGGGGTGCTATACGCCATCCACCCGACTTCCCCCGTAGATAAAGATCTACTCACCTTGATCCTCGCTTGCTGGAGTCGATGACAACACGCTCTTCTCATCATCTCGAATTCCACGTGGGGTACCTACAACCAATACACAATCGCAAATGCATATTAAAATCAAGGCGGAAAACCAAAACGGCACATGTTTCGCTCATAGGTTAAAACCTATAGCCTTGAATGTAAAACATGACCAATAACCCTAGTCGTTGACGTTCAAACGCCACACGACGGAAACACAATATCAGATACCAAAATCATGTTAAATCGAAGTCGTAAAACAATGCATCAATCATGAAAATTGTAGGGATGCTAGGCACTGCCACAAGGGTCTACGAGGCATCAACCATGCCCGATTTAAAATTTAGCCGTGCCGAACAACCCAAAGCCGGATCTTTAAACTAGAGTTTACGCGAAAACAAACATGTTAAACACTTTAACACTAAGTGAGAGGGATTACAACCTTTGTAAATCCGGTCCTTCACTTCTTAATCTCTGTGTTGAGGTCCATTCGCTGCGATCATCGTGTTCCGGACTCTCGAGAGGCTTCACGAAGAGAAAGATGCAGTCTTGCTTCCGATCTTCGATAACAAAGATGATCTACCTTGAAGTTTCATTAACACAAGCTAACACACACTAAATTAAGTGAACACTCTCATCTAAAAGGCAAGGATAGATGAGAATGATGAAGTAGGATTTTTGCTCTCTTTTATTTTCTTATTCTCACTCATTTTCATCACTTGGAAAAAAGCTAGAAAGCTTTTTCCATGAAAGAAAGAAGAAGGAAGAAGAAGAAGAATATCATAATCCTTTTGTGATGAATAATGCAAAGATAATAATGATGAATAATGCAACCATGGTCAACTAAACCATTGTAGATATTTAACTAGGGCTAGGGTTTGGGTTGGGTTAAAGGTGAGTCACTTGAAAATATCAAGCATAATATCTTTTCCATGACAAAAGAAAAGCTACTAGAAGTCTTAACCCTAATCCAAACCCTAACCATGTTTAAACTCCACTAAACATGTTTCATTAGTAATCATATAAAGTTACAATATTATATATCACATTTACAATATTTATTGTAACAAAATAAAATAATACAATTAACATATATCGCATATATATTAATGTATTACCCGAGTGAGAAAAAGAATCTTTTAGTGAGCTAATATTAGTTAATGTAATTTAATATATCATATATATTATTATACATTAAATTATTGAATCAACACTTGATTCGATAATCCGGCTATTTCACAAATAACCGACTAATACGATGACCCGGCTATATCACATATACCCGACCGATATCTCATATCGCGAGAATCCAATACGGTATCACATACCGCATTATCCTCGGTCGCGCACATATCACATATGTGCTCCTACTCCGTTTTGCCTGAGTCAAGAAACCTCTGTATAGGACTCTAAAGAATCGTCAATACGCCGGCAGTAGGTGATGATCATATCAAACACCCACAAGCTGCAAGCGGTCAGCTAAACGTAACAGCCACCCAGGTATTGAGCGATTAGAAGATCAACAAGCAAGCCTGTAAATTCTCATGCGAATCCAATCAGTAACACTCCCGTACAGTCCAGTCTCGTCGTCTGATATGTCGCATATCTCGCCTAGGGGTGGTAAACGTCAGACCCCAGTAGCTCGATAAGTCGTGTCGATATGAGGTCTATAATAGTTCGAGAAATGACTGATAACACTTACCATAAATCTCAGCAACCCTGTCCAGAGATTTCCAGTTATAGGCAATCGAACACAGCATAACATTAACTCCCTATACCGGGAGAGACGAATCCCCTCCTATCGCTCATTGCCTCCATGTGATTCGGGACTGTACCCAAAAGCCACCTTTTTGCACACCCTCTTGGACATGGTATGATGGAAATCAAAGCACAGTGGGAATAACACAAGACTTTATGACGATCTCGGGTCAACAGACTACTCTGTACTAGTGTCACCGGAGAACTGCCATCTGACGTAAGGTATAATACCATCTGGGAGTTCTCGGCGAGTCCGTCTAGTGTACCCAGTCTCTACTGAGCACCCATACACCATCCTTGATGTCAAACACCTATGGATATGGGATCATCCATCGCCCATCATATGGGTCAAGATTCGTATATGCTAGTCTACTCTGGTGTATCGATGCCCTGTCTCGATACACCCTCGACTAGGAACTGTTATAGGATGTACTCGTCGACTATCGTGGCCCCACTAGTTTGATCTCATCATAGTCCCAGTAGTCGAGTACATATCCTAAGGGCTTTATTAACATGTAACATAGAGACAATCAGAGTACATGTTAAGATAAAGTACAACCAGATAGCATACTATCATGTCGAGTAAGAAAGTCCTCCCTATATATGTCCAAGCATCCATTACAATATACATCAAATGTACAGTAATGGCCTCTAGGGTATACATATAACTAACAATCTCCCACTTGCACTAGGGCCATCTGTTGTGGTATCACATACCTAACAATTAGCTGTGGTTAAAGTATCTCATACTACCATCCCAAAAAAGTCTCTACTGGGATAAAGGCCTTTGTAAGTGGATCCGCGCTGTCGTCCTCTGTGTCTACTCTCCTAACCTCGATCTCCCTGGAGATCAACCATCTCCATGATCAGGTGATACTGCCTAAGAATTATATCTGGATTTCAGATGGGACGGGGGGTTCCTTGGCAAAAGCCACAACTCCATTGTCACACAATGGTAGGAACGAAGTTCATCTCATGAACTTATATATATCCAGACTGCCTCTTTGGTAGCATCCTTGGTAACGATGTATCTTGCCTTTAATCGTCTGGTATGTCACGGTATCTTGCTTGGAACTCTTCCAACATACTGTCCCTCCACTGAGGGTAAAGACAATACATGTGACTGACATTCAGTCGTCCTTATCACCCTGGAACATTTCCAGTGATTCTCCCCAGGATCGATTGATACCATCTCACTACAACTAGTGAGTATCCTAACAACCAATTAGATCTATCTCATAGATCCAAAACCCAGGATTTAGGAGGTATCACTTTGATCCTATATGGAGAATCCTTATGATAAGCGGAGATTGACCGAGCTTAGCATAGGAAACTCCTTCCCTATCAAGAGTATGTCATCCACGTACTCTATGAGGATCACCACCATACACTCTACTACCTTTTTGTATATACAAGGTTCATCTACCATTTTGATGAAGTCAAACTCTTTGACTACCACATCAAAACAGACGTTCCAACTCTGCGATGCCTGCTTTATCACATAAAACATCTTGCACACGTTTCCGCTACTCCCACTGTCTACGAAGCCCTCTGGCTGTGTACTTATAGACGCTCTCTTCCAAATCAACATTTAGAAAAGCAGTCATGACACCCAACCGCCAGATATCGTAGTCATGGTATGTAGCCGTGGCAAGTAGGATCTGGATGGACTTAAGTATAGCTTTGAAAGTCTCAACTTTTCCATGTACACCAAGTAATCTTCTCAAGATATACTTGCTCCTGATGGGGATTTAACCCTTCAGATAAAGCAACCAAAGTCCATACTTTGTTGGTGTATAAGGATTCCATCTCAGATCCCTAAGCATCCAGCCATTCTTACAGAGTCCCACTCCTGATGGCCAGCTCGAAACTAGTTGGGTCATAATCTCATGATGCAATCCTCGCTCCCACTGTCATAGAGAAACCGAAGTATCTCTCAGGTCGGTGAGGAACCCTACTAGATCGGCGGAGAGGCTGAGGTTCGTTGGAAACTACTGAATCCTTTGGTTCTACCAAATCATCAGCTGCAGTTTGTATAGCTGGAACTACTTCCAGTTTTACAGAGCTGACCTTGCCTCGAGCTTGTCCGGATTTTGCTTTTAGACATAGGCCGGACAACCCCAAATCTTAATAAACTTAAGATATAGGCTCTTTCCTTTCCATATCACATATGAAGTGGTAGGAAACTGATTTGATTTGAACCCTATTCAATAGGTATGCAGCTTCTCAAGTGCATAACTCCCAAAAGGAAATAGGAAACTCAGTAATACTCATCATAGAGCACACCATATCACATAGGGTTGTTAGTTATATGTATGCCCTAGAGGCCATTACTGTACATACGATGTGTATGCTATCTGGTTGTACTTTTTCTTAACATGTACTTTGATTGTCTCGATGTTACATGTTGATAAAGCCCTTAGAATATGTACTCGACTACTGGGACTATGATGAGATCATACTAGTGGGGCCATGGTAGTCGACGAGTACATCCTATAACTGTTCCTAGTCGAGGGTGTATCTATACAGGGCATCGATATACCAGAGTAAACTAGCTATACGCATCTTGACCTATACTCGGCACAAAGTGTGTGGATACGTACGAGTGTGTGGTGTTAGTTATGTATATGCCCTAGAGGCCATTGTTGTACATATGATGTATATTATGATGGATGCTTGGATATATACAGAGAGGACTTTCTTGCTCGTCATGATAGTATGCTATTTGGTTTCATTTTATCTTAACATGTTGACTTGTACTGGTTTACTGTCTTACTCTCACATGTTGATAAAGCCCTTAGGATCTGTACTCGACTACTGGGACTATGATGAGATCATACTAGTGGGGCCATGGTAGTCGATGAGTACATCCTATAACTGTTCCTAGTCGAGGGTATATCGAGACAGGGCATCGATACACCAGAGTAGACTAGCGTATACGCATCTTGACCCATATGATGGGCGATGGATGATCCCATATCCATCGGTGTTTGACATCAAGGATGGTGTACGGGTGCTCAGTGGAGACTGGGTACACTGGAGGGACTCGCCGAGAACTCCCAGATAGTGATATACCATACGTCAGATGGCAGTTCTCCGGTGACACTGGTACAGCGTAGTCTGTAGACCCAAGATCGTCATAGAGTCTTGTGTGATTCCCACTGTGCTTTGATTTCCACATTACCACGTCTAAGAGGGCGTGCAAAATGGTGGCTTTTGGGTGCAGTCCCGAATCACATGGAGGCAATGAGCGATAGGAGGGGATTCGTCTCTCCCGGTATAGGGAGTTGATGTTGTGCTGTGTTCGATTGGCTATAACTGGAAGTCCCTGGCCAGGGCTGATATAAAGATATACTGGTAAGTGTTACCAGTAGTTTCTCGACCTGTTATGAGCCTCACATCGACACGACTTATCGGTTACTAGGGTCTGACGTATACGACCCCTAGACTTAATATGCGACATATCAGACGAAAAGACCGGACTGTACGGGAGTGTTACTGATTGGATTCACAGGAGAACGGACAGGCTAGCTTGTTGATCTTCTGATCGCTCAATATCCGGGTGGCTGTTACGTTTAGCTGACCGCTTGCAGCTTATGGGTGTTTGATATGATCATCACCTGGTACTGGCGTATTGACAATTCATTAGAGTCCTGCATAGAGATTTCTTGGCTCAGGCAAAACGGAATAGAGGCACATATGTGATATGTGCAGAACCGAGGATAATGCTGTTAGTTATATGTATGCCCTAGAGGCCATTACTATACATAGGATGTATATTGTAGTGGATGCTGGGACATATATAGGGAGGACTTTCTTGCTCGACATGATAGTATGCTATCTGGTTGATCTTTACCTTAACGTGTACACTGATTGTCTCCCTGTTACATGTTGGTAAAGCCCTTAGGATCTGTGCTTGACTACGTCGACTATGATGCGGATCATACTAGTGGGGACATGGTAGTCCATAAGTACATCCTTCAAAGTCCCTAGTCGAGGGTGTATCGAGATGGGGCATCGATATACCAGAGTAGACTAGCGTATACCTTCTCGACCCATACAGATGGGCGATGGATGATCCCATATCCATTGGTGTTTGACATCAGAGATGATATACGGGTGCTCAGTGGAGACTGGGTACACTGGACGGACTCGCCGAGAACTCCCAGATGGTATTATACCTCACGTCAGATGGCAGTTCTCTGGTGACACTGGTACAGAGTAGTCTGTTGACCCGAGATCGTCATAGAGTCTTGTGTGGTTCCCACTGTGCTTTGATTTCCATCTTACCACGTCCAAGTGGGCGTGCAAAACAGTGGTTTTTGGGTACAGTCCCGAGTCACATGGAGGCAATGAGCGATAGGAGGGGATTCGTCTCTCCCGGTATAGGGGGTTGATGTTGCGCTGTGTTCGATTGGCTATAACAGGAAATCCCTGGCCAGGGTTGCTGAGATTTACTGGTAAGTGTTACCAGTAGTTTCTCGAACAGTTATAGACCTCATATCGACACGACTTATCGAGCTATTGGGGTCTGACGTTTACCACCCCTAGGCGAGATATGCGACATATCAGACGATCAGACAAGACTGTACGGTAGTGTTACTGGTTGGATTCACTGGAGTGTGAGCGGGCTTGCTCGTCGATCTTCAGATCGCTCAATACCCGGGTGGCCGTTACGTTTAGCAGACCGCTTGCGGCTTGTGGGTGTTTGATATGATCATCGCCTGCTGCCGGCGTATTGACGAGTCTTTAGAGTCCTACACAGAGGTTTCCTGGCTCAAGCGAAACGAAATAGGAGCGCATATGAGATATGTGCGGGACCGAGAGTAATGCGTGTATGTGATACCGTATTTCATTCTCGTGAAGAATGTGTCGAATGGTTATATGCGATATAACCTAGTTATCGAATCGAGGGTTGATTCGATAAACCGATACATTGGATACTAGTCGGTTGTATGCGATATTACCGGATCGTTAAATCAAGTGTTGATTTAATGATTTAATGCATAATTATATATTTGATATATTACTTTGCGTTAACTAGTATTGGTTCACTTTAAATGGATATTCTCACTCGGGTGTGCACATTGTATATGTGATATACTTTTGTGCACTTGATTGTATCATGTTTGATGATGCAAGATTACTAGGGTTTGTGTAAAGAGTTAAACCTTAGTTAAGTAAATGGTTAGGGTTATTATATATTTATTCATTCATTTATTGAATGGTTTATTTCATTTTGGCAAAAGAAAAATGGTGGCTAATTTGGATATATGTTGAAGCTTCATGAAGCTTTGACTTAGTCACCATTTTTGTCTTCATACCTAACCTAACCATTCACTTAACTTGAGTTTAGTCTCTACACATAACCATGGTTGGATTATGATAAGTTTTGATTTTCTTTTCTATTTTAAAATTAACTTATCATAACACTTATCTTCTTCTTGCTATCTTCTTCTTCTTCTTCACAAGAAGAAAAGCATGCTTCATCAATGGTGATTGATGAATTAGAGTGAGAAATCCAATTCTAAAGTTTACCCACTTCCTATTTCTTCATCCTCTATCTCTTGCCAAGTAGTAGAGTGTGTTTCCTTCACAAGTTTTCATGGCTTGGTGAAGGTGGAGCTTGATCTAGTGATGCTTCGACGTAGATCATCTTCGGCACGTCGTCGATGACCTAGCCCGCTTCTTCTCCGATGAAGCCAACGCAAGAGCCCAGATTTCGATTTGGACAGCGAGGATACTTCGTTGCGGAGCTATGGAGGTGGAGAACCGGATCTACAAAGGTTGTATTTCCGTTCACTTAGTTAAAGTAGTTAACTAGTTGCTTTTTCGCCTAGACATCTAGCCAACGATCCGTACACTAGGGTTTCTCGGCACCATAATTTTTGAAATTGGCATGGTTGATACCTTGTGAGACCTCTTGAGAGTGCCTTGGAACCCTACAGTGGTATCAGAGCCAAGCTAGAGCCTTAGGCGAAGTCTAGACGGAGTTTGAAGTCCGAACGAACCCGAAAACCCATTTCAAAATTGCTCTCTGTCCTTTTTTCAAAAACTGGGATTTTTCCAAATTAAAAATTGCTCAAAAATTCAGCAGGGAAATATAAGAATTACGGCGCAAAAATTTTCTCATGAACAGTCCAAACTACGGCGGAACCGCGGCAGAAGCCTAGCTTCTGCGGCGGTTCCGCGGCCCATTGATGACGTCAGCTTCTTTTGTTTGCACAGTAATTCTTATTTTCTGGAGTTGGATTTTCTGGGAATTTTTAATATTTATTCAAGAGTTGAATTTTCTGGGATTGTTTTGGGGATTCGGTGTTTCGATCGGAGTATCAGATTTTGTCTATGTGGCTTTTCGGATAAATATTAGAATATGTTAAAAAGTTCGACCGGATATAAATACCCAATTTTTCCCCTGTCGGGAAATTTCCAAGTGTTGGATTTTTCCGTAGTTTAAAGACGTTCTAAGTAGTGCAAGTAACGCGATGGACCCTCTAGAAGACAACAAACCTTAACTCGATTATGTGACCGTCTTGAACTGCCCTTTGAACCTTCGGGTTTGGGGCAGTACGGCGTGCCACATGTGAGGCGTTGTCTTGACCCTTCTACGGCTGGACCATTGGTACTGAGGCACGAACTGAATGTTTTTAGACTTGTTTCATGTGTTGATCTGTATTGGGAAAACTTGGGTGTTCGAATGTTCAATCGGAAAGTTTAACATTTTCTGTTTATCCGGAATCTGATACAACAATTGGAATTCACAAAAGTTATGTGATAACTGAATGAACGTTATAAACATAGCAGTTTAGTCTCACTTGATCGGTTGCCACGGAATTTTGATGCGATCAAAAGTCCGTTGCAATCACGTAGCGTACGCGGATACTCGCCGGGTAAACTTAATAGACAGCCTCACTCCATAGCCCCGACCAAGTGACTGCAGGAGAACCCCGTCGCCGAAAGCATCCGTTCGGGTGCTCACGGTAGCGGTGTTCCGCCTTGGTGCACTTCGTCGACGGCGTCGGGGGTGCGGCCGCCTACTGAAGTTTGCGACGAGCATTCGATCAGGATGTCGGGAATCTTGTTGAATTGCCCGACTTGATATTGAAAAGGGTTTTCGATTTTGAGACTAAAATGTGGGGTTTATAATAGTTAGGCATGCGATGTCTAAGGAATTCATTTGGTCAGGCATGCGATGTCTGAAGTGGTTGCGGATTCCAACTGTTGTAGTTTTACACTTTCTTTTCTGTGACCGTAAGTGTAATATGTGATATCGCCGGTTTCGTTGCTATATGTCAACGACAATTGGGATGCGCATATTTACTTACGTTGATGACATGTGATGTTATGTGTTGCTGGATATGTTATATTGGATCGTCGTGTTTGAATAGCCGGGGGTTTTTATGTGAGATGAGTGTTTTTCATTTTCATTCATGTAAAAACTTGTATGTAATATTCTTTTATTGGGGCACTTCCAGGTTGCGGAAGTTGTCACCGTTTGTATATTATTTACTTTTCCGCACTAGGATAGACCCAAGGAGGGGAGCACAAGTAGCCGGGTTCTGGAGTCCAGTGGGAGACCAACTCGAGGAGTCGAGTCCGGGTCTCCTAACTCTAGAATTGGTAGGGTTGCTTGCCGCTCTCGTAGGGGTCTAGGGGTGTGGGTTTGGCTATTCATCGCGACCGTGGAATCCGTGTTTTATACTGGCTCGTATTGAAAACACGGACATCCTAGTATATCCAATATTTCATATGTTTCTTCTGCTGCGATATCTGTGATGTGATCATGTGATGTTCTGTGATAGATACAGTATATAGTATATATGATATATTATATAGGCGTTACTTATGTTTTACACCCGCGCTAGCCCTGCCCTGCTCTGCCGTTAGTTACCTAACCTAACGGTGCACGAGGGGACATCGAGGCGAATGCGGATGGCATAAGTGTACGTCGTATTTATCTGTGATGTTTAGGTATATAAATGATGGGACTTCATTAATGTGATTAATGAAATAAAAAAGAAACCTAAGATGTTGTAGAATCGAATTTCAAAATAAAACAGGTAGCTACAGTTCTTGCTTTGCACAGCGGTATATATGATATATCCTGCACCTTATTCGATGAGGAAAGGACCGAGATCCCTTCACCGGGAGTGACTCCTTTAGCAATAACTGGCAGATGCTACACACTCGGTTTGTCTTTTGATTGCTTTTAAGTGTTTTTGCTTTGCACAGTGATATATATGATATATCCCGCACCTCATTCGACGAGGAAAGGACCGACGATCCCTTCACCGGGAGTGACTCCTTTAGCAAAACTAGAAAAGCCTCAAAAACACTCCATTTCATAATTCATTCGATCCTACAACGATATCAAGTTCAATACGCAATAGGTTTTCAGAAAAACCTGTCGTAGCCCTCCGTCATTTCAGATAAGTACTAGTTAGTATTCGTGCTACGTTTGTTGACTATGTTAAGGCGTAGTGTGCGGTAGCTAATTAGTGCTTATCTGCATAAGCATATGATGTGATTGGATTAGGGTAGTCGTGCGACTTTGTTGACTATGTTAAGGGTCGTGCGGGTGGGTTTAATTCAATCGGGAAATGACGGGTTGAACTTGACTAGCACTTATGATTTGTTGACTATGTTAAGGTCATATAGCTGCTAGGGGCAAAATATTATCGGGAATTTCAAGTGTTGAAATTTGCAATGAGATTGCATACCTTCTATAAGATAGTTGGATCCCGATACCCGCTGCGAGTAAGAGTTACTCCTGGAAGAGTTTTATACATTACAATTAGCCGATCAAGTAGGTGTCTAGAAAGGTGTCAACGAGGTTACGCCTCTGGGAAAACGAGGTTTACATTAATTAGGTTCGTGCGAAAGCACGGGGGACCTCCCTCAAAGTACCGACAATGGCCTGGCTGAAAGATTGGCAAACTTGTAGTGTGTAATTAATCTCGGCTAGTCTTTCCTTTTAGGGTTTGAAGGAAGATTTGATAAATAGCAGTGGGAGCCATCCTGATTAGATAAAATAATAACCAATCTATTCTTGCAAGAGCGCACGCTGAGTGTTTTCTTCTCTCTCTCTCTAAGTAGCGACCATATCACGCCTTAATCAAGATAATAATACGGAATATTGACCGAACCCGCTTGTCATACTGAGCTGGGGAACGTTGGTCCCGCTCCAACTTATAATTGTTATAAGACAGAGCAGGAAATTGGGGATTACCAGAATTCCCGTGCCACCCAAACGAAGAGAGTGCATGCCGATGCATCATCTTCGGGTGTGTTCATTACAGAGAACTGTTTCTCAGTATCCTCTACGTCCTTGGTATGTGATACCAGATCAAGATCCCAGATATGTAATCTGTTACATAGGGCTAAAGAAAGGTAGAGAACTGAGAACGGGTGATAAGTTTCATGAGACAGAAAACGGGGCAAGTGTTGCAGCCAAGTCTGTTGGTCAATGTCACCCTGTATTACCGATACATTGATTCTGAACGAATGTTATTAGATACCGAACCTGATATACAAAATCATATCAGTCTCTTTATCATTAAAGAAATGATAAAATTTTGTATTGTTGGATAATGTTTTGAACATTTCCTATATCAAAAGTTGATCGGTTCAGGCACGTTATCTAAAAGCATTGATGTTCTAAATCAAACTACAGTTCTTAGTATACGGAACACACAAAAGAGGAAGAGTTCAGAAATGAACGAATCCTTCTTGAGGCATTGTAGACTAGGTCAGATCAATGTGACCCGACCAGCTAGAGTTACATATAGATGCATATTTAAATCAGTTTGAATTTACATCTTGTGAAACTCGCCAGTCATGTCACAAAGATAAGATGACCACAGCTCTGTTTATTGGAAACAGAGAAAGAGTTAGTAAACTTTTGAGATGATACATGTTGATGTATGTAGGTCCCCAGTCTGCACTTGCCAAGACTGGTTCTTTATACTTCATTACATTCTCTGATGATCTTTCGAGATTCAGACCTATGTTCCTGTTGAAACACAAGTCCGAACCTTTTGAGATATTCACAGAATATAAGTTAGAAGTAGAGAACCAAAATACGGGTATAAGTATTAAGTCCTATGATGAGATCAGGGAGGAGAATACTTGAGCATGGAATTCATGGACTATTCTAAAGGAGAATGAGATTCTCTCTCAGCATTACTCCTCCGTATACACCATAGCACGATGGTATATCGGGGCGGAACAATCACACCCTATATGATAAGGTATGCTCGATGATGAGTAATACTGAGTTACCTATTTCCTCTTGGGAGTTATGCACTTGAGAAGCTGCATACCTATTGAATAGGGTTCAAATCAAATCAGTTGCCTACCGCTTCATATGTGATATGGAAAGGGAAGAGCCCATATCTTAAGTTAGTTAAGATTTGGGGTTGTCCGGCCTTTGTCTAAAAACAAAATCCGGACAAGCTCGAGGCAAGGTCTGTAATGTAGAACTGGAAAGGTTCCAGCTATACAAACTACAGCAGATGATTTGATAGGGCCAAAGGATTCAGTAGATTCCAATGAACCTCAGCCTCTCCGCCGATCTAGTAGGGTTCCTCACCCACCTGAGAGATACTTCGGTTTCTTTATGACAGTGGGAGCGAGGATTGCATCATGAGATGATGACCCAACTAGTTTCGAGCTGGCCATCAGGAGTGTGACTCTGTAAGAATGGCTGGATGCTTAGCGATCTGAGATGGAATCCTTATACACCAACAAAGTATGGACTTTGGTTGCGATATCTGAAGGATTAAATCCCCATCAGGAGCAAGTATATCTTGAGAAGATTACTTGGTGTAAATGGAAAAGTTGAGACTTTCAAAGCTAGACTTGTTAAAGCTTTTCGTCATTGACCAGGCGTGGATTGTGATGAAACCTTTTCAAGTGTCTGTGCTTATGTCCATCCAGATCCTACTTACCACGGCTACATACCATGACTACGATATCTGGTGGTTGGGTGTCATGACTGCTTTTCTAAATGATATTTTAGAAGAGAGCGTCTATAAGTACACAGCCAGAG
This sequence comes from Agapanthus africanus, assembly GCA_030015575.1. Taxonomy (NCBI): domain Eukaryota; kingdom Viridiplantae; phylum Streptophyta; class Magnoliopsida; order Asparagales; family Amaryllidaceae; genus Agapanthus; species Agapanthus africanus. Next base: position 498,804,637 of record CM057344.1, on the reverse strand, counting down.
GGCTTCGTAGACAGTGGGAGCAGCGGAAACGTGTGCAAGATGTTTTATATGATAAAGTAGGCATCGCGGAGTTGGAACATCTGTTTTGATGTAGTAGTCAAAGAGTTTGACATCATCAAAATGGTAGATGAACCTTGTATAAACAAAAAGGTAGTAGGGAGTATGGTGGTGATCCTCGTAGAGTACGTGGATGACATACTCTTGATAAGAAAGGAGTTTCTTATGCTACGCTCGATCAATCTCCGCTTATCACAATGATTCTCCATATAGGATCAAAGTGATACCTACTAATTCCTAGGTTTTGGATCTATGAGATAGATCTAAATGGATCTTAGGATTCTCACTAGTTGTAGTGAGAAGGTATCAATCGACCCTGGGGAGAATCACTGGAAGTGTTCCAGGGTGATAAAGACGACTGAATGTCAGTCACAGGCATTGTCTTTACCCTAAGCAAAGGGACGGTATGTTGGAAGAGTTCCAAGCTAGATACCGTGACATACTAGACGATAAAGGCAGGATAGATCGCTACTTAAGATGCTACCAAAGAGGCTGTTTGGGTGTATATTGGTTCATGAGATGAACTATGTTCCTCCCATTGTGTGACAATGGAGTTGTGGCTTATGCCAAGGAACGTCCGTCCCATCAGTGATCCAGACATATTCTAAGGCAGTGTCACCTGATCATGGAGATGGTTGATCTCCAGGGAGATCGAGGTTAGGAGAGTAGACTCAGAGGACAACACAGCGGATCCACTCACAAAGGCCTGTTCCCAGAGAGAGACTTTTATGGGATGGTTGAGTATGAGATACTGCAACCACTGCTATCAGATGGCCCTAGTGCAAGTGGGAGATTGTTAGTTATATGTATGCCCTAGAGGCCATTACTATACATAGGATGTATATTGTAGTGGATGCTGGGACATATATAGGGAGGACTTTCTTGCTCGACATGATAGTATGCTATCTGGTTGATCTTTACCTTAACGTGTACACTGATTGTCTCCCTGTTACATGTTGGTAAAGCCCTTAGGATCTGTACTTGACTACCTGGACTATGATGCGGATCATACTAGTGGGGACATGGTAGTCCATAAGTACATCCTTCAAAGTCCCTAGTCGAGGGTGTATCGAGATGGGGCATCGATATACCAGAGTAGACTAGCGTATACCTTCTCGACCCATACAGATGGGCGATGGATGATCCTATATCCATTGGTGTTTGACATCAGAGATGATATACGGGTGCTCAGTGGAGACTGGGTACACTGGACGGACTCGCCGAGAACTCCCAGATGGTATTATACCTCACGTCAGATGGCAGTTCTCTGGTGACACTGGTACAGAGTAGTCTGTTGACCCGAGATCGTCATAGAGTCTTGTGTGGTTCCCACTGTGCTTTGATTTCCATCTTACCACGTCCAAGAGGGCGTGCAAAACGGTGTTTTTTGGGTACAGTCCCGAGTCACATGGAGGCAATGAGCGATAGGAGGGGATTCGTCTCTCCCGGTATAGGGTGTTGATGTTGCGCTGTGTTCGATTGGCTATAACAAGAAATCCCTGGCCAGGGTTGCTGAGATTTACTGGTAAGTGTTACCAGTAGTTTCTCGAACAGTTATAGACCTCATATCGACACGACTTATCGAGCTATTGGGGTCTGACGTTTACCACCCGTAGGCGAGATATGCGACATATCAGACGATCAGACCGGACTGTACGGTAGTGTTACTGGTTGGATTCACTGGAGTGTGAGCGGGCTTGCTCGTCGATCTTCAGATCGCTCAATACCCTGGTGGCCATTACGTTTAGCAGACCGCTTGCGGCTTGTGGGTGTTTGATATGATCATCGCCTGCTGCCGGCGTATTGACGAGTCTTTAGAGTCCTACACAGAGGTTTCCTGGCTCAAGCGAAACGAAATAGGAGCGCATATGAGATATGTACGGGACCGAGAGTAATGCGTGTATGTGATACCGTATTTCATTCTCGCGAAGAATGTGTCGAATGGTTATATGCGATATAACCTAGTTATTGAATCGAGGGTTGATTCGATAAACCAATACATTGGATACTAGTCGGTTGTATGCGATATGACCGGATCGTTAAATCAAGTGTTGATTTAATGATTTAATGCATAATTATATATTTGATATATTACTTTGCGTTAACTAGTATTGGTTCACTTTAAATGGATATTCTCACTCGGGTGTGCACATTGTATATGTGATATACTTTTGTGCACTTGATTGTATCATGTTTGATGATGCAAGATTACTAGGGTTTGTGTAAAGAGTTAAACCTTAGTTAAGTAAATGGTTAGGGTTATTATATATTTATTCATTCATTTATTGAATGGTTTATTTCATTTTGGCAAAAGGAAAATGGTGGCTAATTTGGATATATGTTGAAGCTTCATGAAGCTTTGACTTAGTCACCATTTTTGTCTTCATACCTAACCTAACCATTCACTTAACTTGAGTTTAGTCTCTACACATAACCATGGTTGGATTATGATAAGTTTTGAGTTTCTTTTCTATTTTAAAATTAACTTATCATAACACTTATCTTCTTCTTGCTATCTTCTTCTTCTTCTTCACAAGAAGAAAAGCATGCTTCATCAATGGTGATTGATGAATTAGAGTGAGAAATCCAATTCTAAAGTTTACCCACTTCCTATTTCTTCATCCTCTACCTCTTGCCAAGTAGTAGAGTGTGTTTCCTTCACAAGTTTTCATGGCTTGGTGAAGGTAGAGCTTGATCTAGTGATGCTTCGACGTAGATCATCTTCGGCACGTCGTCGATGACCTAGCCCGCTTCTTCTCCGATGAAGCCGACGCAAGAGCCCAGATTTCGATTTGGACAGCGAGGATACTTCGTTGCGGAGCTATGGAGGTGGAGAACCGGATCTACAAAGGTTGTATTTCCGTTCACTTAGTTAAAGTAGTTAACTAGTTGCTTTTTCGCCTAGACATCTAGCCAACGATCCGTACACTAGGGTTTCTCGGCACCATAATTTTTGAAATTGGCATGGTTGATGCCTTGTGAGACCTCTTGAGAGTGCCTAGGAACCCTACAAATGCGAAATGAGATACCGTATTATATTCTCACGATTTTTAGATATGAACCGCGTCATTGGATCAAGTGTTGATTCGATGAATCGATACATGAGATATTAGTCGGTTATATTCGATATAGCCGGATCGTCGGATCAAGTGTTGATTCGATGATTTAATGTATAATGATATATATGATATATTGTATTACATTATCTAATATTGGCTCGCTTTATTATTTCATTTTCTCACCGGATTAATACATTGATATATATGCGATATATGTTAATTGTATTATTTTCTTTTGTTGCAAATATATAATATATATGTGATATATATTATTGTGACATGATATGATTTATTATGAAACATGTTTAGGGATGATAAAAAGAGATTAGGGTTTGATTAGGGTTAGCTCCTTCTTGTTCATTCTAGAAGGATTTCCTTTTATCTTGGTTAAGATATTATGGTTGATACTTATCCATGACTCATTCTTGACCTAACCAAACCCTAGCTCTAGTTTATTCTCTATAAAGGTTAAGCCTCTCATCCTTGACCATGGTTCCATAGTAAATCATATATTCTTATCTACTATTCATCACAAAAGGATTACTTTCATTATTCTTCATCTTCTTCTCTCTTGAGTTTTGGAAAGAGCTCACTAGTTATTTCTTTTGTGATGATTTCTTGTGAGAAAATGATATAAAAAGAAAGCATAAATACTACTCCATCATCCTCATCTAATCTAGCCCATTAGATTAGGGTGTTCACCTCATTAGAGTGAGAGATCTTGAGCTATTGCAACTTCGACGTAGATCATCGGAGAAGCGGAACAATACAAGCTAGCATGGATCGTTCGAGTCGTGGAGTCTCTCTTGAGTCCGGGAGATCGTGGATCGCGACGAAGGGACTTCTACTCGGAGCTTGTGAAGCGAAGGAGCGGACTACAAAGGTTGTAATCCCTCACACTTAGTAGTAAAGATGTTTACTTGCATGTGAAACCCTAATAATCTAGCAAAGATCCCGGCTTTGGGTTATTCGGCACATCTAAAATTTTATTCGGACATGTTTGATGCCTTATGAACCTTCACAAGAGTGCCTAGAAACCCTACAGTAGTATCAGAGCCTAGCTAGAGCATTAGGCGACGTGTATACGAATTTAAAACTCCGATGGAACCTGATACGACGAAAATGAACCCCTCTCTGGATATTTTTCAAAAATGCGATTTTTTCTGAAATAAAAATACCTAAAAAAATCAGTAGGTAAATTCAAGAATTATGGTGAAAATGATGATGTCATCCCTACAGAGCGCCGCGGAACCGCGGCCGTACCTTGCTTGGGCCGCGGATCCGCGGCACTACTGTTTGATAGGACACTTCTGTTTTCACAGTAATTCCTTTTACTGCTTTTATACTTTCAGGGTATTTTTTATTCTGACTCAAGTGTTGATTATTCTGGGGTTTATTTTGTAATCGTAGATTCGATCGGAATATTTAACTTCGTTATTATTTCCGGATATTTAGAAACTGTTAAAATGTTCGAACGGATATCATTAACTCACTTTTTCCCGGCACGAAAAACTTTCAAGTGTTGAATTTTTATCGGGTTTAAATCTTTCGGAAAAAAGTGCAAGTAACACGGTGGACCCTCTAGAAGACAACAAAGCTTAACTCGATTATGTGACCGTCTTGAATTGCCTCTAAACCTTAGGGTTTGGGGCAGTACGGCGTGCCACATGTGAGGCGTTGGCTTGACCCTTCTACGGCTGGATCACTGGTACTGTGACATATTCTGGGATTATTTGAACTCCGCTCAAGTGTTGAGCTATTTAGGAAATTTTGGGTATTTGATTATCTGTTCGAAAAGTTTAATACTGTCTATTTATCTGGAATGTGATACAATATGTGGAATTCATAGTGTTAGGCATGAAATGCGAAGTATGTGATATTTCGGATTTACGGTGTCTAAAGTGATTGTGGATTCCAAATATTGTAGTTTTACAATTTCTTTTCTGTGACCATAAGTGTAGTATATAGTTGTATTGCCGGTTTTTGTTTTTATACGACAACGACGATCGGTGTATGCATACTTACTTACGTTGATGATATGTGATATTATGTGTTGCTGTGATATGTTATATTGGATCGTCGTGTTCTGAATAGCCGGGGGTTTTATGTGAGATGAGGGTTTTTATTTTCATTCATGTAAAATTCATTTGTATGTAATATTCTTTTATTGGGGCACTTCCGGGATGAGGTTGATGTCGCCTTTGTATATTATTTACTTTTCCGCATTAGGTAGACCCAAGGAGGGGAGCATAAGTAACCGGGTTCTAGGGTCCAGTGGGAGGCCATCTCGAGGAGTCGAGACCGGGTCTCCTAACCCTAGAATTGGCAGTGTTACTTGCCGCTCTCGTAGGGGTCTAGGGATGTGGGTTTGGCTATTCATCGCGACCGTGGAATCCGTGTTTTATACCGGCTCGTATTGAAAACACGGACATCCTAGTATATCCAATATTTCATATATGTTCTTCTGCTGCAATGTTCTGTGATGAGATCATATTACTGCCTGAGACGAATGCTTATACTATATATATATGCTGATATATAAATATTACTGCTTTCGTTTCTTCTGTGATGCTTAGAAAGCATAAGTTGATGGGATTTTATTAATGAGATTAATAAAATGAAAAGAAACCTAAAAGATGTTGTAGAATCAAAACATTATAAAAAGGGCAGCTATAGTTTTGCTTTGCATAGCGGTATATATGATATACCCTGCACCTTATTCGATGAGGAAAGAGCCGAGATCCCTTCACCGGGAGTGACCTCTTTAGCGAAACTGGCAGATGATACAAAACTCAGTTTGTCTTTTGATTGCTTTAAGAGTTTTGCTTTGCATAGCGGTATATATGATATACCCTGCACCTTATTCGATGGGGAAAGAGCCGAGATCCCTTCACCGGGAGTGACCACTTTAGCAAAACTAATGAAAGCCTCAAAAACACTCCATTTCAAAATTTCATATGATTCTACGACGATATCAAGTTCATTACGCTCATGGTTTTCTGAAAAACCTGCGTAGCCCTCCGTCATTTCAGATAAAGACTAGTTAGTATTCGTGGTACGTTTGTTGACTATGTTAAGGCGTAGTGTGCGGTAGCTAATTAGTACTTATCTGCTAAAACATGTGATGTGATTGGATTAGGGTAGTTGTACGACTTTATTGACTATATTAAGGGTCGTGCAGGTGGGTTTAATTCAATCGGGAAATGACGGGTTGAACTTGGCTAGCAATTATGATTTGTTAACTATGTTAAGGTCATAAGTTGCTAGGGGAAAAATATTATCGGGAATTTCAAGTGTTGAAATTTGCAATGAGATTGCATACCTCCTATGAGATAGTTGGATCCCGATACCCACTGCGAGTAAGTGTTACTCCTGGGAGAGTTTTACACAGGACAATTAGCCGATCAAGTAGGTGTCTAGAAAAGTGTTAACGGGGTTACGCCTCTCGGAAAACGAGGTTTACTTTAATTAGGTCCGTGCGAAAGCACGGGGAACCTCCCTCAAGTACCGACACTGATCTGGCTGAAAGATTGACGAAATTGTAGGGTGTAATTAATCCTAGCTAATCTTACCTTTTAGGGTTTGAAGGAAGATTTGATAAAAACAGTGGGAGACATCCTGATTAGATAAGATAATAACCAATATAATCTTGCAAGTGCATACGCTAAAGTGTTTTCTTCTCTCTCTCTCTCCAGGTAGCGACCATGTCAAGCCATAATCAAGATAATAATATGGATGTATTGACTGAACCAGCTTATTATACTGAGCAGGGGAACGTTGGACCCGTTCTTTCTTATAAGAGTTTTAAAACTGAACAGGGAATAGGAGAATATCTGGATTCTCACGCTGCCCAAAAGAACATGCATGTTGATGCATCTTCTTCAGGTGTGTTAGTTATTGAAAACTGTTTCTCAGTTCACCCTACGTCCTGGGTATTAGATACCGGATCAGGATCCCACATATGTAAAATGTTACATGGGCTACAGAAAGGTAGAGAACTGGGAAAAGATGATCATTCCGTTCAAGTAGGAAACGGTGCAAGTATTGCAGCCAAAGCAGTTGGCGAATATCACCTAGTATTTCCAAGTCATAATACACTGATTCTAAATGAGTGCTATTATATACCGAACATGATGTGCAACATTATATCAATTTCTTCATTAAGTAAAGAAGGATATAATTTTGTAGTAAAGGATAATGTTATGAACATATTCCCAGATCAAAAGTTGATTGCATCAGGCTCGTTACATAATGGCATATTCATTCTAAATCAGAATACAGTCCTCAATATACAAAACACACACAAGAGGAAAAGTTCAGAAATGAACGAATCCTTCTTGTGGCATTGTAGACTTGGTCATATCAATGCGACACGACTGGCTAAGATACATAAGGATGGTTATTTGAATCCGATCGAATTATCATCTTATGATACTTGCATTCATGTCTCAAAGGAAAAATGACCCAGGCTCCGTTTAGTGGACACGGAGAAAGAGTTACCGAACTCTTAGGACTGGTACATAGTGATGTATGTGGTCCCATGTCTACGCATGCCAGGAACGGTTCTTCCTACTTCATTACATTTACTGACGATCTCTCTAGATTTGGACATGTGTTCCTGATGAAACACAAGTCCGAAGCTTTTGAGAAATTCAGAGAATATAAGCATGAAGTAGAGAATCAAACGGGCAAAAGTATTAAGATTCTTCGATCTGATCGAGGAGGTGAATACTTAAGTAATGAGTTCCTAGATTACCTAAAAGAGAATGGGATTCTCTCTCAGCTTACTCCTCCTTATACACCACAGCACAACGGTGTATCGGAACGGAGGAATCGCACCCTATTAGATATGGTGCGCTCTATGATGAGCGAGGCTGAGTTGCCTATTTCCTTCTTGGGTTATGCGCTTGAGACAGCAGCATACCTATTGAATCAAGTTCCGTCTAAATCTGTACCTACCACACCATATGAGATATGGAGTGGGAAGAGACCATATTTTAAACGTGTTAAGATATGGGGTTGTCCGGCGTTTGTCAAAAAGCAAAATCCAGACAAACTCGAGGCACGGTCAGTTCTTTGCAAGTTTGTGGGATATCCTAAGAATTCCCAAGGATATTTTTTCTACCACGCTGAAGAACAAAAACTGTTTGTTTCTCAATATGCCACCTTTTTGGAAAAGGAATTTCTTGCAAAAGAAATTAGTGGCAAAGAGGTAGAGCTGGAAGAGGTTCCATAAACACAAACCGCAACTGAAGATTTAGTAGAACCACGGGATTCAGTAGTGCCCGACGAACCCCAGCCTCTACGCCGATCTAGTAGGGTTTCTCATCCACCTGAGAGATACTACGGTTTTCTTATTGATGGTGGAAGCGAGGATTGCATCATGGAAGATGATGACCCAACTAGCTTCGAGCAGGCCATCACGGGTGGTGACTCTGTGAAATGGCTGGATGCAATGCGATCTGAGATGGAATCCATGTATACCAATAAAGTATGGACTTTGGAAAATGCTCCTGAAGGGGCAAAACCCATTGCGAGCAAATGGATTTTTAAAAAGAAATTTGGTGTAGATGGAAAAGTTGAGACTTTCAAAGCTAGACTTGTAGCAAAGGGTTTTCGTCAACGACCAGGTATGGATTATGACGAAACCTTTTCTCCAATAGCTATGCTTAAGTCCATCCGGATCTTACTTGCCATTGCTGCATACCATGACTACGAAATCTGGCAAATGGATGTTAAGACTGCCTTTCTAAACGGTGATTTAGAAGAGTGCGTGTACATGACTCAGCCAGAGGGCTTCGTAGATAGTGGGAGCAGCGGAAAGGTGTGCAAGCTGCTTAAATCCATTTATGGGTTGAAGCAAGCATCGTGGAGTTGGAACATCTGTTTTGATGTTGTAGTCAAAGAGTTTGACTTCATCAAAAGTATAGATGAACCTTGTATCTATAAAAAGGTAGCAGAGAGTAAGGTTGTCTTCCTCGTATTGTACGTGGATGACATACTTTTGATAGGAAATGATATTCCTATGCTGCAATCAGTCAAGCTCTTCTTATCACAAAGATTCTCAATGAATGATCTAGGTGATGCCTCCTGCATATTGGGAATCATGATCTATAGAGATAGATCTAAACGGATACTGGGATTGTCCCAATCCAGGTACATTGACACCATACTAAATAGGTTTAGTATGGAAGAATCCAAGCGTGGGAACCAACCCACGATCTCTGGACTCACTCTCTCCAAAGAGATGTCTCCCAAGACTGATTTGGAGAGAGCTCGCATGGAAGGGATACCCTATTCTTCGGCAGTAGGCTTTATCATGTATGTGATGCTATGTACCAGACCCGATGTAGCATACTCACTAAGTGTAGTGAGTCGGTATTAAGCAGACCCTGGAGAGAGTCACTGGTCAGCTGTGAAGAACATTCTCAAGTACTTGCGAAGGACTAGAGACATGCTCTTGGTGTATGGTAACGGAGAACTCCGGGTAGAGTCCTTTACCGATTCCAGCTTCCAAAGTGATAAGGACGACTCTAAGTCGCACTCGGGATTTGTCTTTACCCTCAATGGAGGGGCGGTATGTTGGAAGAGTTCCAAACAGGATACCGTTGCAGACTCGACGATGGAGGCTGAATACATCGCTGCCAACGATGCTGCCAAAGAGGCTGTCTGGATTAAGAAGTTCATTAGTGAACTTGGTGTGGTTCCATCCATTGAGCATCCAATACCTTTGTATTGCGATAACAATGGAGCTGTGGCTTCGTCCAAGAAACCCAGGTCCCATCAGAAGTCCAGACATATTCTGAGGCGGTATCACCTGATCAGGGAGATAGTTGATCGCCGGGAGATCGAGGTGAGGAGAGTAGATACGAAGGACAACACTGCGGATCCACTCACGAAGGCCATTCCCTAGATACAGTTTGAGAGATTATTCGGGTTGCTAGGTATGAGATACTACAGCAGCTGGCCTTAGTGCAAGTGGGAGATTGTTAGTTATGTATATGCCCTAGAGGCCATTGTTTTACATATAATGTATATTAGGATGGATGCTTGGAAATATACAGAGAGGACTTTCTTGCTCGTCATGATAGTATGCTATTTGGTTTCACTTTATCTTAACATGTTGACTTGTACTGGTTTACTGTCTTACTCTCACATGTTGATAAAGCCCTTAGGATCTGTACTCGACTACTGGGACTATGATGAGATCATACTAGTGGGGCCATAGTAGTCAATGAGTACATCCTATAACTGTTCCTAGTCGAGGGTATATCGAGACAGGGCATCGATACACCAGAGTAGAATAGCGTATACGCATCTTGACCCATATGATGGGCGATGGATGATCCCATATCCATCGGTGTTTGACATCAAGGATGGTGTACGGGTGCTCAGTGGAGATTGGGTACACTGTACGGACTCGCCGAGAACTCCCAGATGGTGATATACCACACGTCAGATGGCAGTTCTCCGGTGACACTGGTACAACATAGTCTGTAGACCCAAGATCGTCATAGAGTCTTGTGTGATTCCCACTGTGCTTTGATTTCAACCTTACCACGTCCAAGAGGGCGTGCAAAACGGTGGATTTTGGGTGCAGTCCCGAATCACATGTAGGCAATGAGTGATAGGAGGGGATTCGTCTCTCCCGGTATAGGGAGTTGATGTTGTGCTGTGTTCGATTGGCTATAACTGGAAGTCCCTGGCCAGGGCTGATATAGAGATATACTGGTAAGTGTTTCCAGTAGTTTCTCGATCTGTTATGAGCCTCATATCTACACGACTTATCGGTTACTGGGGTCTGACGTATACCACCCCTAGACTTGATATGCGACATATCAGACGAACAGACCGGACTGTATGGGAGTGTTACTGATTGGATTCACATGAGAACGGATAGGCTAGCTTGTTGATCTTCTGATCGCTCAATACCTGGGTGGCTGTTACGTTTAGCTGACCGCTTGCAGCTTGTGAGTGTTTGATATGATCATCACCTGCTACCGGCGTATTGACGATTCTTTATAGTCCTACATAGAGGTTTCTTGGCTCAGGCAAAACGGAGTAGAGGCGCATATGTGATATGTGCAGAACCGTGGATAATGCGATATGAGATACCGTATTATATTCTCGCGATATTTAGATATGAACCGGGTCATCAGATCAAGTGTTGATTCGATGAATCGGTACATGAGATATTAGTCGGTTATATTCGATATAGCCGGATCGTCGGATCAAGTGTTGATTCGATGATTTAATGTAAATGATATATATGATATATTGTATTACATTATCTAATATTGGCTCGCTTTATTATTTCATTTTCTCACCGGATTAATACATTGATATATATGCGATATATGTTAATTGTATTATTTTCTTTTGTTGCAAATATATAATATATATGTGATATATATTATTGTGACATGATATGATTTATTATGAAACATGTTTAGGGATGATAAAAAGAGATTAGGGTTTGATTAGGGTTAGCTCCTTCTTGTTCATTCTAGAAGGATTTCCTTTTGTCTTGGTTAAGATATTATGGTTGATACTTATCCATGACTCATTCTTGACCTAACCAAACCTTAGCTCTAGTTTATTCTCTACAAAGGTTAAGCCTCTCATCCTTGACCATGGTTCCATAATAAATCATATATTCTTATCTACTATTCATCACAAAAGGATTACTTTCATTATTCTTCATCTTCTTCTCTCTTGAGTTTTGGAAAGAGCTCACTAGTTATTTCTTTTGTGATGTTTTCTTGTGAGAAAATGATATAAAAAGAAAGCATAAATACTACTCCATCATCCTCATCTAATCTAGCCCATTAGATTAGGGTGTTCACCTCATTAGAGTGAGAGAGCTTGAGCTATTGCAACTTCGACATAGATCATCGGAGAAGCGGAACACTACAAGCTAGCATGGATCGTTCGAGTCGTGGAGTCTCTCTTGAGTCCGGGAGATCGTGGATCGCGGCGAAGGGACTTCTACTCGGAGCTTGTGAAGCGAAGGAGCGGACTACAAAGGTTGTAATCCCTCACACTTAGTAGTAAAGATGTTTACTTGCATGTTAAACCCTAATAATCTAGCAAAGATCCCGGTTTTGGGTTGTTCGACACATCTAAAATTTTATTCGGGCATATTTATTGCCTTATGAACCTTCACAAGAGTGCCTAGGAACCCTACACATGGATCCGGGATCGAACAATACGTGTGCATCAACAGAACATACTGGAAGGATACCTGAGACCACCGCATTGGACGCCTGCGCGTCCCGATGCGTCAAAGCAAATACCCGCGCCTGTCCTCCACCGGTGACTGACTGCCCTCTGCCTCGGTCATCCCGTCCTCTCTGAACAACTCCTCCACGACCACGACCTCTCTGTGTATGAATGACGCGGAGCGACAATAGGTACAATGGGCATCGCCCTCTAGGGTGGTGAAGGTGGTAAGGTAACATACGGTGCTGCCGCCTCCCTCCGGTGTATCTCAGGACAATCTCTGACGAGGTGAAGTAGACTGCCGCATCTAAAGCAACCCCTCGATGACTGCTGACTCTCCCGTGGATACGAACTAAACATCTGGCCCCGTCCCTAATCTCTGCCACTCCCCGTACCTGAACGATACCTATCACGGCGTCTGAATGTCTGTCTCCGTACGGATATACTAGTACGAACTCTCTTCGGCTCTGGAACTACCGAAGTCTCAGCAAGGCGCTCCTCGACTAATAGGGCTGCGTCTACCGCTGCTGCATATGTCTCGTAATGCTGCGTGCTGATCACAAGGAACAGTGGCGTAAGCAAGCCCCGAACAAACCTCTTGACTCGCAACTCCTCGGTAGCCACTAAATACGGGGCATAAACTGATAGCTCTGTAAACAGCACGTCATACTCTGCCACTGACATCTCCGGAGTCTGGCGTAAAGACTCGAACTTGCATGCTCTAGCATCTCTGACACTCAGTGGGAGAAAGCGGGCAAGGAATATTACTACAAACTCTATCCAGGTTATGGGAGGAAGACCTGCCGCTCTGCCCTTCTCAACTGATTCACACCACTTCTGCGCAAGACCTTCCAGGCGAAAGCTTGCGAACTCGACCCATCTCCCATCTGCGCATCTGAGGGAACGGCATATCCGAGCCATCTTATCAATGAAAGACTGTGGGTCCTCGGCTGTATAAGTGCCTGTGAAGACCGGAGGCTTCAGCCTCATGAACTCTGATAGCGATACTGTAATCACCTCCGTGGCTGCAGGGGAAACTGGCTGTGCTGTAAGTACCATCGCGGTCTCTGTAACGGGTGGAGCTACGTCTGGTCGCTGCGCTCGAAGCGTCTCAACTAGCGATCCTATCATCTGGCGTATCTCCTGCATGCTGGATCCCACCGTCTGGCGCATCTCCTGCATACCAGCCCCTAGCGTGGCGATCTGATCTGTCACGGGAGGAACAACCTGCTCGGGAACAACCGGTGTACTACCCGGATCAGTCCTCATCTCAGACGAATCCACTCGAATCTCGGCCCTCGCGGCCGCTCTCTGCACCCTCGTAGTCTTTGGCGGCATAATGGCTGAAAGGAAATTAGGATTCGATAAGAATACGGAAATCGAATCACAAAAATATATATATACTCAAGAAGGAATTTAAATCATTAAGTCCTAAGGTCGCCTTGGCGGAGTACCGTGTCGTGGGTATGCCGCGGAACATACACACGCTACGCCCCTCTGCTTCAGCTACCTACTCCATCATACCAAGGTCATCCTACACTCCGAAAGGTAAAACCTACTCTCTGATACCAACTTTATCACGACCCGAATGTTTCGACTCATGACCGGCACTTAACCACGCAACGTCTACAGGCGTAACGCGACTAAGTAAGCCGGACCCAAAAATCAAAACCATTTAAAAGTAGCGAGTGTTGAAAACATTTAATTAAGACATTTAGAAAACCTTAAATAGTTCAATAAGTTCTTTTAAAGTTACGTTATCATTTAAATAATTTTGGCAGCATTTCCTTTGTAAAAGTAACCCCGAAATCGGGTATAAAACAGGATATGAGTGAAAATGAGATACAATGAAACCAAAACATTCCCAAACGGAAGCAATCACACCCACCGGTGGAAACTATCATCACAAGAGTAATATACGAGGCCGTAGCGAAGAATGAGCAGTAAGTAAACATCACAGAATAATAAACTGCATATAAGAACAGTCGGCTCCCACGAGCTCGACACCAGAATACAAAAATATACATCATCGTCCTCACACAGTATCTAAGTCCAGTACATATATGGTAGATGGATAATACTAGATACAAAAGGGGTACAATAAAGTAATCAGATACCACAACCCACCTAAAAGCAAAACAGCTCCTGCACCAACTGTAGTGGTATCTGTAGCCAAAAGATGCAAAGGCAGCCTGCCGCGACTACTCTAAGGGGCAACCTGCAAACACTGTGGCACAACGGGGGTGAGTTGCCAACTCGTGAATAGAGATAACATATAAAGGTAATCGCGAGCATGCACGTGATGCGCTACTGTATCATATGCCAGCAAGTAAGATCTATATGCGACAAGCAGTAGGTGCAATAATCATGCAATTGCTCTGCCAGGTAAAATAACTACAGGATGGGATACATGATAATCAATGCTGAGCATGGGATAAATAACCTCTACACGGAATATCAACGTGGAAAATAATCGGTGCCCAAAACTGCACCCAAATCCTAAATAAACTCAGGCGTCGGCACTCTCCTCGGCCCTCAAATCCTGTACATCTCGGAGAATCACGAGTGCCAATCATCGGCACTCAAAATATCATAAAATACTCGTGTCCAGCATCGACACGCAAATCCTCATATATCGGGATCCGTAAGTCCGGATCAGCCCACGGGCTCCGTCTGCGGTATCGGCCCTCGGCCCCGGCAGTACGGATCATCCCGCGTCCATCTCTCGACTCTGGTCAGTATCCTCCGGATAACCCCCAGGTCCAACCAATCACCGGTAGGTACTCGCCACCCTGCTAGACTCATCGTCTACTCAAAAAAAAATTTCGGCCCGGGGAACCATACCGGGTCCACCACGAACCCGCAAACGGATCATCCAACTCCTCGAATCAGGTTTCAAACACACGTCTCAGCACCGAGAAAACGCGTGGTGGACGCACCGAAATATCATATCACGAGGAACCGGGTTTTCAAATAGTGCATCTTTTCTTAAATAATCCCACGGTCCTCAAAACCAGAAATCACATGAAAATCCAACACCAAGAAGTAAATCAAATGCGATGTGCTATGTGCATCAAGCCATAATATAGGTACAAGGGGAAACCGCTTTTAAAATAGTTTCCGTTTTTAAAGACATCATGCGGCTCCCAATTTCTATGAAAATCATATCGAATCATATGTGAAATGAACTACAGCAACATAATCATGGCAGTTCTACAGTGAGCGTGTCATGGCAATTACTAACGGTGTGTGCGTAACATGCAGATTAATGCTCGTGCAACATGAACCGTTAGTAATAGTGCGGTGTTCTATCAATTCTAAGTTTACTTACATATAGCAGGGAATGCAGTATGCAACAACAGTATCCATGACAGTCAATGGGGTAAATGCAACATATAACTATAAGGTCCTATCAGCCCTGACGCATAACGTCATGCGGGCGATATCCCCGTAGATGTTAAATCTACTCACCGAAGTCTCGCGCTAAGTGTAGACGACGACTTGCTTCCCTTTCTTCGCAGCGTCCGTCTCACTTGCCTGGGAACCTAGAATCACACAATATATCACATATAAGCTTAAATCTACAAAAACGTGGTATTAAGGTCAAACTAGAAACCCGCGTCGCAAACCAAGCGTGCGTGTGCACGATACGCTAAAACGTGTGATTACGCGCCTGAAACTACCCCGACGCGTCGCGATACGCAGAAACCCTAAATCCACACACGTATCATGCGTGTCGCGAAGGTTTTAAAATACGAGAAACAGGTATTTAGCTCTAGATTTTTCTACAGCAATAATCAAATAAAATTATACATGCCATGAGTCTAAGGGTTGCAGCAGACACCAATAGAGACAAACCCCAACCCAATCCCTCCCCATCTAGCCGCAATTTGCGGCCAGAATCAATATTCCGGCGCCCTGAACATGTCGTATGGGGGTCGGGTTCTACCTGGGGGATCAGCACCTAACAACTATACTGCAGTCATCTCAAAATTATTCTGAACTCACTGGGTCGATAGTAGTTTGCAGAAAGCTAGATTTTGCTCAAAAACGGTGAATTTGCATCAAATAGGGATCTGGTGGTATTTTAGTGCAATTGGGGGCTAAGCTGGGTTAACATGGCCCTAACAACACTCCATCAACATGGTTAAACTAATACACACTTCACTTGATCAAAGTTCCAAGTAATCACCATATAAAGCACTAAAAACACATAACTATCGCTAATCGAAGCTAACTACACAATTAAGCGAAAGTAGGAATAAGTTTAGAGGTTATACCCTCAAGGAATCTCACAAGCAAGTAGAAGGAGAAGAAGAAGAGGGAATGGTGCTGCTGGGGTGCTGTTGCTGCTGCCTGGAGCTGTTGCTGCTACCTGTAGCTGCTGCTGCTGTGGCCTGAGCTGCGGTTGCTGAAGCTGGAGTTGCTGCTGCTGCTGCTGTGAGGGGGTGTGTGTGTTTGAGTGTATGAGTGAGAGGTTGAGAGAAAAAACACAAGAATGAGAGAAAAAGAAAAGATAATCCCTAAGGTCAACCCCTTCACTCTCTCTCTCTTCATTTAATGAGGCAAGGCAAAGGCCATCATGCCCCATAAGGCACACACACTCTCTCTCACCCCAAGTCAACACCCCAAATAAAATTTCAAATTAAAACAACACAACAAATAACTAAGCAACTTAATTAAAACCCAAAAGACTAAATCCCCATTATTAAACCCACCATGGTTGCTAATCATGGTACTACCTCATTTTAAAACTCTAGTTTACATGCACATGTGTGTGCAAGCCTAGGAAAATTCTAGAAAAATATTTATTAAATTTGGAAAAATATTGGAAACTCAATTTGGTAAACTTTTTATTAAAAACCCTTTATTTAAATATAATTAGCCACTAAACACACCTAAGGTGTTACACTTAAATCCAAACTCAATGCGTAAATCCATGTAATGTGTCGTATGACACTAAGAGTAAATTGAAGGGAAAACCGCTCCTTTAAAAGATCCAGTTTTGAAAATATTACATGCGGTCCCTTAGTTTTTAAATCATGTCAATGCCATCTATGAATGTGTATAGGTATAGATATGTAGATGGGTATATACGCAATGTGAATGTAGTAATGCACATGGGTACTAATATGGATATCCGATGTATACGCGCACAAGTGTCGATATATCAAGGTATGTATGCACAAAGATGAATAGATAGGTGCATGTGCGCATGTAATGATCTATCTAGGCACGTATGTACAAAAGTGAATAGATAGGGTGCATGGTATGAAGGTAAACATATGAAGTCTAGTATATCCTATAACGCCCTGACGCTTAACGCCATACAGGCGATTTCCCCATAGATATTAAATCTACTCACCTGGTCGCGTGCTACACGTAGCCGACCACTTGCTTTCCCTTCTTGGCGGCGTCCGACGTACCTGGAATTTACACAAGAAACCAAATATAATCAAAATCTCGCAAAACGCGATATCGAATCAAAACGGGAACTCGTGTCGTGAATTAACGCGCGTGTGTGCGATACGCTGAAATGTGTGTGTACGCGTCTACGACTCATCCCGACACGCCGCGATATGCTGAATCACAGAACCCACTCGTGTATCGCGCAAACTAAAAACACCAGAAAACGATATATCATCCCAGATTCTACCCAGGTTAAAATATTACAAATCTATATATACCATGGACCTACAAAATGTAGCAGACACCTGTACCAAAAACCCTAGCTCCTAACTCCCTGGTCTAGCCGAAATTTGCGGCCAGAAGGAATTTTCCGGTGGCCAAAAGTTGGGCTGGTGGGGTCGGGCTCTTGTGGTGTGGTCAGGGCATCTCCAGTAGGCTACAGTCCACTCAATTTTATTCTGAACTCACTGGGGTAACAGCAGATTTCAAAAAGCCAAGATTTTGTCTAAAAACGTCAATTTTGCACAAAAAAGGAAACTGAGGGTATTTTTGTGTAATCTGGTGTTACCTAGGTTTATTTGGCCTGAACAACACCTAACTAACTTAGTCCAACCAAAACTAACCTTACCTAAGCAAAGTTTACACTAAACACCACATAAAGCACTAAAATACATCATTATTGCTAACCGAAGCTAAACTACACAACTAAGCAAAAGCAAGAATAAATTTAGAGATTATACTCTCTAGGGATCTCCTAAATGAAGAGAAGGAGAAGAAGAAGAGGGGATGGAGCTGCTGATGTGTGGCTGTTGCTGCTGCCTGAAGCTGCTGCCACTGCTGCCTTTAGCTGCTACTGCTGATGCTGTGCTTGCTGCTGCTACTAAAGCTGTGGCTGCTGATGTTGGTGCTGGAGCTGGAGCTGGAGCTGCTGTGGAGGGTGCTGGTGGTGTGTGTATGTATGAGAGAGTGAATGAGTGAGAAATGAGAGGATGTGATACAACAAAGAAATGATAATTCAAAAAGTCAAGACCCCATTTCTCTCTCTCTTGCCACATTAAATGCAAGCATGGGCTTGCCATGATGCACTCCCTCTCTCCCTCATTTAATGCAAGCATGGCTTAGCCATAATGCACTCTCTGAAGTCAACCAAATAAATTTTAAATCCCTTTTCATTTTGAAAAAAAAAATACCCTTAATTAAAATCATTTAACTTAATAATAGTGGGGTTAATCTACCATGGTTGTTAAACATGGTTTAACCCAAATTTTAACCCTAGTTTACATGCACAAGTTTGCGCAAGCTTAGGAAAATTCTAGAAAAATATTTATAATTCTTGATAAAATATTTGAAAACAAATTTGGTAAACTTTTTATTAAAAATAATTTATTAACATATAATTAGCCATTAAAAACATACTAAGGTGTTACACCACGGTAGTCGACGAGTACATCCTATAACTGTTCCTAGTCGAGGGTGTATCGAGACAGGGCATCGATACACCAGAGTAGACTAGCGTATACTCATCTTGACTCATATGATGGGCGATGGATGATCCCATATCCATCGGTGTTTGACATCAAGGATGGTGTACGGGTGCTCAGTGGAGACCGGGTACACTGGATGGACTCGCCGAGAACTCCCAGATGGTATTATACCTCACGTCAGATGGCAGTTCCCCAGTGACACTGGTACAGAGTAGTCTGTTGACCCGAGATCGTCATAGAGTCTTGTGTGATTCCCACTGTGCTTTGATTTCCATCATACCACGTCCAAGAGGGCATGCAAAAAAGTGGCTTTTGGGTACAGTCCCGAATCACATGAAGGCAATGAGCGATAGGAGGGGATTCATCTCTCTCGGTATAGGGAGTTGATGTTGCGCTGCGTTCGATTGGCTATAACTGAAAATCCCTGGCTAGGGTTGCTGAGATTTACTGGTAAGTGTTATCAGTAGTTTCTCGAACTGTTATAGACCTCATATCGACACGACTTATCGAGGTACTGGGGTCTGACGTTTACCACCCCTAGGCGAGATATGCGACATATCAGACGACGAGACCGGACTGTACGGGAGTGTTACCGATTGGATTCATAGGAGAATGTACAGGCTTGCTTGTTGATCTTCTTAGCGCTCAATACCTGGGTAGCTGTTACGTTTAGCTTACCGCTTGCAACTTGTGGGTGTTTTATATGATCATCACCTACTGCCGGCGTATTGACGATTCTTTAGAGTCCTACACAGTGGTTTCTTGACTCAGGCAAAACACAGTAGGAGCACATATGTGATATGTACGGAACCGAGGATAATGCGGTATGTGATACCGTATTGGATTCTCGCGATATAAGATATCGGCCGGGTATATGTAATATAGCTGGGTCATCGTATTAGTCGGTTATATGCAATATAGCCGGATTGTTGGATCAAGTGTTGATTCGATAATTTAATGTATAATAATATATATGATATATTAAATTACATTAACTAATATTACCTCACTAAAAGATTCTTTTTCTCACTCGGGTAATACATTGATATATATGCGATATATGTTAATTGTATTATTTTGTTTTGTTACAATAAATATTGTATATGTGATATATAATATTGTAACATGATATGATTACTAATGCAACATGTTTAGTGGAGTTTAAACATGGTTAGGGTTTGGATTAGGGTTAAGACTTCTAGTAGCTTCTAGAAGCGTTTCTTTTGTCATGGAAAAGATATTATGCTTGATATTTTCAAGTGACTCACCTTTAACCCAACCCAAACCCTAGCCCTAGTTAAATCTCTACAAGGGTTTAGTTTACCATGGTTGCATTATTCATCATTATCTTCTTTGCATTATTCATCACAAAAGGATTATGATTTATTCTTCTTCTTCTTCTTTCTTCTTTTCATGGAAAAAGCTTACTAGTTTTTCTTGGTGATGATTATGTGTGAGAAAAAGATTATAAATGAGAGCTAAAAATCCTACTTCATCATCCTCATCTATCCTTGCCATTTAGATGAGGATGTTCACTTCATTTAGTGAGTGTTAGCTTGTGTTAATGAAACTTCAAGGTAGATCATCTATGTTATCGAAGATCGGAAGCAAGACTGCATCTTTCTCTTCGTGGAGCCTCTCGAGAGTCCGGAACACGATGATCGCAGCGAAGGGACTTCAACACGGAGCTTAAAAAGTGAAGGACTGGATCTACAAAGGTTGTAATCCCTCTCACTTAGTGTTAAAGTGTTTAACATACTTGTTTTCACCTAAACTCTAGTTTAAAGATCCGGCTTTGGGTTGTTCGGCACAGCTAAATTTTAAATCGGGCATGGTTGATGCTTTGTAGAACCTTGTGCGTGTGCCTAGCAACCCTACAAGGGTGTTATTGCTCCGCCCCGATATACCATCTGCTATGGTGTGTACGGAGGAGTAATGCCGAGAGAGAATCTCATTCTCCTTTAGAATAGTCCAGGAATTCCATGCTCAAGTATTCTCCTCCTTGATCTCATCAAAGGAAATAATACTTATACCCGTATTTTGGTTCTCTACTTCTAACTTATATTCTATGAATATCTCAAAAGCTTCGGACTTGTATTTCAACAGGAACATATGTCTGAATCTTGAGAGATCATCAGAGAATGTAATGAAGTAAAAAGAACTGGCCTTGGCATGTGAAGACAGGGGACCTTCATACATTAGCATGTATCAATCCCAAAATTTCACTAACTCTTTCTCTGTTTCCAATAAACAGAGCTATGGTCATCTTATCTTTGTGACATGACTGGCAAGTTTCACAACAAATTTAAATATGCATCTAAATGTAACTTAGCTAGTCGGGTCGCGTTGATATGACCTAGTCTACAATGCCTCAAGAAGGATCCGTTCATTTCTGAACTCTTCCTCTTGTGCATGTTCTTTATACTAAGAACTGTAGTTTGATTTAGAACGTCTATGCTTTTAGATAACGTACCTGAAGCGATCAACTCTTGATATAGGAAATGTTCAAAATATTATCCAGCAATACAAAATTATATCCTTCTTTACTAATAAAGAGACTGATATGATGTTGTATATCAGGTTCGGTACCTAATAGCATTCGTTCAAAATCAATGTATTCTGGTAATACAGGGTGATAGTGACCAACAAACTTGGCTGCAACACTTGCACCTTTTCTATCTCATGAAACTTATCACCCGTTCTCAGTTCTCTACCTATCTGTAGCCCATGTAACAAATTACATCTATGGGATCCTGATCCAGTATCACATACCCAGGACGTAAAGGTTACTGAGAAACAGTTCTCTGTAATGAACACACCCGAAGATAATGCATCATCATGCACTTTCTTCGTTTGGGCGGCACGGGAATTCTAGTAATCCCTTATATCCTGCTCTATCTTATAACAATTATAAGTTGGAGTGGGACCAACATTCCCTAGCTCAGTATAACAAGAGGGTTCGGTCAATACATCCGTATTATTATCTTGATTAAGGCGTGATATGGTCGCTACCTGGAGAGAGAGAGAAGAAAACGCTCAGCGTATGCTCTTGCAAGATTAGATTGGTTATCTAATATATCTAATCAGGATGTCTCCCACTGTTTTTGTCAAATCTTCCTTCAAACCCTAAAAGGAAAGACTAGCCGGGATTAATTACACTCTACAAGTTCGCCAATCTTTCAGCCAGGCCAGTGTCGGTACTTTAAGGGAGGTTCCCCGTACTTTCGCACGGACCTAATTAAAGTAAACCTCGTTTTCCCAGGGACGTAACCCAATTAAGACCTTTCTAGACACCTGCTTGATCGGCTAATTGTAATGTGTAAAACTCTCCCAGGAGTAACTCTTACTCGCAGCGGGTATCGGGATCCAACTATCTCATAGAAGGTATGCAATCTCATTGCAAATTTCAACACTTGAAATTCCCAATAATATTTTACCCCTAGCAGCTATATGACCTTAACATAGTCAACAAATCATAAGTGTTAGTCAAGTTCAACCCGTCATTTCCCGATTGAATTAAACCCACCCGCACGACCCTTAACATAGTCAACAAAGTCGCACGACTACCCTAATCCAATCGCATCATATGCTTATATAGATTAGCACTATTCAGCTACCGCACACTACGCCTTAACATAGTCAACAAACTTAGCATGTATTAACTAGTACTTATCTGAAATGACGGAGGGCTACGACATGTTTTTAAGAAAACCCATTGCGTAATGAACTTGATATCGTTGTAGAATCGAGTGATTTTAAATGGAATGTTTTTGAGGCCCTTTCTAGTTTTGCTAAAGTGGTCACTCCCGGTGAAGGGATCGTCGGCTCTTTCCTCATCGAATAAGGTGCTGGGTATATCATATATACCACTATGCAAAGCAAAAACTATAGAAATAATCAAAATACAAACCGAGTGTGTAGCATCTGCTAGTTTCGCTAAAGAGGTCACTTCCGGTGAAGGGATCTCGGCTCTTTCCTTATCGAATAAGGTACTGGATGTTTTACAAGGAACACCGTTATGCAAAGCAAGAACTAGAGCTGCCAGTTTTTAAACAAGTTTCTACAACATCTTAGGTTTCTTTTATTTCATTAATCTTACTAATGAAGTCCCATTTTATTATGCTTCACAAGCATCACATTTGAAACGAAATCTGCAATATAACATATATCTCATATATATAATATAAACATTCGTCTCAGGCAGTAATATGATCTCATCACAGAACATTGCAGCAGAAGAACATATATGAAATATTCGATATACTAGGACGTCCGTGTTTTAGTACGAGCCTGTATAAAACACGGATTCCACAGTCGCGATGAATAGCCAAACCCCACATCCTGAGACCCCTACGAGAGCGGTAAGTAACACTGCCAATTCTAGGGTTAGGAGACCCGGTCTCGACTCCTCGAGATAGTCTCCCACTGGACCCTAGAACCCGGTTACTTGTGTTCCCCGCCTTGGGTCTACCTAATGCGGAAAAGTAAATAATATCCAATGGTGACATCATCCTCAGCCCGGAAGTGCCCCAATAAAAGAATATTACATACAAATGAATTTTACATGAATGAAAAAGAAAAACTCTCATCTCACATAAAACCCCCGGCTATTCAAAACACGACGATCCAATATAACATATCACAGCAACACATAATATCTCATATCATCAACGTAAGCAAGTATGCGTATCCCGATTGTCGTTGATGTATAGAAACGAAGCCGGTGATACTCCACATACTACGCTTACGGTAACAGAAAAGAAAGTGTAAAACAACAACAGTTAGAATCCACAATCTCTTTAGACATCGCATGCCTAACCAAATGAATTCCTTAGACATCGCATGCCTAACAATTATAAACCCCGCATTTTAGTCTCATTATCGAAAACTCTTTTCAATATCAAGTCGGGAAATTCAACAAGATTCCCGACTTACGGATCGAATGCTCATCGAAAACTTTAGTAGACGGCCGCACCCCCGGATGCGGTCGACGAAGTACACTAAGGCGGAACACCGCTGCCGCGAGCACCCGAACGGATGCTTTGGCGACGGGGTTCTCCTACAGTCACTTGGTCGGGGCTATGGGGCGTGGTTGTCTATTAAGTTTACCAGGCGAGTATCCGCGTACACTACGTGATTGCGACGGAATTTTGATCACATCAAAATCCCGTGGAAAACGATCATCTGAGACTGAACTGCTAGATTTATAACATTCAAATTAGTTATCTCATAACTACATGTGGATTCCAAATATTGTATCACATTCCAGATAAATAGACAACGTTAAACTGTCCGATCGAATAATCAAACATCCAAGTTTTCCCAAATAGTTCTTAACACTTGAAATTAGTTTTAAAACATCCATCATATGCTACAGTACCAATGGTCCAACCGTAGAAGGGTCAAGCCAACGCCTCACATGTGGCACGCCGTACTGCCACAAACCCTAAAGGTTCAGAGGCAGTTCAAGACGGTCACATAATCGAGTTAAGGTTTGTTGTCTTCTAGAGGGTCCACCGCGTTACTTGCACGACTTAGAACGTTCTTAAACTACGGAAAAATCCAACGCTTGGAAATTTTCCGGCAGGGGAAAAAGTGAGTTATTGATATCCGTTCGAACTTTTTAACACGTTCTAAAAATTACCCGGACAAACTAAACGAAGTTAAATTATCCGATCGAATCAACGAGTCCCCAATACACCCCAGAAAACTCAACACTTGAGCATAATTAAAAATTCCCAGAAGAATCAGGAATTACCTACGGAGGTTACTGTGCAAACCCTATCCCTCAATCCTCATTTCTTGTCGCGGAACCGCCGCCAATACACAGGTTTGGCCGTGGTTCCGTGGGACTTTGGGTGATTTAGGGGGTAGGGTTTCACAGTAATTCCTAGATTTCCATGCTGATTTTTTTGAGTATTTTTAATCCAGAAAAAATTGCCTTTTTAGAAAAAATCCAGAGAGGGGTCTAAACTAGGGTTTCGGGGTTCGATCGGACTTTAAACTTCGTCTAGACTTCGCCTAAAGCTCTAGCTTGGCTCTGATACCACTGTAGAGTTTCTAGGCACATGCACAAGGGTCTACGAGGCATCAACCATGCCCGATTTAAAATTTAGCCGTGCTGAACAACCCAAAACCGGATCTTTAAACTAGATATTAGGCGAAAACAAACATGTTAAACACTTTAACACTAAGTGAGAGGGATTACAACCTTTGTAGATCCGGTTCTTCACTACTTAAGCTCCGTGTTGAGATCCCTTCGCTGCGATCATCGTGTTCCGGACTCTCGAAAGGCTTCACGAAGAGAAATATGCAGTCTTGCTTCTGATCATCAATAACAAAGATGATCTACCTTGAAATTTCATTAACACAAGCTAACACTCACTAAATGAAGTGAACACTCTCATCTAAAGGGCAAGGATAAATGAGAATGATGAAGTAGGATTTTTGCTCTCTTTTATTTTCTTATTCTCACTCATTTTCATCACTTGGAAAAAAGCTAGAAAGATTTTTCCAAGAAAGAAAGAAGAAGGAAGAAGAAGAAGAGTATCATAATCCTTTTGTGATGAATAATGCAAAGATAATAATGATGAATAATGCAACCATGGTCAACTAAACCCTTGTAGAGATTTAACTAGGGCTAGGGTTTGGGTTGGGTTAAAAGTGAGTTACTTGAAAATATCAAGCATAATATATTTTCCATGACAAAAAAAAAGCTTCTAGAAGCTATTAGAAGTCTTAACCCTAATCCAAACCCTAACCATGTTTAAACTCCACTAAACATGTTGCATTAGTAATCATATCATGTTACAATATTATATATCACATATACAATATTTATTGTAACAAAATAAAATAATACAGTTAACATATATCGCATATATATCAATGTATTACCCGAGTGAGAAAAAGAATCTTTTAGTGAGCTAATATTAGTTAATGTAATTTAATATATCATATATATTATTATACATTAAATTATCGAATCAACACTTGATCCGATAATCCGGCTATTTATAAAAATAACCGACTAATACGATGACCCGGCTATATCACATATACCCGGCCGATATCTCATATCGCGAGAATCCAATACGGTATCACATACCGCATTATCCTCGGTCGCGCACATATCACATATGTGCTCCTACTCCGTTTTGCCTGAGTCAAGAAACTTCTGTGTAGGACTCTAAAGAATCGTCAATACGCCGGCACTAGGTGATGATCATATCAAACACCCACAAGCTGCAAGCGGTCAGCTAAACGTAACAGCCACCCAGGAATTGAGCGATCAGAAGATCAACAAGCAAGCCTGTACATTCTCCTACAAATTCAATCAGTAACACTCCCGTACAGTCCGGTCTCGTCGTCTGATATGTCGCATATCTCGCCTAAGGGTGGTAAACGTCAGACCCCAGTAGCTCGATAAGTCGTGTCGATATGAGGTCTATAATAGTTCGAGAAACTATAGATAACACTTTCCAGTAAATCTCAGCAACCCTGGCTAGGGATTTCCAGTTATAGCCAATCGAACACAGCACAACATCAACTCCCTATACCGGGAGAGACGAATCCCCTCCTATCGCTCATTGCCTCCATGTGATTCGGGGCTGTATCCAAAAGACACCTTTTTGCACGCCCTCTTGGACGTGGTATGATGGAAATCAAACCACAGTGGAAATCACACAAGACTCTATGACAATCTCGGGTCAACAGACTACTCTGTACCAGTGTCACCGGAGAACTGCCATCTGACGTAAGGTATAATACCATCTGGGAGTTCTCGGTGAGTCCGTCCAGTGTACCCAGTCTCTACTGAGCACCCGTACACCATCCTTGATGCCAAACACCGATGGATATGGGATCATCCATCTCCCATCATATGGGTCAAGATGCGTATAAGCTAGTCTACTCTGGTGTATCAATGCCATGTCTCGACACACCCTCGACTAGGAACTGTTATAGGATGCACTCGTCGACTACAGTGGCCCCACTAGTATGATCTCATCATAGTCCCAGTAGTCGAGTACATATCCTAAGGGCTTTATCAACATGTAACATAGAGACAATCAGAGTACATGTTAAGATAAAGTACAACCAGATAGCATACTATCATGTCGAGCAAGAAAGTCCTCCCTATATATGTCCAAGCATCCATTACAATATACATCATATGTACAGTAATGGCCTCTAGGGCATACATATAACTAACAAAAATGGTCCCAGATTTTACCCTAATTGAACTTAGTCAATTTTGCATATGTAAAGGGTCTAGTTTACAGACAATGGAGCCAGGGACCCAATACGAAGCCCAAAGCTCCAGGTCTGGCCGCAAATAGCGACCAGAAAGGTTATTTCTATGGCCAAGTAGAAGGTGTAGGGGCTGGGGTCTTGGGATTATCATCTAGGTTGCCTGCTTATACCACAGTGTTTGCTAAATAATTTTCCAGGTCTTCGGGTGTTAGCAGATATCCAAAAACCATCACAAATTCCACAATTTCCCGTATCGGCAGAATTTCAAAGTTCGTATTTTGGGTTAAGTCTCATGTTTTGGGCCTAATATGATATTATTAAAAGGGGTTTAAGGTCACTACTAAGATCAATTACGCTTTTGGAATCAATTGAAACCCTAATCCCTAACTTGGAATTTCCAAACCTCACTAAACATCACCTAATCACTTCTAAACTAGCATAGGTGCTAAGGCAATTGAAATACTACTTTAATGGTATAAGAATTAGCTCATTTGGTAACTCAAGAAAATTCTTTAGTTGCTCTAAGTGTCCAAAATTGAAACGTTTTAGAAATCGTTTTGCGAATTTTCCGTTTTTAGGGTAAAATAGTTGGTATTTTCTGTTTTAACCCGATTGTGATCAAACTTCTGTATAGACTTGTCGGCACCTAGTTTAGCTAGAATGAAGCTAGTGCATGGACTTTGGGGGTCAAAGGGATGTTTTGGTTCACATAGAATTTTTACCTAATTAAATTTTATTTTAATGCTTTATTTGTGCACTTTATTAGTGCTAATTATTTTTTGGTTTGGTTTAATTACTACTAATGTGGTTTTATACTAATCTAATCACTAGATATTTTGTTAAACCATTCATTCTAATATCTAGATATTTTGTGTCCTTAAAGTGAAAATTTAAAAGAAAAGAAATAAAAGAAAATGTGGCAATTTGCATTTAATGTAGCATTAATTGATTTTTGTTGGTAGAACTTTCTTCATTCTTCACAAAATACCTCCCCCACTCCCGCATGGCCGGCCTCCCTCATTCCTTGCTGCCCTCTTCTTCATCTTACCTAATTTCAACAATTTCTAGCATAAATAATTCATCAAAAATCCAAATAAATTCATACAAACTCAAATATAATCATTTCCCATCATTCTTCTTTTTAAACTAGCTTGGATCTTCATTCTAGTGAGGATTTTGGAGGCTAATGTTTGGATTTCTTTCTTGTTTGAAGTGGTGTTCTAGTGAGGTATAAAACCCTAACCCTAATCCTTAATTGTTATGTTTAAATCATAAGCTATCTATTTAATTGTTTAATTATAGCTTTAAATTCATGTTTAATTCATTCATGTTAATGTTATTGAAGTTCAAGTTAGGTTTTATCATGATGAAATGCTTAATTGTTATTTGAAGATTATGAAAATTAACCAAGTTGCTAATTTGTTATATGATATTTTCCTAATCGGATAATTTAGCTAATTAGAAAACTAAACTTTTAGTAATCCTAATTAAGTGAGATTTAAAATTTTAGTAAAGGTTTCAATGGTTTAACCTTGCTATTTAGTGATGTTGTAAATGCTAGTTTGGTAAAAAGTTGTAGTTTTGTGATAAAATGTTATATATTGCTTACTAGGTTTTTCTAAAATATAATTGGGTGAGTTTAAAATTATGGAAATGGTTTGGATAACTTAGTTATGCTGTTTTAAGATGTTTGATATCGCTAGAATTGTGTTAGCTTTAGACTTGTGTCGTGAATGCGCTATCGGTACGGTCAGGGTCTAGGCTTGGTAGTTGTGTCGTTTTGCGTTCCTAGCTAGGGTCGTGCCGATGTCGTTCATCTCTTTGTATAGCTTTTGCTCTTGAGTTGATTTCATAGTGTCGCTACGCGCATTATCCACTTGACGAACACTTGAGAGTATGTTTGGAGTTTGTGCGTCGGTCAAACGTAGTTGGTACGTGTTTTGGGTTTATTGCTAATATATACTTGCTTTGTCGTATTATGTTTTAGGTTCACAGGCGGGGTCTTCGGACGCTGCGACGAAGGGAAAACAGGTGATATGCTTCACTTAGCCAGGAGCGTTGGTGAGTAGATTTAACGTCTATAGGGGAATCGCCCGCATGGCGTTATGCGTCTGGGCTAGAGATGTTATGAATTGTCGCATATTCAACTTCATATATAAAGTTGCGCATGAAAGGTTTGTTTAGCACCCTATGAAGAGTTTTGAAGCATCACATGACCCAAAGTTTTAATTTTTATGGTGCTAAACTAACATGCAAAGGGATCGATCCTAGAAAATTAGGGTTACGAAATAAAAAGCGAACTAATCTAGGGTTTGAAGGCTACAACCTTTGTAGCTCCCTTTCGCTGGACTCCTTTGGTCTCTAGGGTGTTGAACGAAGGTCCTCTTGAAGTCCCCTTGTGTCCACGACGATCCACCACGGAGATCTCCGTCCAAGCTCGCAACTTCGTCAAAACGAAGAGAACACTCTAAACAAAACGGCTAAGCTTGTGTAGAATGATATTGTGGTTAGGTTTCTCACTTCAAAAACCTATCTTTAAGTGGTATTTGCTCACTAGAAAAAACTAGAGAGCAAAAGAGCAAGAGGAAGAAGATGGTGGCAATTTTTGACAAGAGGTAAAAAGATAACTCAAGTGAAGAAAAAGAAATATAACAATATATATTTTATTCCTTCATGCTATGAACCATGGTTAAAGTGATGGAGACATTATTTAACTTTAGTTTGGAATGATAAAGAGAAGGATAACCATAGGTTAGTGGTAGTTGAGAATGGTTAGGTCAAAGGAAGAATGTAGAAGCAAGAATGATTATCCTTTCCTTTTTCATTTTCTTTTAAAACCAAAATTAAATAATAATCCATTACATAATCCATGGTGTGAGTCTTATATTGCCACCATTTCCATATGCTAACAACAATGATGGATGAGTGTATGTATGTGTGCATGTATGCACATCCACATGTGCATGAAACTAGCATGAAAGAAAGAAAGAAAAGCACACATGCATGCACACATCTATCATCTAAGAAAAGGTTTTAAGTGAGAAAACTAATGGTTAAATGATAAATCAACGCTTGATTTATCAATCCGGTCATATCTCATATGACCCCACCAAAAGCAGTTCACCCGATCAATGTTCGGTATCATATACGCACATTTCAATCGGGTGCATGCGCATATCGCATACGCGCACCACAACGTTTCGCCTGGACTGGGTAACTCCTTTGTGGGACTCTAAAACTCGTCAATACGACGGCAGAGGGTGATGATCATATCAGGTACCCTCAAGCCGCAAGCGGTCAGCTAAACGTAACGGCCACCCGGGTATTGAGCGATCAGAAGACAACAAGCGAACCTGCTACAACTCCCGTCGAGCCATCCGGCAACACTACCGTACAGTCCGGTCTCTTCGTCAGATATGCTGCATATCGAGCCTAGGGATGGTCACGTCGACCCCAATAACTCAATAAGTCGTGCCGGTGAATGGTCTATAACAGATCGAGAAATTACTGATAACACTTATCAGCAAATCTCAGCAGCCCTGGCCAGGGACTTGCTGTTATAACCAGTCGGGCACAGCACAGCATCAACTCCCAATACCGGGAGAGACGAAACCCCTCCTATCGCTCATCGTCTTCGTGTGTCTCGGGACTGTACCCAACGGCCACCTGTTTGCACGACTCAGTAGAGCCGTGGTAGGGTGGCAATCAAAGTACAGTGGGAGAACACACAAGACTCCATGACGATCTCGGGTCTACAGACTAACCTGTACCAGTGTCACCTGAGAACTGCTATCCGACGATAGATATAATTCCATATAGGAGTTCTCGGTGAGTCCGTCCAGTGTACCCAGTCACCACTGAGCACCCGTATATGATCTTGATGTCAAACATCGATGAATGTGGGAACATCCATCGCCCATCGTATGGGTCTAGTATCATATACGCTAGTCTACTCTGGTATATCGATGCCCCGTCTCGATATACCTACGACTAGGGATGTTCCAGGATATGCTTATAGACTACAGATGTCCCACTAGTATGATCTCCATCATAATCAGAGTAGTCAAGCCGATATCCTCAGGGCTTTATCAGCATGTATGAATGAATAAAAGCATGATCAAATCAACATGTCAGATAAAGAAGAACCAGATAGCATACTATCATGTCGAGCAAGAATGCATACTGAATATATATATATACATGTATAGATACATCCACTATCATATAATGGCCTTTAGGGCATACATATATCCAACAATCTCCCACTTGCACTAAGGCCAGTTATTGGCGTATCTGTAAGTCTACGCTAGCGCCCCGGCAGTCTACAGACGCCAAATGCGGAACAAAAACTTTTTAACTGGCGCTATCGTATACTTTAACCCGGATCTGCCATTATTGCTAAACTAACAAACTGTAAAGAGTGTAGAAAGGTTATACCGAACGATCCGAGTCCTTCGTTCTTTAACCATCATCCCACGCTCCGTTGCGGCTGCTCCGATCTCTTCGATCTCCGATCTGCTCATCCAGGTGGCACCACATCACTGATTCTTTAAACGGGCTCCCGCCTCTGACTCGAGGCAACTCGGTCGTCAAGTTTGCTAGAAGAGACGACCAAGAATAATGTAGAGAATGAGTAGATGACTTTGTCTCGCTTCGTCCAAGTCCGTGGACGATCGGTTAATGAAGTTGCCGAGGGAATCGGGTGATGGAATGAAATGAGCTGTGAATTCCATACACCCCAAAATCTATCATAATCTTTTCAAGTGAAACATCAAGTGAGAGAGTGTATGAGGAGAGAGAGGGGGCCGGCCTCTTATAGCAAAGAGGGAGGTGATCGTAGGAGAGGGGGGTGACCATAAGAAAAAATATCATGTGTGAACACATGAAAATATCAAGCATAAAGATCTTAAGCAAAACAAGAAATGGTTGAAATCAAAGCATGAGTCACAATCCTTGTCACAATTTTCTAGAACCTTCTAGAACCTTCTAGAAGCATGACTCACCCTCATCCAAGAAAAGATAAATCCGTCTTTAACCGAATGTTAAAAGACGGCTGATAGAAAACTGGAAACTGGCAACTTCCAAACGTGATCCTGAAACGAATTTCAGGATAACCCCGAAACTGTATAAATATACCCGCATTTGTATTACGACCGAATACAAATGCAACTGAGACAAAGATATTATATCTACTCAATATAATACTCGGATCCGGCTTAAACCAAAGCCGACCAGTATTATCTGCCCGAAAAATAACACGTGCGTAAACGCACGTGCATTTTCCGAACCCTGCCATAAAACCATACGGCCTCTACAACGTTTCGCCCGAACTTGGGAAACTGTCTGTGGGGGACTCTAATGACTCGTCAGTACCCTGGCAGTGGGTTTAACCACAAACCGTCAGCGGCACTAGCTATGCGTAACGGCTGCCCATGGACTGACCTCAAGGGAGGCCGATGAGCGAACTCAAGGGAGGCCGATGAGCGAACTCATCCGGAAACCCTACTGAGCCTAACAGTGACAATGTATATACAGTCCGGTCCGTTCGTCAATGAGTATCGCATATCCGCCTAGGGGGCTAGTAACGTCAGACCCCCAATAGCAGTATAAGTCGTGTCGGAGTGTAGCCCAATAACACCCTGAGATACTACTGGAGTACCTACCAGTAAATCTCCTGCCATGGCCATGGACTTTGTGTAATGGCTCTCCTAGACACAGCACGACCTCGCCCCCAATACCGGGAGAGACGAATCCCCTGCCGATCCGCTCACGTGCCTCCATATGGCTCGGGACTGTACCCAAAAGCTACCTGTTTGCACGAATCCTTTGAGCCGTGGTAGGGTAGAAATCAAAGCACAGTGGGAACTCACACGAGACAAATGACGACCTCAGGTCGATGAACTAACCTGTACACATGTCACCAGGGAACTGCTATCTGACGATAGGTATAGTACTAACTAGCAGATTCCCGGCGAGTCCTGTCTGGTGTACTCATAACCCAATGAGCACCTGTATACATCTTAGGTGATCCAACTGACACCAGTGGCTTGTGAGACCGGCCACCGCCCCTCGTCGGGGTCTCGACTGTATACACTAGTCTACTCCGGAGTATCGATGCCCTGTCTCGAAACTCCCACGACTAGGGACCACAATTAAGGATATGCATATAAACTACCCAACTCTCACGTATATGATCGCCATCATACAGTTGGTAGTAAAGCAAGATCCTAAGGGCTCTATCAAAGTGGAACATGTAATCAGTCACCTGAACATGCACACAACTGATAAAGGCAAACCAGATAGCATACTATCATCTCGAGTAAGACTGTCCTACCGGTATAGGTCCTCCGCA
This sequence comes from Agapanthus africanus, assembly GCA_030015575.1. NCBI lineage: Eukaryota > Viridiplantae > Streptophyta > Magnoliopsida > Asparagales > Amaryllidaceae > Agapanthus > Agapanthus africanus. Next base: position 498,770,801 of record CM057344.1, on the reverse strand, counting down.
ATCATTGCAATCACGTACCTGCGATCCAATAATTGACTATGAGGGCACTATCTCCAACAATCTCCCACTTGCACTCAAGGCTAATTATTGCGATGTCGACTACTCACAGCCCGTGTGAAACCGAACATCCAACTTCTCTACTAATCAGTTTCACAAAGCCCGTTTGTAAAACTATTGTGTTCGAGAAATAGCCTCAGTGAGTGGATCCGCCTAGATGTTTCTTTCTATATCTCTCTTAATCTCAAGTTCGCGGAGAAAGCCATCTCCCGAATTGAGTAATACCTGTCTTAGAATATGTCTGGATATCTGATGGGACATAGTTCATAAATGAACTCCTAATCCAAACTTCTTAGACTGTATCGATCACTGAACCTAATCAGTATCCGGCACCATGCCTCCCACAGTATCCTCTTGGACCACCTGTCCATAATACTGTCCCTCTTCGTCAGAGGGAAAACTATAACTCTGACAATCACTCTGTCATCCATGTCACCTTTGAAGCCTGGAATGATGATCGTCTCCCGAAGGAGGCTGCCGTCATCAAATCCGTAGAACATGTACTTATGTTCTAAAACTGCTTCCTTATGTTTCTCCAGGATTGGATTAATACAAACTCATTGCATCTAGTGTAAAAACAACATCTGGTGTGGTACTTGACATCTCATGATTGACTCAATTGCCTAAGCAAGTGATCTGCCAATCATGCACTTCCCTCTCCCCTTTAGTCTATACGACACCTTTAGAGAGGGTGACTCCATCACCTGCAGGTACACCACCATGCTAGGTAGCGACCATGTCACGCCTTAATCAAGATAATAATACGGATATTTGACCGAACCCGCTTGTTATACTGAGCTGGGGAACGTTGGTCCCGCTCCACCTTATAATTGTTATAAGACAAAGCAGGAAATTGGGGAATACCAGATTTCCCGTGCCGCCCAAACGAAGAGAGTGCATGATGATGCATCATCTTCGGGTATGTTCATTATACAGAACTGTTTCTCAGTATCCTCCGCATCCTTGGTATATGATACCGGATCAGGATCCCAGATATGTAAGTTGTTACATAGGGCTACAAAAGAGTAGAAAAACTAAGAACGGGTGATAAGTTTCATGAGACAGAAAATGGGGCAAGAGTTGCAGCCAAGTCTGTCGGTCACTGTCACCCTGTATTACCAATACATTGATTCTGAACGAATGTTATTAGATACCGAACCTGATATACCAAATCATATCACTCTCTTTGTTAGAAAAGAAAGGATATAATTTTGTATTGATGGATAATGTTTTGAACATTTCCTATATCAAAAGTTGATCTGTTCAGGCACGTTATCTAAAAGCATTGATGTTCTAAATCAAACTACAGTTCTTAGTATACAGAACACACACAAGAGAAAGAGTTCAGAAATGAACGGATTCTTCTTGAGGTATTGTAGACTAGGTCAGATCAATATGACCCGACTAGCTGGAGTTACATAAAGATGCATATTTAAATTAGTTTGAACTTACATCTTGTGAAACTCGCCAGTCATGTCACAAAGATAAGATGACCATAGCTCCGTTTACTGGAAACAGAGAAAGAGTTAGTGAACTCTTGGGATGATACATGTTGATGTATGTAGGTCCCCAGTCTACACATGCCAAGACTGGTTCTTTGTACTTCATTACATTCTCTGATAATCTCTCGAGATTCAGACATATGTTCCTGTTGAAACACAAGTCCGAACCTTTTGAGATATTCACAGAATATAAGTTAGAAGTAGAGAACCAATACGGGTATAAGTATTATGTCCTATGATGAGATCAAGGAGAAGAATACTTGAGCACGGAAATCCTGGACTATTCTAAAGGAGAATAAGATTCTCTCTCAGCATTACTCCTCTGTATACACCATAGCACGATGGTATATCGGGGCGGAGCAATCACACCCTATTTGATATGGCGTGCTCTATGATGAGTACTACTGAGTTACCTTTTTCCTTAGGGGGTTATGCACTTGAGAAGTTGCATACCTATTGAATAGGGTTCCAATCAAATCAGTTGCCTACCGCTTCATATGTGATATGGTATGGGAAGAGCCCATATCTTAAGCCAGTTAAGATTTGGGGTTGTCCGGCCTATGTCTAAAAGCAAAATCCGGACAAGCTCGAGGCAAGAATCAGTTATGTAGAACTGGAAGTGTTTCAGCTATACAAACTACAGCAGATGATTTGATAGAACCAAAGGATTCAGTAGATTCCAACGAACCTCAGCCTCTCCGCCGATCTAGTAGGGTTCCTCACCCACCTGAGAGATACTTCTGTTTCTCTATGACAGTGGGAGCGAGGATTGCATCATGAGATGATGACCCAACTAGTTTCGAGCTGGCCATCAGGAGTAAGACTCTGTAAGAATGGCTGGATGCTTAGCGATCTGAGATGGAATCCTTATACATCAGCAAAGTATGGACTTTAGCTGCTATATCTGAAGGGTTAAATCCCCATCAGGAGCAAGTATATCTTGAGAAGATTACTTGGTGTACATGGAAAAGTTGAGACTTTCAAAGCTAGACTTGTTAAAAGTTTGCATCATTGACCAGGTACGGATAATGATGAAACCTTTTCAAGTAGCTATGCTTAAGTCCATCCAGATCCTACTTGCCACGGCTACATACCATAACTACGATATTTGGCGGTTGGGTGTCATGACTGCTTTTCTAAATGATGCTTTAGAAGAGTGCGTCTATAAGTACACAGCCAGAGGGCTTCGTAGACAGTGGGAGCAGCGGAAACGTGTGCAAGATGCTTTATAGGATTAAAGCAGGCATCGCGGAGTTGGAACATCTGTTTTGATGGATTAGTCAAAGAGTTTGACATCATCAAAATGGTAGATGAACCTTGTATAAACAAAAAAGGTAGTAGGGAGTATGGTGGTGATCCTCGTAGAGTACATGGATGACATACTCTTGATAGAGAAGGAGTTTCCTATGCTACGCTCGATCAATCTACGCATATCACAATGATTCTCCACATAGGATCAAAGTGATACCTACTAAATCCTGGGTTTTGGATCTATGAGATAGATCTAATTGGATGTTAGGAATCTCACTAGTAATAGTGAGATGGTATCAATCGATCCAGGGGAGAATCACTGGAAGTGTTCCAGGGTGATAAAGACGACTGAATGTCAGTCGCAGGCAATGTCTTTACCCTCAGTACAGGGACGGTATGTTGGAAGAGTTCCAAGCTAGATACCGTGACATACTAGACGATGAAGGCAGGATACATCGCTACTTAAGATGCTACCAAAGAGGCTGTTTAGGAGTATATTGGTTCATGAGATGAACTATGTTCCTCCCATTGTATGACAATGGAGTTGTGGCTTATGCCAAGGAACCCCGGTCCCATCAGTGACCCAGACGTATTCTAAGGCAGTATCAACTGATCGTGGAGATGGTTGATCTCCATGGTGATCAAGGTTAGGAGAGCAGACTCAGAGGACAACACGGCGGATCCACTCACGAAAGCCTATTCCCAGAGAGAGACTTTTATGGGATGGTTGAGTATGAGATACTACAACCACTGCTACAGATGGCCCTAGTGCAAGTGGGAGATTGTTAGTTATATGTATGCCCTAGAGGCCATTACTGTACATTGGATGTATATTGTAGTGGATGCTGGGACATATATAGGGAGGACTTTCTTGCTCGACATGATAGTATGCTATCTGGTTGCTCTTTACCTTAACGTGTACACTGATTGTCTCTCTGTTACATGTTGGTAAAGCCCTTAGGATGTGTACTTGACTACCTGGACTATGATGCGGATCATACTAGTGGGGACATGGTAATCTATAAGTACATCCTTCAAAGTCCCTAGTCGTGGGTGTATCGAGACGGGGCATCGATATACCAGAGTAGACTAGCGTGTACCTTCTCGACCCATACAGATGGGCGATGGATGATCCCATATCCATCGGTGTTTGACATCAGAGGAGATATACGGGTGCTCAGTAGAGACTGGGTACACTGGACGGACTCGCCGAGAACTCCCAGATGGTATTATACCTCACGTCAGATGGCAGTTCTCTGGTGACACTGGTACAGAGTAGTCTGTCGACCCGAGATCGTCATAGAGTCTTGTGTGGTTCCCACTGTGCTTTGATTTCCATCTTACCACGTCCAAGAGGGCGTGCAAAACGGTGGTTTTTGGGTACAGTCCCGAGTCACATGGAGGCAATGAGCGATACGAGGGGATTCGTCTCTCCCGGTATAGGGGGTTGATGTTGCGCTGTGTTCGATTGGCTATAACAGGAAATCCCTGGCCAGGGTTGCTGAGATTTACTGGTAAGTGTTACCAGTAGTTTCTCGAATTGTTATAGACCTCATATCGACACGACTTATCGAGCTATTGGGGTCTGACGTTTACCACCCCTAGGCAAGATATGCGACATATCAGACGAACAGACCGGACTGTACGGTAGTGTTACTGGTTGGATTCACTGGAGTGTGAGCGGGCTTGCTCGTCGATCTTCAGATCGCTCAATACCCGGGTGGCCGTTACGTTTAGCAGACCGCTTGCGGCTTGTGGGTGTTTGATATGATCATCATCTGCTGCCGGCGTATTGACGAGTCTTTAGAGTCCTACACAGAGGTTTCCTGGCTCAAGCAAAACGAAATAGGAGCGCATATGAGATATGTGCGGGACCGAGAATAATCCGTGTATGTGATACCGTATTTCATTCTCGCGATGAATGTATCGAATGGTTGTATGCGATATAACCTAGTTATCGATTCAAGCGTTGATTCGATGAGCCGATACATTGTATACTAGTCGGTTGTGTGCGACATGATCGGATCATTGACTCAAGTGATTGATTTAATCATTTAATGCATAATTATATATTTGATATATTGGTTTGCATTAACTAGTATTGGTTCACTTTAAATGGATTTTCTCACTCGGATGTACACATTGTATATGTGATATACTTTTGTGCACTTGATTGTATCATGTTTGATGATACATGTTTGCTAGGGTTTTTGTGTAAAGATCAAACCATGGTTACATAATAATGGTTAGGGTTTTGTTTTATTCATTTATTTATTTGTTTATTTCATTTTGGTAAAAGGAAAATGGTGGCTATTTTTATTCTTTGTTGAAGCTTCATGAAGCTTTGAATAAAGTCCACCATTTTTGTTTTATACCTAACCTAACCATTAACCTAACTATAGTTTGCTCTCTACACATAACCATGGTTGGATTATGATAAGTTTGGATTTTCTTTTCTAATTTAAATAAACTTATCATAAAACTTATCATATTCTTCATCTTCTTCTTCTTCTTCACTTCAAGAAAGAAGCTTGCATCCATCAATGGTGATTGATGAATTAGAGTGAGAAATCCAACTCTAAAGTCTACCCACTTACTATTTCTTCATCCTCTACCTCTTGCCAAGTAGTAGAGTGTGTTTCCTTCACAAGTTTTCATGGCTTGGTGAAGGTGGAGCTCGATCTAGTGATGCTTCGACGTAGATCATCTTCGGCACGTCGTCGATGACCTAGCCCGTCCATTCTCCGATGAAGCCGACGCTAGAGCCCGGGATCCGTCTTGGACAGCGAGGAGACTTCATTGCGGAGCCGTGGAGGTGGAGCACCGGATCTACAAAGGTTGTATATCCGTATTCTCATAGTTAAGTGTTAACTAGTTAGCTTTTTCGCCTAGTTTTCTAGCAAACGATCCGTAGTGGGGTCTCTCGGCACCAAGATTTTTTGAAAATAGCATGTTCGATGCCTTGTGAGACCACATTAGGGTGCCTAGGAACCCTACATGTAGCTCCCTTTCGCTGGACTCCTTTGGTCTCTAGGGTGTTGAACGAAGGTCCTCTTGAAGTCCCCTTGTGTCTACGACGATCCACCACGGAGATCTCCGTCCAAGCTCGTAACTTCGTCAAAACGAAGAGAACACTCTAAACAAAACGGCTAAGCTTGTGTAGAATGATGTTGTGGTTAGGTTTCTCACTTCAAAAACCTATCTTTAAGTGGTATTTGCTCACTAGAAAAAACTAGAGAGCAAAAGAGCAAGAGGAAGAAGATGGTGGCAATTTTTGACAAGAGGTAAAAAGATAACTCAAGTGAAGAAAAAGAAATATATCAATATATATTTTATTCCTTCATGCTATGAACCATAGTTAAAGTGATGGAGACATTATTTAACTTTAGTTTGGAATGATAAAGAGAAGGATAACCATAGGTTAGTGGTAGTTGAGCATGGTTAGGTCAAAGGAAGAATGTAGAAGCAAGAATGATTAACCTTTCCTTTTTCATTTTCTTTTAAAACCAAAATTAAATAATAATCCATTACATAATCCATGGTGTGAGTCTTATATTGCCACCATTTCCATATGCTAACAACCATGATGGATGAGTGTATGTATGTGTGCATGTATTCACATCCACATGTGCATGAAACTAGCATGAAAGAAAGAAAGAAAAGCACACATGCATGCACACATCTATCTTCTAAGAAAAGGTTTTAAGTGAGAAAACTAATGGTTAAATGATAAATCAACGCTTGATTTATCAATCCGGTCATATCTCAAATGACCCCACCAAAAGCAGTTCACCCGATCAATGTTCGGTATCATATACGCACATTTCAATCGGGTGCATGCGCATATCGCATACGCGCACCACAACGTTTCGCCTGGACTGGGTAACTCCTTTGTGGGACTCTAAGACTCGTCAATACGCCGGCAGAGGGTGATGATCATATCAGGTACCCTCAAGCCGCAAGCGGTCAGCTAAACGTAACGGCCACCCGGGTATTGAGCGATCAGAAGACAACAAGCGAACCTGCTACAACTCCCGTCGAGCCATTCGGCAACACTACCGTACAGTCCGGTCTCTTCGTCAGATATGCTGCATATCGAGCCTAGGGATGGTCACGTCGACCCCAATAACTCAATAAGTCGTGCCGGTGAATGGTCTATAACAGATCGAGAAATTACTGATAACACTTATCAGCAAATCTCAGCAGCCCTGGCCAGGGACTTGCTATTATAACCAGTCGGGCACAGCACAGCATCAACTCCCAATACCGGGAGAGACGAAACCCCTCCTATCGCTCATCGTCTTCGTGTGTCTCGGGACTGTACCCAACGGCCACCTGTTTGCACGACTCAGTAGAGCCGTGGTAGGGTGGCAATCAAAGTACAGTGGGAGAACACACAAGACTCCATGACGATCTCGGGTCTATAGACTAACCTGTACCAGTGTCACCTGAGAACTGCTATCCGACGATAGATATAATTCCATATAGGAGTTCTCGGTGAGTCCGTCCAGTGTACCCAGTCACCACTGAGCACCCGTATATGATCTTGATGTCAAACATCGATGAATGTGGGAACATCCATCGCCCATCGTATGGGTCTAGTATCATATACGCTAGTCTACTCCGGTATATCGATGCCCCGTCTCGATATACCTACGACTAGGGACGTTCCAGGATATGCTTATAGACTACAGATGTCCCACTAGTATGATCTCCATCATAATCAGAGTAGTCAAGCCGATATCCTCTGGGCTTTATCAGCATGTATGAATGAATAAAAGCATGATCAAATCAACATGTCAGATAAAGAAGAACCAGATAGCATACTATCATGTCGAGCAAGAATGCATACTGAATATATATATATACATGTATAGATACATCCACTATCATATAATGGCCTTTAGGGCATACATATATCCAACAGCGCATACACCTTATTGCTTGGTTTTGGATCAAAAAAATACAAAGGAGGTGCTGCTCAAATTTTCTAAAAGAAGAAACATGTTTTTAAAATTGCATAATCCACTTGAATTTTCATGTTCCTTTTGTATGCATTAAGAAAACTTGATTTCATTATACCTTTATTTCAAAACATCACCTCCTTTATTTTTCTTAAAATGTTTAGATTTATGGTTTTCAGCTTACTTGAATTACGTTACGCCTTTAGACGTTGCGTGATTTAAGTGCTGGTCAAGAACTGATACTTCGGGTCGTGACAAAATTAGTATCAGAGCGTTAGGTTTAACCTTTGTTTGAGTCTATGTTTGACTATCCGGAGTCTAGGGCGGGTATGTATTTCGGAGCCTAGGCTTGACCTTGCGGAACTTAGACTTGAACGGGGGGGTATTAGACCCGAACTTTCGTTTCATAGGTTGACCCTGATTTTTGGAGTAGTACGTATGTTCCGCGGCATATTTACGATACGATACTCCACTTAAGAAACCTTAGGATGTACATATTTTGAGATCTGTGATTCTCTTCGTATCCTTGATTATACATCCATTTGAGATCCTTGATGTTATTTATTCCATGATCATACTCTTATTGATGTTGTTCCTTCTTATGATCATGTATCCATTCTGGATCTGTCGTTTCCTTTCATACCGTTGATCTGCTTCCTTCGATACTCGATTGAGCTTCCGGTCACCATGGTTTGAGCGCAAATTGAGCTGCTGCTAGTGTTGCCGTCAGGGTGAGCTCGTCTGGTACGAGGGCTGACTACTGTGTTTTCTGGTGACATGGGAACGTCTCGATGTAGTGTTATGTTGTTACCTCTTGTGGAGGCGAGTGCTTGGTTTTACACCGGATGTTCGTGCCACTAATAGAGCTGCCAGTTGCGAGAGGACTGTTGATGTACAACATACCTCAGAGATATTGATGTCGCCTACTATGCAGACAGATGACCCAGCTGTTGCTGAGATTAATGGAATGTCGCTTCCAGAGCTTACGAGCTGAGATCGCCGGAGCTTCCAGGCAGAAATGCGACAGATGATAGCTTGTCTATTCTGAGCTGAGAGACGAAGGTGATTCGTCAGATTGATGCGCCGACGCAGGCCCGGTTGATTTGAAGATTTTCAGTATGGAAAGTCTTACTCAGATCTAGAGCAGACCGATCCAGAGATGGCCGCTAATGTATCGCCTTTCCTGGAGGATTGAGGCATTGTTTAGCGTGCGGACGGAGGGTATTCACATGTTGTATAGGCGAAGTTAAAAAGATTCGAACGAGTGTCAGGAAACCATTTTCCCCAAGTTTAAAATGTTCGGAGGAACATGCAGATAATTCTGTGGACCCTCTAGAAGAATGAAACCCTAACTCGACATGATGACCATGGAACCACTTTAAACCTTAGGGTTTGTAGCAGTTTAGCGGTGCCATCAGTGTGGCTTGGGTTTGCCCTTCTACGGCTGGTCCAGAGGTGTGTGGTATGCACCAGATATTTTTAGACTGCGCTCAGGTGTTGAGCCTTCGGGAAATTTTGGGACCTCGATGACTCGATCGAAAAGTTTGACGTCGCCCAGATATCTTGTGATAAGAGACCATTAAGCTGACCGGTTTCGGATAGAGGACCTCGCTCAGATGCATTGTGAGTTGATCGAGAGCGGGCGAGTATAGAGTATTCCTTCGATGGTTGGGACGAGTTCCCGAGGACGTGTTCGACCAGATATCTTCTACAGAGTGATGAAGATGCCGAGTTCGTGACTTCGAGTCTGTATGGGAGACTCCAGATTGACCATGGCCGAGGACGGTTGTAGCGCACAGATAGCATAACGTGACGTCAAGATGGACGATGATAAAGGCGAGTGGAGCCAGAGGTTCATGCGAGATGCTGACAGGCTGTTACTACTACCCGTCGAGATTAGAGATCTGATATGTATACAGAGGCGTTAGGATACGGCCTGTTCCCGAAGGAAGGTGTGCGGAACACGCAGATGTCCAAAAAACGAGAAAATATTATGCAAGAGTACCAGCCTCCATACAGTTCGGCATAGGCGAGATCAGAAGAAACCTTGAGCAGGATTCCTTCCGTGACACTGCTGCAATGAGATTTGCATCCAGTATCAGATGTGTCATGTTTATTCAGAGAGCCAGAGGCCGACGCCAGTGACGTGCTGCCTTACGAGTGGTCATGATGATTGACCGGGAGATGACCAGAGAAGTGCCAGAACGGAATCGTCCCCGTTAGCACACCTGACTTCGTTTTGATGTCATTTGAGATATTTATTGTGATTTCATGCCTAGGGCATGCATATGATTTGATTTATGCTTTCGGCATAATTTTCATGCAATTTTTAGTATTTTGATTTACTTTTGTGCACGCTGATGCATATGGTTGTGAGATTATATGCCACGTAATACCTGCTTTGGATTTGGATTGAAAGGTGTTGTATACCGTCGATTTCGATTTTTATACTCGATATTTGTTTTGTGCACCTTATGCACCTGATTGGATTCTTGCGCATATTTGACGCGCTTGGAGTGGACTTTTGCGCATGTTCGGCGCTTGATATTGGATTTCGTGATTTCATGCATGTGGGATGCACATGATTTAGATTTTATTCGTTCATGTTGGGTGCACCTGATTTGGATTTTCGCGCGTGTTGTGTAAGTGCATGGCAGCGCCCCGGCCGTCTGAACGAGGCCAAAATGTGGAAACAAAACTTTTCTTTTACTTTGAAAACTGGCGCTACCGCGTACTAAAAACCCGGATCGGGCCATTAACCTAATGCTTGCTAACAAGAGAATGGGTAGAATGTTATACCGAGCGATCCGTGTCCTTCGGTCTTCGGCCTCCATCCCGATCTCCTCGCGGAATTTCCGGTCTTCATCTCCTCGTCGGAAAGGGCACCACATCGCCGGGTTCTTTTACGGGCTCCCACCTCTGGACCGAGGCAACTCGGGCACAAAGTTGGCGAGTCGACGTGTCCAAGAATGATGTAGGCGAAGAGTAGGATGGTTTGTCTCTCGCGGGTATGAAGTTGCCATAATGATGTAGAGGTGAAAAGGAAGTTTGGAAGAAAATGGTGCTCTCATTTTTCTAGCAAAGAAAAATGAAATGAGATGAAGAAATTCCTCCACCAAAAAATGAATCCCTCATTCCCCAAAGATGTGGCCGGCCAAGACTATGGCAAAAGGGAAAAATCAAAGGGGGTGAACACAAGGCAAAAGCAAGGTGACCATAAGAAAAGAAATGGGTGATAAAGATGAGAAATGGTCACAACACTTCCTAATCAAATCCCATCTCATTTAATGCTAAAGAAACGATCACTAGAAAAAGCAAAGATACTATATCCATCATATAATCCAAATGCCACATACAACCCTCCACATTTGCTAATTTGCACACTCGCAAATTAGCCCCTCCCGAAGAAAAATCCGGCTAAGAAGGAACAAAAGAAAACTGGCCGAAACGGAATGCAAACTGGTAACTTCAAAAAACTGATCCCGTAATAAATTACAGGAAAACCCCGCGACCGTATATACATACCCGCATTTGTATTCCGACCGAATACAAATGCAAAGAGACAAAATCTACACTGTACAATACTAGGATCCGGCTTAAAGCAAAGCCCACAAGTATTATCCGTCGGATCATGATCCGTGCAATACCGCACGTATCTGATCGAACCCTGCCATATCTCCATACGGCCTCTACAGCGTTTCGTCCGAAACTTGAGAAACTGTCTGTGAGGGACTCTAAAGACTCGTCAATACTTTGGCTGTGGATTTAACCACTAGCATGTCAGAGGTATTAGCCATACGTAACGGGCTACCAGGTATTGACCAAAAGGGACGTCGATGAGCGAACTCATCCTGACACCCTATTGTGCCTGTCAGTGACAATATCCGTACAGTCCGGTCCGTTCGTCTATGAGCATCGCATGGCGGGCCTAGGGGGTTGGTAAAAGTCAGACCCCCAAAAGCGGTACAAGTCTTGTCGGAGTGTATCCCAGAACACCCTGAGATACTACTGGAATACCTACCAGTAAATCTCCTGCCTTGGCCAAGGACTTCGTGTAATGGCTCTCCTAGACACAGCGCGACCTCACCCCCAATACCGGGAGAGACGAACCCCTGCAGATCCGCTCACTGCCTCCATGTGGCTCGGGACTGTACCCAACTAAAACCTGTTTGCACGACTCCTTTGAGCCGTGGTAGGGTAGTAATCAAAGCACAGTGGGAACTCACACGAGACAAATGACGATCTCAGGTCGATGAACTAACCTGTATACATGTGACCAGGGAACTGTTATCTGACGTCTGGTATAATCCCAACTAGCAGGTTCCCGGCGAGTCCTGTCCAGTGTACTCATAACCCAATGAGCACCTGTATACATCTTAGGTGAACCAACTGACACCAGTGGCTTGTGAGACCGGCCACCGCCCCTCGTCGGGGTCTCGACTGTATACACTAGTCTACTCCGGAGTATCGATGCCCTGTCTCAAAACTCCCACGACTAGGGACCTTTTAAGGATGTGCTTATAGACCCCAGCTCCCACGTATATGATCGCCATCATACTGGTGGCTGTCAAGAAAGAATCCTAGGGGCTCTATCAATGTGTAATAGTGACCTGTAAGGTCACCTAAAGCAGTACAAGATGATAAAGATAAACCAGATAGCATACTATCATCTTAAGTAAGACTGTCCTACCGGCATAGGTCCTCCCTCAATCATTGCAATCACGTGCCTGTGATCCAATAATTGACTCTGAGGGAACTTTCTCCAACATGTTGGGCGCACGATATGAGATGCGATTTTGGTGCACACCAGATGCACTAAATCGGGATTCTTGTGCATATCAGATGCACCCGATATTGTTGTCGTGCACACCCGTTGCACTGGACAGATGCTTTCGTGTACACCCGTTGCACGTAGTTTTGGCTTTTGTACATATTGTGGCACCTGTGCTTGGATTTGATTTCCGTGCGCACCAGACGCATGTGATTGTCAGATACGCCTTTTGAGGCTGATTTTGCTTTTTGAGCACTTTGTTTTCATGATAGGTACTATATATAGTATATAGTAGCTGAACAGGACTGATCTGAGGATAGTACCTGAGTACTTTGCATGCATTAAAAGCTTACCAAGAGGTTTTCAAAGAAGCTATAGTCTCGCTATTTCCTACATGTCCGTGAGCGACGCGAACGTTTATAAAGGAAAACCTTTTGGGATATTTTGAAAACGACAGAACGTATGTTTAGCAAAATATATATGGACATATATTATTTCCTTACAAATGGACATCCGTCACTTAGGCCGTGAGTTACGCATCACACGGCGATTTAAAAAAGATTTTTTCATGAGTTTTATTTAGTTCTTGGAAGATTTCCAAAGATGCGTACTATACACGTATTATAGTCTTTGACTAGTCTATATTGGATTCAGTAGTAGATTTCGAGATCTGTATCTCTATTGTAACTCCAAGAATATGCACACAAATCTGATGATTTGCGTGACGCTTGACGGAGTTCGATTTTGAGTTTTGTACTCGTTTTCATGCGCACTTGACGCGCTGTGTTGTTTCTGCATCTTCCGTGATTTCGGAGCCCCGTTGATTTGAGCTGATTATTGAAATGTTTTAGATTTTAAGGGTTTAAATTTAAATTTGGTGACCGAATTTCTTTAAGGGGAAAGAATGTAACATTTCAGAAAATATAAAATTCTATTTTTGGAATTTAATATTAAAATAATATTTTTCCCGAAAACTGCCCGATTTGCGAAATTGGGGTTTTCGAAAAAAGGTATAAATATATTCCAAGAATTGTGAAATAAATGAAAATTAAAATGATTTATTCATTTAATAATATAATTAAAGGATTGGGCATTTTTTAAAATTATTATACGCAGTTTCAATAAAAACCCGATTAGTGCACTGCTAATCGTGATTAAGCCAAATCCGTGTTTCTACAGTTTTCCATGGCTAGTGCACCATGTCATGCTCCATTTGGTTACATGTTGTTGTATTTGTGTTGTTTTATGGGTATTATGTAATTTGGTTTTGAAATTTAAAAGAGAAAAGATAAAGGAATGACAAAAGGGGTAATTTAGTGAAAAGGGGTATGATTGGAGAGAGAGAAAGAGTGTGAATGAGTGAGAGAGAGGGATGATGCTGCCATCTTTATTCCCCCATATTTTTTTTCTTCTCCCTCTTCATCTTCCTCAAGCCACTTCCCTCCACATAAAACCCTAGATCCATCTCCAAATAATCCCCAAAACCCTAAACCCCTTTCGCAAAAATTAATCCCCGTCTCTTCCTCTACACATTGAACCAAGCAAAGTGGAATTTTGATGACATTGGGGAGCTAGGGTTTTCTTGGGTGGCCTGATTGAGGTATAACTTCTTCCCTTTAGATTAGTTTTGCGAGATATCGTGTTTTGAATGTCGTTTTGTGATGTCGCTAACCTGCTGTGACCCCGAGTGTTCACTGTAAAAACAAACAGTATGATAGTGTTGTACTCGAGCCCCTGAGTGTTCACCTGAAACCCTATCCCTTTCCCATCGGTTTTGGCCGCCGATTATGGGGCTAATTCCGGCGACCTCGGATGGGTAGGTGAGTTAGGGCTTGTATTTTTGTAGTGTAGTTATCTGAAGATGTTTAGAGTTGTTTGGTCCTCCTAGATTTTTCTGTAATGAATTTAGGTGAAATCTGGGAACTGTTGTGAGTGTTTGTATGACCATGATGACACGATTCCTAACCTGAGCCATAAAAGTGAACCCGATGCACGAACTTAGGATATGTTCTGTATCAGTTTTTGTGACTTTTAGTGTGCCTATAGGGTATCTGGAGCAACCTAGGACATTTTTGAGAGAACCAAACAATACATGGGACCAAATTAAGACACTAGGAGACCACTCTGACAAGATGAACCCAAACATGGACCCCTGGGCCGGCGACCTTGGATTTTGGGTGGAAGTGGCCGGCCACTTGGTGAGGGTAGGGATCTAGGTTGGTCCAGTAGGTCATATATACTATATACATCACCCTAGACTTGTTTTCTTAGATTTATTTGACCTGAGTCAAAATCTGGGAGCAGTTTAGTGCGATTTTGGCTATGGTTTTCTGAATTTTGAATGATGAGTTTTGATATTTGGATTCGTTTTTGGTTTTCGCATGTTTGTACATCGACGACAAGGATTGTTTGGTTGATTTTGAACGCGTATGCTATAGGTTCTAACCTACGACCAAGGCGCGTGCCGTTTTGGATTTTAGAACTTGATTTAAATAGCGTTGCAATATGGGTTGTTATTGTAGGTACCTTCACGTAGATTCCGAGGCGACGGAGCGTGGCGTCATCGACTTCGGCAAACAAAAACCAAGGTGAGTGGATCTATATCCACGGGGGAAGTCGGGTGGATGGCGTATAACACCCCCGCAAAGTTTTGGTGTAAACCGATTTGTAGCTTATGGTTAAGGAAACCAAGATTGGGAAACTAGGGTTAGGGTTAAATGATAGTTAGTAAAACCATATTAGAAACTAAGGATAGTTAGAAGTGATATAATACGGCTAATATGTGATGACGGTATTTGAGGATGATATTTGACGATACTACCATTTAGGGTACTATAGGACTAGATAGTCGACGTAGATGTGTCATCCGAACCATAATTATTTTCAAACTGAAGAATCGTATGCATCTTTTAAACAGTTACCTTGAGGAACGTTACGGATTTTCAAATGATATCTTTTCTTTAAAAACACCATAACCCCTATTTTCAAAACTATGATTCGCTTCTTTAAAAATCGGATTGTATGGTTCAGGTGTGTATGTTAGATTAGATACTTATACTTATCGTAGAGATAGAATGTTTATGTAAACTCGACTTGATGTGAGATATAAATGCGATGAAGGAATATAAGACAGATATGATGATTTGATGGTATGATGGTATACAGATGCGAGTCGATTGAGATGAATTGCCCTGTCGATCCCCTGATATGAGATTATTGCGGATGCGACCTGGGACATAGGTATATAGAGATATTTATATATGTTGGGAATCATGAGTGATAGCCGTACGAGACGTTAGGTCCGTACCCTCCTCGTCTTATAGGATGATAGGATCCCTGATAGCTTAATGCCTCCGTACGATGATTTTCCGTACGTGATGAGTTTGACTTGAGGTTTAATCCATACCCTTGACTAGAGGTTTTCGTACGATGGATTATACCGTACGTGGTGCCGTGAGGCTAGATGCCGATTGATAGATTCACCGACTCAGACATATGATAGTTATGTATACCTTATAGCTTTTAGCTGATGATTTACCTTATGCGATTTACCTTATGCTGCATTCATGATATTATTATTGCATTGCATATACCTGTGTTAGTACACTTACACCATTATCGATGATGTGTATGTTACACGTACACAGATTTGCTGACTCACACACATCATCATCGATAATTGCCATGCCACTACACAGTAGGATTGCTGCATCATGATATGACTCTTTGTTTAATTTACTTGCTATAGTTACCTGTGCACTTTATTACGATGTTGAATTTGACTTTGGAGATATTGAGAACCGCAAGACATATTTTCAAAACTGGAATTATTTAAAGTAGCGATTTTCCCTTAATATGATATATCAATGTTCCATGTTGCATGATATACGGATATGCTTACATTTCATCATATGTCGCATACATAATGCTTTATGATTTTACGCATTGAGATATACTGTTTTCATGAGATTTCTGAATTTGAGAACCGTTGTCATTTTAAAAGAAAGTATGTATTGTTTTAAAAACCCGGTTTCTCTTGATATGATATTTCAGTGCGTCCAACATGTGTTTTCTCGGTTCTGAGAGTTGCATGTGAAACCCGATTCGAGGAGCGGTAGGCACCGTCTGCGGGTACATGGTGGACCTGGTGAGGTACCCCGGGGCAAGAAGACTCGTATATATTAGACGGTGAGCCTGGCAGGGGAGCACTACCTACCGGTGATAGTATTTGGACTCGGCGGTTATCCGAAGGATACCGACCAGAGTACCGAGATGGATATGAGGGCCGACCAGGGTGTACGGCGCCTGAGGGCCGATCTGAAGATGCGGTGCCTGAGATATATGAGGATTTACGTGTTGATGCTGGACACAGTTTTCATGATGTTTCGAGTGTCGATGCCGGACACTTAGGTTCCATGATTTGGAGGTGTCGCGAGGGACACGTGTTGATTTATATCCTCGTATGTTCATGCATATGCTTTTATGATATTTACATGCATAATGTTGTTGTGTCAGTGGGTGACACGTGGACGAGATCCACATGCATATATACTTTGATTATATGGGCGGACGAGATCCACTTGCATACATGCATTGATTTTACTGTTGGATGTTATCCATATGCGTATAGGCATTGACTACCTTATTGGCACATACAGACCCGGTCACCCTAGATATCATAGTATTACCTTCATTATATAGTTGACCTAGGAGTCGTTGTTTATTCGATTTCTACTTGTTGATATTTTTCTACTCACGAGTTGGAAACTCACCCCCGTTGTGCCACAGTTCTTGCAGGTTGACCGCTTGGATCGGTAGCAGCTTCGCTGGCACACAATTGCATTCGGGTGTTTTGCATTGGTAGGTGGGACACTTGTATCGTACCAACTCTTGTATCTATATTTCATATTGTATCTAGTTAACTCCATTAATCAAAATTAGTAAATTGTATAAGTAATGAGACTTAGTGAGACTTGTAGTTGCAAGATTTGAGCGATGGGTTTTATATTCGCTTTTGGGGTTATGTCTTGCTTATTTCTTTTTCTTTTGTGGTGATCTTCACCGTTGGGCGTCGTATACTGATATTTAATGTTTTGCGTGGTTGTGATCAACCGTTGGCGAAGAGCTAGCTCCCGCTTGGGGATGCCTTTATTATCTTCATGTATTTGTGGTTTTGGATCAAAAAAATACAAAGGAGGTGCTGCCCAAATTTTCAAAAATACGAAACATGTTTTTAAACTTGCATAATCCACTTGCATTTTCATGTTCCTTTTCTATGCATTAAGAAACCTTGATTTCATTATACCTTTATTTCAAAACTTCACCTCCTTTATTTTTCTTAAAAGGTTTAGATTTCTAGGTTTCAGCTTACTTGAATTACGTTACTCCTTTAGACGTTGCGTGATTTAAGTGCTGGTCACAAGCTGATACTTCGGGTCATGACACTTGAGCACTCTTCCTGGGTCAACCTATACCCCCTACGAGTGCGGCGAATAGCCCGCCAATCCTAGAGTAAGGTCCCCTCCGTCCCAAAGCTATGAGATGCGGACCCGTTAACCTCTAGAATCCGGCTATTCGTGCACTCGACCGCGGGGTAATCCTAGTACAGAAACGAAAATAATATACAGGGGTGACATCGACCTCAACCCGGTCGTGCCTCAAAAGAATAATATACAAACTGGCAGTGACGGCAGTGCACATGTTGGACGCTCGCCCCGCAATATCAAATGTACAAATGAAATTAAACTGTACTAATATTATACCATAGCTATCCACCATGACGATCCAACCAACATCACAGCACAATACAAAACATCAACGTGAATGTCACGTTCGCAAACCCGTATAAAGGAACATATAGCAGTTAGACGTGTTTACCGATCAAATGGCATTCACGGTCACAGATTATAATGTAGGTACTAATATAAAAATTTAAACAATGTTAAAACATCGACTCCGAAACACCCCGAATAGCCCCCGAACAACTGATAACAAAATTTCAAAAATGGGCAAAATAAACAATACCACTGCACCAAGTTTCCAGAGACCAAACCACACCCAAAAAACCAACTCCAAACACCCTATTAGGGCTGGCCTCCCCGGTTTTTCCTCACATGTGCTCGGCCTAATTCCGGCGAGGTAGGTTCGTTTTTGGGGTGTGGTCTTCTGGTCACTCAAGAAGTCTTCCACACTTGTTTGCAAAATTTTTTGAACACTTTGAAAATCGACAGAGAACACAATCTACAGTGCATCAATTCGGGACTGTTTCGATTTCAATATTTTAATATTGTCTAAACTAGCTAGCTAAGGATTTAAAGGGTGGCACTGATACCATGTTGGGTTACGGCAGCGCCCCGGCCATCAAAATGCGGCCAAAATGCAGAACAAAAAATTTCTAAACTGGCGCTACCATTACCCGAATCTCGGATCGACCTTAAACCCTAAACTAGCAATTAAAACTAAGAGTTAGAATGGTTATACCGAGTTGATCCGTGTCCTTCGGTCTTCATTCCAAGCTCCTAGTGGTTCCTTGATGTGGTTTGGTTGCCGGTCTTCCTCCATCCCCGATGATCCACCCGAGGGATGTAACTCCGGATCTAGCTCCATGATATGATGCAAATGAAGCAACTAGGGTCTCTAAGATGCTATCCTAGAGAGCCTAGGATGTAGTGTGTATGATCTATAAGTGTTATCTATCTCAAAACTTGAAGGTGTAAGCAATTCATGAAAGCTAGATGTGGTGAAGCTCATGGTGAGGGAGAAGCTCAAAAACAAGGGAGGAGCTCAAGAAAAACCAACCATGCTTGCAAAAATGAACTCTTGCATGAAAGAGAAAATAGCATGCTTGGTTTTGTAAAAAGCATTTTTCAATTTTAAATTCTCACCATACTTGAATAGTGAACACAAATGAATTAATAATTCATTTGTGTGCACTATTTCAATCATGGTTGTCACCATACCTCCTTAAGCTAATATCCACCTCATTTATCCATTTAATAAAATGGTCAAATCTAGAAATGAGGTGGCACCATCTAGAATGTTATCCGGAAAAAAATAATGATTGCATTCTACTGTAAATATATTTGCATTCGTACTGAAATACGAATACCCAAAGAGATAGAATAACACAAAGAATATAATACTAGAATATACGTACCGAAATACATATACGTAAATTATTAAATCAATACCAGATTTAATAATCCGTCTCTAACCCGAGCCGACCAGTATTATCAACTGTCCAATCGAAAGTCCGAGTACTATGTACATCAATCGATCGGAACCCTGCACGTATCCAATACGACTACTACATCATTTCGCCAGAACCAAGGAAACCCTCTGTTTGGGACTCAAAAGACTCATCAATACGCTGGCAGTGGGTTTAACCACAAGCACATCAGCGGCACTAGTTGTACGTGATGGCTACCCAGGTATTGAGCGAAAGGGAGGCCGACGAGCAAACTCATGCAGAACCTCTACTGAGCCTGATAGTGAAAATATCCGTACAGTCCAGTCTATTCGTTTAAGAGTATCGCATATCGAGTCTAAGGGGTGGATAAAGTCAGACCCCTAACAACGCGACATTTAGTATCGGGATGAAACCCATCACCACCTGAGAAACTATCAATCCTGGATCGATAATTCTCGTCCACCGTGGCCACGGATTTATGGTGATGGCCATCTGTACACAACGCGACATCAACCCCAAATACCGGGAAAGACGAATCCCCGACGATCCGATCACTGCCTCCATGTGGCTCAGGACTGTACCCAACTAAAACATGTTTGCACGACTCTTTTGAGCCGTGGTAGGGCAGTAATCAAAGCATAGTGGGAACTCACACAAGACAAATGACGATTTCAGGTCGACAGACTAACCTGTACACATGTCACCTGGGAACTGCTATCTGACAATAGGTATAATACCAACTAGCAGGTTCCCGGCGAGTCCGTCCAGTGTACTCATCAACCAATGAGCACCTGTATACTATCTTAGGTGAACAAACTAACACCAATGGATTGTGAGACCTGGCCACCGCCCCTCGTCGGGGTCTCGACCAGTATACACTAGTCTACACTGGAGTATCGATGGCCAGTCTTGATACTCCTACGACTAGGGACATTTAATGATGTGCTTATAGACCCCCAGCTCCTACATAAATGATCGCCATCATAATGCTGGCAGTCAAGCAAGAATCATAAGGGTTCTATCAACATGTACATGATGATAAAGAAAAACCATATAGCATCCTATCATCTCAAGTAAGACTGTTCTATCGGTATAGGTCCTCACTCAATCATCATAATCACAAGTCTGCGACTTTGATAATTGTCTTGAGGGCACTATAGCCAACAGAAAATGATTCGTTTTTCATCATACCTTTATTTCAAAACTTCACCTCTTATAGTTTCTTAAAAAGGTTTAGATTGCTGGGTTTTCGGTTCACTTGAGTTACGTTACGCCTTTAAACGTCGCATGATTTAAGTGCCGATCACGAGCTAATATTTCGGGTCGTGACAGAGTTGGTATCAGAGCGTTAGCTTTAACCTTGGTTCGAGTCTATGTTTGACTATGTGGAGTCTAGGGTGAGTATGTATTTCGGAACCTAGGCTTGACCTTACGGAACTTAGACTTGAACGGGGGGTATTAGACCCGAACTTTCGTTTCATAGGCTGACCCTGATTGATAGAGTAGGTAGCTTGGGTAGAGTGACGTACCGTACGTATGTTCCACGACATATTTACGATACGATACTCCACTTAAGAATCCTTAGGATGTACATATTCTGAGATCTGTGATTCTCTTCGTACCCATGATTATACATCCATTTGAGATCCTTGGTTCTGCCCGTCTCCATGATCATACTTTCATTGATGCTGTTTCTTCTTATGATCATGTATCTATTCTGGATCCGTCGTTTCCTTCCATGCCCTTGATCTGTTTTCGTCGACACACGATTGAGGTTCCTGTCACCATAGTTTGAGCACAGGTTGAGCTGCTGCTAATGTTGCGGTCAGGGCGAGCTCGTCTGGTACGAAGGCTGACCATTGTATTTTCTGGTGAAATGGCAACGTCTCGATGTAGTGTTTGAGTTGTGACCTCTTGTTGAGGCATGTGTTTGGTTTTACACCGGATGATCGGGCCATTGTTAGAGCTGCCAGTTGCAAGAGGACTGTTGATGTACAGCCTACCTCAAAGATTATGATGTCGTCTACCATGCAGACAGATGACCCAGCTGTTACTGAGATTGATAGGATGTCACCTCCAGAGCATACGGGCTGAGATCGCTGGAGCTTCCAGGCAGAGATGCGATAGACGATAGCTACTCTATCCCGAGTTGAGAGACGAAGGTAATTTATCATATTGACGCGCCGACGCAGGCCCAGTAGTTGAAGATTTCCAATGCGGAGAGTCTTACTCAGATCTGGAGTAGACCGATCCAGAGATGACCGTTGGTATATCGTTTATCCTGGAGGATTGATGCATTGTTTAGCGTGCGAATGAAGGACATTCACATGTCGGCTAGGCGAAGCTAAAAAGTTCGAACGAGTGTCAGAAACCCATTTTTCCAAGATTAAAGTGTTCGGAGGAACATGCAAGTAATTCTTTGGACCCTCCATAAGAATGAAACCCTAACTCGACATGATGACCATGGAACCGCTTCTGAATCTTAGGGTTTGCGGCAGTTTAGCGGTGCCATCAGTGAGGCTTGGGTTTGCCCTTCTACGGCTGGTCCAGAGGTACTAAAGTATGTACCAAATATTTTTAGACTGTGGTCAGGTGTTGAACTTTCGGGAAATTTTGGGATCTCGATGACTCGATCGAAAAATTTGACGTCGTCCGGATATCATGTGATAAGAAAGCAGTAAGCTAACCAGCTTCGGATAGAGGACCTCACCCAGATGCGTTGTGAGTAGATCGAGGACGGACGGGTATTGAGTATTCCTCCGAGGTTTGGGACAAGTTCCCGAGGATGTGTTCGGCTAGTATGAAAACTGCGTGTACTCGAAGCAACTTAAGAATGGGTCGTCGATATATCTACTTTTATTTATTAATGACATGCTAATCGCGGCTAAGAGTATGACTAAAATAAATGCGCTTAAAGTTTCATTGAGCATGGAATTTAACATGAAAGACTTAGGTGAATCTGAGAAAATTCTTGAGATGTAAATTATTCGAGACAGGAAGACTGAAAAGCTGTGGCTATCCCAAGTCAGATATATTAAGGTATTGGAAAGATTCGACATGAAGGACTCAAAACAAGTGAGCACCCCCATGACCGGTCATTTCAAGTTTTCCTCCATGGAGTGTCCAAAATCAGCGGAGGAGAAGGAAAAGATGTCACAAGTACCATATGCAAGTGCGGTGGGATCGCTAATGTACGCTATGGTATGCACACGTTCGGACATATCCTCTGCGGTATGTTTTGTTAGCCAGTACATGTCAAATCCAGGGAGCTTCATTGGGAACCTGTAAAGTGGATGCTTTGGTATCTGAAAGGAACTAAAGATATCGGTTTATTCTTTCACAAGTCAGAAGATAAATTGAGTCAATTGAAAGGATACGTAGATGCAAATTACGTTGAGGACTTGGACATAAGAAGATCTCTTACATGCTATGTATATAAAGTTGCAGAATCTCCAATTAGTTAGAAGTCGACACTTCAGGATATCGTGGCGCTCTCAACGACGGAGGAAGAATATATGGCGGTAGTGGAAGCATTTAAGGAGGTCTTATGGTTAAAGTGCCTAGTTGGTGAGTTCGGGTTCGATTAGGGGCTGGTTCCATTGTTTTGCGATAGTCAAAACGCCATTCACTTGGTGAAGAATCAAGTATAGCATAGTCGAACTAAGTATATAGACGTACGGTATCACAAGATAAGAGAGTGGGCCGAAAAGGAGATCGATTTGATAAAGATCGATACTAAGATGAATACGGCGGACATGCTAACGAAGGTCATTCCTGCGGAGTAGTTCAAGTCTGTCGTGGCTTCTGTTCAAGTCTGTCGTGGCATCTATTCAAGTACTCAAGTGTGAGGAAGGGTGGAGGGTCGCAACAGTTTCTCAGTTCTGGTTAAACACCGTGACATCATCAGTTTCACAATTATGAAGAAAGATTGTGCCGGCAGGGAAAACGGGAAGAACAACTAAAGCAACCCTAAAGAATACAAGACGAATGGGCAACAAGTTTTGAAGGTGACTATAAGTTTATATGAGCCAAGGTAGAGATTGTTGTGAAGGTGTGTCGTATTTTTTCAAGACTGCGTAGCCCAAGAAGGGCCAGACGTCTGAAGTAAGACAGACGTCTGATATTTGAGGGCCAAAATCCAGAGCAGAAACCAGACGTTGTCTCTGTAGGTAGTAGACGTCTGGCCACGCTCTGACCAGAAGCGTTTGAAAGAGACGGACATTTAACCTCATATGTTTAAACGTCTGGCAAGCGCTCTTCTTTTTGGCAGAGAAAATGCAGACGTCTGCCCTTCAAAAGGTCAGACGTCTGTCTACAGATAAGCACAAATTTCAGAATGAGAATTATATAAAAAATTCAGTTATTTGGTGGCATTCTTGTAATTTTTAGGAATTTACTATAACTTAAATTGTATACGCTATATATAGGATCTTAAGGTTAAAATTTAAAGTGCGGGAGATCTTGATCATATGGTTTAAGAGATCAAGACGAAAGCTATTAAAGAAGATGTTTTTTCATTATAAAGTTTAAAAGGGAGAAGACGACGTCTCCATAAGAAATCGAAAAATATCGACTAAGGAGAACTTGTAGAGAGAGAGAGAGAGCAAGATGATTTTGTTGGAGATCTTGGAGGGAGTTATTTGTAATCGTCTTGTAAGGTCTTATTTTTTCTTTTAATTTCTAATAAAGATTCTTACTGTTACCCCGCATTAATTCTTGTGTTATTTATTATTGCGTTTTGCATTAAATTTTGTTATTTTTCTATAAAGGGATCTAGGTTTATAGATCCGTAAGATTTTCCGCTGCGTTGCCAATTGATTTGTGGTCTCAACAATAAATAGGGATGTGTTTTCATTAAGGAAATTTGGCTTAGTCAGGGTTGGCTAAAAGGCAAAACACAAATTAGAGATGTAGTTTAGGTCTTTTAGGATTGTAAATCCTCTCTCTTAAGGTGACCTCAAGAAATGGAAGATGAGATGTACGAGAGAGTTTATATCCATGAGATTTTGTAACTTTACATTTATCAAAGGAATCCTCATGTTTGTTCTTTAGATCGATTAGGCCGAGTTCGGTCGAACCGTGATAAACATTGTATTCTCTTCTTATGGATTGGCGCCTTGCATGCTCAAATGTAAAGACGAGCTCATCAATCGGTATCAGAGAGGAAAATCCCTAACATATTGACATTATTTAGACCATACTTTACCCAAGCAGTGATACAAGATCTTAATCCGAACATTGACAGAGGATAGAAACATCATCGATTGGTCACCCAATTTGAAAATGAAATTGACTAAGATGAAAGAAACAAATTATAACAAAAGCGGAATTTAGAATTAAGAATTACTAATCATGGGTGTTGGTTTCTAAATATGGGCAAAAGTGAAACTCAAGAAACTAAAATACAAAGTGGCTCATGCAGAACCTGAACAATTCATTGTGAGAAAAGTTGAGGCAATCTCTAGCATTTTATTATTCTCTTTATAATCCATGTTTTGCATGAGATGAAATTGTTTTTCAGTATAGAGGAAGCAAAAGTGTTTTAAATTTAAGGGCGTTTAAATGGAAATAAATGAGAGTAGGAAGTAGTTAACAATGATTGATCTTTATAATGCAGCCTTATTATTTTAAGTAGAGGCGACTTGAGAACTAGGGATAATATAATTTATAAGTAAATGGTCCAATGATAGAAACTGGTTGAATGGGCAAATAACCCGCAACCGCCATGGGTTCAAACATTAATTGGAAACTATAACATCCTGTTAAGAGATGGAGAGTGATACAGTACTTTGGAACTAAGGAAGTTTCTTAGTCGGATTGGGCAGGTTTTGAACCCTCTCTGTATCTGCACCCGTAACATCGGAAGGGTTGTCATTGGACTCAAACTCGATTGATGTAGCAAGAAGTTGTATCCGAACCAGCACTTACAGATATAATACGTTTTATCGCTTCGGTAGAAGTTGGTTTTCAGATACACAAGTGAATGATATTTGACATAAAAGAGAAATAATTAATAGCCTTACAAATATAATTGATTCTTCTTGCCATCTCAATTTTCTGCTTATCACACTGTGAACGATGGATAACCATTTATATTTTAATGTCAGATGGGGATCCTGTAGGAACCTGATCCACAAAACTATATATGTTTACCTACATTAGAGTTTACTTTCCTAAGCAGTGGTACAAGATCTTAATCCTAATTTTGACCAAGCATAGAAACATCATCAATTGGACGCCCAAGATGATAAATGACACAGAGACAAAATTGAAAGAAAAAATTATTAGAAAAGCAGAATTTAGAATTCTGAAATATAAATCTTGAGTGTCAGTTTCTAAATATGTACAAAACTGAAACTCAAGAAACTAATATTGGAAATGGAACATTCAGAACCTGAATATGCAGTAGCTGCAGCTGTAGCAACCTCTTGGCAAATACTCATAGCACTAATGCATACAGTCACAATTAGAGACCGTATGGAACTGTCTCCAAAAAATAATGAACGGTCCCTAATGTATATTAGCGACCGTTTATATTTTAAACGTTCGCTGATTGGGTGGTCGCTCATACATATATTAGCGACCGTTAATGAACGGTCTCTAATAAGAATGGTCGCTAATAGATATATCAGAGACCGTTCCATTAGTCGCTAATAAGCAGACATATGGACATCTCAACGAATTCACTTGTTTCCTAATATCAGCGAACGATCGGTGATGAGATATTAGCGACCGTTTCTGTAGCTTATACAGTCGTTAATAACTATTTTTCCTTAAAAAAAATTATAGACAAAAACTATATTCAATACAATAATACACAATATCATAATATATTACGCCACAATAGCGTTTCGCATACAAATCAATATATATGCACAATCCACAGCATATCCAACAAGATCAACAACAAATACGAACACATACGCATACAAACCAACATATAAATATTATCCACGATATATCCACCAATATCAACAACTCAATCAAACACATATGAACTAAAATTTTAACAAACAAGCATACATAAACAAAATCGTTTTGAATACGAATAACACAATACATACACTATATATATGTCCAACAATACGAAAAAATCTCCAAATCGCTCGCAATCGCAGCTCACTCAACCCTATGAATCGAACTATATAAATAT
This sequence comes from Agapanthus africanus, assembly GCA_030015575.1. Taxonomy (NCBI): domain Eukaryota; kingdom Viridiplantae; phylum Streptophyta; class Magnoliopsida; order Asparagales; family Amaryllidaceae; genus Agapanthus; species Agapanthus africanus. The sequence goes on along the minus strand of CM057344.1, from coordinate 498,743,914 downwards.
ATGAACTCAAATCATAATCTTCGAAATAATGTTAGCTATACTTACACACACACACACACAATATATATATATATATATATATATATATATATATATATATATATGTATGTATGTATGTATGTATGTATATATGTATATATATATGCTTACCTCACTAACTCCTGCCACTTTCATCATCAAAACATAATTCTTTTGCCATTAACTTATAAGAACCCTACGAATAGCTAACATGAATTTTAAATATCAAAACTCAACCCAGTTTAATTGTATCCTAAAATTTTTGTAAATAAAAACTATATGTACCTCACAAACTCCCACCGCTACCATCGCCACCAGAAACTCATCTTGAATAGTATCGATTCACATCGTCGAAGTCCTCCTGCGAAATTTTTTTTATCTAATAACCCTCTCTGTGGGGTCGGCTGATCAGGATTATACGATTCCTGTGACGGAGGGTTAGGGTAATAAGGATCTTGTGGCGAGGGAGGAGGTTGAGGGTAGTACCCACCTTGTGATTGCGGAGACGGTGGATAAGGATAGTACGGCATTCTCTGTGATGAGATAGGGTAATACGGTCGTTGCGTCGGAAGAGGGTAATATGCCGGCTGCAGCGGGAATAGACCCTGTGCTGACCAAGATTGGGGAGGCGGAACGTATTATTGCGAGAATTATTCCAACCACGCCTCTTTTTATGCTCTCTAAGCCGCTTCATCTTCTGCCCTCTTCTTATCTGCTTCATCCCTCCTCCTGAGCTGCTCTTCTAGCTCATTGATCCGTTGTGTTTCAGTTGATTGTTAGTTGGAGCGAGCGGTCGACGAAGTTGGAATATTTCTTTTGCAACCGGACCACGAAAGATTGACAGGACCACCATATAAAGGAATACGACCGTGTCCTCTCGACTAAGAGAAAAGCTGCTCTATAATAGATATCTCTATAATAGATATCTCGGCCTCTATAGGAAAAAAATCATCGGCCGTATATTCAAGATTTGATTCCCGGTAGCTCCTCTCCACCTCCTCGAAGTCCTGCTGATTGAGTGATTTAGCGTGCTTGCGCTTTCTAAAAGATAGATCAAAAATATTTGTAACCGCAATCAAGAACGGCGTCGCTTTGCAGCTAGCCGGTGAGTACGGGTCGGTCCACAGGGATGTTGTGAATTTCCTAATCGTTCTAACGAGTTAATTCCGAAAGGTGTTCGGATTGATTATTAAATCTAAAAATTGAAGTTGTATGATACTAGGATTAGAAACTTGCTAGGATTAAGTTTAGAGAAAATTTGGTAAACAAAGATCTATATCTCTTTCCATTGCCTTTAATTAAAGATATCATATTAGTGTTATGGTAAATCTTAACAAAGGGGATTAGGATGATTGGGAAGATTGATTCTTCCTCTAGATCCTTGTCCTTCCTTTCTTAATCTTTACCCTAACCTCCATGGAAAACCTTAGAATCCGGGCCTTTAGACTACGGAATCACCGTTACCTCGAGGGTAGAGTGCCGTAGGGAGCGGAATAAGAAGGTATGCATGGAGTTCTAATTTTCATAAAAGATTGGCAAAGAAAAGAGATGAGAGATCTTCATCTCTCAAATCCTTCCCTATTCCTAACCCTAACAAGCGAGGAAACTACTCGCTCATTGAAGGGATGAAGAAAGACATGATTTTATTAAAGAGAAGAAACATCTATTGCAAGTTAATAAAATTCTTAAACTAAATTAAACTAAGATAAGAAAATAATTTACCTACAAAAAATGATGCTCTCCAAAAGAATACTGAAATTTATTAATGAAGGGATGCATGAAAAGAATACAATGATTTGGGCTTCTATTTATAGGAGATAGAAACCCTAGGTTACAATTGATTCGCATGTCTACATTTACCAAAAGATCCTTAGGAAGACCTAGTCAAAGTAGACTTCAAGTTTTGGTAAAATTTTATGTCTCTTTAAAAGAAAGTATTGGGCCTTGGATCTTTGGGCTTCCTTATTATTTGGTTCTTTATTAAAACAGCTTCTATGTTTCTTCCAGATCTCCAATGAATAATTGCGGTGGACTTTTAACCGTTCGCTTTGTAATCTTGGACCTTGCATTGCCTTGTACTTTGTGAATTTTATCTTTGATGTCGGCTTAATCAAGAGTCTTCTGTTTGTTGGTCAAAATCCACTTTTTCATCGTGTTTACATCGTTTTCACTGTTTTAGATCCAAGAACCTGTAACCTGTAATATGTAGCAGACATGCGTCAAAAGCACCTGTTTATTTATAAAAAGAATAAGAATGAGGAATATAATAATGCAATATTATGGTGTGAACAAATACCCCCAAACTTATCTTTTGCTAGTCCTCGAGCAAACTTATTTTTTATTCACTACAAAAACCTAACCGCACTTTCGCAGGGAAACGCGATTGCACTGAGCTCGTGCAACAAGCCGTTAAACCTCTAGGTGTCCTTAGTAGGAGGAGTGTTGTCTCCTGAGGGTTTTCAGCGGATACTACCCACAAAATCCTATCAATTTGGCTTTTTCGACTTTAATTCTCCAATTAGGTTTTCTAACAAGGAATTCTATTATCGTCGACTTGTAAATTACCCATCCATATTCTTCACGCTTCCTCATCATTTAACTTAAGATTATATATATATTGCAGATCTACTTAGCTTTCGGCATTTTCTAAGTTTTCCTTCTAGGGTTCCATCTCCACTTAGGAATTTCTATCAACCCTACTAAAGATACAAGTTTTATTCTTCATTCCTTTCTCTCATCTAAACTCTAATCATATATCCCTACGTGTATGTATAGATCACCCCTACACTTGGAAATTCAAATCAAGCAATCGTACTCTCGTCCATTGTCCAAAGCACTTATTAATTGGTGAATTTTCGCTTACACATCCTTTATGCGACCGTTAATACTTCTTGAGGTACCAACAACCGATTACAAGATGCGTTAGCACTTTAAAGCGTAATTCCTAGTCTTGCAACACCCAAGGCTTTAGCAGTGACTCCCAAACCAGTTGGTCTAAGGTACTAGGTGATGAAGCACCCTCGCTAAATATTTTTCTATTTTTACAGCCTTAAGTAATCACAAAAACCAGCGTTCATTTTTTTTTCTTTATTCACACTTGTATTTTTTTCATTGTACTAAGGACTTTAGACAAGAGCATTTCAAGGTCTCCTCTACTATTCCAAGTTTCAAGGTGCGTGATTGTGCAAATTGTAGGGTATACATATTCAGAATCTAGAATTAAGATAGGAATTATTTTTCAAACTTATACTCTAATAAAAATATCAATACTTTTCCTTTGCTTCGACTTAGCCCAAGAAGTGAACCCAAAATTTGCCTATTTCTAAATAAACTACAAAGACATATACTTTCTACCGTTAAAGTTTAAGGAAGGTTATTTTTAGGGTTTTTAATTTTCTAAGTCTAAGATCTAGTTCTTCCTAGCCATTTAACCTATTTGTCAAACTCAAGTCAATTAGCCAAAATTGAATACATTAATTTTTATAATTTTTGAAATTTTTCAATTTTTATGGGTTTTCAAATAAGTATGCAAATGGAAAAAAATATGTACAAATGAATGCGAAGGAAGAAAACATACCGAGCATACCCCCAAACTTGAACTTGACAGTGTCCTCACTGTCATGCTAAACCAAGAGGGTCAAAATACCGATACTCCCCTGTTTATTTATTTATAAATTTTTTTTATATTTTTAATGTTTTGAATTTTTTTTTAATTTTTTATAGAAAAAGAAAACAAAAAATATATACATATATATACAAAGATTCCCCCAAACTTAAGCTTGGCCTTACACAAGCCAAAGGTTAGCACCAACCATTCAAAAATCTTATCGTGGTAATGATTAAGTTGGTGAAATAATGGGGTGTAGAGGAAAGAAGTGAGAAACACGCGAGACCGTGTGGGAAGAAGAGAATATGGTCTCGGTGGGAGAGAAGAATGGCGAAAAGAAGAAAGAAGGGTCGCGCGATCTTGAGGGTGTAAATCGAGTGAATAAATTAGCACAATTTGTGATGAACGATGTGTTAAAAGCGATTGCGCTAACCTATCAACTCGTCGAGAAATGGGATCAAATCCCTCAAGATTCGCAAGAAAACATGGGTACGCCGAACTTGGTATTTGAAATGAAAGCGTAACGGTCACTTGCACGGTCGGAACAATAGGAAGGACGAAAGGGAGTGAATTAGGGATAGTCTCATTCTCACCGTAGTAAACCGTGTCGAACTGGAAAGATACCATCAATGGTTCGAAATGACTGTAAGCAACCGAGTCTGATGGATTAACTAACTCATCTGAAAATGCAAAGGACTCAAACTCGGACGGTGAGACTTCAACATCGTCCGAAAAAGTGAAACACTAGTAAGTGTCATCGGCTGTGAGAACTGTGTCAGATTCAAAGGAAAAGTTTTCAAGCTCACAGTCGTCAAGCGTGAAATGAGGCGTGTTCGGAACGATGGAAAGGAGGGAGGGTGATTTAGTTAAAGGTTCAAGAGGATGAATTGGAAAATCCGACACATCAAAGAAAAATGGTTCAACCTCAATATGATCCTCACTATTCTCCTCAATATTCAACTCATAATTCTCCTCAATATTCAACTCATCCATGCCATTATCATCAAAATCAAGACGCATATGAGATTCGGGAGAAACATTTAATAACTCGGGATGATTATTTGAACATAAAATTTCAATTAAATCGACGGTTCATCATCCGAAATATTCCCGGCGTCTATATCCTCAATCAAGTGAAAGTCAATATCTTTAGACACCTCCTCAAAAGCATGGATGTTTATCAATGTAGGTTCTAGAGTGGAAGTGTAAAGGTCAAACGGATTATGTGCTGTTTCACTCGAAGGGGGTTCCTCACAATTTGGCAAATCAAACACTACAAAGTCGCACAACCCGTTTTTATTTTGAACTTGTGAATCATTTAGGACATTCGATGGAAAACTGGAGTTGTGGGCTTCAATTGGGTAAGGGTAGGTTTGATTTAGAAATCCTCTCTCATTCTCACTCAGTCCAACCGCCTCCTCATACATTGAAAAATTTGGAGCTAGTTGGAAACTAGCTACCGGTTCAGCAGGTTGCATAAGGGCGGCCACGGACGCTTCCACATTCCTAACCATTTTGTTTGTTGCTGTGATATACACCTCCAACGCCTCTTCCAAACTAGACTTTGGTGGTAAAGGGGTTTCAGCAAAAGATTCGAAATTATTTGGATATGTGAAACTCCCAAAAGGCTGTGTAGAAGCAGTGTCTAGTGAAGGTGGGAAGGTCGGGTAGGACTGGTAGGAAGTGGGTGATTGGACAGGGGTAGGGTCAACATATGGATAAAAAGGTGAATAGTCTTGTGGATCCCTAGAACTAGATGAGTGGAGAGGGGTGAAAGATCGGCTGCGAGATTGAGCAATATGCTCAGCAATGGACATCGGCTTAGGAGAGGCGGTAGGACTTGAAAAAGTGGTATCAACATATGGAGGTGGTAAATGTTGACTTGGTTGACACAAAGTGGGTTGAAAAGTCAAACTGTTTCCCCTAGACGCCTCTATTTGATCTTTCAAAGATATTTTAGGCAAGGAAGGATCGTCTTTAAATTGATCGAATAAATTGCCGAACGACGCAAAATTAGGTTCAGGATACCAAAGTTCGGCAAGTGATTTGGTATGTGGGGTAACCATGTTAGAAGAAAGGGAGAAAGAAAGAAAGTTTGTTGGTGCAAGGATTTCCGAGCGACAAAAGTTGCAAGTCTTTTTTTTTTTTTAAATTTCCTTTTTCCCTTTTCTCTTTATTTGAGACTGTTTGCAGAAAAAAAATTTCGATAAAGGGCTTAGACACAAATGTAATCAACCAGAAATGCACAATCAGACCTAGATCTAAGGTCACCTAGGTCACCTAGACAGCTCCTAACTGTTCCAAAGGGCTAGAAATAGGACCTCAAACCGTCTCTTCACCGCCAATTGCAGCCAGGTAAGTGGGAAGGAACCACAATAGTGGGCCTAATTAATAACCACTAGCCTAGACACCGCAAAGTCAGTTAGGATAAATGGCCGATGCCTATACTAGTCCTTTTCCTATTGAGCTCGATGTCCTTAGGGCTGAGTCTAGTATTTTTTTTAATTAATCGTGGTCGATGCAAATGCTTTAGGTGTTTTCTGGGGTCCTGGGAAGGGTGATGAAATCCCCACCCAATCTGAATTGGTCAAAAGCCCCTTAAAATCAGCTTTAAAGATATGCAAAACAGAAAAATCACTTCCGATCAAATCTTTTTTGTGTGAATTTCAAAGTTTGCAAGTTTTCTAATTAAAACTTTCCTTTTTTCTCTTGCTCTTTATTTGGAAAGATATTTTTAACAAAAAAAAATTAAGGATATGCAAATCAGAAAAGATCACTTGCAATCAATTATTATTTTAAGCATAGCGCAACGAATCCTGCATAAGATTTGTTATTTGGAAAGGAATATTTTTAAAGCGCAAAGAAATCCTGCAGGCAAATTTACAGAAGATATATCAAGATTTGCAGAGGAGGAGAGAAAACTCACAGAGATTTGCAATGGCGGAAATCTGCACAGGATAGTTTTTTTTTTTTTTTTTTTTTTACTTACTGAACCGCAGAGCAAATCTGGCGAATTGAACCGACCAAACAGCCGCGGATCCACCGCCGTAACCCTCCTTCGACCGCGGTTCCGCCGCGGGCTGGTCGGCTCGGGAGTTTTTTTTTTTTTTTTATGAACCAGATCACCACGATTTTTCTTGTTGACTCAGTCCTCCAAATTTCTTCTGTTGTCTATTGTGATATTCCTCTATTTGTTCGGATTTGATATTTGCTGTTCTGATCTCTGTAGATTTCCAGATCCGAATTTCTTTGTAGATCCTGCAAAAAATTCTCACAAGAATACCCTTTCCGAAAATAACAGATGATATATTTTTTTATATTTTTTGGAGTTTTTCAGAATTTTATGATTTTTTGAATTTTGATTAACCCGAAATTGCAAAAAGGAAATAACACGCCATCCCCGAAAACGGCGCCATTTGATTTGAGTGATTTAGCGTGCTTGCGCTTTCTAAAAGATAGATCAAAAATATTTGTAACCGCAATCAAGAACGGCGTCGCTTTGCAGCTAGCCGGTGAGTACGGGTCGGTCCACAGGGATGTTGTGAATTTCCTAATCGTTCTAACGAGTTAATTCCGAAGGGTGTTCGGATTGATTATTAAATCTAAAAATTAAAGTTGTATGATACTAGGATTAGAAACTTGCTAGGATTAAGTTTAGGGAAAATTTGGTAAACAAAGATCTATATCTCTTTCCATTGCCTTTAATTAAAGATATCATATTAGTGTTATGGTAAATCTTAACAAAGGGGATTAGGATGATTGGGAAGATTGATTCTTCCTCTAGATCCTTGTCCTTCCTTTCTTAATCTTTACCCTAACCTCCATGGAAAACCTTAGAATCCGGGCCTTTAGACTACGGAATCACCGTTATCTCGAGGGTAGAGTGCCGTAGGGAGCGGAATAAGAAGGTATGCATGGAGTTCAAATTTTCATAAAAGATTGGCAAAGAAAAGAGATGAGAGATCTTCATCTCTCAAATCCTTCCCTATTCCTAACCCTAACAAGCGAGGAAACTACTCGCTCATTGAAGGGATGAAGAAAGACATGATTTTATTAAAGAGAAGAAACATCTATTGCAAGTTAATAAAATTCTTAAACTAAATTAAACTAAGGCAAGAAAATAATTTACCTACAAAAAATGATGCTCTCCAAAAGAATACTGAAATTTATTAATGAAAGGAGGCATGAAAAGAATACAATGATTTGGGCTTCTATTTATAGGAGATAGAAACCCTAGGTTACAATTGATTCATATGTCTACATTTACCAAAAGATCCTTAGGAAGACCTAGTCAAAGTAGACTTCAAGTTTTGGTAAAATTTTATGTCTCTTTAAAAGAAAGTATTGGGCCTTGGATCTTTGGGCTTCCTTATTATTTGGTTCTTTATTAAAACAGCTTCTATGTTTCTTCCAGATCTCCAGTGAATAATTGCGGTGGACTTTTAACCGTTCGCTTTGTAATCTTGGACCTTGCATTGCCTTGTACTTTATGAATTTTATCTTTGATGTCGGCTTAATCAAGAGTCTTCTGTTTGTTGGTCAAAATCCACTTTTTCATCGTGTTTACATCGTTTTCACTGTTTTAGATCCAAGAACCTGTAACCTGTAATATGTAGCAGACATGCGTCAAAAGCACCTGTTTATTTATAAAATGAATAAGAATGAGGAATATAATAATGCAATATTATGGTGTGAACACCTGCTGCGATAAATAAAAAAATAATCAATTTTCTTTACGAAGTTAACAAGTGTAATTAATTTACTTAAAAGAATTGAAAAATGCAAACTTACCACATGTTGAGTGGCTATATCCATCCTTTCTTCTGACATGCCCTCTCTCATATGTAATGTCTCCCAAGTCTCAGGGAGGCTCAGCTTTTTCCCAGCCTCCTCCTGTAACGGATATTTGATTTATTTATGTTAGGAATATCTATGCCCTAGAGGCCATTGTTGTATGATATAGTAGATGCTTGGACATATATATAGAAGACTTTCTTGCTCGACATGATAGTTGCTATTTGGTTGCTCTTTATCTTAACATGTACACTTGTATTATTATACTGTCTTTCTGATACATGTTAATAAAATCCTTAGGATGTGGACTTGACTATCAGGACTATGATGCATATCATACCAGTGGGGCCTGGATAGTCCACAAGCACATCCTTTTAGTTGTTCCTAGTCGAGGGAATATCGTGACAGAGCATCGATATTCCAGAGTAGACTAGTGTTTACGTTTTTTAACCCTATAGGGGGAGTTAGTTGATCCCATAACCATTGGTGTTTTACATCAAAGATTGTGCACAGGTGCTCATTAGAGAATGGGTACACCGAACAGGACTCGTCGAGAACTTTTAGATGGTACTATACCTATCATCAGATAGCAATTCTCTGGTGACATTGGTACATGTTAGTCTGTAGACCCGAGATCGTCATAGTGTCTTGTGTGGTTCCCACTGTGCTTTGATTTCCTTCCTACAATGGCTCAATGGAGACATGCAAACAGGTGGATTTTGGGTACAGTCCCAAGTCATATGGAGGCAGTGAGTGATAGGAGGGGTTTCGTCTCTCCCGGTATAGGGAGTTGATGTTGCGCTATGCTTGATTGGCTATAACAGTAAGTCCGTGGCCAAGGCTGATGAGATTTACTGGTAGGTGTTATCAGTAGTTTCTCGAACCGTTATGAGCCACACATCGGCATGACTTATCAAGTTACTGGGGTCTGACGATTCCACTCCTAGACTCGATATGCGACATATCAGACGAAAAGACCGGACTGTACGGTAATTGTTACATATAGGCTTCATGGGGGTTTGAACAAGCTGTCACAACCCGAAATATTAGCTCGTGACCAGCACTTAAATCACGCAATGTCTAAAGGCGTAACGTAGTTCAAGTAAGCTGAAACCCATAAATTTAAACCTTTTTAAGAAAATAAAGGAGGTGAAGTTTTGAAATAAAGGTATAATGAAATCAAGTTTTCTTGATGCATAGAAAAGGAACATGAAAATGCAAGTGAAATTTGCTAGTTTGAAAACGTGTTTCGTCTTTTAAAAATTTGGGCAGCACCTCCTTTATATATTTTGATCTAAAACCACAAATACAAGATAATAATAAAGGCATCCTCAAGCGGGAGCTAGCTCTTCGCCAAACGGCGGATCCACAACCACACAAAGCAGTATATATAAGTATACGACGCCCAACGGCGAAGTTCACCACAAAAGATAAAGAAATAAGCAAGACATCAAAACCACAAGTAGCGGAAAACCCCTCGCTCTAAGTCTCATAACCACAAGTCTCACTAAGTCTCATTACTTATACAATTACTAAATTGATTGATGGAGTTGACTAGATACAATATGAAATATAAATACAAGAGTGGGTACGATACAAATGCCCCACCTACCAACGCAAAACACCCAAAAGAAGCTATGTGCCAGCGATACCGCTACGGATTCATGTGGTCCACCTGCAAGAACTGTGGCTCAACGGGGGTGAGTTGCCAACTCGTGAGCAGAAAAACATCTACAAGTAGAAATCGAATAAACAACGACTCCTAGGTTAACTATATCATAAAGGTAATATTATCACATCTAGGGTGACCGGGTCATCATATGTACCAACAATGTAATCAATACCTATATGTATACGGATATAATCCAACCATATAATCAATGTATGTATGCATGTGGATCTCGTCCAACCATATAATCAATGTCTGTATGCAGGTAAATATCATAAAAGAGTGTGCATGAAAGTATGAGGATATAAATCAAAGGTGTCCCTCGCGACATATCAAAATCATGGGACCTGGGGGTCCAACATCGACACCCGAAAACATCATGAAACCCGTGTCCAGTATCGACATGTAAATCCTCATATCTCGGGCTCCGTCAGTCCGGATCGGCCCACGGGCTCCGTCAGTCCGGATCGGCCCATATCATCTCTCGACTCTGGTTGGTATCCTCCGGATATCTGCCAGGCCCAACCAATCACCGGTAGGTAGTAGTCCCTCTGCCAGGCTCACCGTCTACAGCACAACATCCCTTTCTTGCCCCGGGGTACCATACCGGGTCCACCATATACCCGCAATCGGCCTCATCCAGCTCCTCGATCGGGTATCACTGTCATATGTCTCAGACCCGAGAAAACACATGGTGGACGCACCGAAATATCATATAAAGAGAAACCGGGTTTTTAAAACGATACAAACTTTCTTTTAAATTGACCACGGTTTTCAAATCCAGAAATCTCATGAAAATGACGTATCTCAACTGTAACACCCGAGCCCAATAATACTATTTCTGATACTAGTTAAGTGTTATACATTGCTCCTTTCAATTATCTTATTTGTTTGGTGCTCGTGGCTAAATTTTAACCGGCTAGGTCATTTTTGCCTATAACAAATTTTAACACCTAAAATGAAATTAAAAATATCCATGTTGGCCTACTCGTCGCCACTAGTCGCGTGGTAGCGTCCGCGCGTCGAGATTTCGTTCCGTTCAGCGAAACGGACAAGTTTGGACGGCTACGCGCCCGTGCAAGTGTCCGACTTGGGGGCATGCATTTTAATCATTAAACACCTCTTTTCAAAATTTGGAACTCGCTTAAAATCCTATAATTTGAATTTGAAACATTTGGGCGCAACCCGGGCGCGATTTGGAAATGTTTCATTTAGCGCCGAAATGCCTATTTAATTAAATATATTATAAAACTAAAATATATACTATATAATCTAATTCTGTTATATTTTAACATATAAATCTTTTTTAAAAATCTTTAAAAAAATTTCCTTTACTCCCCGTACGCCTCCTCAGCCAATCACGAGGGAGATAAATCCCTCGTGGGCCCCATCCACCATCTCTCTCTCTCCGTCTCTCTCTATCTCTCTCTAATCTCACTCTCTCTCTATCTCCTAAAATCTCTCTCTCCGTCTCTCTCTATATCTATCTAACTGTCTCTTTCTCTCTCTCTCTCATATATATAAAAACCCCTACTGTTCCTCCTTCTTCCCCACGAGAAACGCTCGCGAGAACCCTAACCCCAGAACCCTTCTCGCCGCCGTCGCCGCCGCAGTTCCCGCGACCTCGCCGTCATCACCCTCGCCTCCACAGCCTAACCGCACCCCCTACCTCCTCTCCTCCCTCCTTCAGCGCCTGCAACCCAACCCCGACGCCACCACCAGCAAGCAGTGCTCGCCGTCGCCGCCACCTCCCATCGCCGACGACGCCAAAGCCTTCATCCCTTCACCCTCGTCCCGACCTCCTCGTCTTCCTCCTTCCCTCGCCGGCCACGACTGAACCCGAGCCTAACCCCATCACCTAACCCTTGTTCGCCGGGAAGGACACCGTCGACCCTCCTCGTCGTCGCCAGCACACCGACGACTACCTCCTCTTCCTCCTGCAGCCCAGACTAGGCCCTTGCCTCTCCCCTACTCGCTGCATCTCGATCCAGCCACCTCCAAGCCCTCGCCGCATTCCCTGTTCGCCGCCGGCGCGCCCCTCGCCATCGAACCCCGTCACGTTTGCACCCTTGCTACCCCTGTAAGCCTCCTTTCACCATCTTCCTTCGTGTAACCCTTCTCTGGTCGTTACTTGATGTGTTTTGTGTTTTGCTAACTTCGTCGCCATTTTGACATTTCGCCGGATTCCGGCCGTGCCGACAATTGGACCCGACTCTCCAGCGAAGTACTCTGGTCCGTGTGGTCCCGCTGTTCGCTGTTTGGACTCGATCCGTGGCCCATGCATCCGTCGCGTGTTTTCCGCCGACGTTGCGTTCGTGTTTTCCGGTTTGCGAAATCGTCGAGGCAAGTATCCGAATACTTGCTCTAACATGCTAGTATATAAGATCGAGTCTTGCTATGCATTTGAATATCATATTATTGAATATAACAACACAGTGATGGTGATATCGATAGTGCAGTATGGCTTAGAATTGATGGTTGCAATTATCTTTAACATTAAATCAGTATAGTAGCTTTGTGAAATTAAGTGGTATGCTATTAGTCTATGCTTTAACTAACTAAACCAATTAGAACGTCCTTGCTTAATTTGCTAGATCATTCATGTGACTATTATCTATGCTTTAGTTTTAATAGCTTCATTGCTTTATGTTATTGATATTGTTTTACCCTGTGATTATTGCACCCCAAGGGTGCTTGAACCTGTTAATAGATAATACAAAGCACCATTGTGATTAAGTGACTATTATTGCTGTTTGCTTTAAATTCTTGCTGCTATTCATTATTCGATGGTATACCTGTTGTGAGCACATACTCGATTGCACTATATATCGACCTGACTTGATACCTGATCTCACGCCTAATGCCAACAAACCTGACTTGGGGTCCTCATGGACCATTCCTGTTGTCTATCCAGACAAACCTGACCTGTTACTGATCCTGTGTTGGCATTAGTTCTTGATTATTGAATACCTGACCTGACATACATAACTTGGGGGTATGGGGAAATCAAAGGTGAAACCGACTTGTAACTCAACAGTTCGATACCTGTTCTGATCAGTCTTACGGGCTTGGCCAGTCCGGGAGTGATGATGCTGACATCACTCGTCCATCCTGCTACCTATTTACTGCCTAGCGGCACGTCTCGGATTCAGCCCCGAGGGTCTTGACCGTGGTCCCGGGCATGCACGGGATACTATTGAGTTACATCGACGAGTCACCAATTGATTTCAAAGACTTTACAGTAGAAACCTGATAGGACAGTTTAGTTACCACTGCATATTACCCTGCACTGTTATTTCATAGTACTGCTTTATTCATGTTCATCCCTGCATTGCTTATTACCATGTTTATATTATACTATTGGTTGACATGACGCGCTGACGTCTGGGTTTTGCATGGCCCAGATTCCTTACCACTGTCGACGACCGAGCAGGAGTACTTCAGCCTGCAGGCTGATCTGTGAGTTCCTTAGTGATTAGTTCATTTATTTCATTTCATTTCCAGATGTGAGCCCGCATTATGGGACGTACTATTTATTTATTGTATTGGATCATTTGCTTCCGCACTTATTGTTTATTGACTCTTGTTATTATGGATTTGGACATGTGTTAGATTAGTTTATTATCTTGTTCTTGATATCTCTACAGCCGTAATGTGACTGTGGATGGATACTTCCTATCCACAGGTAGCATGATTGGCTATGTCACGTGCCCAATCTTGCGTACTCTGGGAAGCGGGGCGTGACATGGTTCTTTTGGTATCAGAGCCATATGTTAGTTGGGTTGATTCTTTTGTAGTTGGGTATTGTACCCGATACACGAATCAGAATACCCGTGATTAGGAAACATGTCCTGCCACCTTGACCGTTTTACCATCCTTGAATCATTCTTCCGGATCATGTCGACATGCAAACTTACTTTGCATTTGTCAACTCGAAAACCTAATTTCTTGTTATCTCTAGGACTTAGGCGACTTGGGTGGAGTTAAGTAATTACGGCTATGATACCGCGGCATAGCTACAATGCAGTACTCTATTTAAGTATCTTGGAGTTCTGGCCTTGATTTATATATTGAATCTATCATCATGCTAATGTTGGTTGTTTTGATTTCAGAACTATGGCAGATAAGAATTTCAAGACGTATCAGAGGCGCGTGGATGAAGCCACCATGTTAGGAGTGATACGTGGGATGTTGGAAAATCAGAAGAGGCAAACTGAGCTGATCCAGCAGCAAGCAGATTCATTTCAGGAGGGTTTGCAGGCCATTCGGCAGTCTGTAAACACCGCTGTAGCGAAGCCAGTTGACCGAGTAGGGACCGTGGCAGATTTCAGACGGTTGGGTCCTACTATTTTCCCTGGTCTGGAGGAGCCGTTGCCAGCCGAGCAGTGGCTAGTGGACACGGAGAATTTACTGATTGCGGCACAGATCCCTGAAGACAAGAGAGTTGATGTAGTGCGCATTCAGCTGGTGGATTATGCCCGAGAGTGGTGGCTTATGGAGGAGACCCGCTTGCCCAAGCCAATCAGTTGGGCGGATTTCTCTAAAATTCTTGGAGAAGTTCTTCCCGCGGACTGCACGGGAGGAAATGGAAGAGAAATTTATTGGGCTGAGACAAAATGGAGCAGCTGTGGATGTACATGCAGCGGAATGGACGAGACTCAGCCGCTTCGCTGGACCCTTAGTCGCCAAGGAGGCAGACAGGGCGCGAAGGTTCTTGCGCAGTTTGGATGTGGACATCCAGAGGCAGATCGTCTCCCTGGGTTTGACCACTTTCTCGCAGGTTCTTACGGCAGCCAGAGAGCAGCAGAGTTTATCGGGAATGAAAGGGAACCTTCAGCAGACAGCAGTTGCGGCCAGGAAGCCCGCATTTGTACCTAACCGAGATCATGGGCGCAGAAGTATTCCAGTGGACCGTCGAGGCGTAGCACCCATGAAGAAGCCTGCGATCGTTGATCGAAGAAAGAGCGTGACCTGTGACTACTGCCATTTACCTGGGCACGTGCATAAGGAGTGTCGAAGGAGACTGGGACTTTGTCTGGTTTGTGGAGCAGCCGATCACGCAGTTGGTGCCTGTTTGTCGAAGCTTCGCACGAGAGATGATATGCAGAAGCCTCCGCCGAGACCGTTCCAAGGGCAGAAACAGCTGACTCAAGGACCAAATCAGGCTCGAGCTTTCACGTTGACAGCTGAGGAAGCTAAGGCATCAGGAGAAGTGGTTTCAGGTACTTTACTCGTTCATGGTTTTCCCGCATTGGCATTATTTGATTCCGGAGCATCCCACTGTTTTATGTCATCCAAATTTATAACTACACACTCGATTACCTGCACGACCCTGTCTAGTTTTTAGGACATACACACTGGGAATGGGAAAATCATAGCTAGTAAGGAATGTAGAGATTGTACAGTTGTTGTTTGCGGACGGGAGCTCTTTGCAGATTTCTTGGTGATTGATACGGGCAGCTATGAAGTTGTCTTGGGAATGGATTTTCTTGGCACCTTCCACGCCCACATTGACTGTAGGGCAAGGAAGGTAATTTTCCAGATTCCCGGACATCCTGAGTTTACCTTCACTGGGGGAAGCAGCTCTGTCGGGCCAGTCGAGTTTAGGGCTAGGCCGACAAACAGTGTTCTTACAGCAATGGAAGTTGATAGTAATGAAGAGCCGGCAGTTGTTCGCGACTTTATGGATGTATTCGAAGATATATCGGGCTTACCGCCGAAGCGAGATGTGGAGTTCGCGATTGACCTTATTCCTGGTGCAGCGCCAGTATCAAAATCTTATTATCCGATGGCACCAGTGGAATTGGAAGAAGTTAAGAAACAAGTCGGTGAATTACTTGAGAAGGGTTGGATTCGAAGCAGCAACTCGCCTTGGGGAGCTCCAGTTCTTTTAGTAAAGAAGAAGGATGGCACGAGGAGGATGTGCATTGATTATCGAGAATTGAACCGGGTGACTATTAAGAACAAGTACCCGATCCCTCGCATTGGAGAACTTTTTGAGCAGCTTAGTGGCGCGAGGGTATTCTCGAAACTGGATTTGCGATCAGGATATCATCAGGTCCGAGTGAAAGCAGAAGACATTTGCAAGACGGTGTTTCGAACTCGATATGGACATTTCGAGTATTTGGTGATGCCCTTCGGAGTGACTAATGCGCCGGCAATATTCATGGATTTGATGAACAGAATCTTTTCGCCATTCTTGGACCAGTTTATTGTGGTATTCATTGACGATATTCTGGTATACTCGAAGAGTCCGGAGGAACATGCTGAGCATTTAAAGATCGCACTGCAGACGCTGAGACAGGAGAAATTGTATGCGAAGATGAGTAAGTGCGAATTCTGGCTGGAAGAAGTGAAATTTCTGGGACATGTCGTGTCGGGCGATGGAATCGCCGTTGATCCCGAGAAGATTGCAGCAGTTCGAGATTGGCCTATTCTAAGGAATGTAGCTGAGATAAGAAGTTTTCTTGGATTAGCCGGATACTACAGGAGATTTGTGGAGAACTTCGCTCGTTTGGCAGAGCCGTTAACCAAGCTCATGCGCAAGGAGGTTCCGTTTGTTTGGACGGATGGATGTGCATTGGCCTTCGAGACGTTGAAGCAGAAGTTGATAACCGCCCCTATCCTGACCGTACCAGATAATTCAGGAGGACTGGTGATTCACAGCGACGCATCTGGAAAAGGATTGGGATGTGTTTTGATGCAGAATGGGAAGGTCGTGGCTTATGCATCGAGACAACTGAAGACTCATGAGAAGAATTATCCGACCCATGACCTGGAACTTGCGGCCGTGATCTTCGCCTTGAAGATTTGGAGACACTACCTTTTGGGCGAGAGAGTCGAAGTCTTTACAGATCACAAGAGTTTAAAGTATGTGTTCACCCAGAAGGAGTTGAACATGAGGCAACGCAGATGGTTGGAGCTGATGGCCGACTATGATCTTGATCTTAAGTACCATCCGGGAAAGGTTAACGTCGTGCCGGATGCGCTTAGTCGGTTACCAGCGATTCAGGTATTGACTGCACAGAGGGAGATCATTGCGGATTTCGGAGATTTGATTTGGAGGTTGTGCTACCACATGCTACGGGACAGTTGATGCAGTTGCAAGTACAGTCGTCCTTAGTTGAGAAGATTAAAGCGGCACAATCGCAGGATCCTAGACTGCAAAAGTTTCGAGAGCAGGTTGAAGCCGGACTACGGACCGATTTACTGATCCACGAAGATGGTTCGTTGAGGTATGGTAGCCGTGTGTGTGTGCCAAAAGGGGATATGCGTGAAGAACTTATGAAGGAGGCACACAGTTCAGCTTACTCTGTACATCCAGGGGGGACAAAGATGTACCGAGATATTCGACAGCACTTCTGGTGGGAAGGTATGAAACGGGAGATTGCTCTCTTCGTGGCTAAGTGCTTGGTGTGTCAGCAAGTCAAGGCAGAACACCAAAGGGTTGCTGGTTTGTTGCAACCACTTCCGATCCCTCAGTGGAAGTGGGAACATATAACCATGGATTTTGTGACGGCTTTACCGCGAAGTCCAAAGGGCAACAATGCAGTATGGGTGATTGTCGATCGGTTGACCAAGGCAGCTCACTTTATTCCTTTTCGGGTTGGTCAATCGACGGAGACCTTGGCAGAGCGGTACATGCAGGAGATTGTAAGATTGCATGGAGTACCGGTAAGCATCGTGTCCGATCGGGACACTCGGTTCTTGTCGCACTTCTGGAGGAGTTTACAAGAAAGTTTGGGGACTCGATTGAAGTTTAGCACAGCTTATCATCCTCAGACTGATGGACAATCGGAGAGAACGATCCAGACCCTTGAAGATATGTTGAGGGCTTGCATGTTGGACTTCAAAGGTTCTTGGGAGGATCATCTACACCTGGTGGATTTTTCATACAACAATAGCTTCCAAGCGACTATTCAGATGGCTCCGTTTGAAGCATTGTATGGTCGTAAGTGCCGTTCACCGGTTTGTTGGGATGATGTTGGTGAACGAAGGTTACTAAGACCAGATTTGGTAGTACAGACAGTCGAGAAGGTGAATACAATCAGGAAGCATATGAAGGCAGCTCAAGACAGACAGAAAAGTTAGGCTGACACGTCAAGAAGACCTCTAGAGTTCGCCGTGGGTGATTTGGTATTCCTGAAGATATCACCGACTAGAGGGGTGATTCGCTTTGGGAGTCGGGGAAAGCTTAGTCCTCGATTCGTTGGACCCTTCGAGATATTGGAGCGTGTTGGAGAGGTAGCGTACCGTTTGGCGTTACCACAGTCATTGGCAGGAGTGCACGATGTGTTTCATGTATCTCAACTACGGAGGTATGTTCACGATGAGACTCACGTCTTGGATCATTCGGAGTTGACTGTACGGGAGGACCTAATTTTTGAGGAGCGACCGGTTGAAATCAAGGATCGAAGAGAAAAGGTTCTTAAGAACAAGGTTATCCCCCTTATGCTAGTTTCCTGGGGCAACCGATCGCATGGAGAATCCACTTGGGAGCGAGAAGACGAGATCCGGCAGAAGTTTCCTCACATTTTTCTGTAGTTAGTTATCTTGTATTCTTGGAATTTCGAGGACGAAATTCTTTTTGTTGTTGGGTATGATGTAACTGTAAGTGCACGGCAGCGCCCCGGCCGTCAATCCGACGCCGGAATGCGGAAGCGGTGAACAACTTAAATTTTGCGGACTTAGCAAACCGGCACCACCGCGCACTATCACCCGGATCGTTACCATTAACTAGTCTAAGCTAACTACAAGAAAGGGAATAGAGATATACCGACGATCCAAGTCCTCCGGTCTTCTCGTCATGGTCCCGATCTCCTGCGGAAAAGTCCCGTCTCCTCCTCATCGCCGGAAGTGCACCACATCGCCTTTTTCGTTTACGGGCTCCCACCTCAATGCCGAGGCAACTCGGGCACGAAGCCGGCTACTCGACGTGCCCAAGATTCGTTGTAGAATTCGTAGAGAAGGAGTCTCATTTTTGGGGTTTGTGGAATTGCCATTGGTGAAGGAAAAGAGAGCTTGGAGAGAGGTGAGAAAAATGGAGCATACTCAAGAAGGAATGTATCATATTTTTCTCCACACATCAAAAAGAAAATCAATCCCCTTCCTCCAAGGAATGGCCGGCCCCCCCCTTCATGTGTGATTGGAGAGAGAGAGAGAGAGCAAGGTCAAGGGGTGGGTGGAAGCAATGATGCAAGAGGGCATCATGAAAGAATATGATCATAAGCAAAAACCACACACAACCACAACCATCATCAACAACCATGATGCTAACAAAGTCAAGCCATCATGAAGTATGAAGTCAAGCAAGTCAAAGGAGGGTGCTATCATGATACAACAAAATGCAAAGACCCCCTTCCACAAATGCCTATTTGCAACAATGCAAATAAGCCCTCCTCCACCAATCTTCGGCCAATGAACGGAACAATGGAAATCGGCCGAAACGGAAAGCAAACTGGCAACTCCAGAAAACTGGTCCCGTAATAAATTACAGGAAAACCCCGATACTGTGCATACACACCCGCATTTGTATTCCGACCGAAATACAAATGCAATGAGACAAAATCTACACTGTACTATACTAGAATCCGGCTTATACCAAAACCGGATAGTAATATCTGTTCGATCCTGATCCGTGCAATACCGCACGTATCTGATCGAACCCTGCCATATAACCATACGGCCTATAGTACAAACTGTCCGATCCTGATCCGTGCAATACCGCACGTATCTGATCGGACCTTGCCATATCTCCATACGGCCTCTACAACCTTTCGCCCGAAAGCTGAGTAACTAAATGTGGTGGACTCTAAAGACTCGTCAATACTATGGCTGTGGATTTAACCACTAGCACGTCAGAGGTATATGCCAATACGTGACGGGCCACCAGCTATTGACCAAAAGGGACGTCGATGAGGAAGCTCACCCCGACACCCAACTGAGCCTGTCAGTGACAATATCCGTGCAGTCCGGTCCGTTCGTCTATGAGCATCGCATGGCGGGCCTAGGGGGTTGGTAAAAGTCAGACCCCCAAAAGCGGTACAAGTCGTGTCGGAGTGTAGCCCAGAACACCCTGAGATACTACTGGAATACCTACCAGTAAATCTCCTTGCCTTGGCCAAGGACTTTGTGTAATGGCTCTCCTAGACACAGCACGACCTCACCCCCAATACCGGGAGAGACGAACCCCTGAAGATACGCTCACTGCCTCCATGTGGCTCGGGACTGTACCCAACTAAAACCTGTTTGCACGACTCCTTTGAGCCGTGGTAGGGTAGTAATCAAAGTACAGTGGGAACTCACACGAGACAAATGACGATCCCCAGGTCGATGAACTAACCTGCACACATGTCACCAGGGAACTGCCATCTGACGTCTGGTATATGACCAACTAGCATGTTCCCGGCGAGTCCTGTCCGGTGTACTCATAACCCAATGAGCACCTGTATACATCTTAGGTGATCCAACTGACACCAGTGGCTTGTGAGACCGGCCACCGCCCCTCGTCGGGGTCTCGACTGTATACACTAGTCTACTAATGGAGTATCGATGCCCAGTCTCGAAACTCCCACGACTATGGACCTTTTAAGGATAAGCTTATAGACCCCCAGCTCCCACTTATATGATCGCCCTCATACTGCTGGTGGTCAAGCAAGAATCCTAGGGGCTCTATCAACGTGTAATAGCGACGTGTCATGTCACCTAAAGCAGTACACGATGATAAAGGTAAACCAGATAGCATACTATCATCTCGAGCAAGACTGTCCTACTGGGATAGGTCCTCCCTCAATCATTACAATCACGTACCTGTGACCTAATAATTGACTCTGAGGGCACTATCTCCAACAGTAACACCCGAGCCCAATAATACTATTTCTGATACTAGTTGAGTGTTATACATTGCTCCTTTCAATTATCTTGTTTGTTTGGTGCTCGTTGCTAAATTTTAACCGGCTAGGTTATTTTTTCCTATAACAAATTTTAACACCTAAAATGAAATTAAAAATATCCATGTTGGCCTACTCGTCGCCACTAGTCGCGTGGTAGCGTCCGCGCGTCGAGATTTCGTTCCGTTCAGCGAAACGGACAAGTTTGGACGGCTACGCGCGCGTGCAAGTGTCCGACTTGGGGGCATGCATTTTAATCATTAAACAGCTCTTTTCAAAATTTGGAACTCGCTTAAAATCCTATAATTTGAATTTGAAACATTTGGGCGCAACCCGGGCGCGATTTGGAAATGTTTCATTTAGCGCCGAAATGCCCATTTAATTAAATATATTATAAAACTAAAATATATACTATATAATCCAATTCTGTTATATTTTAACATATAAATCTTTTTTAAAAATCTTTAAAAAATTTTCCTTTACTCCCCGTACGCCTCCTCAGCCAATCACGAGGGAAATAAATCCCTCGTGGGCCCCATCCACCATCTCTCTCTCTCCGTCTCTCTCTATCTCTCTCTAATCTCACTCTCTCTCTATCTCCTAAAATCTCTCTCTCCGTCTCTCTCTATATCTATCTAACTGTCTCTCTCTCTCTCTCTCTCTCTCATATATATAAAAACCCCTACTGTTCCTCCTTCTTCCCCATGAGAAACGCTCGCGAGAACCCTAACCCCAGAACCCTTCTCGCCGCCGTCGCCGCCGCAGTTCCTGCGACCTCGCCGTCATCACCCTCGCCTCCACAGCCTAACCGCACCCCCTACCTCCTCTCCTCCCTCCTTCAGCGCCTGCAACCAAACCCCGACGCCACCACCAGCAAGCAGTGCTCGCCGTCGCCGCCGCCTCCCATCGCCGACGACGCCAAAGCCTTCATCCCTTCACCCTCGTCCCGACCTCCTCGTCTTCCTCCTTCCCTCGCCGGCCACGACTGAACCCGAGCCTAACCCCATCACCTAACCCTTGTTCGCCGGGAAGGACACCGTCGACCCTCCTCGTCGTCGCCAGCACACCGACGACCACCTCCTCTTCCTCCTGCAGCCCAGACCAGGCCCTTGCCTCTCCCCTACTCGCTGCATCTCGATCCAGCCACCTCCAAGCCCTCGCCGCATTCCCTGTTCGCCGCCGGCGCGCCCCTCGCCGTCGAACCCCGTCACGTTTGCACCCTTGCTACCCCTGTAAGCCTCCTTTCACCATCTTCCTTCGTGTAACCCTTCTCTGGTCGTTACTTGATGTGTTTTGTGTTTTGCTAACTTCGTCGCCATTTTGACATTTCGCCGGATTCCGGCCGTGCCGACGACTGGACCCGACTCTGCAGCGAAGTACTCTGGTCCGTGTGGTCCCGCTGTTCGCTGTTTGGACTCGATCCGTGGCCCGTGCATCCGTCGCGTGTTTTCCGCCGACGTTGCGTTCGTGTTTTCCGGTTTGCGAAATCGTCGAGGCAAGTATCCGAATACTTGCTCTAACATGCTAGTATA
Organism: Agapanthus africanus; assembly: GCA_030015575.1. Classification (NCBI taxonomy): domain Eukaryota; kingdom Viridiplantae; phylum Streptophyta; class Magnoliopsida; order Asparagales; family Amaryllidaceae; genus Agapanthus; species Agapanthus africanus. The sequence goes on along the minus strand of CM057344.1, from coordinate 498,721,405 downwards.
TAAGATCGAGTCTTGCTATGCATTTGAATATCATATTATTGAATATAACAACACAGTGATGGTGATATCGATAGTGCAGTATGGCTTAGAATTGATGGTTGCAATTATCTTTAACATTAAATCAGTATAGTAGCTTCGTGAAATTAAGTGGTATGCTATTAATCCATGCTTTAACTAACTAAACCAATTAGAACGTCCTTGCTTAATTTGCTAGATCATTCATGTGACTATTATCTATGCTTTAGTTTTAATAGCTTCATTGCTTTATGTTATTGATATTGTTTTACCCTGTGATTATTGCACCCCAAGGGTGCTTGAACCTGTTAATAGATAATACAAAGCACCATTGTGATTAAGTGACTATTATTGCTGTTTGCTTTAAATTCTTTCTGCTATTCATTATTCGATGGTATACCTGTTGTGAGCACATACTCGATTGCACTATATATCGACCTGACTTGATACCTGATCTCACGCCTAATGCCAACAAACCTGACTTGGGGTCCTCATGGACCATTCCTGTTGTCTATCCAGACAAACCTGACCTGTTACTGATCCTATGTTGGCATTAGTTCTTGATTATTGAATACCTGACCTGACATACATAACTTGGGGGTATGGGGAAATCAAAGGTGAAACCGACTTGTAACTCAACAGTTCGATACCTGTTCTGATCAGTCTTACGGGCTTGGCCAGTCCGGGAGTGATGATGCAGACATCACTCGTCCATCCTGCTACCTATTTACTGCCTAGCGGCACGTCTCGGATTCAGCCCCGAGGGTCTTGACCGTGGTCCCGGGCATGCACGGGATACTATTGAGTTACATCGACGAGTCACCAATTGATTTCAAAGACTTTAGAGTAGAAACCTGATAGAACAGTTTAGTTACCACTGCACATTACCCTGCACTGTTATTTCATAGTACTGCTTTATTCATGTTCATCCCTGCATTGCTTATTACCATGTTTATATTATACTATTGGTTGACATGACGCGCTGACGTCTGGGTTTTGCATGGCCCAGATTCCTTACCACTGTCGACGACCGAGCAGGAGTACTTCAGCCAGCAGGCTGATCTGTGAGTTCCTTAGTGATTAGTTCATTTATTTCATTTCATTTCCAGATGTGAGCCCGCATTATGGGACGTACTATTTATTTATTGTATTGGATCATTCGCTTCCGCACTTATTGTTTATTGACTCTTGTTATTATGGATTTGGACATGTGTTAGATTAGTTTATTATCTTGTTCTTGATATCTCTACAGCCGTAATGTGACTGTGGATGGATACTTCCTATCCACAGGTAGCATGGTTGGCTATGTCACGTGCCCAATCTTGCGTACTCTGGGAAGCGGGGCGTGACATCAACGCATATAATTGTAAAGTATGATGTATGCGAGATATAACAGAAATGTAAGCATATCCGTATATCATACAATATGGAACAGTAACATGCACATATCGAGGGAAAACCGCTCTTTTAAAGGAATCCAGTTTAAAAATATGTCTTGCGGTTCCTAAATTCTCCAAAGTCAAATACAACATCATATAAGGGTGCATATATAACTATAGCAAGTGAATCATGCGAGGTATCATATCATGATGCAACAATTCTACTGTGTAGTGACATGGAAATTATCGATGATGAAGTGTGTGAGTCGGCAAATCTGTGTATGTGTAACATACGCATCATCGATAATGGTGTAAGTGTACTAGCACAAGTATATCCAATGCAATGAGTATAACAAGAATGCTGCATAAGGTAAATCATCAGCTAAAAGCTATAAGGTATACGTATCTATCATATATCTGAGTAGGTCAATCAATAAATTGGCATCCAGCTTCACAACATTGCGTACGTTATAATCCGTCGTACGACATCCTCTAGTCAAGGGTATGGATCAATCATCAAGTCAAACTCATCACGTACGGAAAATCATCATACAGCGGCATTAAGCTATCAGGGATCCTATCAACCTATAATGACGAGGAGGGTACGGACCTAACGTCATGTACAACTAAACTCACGATTCACAACACATATAATTATCTCTATATACCTATGTCCCAGGTCACATCCGCAATAATCTCATATTAGGGGACCGGCAGGGTATAAATCATCTCAATCGACTCGCATCCGTATACCAACATATCACCAAAACATCATATCGCGTCATATATCCTTTTTGTCGCATTTATATACCTCATCAAGTCAATTTTACAATTAACCTTTACTATAAGCATAAGTATCAAATCTAACATACACACCCGGACCATACAAAAAGTTTTTGAAAAGATGCGAATCATAGTTTTGAAACTATGGGCTACGGTGTTTATAAAGAAAAGATATTATTTGAAAATCCGTAACGTCCCTCAAGGTATCTATTTAAAAGATGCATATGATTCTTCAGTTTAGAAATAAGTATGGTTCGGACTACGTATCTACGTCGGCGATCTAGTCCTATAATACCCTAAACGGTACTATCGTCAAACGTCATCCTCAAATCTCGTCATCACATACAAGTCGTATCATATCGCTTATAACTACCCTTAGTTTCTAATATGTTTTATCTAACTATCCTTTAATTCTAACCCTAGTTTGCTACTCTAGGTTTTCTTAACCATATGCTACAAATCGGTTTCCACCAAAACTTTGCTGGTGTGCTATACGCTATCCACTCGACTTCCCCCATAGATATAGATCTACTCACCTTGGTCTTCGCTTGCCGAAGTCGATGACGACATGCTCCGTCGTCTCGGAATCCACACGAAGGTACCTACAATAACAACATATATCGCAACGCTATAAAAATCAAGTTCTGAAATCCAAAACGGCACACGGATCGCTATAGGTTAGAACCTATAGCCCACGAATGCAAAACCAATAAATTACCCCTAGTCGTTGAAGTACAAACATCCAACAACCAAATAAAAATCTAAATATCAAAACTAAACATTTCAAAATACGGAAACATAGCCAAAAATCACACTAAAGGGCTCCCAGATTTTGACTCAGGCCAAAACAAGGTGCACAAACAATACTGGGGTGCTATATAGGGTGCATATAAGCTTTGGAAACAACCTGGACATCCCTACCCTCCAAGTGGACGGCCACTTCCTCAAAAAATCCGGCCTCCTCGGGTCCCCTTGGTCAGATTGGGTCCATCTCGTCAAGGTGGTCTCCTATTGGTCAAATTTGGTCCCTGGTAATGATCGCTACTCTCAAAAATCACCCGGGTTGCTCCAAATTTCTCTGCACACCCCAAATCCTCACAAAACGGACATGAACTAAATCCTAAATCCGCATTTTTGTTTCCCATACTCATTCCCAAGTCTTAAACAGCCACTCAACAGCCATTCAAGCATAACCAATCCACAATTTCACTCAAACCCTCACTAGGATTTCTAAGTATCACCAATCCATCACTAAACGAACTCTAACTTACACAAAAAAGCTAGGAAAACTTAAAACTAAACTAATGGAAGAAATTATACCTCATGGATGTCACTTAAGCAAACCCTAGAAGTCCCAAAGTTGTCAAAATCCCATTTTGCTTGGTTCAATGTGTAGAGGAAGATATGGTGATTAATTTTTGTGAAGGGAGTATAAGGTTTTGGGGATTATTTGGAGATGGATCTAGGGTTAGATGTGGAGGGATGTGAGGTTGGAGGAAAATGAGTAAGGAGAAGAAAATGAATAATGGTGGAGGGAATATGTTGCTACCCCCCTTCTCTCTCTCCTTTATTCTCACCCCCTCACTTTCCAAGTCATCATTATGTTCCCCCTCTCTCTAACTCATCATTACACCTTTTTCTTTTCTTTTCTCACCAAAAACACATACACCCAACTGAAACAATACAAATGAAATAACATGTAACATGTCATGGTGCACTAGCCATGAAAAACTGTAGAAATACGGATTTGGCTTAATCGCGATTAGTAGTGCACTAATCGAGTTTTTATCCAAATTACATATAATAAATTTTAAAAATACCAAATCCTTTAAATATATTTTTAAATGAATAAATCATTTTAATTTCCAATTATTTCACAATTATTGGTATATATTTATACCCTTTTCGAAAACCACAATTTCGCAAATCAGGCAGTTTTCGGGAAATATATTATTTTAATATTAAATTCCAAAAATAATATTTTATATTTTCTGAAATGTTACAATCTTCCCTCATCAAATAAATTCAGTTTCTGAATTTAAATTTAAACACCCAAAATCTAAAACATTTCGATAATCAACTCAAATCAACGGGGCTCCGAAATCACGGAAGATATAGAAGTAACACAATGCATCAAGTGCGCATGAAAACGAGTACAAAAATCAAAATTGAACTCCGTAAAGCGTCACACGAATCATCTGATTAGCACGCATATCCTCAGAGTTACAATAGAGATACATATCTCGAAATCCACTACTGAAATCCAATATACACTAGTCAAATACTGTAATATGTGTATAGTACGCATCTTTGGAAAACTTTCAAGAACTAAATAAAACTCATGCAAAAATCTTTTCTAAATCGCTGTGTGATGCGTAACTCACGGCCTAAGTGACGAACGCTCATTTGTAAAATAATAATATTTGTCCATATATGTTTTCCTAATTACACGTTCCGTCGTTTTCAAAATATCCCAAAAGGTTTTCCTTTATAAACGTTCATGTCGCTCACGGACACGTAGGAAATAGCGAGACTATAGCTCTTTTTCAAAACCTCTTAGTAAACTTTTAATGCATGCAAAGTATTCAGGTACTGTCCTTAGATCAGTCCTGTTTGGCTACTACACAATATAGTGCCCAACATGAAAACAAAGTGCTCAAAAGCAAAATCAGCCTTAAAAGGCGTATCCAATAATCACGTGCGCCTATTGCACACGGAAATTAAATCCAAATACGAGTGCTACGAATGTGCACAAAACCAAAACTAAGTGCAACTGGTGTGCACGAAAGCATCTGTCCAGTGCAACGGGTGTGCACGATAACAATATCAAGTGCATCTAGAGTGCATCCGGTGTAACTAACATGCACGAATGAAAATCCCAAATCGAGTGCATCCGGTGTGCACAAAATCACGCCCATATCGTGCGCCCAACATACGCGAAAATCCAAATCAAGTGCATCCATCATGCATGAATGAAATCTAAATCAAGTGCATCAAACATGCATGAATAAAAGCTAAATCAAGTGCATCCATCATGCACGAATAAAAGCTAAATCAAGTGCATCCCTCATGCACGAATACTAATACAGTGCATCATGTGCACGAAATACAAATACAGTGGATACAGTGCACGAAATACGAATCTATAACTCAAATGCGTAAACAACAACACCGAGTGTGCCAAGGTGTATAAAATCATAAACGTGTGCAACTGCGTGCAAAAAACACATATCAATGCACTACAAGCACATATAAGCTATACCGAGTGCAAAAATCAAATCAAGTGCATACCACACGCACAAAAATCAAATCTACTGTATGAAATCACGAAATCATAAACATGTGCAGCCAAGGCACAAAACCAATATCAAGTGCAATAAATATGCACAAATCAAAAACCCACACAACGGTGTATAAAAACATATCTCAAGTGCAATAACTATGTACAAAATGTAAATACCCAGAAGGTGCAGCCATGGTGCACGAAACCAATATCAGGAAACTCATCATCAAAACTCAAATCTAAGCGATATAAGTGTGACACTCAGATCACAAACGCAAATCGCAACAAAAGACATTGAGGTACACCTCCTACAATGTCGACGAATAAATCGGTGCGCCCAAAACCGGCAGAACAAGAAGATCCGCTTGCTTTCTGCTCACGGTCTGGCGTCCTCGGACTCTATGTCCTTATCTTCTCTGTGGATTTACCAATCTCGCAATCCATCGGCTCATCAGCCCAGTCAGGTGTGCTAATGGGGACGATTCCATCCCGGCACTTCTCTGGTCATCTCTCGGCCAATCATCACGACCACTCGTAAAGCAGCACGTCACTGGCGTCGGCCTCTGACTCTCTGAATACATATGACACATCTGATCCTGGGTGAAAATCTCATCGCAGAAGTTTCCTGGAAGGAATCCTGCTCAAGGCCTTTTCCGATCTCGCCTATACCGAACTGTATGGAGGCTGGTACTCTTAGATAATCTTTTCTCATCCTCTGGACATCTGCGTCCTCACCACAACATTTCCTTAGGAACTGGCCGCATTCCAACGCCTCTGTATGCATATCAGATCTCTAATCTCGACGGGGAGTAGCAACAGCTCGTCAGCGTCTCGCATGAACCTCTGGCTCCACTCGTCTTTATCATCGTCCGCATCAACGTCACGTCTTGCTGTCTGCGTACTGCTACTGTTCTCAGCCACGGTGAATCCGAAATCTCTCACACGGACTCGAAATCGCATACTCTGTATCCTCATCACTCTGTAGAAGATATCTGGCCAAACACGTCCTCGGGAACTCGTCCCAACTATTGGAGGAATACTCAATACTCGTCCGTTCTCGATCAACTCACAACGCATCTGGGTGAGGTCCTCTATCCGAAGCTAGTCAGCTTACTGGTCTCCTATCATATGATATCCGGACGATGTCAAACTTTTCGATCGAGTCATCAAGGTCCTAAAATTTCCCGAAGGCTAGCACGGTCTAAAAATATCTGGCACATATCACAGTACCTCTGGTCCAGCCGTAGAAGGGCAAACCCAATCCTCACTGATGGCACCACAAAACTGCCGCAAACCCTAAGGTTCAAAAGCGGTTCCATGGTCATCATGTCGAGTTAGGGTTTCATTCTTCTAGATGGTCCACATAATTACCTGTATGTTCTTCCGAATACTTAAACTGGGAAAAATGGGTTCTTGACATTCGTTCGAACTTTTTAACTTCGCCTAGGCGACAAGCGAATACCCTCCGTCCGCACGATAAACAATGCCTCAATCCTCCAAGAAAGACGGTACATCAACGGTCATCTCGGGATCGGTCTGCTCTAGATCTGAGTAAGACTATCCACACTGAAAATCTTCAATTCAATTGGTCCTGCGTCGGCGTATCAATCTGACGAATCACCTTCGTCTCTCAACTCGGGATAGACTAGCTATCATCTGTCGCATCTCTGCCTTGAAGCTCCAGCGATCTCAGCTCGTAAGCCCTGGAAGCGATACCCCATCATCTCAGCAAAAGCTGGATCATCTGTCTGCACGGTAGGCGACATCAAAATCTCTGAGGTATGCTGTACATCAACAGTCCTCTCGCAACTGGCGGCTCTAACAATAGCCCGATCATCCGGTGCAAAACCAAACACTCGCAACAACAGAAGGTCACAACACAACACTACATCGAGACGTTCCCACATCACCAAAAACACAATGGTCAGCCCTCGTACCAGACGAGCTCGCCCTGACCGCAACACTAGCAGCAGCTCAATCTGCGCTCAAACCATAGTGACAAGAACCTCAATCGAGTATCGAAGAAGGAAGATCAACGGCATGAAAGGAAATGACAGATCCAGAATGGATACATGATCATAAGAAGGAATAATATCAATGAGAGTATGATCATGGAAACGAATAGAATCAAGGATCTCAAATGGATGTATAATCATGGGTACGAAGAAAATCATAGATCTCAAAATATGTACATCTTAAGGTTTCTTAAGTGGAGTATCGTATCGTAAATATGCCGCGGAACATACGTACGGTACGTCACTCTACTCAAGCTACCTACTCCATCAATCAGGGTCAGCCTATGTAACGAAAGTTCGGGTCTAATACCCCCCCGTTCAAGTCTAAGTTCCGTAAGGTCAAGACTAGGTTCCAAAATACATACCCACCCTATACCCCACATAGTGAAACATAGACTCGAACAAAGGTTAAACCTAGCGCTCTGATACCAACTTTGTCACGACCCGAAATATTAGCTTGTGACCAGTACTTAAATCATGCAACGTCTAAAGGTGTAATGTAGTTCAAGTAAGCTGAAACCCGAAATCTAAACCTTTTTAAGAAAATAAAGGAGGTGAAGTTTTGAAATAAAGGTATAATAAAATAAAGTTTTTCTTGATGCATAGAAAAGGAACATGAAAATGCAAGTGAAATTTGCTAGTTTGAAAACGTGTTTCGTCTTTTAAAAATTTGGGCAGCAACTCCTTTGTATATTTTGATCCAAAACCATAAATACAACATAATAATAAAGGCATCCCCAAGCGAGAGCTACCTCTTCGCCAAACGGCGGATCCACAACTACGCAAAGCAGTATATATAAGTATACGACGCCCAATGGCGAAGTTCACCACAAAAAATAAAGAAATAAGCAAGACATCAAAACCACAAGTAGCGGAAAACCCCTCGCTCTAATTCTCATAAGCACAAGTCTCACTAAGTCTCATTACTTATACAATTACTAAATTTGATTGATGGAGTTGACTAGATACAATATGAAATATAAATACAAGAGTGGGTACGATACAAATGCCCCACCTACCAATGCAAAACACCCAAAAGAAGCTATGTGCCAGCGATACCGCTACGGATCCATGCGGTCCACCTGTAAGAACTGTGGCACAACGGGGGTGAGTTGCCAACTCGTGAGTAGAAAAACATCTACAAGTAGAAATCGAATAAACAACGACTCTTAGATCAACTATATCATAATGGTAATACTATGACATCTAGGGTGACCGGGTCATCATATGTGTTGGAGATAGTGCCCTCAGAGTAAATTATTGGATCACATGCACGTGATTGCAATGATTGAGGGAGGACCTATCCCGGTAGGACAGTCTTACTCGAGATGATAGTATGCTATCTGGTTTACCTTTATCATCGTGTACTGTTTCAGGTGACCTTACAGGTCGCTATTACACGTTGATAGAGCCCCTAGGATTCTTGCTTGACGACCAGCAGTATGATGGCGATCATATACGTGGGAGCTGGGGTCTATAAGCACATCCTTAAATGGTCCCTAGTCGTGGGAGTTTCGAGACTGGACATCGATACTCCATTAGTAGACTAGTGTATACAGTCGAGACCCCGACGAGGGGCGGTGGCCGGTCTCACAAGCCACTGGTGTCAGTTGGTTCACCTAAGATGTATACAGGTGCTCATTGGGTTATGAGTACACCGGACAGGACTCGCCGGGAACCTGCTAGTTGGGATTATACCAGACGTCAGATAGCAGTTCCCTGGTGACATGTGTACAGGTTAGTTCATCGACCTGAGATCGTCATTTGTCTCGTGTGAGTTCCCACTGTGCTTTGATTACTACCCTACCACGGCTCAAAGGAGTCGTGCAAACAGGTTTTAGTTGGGTACAGTCCCGAGCCACATGGAGGCAGTGAGCGGATCTGCAGGGGTTCGTCTCTCCCGGTATTGGGGGTGAGGTCGCGCTGTGTCTAGGAGAGCCATTACGCAAAGCCCTCGGCCGAGGCAGGAGATTTACTGGTAGGTATTCCAGTAGTATCTCAGGGCGTTCTGGGCTACACTCCGACACGACTTGTACCGCCTTTGGGGGTCTGACTTTTACCAACCCCCTAGGCCCGACATGCGATCCTCATAGACGAACGGACCGGACTGTACGGATATTGTCACTGACAGGCTCAGTAGTGTGTCAGGATGAGTTCGCTCATCGACGTCCCTTTTGGTCAATAGCTGGTGGCCCGTCACGTATTGGCTAATACCTCTGACGTGCTAGTGGTTAAATCCACAGCCATAGTATTGACGAGTCTTTAGAGTCCACCACACTTTCAGTTACTCAGCTTTCGGGCGAAACGCTGTAGAGGCCGTATGGAGATATGGCAAGGTCCGATCAGATACGTGCGGTATTGCACGGATCAGGATCGGACGGTTTGTACTAGTGGCCGTATGGTTATATGGCAGGGTTCGATCAGATACGTGCGGTATTGCACGGATCAGGATCGGACGGATATTACTAGCCGGCTTTGGCTTAAGCCGGTCCTAGTTTAGTACAGTGTAGATTTTGTCTCTTTGCATTTGTATCCGGACGGAATACAGATGCGGGTGTGTATGCACAGTATCGGGGTTTTCCTGTAATTTATTACGGGACCAGTTTTCTGGAGTTGCCAGTTTGCATTCCGTTCCGGCCGGTTTTCCTTTGTTCTTTCCCGGCCGGAATTTTCTGATGGAGGGGGTAATTTGCAGTTTTGCAAATTACACTTTGTGGAGGGTTTTTCATGCAAATGTATTTGTTATGATAGAATCTTTAGATACCATTCTCATCACTTGCTTTTGGTTGATTTGAAGTGAGTTGAAAGTTGATAAGAAAGGATTAGAGTTGATGTGAGGTTGTGATGATGAGGTTTAGGATATGGTCACCCTTCATACTCTCCTACACTCACCTCCCTCTTGTTTGATATATTCATTCCTCCACCTTATTCTTCTCACTTGATGAAAATGGTAGAACATTAGAGAGAGGAAAAAGAATGAGAGAGTTCATCTTTATTTTGTGAGGAATTCTTCACCTCCTTCTTCTTCTTGTTATGGAAAAATGAAAGCACCATTTTTCCTAACCCCATTCCTCCATCAAGGCAACTACAAACCCCAAATGAGACTAGCATGATCTACTACACATTCTACAGCATATCTTGAGCATGTCGAGTTGCCGGCTTCATGCCCGAGTTGCCTCGGTATTGAGGCGGGAGCCCGTAAAAGACGCAGGCGATGTGGTGCCCTTTCCGGCGAGGAGGCGACGATATGGAGACAAGACTTTCCGCGGGAGATCGGGACGATGAAGAGAAGACCGGAGGACTCGGATCACTCGGTATACTTCTCTTCCCCTCTCTTGATTGCTAGCATTAGGTTAATGGTAAACGATCCGGGTTTTCTTTGTCCGCGGTAGCGCCGGTTTCCGAGTAAGGAAAAATTTTGATTCCGCATTTTGGCCTCGAGTACGTGGCCGGGGCGCTGCCGTGGCGCAACATGGTATCAGAGCCACGCCATTAACCTTTCCTAGCTTGTTCTAATGCGTTTTGCTTATCCAATCGACCAAAATCCCAAAAACCACATTTTCCTTCACATCAGTTTTCTGTTGGAATTTTTTGGTGTCAAAAATTTTTTCAGGTTATAGAAAACTTCTGTACAAGACATTTTAGGACTTCTGTTAAAATTCGACAGTGTCAGTCGCTGAGTGGAGCGCGGAACCGCGGCCAAACCCCCCATTGGGCCGCGGTTCCGCCGCAGTCTACTGTGCTCACCTTGTCAAATTTATACAGTGGCCTTATGGGCTTATTTTGTGGGTTTTGGGATATTAAATTTGGGCCCAGATCTTCTGTGACTGCTACAGTTTTACTTGGGGGCCCACTTGTTAATTGTTTGATCGATCGGATATTTTTAAACACATTATTTCACAGTATTTACATTATATCTGCGACCGTGAATGTCACTTGATCGGTAAATCCCGTCTAACTGCTATAGCCCGGTTAGACGGATTTGCGAACGTGACTTTCACGTTGATGTTCTATGTTTATGCTGTGTTGTTGCGGATCGGTCGTGGGGGATAGCCTGGATGCAATGCTAGTACAGTTTTGTTGTATTATGTACATTTGATTTTGCGGGGCGAGCGTCCGACATGTGGACTGCCGTCACTGCCTGTTTGTATTATTCTTTTGGGGCACGACCTGGTTGCGGTCGATGTACCCGGTGTATGTATATTTTACTTTCTGTACTAGGGTTGCCCCGCGGTGGGGTGCACGGATAGCCGGGTTCTGGAGGGCAACAAGCCCGCATCTCAGGGCATTGAGACGAAGGGGGCTTCAATCTGGAATTGGCGAGCTATTCGCCGCACTCGTAGGGGGTACAGGTTGACCCAGGAGGGGTGCCCAAGTTACCGGATTCCGTGAAGTGCTGGGTGGTCCATTCACGGAGCTGAAGTGGGCTGCCTCGCTTCAGGTTTTGGCGGGTGACTTGCCGCGCCCGTAGGGGTCTAGGATTTCATTGCACAGGCTATCCACACGACCAGGGGAACGTCGGGTTTCAGCAGCGGCTCTGTGAAACCCGGGGCTTCCAGATATCTGTATTGTTCTGTGATGCTACACTTTTCTGTGATGTTGCATTTTCACGCCTTGAGCGAAATATAATATATTGGTATATATATTAGTAGATGTTGTATATGTTTTGCATCCGCGCTAGTCCAGTCCACGCTCTGTCGTTAGTTAAGTAACCTAACGGGTGATGACGGGACCCAGTGGCGAATGCGGATGGCATATACGTACGTCAGTATATTTTCGTTCTTTTTGGTGTGATCAATTGATGGGAATGCATTGATTCGGATCAATGCAAGATAAACAAACCTAATCTAATGTTGTTGGAACAATTTTTCAAAAAGCTGTTATTGCAAGGACGTTCACTTTTGTTTTGCATCGTGGTATTCATTTGGAATATCCTGCTCCTCAGTCGACGAGGCAAGGGCCGAGATCCCTTCACCGGGAGTGACCCCTTGGACAGAAGTTTGCGTCAGGGCATTAACTTCACTATAGCCGATTACTTTTGCTTTGCATCGTGGTATTCAGTTGGAATATCCTGCACCTCATTCTACGGGGAAAGAGCCGAGATCCCTTCACCGGGAGTGACCTCTTTAGTAAAGGTTTTCGTCACTATATTTTTATAAAAGGCTATGCAGTTCCTTCAACGATATCAAGTTCATTACGTTAAAGGTTTTTCGCCAAAAACCAGTCGTAGCCCTCCGTCATTTCCTACAGGTATTATTCGGTATTCGTGCTGCGTTTGTTGACCTAGTCAAGACGTAGTGTTCGGTAGCTAAGTGGTACTTGTTTGTTGCATAAGTGGGATTGGTTGAGACAGTCGTGCGGCCTTGTTGACCTAGTCAAGGGCACGTGCGGGTGGGTTTAATGCAATCCAGAATAATGACGGGTTGAACTTGACTGGCGGTTTATGGTTTGTTTACCTAGTCAAGGTCATAAACCGCTTGGGGTAAAAATCACATCGGGAGTTTCAAAAGAACTAAAACTTGCCAGGCATGCGCATACCTTCTGGAGTGTGGTGACTTGAGTGGATTCCGTCAAGTTATCATGCGATGATAGTTGGATCCCGATTTCCACTGATGAGTTGGTTTACTCCTCGGGTGATCCCGACTAATTCTTCTTTCAGGTTTAGAGGAGAATTTGAGGTACAGTGGGAGGTTTCCAGATTAGACAAAGTGATAACCATTCTGATCTAGGTTAGAGTGCACGCTGAGTGTTTCTTTTCTCTCTCTCTTTGGCAGCGACCATTGACTCGACCCTGGACTATGACTCTGTGACCAAAATTGACCGAACCTTCTTAACACTGGCTTTTGGATTGTCAAAGTTGCAGACCTCATTGCCACTCCTACTTTTACCCTTTTCTCCAGGACACCCCGCATTACTGCGAACGTCCGCTTCCATTGGACAAAACCATCGTATGGTTATATATGAACTCGAAGGACTTCGAGGATGGTTTCTGGTTCTGGAGAAAACGGATAGGATTATTTGTTAGTGTATATGCCCTAGAGGCCATTACTGTATCATACTAGTTTGTATATTACTTAATGGATGCTTGGGATATTCACCTTGTATATACAATCTTGCTCAAAATAGTAGTATGCTACTTGGTTTGTTTCTACTTCAATGTGTACATGTGTTTATTTTGTATATCGCCTATACACATTAGTAGAGCCCTTAGGATCTTTGCTTGATTACCAGCGATGTGATGGCCGTCACACTAGTGGGGCTGGGTAATCTATAAGCATATCCTTATGCAGGTCCCTGGTCGCAGGACTATCGAGACAGGGCATCGATACTCCGGAGTAGACCAGCGCATGCGCTTCTCATCCCAGTGTGGGAGACGGTCTGTCCCACAGCCGTCAGTACGTCGTACTTGAGATACTATGCGGGTGCTCGTTAGGTTACGGGTACACTGGACAGGACTCGTCGGGAACTGACTAGTTGGTATTATACCTATCGTCAGTTATCAGTTTCCAGGTGACATGAGTACAGCTTAGTCCGCTGACTTGACACTGTCACTTCGCCTCAAGTGTGTTCCCACTGTACTTTGATCACTACCCTACCACGGCTCAAAGGAGTCGTGCAAACAGGTAGTGGTTGGGTGCAGTCCCGAAGCACTTGGAGGCAGTGACGGTTAGACAGGATTCGTCTCTCCCGGTATTGGGGGTTGACATCGTGCTGTGTCTAGGAGAGCCATTACACGAGTAGTCCCTGGCCAGGGCAATCGAGATATACTGGTAGGTTTCCAGTGTTATCTCAGGGTGTTTTGGGCTTCGCTCCGGCACGACTTGTACCGCTATTGGGGGACTGACGTTTACCGCCCCCTAGGCCCGCCATGCGATGTATCAGACGAACAGACCGGACTGTACGGAGAATGTCACACTCAGGCTCAGTAGGAGTTCAGATGGGTTTCGCCTCGTCGGTCTTCTTGTCGGCACTACCTGGGGACCGTTACGCACAGCTAGTGCCGCTTGCGGTCTGTGGTTAAACCCACTGCCAGCGTAGTGTCGAGTCTTTAGAGTCCCACACAGAAAGCTTTTCGCCTTTAGGCAAAAGAGTAGAGGTCGCATGGTATTGCGACAGGTCGCATGGTTTTGCGACAGGGTTCGGTCACATCCGTGCACTTGTGCACGTACAGTGTCCGGACAGTTTACAGTAGCGGGCTTTGGTTTAAGCCAGATCCTAGTGTACCTTATGGGATTGGATTTATCCAGTTTGCATTCGTGTTCCTCGGAACGCGGATGCGGGTGTGTATGCACAGTTGACAGGGAGGCAGAGGCAGCGGATTCTCATTAGGGTTGTTGACAGTTGACCGTTGACTATTTGACTTTATGCTCAACCCTAATGAGAATATGATATGTGATTAACTATTATATTAATTAAGTATTATGGTGATATGGTTGTTGACTTGTTGACTTTTGTTGACTTGTTGACTTTGTTGACTTGTTGACTTTTGTTGACTTGTTGACCGGTTGACTAGGCTTGACTAGTTGACCATCATGATAACCATAGCCATCATTTCATGGCAAAGACTTTTGTTTACTTGCTCATTTGTGTAAAATGAGTGCATGAAATGATATGGTTGTGGTTGCTTCAAACCATCACATAAGACTTTTGTTAATATGATGAGTTATCATTGCTTTGGATTATGAGAGGGTGAGAGACAAAATACTTGCTCATTCTTTCTTGCTCATTCTCTCTCTTGTTCTTGAGCTCTCCTCTTGCTCTCACCCTCAACCTCTTGCTCCCTCTCTTAATCTATGGTTCTCTTGTCTCATGAGTTGAGAATCAAGAACCATAGATAAAATCCCATTCTATTTCCTCTCTACTCATTCTAGTTCACTAGGTTTAGCAAACCAAGTGAACTAGTTTCTTCAAAGAACGAAGAAGGAGCTAAAGGTTGGAGCTTTCAAGTGGATCTATCTTCGGCGTACGGAGACGACGAGAAGGAGCCATCGGACCACCATCGGAGCTTGAAGAGAAGGAGTTCAAGACAAGCTAGGTATAACCCCCTAACCGAGTAGCTAGAATCTCTTAGTTAGGATGTTAGATAGATGTTTAACCAAGATCCGGGTTATAGGTCCATGTTACCATCTTTAAGAAAATCGTTTTTTACCAAATTCCGCATTCCCGAAAGTACCGGGAGAGGTAGCATGGACTTACAGTGGTATCAGAGCCTAATTAAACTCTATCTAACATGTTAGCAAGTAACTAGAAGATCGATCAACGAAAAAGTCCCGAAACGTACCCCGGAATTTTAAACTTTCTGTCGATTTTAAAAGTGCTGGAAAACTTTTTTGAAAAACACCAAAAATCGACTCAGGCTTTTTTAAAGATACTGCAAAAATTTGGGCCGCTGAAACGATCAAAGCGCCGCGCTTCCGCGGCGGGAGCACGCTCCCGCCGCGGAAACGCGGCCGAGTTGACTCGTTCAACGGTTTTCTTTTCTGCAGTTTGGTCATTGGGGTATTTTGGGATTTTTAGCATATATATTTTCAACCCAGATTTTCCAGAACGAAAATTTCATTTTGGGGTCCCGAAAATCCGTATTTTTGATCGAACTTCTAAAAGACTTAAGCTAACGGGTTTTCTGTAATGTGATATTTGTATTGAACGTCTACTAATCGCTATATGTCGATTAGTGGGGGTTATACAAATCTGTGATCTGTAATATGCTGGAATGTGTATATAAATATGTTGGATTGTCGCGGGTGAATAGCCGGGGGTTGTGAGACGAGAGTTTTCTTTTCTTGCTATTCTTGTAAATTTGTAAATTGATGTAATAATTATTTGTATGGCCGCACAACCGGGTCGGGGTTGTAGCCGTCATTGTATAATTTCTTTTTACTGTTTTTGCTCCTAGGATAGACCCATGGAGGGGGTGCACAAACTACCGGGTATGCCGAAGTGTCGAGTGGCCTACTCATGGAGATGAGGGAGGTTACTACGCTTCGGGTACTTGGCGGGTAGTTTGCCGCACCCGTAGGGGTCTTGGGTGGGGTATTGGTTATTCACCGCGACCGTGTTATCTGTTTTTGTTACAGGCTCGAACAAATTACAGATTGCTAGTATATCCAATGTATTTATCTGTGATCTGAAATGTTTATCATTGCAGTATATCTATATATGATATTATTTAGGCGTTGCTTATGTTTTACAGACGCGCTAGCCCAGCCCCCGCTCTGTCGTTAGTTAAGTAACCTAACGGGTAATGACGGGGCCCCGTGGCGAATGCGAATGGCATAAGCGTACGTCATATTTTGGTTGTTTTCTGCAATGGTAGGATTAAATGATGGGACGCATTAAAAGAACTAATGCAAGAATATCACGCATTAAAAGAACTAATGCAAGATAATAAACCAAGTTAAAGTCGTTGGAACACTTTCGAAAAACCACTCGGTTCTTTTCAAAAACAACTTTTAAATGCGGAGCTTGAGCCACTCCTTTTAAAAGCTATCTCGTTCCATCGACCATATCAAGTTCACTACGTTCACGGTTTTGCCAAAACCATCCGTAGCCCTCCGTCGTTTCACATGAATAGTCAATAGTATTCAAGCTGTGTATGTTGGCCAAAGTCAAGGCACAGTGATTGGTAGCTATTGGGTGTTCATGTGTAGCATAGATAGATGCGTTGGTTTGGGACAGTCGTACTGCCATTTTGGCCAAAGTCAAGGGTAGGTACGGATGGATCCAAATTAACCTGGATAATGACGGGTAGAACTTGACATGTGACTTATGATATTTTGGCCAAAGTCAAGGTCATAAGAGCATGGGGCAAAAATCCACATCGGGAGTTTCATAAGTACTGAAACTTGCTAGATTTGCATACCATTTGGAGTGTGATGATTCTGGTAGGATTCCTTCAGTTTCGTCACGCAATGATATTTGGATCCCGATCCTACTGTGAGTATATGCTACTCCTCGGGAAATTTCTCACTAATCGATCAATGCTATAAACCTAGTAGGTGCCTAGAAAGGTGTTAGCGGGGCTACGCCGCCAGGGAAAAGAGGTTCTCTAATTAAGGAACTTCGCGAAAGCGTTGGAAAACCTCCCTCGAAGTACCGACACCGGCCTGGCTGAACGGTTAAGCAAGTATTATGCGGTGGGATTGATCCCGGCTAATTCTTCCTTTATGGTTTGAGGAGGGATTCGAGAAACAGTGGGAGCCATCCTGTTTAGACAAACTAAAAACCACTCTAAACTTGCAAGAGCATCATGCTGAGTGTTTCTTCTTCTCTCTCGTAATTGCAGCGACCAAATCAACATGACTGGACTTAAGTTACTCCTAGATAAAAACAAACTGACAGGGCCAAACTACAAAGATTGGCTCAGGAATGTCAAGATAGCAATCACTTATGACAAGCTGGGGTATCTTCTTACCACCAAAGCTCCCCCTGTCCCTGGTCCAACTTCCAGTGTCGCGGATAAGGAAATCCGCAAGACTTGGGAGATTGATAGCGCGAAGGCCAAGTGCCTCCTGCTTGCCTCGATGGACAACGAACATCAGAGGAGGCATGAGAATATGGACATGGAATCCATATTGCTCCATAAAAAAGAACTGTATGGAGAGCAATCTCGTATCGCAAGATACGAAGCGTCGAAAAAGTTATTCTCGACTAGAATGGCCGTCGGATCATCAGTAGCCGAGCACGTGCTAAAGATGATCGGCTACATTGAGGAGCTCGCTGACCTAGGGATCACATTGGAGAGTGAGCTATATAAGGATATAGTTCTCCAGTCCCTTCCTTCCACTTACGCCCAGTTTATACTGAACTTCAACTTACAAGAAAAAGAGGTTGAACTTTCAGAGCTCCTCAACATGCTGAGGAGCGCAGAG
Organism: Agapanthus africanus; assembly: GCA_030015575.1. Lineage (NCBI taxonomy): Eukaryota > Viridiplantae > Streptophyta > Magnoliopsida > Asparagales > Amaryllidaceae > Agapanthus > Agapanthus africanus. Next base: position 498,703,059 of record CM057344.1, on the reverse strand, counting down.
GGCACCCTACAGAAAGGTAGGGAAACATCCACTTTGTTTGTAGGAGGATCATCTTCTTCTAGGTCCAAGGCGAAAGCCAAGGGAAAGAAGAAGAAGGCCCCCGCCAAACCAAGGGGCGGTGTTAGTAAAGTGGATACGAAGGGAAAAGGTAAAGCAACAAAGATAGCGGGGAAGCTTGTGGATAAGGAAGAATGCTTCTATTGTCATAAGAGAGAACACTGGAAGAATGATTGCAGGGCCTGGAAGGCCAGAACACAGGAATTGAAGCAGGTTGCAGCTTCAGCTTCAGGTGTGTATGTTATTGAAAACTGTCTTTCAATAAACTCTACTTCCTGGGTATTGGATACCGGATCAGGATCTCATATCTGTAATTCTTTGCAGGCGTTGAGAAACCGTAGGGTTTTGAAGGCAGGTGACATGACCCTCAGAGTTGCGAACGGAGCTAGCATGGATGCTAAAGCCGTGGGGGACTATCACCTGGGAATGTCAGATGGACATGTTTTGGTTTTGCGTAATTGCTTTTTTGTACCCAACGCAACTTGTAATATCATTTCTGTATCTTTAGTTTCTAAAGAAGGTTATGAATTTGCGTTTGTAAGTAATGTTGTAAACATTCACCTTAATCAAGTTTTGATTGGGTCAGGTATTTTGAGTAATGGTATATACGTGTTAAACTAACCACAGATTTTTAATGTCCAGAATACACACAAAAGAAAGTCCCCAGAAATAAATCAGACTTTCTTATGGCATTGTAGATTGGGTCACATCAATGAGAGAAGGTTGACGAAGTTACATACAGAAGGGTATTTGAATGCGTTCGAATATCAGTCGTATGCCACTTGTCAATCCTGTCTCAAAGGAAAGATGACAAAGACTCCGTTTACTGGACATGGAGTAAGAGCGAGCGAGCTCTTGGGGCTCGTACACAGTGACGTGTGCGGTCCAATGTCTACACATGCCCGAAGCGGACATTCTTACTTCATTACTTTTACGGATGACTTCTCAAGGTACGGTTATGTCTTCTTGATGAAACATAAGTCCGAGGCCTTTGGAAAATTCCAGGAGTATAAGAATGAAGTAGAGAAACAGACCGGCAAAAGTATTAAGATTCTAAGATCGGATCGAGGTGGAGAATACTTAAGTGCCGAGTTCCTGGACTATTTAAAAGAGAACGGAATTCTCTCTCAGCTTACTCCTCCTTACACCCCGCAACATAACGGTGTATCGGAGAGACGGAACCGCACCCTATTGGATATGGTGCGGTCCATGATGAGTAACGCTGAGTTGCCGCGATCATTCTGGGGATATGCGCTAGAATCAGCCGCATACCTTTTGAACCGAGTTCCCACTAAGACTGTGCCTACCACACCATTTGAGATGTGGTGTGGGAAGAGACCCCATCTTAATCACATTAAGATATGGGGAAGTCCAGCTTTTGTCAAAAAGCAGCATGTGGACAAGCTCGAGTCACGCTCAGTACTGTGCAAGTTTGTGGGATATCCAAAGAATTCCAAGGGATATTTCTTCTACTGTGAAGAGGAACAAAAAGTTCTTGTTTCTCGTCATGCCCACTTTCTAGAACACCAGTTCATAGAAAAAGAAATAAGTGGGAGCGCAGTAGAACTGGAAGAAATTCCAGAACCACGGACTATTACTGAAAGTTTAGTGGAACCAGAGGGTTCGGAAGAACAGGACATTCCTACGCCGCTCCGCAGGAGTAGTAGGCAGACTCATCCGCCCGAGAGATACTACGGTTTTCTCATAGACGGGGATAGAGAGGATTGCATCATAGATTATGATGAGCCTACTAGCTTCCAGCAGGCCGTTCAGAGCGTTGACTCAGTGAAATGGCTGGATGCAATGCGGACCGAAATGGAGTCCATGTACACCAACAAGGTAAGGACGTTGGACATTGCTCCAGACGGGGTAAAACCCGTAGGATGCAAGTGGATCTTCAAAAGGAAGATTGGTGTAGATGGACAGGTTGAGACCTATAAAGCTAGGCTGGTAGCAAAGGGTTTTCGTCAAAGACCTGGCTTGGACTACGACGAAACCTTTTCTCCAGTAGCCATGCTGAAATCCATTCGGATCCTTCTTGCCATTGCTGCCTTCCATGATTATGAGATCTGGCAAATGGACGTAAAGACAGCTTTTCTAAATGGAAATTTAGAGGAGTGTGTCTATATGGACCAGCCAGAGGGTTTCATTCAGAGTGGGAGCAGCGGAAAGGTGTGCAAGTTGCTTAAGTCCATCTATGGACTAAAGCAGGCATCGCGGAGTTGGAACATCTGCTTTGATGAGACGGTCAAAGAATTTGGCTTTATCAAAAATCCAGATGAACCATGCATCTATAGTAGATTTGTAGCGAGAACTGTAGTATTCCTCGTTTTATACGTGGATGACATTCTCTTAATAGGAAATGACATTCCTATGCTACAATCTGTCAAGGAGTTCTTGTCACACAGGTTCTCCATGAAAGACCTGGGTGATGCCTCGTACATTCTGGGTATCCGGATCTACCGTGACAGATCCAAGAGGATATTAGGACTTTCTCAGTCCAGGTACATCGACACCATACTGAAGAGATTCAGTATGGAAGATTCCAAGCGCGGTAACCTACCGGCTTGTCACGGGATCACCCTCTCTAAAGAGATGTCTCCCAAGACTGATTTGGAGAGGGATCGCATGTCTATTATACCCTACGCTTCTGCGGTAGGCTCTATAATGTATGCGATGTTATGTACCAGACCGGATGTAGCTTATGCACTGAGTGTGGTAAGCCGGTATCAGTCAAACCCTGGGGAGAAACACTGGATAGCGGTAAAGAACATTCTCAAGTACCTGAGAAGTGTTGGAGATAGTGCCCTCAGAGTCAATTATTGGATCACAGGCACGTGATTGCAATGATTGAGGGAGGACCTATCCCGGTAGAACAGTCTTACTCGAGATGATAGTATGCTATCAGGTTTACCTTTATCATCGTGTACTGCTTTAGGTGACATGACATGTCGCTATTGCACGTTGATAGAGCCCCTAGGATTCTTGCTTGACTACCGGCAGTATGAGGGCGATCATATACGTGGGAGCTGGGGTCTACAAGCACATCCTTAAAAGGTCCCTAGTCGTGGGAGTTTCGAGATAGGGCATCGATTCTCCAGAGTAGACTAGTGTATACAGTCGAGACCCCGACGAGGGGCGGTGGCCGGTCTCACAAGCCACTGGTGTCAGTTGGATCACCTAAGATGTATACAGGTGCTCATTGGGTTATGAGTACACCGGACAGGACTCGCCGGGAACATGCTAGTTGGTCTTATACCTGACGTCAGATAGCAGTTCCCAGGTGACATGTGTACAGGTTAGTTCATCGACCTGGGGATCGTCATTTGTCTCGTGTGAGTTCCCACTGTGCTTTGATTACTACCCTACCACGGCTCAAAGGAGTCGTGCAAACAGGTTTTAGTTGGGTACAGTCCCGAGCCACATGGAGGCAGTGAGCGGATCTTCGGGGGTTTCGTCTCTCCCGGTATTGGGGGTGAGGTCGCGCTGTGTCTAGGAGAGCCATTACACGAAGTCCTTGGCCAAGGCAGGAGATTTACTGGTAGGTATTCCAGTAGTATCTCAGGGTGTTCTGGGCTACACTCCGACACGACTTGTACCGCTTTTGGGGGTCTGACTTCTACCAACCCCCTAGGCCCGCCATGCGATGCTCATAGACGAACGGACCGTACTGTACGGATATTGTCACTGACAGGCTCAGTAGGGTGTCAGGATGAGTTCGCTCATCGACGTCCCTTTTAGTCAATAGCTGGTGGCCCGTCACGTATTGGCTTATACCTCTGACGTGCTAGTGGTTAAATCCACAGCCATAGTATTGACGAGTCTTTAGAGTCCACCACACTTTCAGTTACTCAAGTTTCGGGCGAAACGCTGTAGAGGCCGTATGGAGATATGGCAGGGTCTGATCAGATACGTGCGGTATTGCACGGATCAGGATCGGACGGTTTGTACTAGTAGCCGTATAGGTTTATGGCAGGGTTCGATCAGATACGTGCGGTATTGCACGGATCAGGATCGAACGGATATTACTAGCCGGCTTTGGTTTAAGCCGGTCCTAGTTTAGTACAGTGTAGATTTTGTCTCTTTGCATTTGTATCCGGACGGAATACAGATGCGGGTGTGTATGCACAGTATCGGGGTTTTCCTGTAATTTATTACGGGACCAGTTTTCTGGAGTTGCCAGTTTGCATTCCGTTCCGGCCGGTTTTCCTTTGTTCTTTCCCGGCCGGACTTTTCCGATGGAGGGGGTAATTTGCAGTTTTGCAAATTACATTTGTGGAGGGGTTTTCTTGCATAAAGGATTGATTATGATAGCTATCATTATCTTTTCCACCATGCTTTTGTTTTTATTTGTGACATGAAAGGGTATGGTTTGAAAAGGGTAAAGCATGGTGTTTTGTTTTCTTGTCTTGGGTTGTGGTCACCTCCTTCTTCTCCTACACTCACCTCCCTCATATGATATAGTTTGTTTTCCTCCACCATTTTGAGAGGGGATTGGCCGGCCACACATTGTGAGGAGAGGAAAAATGAGAGGTTCATTTTTGTGCTTCATTTGTTCATCTCATTTCCTTGCATAAATTGATAGCATCATTTGCCTCCAAAGTTTCATTCTTCCCTCCATCTAAAGGCAACTCCAAGACCCCAAAAAGAGACTACGATTCTACACTATATTCCTACAGCAAATCTTGGACGCGTCGATTCGCCAGCTTCGCGCCCGAGTTGCCTCGGTATTGAGGTGGGAGCCCGTAAAAGCTACAGGCGATGTGGTGCCCCTTTCCGACGAGGAGGAGATGGACGGAGTTCCCGCGAGGAGATCGGAGTGGAGATGAAGACCGGAGGACTCGGATCAGTTGGTACAACATTTCCACACTCTTTACCGTTTGTTAGTTTAGCAATAATGGCAGATCCGGGTCTAAGTATACGATAGCGCCAAGTTAAAAAGTTTTATTCCGCAATTGGCGTCTGTAGACTGCCGGGGCGCTAACGTAGACTTACAGTGGTATCAGAGCCTCACCATTTTGCTATGCTAACTTGTGCTAACGCGTTTAAAACTTCGATCCGACCGGAAATCGAAAACTGCAAAAATCCAAGCCGACAGTTTCTGTTGTTTTTAAACGGTCTCAAAAATTATTTCTGGATGTCTTAAAAATCAGAGCAGGAACTTTTAAGAGTCACGACAAAATTTGGGGTCGTGATCCCTCCAAGTTGCCGCGGAAGCGCGGCCAAAACCATGGTTTTGCCGCGCAACCGCGGCCACGTGCTCCCAAATTTTGTCAGTTGGTTCTTGGTTGGATTTTGGGGTTTTTGATATATATCGTTTTTGCCCAGATTTTGTTACTGTTCACCAGTAAGTCGTGGGGCCCACTTCTTGATATTTTGTCGATCGAAATTTGAACACGTTAGTTTTCACAGTATTTACATTATATCTGCGACCGTGAATGTCACTCGATCGGTAAATCCGGTCTAACTGCTATAGCCCGGTTAGACGGATTTGCGAACGTGATTTTCACGTTGATGTTCTATGTATTTGCTGTGATGTTGCGGATCGGTCGTGGGGGATAGCCTGGATGCAATGCTAGTACAGTGTTGTTGTATTATGTACATTTGATATTGCGGGGCGAGCGTCCGACATGTGGACTGCCGTCACTGCCTGATTGTATTATTCTTTTGGGGCACGACCTGGTTGCGGTCGATGTACCCGGTGTATGTATATTTTACTTTCTGTACTAGGGTTACCCCGCGGAGGGGTGCACGGATAGCCGGGTTCTGGAGGGCAACAAGCCCGCATCTCATGGCATTGAGACGGAGGGGGCTTCAGTCTGGAATTGGCGGCTATTCGCCGCACTCGTAGGGGGTACAGGTTGACCCAGGAGGGGTGCCCTGGTTACCGGATTCCGTGAAGTGCTGGGTGGTCCATTCACGGTGCTGAAGGGGGCTGCCTCGCTTCAGGTTTTGGCGGGTGACTTGCCGCGCCCGTAGGGGTCTAGGATTTCATTGCACAGGCTATCCACACGACCAGGGGAACGTCGGGTTTCAGCGGCTCTGTGAAACCCGGGGATCCCAGATATCTGTATTGTTTCTGTGATGCTGTTCATTCTCTGTGATGTTGCATTTTATTCACGCCTTGAGCGAAATACTATATATTGGTATATATATTAGTAGATGTTGTATATGTTTTTCATCCGCACTAGTCCAGTCCCCACTCTGCCGTTAGTTAGCTAACCTAACGGGTGATGACGGGACCCAGTGGCGAATGCGGATGGCATATACGTACGTCAGTATATTTTCGTTCTTTGTGGTGTGATCAATTGATGGGACTGCATTGATTCGGATCAATGCAAGTTAAACAAACCTATTCTGATGTTGTTGGAACACTTTTCAAAAAGCTGTTATTGCAAGGACGTTAACTTTGTTTTGCATCGTGGTATTCATTTAGAATATCCTGCTCCTCAGTCGACGAGGCAAGGGCCGAGATCCCTTCACCGGGAGTGACCCCTTGGACAGAAGTTTGCGTCAGGGCATTAACTTCACTATAGCCGATTACTTTTGCTTTGCACAGTGATATTCGGTTATGAATATCCAGCACCCCATCCTATGGGGAAAGAGCCGAGATCCCTTCACCGGGAGTGACCTCTTTAGTAAAGGTTTTCGTCACTATATTTTCTAAAAAGCTATCCGTTCCTTCAACGATATCAAGTTCATTACGTTAAAGGTTTTCGCCAGAAACCATTCGTAGCCCTCCGTCGTTTCATATGGGTAGTCAATAGTATTCAAGCTGTGTTTGTTGGCCAAAGTCAAGGCACAGTGTTTGGTAGCTGTTGGGTATTCATATGCAGCATAGATAGATGCGTTGGTTTGGAACAGTCGTACTGCCTTGTTGGCCAAAGTCAAGGGTATGTACGGGTGGATTCAAATTAACCTGGAGAATGACGGGCAGAACTTGACATGTGACTTATGATTTGCTGGCCAAAGTCAAGGTCATAAGAGCATGGGGTAAAAATCCACATCGGGAGTTTCAAAAGTACTGAAACTTGCCAGATATGCGCATACCTTCTGGAGTGTGATGACGTGAGCGGATTCCGTCACGTTATCATACGATGAGAGTTGGATCCCGATTCCCCCTGATGAGTTGGTTTACTCCTCGGGTGACCCCGACTAATTCTTCTTTCAGGTTTGGAGGAGAATTTGAGGTACAGTGGGAGGTTTCCAGATTAGATAAATTGGTGACCATTCTGATCTAGGTTAGAGTGCACGCTGAGTGTTTTCTTTTCTCTCTCTCTTTGGTAGCGACCATTGACCCGACCCTAAGACTATGACTCAGTGACCAAATTGACCGAACCTTCTTAACATAGGCTTTTGGATTGTCAGAGTTGCAGACCTCATTGCCACTCCTACTTTTACCCTTTTCTCCAGGACACCCCGTATTACTGCGAACGTCCACTTCCATTGGACAAAACCATCGTATGGTTAGATACGAACTCGAAGGGATTCGAGGATGGTTTCCGGTTCTGGAGAAAACGGATAGGATTATTCAGTTGTCTTTTCCTTTTACCCTCTCTCAGGTTATGAGTACTCCTTGGTTTAGGGGTAGTACACCTATTACGCAAATTGGATTGTCTTCTTCCAAACCTTAGGCTGGTGCCGACCGGTAGGGAATGAAGAAAACCAATTAGCATAACGATGGTGTGCAGAAGGTATTAAGTTCAGACAAAGCAAGGGATTAGTAAGAGGGCAAAGTAAATTGCAACAGATATTCACGACCAAACCAAATATTTCGTTACCACTCCCACATCACCTTTGTATTTCTCCAGGACACTCCGTATCACTACGAAGATCCACAGTTTATTTGGATAGTCCATCGTTGGTTATATACGAACTCGAATGGAACTTGTTCCAGTTCGGGGATGGATTCTGGTTCAGGAGAAATAGGAATAAGGTTTGTTCGGTTGTCTTTTATCTTCACCCTCTCTCATTGCGAGTGTTCCTAGGATTGGGACAGTACACCCATTATGCTTATTGGATAGTCTTCTTCCAAACCATAGGCTGGTGCCGAACGGTAGGGAAGGAAGAAAACCATTTGGCCTAAGGGGGTGTGCAGAAGGTAATGACTAAAGACATATAAAGGGATTTGGAGAGGTGGCAAAGAATTATACGGTTATAGTTGTGAATCTGGATAATGGTAGAGGCATTACTAAGAATACCAGGATACCCCATCGAAACATTTCAATGTTTCAGTTCACTGTGTACTGTTAAATGAAAACTGATTTCCCGATTAGACACTTGCTCCAGGGTATGTATTTACCAGGTATGATTCTCACATCTGTATGGTTTTACAGATGATGAGTGGGAGTAAGTTATTGGGAATTGGGTGATCATCCTCATTATATCGGGATTCGTTGTAATCGGTGATATTTGAGGAAATCACCTGGGCTGTTTGCCGGTCGGCAAATATTTGGTTTTGAATATCCGCTGTTATGCACCAATTTCAAATTGATATATCTGTACGTCTATTTTCATAGAGTGAGATATACTTTTCTGAAATTATGTCTACGACATTTACCTATATCAGTGGATGGTTAGGTAAGGAGCATTAAACAGCGGTGTAATTCTTCATAACCATAAGTACAGTTTTCAACCTACGACACACAGTGAATGAGTTATCAGACTCAAGGGACTTATACAGAGTATTGTATGTTGTCCAGTGTCCATTAGGACAGAAGGGTTGGTCCTCGTACTATATTCGGTTTACTTATGACTTCTCTAGTTTTTTGGCAAGTGTTTCGAGGAAACACAGGGTCCGAATTTGGAGAAGTTATAGGTATTTGAATACAGTAGAGAACCAGGTGTAGCAAGTATCGGGATTCTTCAAAGTGATCGAAGATGTAGATACTTGTCAATGGTATTCAGTTGATAGTAATGATAAAGAGAAATTGCTTCTCTTTCAGGTCACTCATAATTGGAAGTATTCCTAAGTTGAGTAACGCTGATCGGCCTCCTTCCATTTAGTTGACATGCGCTGGAGACAGTTGCATGATTTGGATCTGGTTCAATTAAATCAGTGCCTCTGTTTCTATATTGGATATAGAACAGTTCATATCTTAACGATGTTAAGGTACGGGGAGTTGTCCGGTTTATGATTAAAACCAGACACAGGACAACTCAAGGCACGTTTCTGTAATGGCTGTTTGTGGGTTGACCCAGGCTATGACGAGGGTTGATTTTCTACCATCTGGATGAACAATAGCGATATTGTTCTAGACTCGCCACAGTTTTATTAAAAATGGATTTTTTTTCAGAAAACAGTAGTGGGAGTATGGTAGAACTGGAAGTGATTCCAGAACCACAAACGATTACTGAAGATTTGATAAGGAACCTAAAGATTCAATCTGGATTGACATTCCATTGGCCACTCCGCAGATAAGGTGGGTAACTTCAGGCACCCGAGAGGTACTAAGGTGGCCTCAAGGACGGTGACAGGGAAGTTCTTGTTTACCCACAATTACCATTGCTGTTGCTCCAGGCTGCGAGACTCGGCGGGAGGATGAGTATAGCGTCATTCTAAACTAGTTTTAGAAGTGTACGTCTATATGACTCTGCCAGAGGGTTGTCGTAGTCAGTGGGAGCAGCGGAAGCATTGGTGGACAGGTAGCTTATGTCTATTTATAGACTAGAGCAAAAGTAGCGGAGATAGATCATCTATTTCTGACGTGACAGTCATAGGTTTGACTTCATCAGAAAAGGGGATGGATCTGTTGAGAAGGTAGTAGGGTGTGATGTCCTGGTATCTGGATGACATACACAGAATAGGAAAAGAAACTCCTATACTACAATTGGTTATACTTTGGTCGTCACACAGTGGTTTCTCCACAAAGGAAATGGATTTTATATCTGACATACTGGTTACTGGATCTATGGTTTTAGATCTAGATTTGGGTGGTTTCCCAATTGTGGTACTTGACAGCATTCTAAGAGTATTTAGGATGGACGACTCCTGGCACGGTAGTGTACCTGCAGGTAATGGAGTCACCCTCTCTAAAGGTGTCTTACAGACTAAAGGGGAGAGGGACGTGCATGATTGGCAGATCACTTGCTTAGGCAATTGAGTCAATCATGAGATGTCAAGTACCACACCAGATGTTGTTCTTGCACTAGATGCAATAAGTTGACATTAATCCAATCCTGGAGAAACGGTCGGAAGCAGTTTTAGAACATAAGTAGATGTTCTAGGGATATGATAACGACAGCCTTAGTATTTTGGACAACAAGGAGGTTGTCAGAGCTATAGTTTTTTTTTCCTTCTGACGAGGGGCAGTATTTTGGACAGTTGGTCCAAGGCAATACTGAGGGAGGCATGGCGCAGGATACTGATTAAGTTCAGTTGACGATACAGTCTAAGAAGTTTGGATTTGTAGTTCATTTATGAGCTATGTCCCATCAGACATCCAGACATATTCTGAGACAGGTATTGCTCTTTTCGGGAGATGGCTTTCTCCGTGAACATGAGATATAGAGAGACATAGAAAGAAACAACTAAGCGGATCCACTCACTGAGGCTATTCCTCGAACGCAATAGTTCCGTAAACGAGCTTTGTGAGACTGACTAGTAGAGGAGTTGGGTGTTCGGTATCACACGGGCTGTGAGTATGCGACATCGCAATAATTAGCCCTGAGTGCAAGTGGGAGATTGTTGGAGATAGTGCCCTCAGAGTCAATTATTGGATCACAGGCACGTGATTGCAATGATTGAGGGAGGACCTATCCCGGTAGAACAGTCTTACTCGAGATGATAGTATGCTATCAGGTTTACCTTTATCATCGTGTACTGCTTTAGGTGACATGACATGTCGCTATTGCACGTTGATAGAGCCCCTAGGATTCTTGCTTGACTACCGGCAGTATGAGGGCGATCATATACGTGGGAGCTGGGGTCTACAAGCACATCCTTAAAAGGTCCCTAGTCGTGGGAGTTTCGAGATAGGGCATCGATTCTCCAGAGTAGACTAGTGTATACAGTCGAGACCCCGACGAGGGGCGGTGGCCGGTCTCACAAGCCACTGGTGTCAGTTGGATCACCTAAGATGTATACAGGTGCTCATTGGGTTATGAGTACACCGGACAGGACTCGCCGGGAACATGCTAGTTGGTCTTATACCTGACGTCAGATAGCAGTTCCCAGGTGACATGTGTACAGGTTAGTTCATCGACCTGGGGATCGTCATTTGTCTCGTGTGAGTTCCCACTGTGCTTTGATTACTACCCTACCACGGCTCAAAGGAGTCGTGCAAACAGGTTTTAGTTGGGTACAGTCCCGAGCCACATGGAGGCAGTGAGCGGATCTTCGGGGGTTTCGTCTCTCCCGGTATTGGGGGTGAGGTCGCGCTGTGTCTAGGAGAGCCATTACACGAAGTCCTTGGCCAAGGCAGGAGATTTACTGGTAGGTATTCCAGTAGTATCTCAGGGTGTTCTGGGCTACACTCCGACACGACTTGTACCGCTTTTGGGGGTCTGACTTCTACCAACCCCCTAGGCCCGCCATGCGATGCTCATAGACGAACGGACCGTACTGTACGGATATTGTCACTGACAGGCTCAGTAGGGTGTCAGGATGAGTTCGCTCATCGACGTCCCTTTTAGTCAATAGCTGGTGGCCCGTCACGTATTGGCTTATACCTCTGACGTGCTAGTGGTTAAATCCACAGCCATAGTATTGACGAGTCTTTAGAGTCCACCACACTTTCAGTTACTCAAGTTTCGGGCGAAACGCTGTAGAGGCCGTATGGAGATATGGCAGGGTTTGATCAGATACGTGCGGTATTGCACGGATCAGGATCGGACGGTTTGTACTAGTAGCCGTATAGGTTTATGGCAGGGTTCGATCAGATACGTGCGGTATTGCACGGATCAGGATCGAACGGATATTACTAGCCGGCTTTGGTTTAAGCCCGGTCCTAGTTTAGTACAGTGTAGATTTTGTCTCTTTGCATTTGTATCCGGACGGAATACAGATGCGGGTGTGTATGCACAGTATCGGGGTTTTCCTGTAATTTATTACGGGACCAGTTTTCTGGAGTTGCCAGTTTGCATTCCGTTCCGGCCGGTTTTCCTTTGTTCTTTCCCGGCCGGACTTTTCCGATGGAGGGGGGTAATTTGCAGTTTTGCAAATTACATTTGTGGAGGGGTTTTCTTGCATAAAAGGATTGATTATGATAGCTATCATTATCTTTTCCACCATGCTTTTGTTTTTATTTGTGACATGAAAGGGTATGGTTTGAAAAGGGTAAAGCATGGTGTTTTGTTTTCTTGTCTTGGGTTGTGGTCACCTCCTTCTTCTCCTACACTCACCTCCCTCATATGATATAGTTTGTTTTCCTCCACCATTTTGAGAGGGGATTGGCCGGCCACACATTGTGAGGAGAGGAAAAATGAGAGGTTCATTTTTGTGCTTCATTTGTTCATCTCATTTCCTTGCATAAATTGATAGCATCATTTGCCTCCAAAGTTTCATTCTTCCCTCCATCTAAAGGCAACTCCAAGACCCCAAAAAGAGACTACGATTCTACACTATATTCCTACAGCAAATCTTGGACGCGTCGATTCGCCAGCTTCGCGCCTCGAGTTGCCTCGGTATTGAGGTGGGAGCCCGTAAAAGCTACAGGCGATGTGGTGCCCCTTTCCGACGAGGAGGAGACGGACGGAGTTCCCGCGAGGAGATCGGAGTGGAGATGAAGACCGGAGGACTCGGATCAGTTGGTACATACAATTTCCACACTCTTTACCGTTTGTTAGTTTAGCAATAATGGCAGATCCGGGTCTAAGTATACGATAGCGCCAAGTTAAAAAGTTTTATTCCGCAATTGGCGTCTGTAGACTGCCGGGGCGCTAACGTAGACTTACAAGAAGGACTAAGGAGATGTTCTTGGTGTATGGCGGAAAAGACCTCCAGATCGAGGCCTTTGCTGACTCCAGCTTCCAGAGTGACAAGGATGATTCCAAGTCCATGTCGGGTTTTGTCTTTACCCTCAACTGGAGGGGCGGTGTGTTGGAAGAGTTCCAAACAAGAAACCGTTGCAGACTCGACGATGGAAGCGGAATACATCGCTGCATCTGATGCCGCAAAAGAAGCTGTCTGGATGAGGAAGTTCTTGAAAGAACTTCAGGTGGTTCCGTCCATTGTTGATCCAATACCTTTTTATTGCGACAACAACGGGGCTATAGCTTTAGCGAAGGAACCCAGGTCCTATCAGAAATCCAGGCACATCTTGAGGCGGTATCACCTGATCAGGGAGATCGTAGATCGCCAGGAGATCGAGGTTCGGAGAGTCGCTTCAGAAGATAACACTGTTGATCCATTCACCAAGGCCCTGCCCCAGACTCAGTTCGAGCGGCTGATCGAGATGATAGGTTCTTCGATACGCCAGTACATGGCCTTAGTGCAAGTGGGAGATTGTTAGTGTATATGCCCTAGAGGCCATTACTGTATCATACTAGTTTGTATATTACTTAATGGATGCTTGGGATATTCACCTTGTATATACAATCTTGCTCAAAATAGTAGTATGCTACTTGGTTTGTTTCTACTTCAATGTGTACATGTGTTTATTTTGTATATCGCCTATACACATTAGTAGAGCCCTTAGGATCTTTGCTTGATTACCAGCGATGTGATGGCCGTCACACTAGTGGGGTTGGGTAATCTATAAGCATATCCTTATGCAGGTCCCTGGTCGCTGGACTATCGAGACAGGGCATCGATACTCCGGAGTAGACCAGCGCATGCGCTTCTCATCCCAGTGTGGGAGACGGTCTGTCCCACAGCCGTCAGTACGTCGTACTTGAGATAGTATGCGGGTGCTCGTTAGGTTACGGGTACACTGGACATGACTCGTCGGGAACTGACTAGTTGGTATTATACCTATCGTCAGTTATCAGTTCCCAGGTGACATGAGTACAGCTTAGTCCGCTGACTTGACACTGTCACTTTGCCTCAAGTGTGTTCCCACTGTACTTTGATCACTACCCTACCACGGCTCAAGGAGTCGTGCAAACAGGTAGTGGTTGGGTGCGGTCCCGAAGCACTTGGAGGCAGTGACGGTTAGACAGGATTCGTCTCTCCCGGTATTGGGGGTTGACATCGCGCTGTGTCTAGGAGAGCCATTACACGAGTAGTCCCTGGCCAGGGCAATCGAGATATACTGTAGGTTTCCAGTGTTATCTCAGGGTGTTTTGGGCTTCGCTCCGGCACGACTTGTACCGCTATTGGGGACTGACGTTTACCGCCCCCTAGGCCCGCCATGCGATGTATCAGACGAACAGACCGGACTGTACGGAGAATGTCACACCTCAGGCTCAGTAGGAGTTCAGATGGGTTTCGCCTCGTCGGTCTTCTTGTCGGCACTACCTGGGACCGTTACGCACAGCTAGTGCCGCTTGCGGTCTGTGGTTAAACCCACTGCCAGCGTAGTGTCGAGTCTTTAGAGTCCCACACAGAAAGCTTTTCGCCTTTAGGCAAAAGAGTAGACGGTCGCATGGTATTGCGACAGGTCGCATGGTTTTGCGAACAGGGTTCGGTCACATCCGTGCACTTGTGCACGTACAGTGTCCGGACAGTTTACACTAGCGGGCTTTGGTTTAAGCCAGATCCTAGTGTACCTTATGGGATTGGATTTATCCAGTTTGCATTCGTGTTCCTCGGAACGCGGATGCGGGTGTGTATGCACAGTTGACAGGGAGGCAGAGGCAGCGGATTCTCATTAGGGTTGTTGACAGTTGACCGTTGACTATTTGACTTTATGCTCAACCCTAATGAGAATATGATATGTGATTAACTATTATATTAATTAAGTATTATGGTGATATGGTTGTTGACTTGTTTTGTTGACCGGTTGACTAGGCTTGACTAGTGGGACCATCATGATAACCATAGCCATCATTTCATGGCAAAGACTTTTGTTTACTTGCTCATTTGTGTAAAATGAGTGCATGAAATGATATGGTTGTGGTTGCTTCAAACCATCACATAAGACTTTTGTTAATATGATGAGTTATCATTGCTTTGGATTATGAGAGGGTGAGAGACAAAATACTTGCTCATTATTTCTTGCTCATTCTCTCTCTTGTTCTTGAGCTCTCCTCTTGCTCTCACCCTCAACCTCTTGCTCCCTCTCTTGATCTATGGTTCTCTTGTCTCATGAGTTGAGAATCAAGAACCATAGATAAAATCCCATTCTATTTCCTCTCTACTCATTCTAGTTCACTAGGTTTAGCAAACCAAAGTGAACTAGTTTCTTCAAAGAACGAAGAAGGAGCTAAAGGTTGGAGCTTTCAAGTGGATCTATCTTCGGCGTACGGAGACGACGAGAAGGAGCCATCGGACCACCATCGGAGCTTAAAGAGAAGGAGTTCAAGACAAGCTAGGTATAACCCCCTAACCGAGTAGCTAGAATCTCTTAGTTAAGATGTTAGATAGATGTTTAACCAAGATCCGGGTTATAGGTCCATGTTACCATCTTTAAGAAAATCGTTTTTTACCAAATTCCGCATTCCCGAAAGTACCGGGAGAGGTAGCATGGACTTACATTATTCAGTTGTCTTTTCCTTTTTACCTTCTCTCAAGTTGTGAGTACTCCTTGGTTTAGGAGATAGTACACCTATTACGCAAATTGGATAGTCTTCTTCCAAACCTTAGGCTGGTGCCGAACGGTGGGGAATGAAGAAAACCAATTAGCATAACTATGGTGTGCAGAAGGTATTAAGTTAAGACAAAGCAAGGGATTAGTAAGAGGGCAAAGTAAATTGCGACTGCTATTCACGACCGAACCAAGTGTTTCTTCGCCAATCCTAAATCACCTTTGTATTTCTCCAGGACACTCCGTATCACTACAAAGATCCACAGTTTATTGGATACTCCATCGTATGGTTATATACGAACTCGAAAGGAACTTGTTCCAGTTCGGGGATGGATTCTGGTCCAGGAGAAATAGGAATAAGTTTATTCGGTTGTCTTTTATCTTCACCTTCTCTCGCTTTGCGAGTGCTCCTAGGATTAGGACAGTACACCCTTTATGCTTATTGGATGGTCTTCTTCCAAACCATAGGCTGGGGCCGAACGGTAGGGAAGGAAGAAAACCATTTGGCCTAAAGGGGTGTGCAGACGGTAATGACTAAAGACATATAAAGGGATTTGGACAGATGGCAAAGAGATATACGGTTACAGTTGTGAATCTGGATAATGGAAGAGGCATTACTAGGAATACCAGGATACCCCAACGAAACATTTCAATGTTTCAGTTTCACTGTGTGATGTTAAAAGAAAACTGATTTCCCAGTTAGACACTTGCTCCAGGGTATGTATTTACCAGGTTTGATTCTCACATCTGTATGGTTTTACAGATGATGAGTGGGAGTAAGTCATTGGAATAGGGTGATCGTCCTCATTATATCGGGATTCGTTGTAATCGGTGATATTTGAGGAGATCATCTGGGCTGTTTGCCGGTCGGCAAATATTTGGTTTTGAATATCCGCTGTTGTGCACCAATTTCAAATTGATATATCTGTACGTCTATTTTCATAGAGTGAGATATACCTTTTGATATTACGTCGATGACATTTACCTATATCAGTGGATGGTTAGGTAAGGAGCATTAAACAGCGATGTAATTCTTCTTAACCATAAGTACAGTTTTCAACCTACGACGCACAGTGAAAGAGTTGTTAGACTCAGCGGACTTATACAGAGTATTGTATGTTGTCCAGTGTCCATTAGGACAGAGGGGTTGGTCCTCACACTATATTCTGTTTACTTTTAACTTCTCTAGTTCTTAGACATGTGTTTCGTAGGAACACAGGGTCTAAGTTTTGAGGAGTTATAGGTATTTGAATATAGTAGAGAACCAGGTATAGCAAGTATCGGGATCTTCAAAGTGATCGAAGATGTAGATACTTGTGTATGGTATTCAGTTGATAGTAATGATGAAGAGAAATTGCTTCTATTTCAGGTTACTCATAATTGGAAGCATTCCTAAGTTGAGTAACGCTGATCGGCCTCCTTCATTTAGTTGACATGCACTGGAGATAGCTGCATGATTTGAATCTGGTTCAATTAAATCAGTGCCTCTGGTTCTATATTGGATATAGAACAGTTCATATCTTAACAATGTTAAGGTACGGGGAGTTGTCCGGCTTATGATTAAAACCAGACTCTGGATAACTCTATGCGCGTTTCTGTAATGGCTGTTTGTGGGTTGACCCAGGCTATGACGAGGGTTGACTTTCTACCATCTGGCAGATCAATAGAAATATTGTTCTAGACTCGCCACAGTTTTATTAAAAATGGATTTTTTCAAAAACAGCAGTGGGAGTATGGTAGAACTGGAAGTGATTCCAGAACCGCAAACGATTACTGAAGATTTGATAAGGAACCTAAAGATTCAATCTGATTTGACATTCCATTGGCCACTCCGCAGATAAGGTGGGTAACCTCAGGCACTCGAGAGGTACTTCGGTATGCTCAAGGACGGTGGCAGGGAGGTTCTTGTTTACCCAGACTTACCATTGCTGTTGTTCCAGACTGTGAGACCCGGCAGGAGGAAGAGTATAGCGTCGTTCTAAACTAGATTTAGAAGTGTACGTCTATATGACTCTGCCAGAGGGTTGTCGTAGTCAGTGGGAGCAGCGGAAGCATTGGTGGACAGGTGGCTTATGTCTATTTATAGACTAAAGCAGATATAGCGGAGATAGATCATCTATTTCTGATGTGAAGTCATAGGTTTGACTTCATCAGAATAGGGGATGGATCTATCAAGATGGTAGTAGGGTGTAATGTCCTGGTATTTGGATGACATACACAGAGTAGGAAGTGATATTCCTATACTACGATCGGTTATATTTTGTTTGTCACACAGTGTTTTCTCCAAACAGGACTTGGATATTATATCAGACATTCTGGTTACTAGATCTATGGTTTTAGATCTAGATTTGGGTGGTTTCCTAATCTGGGTACCTTGACAGCATTCTATGAGTATTTAGAATGGACGACTCCTGGCACGGTAGTATACCTGCAGGTAATGGAGTCACCCTCTCTAAAGGTGTCTTACAGACTAAAGGGGAGAGGATGTGCATGATTGGCAGATCACTTGCTTAGGCAATTGAGTCAATCATGAGATGTCAAGTACCACACCAGATGTTGTTCTTGCAGTAGATGCAATAAGTTTATATTGATCCAATCCTGGAGAAACAGTCGGAAGCAGTTTTAGAACATAAGTTGATGTTCTAGGGATATGATAGCAGCAGCCTCTTTTAGGAGACAGTTATCATTCCAGGCTTCCAAGGTGACAGGTGATGGCAGAGTGGCTGTCAGAGTTATAGTTTCTCCTTCTGACGAGGGGCAGTATTTTGGACAGGTAGTCCAAGGCAATACTGAGGGAGGCATGGCGCTGGGTACTGATTAAGTTCAGTTATCGATACAGTCTAAGAAGTTTGGATTTGGAGTTTATTTATGAGCTAGGTCCCATCAGATATCCAGACATATTCTAAGACAGGTATTGCTCATTTCGGGAGATGGCTTTCTCCGCGAACTTGAGATATAGAGAGACATAGAAAGAAACATCACAGCGGATCCACTCACTGAGGCTATTCCTCGAACGCAATAGTTTCGCAAACGAGCTTTGTGAGACTGACTAGTAGAGGAGTTGGGTGTTCGGTATCACACGGGCTGTGAGTATGCGGCATCGCAATAATTAGCCTTGAGTGCAAGTGGGAGATTGTTGGAGATAGTGCCCTCAGAGTCAATTATTGGATCACAGGCACGTGATTGCAATGATTGAGGGAGGACCTATCCCGGTAGGACAGTCTTACTCGAGATGATAGTATGCTATCTGGTTTACCTTTATCATCGTGTACTGTTTCAGGTGACCTTACAGGTCGCTATTACACGTTGATAGAGCCCCTAGGATTCTTGCTTGACGACCAGCAGTATGATGGCGATCATATACGTGGGAGCTGGGGTCTATAAGCACATCCTTAAATAGTCCCTAGTCGTGGGAGTTTCGAGACTGGGCATCGATACTCCATTAGTAGACTAGTGTATACAGTCGAGACCCCGACGAGGGGCGGTGGCCGGTCTCACAAGCCACTGGTGTCAGTTGGTTTACCTAAGATGTATACAGGTGCTCATTGGGTTATGAGTACACCGGACAGGACTCGCCGGGAACCTGCTAGTTGGGATTATACCAGATGTCAGATAGCAGTTCCCTGGTGACATGTGTACAGGTTAGTTCATCGACCTGAGATCGTCATTTGTCTCGTGTGAGTTCCCACTGTGCTTTGATTACTACCCTACCACGGCTCAAAGGAGTCGTGCAAACAGGTTTTAGTTGGGTACAGTCCCGAGCCACATGGAGGCAGTGAGCGGATCTGCAGGGGTTCGTCTCTCCCGGTATTGGGGGTGAGGTCGCGCTGTGTCTAGGAGAGCCATTACGCAAAGCCCTCGGCCGAGGCAGGAGATTTACTGGTAGGTATTCCAGTAGTATCTCAGGGCGTTCTGGGCTACACTCCGACACGACTTGTACCGCCTTTGGGGGTCTGACTTTTACCAACCCCTTAGGCCCGACATGCGATCCTCATAGACGAACGGACCGGACTGTACGGATATTGTCACTGACAGGCTCAGTAGGGTGTCAGGATGAGTTCGCTCATCGACGTCCCTTTTGGTCAATAGCTGGTGGCCCGTCACGTATTGGCTAATACCTCTGACGTGCTAGTGGTTAAATCCACAGCCATAGTATTGACGAGTCTTTAGAGTCCACCACACTTTCAGTTACTCAGCTTTCGGGCGAAACGCTGTAGAGGCCGTATGGAGATATGGCAAGGTCCGATCAGATACGTGCGGTATTGCACGGATCAGGATCGGACGGTTTGTACTAATGGCCGTATGGTTATATGGCAGGGTTCGATCAGATACGTGCGGTATTGCACGGATCAGGATCGGACGGATATTACTAGCCGGCTTTGGCTTAAGCCGGTCCTAGTTTAGTACAGTGTAGATTTTGTCTCTTTGCATTTGTATCCGGACGGAATACAGATGCGGGTGTGTATGCGCAGTATCGGGGTTTTCCTGTAATTTATTACGGGACCAGTTTTCTGGAGTTGCCAGTTTGCATTCCGTTCCGGCCGGTTTTCCTTTGTTCTTTCCCGGCCGGACTTTTCTGATGGAGGGGGTAATTTGCAGTTTTGCAAATTACACTTTGTGGAGGGTTTTTCATGCAAATGTATTTGTTATGATAGAATCTTTAGATACCATTCTCATCACTTGCTTTCGGTTGATTTGAAGTGAGTTGAAAGTTGATAAGAAAGGATTAGAGTTGATGTGAGGTTGTGATGATGAGGTTTAGGATATGGTCACCCTTCATACTCTCCTACACTCACCTCCCTCTTGTTTGATATATTCATTCCTCCACCTTATTCTTCTCACTTGATGAAAATGGTAGAACATTAGAGAGAGGAAAAAGAATGAGAGAGTTCATCTTTATTTTGTGAGGAATTCTTCACCTCCTTCTTCTTCTTGTTATGGAAAAATGAAAGCACCATTTTTCCTAACCCCATTCCTCCATCAAGGCAACTACAAACCCCAAATGAGACTAGCATGATCTACTACACATTCTACAGCATATCTTGAGCATGTCGAGTTGCCGGCTTCATGCCCGAGTTGCCTCGGTATTGAGGCGGGAGCCCGTAAAAGACGCAGGCGATGTGGTGCCCTTTCCGGCGAGGAGGCGACGATATGGAGACAAGACTTTCCGCGGGAGATCGGGACGATGAAGAGAAGACCGGAGGACTCGGATCACTCGGTATACTTCTCTTCCCCTCTCTTGATTGCTAGCATTAGGTTAATGGTAAACGATCCGGGTTTTCTTTGTCCGCGGTAGTGCCGGTTTCCGAGTAAGGAAAAATTTTGATTCCGCATTTTGGCCTCGAGTACGAGGCCGGGGCGCTGCCGTGGCGCAACAATATGTGCCAACAATGTAATCAATATCTATATGTATACGGATATAATACAACCATATAATCAATGTATGTATGCACGCGGATCTCGTCCAACCATATAATCAATGTCTATATGCACGTAAATTTCATAAAAGAGTGTGCATGAAAGTATGAGAATATAAATCAATGGTGTCCCTCGCGACAAATCAAAATCATGGAACCTGGGTGTCCAACATCGACACCTGAAAACATCATGAAACCCGTGTCCAGCATCGACACGTAAATCTTCATATCTCGGGCTCCGTCAGTCTGGATCAGCCCACGGGCTCCGTCAGTCCGGATCGGCCCATATCATCTCTCGACTCCGGTCGGTATCCTCCGGATATCTGCCAGGCCCAACCAATCACCGGTAGGTATTAGTCCCTCTGCCAGGCTCACCGTCTACTGCACAGCATCCCTTTCTTGTCTCGGGGTACCATACCGGGTCCACCATGTACCCGCAATCGGCCTCATCTAGCTCGTAGGTCGGGTATCACTGTCACAAGTCTCAAAACCAAGAAAACATATGGGGGACGCACTGAAATATCATATCAAGAGAAACTGGGTTTTTAAAATGGTACATACTTTCTTTTAAAATGACCACGGTTCTCAAATCCAGAAGTCTTATGAAAACGACATATCTCAATGTGTATAATCGTAAAACATGATGTATGCGACATGTAACAGAAATATAAGCATATCCGTATATCATGCAATATGGAACAGTAACATGCACATATCGAGGGAAAACCGCTCTTTTAAAGGAATCCAGTTTAAAAATATGTCTTGCGGTTCCCAAATTCTCTAAAGTCAAATACAACATCGTATAAGGGTGCATATATTACTATAGCAAGTGAATCATGCGAGGAGTCATATCATGATGCAGCAATTCTACTATGTAGTGACATGGAAATTATCGATGATGAAGTGTGTGAGCCGGAAAATCTGTGTACGTGTAACATACACATCATCGATAATGGTGTAAGTGTACTGGCACAAGTATATGCAATGCAATGAGTATAACATGAATGCTGCATAAGGTAAATCATCAGCTAAAAGCTATAAGGTGTATCTATCATATGTCTGAGTCGGTGAATCTATAAATCGGCATCCAGCCTCACAACATCGCGTACGGTATAATCCGTCGTACGACATCCTTTAGTCAAGGGTATAGATCAATCATAAATTCAAACTCATTACGTATGGAAAATCATCGTACGGCGGCATTAAGCTATCAGGAATCCTATCAACCTATAATGACGAGGAGGGCATGGACCTAACGTCACGTACAGCTAAACTCACGATTCACAACACATATAATTATCTCTATATACCTATATCCCAGGTCACATCCGCAATAATCTCATATCAGGGGACCGGCAGGGTATAAATCATCTCAATCGACTCGCATCCGTATACCAACATATCACTAAAACATTATATCGCGTCATATATCCTTTCCATGGCATTTATATCCCTCATCAATTCAATTTTACAATTACATTCTACCTTTAATATAAGCATAAGTATCTAATCTAACATACACATCCGAACCATACAAACTGTTTTTGAAAAGATGCGAATCGTAGTTTTGAAAGTAGGGGCTACAGTGTTTTTAAAGAAAAGGTATCATTTGAAAATCCGTAATGTCCCTCAAGGTATTGATTTAAAAGATGCATACGATTCTTCAGTGTATAGATAAGTATGGTTCGGATGACGTATCTACATCGGCTATTTAGTCTTATAATACCCTAAACAGTACTATCGTCAAATGTCATCCTCAAATCCCGTCATCACATACAAGTCGTATCATATCGCTTCTAACTATCCTTAGTTTCTAATAAGGTTTATCTAACTATCCTTTAATTCTAACCCTAGTTTGCTACTCTAGGTTTTCTTAACCATATGCTACAAATCGGTTTCAACCAAAACTTTGCGGGGGTGCTATACGCCATCCACCCGACTTCCTCCGTAGATATAGATCTACTCACCTTGGTCTTCTCTTGCCGAAGTCGATGACGACACGCTCCGTCGCCTCGGAATCCATACGAAGGTACCTACAATAACAACACATATCGCAACGCTATAAAAATAAAGTTCTGAAATCCAAAACGGCACACAGATCGCCTATAGGTTAGAACCTATAGCCCACGTATGCAAAACCTACAAATTACCCCTAGTCGTTGATGTACAAACATCCAACAACCAAATACAAATCCAAAAATCAAAACTAAACATTTCTATATACGGAAACATAACCAAAAACCACACTAAAGTGCTCCCAGATTTTGACTCAGGCCAAAACAAGGTGCACAAACAATACCGGGGTGCTATATAGGGTGTATATGAGCTATGGAAACAACCTGGACACCCCTACCCTCCAAGTGGCCGGCCACTTCCTCAAAAAACCCGGCCTCCTCGGGTCCCCCTGCTCATATTGGGTCTGTCTCGTCAAGGTGGTCTCCTATTGGTCAAATTTGGTCCCTGGTATTGTTTGCTACTCTTAAAAATCCCCCGGGTTACTCCAGATTTCTCTGCACACCCTAAATCCTCACAAAACCGACATGAACTAAATACTAAATCTGCATTTTGGTTTCCCATACTCATTCCCAAGTCTTAAACAGCCACTCAAGCATCACCAATCCACAATTTCACTCAAACCCTCACTAGGATTTCTATGTATCACCAATCCATCACTAAACGAACTCTAACTTAAACAAAAAAGCTAGGAAAACTTGAAACTAAACTAATGGAAGAAATTATACCTCATGGATGTCACTTAAGCAAACCCTAGAAGTCCCAAAATTGTCAAAATCCCATTTTGCTTGGTTCAATGTGTAGAGGAAGAGATGGGGATTAATATTTGTGAAGGGAGTATAAGCTTTTGGGGATTATTTGGAGATGGATCTAGGGTTAGAAGTGGAGGGATGTGAGGTTGGAGGAAGATGAAGAAGGAGAAGAAAATGAATAATGGTGGAGGGAATATGTGGCTGTCCTCTATCTCTCTCTCCTTTATTCTCACCCCTCACTTTCCAAGTCACCATTATGTCCCCCCTCTCTCTCTCCAACTCATTATTACACCTTTTTCCCTACTTTTCTCACCAAAAACACATACACCCAAATGAAACAACACAAATGAAATAACATGTAACATGTCATGGTGCACTAGCCATGGCAAACTGTAGAAACACGAATTTGGCTTAATCGCGATTAGCAGTGCACTAATCGGGTTTTTATCCAAATTAAATATAATAAATTTTAAAAATGCCAAATATTTTAAATATATTTTTAAATGAATAAATCCTTTTAATTTCCAATTATTTCACAATTATTGGTATATATTTATACCCTTTTCGAAAACCCCAATTTCGCAAATCAGTCAGTTTTCGATAAACATATTATTTTAATATTAAATTCCAAAAATAATATTTTATATTTTCTGAAATGTTACAAGCTTGCTTGTTGATCTTCTAATCGCTCAATACATAGGTAGCCGTTACGTCCATCTAGTACCGCTGACGGCTTGTGGATAACTGATGTGATCATTACCTACTGCTGGTGTATTGACGAGTATTTAGAGTCCCATATAGAGGTTTCGTAGTTCAAGCGAAACGAAGTAGGGAACATATGCTGATATGTGCGGGAGCCTGATTATATACGAGTATGTGGTATCGTATTCTAATCTGGCGAAATTTGTTATCGGTTGGTTATATGTGATATAACCGGATTATTGAATCAAGTGTTTATTTGATAATGTGATATACAAATAAATGATATTAGTCGGTTATATATGGTATATCCGGATTATTTAATCAAGTGTTGATTTAATAATTTGATATATATTTATATTTGATATAATTATATATTAACTAATATTAAGCCCACTTAATGTTTATGTTCTCATAATATATTTATATATGTATGTGATATATATATATATATATATATATATATATATATATTTATATATATATATTTGGATTTATCCATTTTGTGAAAATGGATAAATGAGGTAGAAAATAGGAGATATTTTTGATATGGGTGTGAGGCATGGTTCATTCCTTTCTTTATTAGTTTGGCATCACAATTGAAGCATGGTTAGAATAAAGTATTGGAGTTTATTCCATGCTTCAATAAGTGAGGGTAAAAAGGATGAGCCATTCTACACTTGATCTTATCCAAGCTCATTTTTGCTTACACTCTCTGGCTCTCTCCATTTTCATCTTCATCTTTCTCCAAGCCCTGACCTTCACATGAGTTGTGAACCTTAGAGCTTGTGAGAATTCTAAGTGAGCTAAAAACCCTACTTCATCATCCTACTCTAGATTAGCCATTTAGATTAGGGTGTTCTATTCACTAATAGTAGATTAGTGGAGAGGTGGCTTAAACTAGAGAAGCTTCAAGGTGGATCATCTTTGGCCTCGAAGATCGCGAAGAAAGTGTTAGTTATATATATGCCGTAGAGGCCATTGTTGTACATATGATGTATATTATAGTGGATGCTTGGATATATATAGAGAGGACTTTCTTGCTCGGCATGATAGTATGCTATCTGGTTTCACTTCATCTTAACATGTTAACAAATACTGTTTTGTGATCACGTGTTGATAACTCCCTTAGGATATGTACTCGACTACTAGGATTATGATACAGATCATACTAATGGGGACAGGGTAGTCTACGAGTACATCCTATAACTGTTCCTAGTCGAGAGTTTATCGAGACAGGGCACGGATACTCCAGAGTAGACTAGCGTATACGCATCTTGACCCATATGATAGGCGATGGATGATCCCATATCCATTGGTGTTGGAATCAAAGATGGTGTACGGGTGCTCAGTGGAGACTGGGCACACTGAACGGACTCGCCGAGAACTCCTGGATGGTATTATACATATCGTTAGATAGCAGTTCTCCGGTGATACTGGTACAGGTTAGTCTGTAGACCCGAGATCGTCATAGAGTCTTGTGTGATTCCCACTGTGCATTGATTTCCACCTTACCACGTCCAAAAGGGCGTGCAAAACGATATCTTTTGGTACAGTCCCGAATCATATGGAGGCAATGAGCGATAGGAGGGGTTTCGTCTCTCCCGGTATAGGGAGTTGATGTTGTGCTGTGTTCGATTGGCTATAACTGGAAGTCCCCGGCCAGGACTGATATGGAGATTTACTGGTAAGAGTTATCAGTAGTTTCTCGACTACTTATGAGCCTTACATCGACACGACTTATCGGTTACTAGGGTCTGACGTTTACCACCCCTACACTGGATATACAACATATCAGACGAAGAGACCGGACTGTACGGTAGTGTTTACTGATTGGATTCATAGGAGAATGTACAGGATTGCTTGTTGATCTTCTGATCGCTCAATACCTGGGTGGCTGTTACGTTTAGCTGACCGCTTGCAGCTTGTGGGTGTTTGATATGATCATCCCCTACCGTCGCCGTATTGACGATTCTTTGGAGTCCTACACAGAGGTTTCCTGGCTCAGGCAAAACGGAGTAGGAGCAAATATATGATATCTGCGGGACCGAGAATAATACGATATGAGATACCGTATTATATTCTCGTGATATGAGATATCGGCCGTGTATATGTGATATAGCCGGGTCATCGGATCAAGTGTTGATTCGATGAATTGGTACATGTTATATTAGTCGGTTATATGAAATATAGTCAGATTGTCGGATCAAGAGTTGATTCGATAATTTAATGCATAATTATATATGTGATATATTACATTACATTAACTAATATAAGCTTGCTTTATTGATTTATTTTCTCACTGGATAATACATTGATGTATATGCGATATATGTTAATTGTATTATTTTCTTTTGTTACAAAATATATTGTATTTGTGATATATAATATTGTAACAAGTTAGGGTTACAAATGCAACATGGTTGTTAAGTTTAAACAAAGTTAGGTTTTGGATTTGGGTTAGCTTTTGGGTTAGCTTTTTCATGAAGCTTCATGAAGCTTTCCTTTTGTCATTTTGCTTTGATATTTTGTGTAGATATTTGATAACCCAACCCAAACCCTTAACTCTAGTTTATTCTCTACATGAGTTAAAGCCTTCAATTTATTAACTCATGATTGTAATTGTAACGACAACAATAATTCATTATTCATCATAAAAGCTTTCTTCTTCTTCTTCCTTTTTGAAAAAGCTTTCTAGGTTTTTGTGTTGTGATGATTTAAAGTGAGAAATTGAAAACAAAATAGAGCAAAATTCCTACTTCATCATCCTCATCTATTCTAGCCACTTAGATTAGGGTGTTCACTTTACTAATACTTGATTAGAGAAGTGAGATCTTGAGTTTGAGATTCTTCAAGGTAGAATATCTTCGAAAAGGAAGACTTCTAGCAAGCATGGATCATTCGACTTGTCGAGCCTCTCTAGACTCCGGAAGTTCATGGATCGCGGTGAAGGGACTACTACTCGGAGCTTATGAAGGGAAGGAACGGACTACAAAGGTTGTTATCCCTCTCTCTTAGATGTAAAGTTGTTTACATGCATGTTAACCCTAATTCTCTAGTTAAGATCTTGGTTAGTGTTTGTTTAGCACCCCAAAATTTTTAAAGTAGCATGATTAATGCTTGCCAAAACCTTCACAAGGTGCTATGCTAACCCTACAGTGGTATCAGAGCCAAGCTAGAGCATTAGGCATTGTCTAGACGAAGTTAGAAGTCCGATCGAACCCCGAAACGACCCCTTTTCTGGAAATTTTTCAAAAAGTTGAATTTTTTCATATTAAAAATACTCAGAAAATCATGCAGGGAATTTTATGGATCCACCTGAAGAACGAGTCCCTAACTCGCTACAGTGACCGTGCAACCACGACTAAAACTATGTTTTGGCGGCGGTTCCGGGGCGCCATTGTGGAGGCTTGGGACGGGCCCTTCAGTGATGGTCCATAGGTGCTGGGGCATGCTACTGGGAATTTTTATTTCTGCTCAAGTGTTGAGCTCACTGGGGTATTTTAGGAATTCATTGTATCTATCGAATTATCTAACTTCTCCTAGTTATCTGTGATGATTATGTCTTGCTGTGATATGTTATATTGGATCGTTGTGTATTGAACAGACTGGGGTTTTATGTGAGATAAGAGTTTTCTTTTTCATTCATGTAAAATTCATTTGTATGTAATAATCTTTTATTGGGGCACATCCGGGTTGAGGATGATGTCACCATTGTATATTATTTACTTTTCCGCATTAGGATAGACCCAAGATGGAGAGCACAAGTAACCGGGTTCTAGGGTCCAGTGGGAAGCCATCTCGAGGAGTCGAAACCGGGTCTCCTAACCCTAGAATTGGCAGGGTTACTTGCCACTCTCGTAGGGGTCTAGGGATGTGGGTTTGGCTATTCATCGCGGCTGTGGAATCCGTGTTTTATACATGCTCAAAATAAAACACGGACGTCCTAGTATATCCAATATTTCATATGTTGACTTCTGCTGCATTGTTCTGTGATCAGATCATATTACTGCCTGAGATGAATCCTTATACTATATTTATGTGTTGATATATAAATATTGCTGCTTTCGTTTCTTCTCTGATGCTTAGGAAGCGTAATTGATGTGTTTTATTAATGAGATTAATAAAAGAAAAGAAACCTAAAAGATATTGTAGAATCAAATTTTCAAAAAGGGTAACTACAGTTTCTGCTTCGTATAGAAGTATTCCTTGTAGAATATCCAGCACCTTATTCGATAAGGAAAGAGCCGAGATCCTTTCACCGGGAGTGACCTATTTAGAAAAATTGGCAGATGCTACAAACTCACGGTTTAGTTTTTGATCGCTTCTATAGTTCTTGCTTTGCACAGCGGTATTTATGAAATATCCCGCACCTTATTCGATGAGGAAAGAGCCGAGATCCCTTCACAGAGAGTGTCCTTTTTATCGAAACTAGAAAAGCCTAAAAAACAATTCTTTTCAAAATCACTTGTTTCTACAAACGAAATCAAGTTCATTACGTTCATGGTTTTCAGAAAAACCTGCGTAGCCCTCCGTCATTTCAGATAAGTACTACTTAGTATTCGTGCCACGTTTGTTGACCTTCGTCAAGGCGTAGTGTGCGGTAGCTGACTAGTATTTATCTGCAGCATGTGATGCGATTGTTTTAGGGTAGTCGTACGACCTTGTTGACCTCCGTCAAGGGTCCTGCGGGTGGGTTTAATTCAATCAAAAAATGACTGGTTGAACTTGACTAGTAACCTATGGTTTGTTGACCTCCGTCAAGGTCATAGGACGCTAGGGGTAAAAGATATTATCAGGAATTTCAAGTGTTGAAATTTGCAATGAGATTGCATACCTTCTATGAGATAGATGGATCCAGATACCCACTGCGAGTAAGAGTTACTGCTGGGAGAATTTTACACAGGACAATTAGCCGATCAAGTAGGAGTCTAGAAAGGTGTTAATGGGGTTATGCCTCTGGGAAAACGAGTTTTATTTTAATTAGGTCCGTGCGAAAGCACGGGGAACCTCTCTCAAAGTACCAACACTGATCCGGCTGAAAGATTGGCGAACTTGTTGGGTGTAATTAATCCCGGCTAATCTTACCTTTTTGGGTTTGAAGGAAGATTTGATTAAAACAGTGGGAGCCATCCTGATTAGATAAGATAATAACCAATCTAATCTTGCAAAAGCGCACGCTAAAGTGTTTTCCTCTCTCTCTCTCCAGGTAGCGATCATGTCAGGCCTTAATCAAGATAATAATATGATGTATTGATCGAACCTGCTTGTTATACTAAGCAGGGGAACGTTGGTTCCGTTCTTTCTTATAATTGTTATAAGACTGAACAGGAAATAGAGGAATACCAGAATTCACACGCCACCCAAACGAAGAATAAACATGTTGATGTATCTTCTTCGGATGTGTTAATTACCGAGAACTGTTTCTCAGTTCACTCTATGTCCTGGGCATTAGATACCGGATCAGGATCCCACATATGCAATATATTGCATGGGCTAAAGAAAGGTAGAGAACTGGGAATGGGTGATCATTCCGTAAGATTAGGGAATGGTGCAAATGTTGCAGCCAAAGCAGTTGGCGAATATCACCTTGTATTACCAAGTGGTAATACATTGATTCTGAACGAATGCTATTATATACCGAACATGATATGCAACATTATATTAGTTTCTTTATTAAGTAAAGAAGGATATAATTTTGTAATACAGGATAATGTTATGAACATCTTCCTAAATCAAAAGTTGATTGGATCAGGCTTGTTAAATAATGGCATATACGTTCTAAATCAAAACACAGTTCTTAATATACAGAACACACACAAGAGGAATAGTTTAGAAATGAACAAATCCTTCTTGTGGCATTGTAGACTTGGTCATATCAATGCAGCACGACTAGCTAAGTTACATAAAGATGGTTATTTAAATGCGTTCGAATTATCATCTTATGAAACTTGCCATTCATGTCTCAAAGGCAAAATGATCAAAACTCCATTTAGTGGACACGGAGAAAGAGTTACAGAACTATTGGGACTGATACATAGTGATGTATGCGGTTCCATGTCTATACATACCAGGAATGGTTTCTCGTACTTCATTATATTCACTGACGATCTCTCAAGATACGGACATGTGTTCTGCTTGAAACACAAGTCTGAAGCTTTTGAGAAATTCAGAGAATATAAAAACGAAGTAGAAAACCAAATGGGTAAAAGTATTAAGATCCTTCGATCTGATCGAGGAGGAGAATACTTGAGCAATGAGTTCCTGGACTATATAAAAGAGAATGGAATTCTCTCTCAGCTTACTCCTCCCTATACACCACAGCACAACGGTGTATCGGAGCGGAGGAATCGCACCCTATTAGATATGGTGTGCTTTGTGATGAACACTGCTGAGTTACCTATTTCCTTTTGGTGGTATGCGCTTGAGACAGCTATATACCTATTGAATAGAGTTCCAATTAAATCAGTGCCTACCAGTCCATATGAGATATATGAGGGGAAGAGACCGTGTCTTAATTTCGTCAAGATATGGGGTTGCCCGACCTATGTTAAAAAGCAAAATCCGGACAAGCTCGAGACAAGATCGTTTTTGTGCAAGTTTGTAGGATATCCCAAGCATTCGCGAGGACATATCTTCTACCACCCTGAGGAACAAAAGGTATTTGTTTCTCAGCATGCCACCTTTTTAGAAAAGGAATTTCTTGCAAAGGAAATTAGTGGCAAGGAGGTAGAACTAGAAGAAGTTCCAGTTACACAAACTAAAACAAAAGATTTGGTAGAACCAGAGGATTCAGTAGTTCCCAACGAACCCCAGCCTCTCCGCCGATCTAGTAGGGTTCCTCATCCACCTGAGAGATACTACGGTTTTCTCATTGATGGTGGGTGTGAGGATTGCATCATGGAAAATGATGACCCAACTAGCTTCGAGCAGGCCAGCACGAGTGGTGACTATGTGAAATGGCTGGATGTAATGCGATCTGAGATGGAATCTATGTACACCAACAAAGTATGGACTTTGGAAGTTGCTCCTGAAGGGGTAAAACCCATTGGGAGCAAATGGATCTTTAAGAAGAAACTTGGTGTAGATGGAAAAGTTGAGACTTACAAAGCTAGACTTGTTGTAAAGGGTTTTCGTCAACGACCAGGTGTGGATTATGACGAAACCTTTTCTCCAGTAGCTCTGCTTAAGTCCATTCGGATCTTACTTGCCATTGATGCATACCATGACTACGAAATCTGGCAAATGGATGTTAAGACCGCCTTTCTAAATGGTGATTTGGAAGAGTGCGTATACATGACTCAGCCAGAGGGCTTCATAGACAGTGGGAGCAGCGGAAAGGTGTGCAAGATGCTTAATCCATCTATGGGTTGAAGCAAGCATCGAGAAAATGGAACATATGTTTTGATGTGGTAGTCAAAGAGTTTTACTTCATCAAAAATATAGATGAACCTTGTATATACAAGAAGGTGGCAGAGAGTAAGGTTGTCTTCCTTGTATTGTACGTAGATGACATACTCTTGATAGGAAACGATATTCCTATGCTGCACTCGGTCAAGCTCTTCTTATCACATAGATTCTCAATGAAAGATCTAGGTGATGCCTCCTGCATTTTGGGAATTAAGATCTATAGAGATAGATTTAGACGGATACTGGGATTGTCCCAATCCAGGTACATTGACACCATACTAAAGATGTTTAGTATAGAAGAATCCAAGCGTGGGAACTTACCCACGATCTCTGGACTCACTCTCTCAAAAGAGATGTCTCCCAAGACTGATTTGAAGTGAGCTCGCATGCAAGGGATACCCTATGCTTCGGCAGTAGGCTCTATCATGTATGCGATGCTATATACAAGACCTAATGTAGCATACACACTAAGTGTAGTGATTAGGTATCAAGCAGATCCTGGAGAGGATCACTAGACAGCTGTGAAGAACATTCTCAAGTACTTGAGAAGGACTAAAGAGATGTTCTTGGTGTATGGTAACGGAGAACTCCAGGTGGAGTCCTTTACCGATTCGAGCTTCCAGAGTGATGATTCGTATGTCAAAAACTATCTATTAACCGCAATCAAGAATGACATCGCATGAAGCTAGCCAGTGAGTACGGGTCGGTCCACAGGGATGTTGTGAATCTCCTAATCGCGCTAACGAGTTAATTCCGAAGGGTGTTCGGATTGATTATTAAATCTAAAATCTAAATCTATCTATCTAAGATTATCTAGATCTAGTCTTGTTAGAGTTAGGTTTAGGGATGGTTTGGAAATGCAAGTAAATCTTAACGCTTTCTATACCCGAATGAAGATCTATGATGAGTTATGGTAATTATCAATAAAAGGGATTAGATCCATTCAGGAAGGTGTTCCTTCCTCTAGGTTCTTGTCCTTCCTTTAGAGATCCTTACCCTAACCTCCATGGAAAACATGCGCATCCGGACCTTTATACTACGGTGTCATCGTTACCCCGAGGGGTAGGATGCCGTAGGGCGCGGTGTGTGCGTGTATGCATGGAGTCCTATTGAAAATATATGATGGGTAAGAAAGGGATGAGAGATCTCATCACTCAAAAGCCTTCTCCAAAGCTAACTCTAAACAATTATCTACGGCAAGGAATCAAATCTACCTAGGGCAAAGAATTAAAATCTAAACTAGAGCAATTAAACAAAACTACTTACAGATGGCTCTCTCCAAACATCAATGCAAGGTTGTCAGATCTGGATTCATGAATTGAAAAAGGCACCGATGCTCTCCATAAAGAATTCTGAAATTTATTATTAAAAGGAGGCATGATGGAGGCATAAGAAATTACAATCTTTAGAGTTCTATTTATAGGAAATAGAAACCCTAGGTTACATTTTGATCCGCATGTCTACAATTACAAATATAGCCCTAAGGTTGACTATTCAGCGCCGCCAAACATTTAGTAAAAATTATTTCCTCTGATCGCTCAAGACCGCTGCGGAACCGCGGCCCGAGGCCTGGTTTGGCCGCGGTTCTGCGGCCAAAAGATGGAATTGGGCTACGAATTTTCCTGGGCTGATTTCTGTTGGCTTGGGCTTCTTATTTCTATATATCTTTTCTCAATTTAGCTTCTGGTTCTCTTCCAGATTTCCAGTGAACATTGTAGCGGACTTCTACGCGTGTTCGCTTTGAGTCGATCTTAGAGCTTGCTTTGCCTTGTTGATTGTGAACTGTTCTTCATTGTAGGCTTTATCAAGAGTCTTCTGTTTGTTGGTCAAAGTCCACTTTTTCATTGTCTTTACATCATTTTCACTGTTTTCTGTCCAAGAACCTGTAACCTGTAACATGTAGCAGACATGCGTCAAAAGTACCTGTTTATTTATAAAAAGAATAAGAATGGGGAATATAATAATGCAATATTATGGTCTGAACAAATACCCCCAAACTTATCTTTTGCTCGTCCTCGAGCAAATTTATTTTTATTCACTAAAATCCTAACCGCACTTTCGCAGGGAAACGCGATTGCACTGAGCACGTGCAACAAGCCGTTAAACCTCTAGGTGTCCCTAGTAGGAGGAGTGTTGTCTCCTGAGGGTTTTCAGCGGATTACACCCACAAAATCCTATCAATTTCGCTTTTTAACTTTAATTCTCCAATTAGGTTTTCTAACAAGGAATTCTATTACCGTCGACTTGTAAACTATCCACCCATATTCTTCACACTTCCTCATTATTTAACTTAAGATTATATATGTTCTATAGACTTACTTAGCTTTCGGCATCTCTTAAGTTTTCCTTCTAGGGTTCCATCTCCACTTAGGAATTTTTATCAACCTTATTAAAGATACAAGTTCTATTCTTCATTCCTCTCTCTCATCTAAATCCCAATCACATACCCCTACGTGTGTGTATATATCACCCCTACACTTGGAAATTCAAATCAAGCAATCATACCCTTGTCCGTTGTCCAAAGCACTTATTAATTGGTGAATTTTTAAATGAATTTTGCATACACATCCTTCATGCGACCGTTAATACTTCTTGAGGTACCAACGACCGATTACAAGATGTGTTTGCATATTAAAACGTAATTCCTAGTCTTGCAACACCCAAGGCTTTTAGCAGTGACTCCCAAACCAGTTGGTCTAAGGAACTAGGTGATGAAGCACCCTCGTTAAATATTTTTCTATTTTTGCAGCCTTAAGTAATCACAAAAACCAGTGTTCATTTTTTTCTTCTTTATTCACACTTTTTTTTTCTTTTATTTTCATTATACTAAGGACTTTAGACAAGAGCATTTCAAGGTCTTTTCTACTATTCTAAGTTTCAAGGTGCGTGATTATGCAATTTGTAGGGTATACGTTTTCAGAGTCTAGACTTAAGCTAGAAATTATTTTTCAAACTTATACTCTAATAAAAGCTTCAATATTTTTCCTTCGTTTCGACTTAGCCCAAGAAGTGAACTCAAAATTTGCCTATTTCTAAATAAACTACAAGGCATATACTTTCTACCGTTAAACTTTAAGGAATGTTATTTTTAAGGTTTTTAATTTACTAAGTCTAAGATCTAGTTGTTCCTAGGCAGTTAACCTATTTGACAAACTCAAGTCAATTAGCCAAAATTGAATAAAATAATTTTTATAATTTTCAAAATTTTTCAATTTTTATGGGTTTTCAAATAAGTATGCAAATGCAAAAATATGTACAAATGAATGCGAAGGAAGAAGACGTACCGAGCATACCCCCAAACTTGAACTTGACAGTGTCCTCACTGTCATGCTATACCAAGAGGGTCAAAAATGCCGGTACTCCCCTGTTTATTTATTTATAAATTTTTTTTTTGTTTTGAATTTTTTAAATTTTTTTATAGAAAAAGAAAACAAAAAATATATATACATATATACAAAGGTTCCCCCCAAACTTAAGCTTGGCCTTACACAAGCCAAAGGTTATCACCAACCATTCAAAAATCTTATCGTGGTAATGGTATAGTTGGTGCAAGAATGGGGTGTGGAGGAAAGAAATGAGAAACACGCGAGACCGTGTGGAAAGAAGAATGGTAGAATATGGTCTCGGTGGGGGAGAAGAATGGCGGAAAAGAGAAAGAAGGGTCGCGCTATCTTGAGGGTGTAAATCGAGTGAATAAATTAGCGCAATTTGTGATGACCGATGTGTTAAAAGCGATTGCGCTAACCTATCAACTCGTCGTGCAATGGGGTCAAATCCCTCAAGATTCACAAGAAAACATGGGTACGCCGAACTTGGTATAGGGGATGAAAGCGTAACGGTCACTTGTACGGTCGGAACAATGAGAAAGACGAAAGGAAGTGAACTTAGGATAGTATCATTCTCACCGTAGTAAACTGTCTCGAACTTGAAAGATTCCATTAATGGTTCGAAACTACTGTAAGCACCCGAGTATGATGGTTCAACTAACTCATCTGAAAATGTAAAGGACTCAAACTCGGGCGGTGAGTCATCAACATCGTCTGAAAAAGTGAAACACTCGTACGTGTTATCGGCTGTGAGAACTGTGTCAGATTCAAAGGAAAATTTTTCAAGCTCACAGTCTTCAAGCATGGTCGGAACGATGGAAAGGAGGGAGGATGATATAACAGTCAAAGGTTCAGGAGGCTGAATTGGAAAATCAGACATATCAAACAAAAATAGTTCAACCTCAATATGATCCTCAAAACTCTCCTCAATACTATCCTTATAATTCTCCTCAAGATTCAACTCATCCATGCCATTATCATCAAAGTCAAGACGCATAAGAGATTCGGGAGAAACATTTAATAACTCGGGATGATAATTTGAACATAAAATCTCAATTAAATCGACAGGTTCATCATCCGAAATATTCCCGGCGTCTATATTCTCAATCAAGTGAAAATCAATTTTCTTAGACACCTCATCAAAAGCATGGATATTTATCGATTTAGGTTCTAGATTGGAGGTGTAAAGGTCAAAAGGATTAAGTGTGGTTTCACTCGAAAGGGGTTCTTCATAATTTGGCAAATCAAGCACTACAAAATCACAGAACTCATTTTTATTTTCAACAGGTGAACTATGTAGGGCAATCGATGGAAAACAGGAGTTGTGGGCTTCAATTGGGTAAGGGTAGGTTTGATTTGAAAATCCTCTCTCATTCTTACTCTGTCCAACCGCCTCCTTATACATTAAAAAATTTTGAGCTAGCGGGAAACTAGCTACCGGTTCACTAGGTTGCATAAGGGCGGCCACGGACGCTTCCACATTCCTAGTCATTTTGTTTGTTGCTAAAATATAAGCCTCCAACGACTCTTCCAAACTAGACTTAGGTGGTGAGGGGGTTTCGGTAAAAGATTCAAAATTGTGTGGATATGCAAAACTCCCAACAGGCTGTGTAGAAGCAGTGTCTATTGAAGATGGGAAGGTCGGGTAGGAATGGTAGGAAGTGGGTGATTGGACAGGGGTAGGGTCAACATATGGATAAAAAGGTGAATAGTCTTGTGGATCCCTAGAACTAGATGAGTGGAGAGGGGTGAAAGATCGACGGCGAGATTGAGCAATATGCTCAGCAATGGACATCGGCTTAGGAGTGACAACAGGACTTGAAAAAGTGGTATCAACATATTGAAGTGGTAAAGGTTGACTTGGTTGACACAAAGTGGGTTGAAAAGTCAAACTGTTTTTCCTAGACGCCTCTATGTGATCTTTCAAAGATTTTTTAGGCAAGGAAGGATCGTCATTAAATTGACCGAACAAATTGACGTACGACGCAAAATTAGGTTCGGGATACCAAAGTTCGGCAAGTGATTTATTATGTGGGGTACCCATGTTATAAGAAGAAAGGGTGAAAGAAAGAAAGATGGGTGGTGGTGGTGCAAGGATTTGTTTGCGGCAAAAGTTTGCAAGTTTCTAAAAAGATTTTTCCTTTTTATTTTTATTTGGAAATTGTTGCAAAATTTTTTTTTTTGATAAAAGATATGCTACAGCAAAATATTACTTGCAATCAGTTTCTATTTTAAACGAGGCGCAACAAATCCTGCACAAGATTGTTATTTGGAAAGAGAAAGATTTTTAAAGCGCACCAAATCCTGCAGGCATTTTTCAGAAAATATATGGAGATTTTTGCAGAGGAAGAAAAGATAGGCTTACAGAAATATTTGCATAAGATGTTGTCACCAGAACGCAGCTTTTCCGCGGCCAAATGGGGGTTCCCACCGCGGTTCCCGGGCGGTAAAGTCGGAGCGGATCCCCAAAAAAAATCTGTGATGATGATTCGTCTAGAGCGCGGCGGAACCGCGGCCTAAAGGTAGGTAAGGCCGCGGTTTCGCGGTTAGGTTAGGTGATCAGTTCAAAAAATTTCTGTGGCTGTTCTGTTGTCAAAAATCTCTTCCGTTTCGATATCCCGTTTTCTGTTTTGCTTTCTGCAAATCTCCAGATCCGGCTCGATTGTTCCTGCAAGATTCACACAACAAAGTACCCTTTCCAAAAAATAACAATTGATATATTTTTATAAGTTTTGGATTTTTTAGATTTTTATGATTTTTTAAATTTAAGATTAACCCGAAATTGCAAAAAGGAAATTTCTACGTCATCCCCTGCAACGACGCCATTTGATTCGTATGTCAAAAACTATCTATTAACCGCAATCAAGAACGGCGTCGCATGAAGCTAGCCCGTGAGTACGGGTCGGTCCACAGGGATGTTGTGAATCTCCTAATCGTGCTAATGAGTTAATTCCGAAGGGTGTTCGGATTGATTATTAAATCTAAAATCTAAATCTATCTATATAAGATTATCTAGATCTAGTCTTGTTAGGGTTAGGTTTAGGGATGGTTTGGAAATGCAAGTAAATCTTAACGCTTTCTATACCCGAATTAAGATCTATGAGGAGTTATGGTAATTATCAATAAAGGGGATTAAATCCATTCGGGAAGGTGTTCCCTCCTCTAGGATTTTGTCCTTCCTTTAGAGATCCTTACCCTAACCTCCATGGAAAACACGCGCATCCGGGCCTTTATACTACGGTGTCATCGTTATCTCGAGGGGTAGGATGGCGTAGGGCACGGTGTGTGCGTGTATGCATGGAGTCCTATTGAAAATATATGATGGGTAAGAAAGGGATGAGAGATCTCATCTCTCAAAAGCCTTCCCCAAAGCTAACTCTAAACAATTAGCTACGGCAAGGAATTAAATCTACCTAGGGCAAAGAATTAAAATATAAACTAGAGCAATTAAACAAAACTACTTACAGATGGCTCTCTCCAAACATCAACGCAGGGTTGTCAGATCTGGATTCATGAATTGAAAAGAGGCATCGATGCTCTCCATAAAGAATTCTGAAATTTATTATTAAAAGGAGGCATGATGGAGGCATAAGAAATTACAATCTTTAGAGTTCTATTTATAGGAAATAGAAACCCTTGGTTACATTTTGATCCACATGTCTACAATTACAAATATAGCCCTAAGGTTGACTATTCAGCGCCGCCAAACATTTGGTAAAAATTATTTCCTCTGATCGCTCAAGACCGCCGCGGAACCGCGGCCCGAGGCCTGGTTTGGCCACGGTTCCGCGGCCAAAAGATGGAATTGGGCTACGAATTTTCCTGGGCTGATTTCTGTTGGCTTGGGCTTCTTATTTCTATATATCTTTTCTCAATTTAGCTTCTGGTTCTCTTCCAGATTTCCAGTGAACATTGTAGCGGACTTCTACCCGTGTTCGCTTTGAGTCGATCTTAGACCTTGCTTTGCCTTGTTGATTGTGAACTGTTATTCGTTGTAGGCTTGATCAAGAGTCTTCTGTTTGTTGGTCAAAGTCCACTTTTTCATCGTCTTTACATTGTTTTCACTGTTTTCTGTCTAAGAACCTGTAACCTGTAACATGCAGCAGACATGCGTCAAAAGCACCTGTTTATTTATAAAAAGAATAAGAATGGGGAATATAATAATGCAATATTATGGTCTGAACAAGTGATAAGGACGACTCTAAGTTATACTCGGGATTTGTCTTTACCCTAAATGGAGGGGCGGTTTGTTGGAAGAGTTCCAAACAGGAAACCGTGGCAGACTCGACGATGGAGGCTGAATACATCGCTGCCTACGATGCTGCCAAAGAGGCTGTCTGGATAAAGAAGTTCATCACTGAACTTGGTGTGGTTCCGTCCATTGAGCATCCAATACCTCTGTATTATGATAACAATGGAGCTGTGGCTTTGGCCAAGAAACCCAGGTCCCATCAGAAGTCCATACATATTCTGAGGCGGGATCAGCTGATCCGGGAGATAATTGATCGCCGCGAGATCGAGGTCAGGAGAGTTGATACGAAGGACAACACTGCGGATCCACTCACAAAGGCCATTCCTCAGATACAATTTGAGTGACTCTTCGGGATGTTGGGTATGAGATACTAGAACAGCGGGCCTTAGTGCAAGTTGTTAGTTGTATGTATGCCCTATAGGCCAGTATTGTACAGATGATGTATATTATATTGGATGCTTGGACATATATAGAGATGACTTTCTTGCTCGATATGATAGTATGCTATCTGGTTGCTCTTTATCTTAACATGTACACTTGTCTCTTTAAACTGTCTTATAGTTACATGTTGGTAAAGCCCTTAGGATGTGTACTTGACCACTTGGACTATGATGCAGATCATACTAGTGGGGACATAGTAGTCCATAGGTACATCCTTCAAGGTCCCTAGTCGTGGGTGTATCGAGACGGGGCATCGATATACCAGAGTAGACTAGCGTATACGCTTCTCGACCCATGAGATGGGCGATGGATGATCCCATATTCATTGGTGTTTGACATCAGAGATGATATACGGGTGCTCAGTGGAGACTGGGTACACTGGACGAACTCGCCGAGAACTCCCAGATGGTATTATACCTCACGTCAGATGGCAGTTCTCAGGTGACACTTGTGCAGGTTAGTCTGTAGACCCGAGATCGTCATAGAGTCTTGTGTGATTCCCACTGTGCTTTGATCTCCACCTTACCACGTCCATGAGGGCGTGCAAAACGGTGGTTTTTAGGCACAGTCCCGAGTCACATGGAGGCAATGAGCGATAGGAGGGGTTTCGTCCCTCCCGGTATTGGGGGTTGATGTTGCGCTGTGCTCGATTGGCCGTAACAGGGAAGTCCCTGGCCAGGGCTGATCAGAGATTTGCTGGTAAGTGTTACCAGTAGTTTCTCGACCCGTTATGAGCCTCACATCGGCACGACTTATCGGTTATTGGGGTCTGACGTTTACCACCCCTAGACTTGATATGCGACATATCAGACGAACAGACCGGACTGTACGGTAAGTGTTACTGGTTGGATTCACAGGAGTGTGAGCGGGCTTGCTCGTCGATCTTCTGATCGCTCAATACCCGGGTGGCCGTTACGTTTAGCAGACCGCTTGCGGCTTGTGGGTGCTTGATATGATCATCATCTACTGCCGGCGTATTGACGAGTCTTTAGAGTCCTACGCAGAGGTTTCCTGGCTCAAGCGAAACGAAATAGGAGCACATATGAGATATGTGCGGGAGCAAGAATAATGCATGTATGTGATACCGTATTTCATTCTCGCGATGAATGTATCGATTGGTTATATGCGATATAACCTAGATATCGAATCAAGGATTGATTCGATAAGCCGATACATAGGATACTAGTCGGTTATATGCGATATGACCGGATCGTTAAATCAAGTGTTGATTTAATGATTTAATGTATAATAATATATTTGATATATTACTTTGCATTAACTAGTATTGGTTCATTTTAAAAGGATTTTCTCACTTGATGCACATTGTATATGTGATATATTTTTGTGCACTTGTTTGTATCATGTTTGATGATACTTGCTCACTTGAGTTTGTGTAAAGATTAAACCATGGTTATATGAATGGTTAGGGCTTTGTTTATTTACTTATTTATTTATTTATTTATTTATTCGTTTTGGAAAATAAATGAGAATGGTGGCTTATTTTGTTTGTATGTTGAACCTTCTTGAAGCTTTGAACAAGTCCACCATTCTTATCTCATCCTTAACCCTAACCATTCTAACTAACCCTAGTTTACTCTCTACACTTGACTATGGTTAGGATATGATAAGTATTCATATTAGTTTCTTTTTTAAATAAGAGACTTATCATATATTCTTCATCTTCTCCTTCTTCTTCTTCAAGAAAAACCTTGCCTTCATCAATGGCAACTTGAGCAAATGAGTGAGAAATCCAATTCTAAAGTGAACCCACCTCCTTTTTCTTCATCCTCTACCTCTTGGCAAGTAGTATAGGGTGTTTACTTCACAAGTTTCATAACTTGGTGAAGTTGGAGCTTGATCTTGTGTAACCTCGACGTAGATCATCTTCGGCACAAAGCCGACGACCTTGCCCGCCCATTTCTCCGATGAAGCCGATGCTTGAGTCCGGGATTCGAGACGGACAGCGAGAGGACTTCTACGTGGAGCTAAGGAAGTGGAGAACCGGATCTACAAAGGTTGTAGCATCTTTCTTTTAGTTAAGTAGTTAACTAGTTTCACTTTGTCGCCTAAAATTCTAGTTAACGATCTAGTCTAAGGTTTCTCGGCACCGTAAAATTTGAAATTGGCATGGTTGATGCCTTGTGAGACCTCTTGAGAGTGCCTAGGAACCCTACACAAGTGGGAGATTATTAGTTATATATATGCCCTAGAGGCCACTGTTGTACATGATGTATATTATAGTGGATGCTTGGATATATATAGAGAGGACTTAATTGCTCGGCATGATAATATGCTATCTGGTTTCACTTTATCTTAACATGTTAACAAATACTGTTTTGTGATCACGTGTTAATAAAGCCCTTAGGATATGTACTCGACTACTAGGATTATAATACAGATCATACTAGTGGGGCCAGGGTAGTCTACGAGTACATCCTATAACCGTTCCTAGTCGAGGGTGTATCGAGATAGGGCATCGATACTCCAGAGTAGACTAGCGTATATGCATCTTGACCCATATGATGGGCGATGGATGATCCCATATCCATTGGTGTTGGACATCAAACATGGTGTACGGGTGCTCAGTGGAGACTGGGTACACT
Source organism: Agapanthus africanus (assembly GCA_030015575.1). Lineage (NCBI taxonomy): Eukaryota > Viridiplantae > Streptophyta > Magnoliopsida > Asparagales > Amaryllidaceae > Agapanthus > Agapanthus africanus. The sequence goes on along the minus strand of CM057344.1, from coordinate 498,660,463 downwards.
GAACGGACTCGCCGAGAACTCCTGGATGGTATTATACCTATCGTCAGATAGCAGTTCTCCGGTGACACTGGTACAGGTTATTCTGTAGACCCGAGATCGTCATAGAGTCTTGTGTGATTTCCACTGTGCTTTGATTTCCACCTTACCATGTCCAAATGGGCATGCAAAGCGATGGCTTTTGGGTACAATCCCGAATCACATGGAGGCAATGAGCGATAGGAGGGGTTTCATCTCTCCTGGTACAGCGAGTTGATGTTGTGCTGTGTTCGATTGGCTATAATTGGAAGTCCCTGGCCAGGGCTGATATGGAGATTTACTGGTAAGAGTTATCAGTAGTGTCTTGACCCGTTATGAGCCTTACATTGACACGACTTATCGGTTACTGGGGTCTGACGTTTACCACCCCTATACTAGATATGCAACATATCAGACGAAGAGACCGGACTATACGGTAGTTTTTACTGATTGGACTCACAGGAGAATGTACAGGCTTACTTATTGATCTTCTAATCGCTCAATACCTGGGTGGCTGTTACGTTTAACTGACCGCTTGCAGCTTGTGGGTGTTTGATATGATCATCATGTACTGCCGGCGTTTTGACGATTCTTTAGAGTCCTACACAGACGTTTCTTTGCTCAGGCAAAATGGAGTAGGAGCACATATGTGATAGGTACGGGACCGAGACTAATACGATATGAGATATCGTATTATAATCTGGCGATATGAGATATCTGCCGGGTATATGTGATATAGCCGGGTCATCGGATCAAGTGTTGATTCGATGAATTAGTACATGTTATATTAGTCAGTTATATGCAATATAGTCGGATTGTCGGATCAAGAGTTGATTCGATAATTTAACGTATAATTATATATGTGATATATTACATTACGTTAACTAATATAAGTTCGCTTTATCGATTCATTTTCTCACTGGATAATACATTGATGTATATGCGATATATGTTAATTGTATTATTTTCTTTTGTTACAAAATATATTGTATTTGTGATATATATATCATAACAAGTTAGGGTTACAAATGCAACATGGTTGTTAAGTTTAAACAAAGTTAGATTTTGGATTTTGGTTAGCTTTTTCATGAAGTTTCATGAAACTTTCCTTTTGTCATTTTGCTTTGATATTTTGTGTAGATATTTGTTAACCCAACCCAAACCGTTAACTCTAGTTTATTCTCCACACAAGTCAAAGCCTTCATTTTATTAACTCATGGATGTAATTATAAGCACAACAATAATTCATTATTCATCACAAAAGCTTTCTTCTTCCTCTTCCTCCTTGAAAAAGCTTTCTAGGTTTTCGTGTTATGATGATTTAAAATGAGAAATTGAAAACAAAAGAGAGCAAAATTCCTACTTCATCTTCCTCATCTATTCTAGCAACTTAGATTAGGGTGTTCACTTCACTAATACTTGATTAGAGAAGTGAGAGCTTGAGTTTGAGATTCTTCAAGGTAGATCATCTTCGAAAAGGAAGACTTCTAGCAAGCATGGATCATTCGACTTATGGAGCCTCTCTAGAGTCCGGAAGTTCATGGATCGCGGTGAAGGTACTACTACTTGGAGCTTATGAAGCGAAGGAACGGACTACAAAAGTTGTAATCCCTCTGTCACGCCCCACCTCCAATACAGAGAATATTGTCCACTCTGGCCGAAGCCGCACGGTTTTGTCCTTCGGAGCGAACCGGACCCGACCAGGGGCCACTTCCCAGGAGGTCACCCATCCCAGGACTTTCCTGGCCCAAGCACGCTTAACTACGGAGTTCTCAAACTCCTGTAGTGCCGGTTCACTTAAAAGGCGCCTCTTAAGTGAACCGGCACTACAGGAGCTTGAGAACTCCGTAGTTAAGAGTGCTCGAGCCAGGGAAGTTCTGGGATGGTTGACCTCCTGGGAAGTGGCCCCTGGTCGGGTCCGGTTCGCCCCGAAGGACAAAACCGTGCGGTTTCGGCCAGAGCGAACAATACTCTCTGTATTGGGGGTGGGGCATGACACCCTCTCTCTTAGATGTAAAGTTGTTTAGTTAACCCTAATTCTCTAGTTAAGATCTTGGTTAGGGTTGCAGGGTTACTAGGCACTCTCATAAGGGTCTATAAGGCATCAACCAGGCCTGACTTAAAATTTAGACGTGCCGAACAACCCTAACCAAGATCTTTAAACTAGAGATTAGGCGAAACAAAGCATGTTAAACACTTTAACACTAAGAGTTTAGGATTACAACCTTTGTAGTCCGGTCCTTCACTTCTAAAGCTCCGTGTTGAGGTCCCTTCACTGCGATCATCGAGTACCCGGACTCTAGAAAGGCTTCACGAAGAAAGTTGCAAGCTTGCTTCCGATCTTCGATAACTAAGATGATCTACCTTGAAGTTTCTTTAACACAAGCTCTCACTCACTAAATGAAGTGAACACCCTAATCTAAATGGCTTGGATAGATTAGGATGATGAAGTAAGATTTTAGCTTTCATTTGTTTTCTTAATCTCACTCATAATTATCACAAGAGCAAAAGCTAGAAAGCTTTTCTCCAAGGACGAAGAAGAAGAATATGAATCAATAATCCTTTTGTGATGAATAATGAAATGTTAATATGATTACAAATGTAACCATGGTTGTTTACCCCAATAAGAGCAAAGCTCTGTTCAAATTCCAAGGCGGGAAACGAAGCAACGCTTCTGTTTCCCCCAATCAGAGCAAGGCTCTATTTTGAAAATTAAAGTGAAGATTAAAATTAAAATAAATGAAGTAACGCTTCAAATCCCCTGCGCTGCGCAGAGCGCCACGTGTCAAAATCAGACACGCCAGCACAGGGAGCGCAGCGCCCAAGGCAGTGCGCCCAATCAGAGCAAGGCTCTATTAAAGAAACAAAATTAAAGAAAGCAAAACTTCAGTTGCGCAAGCGCTGCGCTGCGCGACACGTGTCAGCGCAGGTGCGCTAGCGCAACTGCGCTGCGCTGTACGCTGCACGACATGTGTCAAGCGTAGGGGCGCTTGCGCCAAACAGAAAAATTCTGAAAGATCTTTCTCAATCTTGTTAAAAACAAGAAGATTGCCTTCTGTAAAACAGAAGCCCTTAGATCAAAGATCCAATGGTGGGGTAAAATCCCCAAATCACTCAGAGAAAGATCTCTTTAACTGGTCTAACAAACTAATTGGCACTATATAAAGGCCCCTAGACCCCAAGTCTAAAAGAGAGAGACAACAACAACATCAACATCAAGATCGAGATTAAGAGAACTCTGAAGAATTTGAGAAGAACTCTTCTCAAATACAAAAAAAGAAAAAAAGTAAAAACCTTTATATAAGAGAAGGTTCTCTTCTGAATAGATCATTGATCTAAGAACAAGATCAATGATCTTCAATAAAAAGAAAAATAAATAATAACAGTGCCTTGCACTCTTTTATGAACCACTGGTTCTTTGAAAACAAGGAAAACTTGTTTTCTTTGATCTAAAATTGATCAAAATATAAAACAGTGCCCTGCACTTGCAAAATTGGCACTGTTGCGCTCTTGAGTTGGCGCAAGCCACCAGAGAGCGCTACGTGTCAGCTCCAGAATCACTTGCGCCATGCGCTTTTAAAATAGAACACTGCTCTCATGAATTGGCGCAACCCACCAGAGCGCGCTACGTGTCAAAATCGCAACAGCGCAGTGCACTGGCGCAGTGCACTGCGCTTGCGCTCACCAGAGCGTGACACGTGTCACCATCACAAGCGCTTGCACTCCTCAATCAGCGCAAAGCGCCTGACAAATCATGTGGCACTCCGTCAGACTAATTAATGCAATGCATTATCAAGGGCAGAGCCCAATAAAGAAAGGTCTATCAGACCAAACAAAGTGCTATGCACTATTAAAAGGGACAGAGCCCAAATCAAAAAGGCCTAATAGGACAGAATAAAATGCAGTACATTATTAAACAGGGGCAAAGTCCTAGCACAGGCCTAATAGGCCAAAAATAAAAACGTTGAATATTCTCAACTGGACTTAGCCCAATCATGGCCGTAAGTCCTCAAAATTAAATTGATTGAGCACGGCTGCTCTCCTAAATCAATTTATATTCGGTTCAAGGGTACATCTCCGAACTCCTCTGACACCTATCGTTGTAATCCTTCAACGACATCAGAGGGGTGACGGATCCCGACGGCCATACTAGTAATGGACCGCAATGTCCTTAAACTACCTATGGACCACCATGTCCCTAAACTGGCGATGGACCACCACGTCGCTAAACTAGAACACGGACCACTATGTCCCTAAACTGGAACAATAGAGCCCAAATGCTCTTTTGTCGGATTTAAACGATCCAGTTTAGTCGATCTTAGTCTCAAATCGGACTAACGTATCCTAAACAAACGTTTGAGTTGATCTTAGCCTCAAATATGGCTAACGTATCTTTAAACATTCAAACAGATTTTAGTCCCAAATTGGACTATAAGACCCCCAATCTGTTAGTGTATATGCCTTAGAAGCCATTACTGTATCATACTAGTTTGTATATTACTTGATGGAAGCTTGGGATATTTACAGTTGTATATACAATCTTGCTCGAAATGGTAGTATGCTACTTGGTTTGTCTCTACTTCAATATGTGCATGTGTTTCTTTTAGCATATCGCTGATATACATATTAGTAGAGCCCTTAGGATCTTTGCTTGATTACCAGCGTTGTGATGTCGCTCGCACTCGTGGGAGCTGGGTAATCTATAAGCACATCCTTATACAGGTCCCTGGTCGTTGGACTATCGAGACAGGGCATCGATACTCCGGAGTAGACTAGCGTATGCGCTTCTCATCCCAGCGTGGGAGACGGTCTGTCCCACAGCCGTCAGTACGTCGTACTTGAGATAGTATACGGGTGCTCGTTAGGTTACGAGTACACTAGACAGGACTCGTCGGGGACTGTTGGTTGGTATTATACCTATCGTCAGTTTTCAGTTCCCAGGTGACATGAGTACAACTTAGTCCGCTGACTTGACACTGTCACTTCGCCTCGAGTGTGTTCCTACTGCACTTTGATTACTACCCTACCACGGCTCAAAGGAGTCGTGCAAACAGGTAGTTTTTGGGTGCAGTCCCGAAGCACTTGGAGGCAGTGACGGTTAGACAGGATTCGTCTCTCCCGGTATTGGGGGTTGACATCGCGCTGTGTCCAGGAGAGCCATTACACGAGTAGTCCCTGGCCAGGGCAAGCGAGATATACTGGTAGGTTTCCAGTGTTATCTCAGGGTGTTCTGGGCTACACTCCGACACGACTTGTACCGCTATTAGGGGACTGACGTTCACCGCCCCCTAGGCCCGCCATGCGATGTATCAGACGAACAGACCGGACTGTACGGAGATTGTCACATACAGGCTCAGTAGGAGTTCACCTCGTCAGTCTTCTTATCGACATCTACCTGGGGACCGTTACGTACAGCTAGTGCCGCTTGCGGTCTGTGGTTAAACCCACTGCCAGCGTAGTGTCGAGTCTTTAGAGTCCCACACAGAGAGCTATTCGCCTTTAGGCAAAATGAGTAGAGGTCACATGGTTTTGCGACAGGGTTCGTTCGCATTCGCGCACCTGTGCACGTTTGCTGTCCGGACAATTTATACTAGCGGGCTTTGGTTTAAGCCGGATCCTAGTATATAATTTGGGATTGGTTTTTCTCATTGTATTCGTGTTCCTCGGATCACGAATGCGGGTGTGTATGCACAGTTGTTTGAGACAGAGGGAGAGGACCTTGTTTAGGGTTAATGACTATTGTCATTTTATTAACCCTAATGCTTATGTGTGTATTATAGTTAATTGATAATTAGTTTAATAATTGTGCATGTTTATGGTTGTTGACCATTTGACCTCCTTGATTTGTTGACCTAGGTTGACACTTTGACCATCATCATTTCTATTGGAAGATGCTTTTTGATCCTTGCAAATTGAAATGATAATGGTCATGTCATGATTAGCCATGACAATTATTTAGCTAATTATTCAATTAAAATAATATACACATATTACTGAGAATGGTTCACATAATTCATGCTATCATTTTCATTTCTCTCTCTTGTTCTTCCTCTCCCTCAAGCTCTCTCCCTCTCATGTGTTGAGAAATACTTGAGCTTGAGAAAAACCCTCTCTTGATCATCTTTACTCTCATCTAGGGTTCAAGGACTAGCACTTCTTGCACCCTAGTTACTTCTAGCTTGGAGTTGAAGCCAAAGGTTGAGGCTTTCGGGTGGATCTTTCTTCGACGTGAGAAGACGACCAAGGTGACCTCTTTCCACCACTCTAAGGAGTAAGGAGAGAAGGACTTAAAGCCCAAGGTATAACCTTTCTAGCACTTAGCTAGTTATTAGTTAGCTTTAGCAAGTTTTTGTTTAGCAAAGATCCTTCATAGTGTAGTCCATGTTGCCTAAGTTGATAAAAATCCGATTTTTATTCCGTTTTCCGCCTCTCCGAAAGTACCGGGGTGGGCAACGTGGACTTACAGTGGTATCAGTGCCTAACTAAACATAAACTAGCTAGGTAGTGAAGTGTAACGAAGTTCGAAACCGAAAAATCCAAAAACCGAGTTCTCAAAAACCCTAGTTTCTGTTAAATTTTTTTCTGGTCAAAACAAAATTTGTTATACTCCAAAAATCGTCTCAGGGTTTTTTAAAGAAAGCCACCAAAAACGATCCACCGATTCGACTAAAGACTATTGCCGCGGAACCGCGGTCGTCTTGTCTCATCTCTGGTTCGAGTTTTGGTGCAGTGTATCTCTGGCTTGGTTTTGGGATTTTTAAGATATTTTATATGTGCCCAGATTTTCCAGAATAGAAATTTATTTTTGGGGGCCTATAAATCCGTATTTTTCCGAACTTCACTACACTTTGACTATAACGGTTATATCTGTGATGTTTGTATGTATTGAACGTCGGCTAATCGCTATATGTCGATTAGTCGGGGTTATACATATCTGTGATCTGTGATTGATACTGGTTTGTGTATATGAATGGGTTGGATTGTCGCGGGTGAATAGCCGGGGTAGATGTGAGATGAGTGTTGTTTTTCCTTTCATTCATTTGTAACATGTAAATTGATGTAATATTATTATTTGTATGGCCGCACAACCGGGTCGGGGTTGTAGCCGTCATTGTATAATTCTTTTTACTGTTTTTGCTCCTAGGATAGACCCATGGAGGGGGTGCACAAACTACCGGGTATCTCGAAGTGCCGAGTGGCCTACTCACGGTGGTGAGGGAGGTTGCTTCGCTTCGGGTACTTGGCGGGTAGTTTGCCGCACCCGTAGGGGTCTTGGGTGGGGTATTTGGCTATTCACCGCGACCGAGTAATCCGCTTTTCGTTGCAGGCTCGAACGGATTGCGGGTTCCTAGTATATCCAATGTATTCATCTGTGATCTGTAATGTCTATCATTGCTATATATTTATATATAATAACTATTTAGGCGTTGCTTATGTTTTACAGCCGTGCTAGCCCAGCCCCCGCTCTGTCGTTAGTTAAGTAACCTAACGGGTGATGACGGGGCCCCGTGGCGAATGCGAATGGCATAAGCGTACGTCATATTTTGGTTGTTTTCTGCAATGGTGGGATTAAATGATGGGACGCATTAAAAGAACTAATGCAAGAAAATAAACCAAGTAAAAGTCGATTGGAACACTTTGAAAACCACTCGGTTCTTTTCAAAACTAAACTTTTAAACGCGGAGCTTGAACCACTCCTTTTAAAAGCTATCTCGTTCCATCGATTATATCAAATTCACTACGTTCACGGTTTCGCCAAAACCATCCGTAGCCCTCCATCATTTCAATTAAATATTCGGTAGTATTCAAGTTATGTATTTTGACCTCACGCCAAGGCATAGTGATTGGTAGCTGCCGGATATTTATCTGTTGCATAGATAGAATGCGTTGGTTTGAGACAGTCGTACTGCCATTTTGGCCTACGTCAAGGGTAGGTACGGGTGGGTTCAAATTAACCAGGATAATGATGGGAAGAACTTGACATGTGACTTATGACATTTTGACCTCACGCCAAGGTCATAAGAGAATGGGGCAAAAATCCACATCGGGAGTTTCATAAGTACTGAAACTTGCTAGCGCTGCATACCATTTGGAGTGTGATAATTCTGGTAGGATTCCTTCGGTTTTATCACGCGATGATATTTGGATCCCGATCCTACTGTGAGTATATGCTACTCCTTGGGAAAACTCTCACTTAACGATCAATGCTATAAACTTAGTAGGTGTCTAGAAAGGTGTTAGCGGGGCTACGCCCACAGGGAAAAGAGGTTACTTAATTAAGGAACTTCGCGAAAGCGTTGGAAAACCTCCCTCGAAGTACCGACAATGGCCTGGCTGAACGGTTAAGCAAGTATTGTACGGTGAGATTGATCCTGACTAATCCTTTCTTTACGGTTTGAGAAGGGATTCGAGAGACAGTGGGAGCCATCCAGTTTAGACAAACTAAAAACCACTCTAAACTTGCAAGAGCATCATGCTAAAGTGTTTCTTTTCTCTCTCCTAATTGCAGCGACCATTCAACATGACCGGACTTAAGTTATTACTAGATAAAAACATATTGACAGGGCCAAACTACAAAGATTGGCTCAGGAATGTCAAGATGGCAATCACTTACGACAAGTTGGGGTATATCCTTACCACCAAAGCTCCCCCTGTCCCAGGTCCCAGTTCCAGCGTCACGGATAAGGAAATCCGTAAGACATGGGAGATAGATTGCGCGAAGGCCAAATGCCTCGTACTTGCCTCGATGGACAACGAACATCAGAGGAGGCACGAGAATATGGACCTAGAGTCCATATTTCTTCATACAAAAGAACTGTATGGAAAGCAGTCTCGTATCGCAAGATACGAAGTGTCGAAGAAGTTATTTTCGGCAAGGTTGGCCGTCGGATCATCGGTAGCGGAACACGTGCTTAAGATGATTGGCTATATTGAGGAGCTCGCGGACCTTGGGACTACGTTGGAGAATGAACTCTATACTGATTTGATTCTCCAGTCCCTTCCTTCCACTTACGCCCAATTTATTCTTAACTTCAACATGCAAGGAAAGGAGGTTGAACTTGCCAAGCTTCTGAACATGTTGAGGAGTGCTGAGGGCACCCTACAGAAGTGTAGGGAGACATCCACTTTGTTTTTAGGAGGATCTTCCTCTTCTAGGTCCAGGGCGAGAGCCAAGGGCAAGAAGAAGAAAGCCCCCGCCAAACCAAGAGGCGGTGTCGGTAAAGTGGATACGAAGGGAAAAGGAAAAGCAACAAAGGTAGCGGGAAAGCTGGTGGGGAAGGAAGAATACTTCTATTGTCACAAAAGTGGTCACTGGAAACAGGATTGCAAGGCTTGGAAGGCCAGAACACAGGATTTGAAGCGAGTTGCAGCTTCAGCTTCAGGTGTGTATGTTATTGAAAACTGTTTATCAATAAACTCTACATCCTGGGTATTGGATACCGGATCAGGATCTCATATCTGTAATTCTTTGCAGGCGTTGAGAAAGCGTAGAGTTTTGAAGGCAGGTGACATGACCCTCAGAGTTGCAAACGGTGCTAGCATGGATGCTGAGGCCGTGGGGGACTATCACCTGGGATTTTCTGATGGACACTTTTTGGTTTTGCGTAGTTGTTATTATGTACCAAATGCAACCTGTAATATCATTTCTGTATCTTTATTATCTAAAGAAGGTTATGAATTTGCATTTGTAAGTAATGTAGTGAACATTCACCTTAATCAAGTTTTGATTGGGTCAGGTACATTGAACAACGGTATATACGTATTAAACCAGCCATAGATTTTCAATGTCCAGAATACACACAAAAGAAAGTCTCCAGAAATCGATAAAACTTTCTTATGGCATTGTAGACTGGGTCACATCAATGAGAGAAGGTTGACTAAGTTACATGCAGATGGATATTTGGATTCGTTCGAATATCAATCGTATGCAACTTGTCAATCCTGTCTCAAAGGAAAGATGACAAAGACTCCGTTCACTGGACACGGAGAAAGAGCGAGCGAGCTCTTGGGACTCGTACACAGCGACGTGTGCGGTCCAATGTCTACACATGCGCGAAGCGGTTATTCTTACTTCATTACTTTTACGGATGATTTCTCAAGGTTCGGACATGTCTTCTTAATGAAGCATAAATCCGAAGCTTTTGATAAGTTCCAGGAATATAAGAATGAAGTAGAAAAACAAACAGGCAAAAGTATCAAGGCACTGAGATCTGATCGAGGTGGTGAGTACTTGAGTGCCGAGTTCCTGGGTTACTTAAAAGAGAATGGAATTCTCTCTCAGCTTACTCCTCCATACACTCCGCAACATAACGATGTATCGGAGAGACGGAACCGAACCCTATTGGATATGGTACGGTCCATGATGAGTAACGCTGAGTTACCGCGATCGTTCTGGGGATATGCGCTAGAAACAGCTGCATACCTTTTGAACCGTGTTCCCACTAAGACTGTGCCTACCACACCATATGAGTTATGGAGTGGGAAGAAACCCTATCTTCAATACTTGAAGATTTGGGGATGTCCAGCTTATGTCAAAAAGCTGCATGCGGACAAACTAGAGGAACGCTCAGTACTGTGCAAGTTTGTGGGATACCCAAAGAACTCCACGGGGTATCTTTTCTATTACGCAGAGGAACAAAAAGTCCTAGTTTCTTGTAATGCCCATTTTCTGGAACATCAGTTCTTAGAAAAAGAAATAAGTGGGAGCGCAATAGAACTGGAAGAAATTCCAGAACCACAAGCTATTACTGAAAGCTTAGTAGAACCAGAGGGTTCGAAAGATCAGGACATTCCCACGCCACTCCGCAGGAGCAGTAGGCAGTCTCATCCGCCCGAGAGATACTACGGTTTTCTCATTGACGGGGATAGAGAGGATTGCATCATAGACTTTGATGAGCCTACTAGCTTCCAACAAGCCATTCAGAGCGTCGACTCGGTAAAATGGCTGGATGCAATGCGGACCGAAATGGAGTCCATGTACACCAACAAAGTATGGACGTTGGATATTGCTCCAGATGGGGTAAAACCCGTAGGATGCAAGTGGATCTTCAAAAGGAAGATTGGTGTAGATGGACAGGTTGAGACCAATAAAGCTAGACTGGTAGCAAAGGGTTTTCGTCAGCGACCTGGTTTGGACTATGACGAAACCTTTTCTCCAGTAGCTATGCTGAAATCCATTCGGATCCTTCTTGCCATTGCTGCCTTCCACGATTATGAGATTTGGCAGATGGACGTAAAGACAGCTTTTCTAAATGGACATTTAGAGGAGTGTGTCTATATGGATCAGCCAGAGGGTTTCATTCAGCGTGGGAGCAGCGGAAAGGTGTGCAAGTTGCTTAAGTCCATTTATGGACTAAAGCAGGCATCGCGGAGTTGGAACATCTGTTTTGATGAGACGGTCAAGGAATTTGGCTTTATCAAAAATCCAGATGAACCATGCATCTATTGTAGATTTGTAGCGAGAACTGTAGTATTCCTCATTTTATACGTGGATGACATTCTCTTAATAGGAAATGACATTCCTATGTTACAATCTGTCAAGGGGTTCTTGTCACACAGGTTCTCCATGAAAGACCTGGGTGATGCCTCATACATTCTGGGTATCCGGATCTACCGTGACAAATCCAAGAGGATATTAGGATTTTCGCAGTCCAGGTACATCGACACCATACTGAAAAGATTCAGTATGGAAGATTCCAAGCGCGGTAATCTACCGGCTTGTCACGGGATCACCCTCTCCAAAGAGATGTCTCCCAAGACTGATTTGGAGAGGGATCGCATGTCTATTATACCCTACGCTTCTGCGGTAGGCTCTATAATGTATGCGATGTTGTGTACCAGACCGGATGTGGCTTATGCACTGAGTGTGGTAAGCAGGTATCAGTCAAACCCTGGGGAGAAACATTGGATAGCAGTAAAGAACATTCTCAAGTACCTGAGAAGGACTAAGGAGATGTTCTTGGTGTATGGCGGAAAAGACCTACAGATTGAGGCCTTTGCTGACTCCAGCTTCCAGAGTGACAAGGATGATTCCAAGTCCATGTCGGGTTTTGTCTTTACCCTCAATGGAGGGGCGGTGTGTTGGAAGAGCTCCATACAGGAAACCGTTGCTGACTCGACTATGGAAGCGGAATACATCGCTGCATCTGATGCCGCAAAAGAAGCTGTCTGGATGAGGAAGTTCTTGAGAGAACTTCAGGTGGTTCCGTCCATTGTTGACCCAATACCTCTGTATTGCGACAACAACGGGGCTATAGCTTTAGCGAAGGAACCCAGGTCCCATCAGAAATCGAGACACATCTTAAGGCGGTATCACCTGATCAGGGAGATCGTGGATCGCCAATGTAGGGATCCTAGGCACTCAATAGAGGTCTCACAAGGCATCAACCATGCCAATTTCAAATTTTATGGGTGCCGAGAAACCCTAATACGGATCGTTGACTAGAAATTTAGGCGAATAACGAAACTAGTTAACATCTTAACTAAAGGAGAGAGGCTACAACCTTTGTAGATCCGGTTCTCCACTTCCTTAGCTCCACATAGGAGTCCTCTCGCTGTCCATCTCGAATCCCGAACTCAAACGTCGGCTTCATCGGAGAATTGGGCGGACTAGGTCGTCGGCTTCGTGCCGAAGATGATCTACGTCGAGGCATCACAAGTTCAAGCTCCGACTTCACAAATTTGTGAAACTTATGAAGAAAACACCCAAAACAACTTGACAAGAGGTAGAGGGTGAAGAAATAGGAGGTGGGTTCACTTTAGAATTGGATTTCACACTTTAGATCTCAAGTTGCCATTGATGGCATCAAGCTTTCTATCTTGAAGAAGAAGATCAAGAAAAAGAAAGAATATGATAAGTGTTGTTAAAAGAATAATAGAAATCAATACTTATCATCTTCTAACCTTGGTTAAGTGTAGAGAATAGACCATGGTCAAATGAGAATGGTTAGGGTTAAGCATGAAGACAAAAGGGTCACATTAGTCAAAGCTTCATGAAGCTTCATCAAGCTTCATGAAAGAAACAAACCATTTTGTTTTCTTTTATTTATTTATCAAGAAAGAATAGATAAATAAATAAGTAAATAAATCGAAACCCTAACTATTATCATAACCATGGTTTAAGTCTTAACACAAAACCAAGTAAATATGTATCATCATACACGATACAATCAAGTGCACACAAAAGCATATCATATATACAATGTGCACTTCAAGTGAGAAAATCCATTTAAAATGAACCAATACTAGTTAATGTAAATTAATATATCAAATATACAATTATACATTAAATCATTAAATCAACACTTGATTCAATGATCCGGTCATGTCGCACATAACCGACTAGTATACAATGTATCGATTTATCGAATCAATGATTCGATAACTAGGTTATATCGCATACAACCAATCGAAACATTCATCGCGAGAATGAAATACGGTATCACATACACGTATTATTCTCGGTCCCGCACATATCTCATATGCGCTCCTATTTCGTTTTGCTTGAGCCAGGAAACCTCTGTGTAGGACTCTAAAAACTCGTCAATACGCCGGTAGCAGATGATGATCATATCAAGCACCCACAAGCCGCAAGCGGTCTGCTAAACGTAACGGCCATCCGGGTATTGAGCGATCAGAAGATCGACGAGCTAGCCCGCTCACACTTCTGTGAATCCAACCAGTAACACTTACCGTACTGTCCGGTCTGTTCGTCTGATATGTCGCATATCAAATCTAGGGGTGGTAAACTTCAGACCCCAATAACCGATAAGTCGTGCCGATGTGAGGCTCATAACGGGTCGAGAAACTACTGGTAACACTTACCAGCAAATCTCTGATCAGCCCTGGCCAGGGACTTCCCTGTTACGGCCAATCGAGCACAGCGCAACATCAACCCCCAATACCGGGAGAGACGAAACCCCTCCTATCGTTCATTGCCTCCATGTGACTCGGGACTGTACCCAAAGACCACCATTTTGCATGCCCTCATGGACGTGGTAAGGTGGAGATCAAAGCACAGTGGAAATCACACAAGACTCTATGACGATCTCGGGTCTACAGACTAACCTGTACAAGTGTCACCTGAGAACTGCCATCTGACGTGAGGTATAATACCATCTTGGAGTTCTCGGCGAGTCCGTCCAGTGTACCCAGTCTCCACTGAGCACCCGTATACCATCTCTGATGTCAAACACCAATGGATATGGGATCATCCATTGCCCATCTCATGGGTCGAGAAGCGTATACGCTAGTCTACACTGGTATATCGATGCCCTGTCTCGATACACCCACGACTAGGGACCTTGAAGGATGTACTTATGGACTACCATGTCCCCACTAGTATGATCTGCATCATAGTCCAGGTAGTCAAGTACACATCCTAAGGGCTTTATCAACATGTAACTATAAGACAGTTTAAAGAGACAAGTGTACATGTTAAGATAAAGAGTAACCAGATAGCATACTATCATATCGAGCAAGAAAGTCATCTCTATATATGTCCAAGAATCCAATATAATATACATCATCTGTACAATACTGGCCTCTAGGGCATACATACAACTAACAATCTCCCACTTGCACTAGGGCCAGCTGCTGTAGTATCGCATACCGAGCATCCCGAAGAGTCTCTCAAACTGTATCTGGGGAATGGCCTTCGTGAGTGGATCCGCCGTGTTGTTCTTCATGTCAACCCTCCTGACCTCGATCTCCCGGCGATCAACTATCTCCCGAATCAGGTGATACCGCCTCAGAATATGCCTGGATCGCTGATGGGACCTGGGTTCCTTGGCCAAAGCCACCGCTCCATTGTTATCGCAATACAAAGGTATTGGATGCTCAATGGATGGAACCACTCCAAGTTCAGTAATGAACTTCTTGATCCAGACAGCCTCTTTGGCAGCATCGTTGGCAGCGATGTATTCAGCCTCCATCGACGAGTCTGCCACGGTTTCCTGCTTGGAACTCTTCCAGCTAACCGCCCCTCCGTAAAGGGTAAAGACAAAGCCCGACTGCGACTTAGAGTTGTCCTTATCACTCTGGAAGCTCGAATCGGTAAAGGACTCCACTTGGAGTTCTCCGTTACCATACACCAAGAGCATCTCTTTAGTCCTTCGCAAGTACTTGAGAATGCTCTTCACAGCTGTCCAGTGACTCTCTCCAGGATCAGCTTGATACCTGCCCACTACACTTAGTGAGTATGCTACATCGGGTCTGGTACATAGCATTGCATACATGATAGAGCCTACAGCCGAAGCATAGGGTATCCCTTGCATGCAAGCTCTCTCCAAATCAGTCTTGGGAGACATCTCTTTGGAGAGAGTGACTCCAGAGATCGTGGGCAAGTTCCCACGCTTGGATTCTTCCATACTAAACCTCTTTAGTATGGTGTCAATGTACCTGGATTGGGACAATCCCAGTATCCGTTTGGATCTATCTCTATAGATCCTGATCCCCAATATGCAGGAGGCATCACCAAGATCTTTCATTGAGAATCTTTGTGATAAGAAGAGCTTGACCGATTGCAGCATAGGAATATCATTTCCTATCAAGAGTATGTCGTCCATGTACAATACGAGGAAGACAACCTTACTCTCTGCCACCTTCTTGTAAATACAAGGTTCATCTGGGTTTTTGACGAAATCAAACTCTTTGATAACGACGTCAAAGCAGATGTTCCAACTCCGCGATGCTTGCTTTAATCCATAAATGGATTTAAGCAGCTTGCATACCTTCCCGCTGCTCCCACTGTCTACGAAGCCCTCTGGCTGAGTCATGTACACGCACTCTTCTAAATCACCATTTAGAAAGGCGGTCTTAACATCCATTTGCCAGATTTCGTAGTCATGATATGCAGCGATGGCAAGCATGATTCGGATGGATTTAAGCATAGCCACTGGAGAAAAGGTTTCGTCATAGTCCACACCCGGTCTTTGACGAAAACCTTTTGCAACAAGTCTAGCTTTGAAAGTCTCCACTTTCCCATCTACACCAAGTTTTTTCTTGAAGATCCACTTGCTCCCAATGGGTTTTACCCCTTCAGGAGCAACTTCCAAAGTCCATACTTTGTTGGTGTACATGGATTCCATCTCGGACCGCATAGCATCCAGCCATTTCACTGAGTCCCCACTCGTGATGGCTTGCTCGAAGCTAGTTGGGTCATCATCCTCCATGATGCAATCCTCACTACCACCATCAATGAGAAAACCGTAGTATCTCTCAGGTGGACGAGAAACCCTACTAGATCGGCGGAGAGGCTGGGGTTCATCGGGTACTACCGAATCTTCTGCTTCTACTAAATCTTCAGTTATAGTTTGTGTTTCTGGAACTTCTTCCAGTTCTACCTCAGAGCCACTAATCTCTTTTGCAAGAAATTCCTTTTCTAAAAAGGTGGCATGTTGAGCAATAAACACTTTTTGTTGTTCACTGTGGTAGAAAAAATATCCATTTGAATGTTTAGGATATCCCACAAACTTACATAGAACTGACCGTGCCTCGAGTTTGTCTGGATTTTGCCTTTTGACATAGGCCAGACAACCCCATATCTTAACTCGTTTAAGACATGGTCTCTTCCCACTCCATATCTCATATGGTGTGGTAGGTACAGATTTAGTTAGAACTTGATTCAATAGGTATGCTGCTGTCTCAAGCGCATATCCCCAGAAGGAAATAGGTAACTCAGCTGTACTCATCATAGAGCGCACCATATCTAATAGGGTGCGATTCCTCCGCTCCGATACACCGTTGTGCTGTGGTGTATAAGGAGGAGTAAGCTGAGAGAGAATCCCATTCTCTTTTAGATAATCTAGGAACTTATTGCTTAAGTATTCTCCTCCTCGATCAGATCGAAGGATCTTAATACTTTTGCCTGTTTGTTTTTCGACTTCGTGCTTATATTCTCTGAATTTCTCAAAAACTTCAGACTTGTGTTTCATCAGGAACACATGTCCGAATCTAGAGAGATCGTCAGTGAATGTAATGAAGTAGGAAGAACCGTTCCTGGCATGCGTAGACATGGGACCGCATACATCACTATGTATCAGTCCTAAGAGTTCATTAACTCTTTCTCCGTGTCCACTAAACGGAGATTTGGTCATTTTTCCTTTGAGACATGAATGGCAAGTATCATAAGATGATAATTCAAAAGAATTCAAATAACCATCCTTATGTAACTTAGCTAGTCGTGTCGCATTGATATGACCAAGTCTACAGTGCCACAAGTAGGATTCGTTCATTTCTGAACTTTTCCTCTTGTGTGTGTTTTGTATATTGAAGACTGTATTCTGATTTAGAATGAATATGCCATTATGTAACGAGCCTGATGCAATCAGCTTTTGATCTTGGAATATGTTCATAACATTATCCTTTATTACAAAATTATATCCTTCTTTACTTAATAAAGAAACTGATATAATGTTACACATCATGTTCGGTATATAATAGCACTCATTTAGAATCAGTGTATTACGACTTGGCAATACAAGGTGATATTCGCCAACAGCTTTGGCTGCAATACTTGCACCGTTCCCTACTTGAACGGAATGATCACCTTTTCCCAGTTCTCTACCTTTACGTAGCCCATGTAACATTTTACATATGTGGGATCCTGATCCGGTATCTAATACCCAGGACGTAGGGTGAACTGAGAAACAGTTCTCAATGACAAACACACCCGAAGATGATGCATCAACATGCATGTTCTTCTTTTGGGCGGTGTGAGAATCCAGATATTCTCCTGTTTCCTGTTCATTCTTATAACACTTATAAGATAGAACGGGTTCAACGTTCCCCTGCAGAGTATAACATGCGGGTTCAGTCAATACATCCATATTATTATCTTTATTAGGGCATGAAATGGTCGCTACCTGGAGAGAGAGAGAAGAAAACACTTTAGCGTATGCTCGTGCAAGATCAGATTGGTTATTATCTTATCTAATCAGGATGGCTCCCACTGTTTTTATCAAATCTTCCTTCAAACCCTAAAAGGAAAGACTAGCCGGGATTAATTACACACTACAAGTTCGCCAATCTTTCAGCCAGGCCAGTGTCGGTACTTTGAGGGAGGTCCCCCGTGCTTTCGCACGAACCTAATTAATGTAAAACCTCGTTTTCCCAGAGGCGTAACCCCGTTGACACCTTTCTAGACACCTACTTGATCAGCTAATTGCAATGTGAAAAACTCTCCCAGGAGTAACTCTTACTCGCAGCGGGTATCGGGATCCAACTATCTCATAGAAGGTATGCAATCTCATTGCAAATTTCAACACTTGAAATTCCCGATAATATTTTGCCCCTAGTGTGCCATGATCTTGACAGAGGTCAACAAACCATAGTGCACTAGTCAAGTTCAACCCGTCATTTCTTGATTGAATCAAACCCACTCGCACGACCCTTGACAGAGGTCAACAAGGTCGTATGAATACCCTAATCCAATCTTATGCATAAGCAGATAAATACTAGTTAGCTACCGCACACTACGCCTTGACAGAGGTCAACAAACGCAGCACGAATACTAAATAGTCTTTATCTGAAATGACGGAGGGTTACGACAGGTTTTTCTGAAAACCTATTGCGTAATGAACTTGATATCGTTGTAGAATCAAATGAAGTTTTGAAATGGAGTGATTTTGAGGCTTTTTCTAGTTTTGCTAAAGGGGTCACTCCCGGTGAAGGGATCGTCGGCCCTTTCCTCGTCGAATGAGGTGCGGGATATATCATATATATCACTGTGCAAAGCAGAAACTATAGAAGCAATCAAAAGCAAACCGAGTGTGTAGCATCTGCCAGTTATCGCTAAAGGAGTCACTCCCGGTGAAGGGATCTCGGTCCTTTCCTCATCGAATAAGGTGCAGGGTATATCATATATACCGCTATGCAAAGCAAGAACTGTAGCTACCTGTTTTGTTTAAAATTTGATTCTACAACATCTTAGGTTTCTTTTCTTTCATTAATCACATTAATGAAGTCCCATCATTTAAATACCTAAACATCACAGATAAATACGACGTACACTTATGCCATCCGCATTCGCCTCGATGTCCCCTCATGCACCGTTAGGTTAGGTAACTAACGACAGAGCAGGGCAGGGCTAGTGCGGGTGCAAAATATAAGTAACGTCTATATAATATATCATATATACTATATACTGTATCTATCACAGAACATCACATGACACATCACAGATATCGCAGCAAAAGAAACATATGAAACATTGGATATACTAGGACGTCCGTGTTTTCAATACGAGCCAGTATAAAACACGGATTCCACGGTCGTGATGAATAGCCAATCCCACACCGCTAGACCCCTACGAGAGCGGCAAGCAACCCTGCCAATTCTAGGGTTAGGAGACCCGGACTCGACTCCTCGAGTTGGTCTCCTACTGGACCCCAGAACCCGGTTACTTGTGCTCCCCTCCTTGGGTCTATCCTAATGCGGAAAAGTAAATAATATACAAAAGGCGACGACTTCCGCTACCTGGAAGTGCCCCAATAAAAGAATATTACATACAAGTTTTTACATGAATGAAAATGAAAAACACTCATCTCACATAAAAAACCCCTGGCTATTCAAACACGACAATCCAATATAACATATCCAGCAACACATAACATCACATGTCATCAACGTAAGTAAATATGCGCATCCTAATTGTCGTTGACATATAGCAACGAAACCGGCGATATCACATATTACACTTACGGTCACAGAAAAGAAAGTGTAAAACTACAACAGTTGGAATCCGCAACCTCTTTAGACATCACATGCCTAATCAAATGAAATACTTAGACATCACATGCCTAACAGTTATAAACCCCGCATTTTAGTCTCATTATCGAAAACTCTTTTCAATATCAAATGAAACTAAACCGCTAGATTTATAACATTCATTCAGTTATCTCATAACTGTTTGTGAATTCCAATTATTGTATCCCATTCCGGAAAAATAGAAAATATTAAACTTTCCGATCGAACATTCGAACACCCAAGTTTTCCCGAAACCGTCCAACACATGAAATAGGTTCAAAGACATTCACTTCATGCCTCAGTACCAACGATCCAGCCGTAGAAGGGTCAAGCCAACGCCTCACATGTGGCACGCCGTACTGCCCCAAACCCGAAGGTTCAAAGGGCAGTTCAAGACGGTCACATAATCGAGTTAAGGTTTGTTGTCTTCTAGAGGGACCATCGCGTTACTTGCACTACTCAGAACGTCCTTAAAACACACAAAAATCAAACACTTGGAAATTTTTCGGCAGGGGAAAAGTTGGGTATTTATATCCGGTCGAACTTTTTAACATATTCAAAAATTATCCGGAAAGTCACAGACAAGATTAGACAATCCGATCGAAACTCCGAGTCCCCAATACAACCCTAAAAATTCAACTCCTGGAAAAATATTAAAAATTCCCAGAAAACTCAGCATCATAAAATAGGAATTACTGTGCAAAAATGAAATGATGACGTCATAAGATGGCCGCGGAACCGCCGCAGAAGCCAGGCTTCTGCCGCGGTTCCGCCGCCGTTTGGACAATTGGGTGATCGTGTTTCACAGTAATTCTTAGAAAGTCCTGCTGAATTTTCTGCATATTTTTAATGTCGAAAAAGACCAGATTTCAGAAATTGTCCAGAGAGCATTTTAGGGTTTTGGTTTTTGGTTCGATCGGACTTCTAATTCCGTCTACGCATCGCCTAAGGCTCTAGCTAGGCTCTGATACCACTGTAGGGATCCTAGGCACTCTATAGAGGTCTCACAAGGCATCAACCATGCCAATTTCAAATTTTATGGGTGCCGAGAAACCCTAAGACGGATCGTTGACTAGAAATTTAGGCGATAAACGAAACTAGTTAACATCTTAACTAAAGGAGAGAGGCTACAACCTTTGTAGATCTGGTTCTCCACTTCCTTAGCTCCACATAGGCGTCCTCTCGCTGTCCATCTCGAATCCCGAACTCAAACGTCGGCTTCATCGGAGAATTGGGCGGACTAGGTCGTCGGCTTCATACCGAAGATGATCTACGTCGAGGCATCACAAGTTCAAGCTCCGACTTCACAAATTTGTGAAACTTGTGAAGAAAACACCCAAAACAACTTGGCAAGAGGTAGAGGGTGAAGAAATAGGAGGTGGGTTCACTTCAGAATTGGATTTCTCACTTTAGATCTCAAGTTGCCATTGATGACATCAAGCTTTCTATCTTGAAGAAGAAGATCAAGAAGAAGAAAGAATATGATAAGTGTTGTTAAAAGAATAATAAAAATCAATACTTATCATCTTCTAACCTTGGTTAAGTGTAGAGAATAGACCATGGTCAAATGAGAATGGTTAGGGTTAAGCATGAAGACAAAAGGGTCACATTAGTCAAAGCTTCATGAAGCTTCATCAAGCTTCATGAAAGAAACAAACCATTTTGTTTTCTTTTATTTATTTATCAAGAAAGAATAGGTAAATAAATAAGTAAATAAATCAAAACCCTAACTATTATCATAACCATGGTTTAAGTCTTAACACAAAACCAAGTAAATATGTATCATCATACATGATACAATCAAGTGCACACAAAAGCATATCATATATACAATGTGCACTTCAAGTGAGAAAATCCTTTTAAAATGAACCAATACTAGTTAATGTAAATTAATATATCAAATATACAATTATACATTAAATCATTAAATCAACACTTGATTCAATGATCCGGTCATGTCGCACATAACCGACTAGTATACAATGTATCGATTTATCGAATCAATGATTCGATAACTAGGTTATATCGCATACAACCAATCGAAACATTCATCGCGAGAATGAAATACGGTATCACATACATGTATTATTCTCGGTCCCGCACATATCTCATATGCGCTCCTATTTCGTTTTGCTTGAGCCAGGAAACCTCTGTGTAGGACTCTAAAGACTCGTCAATACGCCGGTAGCAGATGATGATCATATCAAGCACCCACAAGCCGCAAGCGGTCTGCTAAACGTAACGGCCATCCGGGTATTGAGCGATCAGAAGATCGACGAGCTAGTCCGCTCACACTCCTGTGAATCCAACCAGTAACACTTACCGTACAGTCCGGTCTGTTTGTCTGATATGTCGCATATCAAATCTAGGGGTGGTAAACGTCAGACCCCAATAACCGATAAGTCGTGCCGATGTGAGGCTCATAAAGGGTCGAGAAACTACTGGTAACACTTACCAGCAAATCTCTGATCAGCCCTGGCCAGGGACTTCCCTGTTACGGCCAATCGAGCACAGCGCAACATCAACCCCCAATACCGGGAGAGACGAAACCCCTCCTATCGCTCATTGCCTCCATGTGACTCGGGACTGTACCCAAAGACCACCGTTTTGCACGCCCTCATGGACGTAGTAAGGTGGAGATCAAAGCACAGTGGGAATCACACAAGACTCTATGACGATCTCGGGTCTACAGACTAACCTGTACAAGTGTCACCTGAGAACTGCCATCTGACGTGAGGTATAATACCATCTGGGAGTTCTCGGCGAGTCCGTCCAGTGTACCCAGTCTCCACTGAGCATCCGTATACCATCTCTGATGTCAAACACCAATGGATATGGGATCATCCATTGCCCATCTCATGGGTCGAGAAGCGTATACGCTAGTCTACACTGGTATATCGATGCCCTGTCTCGATACACCCATGACTAGGGACCATGAAGGATGTACTTATGGACTACCATGTCCCCACTAGTATGATCTGCATCATAGTCCAGGTAGTCAAGTACACATCCTAAGGGCTTTATCAACATGTAACTATAAGACAGTTTAAAGAGACAAGTGTACATGTTAAGATAAAGAGTAACCAGATAGCATACTATCATATCGAGCAAGAAAGTCATCTCTATATATGTCCAAGCATCCAATATAATATACATCATCTGTACAATACTGGCCTCTAGGGCATACATACAACTAACAGCCAGGAGATCGAGGTCCGGAGAGTTGCATAAGAGGATAACACAGCAGATCCATTCACCAAGGCCTTGCCCCAGACTCAGTTCGAGCGGCTGATCGAGATGATAGGTCTTCGATACGCTAGTACATGGCCTTAGTGCAAGTGGGAGATTGTTAGTGTATATGCCCTAGAGGCCATTACTGTATCATACTAGTTTTTATATTACTTGATGGAAGCTTGGGATATTCACAGTTGTATATACAATCTTGCTCGAAATGGTAGTATGCTAGTTGGTTTGTCTCTACTTCAATATGTGCATGTGTTTCTTTTAGCATATAGCTTATATATATATTAGTAGAGCCCTTAGGATCTTTGCTTGATTACCAGCGTTGTGTTGGCGCTCACACACGTGGGAGCTGGGTAATCTATAAGCACATCCTTATACAGGTCCCTGGTCGTTGGACTATTGAGACAGGGCATCGATACTCCGGAGTAGACTAGCGTATGCGCTTCTCATCCCAGCGTGGGAGACGGTCTGTCCCACAGCCGTCAGTACGTCGTACTTGAGATAGTATACGGGTGCTCGTTAGGTTACGAGTACACTGGACAGGACTCGTCGGGGACTGTTGGTTGGTATTATACCTATCGTCAGTTATCAGTTCCTAGGTGACATGAGTACAGCTTAGTCCGCTGACTTGACACTGTCACTTCGCCTCGAGTGTGTTCCCACTGCACTTTGATTACTACCCTACCACGGCTCAAAGGAGTCGTGCAAACAGGTAGTTTTTGGGTGCTGTCCCGAAGCACTTGGAGGCAGTGACGGTTAGACAGGATTCGTCTCTCCCGGTATTGGGGGTTGACATCGCGCATTGTCCAGGAGAGCCATTACACGAGTAGTCACTGGCCAGGGCAAGCGAGATATACTGGTAGGTTTCCAGTGTTATCTCAGGGTGTTCTGGGCTACACTCCGACACAACTTGTACCGCTATTAGGGGACTGACGTTCACCGCCCCGTAGGCCCGCCATGCGATGTATCAGATGAACAGACCGGACTGTACGGAGATTGTCACATACAGGCTCAGTAGGAGTTCACCTCGTCAGTCTTCTTATCGACATTTACCTGGGGACCGTTACGTACAGCTAGTGCCGCTTGCGGTCTGTGGTTAAACCCACTGCCAGCGTAGTGTCGAGTCTTTAGAGTCCCACACAGAGAGCTATTCGCCTTTAGGCAAAATGAGTAGAGGTCGCATGGTTTTGCGACATGGTTCGTTCGCATCCGCGCACCTGTGCACGTTTGCTGTCCGGACAGTTTATACTAGCGGGCTTTGGTTTAAGCCGGATCCTAGTACATGATTTGGGATTGGTTTTTCTCATTGTATTCGTGTTCCTCGGATCACGAATGCGGGTGTGTATGCACAGTTGTTTGAGACAGAGGGAGAGGACCTTGTTTAGGGTTAATGACTATTGTCATTTTATTAACCCTAATGCTTATGTGTGTATTATAGTTAATTGATAATTAGTTTAATAATTGTGCATGGTTATGGTTGTTGACCATTTGACCTCCTTGACTTGTTGACCTAGGTTGACACTTTGACCATCATCATTTCTTTTGGAAGATGCTTTTTGATCCTTGCAAATTGAAATGATAATGGTCATGTCATGATTAGCCATGACAATTATCTAGCTAATTATTCAATTAAAATAATATACACATATTAGTGAGAATGGTTCATATAATTCATGCTATCATTTTCATTTCTCTCTCTTGTTCTTCCTCTCCCTCAAGCTCTCTCCCTCTCATGTGTTGAGAAACACTTGAGCTTGAGAAAACCCCTCTCTTGATCATCTTTACTCTCATCTAGGGTTCAAGGACTAGCACTTCTTACACCCTAGTTACTTCTAGCTTGGAGTTGAAGCCAAAGGTTGAGGCTTTCGGGTGGATCTTTCTTCGACGTGAGAAGACGACCAAGGTGACCTCTTTCCACCACTCTAAGGAGCAAGGAGAGAAGGACTTAAAGCCCAAGGTATAACCTTTCTAGAACTTAGCTAGTTATTAGTTAGCTTTAGCAAGTTTTTGTTTAGCAAAGATCCTTCATAGTGCAGTCCATGTTGCCTAAGTTGATAAAAATCCGATTTTTATTCCGTTTTCCGCCTCCCCGAAAGTACCGGGGTAGGCAATGTGGACTTACACAATCAACATTGGTCCAAGGGTACATCTCTGAACTCCTCTGACACCTATCGTTGTAATCCTTCAACGACGTCAGAGAGGCGACGGGTCCCGATGGTCATGCATACTACGGACCACTACGTCCCTAAACTGGAATAATAGAGCCCCTAAATACTCTTTCCGTTAAGTTGATCTTACTCTCAAATCAGACTAACGTATCCTTAAGGAACGTTTAAGTTGATCTTAGACTCAATACGGCTAACGTATCCTTAAACTAAAACACCAAACCCAATTCTAAGTAAATACGGATTTGGACTAATCCACGTTCTACGGGCGACGGCATAACTTAGTCTCCGTATACAATCCACAGGCATCCACAAACAAAACAAACACCCACGACACGAAGTGAGATTCTGGAGAAGGAGAAAGTTGTTACCGCAATGCGGTAGCATAATTAACTGTAGGGGCTTACTCCTGCAGGGAAGAGCGTCCCCACAATCAAAAACCCCTCAAGTGAGGGGGAATCTGACGAAGTCTGCTAAATCGGCCGCATCCTTATAAACCTCCGATACACGGTGCCATAAATCAACTTGGCATCTTTGGAGAGGTGGACGGATAAAACCAAATAGCATCTGCCCCGAATCTCAGGCAAGACGTCCTCACATCGTCGCCGCCATTCGGAGGGGAACAGATTCTGGCACGCCCGGTGAGACCTTTTCCTCTATCCACTCCACACTTCGTGTGTCATGTTCGCAAATAAATCGCGGTTTGCTGTGGTTTTCTGTGGATTCAAGGTACTAACATTTGGTGTCTTGCTCTGTGTAGAAGAAAAAGGAAGATAAATGGATTCAAACTGCACTGCTTGCAACTGCAACTCTCGCTAGGTCTCTGCTGGAGGAGTTACTTACGGGCCCCAAGCGGCCTCTCTTTTTAAGATGCCAGTGGAGCAGGTAACTCAAGCCACCACTAGACTATTCTTAGAGACCATGCTCCTACCGTTGAGCTTCAATACCACAATGACGTTTCAAGAAGCCCCAAAGAAGTCGGTCTTTGATCGACTTACCCCTGCCGTGCCCCTCTCAACGGGTCGCCCAACTTCAATACTTCAGTTTTCAACAGACTGGGTCAGAGCACCTACAAGCCCGCGATACCCGAAACTGCCATCCCAAAGCGGATAGCCTTCCCGGCTCAAGCGGACGAGATCATTGGAAATGCTCCTCCTTCCAAGAAGTCAGTTTTTACAAGGCTGGCCATTCCGGTTTCTACTCCAGGCGAGGTCCTCAAAGTTGCTTCCCCTGCCCAGAGGTCTGTCTTTGATATTGTTTCTTAACGGGTGTCAGTCTTTGACAGGCTAGCACCAATAACAGTCTCTCCTCAAAGCAGGGGGCACGATAAAGTCACCTTTATAGCTGAAACAACTCAATCAGCAAGAAACGCTCAACGTCGTCACTGGCGTCGAGTGAGGAAGGCTGGGGGCAACTCCCCCTCTGGATTTACTCCACCAGCTCCAACGGTGGGGATCGATGCTGCTGTTCCAACCGGGAACAGCTTTGAATTGCTGAACACGGTGCGCAGAAACTCTCCTACTGCGTTGTTGAAACGATCTCCTCCACCTGTAGAGAATGCTCCAGAGAAGAAGCCGGAGCAGCCCCCTCAGCGGCTGTCCTCCAAAATTTACAAAGTCTGGCGACAGGTCCAAGAGTCGCTGATTGATCAAGATTACTCCCGCCGACAGAAAAAGATAAAGGTTCAGCGAGAAGAAAGCCGTCCTGTCAAGCCACAAAAGGCGACAGCTGGCTGGGTCCCCACTGCAACGGCTCACTCAACGTCAATCACTCAAAAGAAAAGGAGGCCGCAAAAAGCCCCTGTGAATATGACGAATCGTAAAAGCGCTGAAGCCAAACGCCCCAAGTCTGGGGGCATAGTGGTGCATACTGTTTATATGACTTTCGGAAAGGAGGAAAGCTGTGCTTCGACGGGTCACCGACCGCTCACCCGATCCGTGACCAAAGCTCAGGAGCAACAACAGAAGCTTCAGGAAATGATGACTGCAATGGCTGCACTTACCGGGCCAAAAGAAAGCTCGGAGGCGTCATCAGAACAGCGTCACGAACAGGAGACTGATGCTGATTTCTTACGCAGAGTCCTCGAAAAGAAGGACAAAGAAGCCGCAGAACAAGCGGCTAACATAAAACAAATGGCACTCCTCTTCCAAGACGTGGTAGGGATGATGTTACAGCCGGACCCTCCAGCTGAAGACCCTCCAATCATTGCCGGAAATGACGGAGGCGAAACATCTGATCCTCCTCCGACCCTTTCAACAGCCAAAGAGGAAACTATCTCCAAGGCTGCCTTGGATGATTATATTGCTCAGCAGATACAAGCTCATCTGGCGAATGAAGCGGCTAGCCAAGTTGCCAAGACTGGATGACCCTATCCAAGCTGGTATGACCAAATCAGTTACCCGCCGGGATATACGATCCCTAAATTCCATGTGTACAAGGGTACAGGGATTCCACATCAGCATGTCGCTCAATTCAGGGCCTTATGCGGCAATACTGGAGGCGATGACAAATTGTTGCTTCGACAATTTGTCGGCAGCTTAGCAGAAACAGCCTTTGAATGGTATTCGAAGCTACTTAACGACTCTGTCAAAACATTTGCGGAGATGGAGCTACTGTTTACATAAAGATTCGCGAGTGCTAGTGGACGCACCCCGATAACAGCACTGATCAATACCAGGATAAGGCCAGGCGAAACGTGGGTCCAATATGCAACACGATGGTGGAACCTATGGTCGAAATGCAAACAACGTATTGAAGAAGCGCCAGTGGTGGGCATGTTCGTGGGCACTCTCGATCCGTAGGCGACTATATCCCAATTCATGATGTTCTTCAGGCCGACCACTTTCCAGGCCTTGATCGACAAAATAGCCCAAATGGACCAGATGGGCCATGGACCGTCTCCTCCAAAACTGGACTCTCGAAATGAGAAGAAAAGAAAAGCGGTCGTTGTTGCCAATACTCAACAACAGCCGAGCAAATCAAAGCCGGTTGCTCACCAAAACAACAAGCATCCACGCCCATCCCTCGAAGAGAGACTGGGATGTCCTTACTCGTTTCCTCAGAATAAAACAAGGAAACTGTTCGAGCTGGCCACGCGCAACGGACTCATCAATCTTCCGAATCCAAAACGTTTGTTGCAGCCAGGCGATCTCAATAATCCCAATTATTGCCCTTACCACCAAACGGTAAGTCACCCGATCGAGGATTGTTTCGTCTTTAAGGGATGGATCGAGGATCAGCACCTACAAGGTAAGTTCGCGCTGTCTGAAAACTGGAAAGTAAACCCACCACAGCCGCACACTACAAAGAAGACAGACGCACCGAGGGCGACTTGTCATGTGATCTCTCCCTCATTGGCGGAAGATAAAGAGGCTCCTTGCGCCGAGAAACCGAGGGCGGACCCTGAACCAGAAATTTCGCCGCCGTCAGACGAGTTGATCGATGCCTTCCTGAATGAGATTCGTCTGAAAGTTAAAGCCAATCAAGAGCGTGAGATGGCCATATTGGAAGGAGCCAAACTCCGATGACTGGACCAAAGAGTCGAGGCACTCCCGTCAAATCAAAAGTCATCCACTGCGGATAAAATCAAATTCAAGACGAGGAAAAGGTTCGTCAAAGCTCTGTCAGTGGGAATGAAAATACCGCCTTCTGAAGAAAATACTCTCGGTGGATTAGAGATGCATCCTAACTTCTGCTTATATCATCAGAAGATCATACATCCTACCGAAGACTGCGACTCCTTTAAGTGTTGGTGGCAAGGATGTATCGCTCAAAAGCAACACTTCAACAGGACAAAGCGTGAAGCTCGTAGACATCAAAAAAATGCGATAGATTAGCGCAGAAAAGCCGCCGACGATTGTCACATAGCCGACTCCAAGGGATCGCAAATTATTACCTTTGGAAGCGACTCTGACGAAGAAGCTGTCCTCAACCCTCTCCTCAAGGAATCCATTTCAAAAATGAAAGAATTGAGGAGTTGCGAGAACATTCGGCCGTGCAATCGCATGCTACTCGGAAAAAATCTCGGCCCCGCAAACAAAGGATCGAGCAAAAAGGATAAAGGGAAGGGAAAAACAGCCCTCATAGCCAACACTCAACAACAATCGAGTGGCTCTAGACCGGTTGTTCGCCAAAACAATGTGCGACCACGCCCATCCCTCGAAGAGAGGTTGAAACGTCCTTACTCATTTCCTCAGGATGAAACAAGGAGGCTGTTCGAAGTGGCAGTGCATAAAAGGCTTATCACTCTACCGGAGCCGAAACACCAACTACAACTGGATGATGTCAATAGTTCTAATTATTGCCCTTACCACCAAGTATTGGGCTATCCGATCGAGGACTGCTACGTCCTCAAAAACTAGGTTGAAGATCAATACCAACAGGGCGAGTTCGCGTTGTCCGAAAACTGGAAGGTGAGCCCGCTACAACCACATGCTCCAAGAAAGATGGATACGCCGGGGGCATCCTGCTCATTCATAGGGAAAACCCCATAGACCGAAAAGTCGGTAAACTAGAGATTCGCCTCAAATACGGCGACGGTAGACCGAAACGCCGTTAAACTAACAATGGACCACTACGTCCTAAAACTGGATATGGACCGAAACGTCCTTAAACTAATGATGGACCGCAATGTCCTAAAACTTGCAAATGACCGAAACGTATTTAAACTACTACCGCAGCATCCTCAGGCTGACGAGATAAAAAAAACGGTATGTCCATAAGCAAAATGGGCACGGATGAAAACCCGAAAGGGCTCCGTGAGTAAAAACAGCAGGGCTACCGGCGAATGTTCATGAAAACCCGAAAGTGCACGACCTCGTTAAAAAAAAAAGAGAATAAAAACAATAAAAAAAAGACGGTACGTCCATAAGAAAAATGGGCACGGATGAAAACCCGAAAGGGCTCCGTGAGTAAAAACAGCAAGGGTACCGGCGAGTGTTTGTGTAAACCCGAAAGGGCGCAACCTCGTTAAAAGATACTTACAGGGTCCTCTCGACCTTGTAAGGAGAAACCACCTTTGTGAGATCCTTACGACTCACAAGGGAACAATACACTTAGGGATCCTCACGACTCCTAAGGAGAAATTACACTTACGAGATCCTCACGACTTGTAAGGAGAACGCTCTTATGGGACCCTCACGGCTCATAAGATTTGAAAGTCTTAAGTTATAGAGACCTGAATCTGTTCTTAAGCAACCCCCAGAACCTTCGATAGTGCCCTACAAGTGGCTTATACTGACCCTTGTATACAATCCATGGGTGCGAATAAACATTTCCCTAACCAGGTCCCACGTGTGACTAGGGATATATCCATACGGTGAACAACCCTTGTAAGTCCTCTCGACTTATAAGGAGAAAACTCTTTTGTAGGATCCTTATGACTTACAGAGGAACATACACTTAGGAATCCTCACGATCCCTAAGGAGAAAATGTAAGTCGATGTGCAACACCCCACGACTTGCGGGGAGGCGGAAATATGAAAAACGATCTTGTTCTTTGCTTAAACATCGACTAACCGCATGAATCGAAGCTAAACGATAACTAATATCAAACATAGAAGTTCTAAACTACTATGTGAAGTGATTATACCTAAAGATCCGAGTCCTTCGTCTTGTCGTTCTCCACGTCCTCTCCGGCCTTCTCTAAGTAGTAGAAGATACACCCGAGAGCTTTACTATAAGCTTCACCTCAAACTAGAGGTAACTAGGTTTCTTTAAGTGCTAATCAAAGTACCAAGATGATATAGAGAGAGGGTTATGGTTTAATTAGTCTAACTAATCCTTGTACTCAACATATGAGAGGGGAGGATTAGGGTTTGAAGAGAGAGAGCTTGAGGAGAGAGAAGATGAACATGATAATGAAATGAGAAAATGAGCTATCATAATATATATCAAGCATTATTGTTTTTCAAGAAAAGAAAAGAAAATGATTTACAACCATGCTTGATAAATATCTTATGGTGATTCATCTCCATGAGTCATTAAGCAATTATGAAGCATTAATGACATGGATGAATCATCCATATGACTCACTAATCTCATTCAATGTATATGCCACCTAAACCTCCTTAGTCACCATCTTCTAGAAGCTTCTCGCGCAATTACGAGAACGCCCCTCCTATCCGTGAAAACACGGAAAAACTTTAGACTGTATAAATCCAATAACCGGATACTAGTAACTGGCTTAAACCAAAGCCGACTAGTAAAAACTGTCAGGATGTCGTACGTGCGTAAACACACGTATGCGTCCGAACCTTTGTCGTAAAACCATACGACCTCTATATCGTTTCGCCTGGAGTAGGGAAACTCTCTGTGTGGGACTCTAGAGACTCGACTACTACGCTGGCAGTGGGTTTAACCACAGACTGCAAGCGGCACTAGCTGTACGTAACGGTCCTCAGGTAGATGTCGATAAGAAGGCCGATGAGGAAACCCATCCGAACTCCTACTGAGTCTGATGTGACAATCTCCATACAGTCCGGTCCGTTCGTCTAAGACTATCGCATATCGGGCCTAGGGAGGCGGTAACCGTCAGTCCCCTAATAGCGGTATAAGTCGTGTCCGAGCGAAGCCCATTACACCCTGAGAAACTACTGGAACCTACCAGCAAATCTCGCTTGCCCTGGCCAGGGACTTTGCGTAATGGCTCTCTGACACAGCGCGATATCAACCGCCAATACCGGGAGAGACGAATCCTGTCTAACCGCCACTGCCTCCAAGTGCTCGGGACTGCACCCAACTGCTACCTGTTTGCACGACTCCTTTGAGTCGTGGTAGGGTAGCAATCTAAGAACAGTAGGACACACTCAAGGCGAAGTAGCAGTGTCAAGTCTGCGGACTATGCTGTACTCATGTCACCTGGGAACTGTTAACTGACGACTGGTATAAAACCAACCAACAGTTCCCTATGAGTCCTGTCCGGTGTACCTGTAACCCAACGAGCACCTGCATACTATCTCCAGTACGACGTACTGACGGCTGTTGGACAGACCATCTCCCCAACTGGGATGAGAGGCGTACACACTAGTCTACTCCGGAGTATCGATGCTCTGTCTCGATAATCCAACGACTAGGGACCTGAATAAGGATGTGCTTGTAGTCTACCCAGCCCCCACTTGTGTGACTGCCATCACAACGCTGGTAGTCAAGCAAGATCCTAAGAGCTCTATCAATACGCATACTCATATATTAAGATAGAAAAACCAAGTAGCATACTACCATATTTAGCAAGACTGTTATATACATGTGAATATCCCAAGCTTCCATTAAGTAATATACAAACTAGTACGATACAATAATGGCCCTTAGGGCATATACACTAACAATCTCCCACTTACACTAGGGCCATGTACTGGCGTATCGAAGACCGATGATCTC
Organism: Agapanthus africanus; assembly: GCA_030015575.1. Lineage (NCBI taxonomy): Eukaryota > Viridiplantae > Streptophyta > Magnoliopsida > Asparagales > Amaryllidaceae > Agapanthus > Agapanthus africanus. The sequence continues at coordinate 498,627,917 of CM057344.1, read as the reverse complement.
GAGTAGCCACTCGAACTGAATCTGAGGTAGGGCCTTCGTGAATGGATCAGCAATGTTCTCTTCAGAAGCAACTCTCCGAACCTCGATCTCCTGACGATCAATGTTCTCCCTGATCAGGTGATACCGCCTTAAAATGTGTCTGGACTTCTGCTGGGACCTTGGTTCCTTCACTAAAGCTATAGCTCCGTTGTTGTCGCAATATAGAGGTATTGGATCAACAATGGTAGGAACCACCTGAAGTTCTGTTAGGAACTTCTTCATCCAGACTGCTTCTTTTGCGGCATCGCAAGCAGCAATATACCCCGCTTCCATCGTCGAGTCAGCAACGGTGTCCTGCTTGGAACTCTTCCAGCACACCGCCCCTCCACTGAGGGTAAAGACATAACCCGACATGGACTTGGAATCGTCCTTATCACTCTGGAAGCCGGAATCAGCAAATGCCTCCAACCTGAGGTCTTTTCCGCCGTAAACCAAGAACATCTCCTTAGTCCTCCTCAGGTACTTAAGAATGTTCTTTACTGCTATCCAGTGCTTCTCCCCTGGGTCTGACTGATACCGGCTTACCACGCTCAGTGCGTAAGCTACATCTGGTCTGGTGCACAACATCGCATACATTATAGAGCCAACCGCAGAAGCGTAGGGTATAATAGACATGCGTTCCCTTTCCAAATCAGTCTTGGGAGACATCTCTTTGGATAGGGTGATTCCGTGACAAGCCGGTAGATTACCGCGCTTAGAATCTTCCATACTGAATCTTTTCAGTACAGTGTCGATATACCTGGACTGTGAAAGTCCCAACATCCTCTTGGATCTATCACGATAGATCCGGATCCCTAGAATGTAAGAGGCATTTCCCAGGTCTTTCATGGAGAACCTGTGTGATAAGAATCCTTTGACAGATTGTAGCATAGGAATATCATTTCCTATCAATAGAATGTCATCCACGTACAAGACGAGGAATACGACACTTCTGGCTAGAACTTTACTATATATGCACGGTTCATTTGGATTCTTGATGAAGTCATATTCTTTGACTGTTTCATCAAAACAGATGTTCCAACTCCGCGATGCCTGCTTCAGTCCATAAATGGACTTAAGCAACTTGCATACTTTCCCGCTGCTCCCACTCTGATTGAAACCCTCTGGCTGATCCATATAGACACACTCTTCTAAATTACCATTCAGAAAAGCCATTTTTACGTCTATCTGCCAGATTTCATAATCATGGAAGGCAGCAATAGCAAGAAGGACCCAAATGGATTTGAGCATAGCCACTGGAGAAAAAGTCACGTCATAGTCCAAACCAGGTCTTTGACGAAAACACTTTGCAACAAGTCTAGCCTTATAGGTTTCCACCTGTCCATCTACACCAATCTTTTTCTTGAAGATCCATTTGCATCCTATGGGTTTTACTCCATCTGGAGCAAAGTCCAAAGTCCATACTTTGTTGGTGTACATGGACTCCATTTCGGTCCGCATTGCATCTAGCCATCGTACCGAGTCGCTGCTCTGGATGGCCTGCTGGAAGCCAGTAGGTTCATCATCATCTATGATGCAATCCTCTCTATCCCCATCTATGAGAAAATCGTAATATCTCTCACGCGGATGAGACGGCCTACTACTCCTATGGAGGGGTGCGGGAATGTCCTGTTCTTCTTAAACTACTTGTTCTACCAAACTTTCAGTATTAGTTTGTGGTTATGGAATTTCTTCCAGTTCTATTTCGCTCCCGCTTATGTCCTTTTCTAAAAACTGCTGTTCCAGAAAATGGGCATTACGAGAAACAAAAACCTTTTGTCCCTCTGCGTAATAGAAATAATATCCCTTGGAATTCTTTGGATATCCCACAAACTTACATCTTACTGATCGTGCCTCGAGCTTGTCCACATGCTGCTTTTTAACAAAAGCTGGACATCCCCAAATCTTCATATGCTGAAGATGGGGTTTCTTCCCACTCCACATCTGATATGGGTGTAAGTGTACGGCGGCGCCCCGGCCGTCAATCCGACGGCCAAAAGCGGAAGCGGTGATAAACTTTAATTTTGCAAACTAGCAAACCGGCACCACCGCGTACTAAAACCCGGATCGAACCATTAACTAGTCCTAGCTAACTACAAGACGGGTTAGAGATATACCGACTGATCCGAGTCCTCCGGTCTTCTCGTCGTCGTCCCGATCTCCTGCGGAAACTCCGATCGTCGCCTCCTTGCCGGAAGGGCACCACATCGTCTGCATCTTTTACGGGCTCCCACCTCAATATCGAGGCAACTCGGGCACGAAGCTGGCTAGTCGACGTGCCCAAGGTTTGCTGTAGAATGTATAGTGAGCAAGTCTCATTTTGGGGTTTACGGAGGTTGCCTTTTGGTGGAGGAATGATATGTAGTTTGGAGATGGAACTTGTGGGAATTTTTGCAAAGCCAAATGAATAAAAACTCCACACATGAACAATGGGGAGCCCTTTCCTCTATGTGGCCGGCCATATGAGGTGAGAGTGGAGAGAATGAGAGTGAGGCAATCAAAAGAATAAGCCCCCATCATAAAAGAAAGAGAGAGAAGGTTACAATGATAAACAATGATCACAAAACCAAAACCACACTCCAAAACAACTATCATCACAAGCATGATGACTCCAAAATGGTCAAGCCATGATGAACAAAGAAAGTCAAGTGATGGTGCACCATCATGATCCAACAAAATGCAAAGACCCCCTCCACAAATACTTATTTGCACAAATGCAAATAAGCCCTCCTCCACCAATCTTCGGCCATTGAAAGATACAAATGAAAATGGCCGAAACGGAAAGTAAACTGGCAACTCCAGAAAACTGGTCCCATAATAAATTACAGGAAAACCCCGATACTGTGCATACACACCCGCATTTGTATTCCGACCGAAATACAAATGCAATGAGACAAAATCTACACTTTACTATACTAGGATCCGGCTTAAACCAAAGCCGGCTAGTAATATCCGTTCGATCCTAATCCGTGCAATACCGCACGTATCTGATCGAACCTTGCCATATATCCATACGGCCTGTAGTACAAACTATCCGATCCTGATCCGTGCAATACCGTACGTATCTGATCGGACCTTGCCATATCTCCATACGGCCTCTACAGCTTTTCGCCCGAAAGCTTGAGTAACTGAATGTGGGGGACTCTAAAGACTCGTCAAGACCTTGGTCGTGGATTTAACCACTAGCACGTCAGAGGTATAAGCCAATACGTAACGGGCTACCAGGTATTGACCAAAAGGGACGTCTGTGAGCGAACTCAGCCTGACACCCTGTTAGTTGTATGTATGCCCTAGAGGCCAGTATTGTATAGATGATGTATATTATATTGGATGCTTGGACATATATAAAGATGACTTTCTTGCTTGATATGATAGTGTGCTATCTGGTTACTCTTTATCTTAACATGTACACTTGTCTCTTTAAACTGTCTTATAGTTACATGTTGATAAAGCCCTTAGGATGTGTACTTGACTACCTGGACTATGATGCAGATCATACTAGTGGGGACATGGTAGTCTATAAGTACATCCTTCAAGGTCCCTAGTCGTGGGTGTATCGAGACAGGGCATCGATATACCAGTGTAGACTAGCGTATACGCTTCTCGACCCATAAGATGGGCGATGGATGATCCTATATCCATTGGTGTTTGACATCAGAGATGGTATACGGGTGCTCAGTGGAGACTGGGTACACTGGACGGACTCACCGAGAACTTCCAGATGGTATTATACCTCACGTCGGATGGCAGTTCTCAGGTGACACTTGTACAGGTTAGTCTGTAGACCCGAGATCGTCATAGAGTCTTGTGTGATTCCCACTGTGCTTTGATCTCCACCTTACCACGTCCATGAGGGCATGCAAAACGGTGGTCTTTGGGTACAGTCCCGAGTCACATGGAGGCAATGAGCGATAGGAGGGGTTTCGTCTCTCCCGGTATTGGGGGTTGATGTTGCGCTGTGCTCGATTGGCCGTAACAGGGAAGTCCTTGGCCAGGGCTGATCAGAGATTTGCTGGTAAGTGTTACCAGTAGTTTCTCGACCCGTTATGAGCCTCACATCGGCACGACTTATCGGTTATTGGGGTCTGACGTTTACCACCCCTAGACTTGATATGCGACATATCAGACGAACAGACCGGACTGTACGGTAAGTGTTACTGGTTGGATTCACAGGAGTGTGAGCGGACTAGCTCGTCGATCTTCTGATCGCTCAATACCTAGATGGCCGTTACGTTTAGCAGACCGCTTGCGGCTTGTGGGTGCTTGATATGATCATCATCTGCTACCGGCGTATTGACGAGTCTTTAGAGTCCTACACAGAGGTTTCCTGGTTCAAGCGAAACGAAATAGGAGCGCATATGAGATATGCGCAGGACCGAGAATAATGCGTGTATGTGATACCGTATTTCATTCTCGCGATGAATGTATCGATTGGTTATATTCGATATAACCTAGATATCGAATCAAGGATTGATTCGATAAGCCGATACATAGGATACTAGTCGGTTATATGCGATATGACCGGATCGTTAAATCAAGTGTTGATTTAATGATTTAATGTATAATTATATATTTGAAATATTACTTTGCATTAACTAGTATTGGTTCACTTCAAATGGATTTTCTCACTTGATGTGCAAGAAGTATATGTGATATACTTTTGTGCACATATTTGTATCATGTTTGATGATACTTGATCATTTGGTTAAGTGTAAAGAATTAAACCATGGTTAAAAGATGATTAGGGTTTTACTTTTTCATTTATTTATTTATTTGGAAATGGTTTAGATGAGAATGGTGGCTTTATTTGTTTCTAGTTGAAGCTTCATGAAGCTTTGACTTCTTAACCATTCTTGTCTTCATGCTTAACCCTAACCCATCCAAGTAACCATGGTTTATTCTCTACACTCAACTATGGTTAGCTTATGATAAGTATTGATTTATTTTTCATTTTAATTCAACACTTATCATATTCTTTCTTCTTCTTCATCATCTTCTTCTTCAAGAAAAGCTTAAGTCCATCAATGGCAACTTGAGCTAAAGAGAGAGAAATACAATTCTAAAGTGAACCCACCTCCTATTTCTTCACCCTCTACCTCTTGCCAAGTTGTTTTGGGTGTTTTCTTCACAAGTTTCACAACTTTGTGAAGTCGGAGCTTGAACTTGTGATGCCTCGACGTAGATCATCTTCGGCACGAAGCCGACGACCTAGTCCGCCCAATTCTCCGATGAAGCCGACGTTTGAGTTCGGGATTCGAGATGGACAGCGAGAGGATGCCTACGTAGAGCTAAGGAAGTGGAGAACCGGTTCACCAAAGGTTGTAGCCTCTCTCCTTTAGTTAAGATGTTAACTAGTTTCGTTTTTCGCCTAAATTTCTAGTCAACGATCTAGTCTAGGGTTTCTCGGCACCGTAAAATTTGAAATTGGCATGGTTGATGCCTTGTGAGACCTCTTGAGAGTGCCTAGGAACCCTACAGTGGTATCAGAGCCTAGCTAGAGCCTTAGACGAAGTCTAGACGGAGTTTGAAGTCCGATCGACCCGAAACCCCAACTCAAATATTGCTCTCTGGACTTTTTCTAAAAAATAGGATTTTTCCATATTAAAAATTCTTAAAAATATCAGCATGAAGATATAAGAATTATGGTGCAAAACGAGCTCAAGATGCGTCTAAACCGCCACGGAAACGCGGCAGAAGCATGGCTTCTGCCGCGGTTCCGCTGCCTACTGTTCAAAATGCGCAATAATTTTTGCACAGTAATTCCTCTTTTCTGGTGCTGAGTTTTATGGGAATTTTTAATATTTATTCAAGAGTTGAATTTTCTGGGATTGTTTTGGGGATTCGGTGTTTCGATCGGAGTATCAGATTTTGTCTATGTGGCTTTCCGGATAAATTTTAGAATATGTTAAAAAGTTCGACCGGATATAAATACCCAATTTTTCCCCTGTCGGGAAATTTACAAGTGTTGGATTTTTCCGTAGTTTAACGACGTTCTAAGTAGTGCAAGTAACGCGATGGACCCTCTAGAAGACAACAAACCTTAACTCGATTATGTGACCGTCTTGAACTGCCCTTTGAACCTTCGGGTTTAGGGCAGTACGGCGTTCCACATGTGAGGCGTTGGCTTGACCCTTCTACGGCTGGACCGTTGGTACTGAGGCACGAACTGAATGTTGTTAGACTTATTTCATGTGTTGAGCTGTATCGGGAAAACTTGGGTATTCGACTGTTCGATCGGAAAGTTTAACATTTTCTGTTTATCTGGAATGTGATACAATAATTGGAATTCACAAACAGTTATGAGATAACTGAATGAATGTTATAAATCTAGCGGTTTAGTTTCACTTGATATTGAAAAGAGTTTTCGATAATGAGACTAAAATGCGGGGTTTATAACTGTTAGGCATGAGATGTCTAAGTATTTCATTTGATTAGGCATGTGATGTCTAAAGAGGTTGAGGATTCCAACTGTTGTAGTTTTACACTTTCTTTTCTGTGACCGTAAGTGTAGTATGTTCATATCGCCGGTTTCGTTGCTATACGTCAACGACAATTGGGGTATGCATACTTACTTACGTTGATGACATGTGATGTCATGTGTTGCTGGATATGTTATATTGGATCGTGGTGTTTGAATAGCCGGGGTTTTTTATGTGAGATGAGTGTTTTTCATTTTCATTCATGTAAAAACTTGTATGTAATATTCTTTTATTTGGGGCACTTCCAGGTTGCGGAAGATGTCACCTTTTGTATATTGTTTACTTTTCCGCATTAGGATAGACCCAAGGAGGGGAGCACAAGTAACCGGGTTCTGGGGTCCACTTGGAGACCAACTCGAGGAGTCGAGTCCGGGTCTCCTAACCCTAGAATTGGCAGGGTTGCTTGCCGCTCTCGTAGGGGTCTAGGGGTGTGGGATTGGCTATTCATCACGACCGTGGAATCCGTGTTTTATACTGGCTCGTATTGAAAACACGGACGTCCTAGTATATCCAATGTTTCATATGTTCCTTCTGCTGCGTTATCTGTGATGTGATCATGTGATGTTCTGTGATAGATACTTTATATAGTATATATGATATATTATATAGACGTTACTTATGTTTTGCACCCGCACTAGCCCTGTCCTGCTCTGTCGTTAGTTACCTAACCTAACGGTGCACGAGGGGACATCGAGGCGAATGCGGATGGCATAAGTATACGTCTTATTTATCTGTGATGTTTAGGTAATTAAATGATGGGACTTCATTAATGTGATTAATGAAAGAAAAGAAACCTAAGATGTTGTAGAATCAAATTTTAAACAAAACAGGTAGCTACAGTTCTTGCTTTGCATAGCGGTATATATGATATACCCTGCACCTTATTCGATGAGGAAAGGACCGAGATCCCTTCACCGGGAGTGACTCCTTTAGCAATAACTGGCAGATGCTACACACTCGGTTTGCTTTTGATTGTTTTTGAGTTTTGCTTTGCACAGTGATATATATGATATATCCCGCACCTCATTCGACGAGGAAAGGGCCGACGATCCATTCACCGGGAGTGACCCCTTTAGCAAAACTAGAAAAGCCTCAAAATCACTCCATTTCAAAACTTCATTTGATTCTACAACGATATCAAGTTCATTACGCAATAGGTTTTCAGAAAAACCTGTCGTAGCCCTCCGTCATTTCAGATAAGTAGTAGTTAGTATTCGTGCTACGTTTGTTGGCCTGCGTCAAGGCGTAGTGTGCGGTAGCTAACTAGTATTTATCTGCTTATGCATATGATGCAGATTGGATTAGGGTAGTCGTACGACTTTGTTGGCCTGCGTCAAGGGTCGTGCGGGTGGGTTTAATTCAATCAGGAAATGACGGGTTGAACTTGACTAGCGCGCTGTGATTTGTTGGCCTGCGTCAAGGTCATAGGTCGCTAGGGGCAAAATATTATCGGGAATTTCAAGTGTTGAAATTTGCAATGAGATTGCATACCTTCTATGAGATAGTTGGATCCCGATACCCACTGTGAGTAAGAGTTACTCCTGGGAGAGTTTTACACATTACAATCAGCCGATCAAGTAGGTGTCTAGAAAGGTGTTAACGAGGTTACGCCTCTGGGAAAACGAGGTTTACATTAATTAGGTTCGTGCGAAAGCACGGGGGACCTCCCTCAAAGTACCGACACTGGCCTGGCTGAAAGATTGGCGAACTTGTAGTGTGTAATTAATCCCGGCTAGTCTTTCCTTTTAGGGTTTGAAGGAAGATTTGATAAAAAGCAGTGGGAGCCATCCTGATTAGATAAGATAATAACCAATCTGATCTTGCACGAGCATACGCTAAAGTGTTTTCTTCTCTCTCTCTCCAGGTAGCGACCATTTCATGCCCTAATAAAGATAATAATATGGATGTATTGACCGAACCCGCATGTTATACTGTGCTGGGGAACGTTGGTTCCGTTCTTTCCTATAAGAGTTCTAGGACTGAACAGGATATAGGGGAATACCAGGATTCCCATGCCACCCGAATGAAGAAAGTACATGTTGATGCATTTTCTTCGGGTGTGTTCGTTACAGAGAACTGTTTCTCCATTTTCCCTACGTCCTGGGTATTAGATACCGGATCAGGATCCCATATATGTAATCAGTTACATGGGCTTAGGAAAGGTAGAGAACTTGGAGAAGGTGATAAAGACATTAGAGTTGGAAATGGTGCAATTGTTGCAGCTAAGACTGTCGGGGAATATCACCTTGAATTACCAACTGGTAATACATTGGTTCTGAACGAATGCTATTACATGCCGAACCTGATATGCAACATTATATCAGTTTCTTTATTAAGTAAAGAGGGATATAATTTTGTATTACAGGACAATGTTATGAACATTTTCCGTAACCAAAAGTTGGTTGGATCAGGCACGTTGTGCAATGGCATTTATGTTCTAAATCAATCAACAGTTCTGAGCATAACTAACACACACAAGAGGAAGAGTTCTGAAATGAACGAATCCTTCTTGTGGCATTGTAGACTGGGTCACATCAATGCGACACGACTGGCTAAGTTGCATAAGGATGAATATTTGAATCCGTTTGAATTTTCATCCTATGACACTTGCTAGTCATGTCTCAAAGGCAAGATGACCAAAGCTCCGTATTCGGGACACGGAGAAAGAGTTACCCAACCCTTGGGACTGATACATAGTGATGTATGCCGTCCCATGTCTACACATGCCAGGGATGGTTCTTTGTACTTCATTACATTCACTGACGATCTCTCTAGATTCGGATATGTGTTCCTGATGAAACACAAATCAGAAGCTTTTGAGAAATTTAGAGAATATAAACAAGAAGTCGAGAACCAAACCGGAAAAAGTATTAAAATCCTTCGATCTGATCGAGGAGGAGAATACTTAAGCAATGAATTCCTGGACTTCCTAAAAGAGAATGGGATTCTCTCTCAGCTGACTCCTCCATATACACCACAGCACAACGGTGTATCAGAACGGAGGAACCGCACCCTATTGGATATGGTGCGCTCTATGATTAGCACAGCTGAGTTACCTATTTCCTTCTGGGGATATGCACTGGAAACAGCTGCAGATCTATTGAATATGGTTCCCACCAAAACCGTGCCAACCACTCCATATGAGATATGGAAAGGAAAGAGACCATGTCTTAATTATGTTAAGATATGGGGTTGTCCGGCATATGTAAAAACGCAAAATCCGGACAAACTTGCGGCAAGGTCCATTCTGTGTAAGTTTATTGGATATCCCAAACATTCGCGCGGGTATATCTTCTACCACACCGAGGAACAAAAGGTGTTTGTTTCTCGACATGCCACCTTTTTAGAAAAGGAATTTCTTGAAAAAGAGATTAGTGGCAAGGAGGTAGAACTGGAAGAGGTTCCAGCAATACAGACTACAACAGAAGATTTGGTTGAACCAGAGGATTCAGTAGTTCCCAATGAACCTCAGCCTCTCCGCCGATCTAGTAGGGTTCCTCGCCCACCTGAGAGATACTACGGTTTTCTCATGGATGGTGGGAGCGAGGATTGCATCATGGAGGATGATGACCCAACTAGCTTCGAGCAGGCCATCACGAGTAGGGACTCAGTGAAATGGCTGGATGCTATGCGGTCCGAGATGGAATCCATGTACACCAACAAAGTATGGACTTTGGAAGTTGCTCCTGAAAGGGTAAAACCCATCGGGAGCAAGTGGATCTTCAAGAAGAAACTTGGTGTAGATGGGAAAGTGGAGACTTTCAAAGCTAGACTTGTAGCAAAGGGTTTTCGTCAAAGACCAGGTGTGGACTATGACGAAACCTTTTCTCCAGTGGCTATGCTTAAATCCATCCGGATCATGCTTGCCATCGCTGCATACCATGATTACGAAATCTGGCAAATGGATGTTAAGACCGCCTTTCTAAATGGTGATTTAGAAGAGTGCGTGTACATGACACAGCCAGAGGGCTTCGTAGACAGTGGGAGCAGCGGCAAGGTGTGAAAGCTGCTTAAATCCATTTATGGATTAAAGCAAGCATCGCGGAGTTGGAACATCTGCTTTGATGTCGTTATCAAAGAGTTTGATTTCGTCAAAAACCCAGATGAACCTTGTATTTACAAGAAGGTGGAAGGGAGTAAGGTTGTCTTCCTCGTATTGTACGTGGACGACATACTCTTGATAGGAAATGATATTCCTATGGTGCAATCGGTCAAGCTCTTCTTATCACAAAGATTCTCAATGAAAGATCTTGGTGATGCCTCCTGCATATTGGGAACCAGGATCTATAGAGATAGATCCAAACGGATATTGGGATTGTCCCAATCCAGGTACATTGACACCATACTAAAGAGGTTTAGTATGGAAGAATCCAAGCGTGGGAACTTGCCCACGATCTCTGGAGTCACTCTCTCCAAAGAGATGTCTCCCAAGACTGATTTGGAGAGAGCTCGCATGCAAGGGATACCCTATGCTTCAGCTGTAGGCTCTATCATGTATGCGATGCTATGTACCAGACGCGATGTTGCATACTCACTAAGTGTAGTGAGCAGGTATCAAGCTGATCCTGGAGAGAATCACTGGACAGCTGTGAAGAGCATTCTCAAGTACTTGCGAAGGACTAAAGAGATGCTCTTGGTGTATGGTAACGGAGAACTCCAAGTGAAGTCCTTTACCGATTCGAGCTTCCAGAGTGATAAGGATGACTCTAAGTCGCAGTCGGGCATTGTCTTTACCCTTTACGGAGGGGCGGTTAGCTGGAAGAGTTCCAAGCAGGAAACCGTAGCAGACTCGACGATGGAGGCTGAATACATCGCTGCCAACGATGCTGCCAAAGAGGCTGTCTGGATCAAGAAGTTCATTACTGAACTTGGAGTGGTTCCATCCATTGAGCATCCAATACCTTTGTATTGCGATAACAATGGAGCGGTGGCTTTGGCCAAGGAACCCAGGTCCCATCAGCGATCCAGGCATATTCTGAGGCGGTATCACCTGATCCGGGAGATAGTTGATCGCCGGGAGATCGAGGTCAGGAGGGTTGACACGAAGAACAACACGGCGGATCCACTCATGAAGGCCATTCCCCAGATACAGTTTGAGAGACTCTTCGGGATGCTCGGTATGCGATACTACAGCAGCTGGCCCTAGTGTAAGTGGGAGATTGTTAGTTGTATGTATGCCTTAGAGGCCAGTATTGTACAGATGATGTATATTATATTGGATGCTTGGACATATATAGAGATGACTTTCTTGCTCGATATGATAGTGTGCTATCTGGTTACTCTTTATCTTAACATGTACACTTGTCTCTTTAAACTGTCTTATAGTTACATGTTGATAAAGCCCTTAGGATGTGTACTTGACTACCTGGACTATGATGCAGATCATACTAGTGGGGACATGGTAGTCTATAAGTACATCCTTCAAGGTCCCTAGTCGTGGGTGTATCGAGACAGGGCATCGATATACCAGTGTAGACTAGCGTATACGCTTCTCGACCCATGAGATGGGCGATGGATGATCCCATATCCATTGGTGTTTGACATCAGAGATGGTATACGGGTGCTCAGTGGAGACTGGGTACACTGGACGGACTCGCCGAGAACTCCCAGATGGTATTATACCTCACGTCGGATGGCAGTTCTCAGGTGACACTTGTACAGGTTAGTCTGTAGACCCGAGATCGTCATAGAGTCTTGTGTGATTCCCACTGTGCTTTGATCTCCACCTTACCACGTCCATGAGGGCGTGCAAAACGGTGGTCTTTGGGTACAGTCCCGAGTCACATGGAGGAAATGAGCGATAGGAGGGGTTTCGTCTCTCTCGGTATTGGGGGTTGATGTTGCGCTGTGCTCGATTGGCCGTAACAGGGAAGTCCCTGGCCAGGGCTGATCAGAGATTTGCTGGTAAGTGTTACCAGTAGTTTCTCGACCCGTTATGAGCCTCACATCGGCATGACTTATCGGTTATTGGGGTCTGACGTTTACCACTCCTAGACATGATATGCGACATATCAGACGAACAGACCGGACTGTACGGTAAGTGTTACTGGTTGGATTCACAGGAGTGTGAGCGGACTAGCTCGTCGATCTTCTGATCGCTCAATACCCGGATGGCCGTTACGTTTAGCAGACCGCTTGCGGCTTGTGGGTGCTTGATATGATCATCATCTGCTATCGGCGTATTGACGAGTCTTTAGAGTCCTACACAGAGGTTTCCTGGTTCAAGCGAAACGAAATAGGAGCGCATATGAGATATGTGCAGGACCGAGAATAATGCGTGTATGTGATACCGTATTTCATTCTCGCGATGAATGTATCGATTGGTTATATTCGATATAACCTAGATATCGAATCAAGGATTGATTCGATAAGCCGATACATAGGATACTAGTCGGTTATTTGCGATATGACCGGATAGTTAAATCAAGTGTTGATTTAATGATTTAATGTATAATTATATATTTGTTATATTACTTTGCATTAACTAGTATTGGTTCACTTCAAATGGATTTTCTCACTTGATGTGCAAGAAGTATATGTGATATACTTTTGTGCACATATTTGTATCATGTTTGATGATACTTGATCATTTGGTTAAGTGTAAAGAATTAAACCATGGTTAAAAGATGATTAGGGTTTTACTTTTTCATTTATTTATTTATTTGGAAATGTTTTAGATGAGAATGGTGGCTTTATTTGTTTCTAGTTGAAGCTTCATGAAGCTTTGACTTCTTAACCATTCTTGTCTTCATGCTTAACCCTAACCCATCCAAGTAACCATGGTTTATTCTCTACACTCAACTATGGTTAGCTTATGATAAGTATTGATTTATTTTTCATTTTAATTCAACACTTATCATATTCTTTCTTCTTCTTCATCATCTTCTTCTTCAAGAAAAGCTTAAGTCCATCAATGGCAACTTGAGCTAAAGAGAGAGAAATCCAATTCTAAAGTGAACCCACCTCCTATTTCTTCACCCTCTACCTCTTGCCAAGTTGTTTTGGGTATTTTCTTCACAAGTTTCACAACTTTGTGAAGTGGAGCTTGAACTTGTGATGCCTCGACGTAGATCATCTTCGGCACGAAGCCGACGACCTAGTCCGCCCAATTCTCCGATGAAGCCGACGTTTGAGTTCGGGATTCGAGATGGACAGCGAGAGGACGCCTACGTAGAGCTAAGGAAGTGGAGAACCGGATCTACAAAGGTTGTAGCCTCTCTCCTTTAGTTAAGATGTTAACTAGTTTCGTTTTTCGCCTAAATTTCTAGTCAACGATCTAGTCTAGGGTTTCTCGGCACCGTAAAATTTGAAATTGGCATGGTTGATGCCTTGTGAGACCTCTTGAGAGTGCCTAGGAACCCTACACACCCTATTGAGCCTGTCAGTGACAATATCCGTACAGTCCGGTCCGTTCGTCTATGAGCATCGCATGGTGGGCCTAGGGGGTTGGTAAAAGTCAGACCCCCAAAAGCGGTACAAGTCGTGTCGGAGTGTAGCCGAGAACACCCTGAGATACTACTGGAATACCTACCAGTAAATCTCCTGCCTCAGCCGAGGGCTTTGTGTAGTGGCTCTCCTAGACACAGCGCGACCTCACCCCCAATACCGGGAGAGACGAACCCCTGAAGATACGCTCACTGCCTCCATGTGGCTCGGGACTGTACCCTACTAAAACCTGTTTGCACGTCTCCTTTGAGCGTGGTAGGGTAGTAATCAAAGTACAGTGGGAACTCATACCAGACAAATGACGATCCCCAGGTCGATGAACTAACCTGTACACATGTCACTAGGGAACTGCTATCTGACGTCAGGTATAAGACCAACTAGCATGTTCCCGGCGAGTCCTGTCCGGTGTACTCATAACCCAATGAGCACCTGTATACATATTAGGTGATCCAACTGACACCAATGGCTTGTGAGACCGGCCACCGCCCCTCGTCGGGGTCTCGACTGTATACACTAGTCTACTCTGGAGTATCGATGCCCTGTCTCGAAACTCGCACGACTAGGGACCTTTTAAGGATGTGCTTATAGACCCCCAACTCCCACTTATATGATCGCCCTCATACTGCTGGTGGTCAAGCAAGAATCCTAGGGGCTCTATCAACGTGTAATAGCGACCTGTCAGGTCACCTAAGCAGTACACGATGATAAAGATAAACCAGATAGCATACTATCATCTCGAGTAAGACTGTCCTACTGGAACAGGTCCTCCCTCAATCATTGCAATCACGTGCCTGTGATCCAATAATTGATTCTGAGGGCACTATCTCCAACAATCTCCCACTTGCACTCAAGGCTAATTATTGCGATGTCGCATACTCACAGCTCGTGTGATACCGAACACCCAACTCCTCTACTAGTCAGTCTTACAAAGCTCGTTTGCGAAACTATTGCGATCGAGGAATAGCCTCAGTGAGTGGATCCGCCTTGATGTTTCTTTCTATGTCTCTCTATATCTCAAGTTCGCGGAGAAAGCCATCTCCCAAAATGAGCAATACCTGTCTTAGAGTATGTCTGGATGTCTGATGGGACCTAGCTTATAAATGAACTCCAAATCCAAACTTCTTAGACTGTATCGTTAACTGAACTTAATCAGTATCCTGCGCCATGCCTCCCTCAGTATTGCCTTGGACCACCTGTCCAAAATACTGCCCCTCGTCAGAAGGAAAAACTATAACTCTGACAACCTCCTTGTCGTCCAGGTCACCTTGGAAGCCTGGAATAATAACTGTCTCCCGAATGAGGCTGTCGTTATCATATCCCTAGAACATCCACTTATGCTCTAAAGCTGCTTCCGACTGTTTCTCCAGGATTGGATCAATGTCAACTTATTGCATCTAGTGCAAGAACAATATCTGGTGTGGTACTTGACATCTCATGATTGACTCAATTGCCTGAGCAAGTGATCTGCCAATCATGTACATCCCTCTCCACTTTAGTCTGTAAGACACCTTTAGAGAGGGTGACTCCATCACCTGCAGGTATACTACCGTGCCAGGAGTCGTCCATTCTAAATGCTCTTAGAATGTTGTCTAAGTACCCAGATTGGGAAACTACCCAAATCTAGATCTAAAACCATAGATCTAGTAACCAGTATGTCTGATATAATATCCAAGTCCCATGTGAAGAAAACACTGTGTGACGACCAAAGTATAACCGATTGTAGTATAGGAATTTCTTTTCCTATTCTGTGTATGTCATCTAAATACCATGACATCACACCCTCCTACCTTCTCAACAAATCCATCCCCTATTCTGATGAAGTCAAACCTATGACTGTCATATCAGAAATTGATGATCTATCTCCGCTACATCTGCTTTAGTCTATAAATAGACATAAGCCACATGTCCACCAATGCTTCCGCTGTTCTCACTGACTACGACAACCCTCTGGCAGAGTCATTGTCACGACCCGCAGGGTACGGAACGTGACTGGCACTTAAGTTTACGAAACGTCTAAAGGCGTCCGTAAAATAAGTAAGCCAAAAGCCCAGAAAACAAAACCAATTAAGCAAAAGAGTGAAGAAAACCCAAACATTTGAAAGCAAGTTTATCAAATAAGTCATATAAAACCCCTTTTAAAAACAATGCTAATTTTTCCGAAAATTTCGGCAGAGTCTCCTTTGTAAATACTGGCCCCCAAAAATGGGTACAACAAGAATATATGTAAAACCAACAAAAAGGCATCCCCAAGCGGGAGCTAGCTCTTCGCCATAAGGCGGTCACAAATCCCACGCAATATAAATGACAACAAGCGTAATAATCATAAGGAAGCATGAAAAAAAGTAGCATGTCGGCTCAAGTGAGCTCGACCCCAAAATACAGCATAAAATCCACAAACCTCACAGTCTCATCTCTAGGTCAATATACAATAATCTGGTAGAAACAGTAGATGGAGTACACTAGATACAAAGAATATACAAGGTGGTACAAAAATGATAACATAACCCACCTATGAGCAAATCTCGAGCTCAAGCAAAAGAGGCAAAAGAACAAGTGCGCCCGCCGCTACTAAACTGACGGAGCGGACCTGCAAAAGACTGTGGCACAATGGGGGTGAGTTGCCAACTCGTGAGTAATAAATAACATCTACAAAGGCTATCGTATGCATGCACACAAGCATCCTAGCATCTATAATACAGGTATGACTGGATGCACTAGCAGGTGTGTATATAACATCAGTGTACTAATATGTATGCAACATGAATATCTGAGGTCTCAATAGGTATATATAAGAAATATTTTATCTCTTTTTGTTTTTGAAACTCTTTTAGAATGTCAGCATAATGTCAATGAATCGACGAAAATCGGTGTCCAGCAACGACACCCAAAAGCTGTCTCAAATATCATAAATGTATCTCTGGCCTCAGCCGTCTGGCTGACCCATCTCAAATATCAATATCTCATCATCTAGCGGCCACGGTCGGTATCCTCTGGATATCCGCCGTCCCAAACAGTCACCGGTAGGTAATCCGTCCCCTGCCAGGCTCAACGTCATCACCACATTCCTCTTGCCCCGGGGTACCTTACCGGGCCCACCATGTACCCGTGCCGGTTCCTCCACTCCTCGACACGGATTTCCAAATCCACAGCAAACTCATGGTGGACGACACTTACATCACAAGAAAACCGCAATTTACATATTTTAAAAAATATAATAAGTTTAGAAATTTTGCGGTTTTCCCCCGAATCCAGCAATATCATAAAATCTCAAGAAATCCTCATAAGTGCATATATCAATGATAATGAATGCGTATGATATCAATAATCAAGTTGCGATGTGTGATTAATGTATTAAGCATGAACAATTAATATGATGAAGTACATGCACCTGAATAGCAATACTACGGTTTCATTTTTAAGGAATTAGAGGCAATAGCACAAGTTTAAATTTAAAGGTTATCTAGTGTGGTGGCATGGCAATTACCAGGGTGTGTGTGTAAGCATGAATAGTGCTCGTGCTGCATATAAAAACCCTGGTAATGGTGCAGGTGTCCTATGAAATGGTTTCGTATAGGTATGTCAATATAATGCATGGATGCAGCAAATAGTCAATTAAGTATTTCACCCCTAATTATTAACATTACTAAGGATCTTGTAAGTTACTAAAACTATCGGGCGGCTTGCGCCATCCAACGATAGTCCCCCGTAGATATTACATCTACTCACCGGGATCCTGGCTAGCTGTGTCCAATCACCGCCTTTCCCTTTCGCGCCGCGTCTGACGTCTCCGCGACCGAACCTGGAATTTACATCAATACCAAATATAAGGTTACATATCAAGAACGACGCAAAACCCCAACGAAACTACTAAAGTTCGCTAGCTAGGTACAACGTGCACAAAGTGCGCGGAACACACGCGAAAATCGCAAAAACTGCCAAAAAACGCCGATTTGGTCGCCCGGCAAAACTAAAACCCGACTACCCAAAAATCCGCACTCACGCATCCTAAAAGTCGTAGGACAAGCCATTACAATCATCAAGATATCAAAAATAATTCATCACATAATTTTTATACAAAACTAGTAAGCATTTGCATTCCAAAATCGGTGCAAAAATCGCCGATTTGCGAAAAAACGACTACAATTTAGCATAATTACCCAAGCACACTACAAGCAATCTACAAACACTAATTACAACACAATAGCAATGATTCCAATCCTATTTTCCATAACCACCAATTCTTGAATTTATAACCTAGCAAAATCCAATCAATTTCCACACTTGAAAACTTAATTTAACACAACAAAAGCCCACATAAGAAAATTAATTTCTTAGATTAGGTTAGCAAAATACTAGATAACAATTTAGGTCTAAACAACTAAATAATGTTTTCTAAACCCTAATCAACTCATTTATCAAGCTTCAAATACTATTTTCCATACATAAACCTTCTCTTGAAAATCCTAAAACAACAATTTCACACTTCTAAATTTAACTAAATTAGCATAATTGAAAACTACATAAACAAGGTGATCATATAGATTAGTTAATTAACAACTAGATTAACTAAAAGACAAGCTAATTAACTAACATGGCTTCAAAACCCTAGTTAAACAAACTACTCTTTTTTTTTTAAACTAGATTAGAAATTATTTAACTTTTAACACTAAACCATGCATTTAAAGGAATTTAGCAACAAAAGAAAGTAACTTTGATGAGAATTATACCTCACTTGAGATCTAGAAAGAATGGATTTTGCTCCAAATGATGGCCTCAAACACCAAGATCCAAGCAAGAATGGCTAAGGATAATGATAGCATAAGGATTTTGTTTGGATTTTTGAATAAAGTGTGGATTTTGAAGTGTTTTCTTGAAGAAATTGAAGGAAAATGAAAAGAAAAGAGAGGAAGAAGAGGGTGTGCAGGTTTCGGCCAGTATTGAGGTGAGGGGGAGGGTGTGGGCAAGTAGGGAAAAGTCATGGGTCAAGTCTCCAAAGTCAAAGCACCATACTTTATCAATTATATTAAAAATAAATCCATAAACCACTATTTCAACTCAAGAAAGCAATCAAGGAAAAGAGGCCAGAAATTTCTGGACTTGGACAAGGTGGGGCTGTCCTAGGGCTGAGGAAAAAGAGAGGGGTTTTACAAAAGAAATTTTATGCAAAAAGGCCCCCTACAACTCAAAAATTGCAAGTTTTAGCTCAAAATTCAATAAATTCGCTTCATATCATAAAAATTTGTTAAAAATCAAAATAAATTACTAAAAATTTATGTTATCACTAGATTATAATTATCATAATTTTAGAGATTAAAATTAGCCCGGAAAAATTTGTATTTATTGCTTATTTAATGTATTTTCTTACCGGCTTAAAATAATATTAAAAAATTGAAAAATTAGGGAAAATTTTTAAACGACCAGAATTTCATAATTAACTCATTAGCTACTAAAAACAAGCAATTACCTATCCATTTTAAGTATAATTATCCCTAAACTGCAAAATAACAAGAAAGACGGTTTTCGGAAAAATACCGAATTTTCACCGAATTTCAGGAAAACACCAAAACGACTTTTCAAGACGCTACAGTCATATAGACGTACACTTCTAAAGCCAGTTTAGAACGACGCTATACTCATCCTCCCGCCGGGTCTCGCATCCTGGTACAACAGCAATGGCAAGTATGGGTAAACAAGAACTTCCCAGTCACCGTCCTTGAGGCTACCGGAGTACCTCTCGGGTGCCTGAAGTTACCCACCTCATCTGCAGAGTGGCCAATGGAATGTCAAACCAGATTGAATTTTTAGGTTCCTATGAAATCTTCAGTAATCGTTTGTGGTTCTGGAATCACTTCCAGTTCTACCATACTCCCACTACTGTTTTCTGAAAAAATCCATTTTTAATAAAACTGTGGCGAGTCTAGAACAATATCGCTATTGTTCATCCAGATGGTAGAAAGTCAACCCTCGTCATAGCCTGGGTCAACCCACAAACAGCCATTACAGAAACGTGCCTTGAGTTGTCCAGTGTCTGGTTTTAATCATAAACCGGACAACTCCTCGTACCTTAACATCGTTAAGATATGAACTGTTCTATATCCAATATAGAACCAGAGGCACAGATTTAATTGAACCAGATTCAAATCATGCAGCTGTCCCCAGTGCATGTCAACTAAATGGAAGGAGGCCGATCAGCGTTACTCAACTTAGGAATGCCTCCAATTATGAGTAACCTGAAAGAGAAGCAAGTTCTCTTAATCATTACTATCAACTGAATACCATACACAAGTATCTACATCTTCGATCACTTTGAAGAATCCCGATACTTGCAATACCTGGTTCTCTACTTTATTCAAATACCTATAACTTCTCAAAATTCGGACCCTGTGTTTCCACGAAACACCTGTCTAAAAACTAGAGAAGTCATAAGTAAACCGAATATACTACGAGGACCAACCCCTCTGTCCTGATGAACCCTGGACAATATACAATACTCTGTATAAGTCCCTTGAGTCTGATAACTCATTCACTGTGTGTCGTAGGTTGAAAACTGTACTTATGGTTAAGAAGAATTACACCGCTGTTTAATGCTCCTTACCTAACCATCCACTGATACAGGCAAATGTCATAGACATAATTTCAAAAGGTATATCTCACTCTATGAAAATAGACATACAGATATATCAATTTGAAATTGGTGCACAACAGCAGATATTCAAAACCAAATATTTGCCGTCTGGTAAACAACCCAGGTGACTTCCTCAAATATCACCGATTACAACGAATCCCGCTATAATGAGGACAATCACCTAATTCCCAATAGCTTACTCCCACTCATCATCTGTAAAACCATACAGATGTGAGAATCGTACCTGGTAAATACATACCCTGGAGTAAGGACTAATTGGGAAATCAGTTTTCCTTTAACAGTACATAGTGAAACTGAAACATTGAAATGTTTCGATGGGGTATCCCGGTATTCTTAGTAATGCCTCTTCCAGATTCACGACTGTAACCGTATAATTCTTTGCCACCTCTCCAAATCCCTTCATATGTCTTTAGTCATTACCTTCTGCACACCCCTTTAGGCCAAAAGGTTTTCTTCCTTCCCTACCGTTCGGCACCAGCCTATGGTTTGGAAGAAGACTATCCAATAAGCATAATGGGTGTACTGTCCTAATCCTAGGAGCACTCGCAATGCGAGAGAAGGTGAGGATAAAAGACAACCGAATAAACCTTATTCCTATTTCTCCTGAACCAGAATCCATCTCCGAACTGGAACAAGTTCCTTTCGAGTTCGTATATTACCATACGATGGAGTATCCAAAAAACTGTGGATCTTCGTAGTGATACGTAGTGTTCTGGAGAAATACAAAGGTGATTTGGGAGTGGTAATGAAATACCTGGTTTGGTCATGAATATCAGTCGCAATTTACTTTGCCCTCTTACTAATCCCTTTCTTTGTCTTTACATAATACCTTCTGTACACCATCGTTAGGCTAATTGGTTTTCTTCATTCCCTACCGGTCGGCACCTGCCTATGGTTTGGAAGAAGACTATCCAATTTGCGTAATAGGTGTACTATCTCCTAAACCAAGGAGTACTTACAACTTGAGAGAAGGTAGAAGGAAAGACAACTGAATAATCCTATCCGTTTTCTCCAGAACCGGAAACCATCCTCCAACAAATCCCTTCGAGTTCGTATCTAACCATACGATGGTTTTGTCCAATGGAAGTGGACGTTCGTAGTAATACGGGGTGTCCTGGAGAAAAGGATAAAAGTAGGAGTGGCAATGAGGTTTGCAACTCTGACAATCCAAAAGCCAGTGTTTAAGAAGATTCGGTTAATTTTGGTCACTGAGTCATAGTCTTAGGGTCGGGTCAATGGTCGCTACCAAAGAGAGAGAGAAAAGAAACACTCAGCGTGCACTCTAACCTAGATCAGAATGGTTACCAATTTATCTAATCTGGAAACCTCCCACTATACCGTCAAATTCTTCTCCAAACCTGAAAGAAGAATTAGTCGGGGTCACCTGAGGAGTAAACTAACTCATCAGTGGGAATCGGGATCCAACTATCATCGCATGATAACGTGACGGAATCCGCTCACGTCATCACACTCCAGAAGGTATGCGCATATCTGGCAAGTTTCAGATCTTTTGAAACTCCCGATGTGGATTTTTGCCCAATGCTCTTATGACCTTGACTAAGGCAAACAAATCATAAGTCACATGTCAAGTTCTACCCGTCATTGTCCAGGTTGATTTGAACCCACCCGTACAAGCCCTTGACGAAGGCCAATAAGGCTATACGACTGTCCCAAACCAACGCATCTATCTATGCAGCAGAAAGGCAACAAGCTGCTACCATACACTATGCCTTGACGAAGGCTAATAAACATAGCATGAATACTACGTGCTGTAGGGTTCCTAGGCACCCTAATGAGGTCTCACAAGGCATCAACCATGCCAATTTCAAATTTTAACGGTGCCGAGAAACCCGACTACGGATTGTTGGCTAGAAAACTAGGCGAAAAAGAAACTAGTTAACTTAACTAAAATTTAAACGGAAATACAACCTTTGTAGATCCGGTGCTCCACCTCCATTGCTCCGCAACGAAGTCCCCTCGCTGTCCAAATGAATTCCCGGGCTCTAGCGTCGGCTTCGTCGGAGAAATGGCGAGCTAGGTCGTCGATGTCCATGCCGAAGATGATCTACGTCGAGGCATCGCTAGATCAAGCTCCACCTTCACCAAGCCATGAAAACTTGTGTAGGAAACACCCTATACTACTTGGCAAGAGGTAGAGGATGAAGAAATAGGAAGTGGGTAGACTTTAGAATTGGATTTCTCACTCATTTTCATCAATCACCATTGATGAAGTAAGCTTCTTCATGGAGGAAGAAGATGAAGAAGATGAATATTGTTATGATAAGTTATTTTCAAAATAGAAAATAAAAGGAATGCTTATCATAATCTAACTATGGTGAAGTGTAGAGAATCAACTAGGGTTGAGTGGAGTGGTTAGGGTTAAGCATGAGACAAAATGGTGACTAAGTCAAAGCTTCATGAAGCTTCAACATGCAAGTCCAAAATTAGCCACCATTTCATTTCTTTATGCTTAATATTTTTCCAAAATAAATAAATGAATAAATAATGGATAAAACAAAACCCTAATTTCCAACTTAACCATGGTTTAATTCTTTACACTTAACCAAAAAGAATGCATCATCAAACATGATACAATCATGTGTACAAAAGTATATCACATATACAATGTGCACAAACCAAGTGAGAAAATCCGTTTAAAGTGAACCAATACTAGTTAGTGCAAAGTAATATATCAAATATATAATTATGCATTAAATCATTAAATCAACACTTGATTCAATGATTCGGTCATGTCGCACACAACCTACTAGTATTCAATGTATCGGCTTATCGAATCAATACTTGATTCGATAACTAGGTTATATCGCATACAACCATTCGATACATTCATCGCGAGAATAGAATACGGTATCACATACACGCATTATTCTCGGTCCCGCACATATCTCATATGCGCTCCTATTTCGTTTCGCTTGAGCCAGGAAACCTCTGTGTAGGACTCTAAAGACTCGTCAATACGCCGGCAGCAGGTGATGATCATATCAAACACCCACAAGCCGCAAGCGGTCTGCTAAACGTAACGGCCACCCGGGTATTGAGCGATCAGAAGATCGACGAGCAAGCCCGCTCACACTACCGTACAGTCCGGTCTGATCGTCTGATATGTCGCATATCTTGCATAGGGGTGGTAAACGTCAGACCCTATTAGCTCGATAAGTCGTGTCGATATGAGGTCTATAACAATTCAAGAAACTACAGGTAACACTTACCAGTAAATCTCAGCAACCCTGGCCAGGGATTTCCTGTTATAGCCAATCGAACACAGCGCAACATCAACCCCCTATACCGGGAGAGACGAATCCCCTCCTATCGCTCATTGCCTCCATGTGACTCGGGACTGTACCCAAAAACCACCGTTTTGCACGCCCTCTTGGACGTGGTAAGATGGAAATCAAAGCACAGTGGGAACCACACAAGACTCTATGACGATCTCGGGTCAACAGACTACTCTGTACCAGTGTCACCAGAGAACTGCCATCTGACGTGAGGTATAATACCATCTGGGAGTTCTCGGCGAGTCCGTCCAGTGTACCCAGTCTCTACTGAGCACCCGTATATCATCTCCGATGTCAAACACCAATGGATATGGGATCATCCATCGCCCATCTGTATGGGTCGAGAAGGTATACGCTAGTCTACTCTGGTATATCGATGCCCCGTCTCGATACACCCACGACTAAGGACTTTGAAGGATGTACTTATGGACTACCATGTCCCCACTAGTATGATCTGCATCATAGTCCAGGTAGTCAAGTACACATCCTAAGGGCTTTACCAACATGTAACAGAGAGACAATCAGTGTACACGTTAAGGTAAAGAGCAACCAGATAGCATACTATCATGTCGAGCAAGAAAGTCCTCCCTATATACGTCCTAGCATCCACTACAATATACATCATATGTACAGTAATGGCCTCTAGGGCATACATATAACTAACACGTGCTACCCGTCTGAAACGACGGAGGGCTACGAATGGTTTCTGGTGAAAACCTTTAACGTAAAGAACTTGATATCGTTGAAGGAACCGGATAGCTTTTTGAAAATATAGTGACGAAAACCTTTGCTAAAGAGGTCACTCCCGGTAAAGGGATCTCGGCTCTTTCCTCGTAGAATGAGGTGCAGGATATTCCAACTGAATACCACGGTGCAATGCAAAAGTAATCGGCTATAGTGAAGTCATTGCCCTGACGCAAACTTTTGGTCCAAGGGGTCACTCCCGGTGAAGGGATCTCGGCCCTTGCCTCGTCGACTGAGGAGCAGGATATTCCAACTGAATACTACGTTGCAAAACAAAAGAGAACGTCCTTGCAATAACAGCTTTTTGAAAAGTGTTCCAACAACATCAGATTAGGTTTGTTTTAACTTGCATTGATCCGAATCAACGCAGTCCCATCAATTGATCACACCACAAAGAACGAAAATAATATGACGTACGTATATGCCATCCGCATTCACCACTGGGTCCCGTCATTACCCGTTAGGTTAGCTAACTAACGACAGAGCGGGGACTGGACTAGCGCCGATGCAAAACATATACAACATCTACTAATATATATACCAATATATTATATTCGCTCAAGGCGTGATAAAATGCAACATCACAGAAATGTACAGCATCACGGAACAATACAGATATCTGGGATCCCCGGGTTTCACAGAGCCACTACTGAAACCCGACGTTCCCCTGGTCGTGTGGATAGCCTGTGCAATGAAATCCTAGACCCCTACGGGCGTGGCAAGTTACCCGCCAAAAACCTGAAGCGAGGCAGCCCCCTTCAGCAACGTGAATGGACCACCCAGCACTTTACGGAATCCGGTAACTTGGGCACCCTTCCCGGGTCAACCTGCACCCCCTACGAGTGCGGCGAATAGCCCGCCAATTCTAGAGTGAAGCCCCTTCCTTCTCAATGCCATGAGATGCGGGCTTGTTGCCCTCTAGAACCCGGCTATCCGTGCACCCCACCTTGGGGTAATCCTAGTACAGAAAGTAAAATATACATCAAACGGGTACATCGACCGCAACCTGGTCGTGCCCCAAAATAATAATACAATCAGGCAGTGACGGCAGTCCACAAGTCAGACGCTCGCCCCGCAATATCAAATGTACATAATACAACAAAAACTATACTAGCATTGCATCCAGGCTATCCCCCACGACCGATCCGCAACATCACAGCAATACAAAGAACATCAACGTGAAAGTCACGTTCGCAAATCCGTCTAACCGGGCTATAGCAGTTAGACAGGATTTACCGATCGAGTGACATTCACGGTCGCAGATATAATGTAAATACTGTGAAATAATGTGTTTAAAATATCCGATCGATCAAATTTTAACAAGTGGGCCCCATGTACTACTGTAGCACATCAAGAAATTCTGGGCCCAAAATTAATATTCCAAAAATCCTATTTTCACCCCAGAAGCCCACTGAAAAAGTTTGACCAATTGAACATTCCATACTGCGGCGGAACCGCGGCCCAATATGGGGTTTGGCCGCGGTTCCGCGCTCCCCTTTAATGATCAATTTGTCGAATTTCTCCAGTAGTCTTAGAACTTCCAGTATATTAGTTTTTTACAACCTGAAAATTTTTCCGACTCCAAAAAATTTCAACAGAAAACTGATGTTAAGAAAACGTGGACATTGGAATTTTGGTCGATCGGAAATGTAAACACATTAAACCAAGCTAGACTATGTTAATGGCGAGGCTCTGATACCACTGTAAGTGCACGGCGGCGCCCCGGCCGTCAATCCGACGGCCAAAAGTGGAAGCGGTGATAAACTTTAATTTTGCAAACTAGCAAACCGGCACCACCGCGCTCTAAAACCCGGATCGAACCATTAACTAGTCCTAGCTAACTACAAGACGGGTTAGAGATATACCGACTGATCCGAGTCCTCCGGTCTTCTCGTCGTCGTCTCGATCTCCTGCGGAAACTCCGGTCATCGCCTCCTTCCCGAAAGGGCACCACATCGTCTGCATCATTTACGGGCTCCCACCTCAATACCGAGGCAACTCGGGCACGAAGCTGGCTAGTCGACGTGCCCAAGGTTTGTTGTAGAATGTGTAGTGAGCAAGTCTCATTTTGGGGTTTACGGAGGTTGCCTTTTGGTGGAGGAATGATATGTAGTTTGGAGATGGAACTTGTGGGAATTTTTGCAAAGCCAAATGAATAAAAACTCCACACATGAACAATGGGGAGCCCCTTCCTCTATGTGGCCGGCCATATGAGGTGGGAGTGGAGAGAATGAGAGTGAGGCAATCAAAAAGAATAAGCCCCCATCATACAAGAAAGAGAGAGAAGGTTACAATGATAAACAATGATCACAAAACCAAAACCACACTCCAAAACAACCATCATCACAAGCATGATGACTCCAAAATGGTCAAGCCATCATGAACAAAGAAAGTCAAGTGATGGTGCACCATCATGATCCAACAAAATGCAAAGACCCCCTCCACAAATACTTATTTGCACAAATGCAAATAAGCCCTCCTCCACCAATCTTCGGCCATTGAAAGATACAAATGAAAATGGCCGAAACGGAAAGTAAACTGGCAACTCTAGAAAACTGGTCCCATAATAAATTACAGGAAAACCCCGATACTGTGCATACACACCCGCATTTGTATTCCGACCGAAATACAAATGCAATGAGACAAAATCGACACTTTACTATACTAGGATCCGGCTTAAACCAAAGCCGGCTAGTAATATCCGTTCGATCCTAATCCGTGCAATACTGCACGTATCTGATTGAACCTTGCCATATATCCATACGGCCTGTAGTACAAACTGTCCGATCCTGATCCGTGCAATACCGCACGTATCTGATCGGACCTTGCCATATCTCCATTCGGCCTCTACAGCTTTTCGCCCGAAAGCTTGAGTAACTGAATGTGGGGGACTCTAAAGACTCGTCAACACCTTGGTCGTGGATTTAACCACTAGCACGTCAGAGGTATAAGCCAATACGTAACGGGCTACCAGGTATTGACCAAAAGGGACGTCTATGAGCGAACTCAGCCTGACACCCTACTGAGCCTGTCAGTGACAATATCCGTACAGTCCGGTCCGTTCGTCTATGAGCATCGCATGGCGGGCCTAGTGGGTTGGTAAAAGTCAGACCCCCAAAAACGGTACAAGTCGTGTCGGAGTGTAGCCCAGAACACCCTGAGATACTACTGGAATACCTACCAGTAAATCTCCTGCCTCGGCCGAGGGCTTTGTATAGTGGCTCTCCTAGACACAGCGTGACCTCACCCCCAATACCGGGAGAGACGAACCCCTGAAGATACGCTCACTGCCTCCATGTGGCTCGGGACTGTACCCAACTAAAACCTGTTTGCACGTCTCCTTTGAGCGTGGTAGGGTAGTAATCAAAGTACAGTGGGAACTCACACGAGACAAATGACGATCCCCAGGTCGATGAACTAACCTGTACACATGTCACCAGGGAACTGCTATCTGACGTCAGGTATAAGACCAACTAGCATGTTCCCGGCGAGTCCTGTCCGGTGTACTCATAACCCAATGAGCATCTGTATACATCTTAGGTGATCCAACTGACACCAATGGCTTGTGAGACCGGCCACCGCCCCTCGTCGGGGTCTCGACTGTATACACTAGTCTATTCTGGAGTATCGATGCCCTGTCTCGAAACTCGCACGACTAGGGACCTTTTAAGGATGTGCTTATAGACCCCCAGCTCCCACTTATATGATCGCCCTCATACTGCTGGTGGTCAAGCAAGAATCCTAGGGGCTCTATCAACGTGTAATAGCGACCTGTCAGGTCACCTAAGCAGTACACGATGATAAAGATAAACCAGATAGCATACTATCATCTCGAGTAAGACTGTCCTACCGGGACAGGTCCTCCCTCTATCATTGCAATCACGTGCCTGTGATCCAATAATTGATTCTGAGGGCACTATCTCCAACAATGGGGTGGTAGGCACAGTCTTGGTAGGAGCCCTGTTCAGAAGATATGCCGCTGAATCTAGCGCATAACCCCAAAAAGATCGCGGTAACTCAGCATTACTCATCATGGATCTTACCATATCCAATAGGGTTCGATTCCGTCTCTCCGATACACCGTTATGCTGTGGAGTGTATGGAGGAGTAAGCTAAGAGAGAATTCCTTTCTCTTTTAGGTAACCTAGGAACTCGGCACTCAAGTATTCACCACCTCGATCAGATCTTAGTGTCTTGATACTTTTGCCGGTTTGGTTTTCTACTTCATTCTTATACTCTTGGAATTTCTCAAAAGCCTCGGATTTATGTTTCATCAGATAAATGAATCCGTACCTTGAGTAATCATCCGTGAAAGTAATGAAATAGGAAAAACCACCTCTTACATGTGTAGACATTGGACCACATACATCGCTGTGTATGAGTCCTAAGAGCTCGCTCGCTCTTACTCCATGTCCAGTAAATGGAGTCTTTGTCATCTTTCCTTTGAGACAAGATTGACAAGTGTCATAAGTTTGATATTCGAACGAGTCCAAATATCCTTCTCTATGCAACTTAGTCAACCTTCTCTCATTGATGTGACCCAGTCTACAGTGCCATAAGAAAGCTTTATTTAAATCTGGAGACTTTCTTTTTAGTGTGTTCTGGACATTGAAAATTTGGAGTTGGTTTAACACATATATACCGTTTTCCAGTGTACCGGACCCAATCAAACTATGATTAAGGTGGATGTTAACAACACCACTTCCAAACGTGAAATCATAACCTTTATTTGATAACAAGGAAACAGATATGATATTACACGTTAAGCTGGGTACACAAAAATAGTTATGTAAAACCAAAATGTGTCCACTCGTCAATCCCAGGTGATAATCCCCTACGGACACAGCTCCCAAGCTAGCTCCGTTAGCAACCATCAGGGTCATATCACGTTCCTTCAGCACTCTACGGTTTCTCAGTGCCTGCAATGAATTGCAAATATGAGATCCTTATCCGGTATCCAATACCCAGGAAGTAGAGTTGATTGACAGGCATTCTCAATTACAAACACACCTGAAGTCGAAGTCACAGCTTGCTTCGGTTCCTGGTTCTTGGCGTTCCACGCCTTGCAATCCTTTTTTCAGTGCCCTTTCCTGTGACAATGGAAGCACTCATCCTGGCCCACTACTGGTACCGCAAAATTTTCCTTTCCCTTCCCTCCCACCTTACTTACACCTCCTCTAGGTCTTGGGGCGGCCTTCTTTTTCCTTCCTTTGGCCCTAGCCTTGGACCCGGAAGAAGAAGCACCGCTAACAAACATAGCGGGTGTTTCCCTTGCCTTTTGCAAGGTGCCCTCTGCACTCCTTAACATGTTCAAGAGTTCCGGAAGTTCAACTTATTTTCTTTGAATGTTGAAGTTCAGGATAAACTGGGTGTAGGTGGGAGGAAGGGACTGGAGAATAAGGTCTGTATAGAGCTCATTATCCAAAGTCGTCCCAAGGTCTGCGAGCTCTTCTATATAGCCGATCATCTTTAGGACATGTTCTCCTACCGATGACCCGATAGCCAACCTCGCTCGAAACAAGTTCTTTGAGGTCTCGTATCTTTCTATACGAGATTGCTCCCCATACAGATCTTTTGTATGGAGAAATATGGAGTCAAGATCCATATCCTCGTGCCTCCTCTGATATTCATTGTTCATCGAGGCAAGCACGATGCACTTGGCTTTCGCGCAATCTAAATCCCAGGTTTTGCGGATTTCCTTATCCGCATTACTGGATTTGGGACTTGGGACTTCAGGTGCCTTAGTGGTGAGGACATACCCCAATTTGTCATAAGTCAAGGCCATTTTGACATTCCGCGGCCAATCTTTATAGTTTGGCCCTGTCAGTATATTTTTCTCTAAAAGTAACTTATGTCCAGTCATTTTCAGGGCCGCTGCAATTAGGAGAGAAGAGAACTCTTTAGCATGATGCTCTTGCAAGTTTAGAGTGGTTTTTAGTTTATCTAAACTGGATGGCTCCCACTGTTTCTCGAATCCTTCCCCAAACCATAAAAGAAGAATTAGCCAGGACTATTCTTACCGTACAATACTTGCTTAACCGTTCAGCCAGGCTAGTGTCGATACTTCGAGGGAGGTTTTCCAACGCTTTCGTGAAGTTCCTTAATTAAATAACCACTTTTCTCTAGGGGCGTAACCCCGCTGACACCTTTCTTGACACCTACTTGGTTTATAGCATTGATCGTTAAGTGACGAATATCCTGATGAGTAGCATATACTCACAGTAGGATCGGGATCCAAATATCATCGTATGATAATGTTGAAGGAATGCTACCAACATTCATCAAACTCCAAATGGTATGCATCTCTTTGCAAATTTCAGTTTCTTTAGAAATTCCCGATTTAAGTTTTTGCCCCATGCTCTTATGACCTTGGCTTTGGCCAAAATATCATAATTCACATGTCAAGTTCTACCCGTCATTATCTTGTCAATTTGAACCCATCCGTATATACCCCTGACTTTGGTCAAATGATAATACGACTGTCCCAAACCAACTCATCTATCTTATGCAACAGATGAAAACCCAGCAGCTATCAAACACTATGCCTTGACTTTGGCCAAAATGCATAGCTTGAATACTACTGAATACCCAAATGAAATGACGGAGGGCTACGAATGGTTTTGGCGAAACCGTGAACGTAGTGAACTTGATATAACCGAAGGAACCTGATAGCTTTTAAAAGGAGTGGTTAAAGCTCCGCAATTAAAAATATCATCTGTTTTTAAAATAACCAAGTGGTTTCTTTTAAATTGTTCCAACGATTAAACTTTTGGTTTATTTTCTTTGCATTATAAATAATGCGTCCCATCATTAACCTATCATTGCAGAAAACAACGAAAATACAACGTTCTCTTATGCCATCTGCATTCGCCACTGGGTCCCGTCATCACCCGTTAGGTTACTTAACTAACGACAGAGCGGGGGCTGGGCTAGCGCGGGTGTAAAACATAATTGACGTCTAAATAGCTATCATATATATAGATATTTTACATTCGTCGGATGCAATAATATTCATTCCAGATCACAGATGAACTTTATTGGATTTGCAAGCAATCCGTGTTTGTTTAGAGCCTACAACAAAAAACGGATTACACAGTTGTGATGAATATCCATTAGCCCACCCAAGACCCCTACGGGTACGGAAAACTACCCGCCCGGCAGTTTGTGCACCCCACCTTGGGTCTGTCCTAGGAGCAAAAACAGTAAAATGAAATAATACAACGGTGGCTACAACCGCAACCTGGATGTGCCCCACAAAATAATATTACAACAAATTACATTTATATCAAATGAATTAAATAATAACCCATCACATAACCCCGGCTATACATCATAACAGTCCAACACAGTTCATATACACAAACAGATAAAATCAATTACAGAAATGTGCAACCCCCTGCCAACCGACATACTAGCAGTTAGGGGAGGTTTACAAACACATTATACAAACACAGATATAATCCAACAAGCAAATACCGTATAATTTCGATCGATTAAACACATTTAATTTTGCTCCAATACTTTTCTGTAAATCTGAAACCTGAGCAAAAATTAAAAAATTCCAGAAAATACCAAATATCACAGAGGACCCACACAGGAAAATTGGGCTGATGAATCGGCAACTCGGCGGCGGAATCGCGGCGGATCGGTGGTATCCGCCGCGGTTCCGCGACACTTTAGACGATTCATGAGCCCAGTTTTCTTAGGTGTTCTAATACTATCATTTAAGGCTTTCTGAAGGTCCCTGAAAAATTTTTGGACCTCATTTAAAAATCGACAGAAACTCATGATATCGGGGTTTTCCGGTTTGTTTTTTCCGTTCGAAATTCATACAATTTTGCAAGTGAGTTATTTATTGTTTAGCGAGGCTCTGATACCACTGTAAGTCGATGTGCAACACCCCACGACTTGCGGGGAGGCGGAAATACGAAAAACGATTTTGTTCTTTGCTTAAACATCGACTAACCGCATGAATCGAAGCTAAACGATAACTAACATCAAACATAGAAGTTCTAAACTACTATGTGAAGTGATTAAACCTAAAGATCCGAGTCCTTCGTCTTGTCGTTCTCCACATCCTATCCGGCCTTCTCTATGTAGTAGAAGATCCACCCGAGAGCTTTACTACAAGCTTCACCTCAAACTAGAGGTAACTAGGTTTCTTTAAGTGCTAATCAAAGTACCTAGATGATATAGAGAGAGGGTTATGGTTTAATTAGTCTAACTAATCCTTGTACTCAACACATGAGAGGGGAGGATTAGGATTTGAAGAGAGAGAGCTTGAGGAGAGAGAAGATGAACATGATAATGAAATGAGAAAATGAGCTATCATAATATATATCAAGCATTATTGTTTTTCAAGAAAAGAAAAGCAAATGATTTACAACCATAATTGATAAATATCTTATGGTGACTCATCTCCATGAGTCATTAAGCAATTATGAAGCATTAATGACATGGATGAATCATCCATATGACTCACTAATCTCATTCAATGTATATGCCACCTAAACCTCCTTAGTCACCATCTTCTAGAAGCTTCTCGTGCAATTACGAGAACGCCCCTCCTATCCGTGAAAATACGGAAAAACTTGAGACTGTATAAATCCAATAACCGGATACTAGTAACTGGCTTAAACCAAAGCCGACTAGTAAAATCTGTTCGGATATCGTACGTGCGTAAACACACGTATGCGTCCGAACCCTTGTCGTAAAACCATACGACCTCTATATCGTTTCGCCTGGAGTAGGGAAACTCTCTGTGTGGGACTCTAGAGACTCGACTACTACGCTGGCAGTAGGTTTAACCACAGACCGCGAGCGGCACTAGCTGTACATAACGGTCCCCAGGTAGATGTCGATAAGAAGGCCGATGAGGAAACCCATCCGAACTCCTACTGAGTCTGATGTGACAATCTCCATACAGTCCGGTCCGTTCGTCTAAGACTATCGCATATCGGGCCTAGGAGGGCGGCAAGCGTCAGTCCCCTAATAGCGGTATAAGTCGTGTCGGAGCGAAGCCCATTACACCCTGAGAAACTACTGGAACCTACCAGCAAATCTCGCTTTCCCTGGCCAGGGACTTTGCGTAATGGCTCTCTAACAAAGCGCAATATCAACCACCAATACCGGGAGAGACGAATCCTGTCTAACCGCCACTGCCTCCAAGTGCTCGGGACTGCACCCAACTGCTATCTGTTTGCTCGACTCCTTTGAGCCGTGGTAGGGTAGCAATCTAAGAATAGTGGGACACACTCGAGGCGAAGTAGCAGTGTCAAGTCTGCGGACTATGCTGTACTCATGTCACCTGGGAACTGTTAACTGACGACTGGTATAAAACCAACCAACAGTTCCCTGTGAGTCCTGTTCGGTGTACCCTTAACCCAACGAGCACCGGCATACTATCTCCAGTACGACGTACTGATGGCTGTAGGACAGACCATCTCCCCAACTGGGATGAGAAGCGTACACACTAGTCTACTCTGGAGTATCGATGCTCTGTCTCAATAATCCAACGACTAGGGACCTGAATAAGGATGTGCTTGTAGACTACCCAGCCCCCACTAGTGTGACTGCCATCACAACGCTGGTAGTCAAGCAAGATCCTAAGAGCTCTATCAATACGTATACTCACATATTAAGATAGAAAAACAAAGTAGCATACTACCATGTTTAGCAAGACTGTTATATACATGTGAATATCCCAAGCTTCCATTAAGTAATATATAAACTAGTATGATACAATAATGGCCCCTAGGGCATATACACTAACAGAAAACACACCTACGAGATCCTCACGACTTGTAGGGAGAAATACCTTTGTGAGACCCTTACGGCTCATGAAGTCAAAAGCTTTAGTCGAAAGGACCCTAACCCTGTTTGCTAAGCCACCTTTATTCGACATTGACAGAGGCAAATGATGATTCGCTCCTGGAAATATCCCAGTTGTAGCGACGCTGATGCCTAAACCGGTATCAAATTCCAAGTCCTTTCATGGCAAATGATGATTCGCTCTTGGCAATATTCCAGTTGTAGCGATGCTGATGCTGAGATTGGCACCAGATTCCAAGTTCCACACTCGCGATAAAAAAATCAGCGAGCTAAAAATGCATATGAAATAGCCGAAATGATGGGGCGACTTGCAATAAAAAGCAGCAAGTAAAAAACGTATGCATACGAAGTAGCCGAAATGATGGGGTAACTCACAATAAAAAGCAGCGAGTAAAAATAAAATAAACAGCCGAAATGATTGGGCACCGCGAAAAATAGCCGAAATGATTGGGCAATCGCGACTTTCGCGATATAAAAGCTGAAATGATAGAGCATCGCGGAAATAAAATAATAAAAAAAATGAATGAAACTTTTGCCCTACAGGAGATAGCACAGCAGTCCCTGTATACAATCCAGGGGCACAAACAAAGAAGGAAGCCACCCTTTCCCTCCCAATGCTCCATCAGAAAACAGAGCTAAATCTTAACGGCAATATCTACGGCCTAAGAAACAACAAAGGCGTTCCTTCGCAGTCCATCAAGATGCAGATACAACGCCAACAAAAGACCTCGCGGTCGAAAAAAAGCAAAGCAACGGCAAATCCCAGCTTCATCTCAACAATCGTCTCGATACAGCAGACGAGATGTTAACGACGGCGTTCCTTCGCAGTCCATCAAGATGCAGATACAACGCCAATAAAAGACCTCGCGGTCAAAACAAAACGGAGCCACGGCAAAATCCCAGCTCCACCTCGACGTTCGTCTCGATACAGTAGACGAGATGTCACCTCAGCATTCTTTCTCCAGCAGGGATCAGACGCGACAATCTAACAAACGGAGCCACGACAAAATCCCACCTCCACCCCGACGTTCGTCTCGATACAGTAGACGAGATGTCACCCCAGCGTTCTTCCTCCAGCAGGGATCAGATGCGATAATCAAACAAACGGAGCCATGGCAAAATCCCTAGTTCCAAACCTCGACGGTTCATCAACAACCTAGAGAAAACCGCGACATTCATCTCGATACAGCAGACGCGATGCCAGCAAACGAAGCAAAGGCCAAATTCCTAGCTTCAGGGTCTTGACGGCAACTCACATAAAACCTGAAAGACTTTCGGAGATCATCCCACACCAGCGCGGAGTGGTCATGACTCTTCGGGGCTTTCCAAAATGAGCCTAACCTCAAGTAAAAAGCGGCATGGCAAATTCCTAACGCTTGCTCTTCCGACGGTCAAACTGCCTAGGAAGATTGTTTGAAGACGTCTTGTCCAGCCCCCGAAGGGATCAGAGACACGGCAGTCGTAGGGCTACTCGAACAGCACAACTGCCTATCGATGAATATATCAGCTGATGCGACGGTACGACAGCCAAAACCCTAAGTACCACAGACCCTAACGGACTTCTGTCGTAAAGAGCAGAGTTTAACTGTGACATTAGGATATTCTTGCGAGAAATGCTCGATTCGTCTCGACTTGATGTCTTTCCGAGAACTTCTCGATACGGCTCGACTCGTAAGATAAAGCCTTAGGCAGTAAGGATTAAAAACTTGTTCCCTAGGCACTGGGATCCTGCAAGTTAGCCCAAAACGGTCTCTTGCATACTATCCACGGGTCGTACTCTCCAAACTCGAATCTCGACAAGGAGGGAAACAACCGTTTACGGGTCCTCTCGACTCGTAAGAGGGAAAAATTCTTTTATAGGATCCTTACGACTTATAAGAGAAAACACACTTAGGAATCATCACGATTCCTAAGGAGAAAATACACCTACGAGATCCTCTCGATCCGTAGGGAGAAAATTCTTTGTGAGACCCTCACGGCTCATAAAATTGAAAAGCCTTAGGTAGCAGACCTGAACCTGCTTCTTAAGCCATCACTACTCCCCAAAGTGTATGAGACAAAATGTTCTATTTCGCTTACAGGCTATGCTTACTTAAGGAATATGCCGATAACAAAGCAGAAAATAAAAGAAAGGAGGCAAAAAGATTTGTCATTCATACTTGGAAAGTTTTTACATCGATTATAAAAAAAGGGGGGGACATTATTGATATGATTACAATGGTATAACCACAGATTCAGGGCACGGATTAAGGAATTCAAAAGTAAGGCCATCTAGAGTTCTTCTGACCTTTCTGATTATTCTTGTGCGTAGCCTCTCGTGCTCACGGGTGTCAAGATCTTCAGCAAGGCCCCCTATCCTTTGTTAAGCAGCGATTATCGTCGTCTGCTGAAAAACTTGATGCAGAATGTCGATGAGGCTATCCCGCCGTTTCTTCGAGATCAGCCCCGATAGGTACACTGAATGCACCTTGTCTTCGGTATCATCCAGCACATTAAGCGGCATGGCCTCGTGGAACACCGGGAGTGCCCTCCAGATTGCTCCCAGCACGACTTTCAAGAGAGCAGAGCGGCGAGGGAGCAGCCAACCAACACGTGCGTTCAAGCGACCCATGACCTCTTCACACTGGGCATCTGTAAACTCCTGGTTTTGATGACAACCCTGTACGCGGATATCGTCGTAGGTGATGAATTCGTGCAGATTGTATAGATGAATAGCCATAATGCCTGAAGGAAGCATCAATTGAAGATTAGCGATAGAAAAGAAAAAGAGAAGAAAAAGAGAAAGGGGACTCGGGAAGTTAAACTCCTCAGGAGCAATGCTCTGCAGACAGAAGTGACACCTGTCAAAATCAGTTATGAGGAGAATTTGAAGAAAATTTCCTAAGAACATTGAGAGCTTTGCTCTGAAAAGATGATATAATAATAATAATATAAAATGCCATCTTTAACTTCCAAGATCCATGAAGAACTCTTAAGAGTTCTTCTATATGATTTGGAAGGAGCAAAGCTCCTTTAATTAAGAAAATCCAAGGAAAATCTTTTAGAGAGCAGAGCTCTATTAATGGAACCCTAATAGGGTTCCCTTTAGTTCTCTTTAGATCCTTTTAGGCCTATAGAGCAAAGCACTGCTAAGTAAAACC
Organism: Agapanthus africanus; assembly: GCA_030015575.1. Classification (NCBI taxonomy): domain Eukaryota; kingdom Viridiplantae; phylum Streptophyta; class Magnoliopsida; order Asparagales; family Amaryllidaceae; genus Agapanthus; species Agapanthus africanus. The sequence goes on along the minus strand of CM057344.1, from coordinate 498,590,317 downwards.
CTAAATGGGTTTTCTTTAGATCAGGGATCTATTGAGAGCAAGGCTCTGTTAATTAAAATTAATTTAATTTAATTCAATTTAAAATAAAATTTTTACCTAAAAAGTTTTAAGAAATTCTAACTCTTAGAGTTCTTAAAGGTAAGAGCAAGGCTCTGAAGTTTTGAAAGTTAAAATTTTGAAGATGATAATCATCTGTTGAGGACCAAATGTCCTATTTATAGGCATCAAATGCCCTTTCAACTTCCAAGAGTTGCCGCGACGGTTGGAATTCTGCCACCGCTGTGCTCACGTTTGGGGGCCATGTAAGCGCAACGGTGGGGGGGCATTTGTTTACCCCAATCAGAGCAAAGCTCTGTTCAAATTCCAAGGCGGGAAACGAAGCAACGCTTCTGTTTCCCCCAATCAGAGCAAGGCTCTATTTTGAAAATTAAAGTGAAGATTAAAATTAAAATAAATGAAGCAACGCTTCAAATCCCCCGCGCTGCGCGCAGAGCACCACGTGTCAAAATCAGACATGCCAGCGCAGGGAGCGCAGCGCCCAAGGCAGTGCGTCCAATCAGAGCAAGGCTCTATTAAAGAAACAAAATTAAAGGAAGAAAAGCTTCAGTTGCGCAAGCGCTGCGCTGCGCGACACGTGTCAGCGCAGTTGCTTATGCGCAAGCGCTGCGCTGCGAGACACGTGTCAGCGCAGTTGCTTCTGCGCAAGCTGTGCACTGCGCGACACGTGTCAGCGCAGTTGTGCAAGCGCAGCTGCGCTGCATGACACGTGTCAGTGCAGTTGCGCTAGCGCAGCTGCGCTGCGCTGTGCGCTGCACGACACGTGTCAAGCATAGGGGCGCTTACGCCAAACAGAAAAATTCTGAAAGATCTTTCTCATTCTTGTTAAAAACAAGAAGATTGCCTTTTATAAAACAGAAGCCCTTGGATCAAAGATCCAACGGTGGGGAAAAATCCCCAAATCACTCAGAGAAAGATCTCTTTAACTGGTCTAACAAACTAATTGGCACTATATAAAGGCCCCTAGACCCCAAATCTAAAAGAGAGAGATAACAACAACATCAACATCAAGATCGAGATTAAGAGAACTCTGAAGAATTTGAGAAGAACTCTTCTCAAATACAAAAAAAGAAAAAAGGTAAAAACCTTTATAAAAGAGAAGGTTCTCTTCTGAATAGATCATTGATCTAAGAACAAGATCAATGATCTTCAATAAAAAGAAAAATAAATAATAACAGTGCCTTGCACTTTTTTATGAACCACTGGTTCTTTGAAAACAAGAAAAACTTGTTTTCTTTGATCTAAAATTGATCAAAATATAAAACAGTGCCCTGGACATGCAAAATTGGCACTGTTGCATTCTTGGGTTGGCGCAAGCCGCCAGAGAGCGCCCCGTATCAACTCTAGAATCACTTGCGCCATGCTCTTTTAAAATAGAGCACTGCTCTCATGAATTGGCGCAACCCACCAGAGCGCGCCAAGTGTTAAAAGCGCAACAGCGCAGCGCACTGGCGCAGTGCACTGCGCTTGCGCTCACCAGAGCGTAACACGTGTCACCACCACAAGCGCTTGCGCTCCTCAATCAGCTCAAAGCTCCTGACAAACCATGTGACACTCTGTCAGACTAATTAATGTAATGCATTATCAAGGGCAGAGCCCAATAAAGAAAGGTCTATTAGACCAAACAAAGTGCTATGCACTATTAAAAGGGACAGAGCCCAAATCAAAAAGGCCTAATAGGCCAGAATAAAATGCAGTGCATTATTAAACAGAGGCAAAGCCCTAGCACAGGCCTAATAGGCCAAAAATAAAAACGTTGAATATTCTCAACTGGACTTAGCCCAATCATGGCCGTAAGTCCTCAAAATTAAATTCACTGAGCACGGCTGCTCTCCTAAATCAATTTACATTTGGTTCAAGCGTACATCTCCGAACTCCTCTGACACATATTGTTGTAATCCTTCAACGACGTCAGAGAGGTGACGGGTCCCGACGGCCATACTGGCAATGGACCGCAATGTCCTTAAACTACCTATGGACCACCATCTCCCTAAACTGTTATGGACCACCACATCCCTAAACTAGAACACGGACCACTACGTCCCTAAATTAGAACAATAGAGCACAAATGCACTTTTGTCGGATCTAAACGATCCAGTTAAGTTGATCTTAGTCTCAAATTGGACTAACATATCCTTAACAAACGTTTGAGTTGATCTTAGCCTCAAATATGGCTAACGTATCCTTAAACATTCAAAGAGCTTTTAGTCCCAAATTAGAGTATAAGACCCCCGATCAACTTTGGTCCAAGGGTACATCTCTGAACTCCTCTGACACCTATCGTTGTAATCCTTCAATGACGTCAGAGAGGCGATGGGTCCCGATGGCCATGCATATTACGGACCACTCCCTAAACTGGAATAATAGAGCCTCTAAATGCTCTTTCCGTTAAATTGATCTTAGTCTCAAATCAGACTAACGTATCCTTAACGAACGTTTAAGTTGATCTTAGCCTCAATACGGCTAACGTATCCTTAAACTAAAACACAAAACCCAAATCTAAGTAAATACGGATTTGGATTAATCCACATCCTACGGGCGACGGCAAAACTTAGTCTCCGTATACAATCCACGGGCATCCACAAACAAAACAAACACCCACGACACGAAGTGAAATTCTGGAGAAGGAGAAAGTTGTTACCGCAATGCGGTAGCGTAATTAACTGCAGGGGCTTACGCCTGCAGGGAAGAGCGTCCCCACAATAAAAAAACCCTCAAGCGAGGGGGAATTTGACGAAGTCTGCTAAATCGTCCGCATCCGTCTAAACCTCCGATACACGGTGCCATAAATCAACTTGGCATCTTCGGAGTGGTGGACAGATAAAACCAAATAGCATCTGCCCCGAATCTCAGGAAAGTCGTCCTCACGTCGTCGCCGCCATTCGGAAGGGAACAATGGTCAAGGATGACAAGGCAAACCCATGTAGAGATTTAACCTAGGGTGAAGGGTTTGGGTCGGGTTAGAAATATCTATCAAAATATCAAGCATAATATCGTTTGCTAGAAACAAAGTAAAACCTTCTAGAAGCATCAAGAAAGAACTGACCCAAATCAAACCCTAACCTTATTTAATCTCCACTAAACATGTTGCATTAGTAATCATATTATGTTACAATATTATATATCACATATACAATATTTATTGTAACAAAATAAAATAATACAATTAACATATATCGCATATATATCAATGTATTATCCGAGTGAGAAAAAGAATCTTTTAGTGAGCTTATATCAGTTAATGTAATTTAATATATCAAATATATAATTATACATTTAATTATCGAATCAACACTTGATCCGATAATCCGGCTATTTCACAAATAACCGACTAATATAATCTGTATCAGTTCATCGAATCAACACTTGATCCGAAAACCCGGCTATATCACATATACCCGGCCGATATCTCATATCGCGAGAATCTAATATGGTATCACATACACGTATTGTAGGGATGCTAGGCACATGCACAAGGGTCTATAAGGCATCAACCATGCACGATTTAAAATTTAGCCGTGTCGAACAACCCTAAAACAAGATCTTTATACTAGAGTTTAGGTGAAACAAAACATGTTAAACACTTTAACACTAAGTGAGAGGGATCACAACCTTTGTAGATCCTATCGTTCACTTCTAAAGCTCCGTGTTGAGCTCCCTTCGCTGCGATCATCGTGCATCCGGACTCTAGAGAAGCTCTACGAAGAGAAAGATGCAAGCTTGCTTCCGATCTTTGATAACAAAGATGATCTAACTTGAAGTTTCCTTAACCCAAGCTCTCACTCACTAATGAGGTGAACACCCTCATCTAAATGGCAAGGATAGATGAGGATGATGAAGTAGGATTTTTGCTCTCATGTTTTCTTATTCTCACTAACTTTCATCACAAAAATCAAAGCAAGAAAGCTTTGCAAGGAGGAAGAAGAAGAAGAATGAATAAAAATCCTTTTGTGATGAATAATGAATATCTAATAATAATAACTTATGCAACCATGGTTGCTAAATGAAAAGGCTAACCAATGTAGAGAATTTACTAGGGTTATGGGTTTGGGTTAGGTTTAATAATATCTCACAAAAATATCTTTGCAAGAAACAAAACAAAAAGCTTCTAGAATCTTCATGAATGAACTAACCCAAATCAAACCCTTACCTTGTTTAGTCTCCACTAATCATCATGCATTAGTTATCATAACTTGTTACAATATTATATATCACATATATAATATATTTTGTAACAAAAGAAAATAATACAATTAACATATATCGCATATATATCAATGTATTACCCGAGTGAGAAAATGAATCAATTAGTGAGCTTATTTCAGTTAATGTAATTTAATATATAAAATATATAATTATACATTAAATTATCGAATCAACACTTGATCCGATAATTCGGCTATTTCTCAAATAACCGACTAATATAATCTGTATCAGTTCATCGAATCAACACTTGATCCGATGACCCGGCTATATCACATATACACGGCCGATATCTCATATCGTGAGAATCTAATACAGTATCACATACACGTATTGTTCTCGGTCCCGCACATATCTTATATGTGCTCCTACTCTATTTTGCCTGAGCCAAGAAACCTCTGTATAGGACTCTAAAGAATCGTCAATACGCCGGCAGTAGGTGATGATCATATTAAACACCCAAAAGCTGCAAGCGGTCAGCTAAACGTAACAGCCACCCAGGTATTGAGCACTCAGAAGATCAACAAGCAAGCCTATACATTCTCCTATGAATCCAGTCAGTAACACTCCTGTACAGCCCGGTCTCTTCGTCTGATATGTCGCATACCTCGCCTAGGGATAGTAAACATCAGACCCAGTAGCTCGATAAGTCGTGTCGATATGAGGTCTATAACAGATCGAGAAACTACTGATAACACTTACCAGTAAATCTCAGCAACCCTGGCCAGGGATTTCCAGTTATAGCCAATCGAACACAGCGCAACATCCCCTCCCTATACCGGGAGAGACGAATCCCCTCCCTATACCGGGAGAGACGAATCCCCACCTATCGCTCATTGCCTCCATGTGATTCGGGACTGTACCCAAAAGCCACCTTTTTGCACGCCCACTTGGACATGGTATAATGGAAATCAAAGCACAGTGGGGATCACACAAGACTCTATGACGATCCCGGGTCAACAGACTACTCTGTACCAGTGTCACCAGAGAACTGCCATCTGACGTGAGGTATAATACCATCTGGGAGTTCTCGGTGAGTCCGTCCAGTGTACCCAGTCTCCATTGAGCACCCGTATACCTTCTCTGATGTCAAACACCAATGGATATAAGATCATCCATCGCCCATCATATGGATCAAGAAGCGCATACGCTAGTCTACTATGGAGTATCGATGTCCTGTCTCGGTACTCCCACGACTAGGAACATTTGAAGGATGTACTTGGCGACTACATTGTCCTAACTAGTATGTTCTGCATCATAGTCCTGGTAGTCAAGTACTCATCCTATGTGCTTTATCAACATGTAACATAGAGAAAATCAGAGTACATGTTAAGATAAAGGGCAACCAGATAGCGTACTATCATGTTAAGCAAGAAAGTCCTCCCTATATATGTCCAAGCATCCACTACAATATACATCGTATGTACAGTAATGGCCTCTACGGCATACATATAACCAACAATCTCCCACTTGCACTAGGGCCATCTGTTGTGGTATCGCACACCCAACAATTAGCTGTGGTTAAAGTATCTCATACTTAACCATCCCATAAAAGTCTCTACTGGGAAAAAGGCCTTTATGAGTGGATCCACGCTGTTGTCCTCTGTGTCTACTCTCCAAACCTTGATCTCCCTGGAGATCAACCATCTCCATGATCAGGTGATACTGCCTAAGAATTATATCTGGATTTTTGATGGGACGAGGGGTTCCTTGGCATAAGCCACTGTAGGGTTCCTAGGCACCCTAATGAGGTCTCACAAGGCATCGAACATGCCAATTAGAAAAATTCTAGGTGCCGAGAGACCCGACTACGGATCGTTTGCTAGAAATCTAGGCGAAAACATAAACTAGTTAACACTTAACTAAGGGAATACGGAAATACAACCTTTGTAGATCCGGTGCTCCACCTCCATAGCTCCGCAACGAAGTCCTCTCCGCTGTCCAAATCAAATCCGGGCTCTAGCGTCGGCTTCTTCGGAGAATGGGCAAGCTAGGTCGTCGATGTCCATGCCGAAGATGATCTACGTCGAGGCATCGCTAGATCGAGCTCCACCTTCACCAAGTCTTGAAAACTTGTGAGGGAAACATAGTCTACTACTTGGCAAGAGGTAGAGGATGAAGAAATAGGAAGTGGGTAGACTTTAGTTTTGGATTTCTCACTCATTTCATCAATCCACCATTGATGAAGTGAAGGTTTCTTCTTGAGTTCAAGGAACAAGAAGAAGAATATTATGATAAGATTAATTAGAAAAGAAAAGAATAATCATTCTTATCATAAAAGTAACCATGGTAAAGTGTAGAGAATTAACTTAGGTTAAATAAATGGTTAGGGTCAAGGTTTCATGAAGCTTCCACTAAACAACAAAAAAAGCCACCATTCTTTTCTCCTTTTTCCATCTATTTTCCAAAATGAATAAATAGATAAATAAATGAGAAAAAAGGAAATAAAACCCTAATCATAAGTTTAACCATGGTTTAATTCTTTACACTTAACCAAGTAAACATGTATCATCAAACATGATACAAGCATGTGCACAAAATCATATCACATATATAATGCGCACATCCGAGTGAGAATATCCATCTAAAGTGAACCAATACTAGTTAATGCAAAGTAATATATCAAATATATAATTATACATTAAATCATTAAATCAACACTTGATTTAACGATCCGGTCATATCGCATATAACCGACTAGTATCCAATGTATCGGTTTATCGAATCAACGCTTGAATCGATAACTAGGTTATATCGCATACAACCATTCGACACATTGATCGCGAGAATGAAATACGGTATCACATACACGCACTATTCTCGGTCCCTCACATATCTCATATGCGCTCCTATTTCGTTTTGCTTGAGCCAGGAAACCTCTGTGTAGGACTCTAAAGACTCGTCAATACGCCGGCAGCAGGTGATGATCATATCAATCACCCACAAGCCGCAGGCGGTCTGCTAAACGTAACGGCCACCCGGGTATTGAGCGATCTGAAGATCGACGAGCAAGCCAGCTCACACTCCAGTGAATCCAACCAGTAACACTACCGTACAGTCCGGTCTGATCGTCTGATATGTCGCATATCTCGCCTAGGGGTGGTAAACGTCAGACCCCAATAGCTCGATAAGTCGTGTCGATATGAGGTGTATAACAATTCGAGAAACTACTGGTAACACTTACCAGTAAATCTCAACAATCCTGGCCAGGGATTTCCTGTTATAGCCAATCGAACACAGTGCAACATCAACTCCCTATACCGGGAGAGACGAATCCCCTCCTATCGCTCATTGCCTCCATGTGACTCGGGACTGTACCCAAAAACCACCGTTTTGCACGCCCTCTTGGATGTGGTAAGATGGAAATCAAAGCACAGTGGGAACCACACAAGACTCTATGACGATCTCGGGTCAACAGACTACTCTGTACCAGTGTCACCAGAGAACTGCCATCTGACGTGAGGTATAATACCATCTGGGAGTTCTCGGCGAGTCCGTCCAGTGTACCCAGTCTCTACTGAGCACCCGTATATCATCTCTGATGTCAAACACCAATGGATATGGGATCATCCATCGCCCATCTGTATGGGTCGAGAAGGTATACGCTAGTCTACTCTGGTATATCGATGCCCCGTCTCGATACACCCACGACTAGGGACTTTGAAGGATGTACTTATGGACTACCATGTCTCCACTAGTATGATCCGCATCATAGTCCAGGTAGTCAAGTACAGATCCTAAGGGCTTTACCAACATGTAACAGAGAGACACCCAGTATACACGTTAAGGTAAAGAGCAACCAGATAGCATACTATCATGTCGAGCAAGAAAGTCCTCACTATATATGTCCCAGCATCCACTACAATATACATCCTATGTATAGTAATGGCCTCTAGGGCATACATATCACTAACAATCTCCCACTTGCACTAGGGCCATCTGTAGCAGTGGTTTGAAGTATCTCATACTTAACAATCCCATAAAAGTCTCTCTCTGGGAACAGGCCTTTGTGAGTGGATCCGCTGTGTTGTCCTCTGAGTCTACTCTCCTAACCTCGATCTCCCTGGAGATCAACTATCTCCATGATCAGGTGATACTGCCTTAGAATATGTCTGGATCACTGATGGGACGGACGTTCCTTGGCATAAGCCACAACTCCATTGTCACACAATGGGAGGAACATAGTTCATCTCATGAACCAATATACACCCAAACAGCCTCTTTGGTAGCATCTTTAGTAGCGATGTATCCAGCCTTTATCATCTAGTATGCCACGGTATCCAGCTTGGAACTCTTCCAACATACCGTCCCTTTACTGAGGGTAAAGACAATGCCTGTGACTGACATTCAGTCGTCTTTATCACCCTGGAACCATTCCAGTGATTCTCCCCAGAATCATGTTATACCATCTCACTTCGACAAGTGAGAATCCTAACATCCATTTAGATCTATCTCATAGATCCAAAATCCAGGAGTTAGTAGGTATTATTATGATCCTATATGGAGAATCATTGTGATAAACGGAGATTGACCGAGCGTAGCATAGGAAACTCTTTCCCTATCAAGAGTATGTCATCCACGTACTCTACGAGGATCACCTCCATACTCCCTACTACCTTTTTATTTATACAAGGTTCATCTACCATTTTGATGATGTCAAAATCTTTGACTAATCCATCAAAACAGATGTTCCAACTCCGCGATGCCTGCTTTATCCTATAAAGCATCTTGCACACGTTTCCACTGCTCCCACTGTCTACGAAGCCCTCTGGCTGTGTACTTATAGACGTACTCTTCTAAAACATCATTTAGAAAAGCAGTCATGACACCCAACCACCAGATATCGTAGTCATGGTATGTAGCCGTGACAAGTAGGATCTGGATGGACTTAAGCATAGCTACTTGAAAAAGGTTTCATCATTATCCACACCTGGTCGATGACGAAAAGCTTTAACAAGTCTAGCTTTGAAAGTCTCAACTTTTCCATCTACACCAAGTAATCTTCTCAAGATATACTTGCTCCTGATGGGGATTTAACCCTTCAGATATTGCAACCAAAGTCCATACTTTGTTGGTGTACATGGATTCTATCTCAGATCGCTAAACATCCAGCCATTCTTACAGAGTCTTACTCTCGATGGCCAGCTCGAAGCTAGTTGGGTCATCATCTCATGATGCAATCCTCGCTCCCACTATCATAGAGTAACCGAAGTAACTCTCAGGTGGGTGAGGAACCCTACTAGATCGGCAGAGAGGCCGAGGTTCGTTGGTAACTATTGAATCCTTTGGTTCTTTCAAATCATCTGCTGTAATTTGTATAGCTGGAACCTTACCAGTTCTACATTACAGACTTTGCCTCGAGTTTGTCCGGATTTTGCTTTCAGACATAGGCCGGACAACTCCAAATCTTAACTGGCTTAAGACATGGGCTCTTCCCTTTCCATATCACATATGAAGTGGTAGGCAATTGATTTGATTGGAACCCTATTCAATAGGTATGCAACTTCTCAAGTGCATAACACCCAATAGGAAAAAGGTAACTCAGTAGTACTCATCATAGAGCACACCATATCATATAGGGTGTATCTGCTCCGCCCCGATATACCATCGTGCTATGGTGTATTCGGAGGAGTAATGCTGAGAGAGAATCTCATTCTCCTTTAGAAAAGTCCAGGAATTCCGTGCTCAAGTATTCTCCTCCTTGATCGCATCATAGGACATAATACTTATACCTGTATTCTGGTTCTCTACTTCTAACTTATATTCTGTGAATATCTCAAAAGGTTCGGACTTGTGTTTCAACAGGAACATAGGTCTGAATCTTGAAAGATTATCAGAGAATGTAATGAAGTATAAAGAACCAGTCTTGGCATGTGTAGACAGGGGACCTAACATACATCAACATGTATCATCCCAAGAGTTCACTAACTCTTTCTCTGTTTCTAATAAACAGAGCTAGTGTCATTTTATCTTTGTGACATGACTGGCAAGTTTCACAAGATGTAGATTCAAACTGATTTAAATATGCATCTACATGTAACTTCAGCTAGTCGGGTCATATTGATCTGACCTAGTCTACAATACCTTAAGAAGGATCCGATTATTTCTGAACTCTTCCTCTTATGTGTGTTCCATATACTAAGAACTGTAGTTTGATTTAGAACATCAATGCTTTTAGATAACGTGCCTGAACCGATCAACTTTTGATATAGGAAATGTTCAAAACATTATCCAACAATACAAAATTTTATCATTTCTTTACTAATAAAGAGACTGATATGATTTTGTATATCAGGTTCGGTATCTAATAACATTCGTTCAGAATCAATGTATTGGTAATACAGGGTGACAGTGACCAACAGACTTGGCTGCAACACTTGCCCCGTTTTCTGCCTCATGAAACTTATCACCCGTTCTCAGTTCTTTACCTTTCTGTAGTCCTATGTAACAGATTACATATCTGGGATCCTGATCTGGTATCACATACCCAGGACGTAGAGGATACAGAGAAACAGTTCTTTGTAACAAACACACCCGAAGATGATGCATCAGCATGCACTCTCTTCGTTTGGGCGGCACGGGAATTCTGGTAATCCCCAATTTCCTGCTCTGTCTTATAACAATTATAAGTTGGAGCGGGACCAACGTTCCCCAGCTCAGTATAACAAGCGGGTTCGGTCAATATTCCGTTTTATTATCTTGATTAAGGCGTGATATGGTCGCTACCAGGAGAGAGTGAGAGAAGAAAACACTCAGCGTGCGCTCTTTCTGGAATAGATTGGTTATTATTTTATCTAATCAGGATGGCTCCCACTGCTTTTTATCAAATCTTCCTTCAAACCCTAAAAGGAAAGACTAGCCGGGATTAATTACACACTACAAGTTCGCCAATCTTTCAGCCAGGCCAGTGTCGGTACTTTGAGGGAGGTCCCCCGTGCTTTCGCACGAACCTAATTAATGTAAACCTCGTTTTCCCAGAGGCGTAACCTCGTTAACACCTTTCTAGACACCTACTTGATCGGCTAATTGTAATGTATAAAACTCTCCCAGGAGTAACTCTTACTCGCAGCGGGTATCGGGATCCAACTATCTCATAGAAGGTATGCAATCTCATTGCAAATTTCAACACTTGAAATTCCCGATAATCTTTTGCCCCTAACGTGCTATGACCTTGACGAAAGCCAACAAACCATAGCCCGCTAGTCAAGTTCAACCCGTACATTTCTTGATCGAATTAAACCCACCCGCACGACCCTTGACGAAAGCTAACAAAGCCGCACGACTACCCTAATCCAATCGCATCGTATGCTGGCAGATAAGCAGCATATAGCTACCGCACACTGCACCTTGACGAAAGCCAACAAATGCAGCACAAATACTATATACAACTTATCTGAAAAGATGGAGGGCTACGACAGGTTTTTCTGAAAACCTATTGCGTAATGAACTTGATATCGTTGTAGAATCAAATGATTTTTAAAATGGCGTGTTTTTGAGGCTTTTCTAGTTTTGCTAAAGGAGTCACTCCCAGTGAAGGGATCGTCGGTCCTTTCCTCGTCGAATGAGGTGCGGGATATATCGTATATATCACTGTGCAAAGCAAAAACTCTTAAAAGCAATCAAAAAACAAACTGAGTGTGTAGCATCTGCCAGTTATTGCTAAAGGAGTCACTCCCGGTGAAGGGATCTCGGTCCTTTCCTCATCGAATAAGGTGCAGGATATATCACATATACCGCTGTGCAAAGCAAAAACTGTAGCTACCTGTTTTAATTTTGAAATTCGATTCTACAACATCTTAGGTTTCTTTTATTTCATTAATCACATTAATGAAGTCCCATCATTTAAGTACCTAAACATCACAGATAAATACGACGTACACTTATGCCATCCGCATTCGCCTCGATGTCCCCTCGTGCACCGTTAGGTTAGGTAACTAACGGCAGAGCGGGGCAGGGCTAGCGCGGGTGTAAAACATAAGTAACGCCTATATAATATATCATATATACTATATACTGTATCTATCACAGAACATCATATGATCACATCACAGATATCGCAGCAGAAGAATCATATGAAATATTGGATATACTAGGACGTCCGTGTTTTCAATACGAGCCAGTATAAAACACGGATTCCACGGTCGTGATGAATAGCCAAACCCACACCCCTAGACCCCTACGAGAGCGGCAAGCAACCCTACCAATTCTGGAGTTAGGAGACCCGGACTCGACTCCTCGAGTTGGTCTCCCACTGGACCCCAGAACCCGGTTACTTGTGCTCCCCTCCTTGGGTCTATCCTAGTGCGGAAAAGTAAATAATATACAAACGGTGACATCTTCCGCAACCTGGAAGCGCCCCAATAAAAGAATATTACATACAAGTTTTTACATGAATGAAAATGAAAAATACTCATCTCACATAAAAACCCCCGGCTATTCGAACACGACGATCCAATATAACATATCCAGCAACACATAACATCACATGTCATCAACGTAAGTAAATATGTCCATCCCAATTGTCGTTGACATATAGCAACGAAACCGGCGATATCACATATTACACTTACGGTCACAGAAAAGAAAGTGAAAAACTACAACAGTTGGAATCCGCAACCACCTCAGACATCGCATGCCTGACCAAATGAATTCCTTAGACATCGCATGCCTAACAATTATAAACCCCGCATTTTAGTCTCATTATCGAAAACACTTTTCAATATCAAGTCGGGCAATTCAACAAGATTCCCGACATCCTGATCGAATGCTCGTCGCAAACTTCAGTAGACGGCCGCACCCCCGTTACCGTCGACGAAGTGCACCAAGGCGGAACACCGCTACCGTGAGCACCCGAACGGATGCTTTCGGCGACGGGGTTCTCCTACAGTCACTTGGTCGGGGCTATGGAGTGAGGCTGTCTATTAAGTTTACCCGGCGAGTATCCGCGTACGCTACGTGATTGCGACGGACTTTTGATCACATCAAAATTCCGTGGCAACCGATCAAGTGAGACTAAACTGCTATGTTTATAACATTCATTTAGTTATCTCATAACTACTTGTGAATTCCAATTATTGTATCCCATTCCAGATAATTAGAAAATGTTAAACTTTCCGATTGAACATTCGAACACCCAAGTTTTCCCGATACAGATAAACACATGAAATAAGTCTAACAACATTCAGTTCGTGCCTCAGTACCGACGGTCCAGCCGTAGAAGGGTCAAGCCAACGCCTCACATGTGGCACGCCGTACCGCCCCAAACCCGAAGGTTCAAAGGGCAGTTCAAGACGGTCACATTGTTGGAGATAGTGCCCTCAGAGTCAATTATTAGGTCACAGGTACGTGATTGTAATGATTGAGGGAGGACCTATCCCGGTAGGACAGTCTTGCTCGAGATGATAGTATGCTATCTGGTTTAGCTTTATCATCGTGTACTGCTTTAGGTGACCTGACACGTCGCTATTACATGTTGATAGAGCCCCTAGGATTCTTGCTTGACCACCAGCAGTATGAGGGCGATCATATAAGTGAGAGCTGGGGGTCTATAAGCTTATCCTTAAAAGGTCCCTAGTCGTGGGAGTTTCGAGACTGGGCATCGATACTCCATTAGTAGACTAGTGTATACAATCGAGACCCCGACGAGGGGCGGTGGCCGGTCTCACAAGCCACTGGTGTCAGTTGGATCACCTAAGATGTATACAGGTGCTCATTGGGTTATGAGTACACCGGACATGACTCGCCGGGAACATGCTAGTTGGTCATATACCAGACGTCAGATGGCAGTTCCCTGGTGACATGTGTGCAGGTTAGTTCATCGACCTGGAGATCGTCATTTGTCTCGTGTGAGTTCCCACTGTACTTTGATTACTACCCTACCACGACTCAAAGGAGTCGTGCAAACAGGTTTTAGTTGGGTACAGTCCCGAGCCACATGGAGGCAGTGAGCGTATCTTCAGGGGTTCGTCTCTCCCGGTATTGGGGGTGAGGTCGTGCTGTGTCTAGGAGAGCCATTACACAAAGTCCTTGGCCAAGGCAAGGAGATTTACTGGTAGGTATTCCAGTAGTATCTCAGGGTGTTCTGGGCTACACTCCGACATGACTTGTACCGCTTTTGGGGGTCTGACTTTTACCAACACCCTAGGCCCGCCATGCGATACTCATAGACGAACGGACCGGACTGCACGGATATTGTCACTGACAGGCTCAGTAGGGAGTCAGGCTGAGTTCGCTCACAGACGTCCCTTTTAGTCAGTACCTGGTAGCCCGTTACGTATTGGCTTATACCTCTGACGTGCTAGTGGTTAAATCCACAACCAAGGTGTTGATGAGTCTTTAGAGTCCCCCACATTCTGTTACTCAGCTTTCGGGCGAAAGGTTGTAGAGGCCGTATGGAGATATGGTAAGGTCCGATCAGATACGTGCGGTATTGCACGGATCAGGATCCGACAGTTTGTACTCTAGGCCGTTTGGTTATATGGCAGGGTTCGATCAGATACGTGCGGTATTGCACGGATCAGGATCGAACAGATATTACTAGCCGGTTTTGGTATAAGCCGGATCCTAGTATAGTACAGTGTAGATTTTGTCTCATTGCATTTGTATTTCGGTCGGAATACAAATGCGGGTGTGTATGCACAGCATCGGGGTTTTCCTGTAATTTATTACGGGACCAGTTTTTGGAGTTGCCAGTTTGCTTTCTGTTTCGGCCAATTTCCTTTGTTCCGTTCATTGGCCGAAGATTGGTGGAGGAGGGCTTATTTGCATTGTTGCAAATAGGCATTTGTGGAGGGGGTCTTTGCATATATTTGTATCATGATAGTCTCTCATTGACCTTGACTTCTAGCTATCATGATGGCTTGACTTTTCCTTTCTCATCATGGTTGGACTTTGTGAGGTGATGATGGTGGTGTTGAGTATGGTTTTGGTCTTGTCATC
The DNA here is from genome assembly GCA_030015575.1 of Agapanthus africanus. Classification (NCBI taxonomy): domain Eukaryota; kingdom Viridiplantae; phylum Streptophyta; class Magnoliopsida; order Asparagales; family Amaryllidaceae; genus Agapanthus; species Agapanthus africanus. Next base: position 498,575,119 of record CM057344.1, on the reverse strand, counting down.
ATATTCTTTCATGATGCCCTCTTTGCATTATTGTCATGGTGGCTTCTCATTCTTTTTGGGAGACCTCTCATTCTCTCCCTCCCTCACTAGAGCATGGCCGGCCTCCCCCTTGAATGGGCTGTCCAAAATTGAGGTGGGAAAAAAAATGTTGTTCATTACATACACCAAAATTCTCCAAGTTCCTCCACATAACTCCTTGCATCATCCCTCCACCACAATGGCATCTCCAATACCCCAAAAGTGAGACACAAGCTCTACCAAATCTTCTACAGCATATCTTGGGCACGTCGAATAGCCGGCTTCGTGCCCGAGTTGCCTCGGCATTGAGGTGGGAGCCCGTAAACAAAGTTGGCGATGTGGTGCACTTCCGGCGACGAGGAGGAGACGGGACTTTTCCGCATGAGATCGGGACCATGACGAGAAGACCGGAGGACTTGGATCGTCGGTATATCTCTAACCCATCTTCTAGTTAGCTTAGACTTGTTAATGGTTACGATCCGGGTGTTTAGTGCGCGGTGGTGCCGGTTTGCTAAGTCCGCAAAAATTTAAGTTATTCACCGCTTCCGTTTTTGGCCGTCGGATCGACGGCCGGGGCGCCGCCGTGCACTTACACACATAATCGAGTTAAGGTTTGTTGTCTTCTAGAGGGACCATCGCGTTACTTGCACTACTTAGAACGTCGTTAAACTACGGAAAAATCCAACACTTGGAAATTTCCCGACAGGGGAAAAATTGGGTATTTATATCCGGTCGAACTTTTTAACATATTCTAAAATTTATCCGGAAAGCCACACAGACAAAATTTGATACTCCGATCGAAACACCGAATCCCCAAAAACACAGCAGAAAAATTCAACTCTTGAATCAATTTAAAAATTCCCAGAAAGCTCAGCATAATTTATCAGGAATTACTGTGCAAAACATAAGGGCTGACGTCACCATAAGGCCGCGGAACCGCCGCAGAAGCCAGGCTTCTGCCGCGGTTCCGCCGCACAAATCACTGTTCACCAGAAACTTTTTGCACCGTAATTCTTATTTTTCCCTGCTGAATTTTTTAGCAATTTTTAATTTGGAAAAATCCCAGTTTTTGAAAAAAGGACAGAGAGCTATTTTGGGTTTGGGTTTTCGGGTCGTTCGGACTTCAAACTCCGTCTAGACTTCGCCTAAGGCTCTAGCTAGGCTCTGATACCACTGTAGGGTTCCTAGGCACCCTAATGAGGTCTCACAAGGCATCGAACATGCCATTTTCAAAAATTCTAGGTGCCGAGAGACCCGACTACGGATCGTTTGCTAGAAATCTAGGCGAAAACATAAACTAGTTAACACTTAACTAAGGGAATACGGAAATACAACCTTTGTAGATCCGGTGCTCCACCTCCATAGCTCCGCAACGAAGTCCTCTCCGCTATCCAAATCAAATCCGGGCTCTAGCGTCGGCTTCGTCGGAGAATGGGCAAGCTAGGTCGTCGATGTCCATGCCGAAGATGATCTACGTCGAGGCATCGCTAGATCGAGCTCCACCTTCACCAAGTCTTGAAAACTTGTGAGGGAAACACACTCTACTACTTGGCAAGAGGTAGAGGATGAAGAAATAGGAAGTGGGTAGACTTTAGTTTTGGATTTCTCACTCATTTCTTCAATCCACCATTGATGAAGTGAAGGTTTCTTCTTGAGTTCAAGGAAGAAGAAGAAGAATATTATGATAAGATTAATTAGAAAAGAAAAGAATAATCATTCTTATCATAAAAGTAACCATGGTAAAGTGTAGAGAATTAACTTAGGTTAAATAAATGGTTAGGGTCAAGGTTTCATGAAGCTTCCACTAAACAACAAAAAAAGCCACCATTCTTTTCTCCTTTTTCCATCTATTTTCCAAAATGAATAAATAGATAAATAAATGAGAAAAAATGAAATAAAACCCTAATCATAAGTTTAACCATGGTTTAATTCTTTACACTTAACCAAGTAAACATGTATCATCAAACATGATACAAGCATGTGCACAAAATCATATCACATATATAATGCGCACATCCGAGTGAGAATATCCATCTAAAGTGAACCAATACTAGTTAATGCAAAGTAATATATCAAATATATAATTATACATTAAATCATTAAATCAACACTTGATTTAACGATCCGGTCATATCGCATATAACCGACTAGTATCCAATGTATCGGTTTATCGAATCAACGCTTGAATCGATAACTAGGTTATATCGCATACAACCATTCGACACATTGATCGCGAGAATGAAATACGGTATCACATACACGCACTATTCTCGGCCCCGCACATATCTCATATGCGCTCCTATTTCGTTTTGCTTGAGCCAGGAAACCTCTGTGTAGGACTCTAAAGACTCGTCAATACGCCGGCAGCAGGTGAGGATCATATCAATCACCCACAAGCCGCAAGCGGTCTGCTAAACGTAACGGCCACCCGGGTATTGAGCGATCTGAAGATCGACGAGCAAGCCCGCTCACACTCCAGTGAATCCAACCAGTAACACTACCGTACAGTCCGGTCTGATCGTCTGATATGTCGCATATCTCGCCTAGGGGTGGTAAACGTCAGACCCCAATAGCTCGATAAGTCGTGTCGATATGAGGTGTATAACAATTCGAGAAACTACTGGTAACACTTACCAGTAAATCTCAGCAACCCTGGCCAGGGATTTCCTGTTATAGCCAATCGAACACAGTGCAACATCAACTCCCTATACCGGGAGAGGCGAATCCCCTCCTATCGCTCATTGCCTCCATGTGACTCGGGACTGTACCCAAAAACCACCGTTTTGCACGCCCTCTTGGACGTGGTAATATAGAAATCAAAGCACAGTGGGAACCACACAAGACTCTATGATGATCTCGGGTCAACAGACTACTCTGTACCAGTGTCACCAGAGAACTGCCATCTGACGTGAGGTATAATACCATCTGGGAGTTCTCGGCGAGTCCGTCCAGTGTACCCAGTCTCTACTGAGCACCCGTATATCATCTCTGATGTCAAACACCAATGGATATGGGATCATCCATCGCCCATCTGTATGGGTCGAGAAGGTATACGCTAGTCTACTCTGGTATATCGATGCCCCGTCTCGATACACCCACGACTAGGGACTTTGAAGGATGTACTTATGGACTACCATGTCCCCACTAGTATGATCCACATCATAGTCCAGGTAGTCAAGTACAGATCCTAAGGGCTTTACCAACATGTAACAGAGAGACACCCAGTATACACGTTAAGGTAAAGAGCAACCAGATAGCATACTATCATGTCGAGCAAGAAAGTCCTCACTATATATGTCCCAGCATCCACTACAATATACATCCTATGTATAGTAATGGCCTCTAGGGCATACATATAACTAACAGCCACAACTCCATTATCACACAATGGTAGGAACGAAGTTCATCTCATGAACTTATATCTATCCAGACTGCCTCTTTGGGAGCATCCTTGGTAACGATGTATCTTGCCTTTAATCGTCTAGTAAGTCACGGTATCTAGCTTGGAACTCTTCCAACATACCGTCCCTCCACTGAGGGTAAAGACAATGCCTGCGACTGACATTCAGTCGTCCTTATCACCTTGGAACCGTTTCTAGTTATTCTCCCCAGGATCGATTGAAACCATCTCACTGCAACTAGTGAGTATCCTAATATCCAATTAGATTTATCTCATAGATCCAAAACCCAGGATTTATGAGGTATCACTTTGATCCTATATGGAGAATCATTGTGATAAGTGGAGATTGACCTAGCGTAGCATTGGAAAATCCTTCCCTATCAAGAGTATGTCATCCACGTACTTTACGAGGATCACCACCATACTCCCTACTACCTTTTTGTATATACAAGGTTCATCTACCATTTTGATGAACTTAAACTCTTGACTACCACATAAAAACAGATGTTCCAACTCCGTGATGCCTGTTTTATCACATAAAACATCTTGCACACGTTTCCGCTGCTCCAACTGTCTACGAAGCCCTCTGGTTGTGTACTTATAGACGCTCTCTTCCAAATCAATATTTAGAAAAGCAGTCATGACACCCAATCGCCAGATATCGTAGTCATGGTATGTAGCCGTGGCAAGTAGGATCTGAATAGATTTAAGCATAGCTTTGAAAGTCTCAACTTTTCCATGTACACCAAGTAATCTTCTCAAGATATACTTGCTCCTGATGGGGATTTATCCTTTCAGATAAAGCAACCAAAGTCCATACTTTGTTGGTATATAAGGATTCCATCTCAGATCGCTTAAGCATCCAGCCATTCTTACAGAGTCCCACTCCTGATGGCCAGCTCGAAACTAGTTGGGTCATCATCTCATGATGCAATCCTCGCTCCCACTGTCATAGAGAAGCCGAAGTATCTCTCAGGTGGGTGAGGAACCCTACTAGATCGGCGGAGAGGCTGAGCTTCGTTGGAAACTACTGAATCCTTTGGTTCTACCAAATCATCAGCTGCAGTTTGTATAGCTGGAACTCTTTCCAGTTCTACCTCATGACCACTAATTTCTTCACAAGAAATTCCCTTTTACAAAGGTGGCATGCTGAGAAACAAAACATCTTTTGTTCCTCGGTTTGGTAGAAGATATTCCCTTGCGAATGCTTAGGATATCCAACAAACTTCCACAGAACTGACTTTGCCTCGAACTTGTCCGGATTTTTCTTTTAGACATAGGCCGGACAGCCCCAAATCTTAACTTACTTAGGATATGGGCTCTTCCCTTTTTATATCACATATGAAGTGGTAGGCAACTGATTTGATTTGAACCCTATTCAATAGGTATGCAGCTGCTCAAGTGCATAACTCCCAAAAGGAAATAGGAAACTCAGTAGTACTCATCATAGAGCACCCCATATCACATAGGGTGCTATTGCTCCGCCCCGATATCCCGACGTGCTGTGGTGTATATGGAGGAGTAATGCTGATAGCTTCTTTAGAATAGTCCAGGAATCTCCGTGCTCAAGTATTCTCCTCTTTAATCTCATCAAAGGACATAATACTTATACCGGTTTTTGGTTCTCTACTTCTAACTTATATTCATTGAATTTCTCAAAAGTTCCAGACTTGTGTTTCAACAGGAACATATGTCCGAATCTTGAGAGATAATCAGTGAATGTAATGAAGTACAAAGAACCGGTCCCGGTATGTGTAGACAAGGGATCTCATACATCAACGTGTATCAATCCCAAGAGTTCACTAACTCTTTCTCTGTTTCCAATAAATAGAGCTGTGGTCATCTTTTCTTTGTGACATGACTGGCAAGTTTTACAAGATGTAAATTCAAACAAATTTAAATATGCATCTAAATGTAACTTCAGCTAGTCGGGTCACATTGATATGACCTAGTCTACAATACCTCAAGAAGGATTCGTTCATTTCTGAACTCTTCCTCTTGTGTGTGTTCTGTACATTAAGAACCGTGGTTTGATTTAGAACGTCTATACTTTTAGATAACGTGCTTGAACCGATCAACTATTGATATAGGAAATGTTCAAAACATTATCCAACAATATAAAATTATATCCTTCTTTACTAATAAAGAGACTGATATGATGTTGTATATCAGGTTCGGTATCTAATAACATTCGTTCAGAATCAATGTATTTGTTAATACAGAGTGATAGTTACCAACAGACTTAGCTGCAATACTTGCACCGTTTCTATCTCATGAAACTTATCATCCGTTCTCAGTTCTCTACCTATCTGTAGCCCATGTAACAGATTACATATGCGGGATCCTGATCTGGTATCTCATACCCAGGACGTAAAGGATATTTGAGAAACAGTTCTGTGTAATGAACACACCCGAAGAAGATGCATCAACATGCACTTTCTTCGTTTGGACGGCACGGGAATTCTGGTAATCCCAATTTCCTGCTCTGTCTTATAACAATTATAAGTTGGAGCGGGACCAACTTTCCTTAGCACAGTATAACAAGCGGGTTCGATCAATACATCCGTATTTTTACCTTGATTAAGGCGTGGCATAGTCGCAACCAGGAGAGAGAGAGAAGAAAACACTCAGCGTGCGCTTTTACAAGATTAGATTGGTTATCAATTTATCTAATCAGGATGTCTCCTACTGTTTAAGTCAAATCTTCCTTCAAACCCTAAAAGGATAGACTAGCCGGGATTAATTACACGCTACAAGTTCGCCAATCTTTCAGCCAGGCCAGCGCCGGTACTTTGAGTGAGGTTCCCCGTGCTTTCACATGGACCTAATTAAAGTAAACCTCATTTTCCCAGGGGCGTAACCCCGTTGACACCTTTCTAGACACCTACTTGATCGGCTAATTGTAATGTGTAAAACTCTCCGAGGAGTAACTCTTACTCGCAGCGGGTATCGGGATCCAATTATCTCATAGAAGGTATGCAATCTCATTGCAAATTTCAACACTTGAAATTCCCAATAATATTTTGCCCCAAGCGATCTATAACCTTGACAAGGTCAACAAACTATAGACCACAAGTCAAGTTCAACCCGTCATTTCCTGATATGAATTAAACCCATCCGCACGACCCTTGACAAGGTCAACAAAATCGCACGACTACCCTAATCCAATCGCATCATATGCTAATATAGATAAGCAGTAATTAGCTACTGCACACTACGCATTGACAAGGTCAACAAACGCAGCACGAATACTAACTATTACTTATCTGAAATGACGGAGGGCTACGACAGGTTTTTAAGAAAACGCTTTGCGTAATGAACTTGATATCGTTGTAGAATCGAGTGATTTTAAATGGAGTGTTTTTGAGGCTTTTCTAGTTTGGCTAAAGAGGTCACTCCCGGTGAAGGGATCGTCGGCTCTTTCCTCATCGAATAAGGTACAGGGTATATCATATATACCACTATGCAAAGCAAAAACTATAGAAGCAATCAAAAGACAAACCGAGTTTGTAGCATCTGCTAGTTTCACTAAAGAGGTCACTCCCGGTGAAGGGATCTCGGCTCTTTCCTTATCGAATAAGGTGCTGCATGTTCTACAAGGAACACCGCTATGCAAAGCAAGAACTAGATCTACCAGTTTTTAAAAAAGTTTCTACAACATCTTTAGGTTTCTTTTAATTCATTAATCTCATTAATGAAGTCCCATTTTATTATGCTTCACAAGCATCACATTTGAAATGAAATCTGCAATATAACATATATCTCATATATAAAATATATAAACATTCATCTCAGGCAGTAATATGATCTCATCACAGAAGATTGCAGCAGAAGAACATATATGAAATATTTGATATATTAGGAGGTCCGTGTTTTCAATATGAGCTTGTATAAAACACAGATTCCACGGTCGCGATGAATAGCTAAACCCACATCCCTAGACCCCTACGAGAGCGGCAAGCAACACTGCCAATTCTAGGGTTAGGAGACCCGGTCTCGACTCCTTGAGATGGTCTTACACTGGACCCTAGAACCCGGTTACTTGTGCTCCCTGCCTTGGGTCTACCTAATGCGGAAAAGTAAATAATATACAATGGTGACATCATTCTCAGCCCGGAAGTGCCCCAATAAAAGAATATTACATACAAATGAAATTCTACATGAATGAAAAAGAAAACCCCCCATCTCACATAAAACCCCCGGCTATTCAAAACGCGACGATCCAATATAACATATCACAGCAACACATAATATCTCATATCATCAACGTAAGCAAGTATGCGTATCCCGATTGTCGTTGATGTATAGCAACGAAGCCGGCGATACACCACATACTACGTTTACGGTCACAGAAAAGAAAGTGTAAAACTACAACAGTTGGAATCTGCAACCTCCTTAGATATCGCATGCCTAACCAAATGAATTCCTTAGACATCGCATGCCTAACAATTATAAACTCTGCATTTTAGTCTCATTATCGAAAACTCTTTTCAATATCAAGTCGGGCAATTCAATAAGATTCCCGATATCCTAATCGAATGCTCATCGCAAACTTTAGTAGATGGCCGCACCCCCGGATGCCGTCGACGAAGTGCGCTAAGGCGGAACACTGCTGCCGCGAGCACCCGAACGGATGCTTTTAGCGACGGGGTTCTCCTACAGTCACTTGGTCGGGGATTTGGGGCATGGCTATCTATTAAGTTTACCCGGCGAGTATCCACGTACGCTACGTGATTGCGACGGACTTTTGATTGCATCAAAATCCTGTGGCAACCGATCAACTGAGACTGAACTGCTAGATTTATAACATTCAAATTAGTTATCTCATAACTACTTATGGATTCCAAATATTGTATCACATTCCAGATAAATAGACAATGTTAAACTTTCCAATAGAATAAACAAACACCCAAGATTTCCCAAATAGCTCAACACTTGAGCGGTGTTTAAAAGCATCTATCACATGCCACAGTACCAATGGTCAAGTCGTAGAAAGGTCAAGCCAACGCCTCATATGTGGAAACGCCGTACTGCCCCAAACCCTAAGGTTTAGAGGCGGTTCAGACGGTCACATAATTGAGTTAAGGTTTATTGTCTTCTAGAGGGTTCATCGCGTTACTTGCACGATTTTCCGAAAGTTTCAAACTCGAGAAGAATTCAACTTTTGAAAATTTTCCGACAGGGGAAAAAGTGAGTTATTGATATCCGTTCGAACTTTTTAACAGTTTCTAAAATTATCCGGAAAAAACTTAAACTAAGTTAAATTATCCGATCGAATCAACGAGCTCCCAATACAACCCAGAAAACTCAACACTTGAGTAAAAATTAAAAATACCCAGAAGCGTCAGGAAATACATAGGGAATTTACTGTGCAAAAAGAAAACAATGATTTCACTGTACGGCCGCGGAACCGCCGCGCGACCCATGCTCATGAAGCGGTTCCACGGCGCCTTGGGTGAATTACCTTGTCGTTTTTCACACAGTTCCATAGAATTTCCTGCTGATTTTTTAAACAATTTTTAATATGAAAAAAATCAGCTTTTTGAAAAATTTCCAGAAACTAGGGTTTTACGGGTATTGGGAGTTCGATCGGACGTTAAACTTCGCCTAGACTTCGCTTAAAGCTCTAGCTTGGCTCTGATACCACTGTAGGGATGCTAGGTATATGCACAAGGGTCTATAAGGAATCAACCTTGCCCGATTTAAAAGTTAGCCGTGCCGAACAACCCTAAAACAAGATCTTTATACTAGAGTTTAGGTGAAACAAAGCATGTTAAACACTTTAACACTAAGTGAGAGGGATTACAATCTTTGTAGATCCTGTCCATCACTTCTAAACCTCCGTGTTGAGGTCCCTTCGCTGTGATCATCATGCATCCGGACTCTAGAGAGGCTCCACGAAGAGAAAGATACAAGCTTGCTTCCGATCTTCGATAACAAAGATGATCTACCTTGAAGTTTCCTTAACCCTAGCTCTCACTCACTAATGAGGTGAACACCCTCATCTAAATGGCAAGGATAGATGAGGATGATGAAGTAGGATTTTAGCTCTCATTTGTTTTCTTATTCTCATTCACTTTCATCACAAAAATCAAAGCAAGAAAGCTTTGCAAGGAGGAGGAAGAAGAAGAATGAATAAAAATCCTTTTGTGATGAATAATGTGTTGGAGATAGTGCCCTCAGAGTCAATTATTGGATCACAGGCACGTGATTGCAATGATTGAGGGAGGACCTGTCCTAGTAGGACAGTCTTACTCGGGATGATAGTGTTTATCTTTATCATCGTGTACTGCTTTAGGTGATCTGACATGTCGCTATTACACGTTGATAGAGCCCCTAGGATTCTTGCTTGACCACCAGCAGTATGAGGGCGATCATATACGTGGGAGCTGGTAGTCTATAAGCACATCCTTAAAAGGTCCCTAGTCGTGGGAGTTTCGAGACAGGGCATCGATACTCCAGAGTAGACTAGTGTATACAGTTGAGACCCCGACGAGGGACGGTGGCCGGTCTCATAAGCCACTGGTGTCAGTTGGTTCACCGAAGATGTATACAGGTGTTCATTGGGTTATGAGTACACCGGACAGGACACGCCGGGAACATGCTAGTTGGTCTTATACCTGAAGTCAGATAGCTGTTCCCTGGTGACATGTGTACAGGTTAGTTCATCGACCTGGGGATCGTCATTTGTCTCGTGTGAGTTCCCACTGTACTTTGATTACTACCCTACCACGCCCAAAGGAGACGTGCAAACAGGTTTTAGTTGGGTACAGTCCCGAGCCACATGGAGGCAGTGAGCGGATCTCCAGGGGTTCGTATTTCCCTGTATTGGGGGTGAGGTCGCGCTGTGTCTAGGAGAGCCATTACACGAAGCCCTCGGCCGAGGCAGGAGATTTACTGGTAGGTATTCCAGTAGTATCTCAGGGTGTTCTGGGCTACACTCCGACACGACTTGTACCGCTTTTGGGGGTCTGACTTTTACCAACCCCCTAGGCCCACCATGCGACGCTCATAGACGAACGGACCGGACTGTACGGATATTGTCACTGACAGGCTCAGTAGGGTGTCAGGATGAGTTGCTCATCGACGTCCCTTTTGGTCAATAGCTGGTAGCCCGTTACGTATTGGATTATACCTCTGACGTGCTAGTGGTTAAATCCACAACCAAGGTGTTGACGAGTCTTTAGAGTCCACAACACATATAGTTGCTCAAGTTTTCGGGCGAAACGCTGTAGAGGCCGTATGGAGATATGGCAGGGTTCGATCAGATACGTGCGGTATTGCACGGATCAGGATTGGACGGATATTACTAGTCGGCTTTGGTTTAAGCCGGATCCTAGTATAGTACAGTGTAGATTTTGTCTCATTGCTTTTGTATTTCGGTCGGAATACAGATGCGGGTGTGTATATACAGTATCGGGGTTTTCCTGTAATTTATTACGGGACCAGTTTTCTGGAGTTGCTAGTTTGCTTTCCGTTTCGGCCATTTTCATTTGTATCTTTCAATGGCCGAAGATTGGTGGAGGAGAGCTTATTTGCATTTGTGCAAATAAGCAATTTGGAAGGGGGTCTTTGCATATTGTTGTGTCATGATCACTTGACTTTCGTTAGTCATCATGGCTAGTCTTGTAGTGTCATGATGGCATGACTTTTGGTGATGATGATGGATGATGATGGTTGTATGAGTGTTGGAGTTTCTTTGTGATCATTTCTTGATATGATAACTTTTCCTCTCACTTGCATTATTCTTGTGGCTATCCTTTTCACTTACTTATTCTCACTCTCACCTCACCAAGTGCCATGGCCGGCCACTCCCTCTTGGGGCTGCCCATTTTTTGGTGTGGGGTTTTTGTTCATTTCTTGCTATAAAAGATCCCCAAGTTCCTCCACATAGTTCATGTATCATCCCTCCACCAAAATGGCAACCTCCATGAACCCCAAAATGAGACATGGTTCTACACTATATTCTACAGCAAACCTTGGGCACGTCGGCTCGCCAACTTCGTGCCCGAGTTGCCTCGGTATAGAGGCGGGAGCCCGCAAAAGAAGCCGGCGACGTGGTGCCCTTCCGGGGACGAGGTGGAGACCGGACATTCCGCGGGAGATCGGGACGACGACGAGAAGACCGGAGGACACGGATCAGTCGGTATATCTCTCTTCCCCATCTTGTAGTTAGCTAGGACTAGTTAACGGTTCGATCCGGATTTTTAGTGAAGGGTTTGTTTAGCACCCTATGAAGAGTTTTGAAGCATCACATGTCCAAAAGTTATGATTTTTAAGGTGCTAAACTAACACGCATATGGATCGATCCTAGAAAATTAAGGTTACTAAACTTTAAGCTAACAAAAGTTAGGGTTTAGAGACTACAACCTTTGAAGCTCCCTTTTTGCTTGACTCCTTAGACTCTAAGGTGTTGGAAGAAGGTCCGCTTGTACTCCTCCCACGTCCACGACGATCCACCCGGAGTTTCCCGTCCAAGCTTGCAACTTTGAAAAACAAAGAGAACACTCTAATCAAGTTGGCTAAACTTGATTAGAATGATGTTGTGGCTATGGATCTCACTTCAAAATCCTTTTTTTATGAGTATTTTACTCTCTTATAAGAACTAGAGAGCAAAGCATGGAGGTTGATGAAGATGGTGGAAGAAGAGAATGAATTATCTATGAAAGAGAAAAGAAAAATGACTATATATATTTTTCTTTCTCATAACCAACCAATGTTAGATTTAAAGGTATCATTTGATTTAAGTTAAAAGCATAATAAGAAAATAAACCATGGGTTAAAATTTAGATGAGCATGGTAGAGTTTAGAAGAGTGTAGAAACTCTTAAATGATTTAACCCATTTTTCATTTTCTTTTGCTTTAATTTAAATCCAATAATAATCCAAAAATAACCATGGTGTAATTCTTATACATCCACCATTCTCATTATATAAACAACTATGATAAAAATTGATGTATGTATGCATGTGTGCTTGCACATCAATATGTGCATGAACAAGAATGAATGCATACATGCATGCATACATCCAAAATAAGCAAGATAGGATTTGTAGTGAGAAACTAATGATGAATCAACACTTGATTCACTAATCCGGTCATATCACATATGACCCGACCATTAGCAAGCCGCCAAATTAATATACAGTATCCTATACACGCATTTTAATCGGGTCCAAGCGCATATCGCATATGCGCACCACAACTTTTCGCCTGGACTAGGTAACTCCTATGTGGGACTCTAAGACTCATCAATACGCCGGCAGCGGGTGATGATCATATCAAGCACCCCAAGCCGCAAGCGGTCAGCTAAACGTAACGGCCACCCGGGTATTAAGCGATTAGAAGAAAACAAGCGAACCTGTTACAACTCCCGTCGAGCCATCCGGGAACACTACCGTACAGTCCGGTCTCTTCGTCAGATATGCTGCATATCGAGCCTAGGGATGGTCACGTCGACCCCAATAACTCAATAAGTCGTGCCGGTGAATGGTCTATAACAGATCGAGAAACTACTGATAACACTTATCAGCAAATCTCAGCAGCCCTGGCCAGGGACTTGCTGTTATAACCAGTCGGGCACAGTACAGCATCAACTCCCAATATCGGGAGAGACGAAACCCCTCCTATCGCTCATTGCCTTCGTGTGTCTCGGGACTGTACCCAACGGCCACCTGCTTGCACGACTCAGTAGAGCCGTGGTAGGGTGGTAATCAAAGTACAGTGGGAGAATACACAAGGCTCTATGACGATCTCGGGTCTACAGACTAACCTGTACCAGTGTCACCTGAGAACTGCTATCCGACGATAGATATAATTCCATATAGGAGTTCTCGGCGAGTCCGTCCAGTGTACCCAGTCACCACTGAGCACCCGTATATGATCTTGATGTCAAACATCGATGAATGTGGGAACATCTATCGCCCATCACATGGGTCTAGTATCATATATGCTAGTCTACTCTGGTATATCGATGCCCCGTCTCGATACACCTCCGACTAGGGACATTTCAGGATATGCTTATAGACTACAGATGTCCCACTAGTATGATCTCCATCATAATCAGAGTAGTCAAGCCGATATCCTTTGGGCTTTATCAGCATGTATGAATGAATAAAAGCATGATCAAATCAACATGTCAGATAAAGAAGAACCAGATAGCATACTATCATGTCGAGGAAGAATGCAAACCGAATATATATATACATGTATAGATACATCCAGTATTACATAATGGCCTCTAGGGCATACATATATCCAACAATCTCCCACTTGCACTAAGGCCAGTTATTGGCGTATCTCATACCCAACATCTCAAAAAGTCGCTCATGCTGTGGCTGAGGGAGGGCCTTGGTGAGTGGATCCGCGGCGTTGTTCTTTGTGTCTACTCTCTTAATCTCGATCTCGCGGCGATCTACAATCTCCCGGATCAAATGAAATCGCCTCAGGATGTGTCTGGACCGCTGATGGGATCTGGGCTCCTTGGCTAACGCCATAGCCCCATTATTATCACAATACAAGGGTATTGGATCAATAATGGTTGGAACTACTCCTAGCTCCGAGACGAACTTCTTCATCCAGACGGCTTCCTTGGCGGCATCATTTGCAGCAATGTACTCAGCTTCCATCGTAGAGTCTGCAACGGTATCTTGTTTGGAACTCTTCCAACTTACTGCCCCTCCATTGAGGGTAAATACAAACCCTGAGATAGATTTGCTGTCATCCTTATCGCTCTGGAAGCTCGAATCGGTAAAGGCCTCCATTTGGAGATCTGTATTACTATACACCAAGAACAATTCTTTAGTCCTTCGTAAGTACTTAAGAATGTTCTTCACAGCTGTCCAGTGGTTCTCCCCTGGGTTGGATTGATACCTGCTTACAACACTAAGTGCATAAGCTACATCTGGGCGTGTACATAACATCGCATACATTATAGACCCTACTGCCGAAGCATAAGGTATAACGCTCATGCGAGCTCTCTCTTCATCGGTCTTTGGACAAGAATCCTTGGAGAGAGTGACTCCATGGCAAGCGGGTAAGGCACCCCGCTTGGAGTCTTCCATACAAAACCTCTTTAGGATGGTGTTGATGTACCTGGTTTGGGACAGTCCTAATAACTTTTTGGATCTATCCCTATAGATCCTTATACCCAGGATGTATGTGGCATCTCCCAGGTCCTTCATGGAGAACCGTAGTGATAAGAATGATTTGACCGACTGTAGCATAGGAATATCATTTCCTATCAGAAGAATGTCATCCACGTACAATACGAGGAATGCGACAGCTCTTCCTACAGCCTTCTTATAAACACAAGGTTCATCTGGATTTTTGATGAAATCAAACTCTTTGATGACATCATCGAAACAGATGTTCCAACTCCGAGATGCCTGCTTTAACCCATATATGGATTTAAGCAATCTACATGCTTTCCCGCTGCTCCCACTGTCAATGAAGCCCTCTGGCTGATCCATATAAACGCATTCTTCTAAATCTCCATTTAGAAATGCCGTTTTAACGTCCATCTGCCAGATTTCATAGTCGTAGTGAGCAGCAATAGCAAGTAGGATCCGAATGGATTTAAGCATGGCTACGGGCGAAAAAGTTTCGTCATAGTCCAAACCTGGTCTTTGACGAAAACCTTTCGCCACAAGTCTTGCCTTATAGGTCTTTACCTTTCCATCCACACCAATCTTTCTTTTAAAGATCCATTTGCACCCTACAGGTTTTACCCCAGGGGGTACAACGTCCAAAGTCCATACTTTGTTGGTCTACATAGACTCCATTTCGGATCTCATGGCATCCAGCCACTTCACATAGTCACCACTCGTGATAGCTTGCTGAAAACTGGTAGGATCATCATCATCCATGATGCAATCTTCTCCGTTACCATCAATGAGGAAACCGTAGTACCTCTCCGGTGGACGAAAAGTCCTACCAGATCTACGGAGTGGCCGAGGTTCTTCAGTTTCTGTTGCAACAGCCGGTTCAACCAAATCGTCATTTGTAGTTTGTGTCTCCAGAACCTCTTCTAGATCTACTACCTTGCCATCATCTTTATCTGTGAAAAACTCTTTTTCCAAGAATGTGGCATACTGAGAAACAAACACCTTTTGTTCCTCTTTGTGGTAGAACAGATATCCATAAGAATTCTTTGGATATCCCACAAAGTTACACATGACTGACCGTGTCTCGAGTTTGTCCGGATTCTGCTTTTTAACATAGGCCAGGAAACCCCAAATCTTAATTCTTTTAAGAGATGGTCTCTTCCCATTCCATATCTCATATGGCGTGGTAGACACGGCTTTGGTTGGAACCCTGTTTAGCAGAAACGCTGCAGTCTCCAATGCATGTCCCCAAAACGAGACTGGTAACTCAGCGTCACTCATCATGGACCGGACCATATCTAATAGGGTCCTATTCCGTCGTTCTGACACACCGTTGTGCTGTGGTGCGTAAGGAGGAGTGAGCTGAGAGAGAATCCCATTCTCTTTTAGGAAGTTTGCAAATTCTGTATTGAGATACTCACCACCTCGATCTGATCGAAGCATCTTAATACTCAAGCCGGTTTGTTTTTCGACTTCTTGTTTATATTCAATGAATTTCTCGAAAGCGTCGGACTTGTGCTTTAATAAAAATACATGACCGAATCTTGAGAAATCGTCAGTGAATGTTATGAAGTATGAAAAACCGCCTCTAGCCTGTATAGACATAGGCCCACATACATCACTATGTATGAGGCCCAGGAGCTGAGTAGCTCTTTCTCCGTGTCCGGTAAACGGAGTTTTGGTCATTTTACCCTTGATACAAGACTGGCAAGTTGCATAAGATTTATATTCAAAAGAGTTTAAATATCCATCTTTGTGTAGCTTGTTTAGTCTTGTTTCGTTAATATGACCAAGTCTAAAGTGCCAAAGAAAAGCTTCATTTAATTCTGAATTTTTTCTTTTATTAGTGTGTTGTATACTGAAAACTGTGTGTTGATTTAGGACATATATTCCGTTATTAAGCATACCATACCCAACCAACATTTGATTTAGGTGAATGTTCATAACATTGTTCTGCAACACAAAATTATATCCTTCATTGTCC
The DNA here is from genome assembly GCA_030015575.1 of Agapanthus africanus. NCBI lineage: Eukaryota > Viridiplantae > Streptophyta > Magnoliopsida > Asparagales > Amaryllidaceae > Agapanthus > Agapanthus africanus. Next base: position 498,558,612 of record CM057344.1, on the reverse strand, counting down.
AACAAAGAAACGGATATTATATTACATAGCATACCTGGTACAAAATAACATGGATTCAAAATCAAAATACATCCAGATGGCAACCCCAAGTGATACTCTCCCACTGCGACTGTATGTACATTGGAACCATTTCCAACGCGGAGAGTATGGTCACCTGTCTTCAAAACCTTGCTATTTCTCAGCCCCTGCATAGAATTGCAAATGTGAGAACCTGAACCGGTATCCAATACCCAGGAAGCAGAGTTTATAGAAAAACAGTTTTCAGTCACAAACGCACCTGAAGCAGAAGCATCACCATGCTTCTTCTTGAGACTTAGGTACTCCGTGCAATTGCGCTTCCAATGTCCTATCTTGTGGCAATGAAAACACTCGCCTTTCCCTGGGTCTCCAGCCGTGGACTTTCCCTTTCCCTTCACCTTTTTGACTCCGTCCTTAGGATTAGTGGGTTTCTTCTTTTTCTTTCCCTTGGCCTTAGCTTTTGGGCGAGAAGAAGAAGACTGTCCAATGGTCATAACGGGAGTCTTTGCTGACTTCATAGTGCTCTCTGCACTCCTTAACATATTAAGGAGTTCAGGGAGGTCCTTCTCCATGCCATGCATGTTGAAGTTCACTATGAACTGAGCAAAGGTGGAGGGGAGGGACTGCAGAATAATATCTATATATTGTTCATTGTCCATTGTCCATCCAAGGTCCTCAAGCTCTTCTATAAGAGCTATCATCTTCAACACATGGTCTCCTACTGGTGTGCCAGGGGCCATTCGCATCTGAAACAGTTTCTTTGATGCTTCGTATCGTAATACGCGGGATTGATCCCCATACAACTCCTTTGTATGGAGCAGTATCCCGTGAATGTCCATGTCCTCGTGCTGCTTTTGATGTGTGTTATCCATCGATGCAAGCGCGAGGCATGTGGCCGTGGCACAGTCAGCGTCCCATGTCTTGCGGACTTCAATGTCCGCAACTGAGGATTTTGGACCTGGGACGGGCGGGGCTGAAGCCGTAAGGACATATGATACTTTATCATAAGTCAAGGCGATCTTCAGATTCCTTAGCCAGTCTTTATAGTTGGTCCTATTCAGTTTGTTTTTATCTAGTGGAAGCTTAAGTCCAGTCATTGGTATCTGCCATTAAGAGAGAGAAAAGAATACACTCAGCGAAAGCTCTTGCATAGATTAGATTGGTTTATTATCTTGTCTAATCGATGTTTCCCACTGCTTTTTATCAAGTTTTTCTTTCAAACCTTAAAAAGAAAAACTAGCCAGGATTAATTACAGTCTACAACTTCGCTAACCGTTCAGCCAGGCCAGTGTCGGTACTTTGAGGGAGGTTCCCCGTGCTTTCGCACGGACCTAATTAGAGTAAACCTCGTTTTCCCAGAGGCGGAGCCCCGTTAACACCTTTCTAGACACCTAATGAGTTAGCTAATTGTAAACTGTAAAACTCTCCTAGGAGCAACTATTTCCTACAGTGGGATCGGGATCCAACCATCACATGGAAGGTATGCAATCTCATTGCAAATTTCAACACTTGAAATTCCCGATGTAATTTTTACCCCTAGTACTTATGACCTTAACTATGGTCAACAAATCATAAGTACCAGTCAAGTTCTACCCGTCATTTCTTGATCAATTAGACCCACCCATATGACCCTTAACTATGGTCAACAAAGTCGCATGAATGTCCTAATTAATCTGCATCATATGCATTGTAGGAAGACATCACTTAGCTACCGTACACTACGCCTTAACTAAAGTCAACAAACGTAGCACGAATACTAAGTACTCTACTTCCTAAAATGACGGAGGGTTGCGAATGATTTTTAAGAAAATCTTTAACGCTTTGAACTTGATATCTTTGTAGAATCAAACAGTTTTCAAAAGGAGTGGCTTAAGCTCCGCAGTTTTGAAATGTAGCTTTTTCATAAAAAGCCGAGTAGTTTTTAAATCCGATTCTACAACATCTTTTAGGTTTATTTTCTTTACATTAATCATATTAATGTAATCCCATCATTTAAGTCCTTAAGCCAATCACAGAAAAGAAACGAAAATAACACGTACGCTTATGCCATCCGCATTCGCCGCAATGTTCCGTTATGCACCGTTAGGTTACTTAACTAACGGCATACCGGGACGGGACTAGCGCGGGTGTAAAACATAAGTAACGTCTACTATATATCATATATATAATAAGTCATTCGTCTCAGATATCACAGAACACAGGCAGCAGAAACATAGATATAACGTGGGATATCCTAGGACGTCCGTATTTAGTATTTAGCCAGAATAGAAAATACGGATTCCACAGTCGCGATGAATAGCCAAGCCCACACCCTGGACCCCTACGAGAGCGGCAAGTGACCCTACCAATCCTGGAGTTTAGGAGACCCGGTCTCGACTCCTCGAGATGGCCTCCCACTGAACCCCAGAACCCGGTCACGTGTGCTCCCCTCCTTGGGTCCATCCTAATGCGGAAAAGTAAATAATATACAATACTGGTGACACAACCGCAACCTGGAAGTGCCCCAAATAAAAGAATATTACATTACATTTGAATTTACATGAATGAAAATACAAAACTCTCATCTCACAAAAACCCCCGGCTATTCGATCGCGACAATCCTACACATCATACCTCAGCAACACATAATATCACATATCATCAACGTAAGTAAGTATGCGTATCCCAACTGTCGTTGATGTATAGCAACGAAACCGGCGATATCTAACATACTACACTTACGGTCACAGAAAAGAAAGTGTAAAACTACAATATTTGGAATCCAGATTCTCTTTAGACATCATAAATGCGAAATATCACATATTTCGTATTTCATGCCTACACTATATGAATTCCACATATTGTATCACATTCCAGACAAACAGACAGTATTAAAGTTTTCGAACGAACAATCAAGCACCCAAGATTCACTAAAGCTCAATACTTGAGCAGGGTTCAAAAAAATCTGCAGTGTGACACAGTAGCGGCGGTCCAGCCGTAGAAGGGTCAAGCCAACGCCTCACATGTGGCACGCCGTACTGCCCCAAACCCTAGGGTTCAAAGGGCAGTTCGAGACGGTCACATAATCGAGTTAAGGTTTGTTGTCTTCTAGAGGGACCACCGCAAAAAGACTTGCACGTATCTCCAAACTATTTAAACCCCGTGGATATTGAGTAAATGATATTCGTTCAAACACTTCAATACTTTCTAGTTTACCCGGAAAAGAAAACGAAATGAAAATTCCGATCGAAACCACGAGTCCAAAAACATCTCCAGAATTTTTCAACAGCAGATTCAGATTAAACATACTCAAAATATACTATAGCAGGTAAAGAAAAACACTGTGCAAAAATTGGTCAAAGATCCCCTTATATGGCCGCGGATCCGCGGCCTAAGCTTACTTATGCCGTGCTTCCGCGGCCAAATGTACTGTTCATGGGCACGAATTCTCCAGATTGTCTTATTTTTACCTGCTCTATTTTTTGAGAATTTTTAATTCTGAAAAATATCAGTTTTTAAAAATTTTCCAGAGAGCATCCCATAAATCCGTATTTTGGTTCGATCGGACTTTTTACTTCGCAAAAAGGTCGCCTAACGTTCTAGGTCGGCTCTGATACCAATGAAGGGTTTGTTTAGCACCCTATGAAGAGTTTTGAAGCATCACATGTCCAAAAGTTATGATTTTTAAGGGGCTAAACAAACACGCATATGGATCGATCCTAGAAAATTAAGGTTACTAAACTTTAAGCTAACAAAAGTTAGGGTTTAGAGACTACAACCTTTGAAGCTCCCTTTATGCTTGACTCCTTAGACTCTAAGGTGTTGGAAGAAGGTCCGCTTGTACTCCTCCCACGTCCACGACGATCCACCCAGAGTTTCCCGTCCAAGCTTGCAACTTTGAAAAACAAAGAGAACACTCTAATCAAGTTGGCTAAACTTGATTAGAATGATGTTGTGGCTATGGATCTCACTTCAAAATCCTATTTTTATGAGTATTTTACTCTCTTATAAGAACTAGAGAGCAAAGCATGGAGGTTAATGAAGATGGTGGAAGAAGAGAATGAATTATCTATGAAAGAGAAAAGAAAAATGACTATATATATTTTTCTTTCTCATAACCAACCATGGTTAGATTTAAAGGTATCATTTGATTTAAGTTAAAAGCATAATAAGAAAATAATCCATGGGTTAAAAGTTAGGTGAGCATGGTAGAGTTTAGAAGAGTGTAGAAACTCTTAAATGATTTAACACATTTTTCATTTTCTTTTGCTTTAATTTAAATCCAATAATAATCCAAAAATAACCATGGTGTAATTCTTATACATCCACCATTCTCATTGTATAAACAACCATGATAAAAATTGATGTATGTATGCATGTGTGCTTGCACATCAATATGTGCATGAACAAGAATGAATGCATACATGCATGCATACATCCAAAATAAGCAAGATAGGATTTGTAGTGAGAAACTAATGATGAATCAACACTTGATTCACTAATCCGGTCATATCACATATGACCCGACCATTAGCAAGCCGCCCAATTAATATACGGTATCCTATACACGCATTTTAATCGGGTCCAAGCGCATATCGCATATGCGCACCACAACTTTTCGCCTGGACTAGGTAACTCCTATGTGGGACTCTAAGACTCGTCAATACGCCGGCAGCGGGTGATGATCATATCAAGCACCCCCAAGCCGCAAGCGGTCAGCTAAACGTAACGGCCACCCGGGTATTGAGCGATTAGAAGAAAACAAGCGAACCTGTTACAACTCCCGTCGAGCAATCCGGCAACACTACCGTACAGTCCGGTCTCTTCGTCAGATATGCTGTATATCGAGCCTAGGGATGGTCACGTCGACCCCAATAACTCAATAAGTCGTGCCGGTGAATGGTCTATAACAGATCGAGAAACTACTGATAACACTTATCAGCAAATCTCAGCAGCCCTGGCCAGGGACTTGCTGTTATAACCAGTCGGGCACAGTACAGCATCAACTCCCAATATCGGGAGAGACGAAACCCCTCCTATCACTCATTGCCTTCGTGTGTCTCGGGACTGTACCCAACGGCCACCTGCTTGCACGACTCAGTAGAGCCGTGGTAGGGTGGTAATCAAAGTACAGTGGGAGAACACACAAGGCTCTATGACGATCTCGGGTCTACAGACTAACCTGTACCAGTGTCACCTGAGAACTGCTATCCAACGATAGATATAATTCCATATAGGAGTTCTCGGCGAGTCCGTACAGTGTACCCAGTCACCACTGAGCACCCGTATATGATCTTGATGTCAAACATCGATGAATGTGGGAACATCCATCGCCCATCACATGGGTCTAGTATCATATACGCTAGTCTACTCTGGTATATCGATGCCCCGTCTCGATACACCTCCGACTAGGGACATTTCAGGATATGCTTATAGACTACAGATGTCCCACTAGTATGATCTCCATCATAATCAGAGTAGTCAAGCCGATATCCTTAGGGCTTTATCAGCATGTATGAATGAATAAAAGCATGATCAAATCAACATGTCAGATAAAGAAGAACCAGATAGCATACTATCATGTCGAGCAAGAATGCAAACCGAATATATATATACATGTATAGATACATCCACTATCACATAATCGCCTCTAGGGCATACATATATCCAACATTTAGTGCGCGGTGGTGCCGGTTCAAGAAAATTTAAAATTAACCATCGCTTCCGCATTTGGCCTCGGGATGGAGGCCGGGGCGCCGCCATGCACTTACACTGGTATCAAAGCCTCGCCATTAACATAGTCTAGCTTTGTCTAATGTGTTTTACATTTCCGATCGAACAAATGTTCCAAAACCGTGTTTTTCAAAACAACAGTTTTCTGTCGAAATTTTTTTGTCTCGAAAAATTTTTCAGGTAGTCTCAGAATACTGTGCAGGGAAGCATAAGCCTACTGTAAAAATTTGGTCACGGGATCTCATTACTTGACCGCGGAACCGCGGCCAAACCCATGCTTGGGCCGCGGTTCCGCCGCAGTTTTGAGAGATCGGTACACCAATTTTTTACAGAGGCCTTCTGGGTTGAAAATAGGGTTTTTGGAATATTAATTTTGGGCCCAGAATTTCTTTAACTGCTACAGTATTGCTTGGGGCCCACTTGGGTAAATTTTGATCGATCGGATATTTTAAACACATTTTTTAACAGTATTTACATTATATCTGCGACCGTGAATGTCACTTGATCGGTAAATCCTGTCTAACTGCTATAGCCCGGTTAGACGGATTTGCGAACGTGACTTTCACGTTGATGTTCTGTGTTATGCTGTGATGTTGCGGATCGGTCGTGGGGGATAGCCTGGATGCAATGCTAGTACAGTTCTGTTGTATTATGTACATTTGATATTGCGGGGCAAGCGTCCGACATGTGGACTGCCATCACTTCCTGTTTGTATTATTATTTTGGGGCACAACCAGGTTGCGGTCGATGTACCCGTTGTTTGTATATTTTACTTTCTGTACTAGGATTACCCCGCGGAGGGATGCACAGATAGCCGGGTTCTGGAGGGCATCAAGCCCGCATCTCATGGCATTGAGACGGAGGGGGCTTCACTTTAGAATTGGCGGGCTATTCGCCGCACTCGTAGGGGGTACAGGTTGACCCAGGAGGGGTGCCCAAGTTACCGGATTCCGTGAAGTGCTGGGTGGTCCATTTACGTTGCTGAAGGGGGCTGCCTCGCTTCAGGTTTTGGCGGGTGACTTACCGCGCCCGTAGGGGTCTAGGATTTCATTGCACAGGCTATCCACACGACCAGGGGAACGTCGGGTTTCAGTAGTGGCTCTGTGAAACCCGGGGATCCCAGATATCTGTATTGTTCTGTGATGCTGTACATTTCTGTCATGTTGCATTTTTTATCACGCCTTGAGCGAAAAATTATATATTATATATATATATATATTAGTAGATGTTGTATATGTTTTGCATCCGCGCTAGTCCAGTCCCCGCTCTGTCGTTAGTTAGCTATCCTAACGGGTAATGACGGGACCCAGTGGCGAATGCGGATGGCATATACGTACATCAGTATATTTTCGTTCTTTGTGGTGTGATCAATTGATGGGACTGCGTTGATTCGGATCAATGCAAGTTAAAAAAAAACCTAATCTGATGTTGTTGGAACACTTTTCAAAAAGCTGTTATTGCAAGGACATTCTCTTTTGTTTAGCATCGTGGTATTCAGTTGGAATATCCTGCTCCTCAGTCGACGAGGCAAGGGCCGAGATCCCTTCACCGGGAGTGACCCCTTGGACAAAAGTTTGCATCAGGGCAATGACTTCACTATAGCCGATTACTTTTGCCTTGCACCGTGGTATTCAGTTGGAATACCCTGCACCTCATTCTACGAGGAAAGAGCCGAGATCCCTTCACCGGGAGTGACCTCTTTAGCAATGGTTTTCATCACTATATTTTTAAAAAAGCTATCAGTTCCTTCAATGATATCAAGTTCATTACGTTAAAGGTTTTCGCCAGAAACCATTCGTAGCCCTCCGTCATTTCAGTTAAATATTCGGTAGTATTTAAGCTATGTATTTTGACCTCACGCCAAGGCATAGTGATTGGTAGCTGCCGGGTATTTATCTGTTGCATAGATAGATGCGTTGGTTTGGGACAGTCGTACTACTATTTTGGCCTACGTCAAGGGTATGTACGGGTGGGTTCAAATTAACCTGGATAATGACGGGTAGAACTTGACATGTGACTTATGATATTTTGACCTCACGCCAAGGTCATAAGAGCATGGGGTAAAAATCACATCGGGAGTTTCAAAAGAACTGAAACTTGCCAGATATGCGTATACCTTCTGGAGTGTGACACCGTGAGCGGATTCCGTCATGTTATCATGCAATGATAGTTGGATCTCGATTCCCACTGATGAGTTGGTTTACTCCTCGGGTGATCCCGACTAATTCTTCTTTCAGGTTTGGAGGAGAATTTGACGGTACGGTGGGAGGTTTCCAGATTAGATAAATTGGTAACCATTCTGATCTAGGTTAGAGTGCACGCTGAGTGTTTCTTTTCTCTCTCTTTTCGGCAGCGACCATTGACCCGACCCTAAAACTTTGACTCAGTGACCAAAATTAACCGAACCTTCTTGAACACTGGCTTTTGGATTGTCAGAGTTGCAAACCTCATTGCCACTCCTACTTTTACCCTTTTCTCCAGGACAACCCGTATTACTACGAACGTCCACTTCCATTGGCCAAAACCATGGTATGGTTAGATACGAACTCGAAGGAATTTATTCGAGGATGGTTTCCGGTTCTGGAGAAAACGGATAGGACTATTCAGTTGTCTTTTCCTTTTACCTTCTTTCAGGTTGCGAGTGCTCCTCGGTTTAGGAGACAGTACACCTATTACGCAAATTGGATAGTCTTCTTCCAAACCTTAGGCTGGTGCCGACTGGTAGGGAATGAAGAAAACCAATTAGCCTAAACGGTGTACAGAAGGTATTAAATTAAGACAAAGCAAGGGATTAGTAAGAGGGCAAAGTAAATTGCGACTGCTATTCACGACCAAACCAAGTATTTCTTCGCCAATCCTAAATCACCTTTGTATTTCTCCAGAACACTCCGTATCACTACGAAGATCCACAGTTTATTGGATACTCCATCGTATGGTTATATACGAACTCGAAAGGAACTTGTTCCAGTTCGGGGATGGATTCTGGTTCAGGAGAAATAGCAATAAGGTTTATTCGGTTGTCTTTTATCTTCACCTTCTCTCGCATTGCGAGTGCTCCTAGGATTAAGACAGTACACCCATTATGCTTATTGGATAGTCTTCTTCCAAACCATAGGCTGGTGCCGAACGGTAGGGAAGGAAGAAAACCATTTGGCCTAAAGGAGGTGTACAGAAGGTAAAGACTAAAGACATATGAAGGGATTTGAAGAGGTGGCAAAGAATTACACGGTTATAGTTGTGAATTTGAATCAGGAAGAGGCATTACTAGGAATACCGGGATACCCCATCGAAACATTTCAATGTTTCAGTTTCACTGTGTACTGTTAAAGGAAAACTGATTTCCCAGTTAGACACTTGCTCCAGGGTATGTATTTACCAGGTATGATTCTCACATCTGTATGGTTTTACAGATGATGAGTGGGAGTAAGTTATTGGGAATTAGGTGATCTTCCTCATTATATCGGAATTCATTGTAATTGGTGATATTTGAGGAAATCGCCTGGGTTGTTTGCCGGTCGGCAAATATTTGGTTTTGAATATCCGCTGTTGTGCACCAATTTTAAATTGATATATCTGTACGTCTATTTTCATAGAGTGAGATATACCTTTTTGAAATTATATCTATGACATTTACCTATATCAGTGGATGGTTAGGTAAGGAGCATTAAACAGCGGTGTAATTTTTCTTAATCATAAGTACAGTTTTCAACCTACGACACACAGTGAATGAGTTATCAGACTCAAGGGACTTATACAGAGTATTGTATGTTGTCCAGGGTCCATCAGGACAGAGGGGTTGGTCCTCGTACTATATTCGGTTTACTTATGACTTCTCTAGTTTTTAGAAAGGTGTTTCGCGGAAACACAGGGCCCGAATTTTGAGAAGTTATAGGTATTTGAATAAAGTAGAGAACCAGGTGTTGCAAGTATCGGGATTCTTCAAGTTGATCGAAGATGTAGATACTTGAGTATGGTATTTAGTTAATAGTAATGGTTAAGAGAACTTGCTTCTCTTTCAGGTTACTCATAATTGGAAGCATTCCTAAGTTGAGTAACGCTGATCGGCCTCTTTCCATTTAGTTGACATGCACTGGAGACAGCTGCATGATTTGAATCTGGTTCAATTAAATCAGTGCCTTTGGTTCTATATTGGATATAGAACAGTTCATATCTTAACGATGTTAAGGTACGGGGAGTTGTCCGGCTTATGATTAAAACCAGACTCTGGATAACTCAAGGCACGTTTCTGTAATGGCTGTTTGTGGGTTGACCCAGGCTATGACGAGGGTTGACTTTCTACCATCTGGATGAACAATAGCGATATTGTTCTAGACTCGCCACAGTTTTATTCAAAATGGATTTTTTCAGAAAACAGTAGTGGGAGTATGGTAGAACTGGAAGTGATTCCAGAACCACAAACGATTACTGAAGATTTGATAGGAACCTAAAGATTCAATCTGGTTTGACATTCCATTGGCCACTCCGCAGATATGGTGGGTAACTTCAGGCACCCGAGAGATACTCCGGTAGCCTCAAGGACGGTGACAGGAAAGTTCTTGTTTACCCACACTTGCCGTTGCTGTTGTTCCAGACTGTGAGACCCGGCAGGAGGATGAGTATAGCGTCGTTCTAAACTAGCTTTAGAAGTGTACGTGTATATGATTCTGCCAGAGGGTTGTCGTAGTCAGTGGGAGTAGCGGAAGCATTGGTGGACAGGTGGCTTATGTCTATTTATAGACTAAAGCAGATATAGCGGAGATAGATCATCAATTTCTGATGTGACAGTCATAGGTTTGACTTCATCAGAATAGGGGATGGATCTGTTGAGAAGGTAGTAGGGTGTGATGTCATGGTATTTAGATGACATACACAGAGTAGGAAGTGATATTCCTATACTACAATCGGTTATACTTTGGTCGTCACACAGTGGTTTCTCCACATGGGACTTGGACATTATATCAGACATACTGGTTACTAGATCTATGGTTTAGATCTAGATTTGGGTGGTTTCCCAATCTGGGTACTCAGACAGCATTCTAAGAGTATTTAGAATGGACGACTCCTGGCACGGTAGTGTACCTGCAGGTGATGGAGTCACCCTCTCTAAAGGTGTCTTATAGACTAAAGGGGAGAGGGATGTGCATGATTGGCAGATCACTTGCTCAGGCAATTGAGTCAATCATGAGATGTCAAGTACCACACCAGATGTTGTTCTTGCACTAGATGCAATAAGTTGACATTGATCCAATCCTGGAGAAACAGTCGGAAGCAGCTTTAGAACATAAGTGGATGTTCTAGGGATATGATAACGACAGCCTCATTCGGGAGACAGTTATCATTCCAGGCTTCCAAGGTGACCTGGACGACAAGGAGGTTGTCAGAGTTATAGTTTTCCTTCTGACGAGGGACAGTATTTTGGACAGGTGATCCAAGGCAATACTGAGGGAGGCATGGCGCAGGATACTGATTAAGTTCAGTTGACAATACAGTCTAAGAAGTTTGGATTTGGAGTTCATTTATGAGGTAGGTCCCATCAGACATCCAGACATATTCTAAGACAGGTGTTACTCATTTCGGGAGATGGCTTTCTCCGCGAACTTGAGATATAGAGAGACATAGAAAGAAACATCAAAGCGGATCCACTCACTAAGGCTATTCCTTGAACGCAATAGTTTCGCAAACAGGGCTTTGTGAGACTGACTAGTAGAGGAGTTGGGTGTTCGGTATCACACGGGCTGTGAGTATGCGACATCGCAATAATTAGCCTTGAGTGCAAGTGGGAGATTGTTGGAGATAGTGCCCTCAGAGTCAATTATTGGATCACAGGCACGTGATTGCAATGATTAAGGGAGGACCTATCCCAGTAGGACAGTCTTACTCGGGATGATAGTATGCTATCTGGTTTATCTTTATCATCGTGTACTGCTTTAGGTGATCTGACATATCGCTATTACACGTTGATAGAGCCCCTAGGATTCTTGCTTGACCACCAGCAGTATGAGGGCGATCATATACGTGGGAGCTGGTAGTCTATAAGCACATCCTTAAAAGGTCCCTAGTCGTGGGAGTTTCGAGACAGGGCATCGATACTCCAGAGTAGACTAGTGTATACAGTCGAGACCCCGACGAGGGGCGGTGGCCGGTCTCACAAGCCACTGGTGTCAGTTGGTTCACCTAAGATGTATACAGGTGCTCATTGGGTTATGAGTACACCGGACAGGACTCGCCGGGAACATGCTAGTTGGTCTTATACCTGACGTCAGATAGCAGTTCCCTGGTGACATGTGTACAGGTTAATTCATCGACCTGGGGATCGTCATTTGTCTCGTGTGAGTTCCCACTGTACTTTGATTACTACCCTACCACGCTCAAAGGAGACGTGCAAACAGGTTTTAGTTGGGTACAGTCCCGATCCACATGGAGGCAGTGAGCGGATCTTCAGGGGTTCGTCTCTCCCGGTATTGGGGGTGAGGTCGCGCTGTGTCTAGGAGAGCTATTACACGAAGCCTTCGGCCGAGGCAGGAGATTTACTGGTAGGTATTCCAGTAGTATCTCAGGGTGTTCTGGGCCACACTTCGACACGATTTGTACCGCTTTTGGGGGTCTGACTTTTACCAACCCCTTAGGACCGCCATGCGACGCTCATAGACGAACGGACCGGACTGTACGGATATTGTCACTGACAGGCTCAGTAGGGTGTCAGGATGAGTTCGCACATCGACGTCCCTTTTGGTCAATAGCTGGTAGCCCGTTACGTATTGGCTTATACCTCTGACGTGCTAGTGGTTAAATCCACAACCAAGGTGTTGACGAGTCTTTAGAGTCCACCACACATACAGTTGCTCAAGTTTTCGGGCGAAACGTTGTAGAGGCCGTATGGAGATATGGCAGGGTTCGATCAGATACGTGCGGTATTGCACGGATCAGGATCGGACGGATATTACTAGTCGGCTTTGGTTTAAGCCGGATCCTAGTATAGTACAGTGTAGATTTTGTCTCATTGCATTTGTATTTCGGTCGGAATACAGATGCGGGTGTGTATAAACAGTTTCGGGGTTTTCCTGTAATTTATTACGGGACCAGTTTTCTGGAGTTGCCAGTTTGCTTTCCGTTTCGGCCATTTTCATTTGTATCTTTCAATGGCCGAAGATTGGTGGAGGAGGGCTTAGTTGCATTTGTGCAAATAAGCAATTTGGAAGGGGGTCTTTGCATATTGTTGTGTCATGATCACTTGACTTTCGTTAGTCATCATGGCTAGTCTTGTAGTGTCATGATGGCATGACTTTTGGTGATGATGATGGATGATGATGGTTGTATGAGTGTTGGAGTTTCTTTGTGATCATTTCTTGATATGATAACTTTTCCTCTCACTTGCTTTATTCTTGTGGCTATCCTTTTCACTCACTTATTCTCACCTTCACCTCACCAAGTGCCATGGCCGGCCACTCCCTCTTGGGGCTGCCCATTTTTTGGTGTGGGGTTTTTGTTCATTTCATGCAACAAAAAATCCCCAAGTTCCTCCACATAGTTCATGTATCATCCCTCCACCAAAATGGCAACCTCCATGAACCCCAAAATGAGACATGGTTCTACACTATATTCTACAGCAAACCTTGGGCACGTCGGCTCGCCAACTTCATGCCCGAGTTGCCTCGGTATAGAGGCGGGAGCCCGTAAAAGAAGCCGGCGACGTGGTGCCCTTCCGGCGACGAGGTGGAGACCGGACATTCCGCGGGAGATCGGGACGACGACAAGAAGACCAGAGGACACGGATCAGTCGGTATATCTCTCTTCCCCATCTTGTAGTTAGCTAGGACTAGTTAATGGTTCGATCCGGGTTTTTAGTGCGCGGTGGTGTCGGTTCAAGAAAATTTAAAGTTAACCATCGCTTCCGCATTTGGCCTCGGGATGGAGGCCGGGGCGCCGCCGTGCACTTACATAATGAATATCTAATAATAATAACTTATGCAACCATGGTTGCTAAATGAAAAGGCTAACCAATGTAGAGAATTTACTAGGGTTATGGGTTTGGGTTGGGTTTAATAATATCTCACAAAAATATCTTTGCAAGAAACAAAACAAAAAGCTTCTAGAAGCTTCATGAATGAACTAACCCAAATCAAACCATTACCTTGTTTAATCTCGACTAATCATGTCGCATTAGTTATCATAACTTGTTACAATATTATATATCACATATATAATATATTTTGTAACAAAAGAAAATAATACAATTAACATATATCGCATATATATCAATGTATTACCCGAGTGAGAAAATGAATCAATTAGTGAGCTCATATCAGTTAATGTAATTTAATATATCAAATATATAATTATACATTAAATTATCGAATCAACACTTGATCCGATAATCTGGCTATTTCTCAAATAACCGACTAATATAATCTGTATCAGTTCATCGAATCAACACTTGATCCGATGACCCGGCTATATCACATATACCCGGCCAATATCTCATATCGTGAGAATCTAATACGGTATCACATACATGTATTGTTCTCGGTCCGGCACATATCAGATATGTGCTCCTACTCCATTTTGCCTGAGCCAAGAAACCTCTGTGTAAGACTCTAAAGAATCGTCAATACGCCGGCAATAGGTGATGATCATATCAAATACCCATAAGATGCAAGCGGTCAGCTAAACGTAATAGCCACCCAGGTATTGAGTGCTCAGAAGATCAACAAGCAAGCCTGTACATTCTCCTGTGAATCCAGTCAGTAACACTCCCGTACAGTCCGGTCTCTTCATCTGATATGTCGCATACCTCGCTTAGGGGTGGTAAACGTCAGACCCCAGTAGCTCGATAAGTTGTGTCGATATGAGGTTTAAAATAGATCGAGAAACTACTGATAACATTTACCAGTAAATCTCAGCAACCTTGGCCAGTGATTTCCAGTTATAGACAATCGAACACAGCGCAACATCAACTCCCGATACCGGGAGAGACGAATCCCCACCTATCGCTCATTGCCTCCATGTGATTCGGGACTGTACCCAAAAGCCAGCTTTTTGCACGCCCTCTTGGACGTGGTATGATGGAAATCAAAGCACAGTGGGAATCACACAAGACTCTATGACGATCTCGGGTCAACAGACTACTCTGTACCAGTGTCACCAGAGAACTGCCATCTGACGTGAGATATAATACAATCTGGGAGTTCTCGGCGAGTCCGTCTAGTGTACCCAGTCTCCACTGAGCACCCATATACTTTCTCTGATGTCAAACACCAATGGATATGAGATCAACCATCGCCCGTCATATGGGTCAAGAAGCGCATACGCTAGTCTACTCTGGAGTATCGATGCCCTGTCTCGGTACTCCCACGACTAGGAACATTTGAAGGATGTACTAGGCGACTACACTGTCCTCACTAGTATGATCCGCATCATAGTCCTGGTAGTCAAGTACTCATCCTAAGGGCTTTATCAACATGTAACATAGAGACAATCAGAGTACATGTTAAGATAAAGAGCAACCAGATAGCGACTATCATGTTAAGCAAGAAAGTCCTCCCTATATATGTCCAAGTATCCACTTCAATATACATCGTATGTACTGTAATGGCCTCTAGGGCATATATATAACTAACACGTACTGTTCTCGGTCCCGCACATATCATATATGTGTTCCTACTCCGTTTTGCCTGAGCCAGGAAATCTCTGTGTAGGACTCTAAAGAATCGTTAATATGCCGGCAGTTGGTGATGATCATATCAAACTGTAACGTTTCAGAAATCGTTTTGCGAATTTTCCCGTTTTAGGGCAAAATTGTCGGATTTTCCCGTTTTAACCCGATTTCGATCAAACGTCCGTATAAGCTTGCCGGTACCTAGTTTTGCTAAAATAAATCTTGTGCACGAACTTTAGGGGTATTTGGGAGGTTTTGGTTCAGATAGAATTTTTCCCAAATAAAATATTATTTTAAGCGGTTTTTGGTGCACGTAAATCGGGAAATTTCTTCTAAATAAAAATTTTTGGAAATCATCACTACAATTATTTTGGAAGCTTCTTTTCTAAATATCTAGATATTTTTGAGTGCAAAAAGGTTTTGTTTTAAAAAAAAGAAAAGAAAATGAAAGAAAGGTTGCATTTTGCATTTAATGTGCATTAATTGAATTTTTCTAGATTTTCTTCATTTTTATTCACAAAAACCCCTCCACCTCTTGCTTTGGCCGGCCCTCCCTCATTCCTTGATGCCCTCATTTTTCCCAACTCCATTTTCATCCCATTTTGCTTGAAAAATTCATGAAAAATCCAAATTAATTCATACAAATTCAAATATAATCCAAAAGCTTCATCTTTCTTCACAAATCCTTCCTGGATCATCAACATAGCATGGTTTTTTTTTGATGCTATGATGAGGGATTAAGTTTCATTTTGGTGTTCTTAGGGAGGTATAATTTCTTACCTTAATCCATAATTAGTTGTTTTAATCTTATTCTAGCTAATTTAGTTAGCTAATTATGTGTTTAGTTTAGTTTTTAAATTATGATTAATTCATTTATATTTGGTTTAAGAAATTCATGTTAGGCTTAAATTTTTGTTAAGTGTTTAGTGTTCATTTGAAGTTTTAATTTGTGTTTTGGAGATGATTAATCTAGTAGAAAATGTTAATTTTTGCTAATGAAAACTTTGTTTATTTATGCAATTTTGCTTACTAGGTTTTTGCTAAAATTTATTTAGCAAGTGTTAAAAATATAGAAATGGTTTTTATAGCTTAGTTAAGCTATTTTCAGGTGTTTATAATCGCTAGATATGCGTTAGCTTGAAACTAGTGCGAAATATTGCGATAGGTTGCTTACAAGATTTCGGGGTTTTTCCGACGTGGGTTCAATTGGTCGTTGCGAGGTTATATCTATTGTATTCCTCGTAATTTTTGTGTTGTGTTGCGCGATCGGGACGATCAGGGTCTAGACTTGTGTTTTGTAGTTTAGCGACCCCAATTAGGGTTTTTGGCCGATGTCGTGCGCGATAGATGCGCTAAGCGCGCAGTGTAATTTTCAGGGCGTCATTCTTGCGTTTCGATATCTTTTCCTCGATGTAGGATATTTGCTTATGTGTTGTGTTTGTGAAATTTTAGGTTCGCAAGCGGGGACTTCGGACGCTACGACAAGGGAAAACAGGTGGTAGACTTCACTTAACCAGGAGCGTTGGTGAGTAGATTTAACATCTACAGGGGAATCACCCGCATGGCGTTATGCGTCAGGGCTAGAGATTTTATTACTTGTCGCATATTCTACGTTATTGTTAGAATTGCGCCTTTACCCTATTACTTAGATGTAGTTATGTCTAGACTAGTAGTAGTAGGACACTGCACATATTATTGACGATTCATGTTGCACGAGCACTGATTGTATGTTACACACACCGTCAATAATTGCCATGTCACACACAAACCACTTATAGATGTTATATTGCTTGGTTAGGGACATTATGACATTGATTCATACTATCATATATGGCATTTAGCATACCTGTATTCCTATAGAGCACTGTACCATTAGTGATAGGTACATACACACTCCATGACATAGCTACAGGTATACCTTGCACATATTGTTCTTACACCCAGAGGGTATATTACATCATTTAATTATAGGTAGACACATACATCTGGTGTTAGCTACATGTTTACCTTTACTTGATGTTATTTAGAATCGGATAATATAGGAACCGCATGATATTGGTATTAAGTTTATGCAGTTAATTAGCGGTTTTCCTTTATATGCTTGCATTTCAGATATGTCGCACATATTATATTCATGGATTTTCACATTGTTATATGGATTTTTCATGATATTTTCTGGATTTGGGGACCGCGGGAGTTCATGAAATTATGCATTATTTGAAAAACCCGGTTTTCTTAATATGATATTTCAGCAGCCACCATGAGATTTGTCGTTTACGATGTGTATACCCCATGCGAGGAAAGGAGAGGTCCGCGTGCGGGTACATGGTGGGGCCGGAGGTACCCCGAAGTAAGAACGATGTCGTGGTGTCAGGCGATGAGGCTTAGGGGAACCATACTTTCCAGTGACAGGACCAATGACTCAGCGGCTATCATGTGGATACCGACGGGAGTCATGTACGTATGGATACGTCGAGAGGCGAGGGTCAGAGCTAGGCACTCGAGCTTTCGGGATAGCGTATGATACGTACCTATCAGGATGTTAGTCTGGGAGACGGCATATGATAGATCAGTATTTGTGTGTCGATGCTTGGCACATTGGTTTCATGATATTTCTAATTACTCTTTGTATATATAACAGGGGATTTATCCTCTGTTATATATACCCTTGCACCAATATTAGTGGAATGGGACGCTAATATATGTGTATTGACCTCATCATATTTATTTACGCCATTATATTTAGGATGTTAGAATTTTGCTGGAGATTTGACTCAGGATATAAGAGATTCATTTGAGATTGGATACTGGATAGATATGTGAGATCTACTTGATATTGTTCATTCGAGATATATGAGATCTACCTGCTGTTGTACAATCGAGATATGTGAGATATACTTGATATTGTACAAACGAGATATGTGAGATCCACTTGATTTTGTACATTCGATATATACGAGATATACTTGATGATTGTACATTTGATATATGTGAGATATACTTGAGGTTGTACATTCGGGATATATGAGATATACTTGATATTATGCAATTGAGGAGATGTGATACTTAGATAATATGAGAGCCAATTTGGGGGCTGATTTGAGGAATTGGGATTTAAATTGTCTTGCTGGATTGTGATCCTACCACGATGTTAGGATTCCGTGGAAATGACATACTTCACTCCATACCTCACCTTATCTGTTTGTGCACTGCTTCATGTACTAGTAGTACCTGTTAGTGTACCTTTCATGATTGTTGCACATTTACATTCTCATATCCCTATCGCATGATTATTGCATACTGCTATCATATCATTATTGCTTTATATATATTGGTTGTACCTGCTAGTGTACTTTCTATTATTTTGCATTCATATGACATGTTATTACTGTTAATTGCATATCTTAGATTCACGCTTTACGTGCATACTTGCGATTACCTGCATATGTTATTTACTATTCACGAGTTGGCAACTCACCCCCGTTGTGCCACAGGTGTTACAGAGTGTTCCCCAGAGTAGTCGAGGCTGGTTATTCATCTATCATCTTTTGCTATAGATACCGCATCGGCTAACAGTGTGCTGTTTTGTTCAGGTGGGTTTTGTTGGTTATCTGTATTTGTATTGTATATTCGTTGTATCTTGTACTCTCCATCTACTATTATGTTGTTGACTTAGAGACTTGGTGAGGACGATATTGTATAAATTGTGGATTTGTTATCTTTTATACAGCTTTCTCTCTATTGTCTTTATTTCTTCGCTACGGCGTCGTATATTTATGGTGGTGATTGTTTTCCGCCTTTGGGCGTGTATTTGCTCCCGTTTGGGGATGCTTTACTTTATATTTATGTTGTACCCATTTTTAGGGCTAGCTTTTACAAAGGGGGTACTGCCAAAATTTTAAAGGAAATTAAATTGGACTTTTAAAGATTTTGGGTTGTGATTTGAAAGACTTTTAAACAATGTTTCTTATCCTTTCTTGTCTTTTAATGGTTTAGATTTCTGGGTTTTGGCTTTCTTTTACTGCGTTACGCCTGTAGACGTTGCGCAGTATTAGGGCCGTCACGTGCCAATTTCGGGTCGTGACACAAACACCCACAAGCTGTAAGCGGTTAGCTAAACATAACAACCACCCAGGTATTGAGCGATCAGAAGATCAACAGGAAAGCCTGTACATTCTCCAGCGAATCCAATCAGTAACACTCCCGTACAGTCCGGTCTCTCCGTCTGATATGTCGCATATCTCGCCTAGGGTTGGTAAACGTCAGACCCTAGTAGCTTGATAAGTCGTGTCGATATGAGGTCCATAACAGTTCGAGAAACTACTGATAACACTTACCAGTAAATCTCAGCAACCCTGGCCATGGATTTCTTGTTATAGCCAATCGAACACAGCGCAACATCAACTCCCTATACCGGGAGAGACGAATCCCCTCCTATCGCTCATTGCCTCCTTGTGATTCGGGACTGTACCCAAAAGCCACCTTTATGCATGCCCTCTTGGACGTGGTATGATGGAAATCAAATCACAGTAGGAATCACACAAGACTCTATGACGATCTCGGGTCTACAGACTAACATGTACCAGTGTCACTAGAGAACTACCATCTGACGTGAGGTATAATGCCATCTGAGAGTTCTCGGCGAGTCCGTCCAGTGTACCCAGTCTCTACTGAGCACCCGTACACCTTCTCTGATGTCAAACACCAATGGATATGGGATCATCCATCGCCCATCATATGGGTCAAGAAGCGCATACGCTAGTCTACTCTTGTATATTGATGCCCTGTCTCGATACACCTATGACTAGGAACATTTGAAGGATTTACTTGACGACTACACTGTCCCTATTAGTATGATCCTCATCATAGTCCTGATAGTCAAGTACTCATCCTAAGGGCTTTATTAACATGTAACATAGAGACAATCAGAGTACATGTTAAGATAAAGAGCAACCAGATAGCATACTATCATGTCGAGCAAGAAAGTCCTCCCAATATATGTCCAAGCATCCACTACAATATACATCGTATGTACAGTAATGGCCTCTAGGGCATACATATACTAACAATCTCCCACTTGCACTAGGGCCATTTGTTGTGGTATCGCATACCGAACAACCAGCTATGGTTGAAGTATCTTATACTCAACCATCCCATAAAAAATCTCTACTGGGAAAAAGGCCTTTGTGAGTGGATCCACGCTGTTGTCCTTTGTGTCTACTCTCCTAACCTCAATCTGCCTGGAGATCAACCATCTCCATGATTAGGTGATACTGCCTAAGAATTATATCTGGATTTCTGATGGGATGGGGGTTCCTTGGCATAAGCCATAACTCCATTGTCATACAATGGTAGGAACGAAGTTCATCTCATGAACTAATATATATCCAGACCGCCTCTTTGGTAGCATCCTTGGTAACGATGTATCATGCATCTAATCGTCTAGTAAGTCACGGTATCTAGCTTGGAACTCTTCCAACATACTGTCCCTCCTGAGGGTAAGGACAATGCCTACGACTGACATTCAGTCATCCTTATCACCCTGGAACCTTTCCAGTGATTCTTCCCAGGATTGATTGATACCATCTCACTACACCTAGTGAGAATCCTAACATCCAATTAGATCTATCTCATAGATCCAAAACCCAAGATTTAGGAGGGATCGCTTTGATCCTATATGGAGAATGCTTGTGATAAGCGGAGATTGACCGAGCTTCGCATAGGAAACTCCTTCCCTATCAAGAGTATGTCATCCACGTACTCTACGAGGATCACCACCATACTCTCTACTACCTTTTTGTATATATAAGGTTCATCCACCATTTTGATAAAGTCAAACTCTTTGACTACCACATAAAAACAGACGTTCCGACTCCGCGATGCCTGATTTATCACATAAAACATCTTGCTCACATTTCCGCTGCTCCCACTGTCTACGAAGCCCACCGGCTGTGTACTTATAGATGCTCTTTTCCAAATCATCATTTAGAAAAGCAGTCATGACACCCAACCGCCAGATATCGTAATCATGGTATGTAGCCGTGGCAAGTAGGATCTAGATGGACTTTAAGCATAGCTTTGAAAGTCTCAACTTTTCCATGTACACCAAGTAATCTTCTCAAGATATACTTGCTCCTGATAGGGATTTAACCCTTCAGATAAAGTAACCAAAGTCCGTACTTTGTTGGTGTATAAGGATTCCATCTCAGATAGCTAAGCATCCAGCCATTCTTACAGAGTCCCACTCCTGATGGCCAGCTCGAAACTAGTTGGGTCATCATCTCATGATGCAATTCTCGCTCCTACTGTCATAGAGAAACCGAAGTATCCCTCAGGTGGGTGAGGAACCCTACTAGATCGGCAGAGAGGCTGAGGTTCCTTGGAAACTATTGAATCCTTTGGTTCTACCAAATCATTAGCTGTAGTTTGTATAGCTGGAACTCTTTCCAGTTCTACACCTCATGACTAATAATTTCATCACAAGAAATTCCTTTTCACAAAGGTGGCATGCTGAGAAACAAAACATCTTTTGTTCCTCGGTTTGGTAGAAGATATTCCCTTGTGAATGCTTGGGATATTCAACAAACTTCCACAGAACTGACTTTGCCTCGAGTTTGTCCGGATTTTGCTTTTAGACATAGTCCGAACAACCCCAAATCTTAACTTACTTAAGATATGGGCTCTTCCCATTTCATATCACATATGAAGTGGTAGGTAACTGATTTGATTGGAACCCTATTCAATAGGTATGCAGCTTCACAAGTGCATAACTCCCAAAAGGAAAATAGGAAACTCAGTAGTACTCATTATAGAGCGCACCATATCAAATAGGGTGTGATTGCTCCGCCCCGATACACCGACGTGCTGTGATGTATACGGAGGAGTAATGCTGAGAGAGAATCTTATTCTCCTTTATAATAGTCCAGGAATCTCGTGCTCAAGTATTCTCCTCCTTGATCACATCAAAGGATATAATACTTATACCCAGTTTTGGTTCTCTACTTCTAACTTATATTCTGTGATTATCTCAAAAGTTTCGGACTTGTATTTCAACAGGAACATATGTCTGAATCTTGAGAGATCATCAGTGAATGTAATGAAGTACAAAGAACTGATCCTGGCATGTGTAAACAGGGGACCTTCATACATCAGCATGTATCAATCCCAAGAGTTCACTAACTCTTTCTCTGTTTCCAATAAACGGAGCTGTGATCATCTTATCTCTGTGACATGACCGGCATGTTTTAATTGTTGGAGTTAGTGCCCTCAGAGTCAATTATTGGATCACAGGCACGTGATTGCAATGATTGAGGGAGGACCTATCCCGGTAGGACAGTCTTACTCGAGATGATAGTATGCTATCTGGTTTGTCTTTATCATCGTGTACTGCTTTAGGTGACCTGACATGTCGCTATTACACGTTGACAGAGCCCCTAGGATTCTTGCTTGACTACCAGCAGTATGATGGCGATCATATACGTGGGAGCTGGTGGTCTATAAGCACATCCTTAAAAGGTCCCTAGTCGTAGGAGTTTCGAGACAGGGCATCGATACTCCGTTAGTAGACTAGTGTATACAGTCGAGACCCCGACGAGGGGCGGTGGCCGGTCTCACAAGCCACTGGTGTCAGTTGGTTCACCTAAGATGTATACAGGTGCTCATTGGGTTATGAGTACACCGGACAGGACTCGCCGGGAACCTGCTAGTTGGTCTTATACCAGATGTCAGATAGCAGT
The DNA here is from genome assembly GCA_030015575.1 of Agapanthus africanus. Classification (NCBI taxonomy): domain Eukaryota; kingdom Viridiplantae; phylum Streptophyta; class Magnoliopsida; order Asparagales; family Amaryllidaceae; genus Agapanthus; species Agapanthus africanus. Next base: position 498,535,491 of record CM057344.1, on the reverse strand, counting down.
TCCCTGGTGACATGTGTACAGGTTAGTTCATCGACCTGAGATCGTCATTTGTCTCGTGTGAGTTCCCACTGTGCTTTGATTACTACCCTACCACGGCTCAAAGGAGTCGTGCAAACAGGTTTTAGTTGGGTACAGTCCCGAGCCACATGGAGGCAGTGAGCGGATCTGCAGGGGTTCGTCTCTCCCGGTATTGGGGGTGAGGTCGCGCTGTGTCTAGGAGAGCCATTACGCAAAGCCCTCGGCCGAGGCAGGAGATTTACTGGTAGGTATTCCAGTAGTATCTCAGGGCGTTCTGGGCTACGCTCCGACACGACTTGTACCGCTTTTGGGGGTCTGACTTTTACCAACCCCCTAGGCCCGCCATGCGATACTCATAGACGAACGGACCGGACTGTACGGATATTGTCACTGACAGGCTCAGTTGGGTGTCGGGGTGAGCTTCCTCATCGACGTCCCATATGGTCAATACCTGGTGGCCCGTCACGTATTGGCTTATACCTCTGACGTGCTAGTGGTTAAATCCACAGCCAAGGTATTGACGAGTCTTTAGAGTCCACCACACTCAGTTACTCAAGTTTCGGGCGAAACACTGTAGAGGCCGTATGGAGATATGGCAGGGTTCGATCAGATACGTGCGGTATTGCACGGATCGTGATCGGACGGTTTTTACTAGCCGGCTTTGGCTTAAGCCGGATTCTAGTATTAGATAGTGTAGTTTTGTCTCTTTGCATTTGTGTTCAGTGGGAATACAAATGCGGGCATGTATTTGCAGCAGTGGGGTTTTCCTGTAATTTATTACGGGATCGGTTTTCTGAAGTTGCCAGTTTGCATTCCGTTCCGGCCGGTTTTCCTTCATTCCTTCTCGGTCGGACTTTCTTGGTGGAGGGTGTTAATTGCAAGTTTGCAATTAACATTTAGTGGAGGGTTTTCTTGCATATGTTGCATTATGATGAGACTTGTTTCATCATGAGATGCCTTTCTTGTCTATTCCATTCCTTTCATTTGATGGTTGTATGATATGATAAGAAAAGAAATGAGAGTGACCAATTTCTATATTATTGATATATTCTTTCTTGCATTTTCTTTTCTCTCTCCAATCTCATTCTTGAGATAAAGAGGTCGGCCACATTATTTGTGAGGAGGCAACCTCATAACCCCAAGAGACAAGTTCACTACACTATTCTATAGCAAGCCTTGGACGCGTCGGCTAGCCAACTTCGCGCCCGAGTTGCCTCGGTCAAGAGGCGGGAGCCCGTAAAAGATTCCGGCTACGTGGTGCCCTTTCCGACGAGCGAGGAGGTGACGGAGATTCCGCGGGGATCGGAGTGGAGACGAAGACCGAAGGACACGGATCGCTTGGTATATCTCTCACCCCATCTCTAGTTAGCTAGTATAGGTTAATGGTTTACGATCCGGGTTTTCATTGTCCGCGGTAGCGCCGGTTTCCGAGTAAGGAAAATTTTTGATTCCGCATTTTGGCCTCGGGTATGACGGCCGGGGCGCTGCCGTGGCGCAACCTGGTACGTCTAACCGGGCTATAGCAGTTAGACCGGATTTACCGATCGAGTGACATTCACGGTCGCAGATATAATGTAAATACTGTGAAGTTGCGGATCGGTCATGGGGGATAGCCTGGATGCAATGCTAGTACAGTTTTGTTGTATTTTGTACATTTGTTATTGCGGGGCGAGCGTCCGACATGTGGACTGCCGTCACTGCCTGTTTGTATTATTATTTTGGGGCACGACCTAGTTGCGGTCGATGTACCCGGTGTATGTATATTTTACATTCTGTACTAGGATTACCCCGCGGAGGGGTGCACGGATAGCCGGGTTCTAGGGGGCAACGGGCCCGCATCTCATGGCATTGAGACGGAGGGGGCTTCACTCTAGGATTGGCGGGCTATTCGCCGCACTCGTAGGGGGTACAGGTTGACCCAGGAGGGGTGCCCAAGTTGCCGGATTCCGTGGAGTGCTGGGTGGTCCATTCACGGAGCTGAAGGGGGCTGCCTCGCTTCAGGTTTTGGCGGGTGACTTGCCGCGCCCGTAGGGGTCTAGGATTTCATTGCACAGGCTATCCACACGACCAGGGGAACGTCGGGTTTCAGCAGCGGCTCTGTGAAACCCGGGGTTTCCAGATATCTGTATTGTTCTGTGATGCTGTACATTTCTGTGATGTTGCATTTTATTCACGCCTTGAGCGAAATACTATATATTGGTATATATATAAAAGTAGATGTTGTATATGTTTTACATCCGCGCTAGTCCAGTCCCCGCTCTGCCGTTAGTTAGCTAACCTAACGGGTGATGACGGGACCCAGTGGCGAATGCGGATGGCATATACGTACGTCAGTATATTTTCGTTCTTTGTGGTGTGATCAATTGATGGGACTGCATTGATTCGGATCAATGCAAGATAAACAAACCTAATCTGATGTTGTTGGAACACTTTTTCAAAAAGCTGTTATTGCAAGGACGTTCTCTTTTGTTTTGCATAGTGGTATTCATTTGGAATATCCTGCTCCTCAGTCGACGAGGCAAGGGCCGAGATCCCTTCACCGGGAGTGACCCCTTGGACAGAAGTTTGCGTCAGGGCATTAACTTCACTATAGCCGATTACTTTTGCTTTGCATCGTGGTATTCAGCTGGAATATCCTGCACCTCATTCTACGGGGAAAGAGCCGAGATCCCTTCACCGGGAGTGACCTCTTTAGTAAAGGTTTTCGTCACTATATTTTATAAAAGGCTATGCAGTTCCTTCAACGATATCAAGTTCATTACGTTAAAGGTTTTTCGCCAAAAACCATTCGTAGCCCTCCGTCATTTCCTACAGGTATTATTTGGTATTCGTGCTGCGTTTGTTGACCTAGTCAAGACGTAGTGTTCGGTAGCTAAGTGGTACTTGTTTGTTGCATAAGTGGGATTGGTTAGGACAGTCGTGCGGCCTTGTTGACCTAGTCAAGGGCACGTACGGGTGGGTTTAATGCGATCCAGAACAATGACGGGTTGAACTTGACTGGCGGTTTATGGTTTGTTGACCTAGTCAAGGTCATAAACCGCTTGGGGTAAAAATCACATCGGGAGTTTCAAAAGAACTGAAACTTGCCAGGTATGCGCATACCTCCTGGAGTGTGGTGACGTGAGTAGATTCCGTCACGTTATCATGCGATGATAGTTGGATCCCGATTCCCACTGATGAGTTGGTTTACTCCTCGGGTGACCCCGACTAATTCTTCTTTCAGGTTTAGAGGAGAATTTGAGGTACAGTAGGAGGTTTCCAGATTAGACAAAGTGATAACCATTCTGATCTAGGTTAGAGTGCACGCTGAGTGTTTCTTTTCTCTCTCTCTGGCAGCGACCATTGACCCGACCCTGGACTATGACTCAGTGACCAAGTTGACCGAACCTTCTTAACACTGGCTTTTGGATTGTCAGAGTTGCAGACCTCATTGCCACTCCTACTTTTACCCTTTTCTCCAGGACACCCCGTATTACTACGAACGTCCACTTCCATTGGACAAAACCATCGTATGGTTATATACGAACTCGAAGGACTTCGAGGATGGTTTCTGGTTCTGGAGAAAACGGATAGGATTATTCAGTTGTCTTTTCTTTTCACCTTCTCTCAGGTTGCGAGTACTCCTTGGTTTAGGAGTAGTACACCTATTACGCAAATTGGATAGTCTTCTTCCAAACCATAGGCTGGTGCCGACCGGTAGGGAATGAAGAAAACCAGTTAGCCTAAAACGGTGTACAGAAGGTATTAAGTTAAGACAAAGCAAGGGATTAGTAAGAGGGCAAAGTAAGTTGCAACTGCTATTCACGACCAAACCAAGTATTTCTTCGCCAATCCTAAATCACCTTTGTATTTCTCCAGGACACTCCGTATCACTACGAAGATCCCATTTTATTGGATAATCCATCGTATGGTTATATACGAACTCGAAAGGAACTTGTTCCAGTTCGGGGATGGATCCTGGTTCAGGAGAAATAGGAATAAAGTACATTCAGGTGTCTTTTATCTTCACCTTCTCTCGCATTGCGAGTGCTCCTAGGATTAGGACAGTACACCCTTTATGCTTTTTGGATAGTCTTCTTCCAAACTATAGGCTGGTGCTGAACGGTAGGGAAGGAAGAAAACCATTTGGCCTAAAGGGGTGTACAGAAGGTAATGACTAAAGACACATAAAGGGATTTGGAGAGGTGGCAGAGAATTATACGGTTACAGTTGTGAATCTGGATAATGGAAGAGGTATTACTAGGAATACCACGATACCCCAACGAAACATTTCAATGTTTCAGTTTCACTGTGTACTGTTAATAGAAAACTGATTTCCCGATTAGACACTTACTCCAGGGTATGTATTTACCAGGTTGGATTCTCACATCTGTATGGTTTTACAGATGATGAGTGGGAGTAAGTTATTGGGAATTGGGTGATCGTCCTCATTATATCGGGATTCGTTGTAATCGGTGATATTTGAGGAAGTCACCTGGGTTGTTTGCCGATCGGCAAATATTTGGTTTTGAATATCCGCTGTTGTGCACCAATTTCAAATCGATATATCTGTACGTCTATTTTCATAGAGTGAGATATACCTTTTGATATTATGTCGATGACATTTACCTATATCAGTGGATGGTTAGGTAAGGAGCATTGAACAGCGGTGTAATTCTTCTTAACCATAAGTACAGTTTTCAACCTACGACGCACAGTGAAAGAGTTGTTAGACTCAGCGGACTTATACAGAGTATTGTATGTTGTCCAGTGTCCATTAGGACAGAGGGGTTGGTGCTCGTACTATATTCGGTTTACTTATGGCTTCTCTAGATTTTAGACAGCTGTTTCGTGGAAACACAGGGTCTAAGTTTTGAGGAGTTATAGGTATTTGAATAGAGTAGAGTACCAGGTGTAGCAAGTATCGGGATTCTTCAAAGAGATTGAAGATGTAGATACTTGTGTATGATATTCAGTTGATAGTAATGATGAAGACAGATTGCTTCTCTTTCAGGTTACTCATAATTGGAAGCATTCCTAAGTTGAGTAACGCTGATCGACCTCCTTCCATTTAGTTGACATGCACTGGAGACAGCTGCATGATTTGAATCTGGTTCAATTGAATCAGTGCCTCTGTTTCTATATTGGATATAGAACAGTTCATATCTTAACGATGTTAAGGTACGGGGAGTTGTCCGGCTTATGCTTAAAACCAGACCCCGGATAACTCAAGGCACGTTTCTGTAATGGCTGTTTGTGGGTTGACCCAGGCTATGACGAGGGTTGATTTTCTACCATCTGACAGATCAATAGAAATATTGTTCTAGACTCGCCACAGTTTTAATCAAAATTGGTTTTTTCAGAAAAAGTAGTGGGAGTATGGTAGAACTGGAAGTGATTCCAGAACAACAAACGATTACTGAAGATTTGATAAGGAACCTAAAGATTCAATCTGGACTGACATTCCATTGGCCACTCCGCAGATACGGTGGGTAACTTCAGGCACCCGAGAGGTACTCCGGTAGCCTCAAGGACGGTGACAGGGAAGTTCTTGTTTACCCACACTTGCCATTGCTGTTGTTCCAGGCTGCGAGACCCGGTGAGAGGATGAGCATAGCGTCGTTCTAGACTAGCTTTAGAAGTGCGCGTCTATATGACTCCACCAGAGGGTTGTCGTAGTCAGTGGGAGCAGCGGATGCATTGGTGGACATCAGGCTTATGTCTATTTATAGACTAAAGCAGATGTAGCGGAGATAGATCATCTGTTTCTGATGTGACAGTCATGGGTTTGACGTCATCAGAATAGGGGATGGATCTGTTGAGAAGGTAGTAGGAAGTGATATTCCTATACTACGATCGGTTATACTTTGGTCGTCACACAGTGTTTTCTCCACATGGGACTTGGACATTATATCAGACATACTGGTTACTAGATCTATGGTTTTAGATCTAGATTTGGGTGGTTTCCCAATCAGGGTATTTTGACAGCATTCTATGAGTATTTAGAATGGACGACTCCTGGCATGGTAGTATACCTGCAGATAATGGAGTCACCCTCTCTAAAGGTGTCTTACAGACTAAAGGGGAGAGGATGTGCATGATTGGCAGATCACTTGCTTAGGCATTTGAGTCAATCATGAGATGTCAAATACCACACCAGATGTTGTTCTTGCACTAGATGCAATAAGTTGATATTAATCCAATCCTGGAAAACCAGTCGGAAGCAGTTTTAGAACATAAGTGAATGTTCTAGGGATATGATAACGGCTGCCTCCTTTAGGAGACGGTTATCACTCCGGGCTTCCAAGGTGACATGGACGACAAGCAGGTTGTCAGAGTTATAGATTTTCCTTCTGACGAGGGGCAGTATTTTGGACAGGTGGTCCAAGGCAATACTGAGGGAGGCATGGCGCAGGATACTGATTAAGTTCGGTTGATGATACAGTCTAAGAAGTTTGGATTTGGAGTTCATTTATGAGCTAGGTCCCATCAGACATCCAGATATTCTAAGACAGGTATTGCTCATTTCGGGAGATGGTTTTCTCCGCGAACATGAGATATAGAGAGACACAGAAAGAAACATCACTGCGGATCCACTCACTGAGGCTATTCCTCGAACGCAATAGTTTCGCAAACAGGTTTTGTGAGACTGACTAGTAGAGGAGTTGGGTGTTCGGTATCACACGGGCTGTGAGTATGCGACATCGCAATAATTAGCCTTGAGTGCAAGTGGGAGATTGTTGGAGTTAGTGCCCTCAGAGTCAATTATTGGATCACAGGCACGTGATTGCAATGATTGAGGGAGGACCTATCCCGGTAGGACAGTCTTACTCGAGATGATAGTATGCTATCTGGTTTGTCTTTATCATCGTGTACTGCTTTAGGTGACCTGACATGTCGCTATTACACGTTGACAGAGCCCCTAGGATTCTTGCTTGACTACCAGCAGTATGATGGCGATCATATACGTGGGAGCTGGTGGTCTATAAGCACATCCTTAAAAGGTCCCTAGTCGTAGGAGTTTCGAGACAGGGCATCGATACTCCGTTAGTAGACTAGTGTATACAGTCGAGACCCCGACGAAGGGCGGTGGCCGGTCTCACAAGCCACTGGTGTCAGTTGGTTCACCTAAGATGTATACAGGTGCTCATTGGGTTATGAGTACACCGGACAGGACTCGCCGGGAACCTGCTAGTTGGTCTTATACCAGATGTCAGATAGCAGTTCCCTGGTGACATGTGTACAGGTTAGTTCATCGACCTGAGATCGTCATTTGTCTCGTGTGAGTTCCCACTGTGCTTTGATTACTACCCTACCACGGCTCAAAGGAGTCGTGCAAACAGGTTTTAGTTGGGTACAGTCCCGAGCCACATGGAGGCAGTGAGCGGATCTGCAGGGGTTCGTCTCTCCCGGTATTGGGGGTGAGGTCGCGCTGTGTCTAGGAGAGCCATTACGCAAAGCCCTCGGCCGAGGCAGGAGATTTACTGGTAGGTATTCCAGTAGTATCTCAGGGCGTTCTGGGCTACGCTCCGACATGACTTGTACCGCTTTTGGGGGTCTGACTTTTACCAACCCCCTAGGCCCGCCATGCGATACTCATAGACGAACGGACCGGACTGTACGGATATTGTCACTGACAGGCTCAGTTGGGTGTCGGGGTGAGCTTCCTCATCGACGTCCCATATGGTCAATACCTGGTGGCCCGTCACGTATTGGCTTATACCTCTGACGTGCTAGTGGTTAAATCCACAGCCAAGGTATTGACGAGTCTTTAGAGTCCACCACACTCAGTTACTCAAGTTTCGGACGAAACGCTGTAGAGGCCGTATGGAGATATGGCAGGGTTCGATCAGATACGTGCGGTATTGCACGGATCGTGATCGGACGGTTTTTACTAGCCGGCTTTGGCTTAAGCCGGATTCTAGTATTAGATAGTGTAGTTTTGTCTCTTTGCATTTGTGTTCAGTGGGAATACAAATGCGGGCATGTATTTGCAGCAGTGGGATTTTCCTGTAATTTATTACGGGATCGGTTTTCTGAAGTTGCCAGTTTGCATTCCGTTCCGGCCGGTTTTCCTTCATTCCTTCTCGGTCGGACTTTCTTGGTGGAGGGTGTTAATTGCAAGTTTGCAATTAACATTTAGTGGAGGGTTTTCTTGCATATGTTGCATTATGATGAGACTTGTTTCATCATGAGATGCCTTTCTTGTCTATTCCATTCCTTTCATTTGATGGTTGTATGATATGATAAGAAAAGAAATGAGAGTGACCAATTTCTATATTGTTGATATATTCTTTCTTGCATTTTCTTTTCTCTCTCCAATCTCATTCTTGAGATAAAGAGGCCGGCCACATTATTTGTGAGGAGGCAACCTCATAACCCCAAGAGACAAGTTCACTACACTATTCTATAGCAAGCCTTGGACGCGTCGGCTAGCCAACTTCGCGCCCGAGTTGCCTCGGTCAAGAGGCGGGAGCCCGTAAAAGATTCCGGCTACGTGGTGCCCTTTCCGACGAGCGAGGAGGTGACGGAGATTCCGCGGGGATCGGAGTGGAGACGAAGACCGAAGGACACGGATCGCTTGGTATATCTCTCACCCCATCTCTAGTTATCTAGTATAGGTTAATGGTTTACGATCCGGGTTTTCATTGTCCGCGGTAGCGCCGGTTTCCGAGTAAGGAAAATTTTTGATTCCGCATTTTGGCCTCGGGTATGACGGCCGGGGCGCTGCCGTGGCGCAACATTAGAAGATGTAAATTCAAACTAATTTAAATATGCATCTAAATGTAACTTAGCTAGTCGGGTCGCATTGATATGACTTACTCTACAATACCTCAAGAAGGATTTGTTCATTTCTGAACCTTTCCTCTTGTGTGTGTTCTGTATACTAAGAACTGTAGTTTGATTTAGAACGTCAATACTTTTAGATAACATGCCTGAACCGATCAACTCTTGATATAGGAAATGTTCAAAACATTATCCAACAATACAAAATTATATCCTTCTTTAATAAAAAGAGACTGATATGATGTTGTATATCAGGTTCGGTATCTAATAACATTCATTCAGAATCAATGTATTCTGGCAATACAGGGTGATAACTACTAACAGACTTGGCTGTGTAGGGTTCCTAGGCACTCTAATGAGGTCTTACAAGGTATCAACCATGCCAATTTCAAAATTTACAAGTGCCGAGAAACCCTAATTCGGATCGTTAACTAGATGTCTAGGTGAAAAGGAAACTAGTTAACAATTTAACTAAGTGAACGGAAATACAACCTTTGTACATCCGGACCTCCACCTCCATAGCTCCGCAATGAAGTCTCCTCGCTGTTCAAATCGAGTCCCGGGCTCTAGCGTCGGCTTCATCAGAGAAATGGGCGGGCTAGGTCGTCGACTTCGATGCCGAAGATGATCTATGTCGAGGCATCACAAGATCAAGCTCCCACTTCACCAAGTCATGAAACTTGTGAAGAAAACACCCTATACCACTTGGCAAGTGGTAGAGGATGAAGAAATAGGAAGTGTGTTCACTTTAGAATTGGATTTCTCACTCATTTTCTCAAGTTGCCATTGATGGAGGCAAGCTTCTTCTTGAAGAAGAAGAAGAAGAAGATGAAGTATATTATGATAAGTATATTTCAAAAAGAAAATAAAATAAATACTTATCATAATCCAACCATGGTCAAGTGTAGAGAATAAACTAGGGTTAGGTCAATGGTTAGGGTTAAGCATGAAGACAAAAATGGTGACTTAGTCAAAGCTTCATGAAGCTTCAACATGCATCCAAAGAAAGCCACCATTTTTCTTTTCTTTTGCCAAAAAGAAATAAATAAATAAATGAATAAATAGATATGAAAAACAAAACCCTAACCATTTAAATAACCATGGTTTAATCTTTACACAAACTCAAGTAAGCATGTATCATCAAACATGATACAATCAAGTGCACAAAAGTATATCACATATACAACTTGTGAACTTCAAGTGAGAAAATCCATTTAAAGTGAACCAATACTAGTTAATGCAAAGTAATATATCAAATATATAATTATGCATTAAATCATTAAATCAACACTTGATTCAATGATCCGGTCATGTCGCACACAACCGACTAGTATACAATATATCGATTCATCGAATCAATCCTTGATTCGATAACTAGGTTATACCGCATACAACCATTCGACACATTAATCACGAGAATGGAATACGGTATCATATACACGCATTATTCTCGGTCCCGCACATATCTCATATGCGCTCCTATTTCGTTTCGCTTGAGCCAGGAAACCTCTGTGTAGGACTCTAAAGACTCGTCAATACGCCGACAGCAGGTGATGATCATATCAAACACCCGCAAGCCGCAAGCGGTCTGCTAAACGTAACGGCCATCCGGGTATTGAGCGATCAGAAGATCGACGAGCAAGCCCGCTCACACTCCTGGGAATCTAACCAGTAACACTTATCGTACAGTCCGGTCTGATCGTCTGATATGTCGCATATCTCGCCTAGGGGTGGTAAACGTCAGACCCCAATAGCTTGATAAGTCGTGTCGATATGAGGTCTATAACAATTCGAGAAACTACTGGTAACACTTACCAGCAAATCTCAGCAACCCTGGCCAGGGATTTCCGGTTATAGCCAATCGAACACTGCGCAACATCAACTCCCTATACCGGGAGAGACGAATCCCATCCTATCGCTCATTGCCTCCATGTGACTCGGGACTGTACCCAAAAACCACCGTTTTGCACGCCCTCTTGGACGTGGTAAGGTGGAAATCAAAGCACAGTGGGAACCACACAAGGCTCTATGACGATCTCGGGTCAACAGACTACTCTGTACCAGTGTCACCAGAGAACTGCCATCTGACGTAAGGTATAATACCATCTGGGAGTTCTCGGCGAGTCCGTCCAGTGTACCCAGTCTCCACTGAGCACCCGTATATCATCTCCGATGTCAAACACCAATGGATATGGGATCATCCATCGCCCATCTGTATGGGTCGAGAAGGTATACGCTAGTCTACTCTGGTATATCGATGCCCCGTCTCGATATACCCACGACTAGGGACCTTGAAAGATGTACTTATGGACTACCATGTCCCCACTAGTATGATCTGCATCATAGTCCAGGTAGTCAAGTACACATCCTAAGGGCTTTACCAACATGTAACAGAGAGACAATCAGTATACACGTTAAGGTAAAGAGTAACCAGATAGCATACTATCATGTCGAGCAAGAAAGTCCTCCCTATATATGTCCCAGTATCCACTACAATATACATCCTATGTATAGTAATGGCCTCTAGGGCATACATATAACTAACAATCTCCCACTTGCACTAGGGCAATCTGATAGCAGTGGTTGTAGTATCTCATACTCAACCATCCCATAAAAGTCTCTCTCTGGGAAAAGGCCTTTGTGAGTGGATCCGCCGTGTTGTCCTCTGAGTCTACTCTCCTAACCTCGATCCCTTAGAGATCAACCATCTCCATGATCAGGTGACACTGCCTTAGAATATGTCTGGATCACTGATGGTACCGGCGTTTCTTGGCATAAGCCACAACTCCATTGTCACACAATGGGAGGAACTAAGTTCATCTCATGAACAAATATACATCCAGACTTCTTCTTTGGTAGCATCTTAAGTAGCGATGTATCGAGCCTTTATCATCTAGTATGCCACGGTATCTAGCTTGGAATTCTTCCAACATACCGTCCCTTTACTGAGGGTAAAGACAATGCCTGCGACTGATTTTCAGTCGTTCTTATCACCCTGGAACCCTTCCAGTGATTCTCCCCAGGATCGGTTGATACCATCTCACTACAACTAGTGAGAATCCTAACATCCAATTATATCTATCTCATAGATCCAAAACTCAGGATTTAGGAGGTATCACTCTAATCCTATATGGAGAATCATTGTGATAAGCGGAGATTGACCGAGCATAGCATAGGAAACTCCTTTCTTATTAAGAGTATGTCATCCACGTACTCTACGAGGATCATCACCATACTCCCTACTACCTTTTTGTATATACAAGGTTCATCTACCATTTTGATGACGTCAAACTGTTTGACTACTACATCAAAACAGATGTTCCATCTCCGCGATACCTGCTTTATCCTATAAAGCGTCTTGTACACGTTTCCGCTGCTCCCACTTTCTACGAAGCCCTCTGGCTGTGTACTTATAGACGTTCTCTTCTAAAACTTCATTTAGAAAAGCAGTCATGGCACCCAACCGCCAGATATCGTAGTCATGGTATGTAGCCGTGGCAAGTAGGATCTAGATGGACTTAAGCATAGCCACTTGAAAAAGGTTTCATCATTATCCACGCCTGGTCGATGACGAAAACCTTTAACAAGTCTAGCTTTGAAAGTCTCAACTTTTCCATCTACACCAAGTAATCTTCTCAAGATATACTTGCTCCTGATGGGAATTTAACCTTCAGATATAGCAACCAAAGTCCATACTTTGTTGGTGTATTAGGATTCCATCTCAGATCGCTAAGCATCCAGCTATTCTTACAGAGTCTCACTCCTGATGGCCAGGTCGAAACTAGTTGGGTCATCATCTCATGATGCAATCCTCGCTCCCACTGTCATAGAGAAACTGAAGTATCTCTCAGGTGGGTGAGGAACCCTACTAGATCGGCGGAAAGGCTGAGGTTCGTTGGTAACTATTGAATCCTTTGGTTTTATCAAATCATCTGCTGTAGTTTGTATAGCTGGAACCTTTCCAGTTCTACATAACTGATCTTGCCTCGAGCTTGTCTGGATTTTGCTTTTAGACATAGGCCGGACAACCCTAAATCTTAACCAACTTAAGATATGGGCTCTTCCCTTTCCATATCACATATGAAGCGGTAGGCAACTGATTTGATTGGAACCCAATTCAATTGGTATGCAGCTTCTCAAGTGCATAACTCCCAAAAGGAAATTGGTAACTCAGTAGTACTCATCATAGAGCACACCTTATCACATAGGGTGTTATTGCTCCGCCCCGATATACCATCGTGCTATGGTGTATACGGAAGAGTAATCCTGAGAGAGAATCTCATTCTCCTTTAGAATAGTCCAAGAATTCCGTGCTCAAGTATTCTCCTCCCTGATCACATCAAAGGACATAATACTTATATCCTTATTGGTTCCCTATTTCTAACTTATATTCTGTGAATATCTCAAAAGGTTCGGACATGTGTTTCAACAGGAACATATGTCTGAATCTTAAGAGATTATCAGAGAATGTAATGAAGTACAAAGAACCGGTCTTGGCATGTGTAGACAGGCGGCCTTTATACATCAACATGTATCATCCCAAGAGTTCACTAACTCTTTCTCTGTTTCCAATAAACAGAGCTGGTGTCATTATATCTCTGTGACATGACTGGCAAGTTTCACAAGATTTAGATTCAAACTGATTTAAATATGCATCTTCATGTAACTTCAGCTAGTCGGGTCGCATTGATATGACCTAGTCTACAATGCCTCAAGAAGGATTTGTTCATTTCTAAACTCTTCCTCTTGTGTGTGTTCTATATACTAAAAACTGTAGTTTGATTTAGAACATCAATGCTTTTAGATAATGTGCCTGAACCGATCAACTTTTGATATAGGAAATGTTCAAAACATTATCCAACAATACAAAATTTTATCGTTTCTTTACTAATAAATAGACAGATATGATTTTGTATATCAGGTTCGGTGTCTAATAGCATTTGTTCAGAATCAATGTATTGGTAATACAGGGTGACAGTGACCAACAGACTTGGCTGCAACACTTGCCCCGTTTTCTGTCTCATGAAACTTATCACCCATTCTCAGTTTTTCTACCTTTTTGTAGCCCTATGTAACATATTACACATCTGGAATCCTGATCCGGTATTATATACCCAGGATGCGGAGGATACTGAGAAACGGTTCTTTGTAATGAACACACCCGAATATGATGCATCATATGCACTTTCTTCGTTTGGGCGGCTCGTGAATTCTGGTAATCCCTAATTTCCTGCTCTGTCTTATAACAATTATAAGTTGGAGCGGGACCAACGTTCCCTAGCTCAGTATAACAAGCGGGTTCGGTCAATTATCCATATTATTATCTTGATTAAGGCGTGATATGGTCGCTACGTGGAGAGAGAGAGAAGAAAACACTCAGCATACGCTCTTGCAAGAATAGATTGGTTATGTTTTTATCTAATCAGGATGGCTCCCACTGTTTTTATCAAATCTTCCTTCAAACCCTAAAAGGAAAGACTAGCCGGGATTAATTACACACTACAAGTTCGCCAATCTTTCAGCCAGGCCAGTGTCGGTACTTTGAGGGAGGTCCCCCGTGCTTTCGCACGAACCTAATTAATGTAAACCTCGTTTTCCCAGAGGCGTAACGTCGTTAACACTTTTCTAGACACCAACTTGATCGGCTAATTGTAATGTGTAAAGCTCTCCCAGGAGTAACAATTACTCGCAGCGGGTATCGGGATCCAACTATCTCATAAAAGGTATGCAATCTCATTGCAAATTTCAACATTTGAAATTCCCGATAATATTTTGCCCCTAGCGTCCTATGACCTTGACGGAGGTCAACAAACCATAGGCTACTAGTCAAGTTCAACCCGTCATTTCTTGATCGAATTAAACCCACCCGTGCGACCCTTGACGGAGGTCAACAAGGCCGCACGACTACCCTAATCCAATCTGCATCATATGCATAAGCAGATAAATACTAGTTAGCTACCGCACACTACGCCTTGACGGAGGTCAACAAACGTAGCACGAATACTAAGTAGGATTTATCTGAAATGACGGAGGGCTACGACAGGTTTTTCTGAAAACCTATTGCGTAATGAACTTGATATCGTTGTAGAATCAAATGATTTTTAAAATGGAGTGCTTTTGAGGCTTTTCTAGTTTTTCTAAAGGAGTCATTCCCGGTGAAGGGATCGTCGGTCCTTTCCTCGTCGAATGAGGCGCGGGATATATCATATATATCACTATGCAAAGCAAAAACACTTAAAAGCATTCAAAAGACAAACCGAGTGTGTAGCATCTGCCAGTTATTGCTAAAGGAGTCACTCCCGGTGAAAGGATCTCGGTCCTTTCCTTATCGAATAAGGTGCAGGATATATCATATATACCGCTGTGCAAAGCAAGAACTGTAGCTACCTGTTTTATTTTTGAAATTCGATTCTACAATATCTTAGGTTTCTTTTATTTCATTAATCATATTAATGAAGTCCCATCATTTATTCACCTAAACATCACAGATAAATACGACGTACACTTATGCCATCCGCATTCGCCTTGATGTCCCCTCGTGCACCATTAGGTTAGGTAACTAACGGCAGAGCGGGGCAGGGCTAGCGCGGGTGTAAAACATAAGTAACGTCTATATAATATATCATATATACTATATACTGTATCCATCACAGAACATATCACATGATCACATCACAGATATCGCAGCAGAAGAAACATATGAAATATTGGATATACTAGGACGTCCGTGTTTTCAATACGAGCCAGTATAAAACACGGATTCCACGGTCGCGATGAATAGCCAAACCCACACCCGTAGACCCCTACGAGAGCGGCAAGCAACCCTACCAATTCTAGAGTTAGGAGACCCGGACTCGACTCCTCGAGTTGGTCTCTCACTGGACTCCAGAACCCGGTTACATGTGCTCCCCTCCTTGGGTCTATCCTAGTGCGGAAAAGTAAATAATATACAGAGGGTGACATCTTCCGCAACCTGGAAGTGCCCCAATAAAAGAATATTACATAAAAGTTTTTACATGAATGAAAATGAAAAACACTCATCTCACATAAAAACCCCCGGCTATTCAAACACGACGATCCAATATAACATATCCAGCAACACATAACATCACATGTCATCAACGTAAGTAAATATGCGCATCCCAATTGTCGTTGACATATAGCAATGAAACCGGCGATATCACATATTACACTTACGGTCACAGAAAAGAAAGTGTAAAACTACAACAGTTGGAATCCGCAATCTCTTTAGACATCACATGCCTAATCAAATGAATTACTTAGACATCGCATGCCTAACAATTATAAACCCCGCATTTTAGTCTCATTATCGAAAACACTTTTCAATATCAAGTCGGGCAATTCAACAAGATTCCCGACATCCTGATCGAATGCTCGTCGCAAACTTCAGTAGGCGGCCGCACCCCCGACGCCGTCGACGAAGTGCACCAAGGCGGAACACAGCTGCCACGAGCACCCGAACGGATGCTTTCGGCGACGAGGTTCTCCTACAGTCACTTGGTTGGGGCTATGGGGTGTAGCTGTCTATTAAGTTTACCCGGCGAGTATCCGTGTACGCTACGTGATTTCGATGGACTTTTGATCGCATCAAAATTCCGTGGCAACCGATCAAGTGAGACTAAAGTGCTATGTTTATAACATTCATTCAGTTATCTCATAACTACTTGTGAATTCCAATTATTGTATCCCATTCCAGATAAATAGAAAATGTTAAACTTTCCGATCGAACATCCAAACACCCAAGTTTTCCCGATACAGCTCAACACATGAAACAAGTCTAAAAACATTCAGTTCGTGCCTCAGTACCAACGGTCCAGCAGTAGAAGGGTCAAGCCAACGCCTCACATGTGGCACGCTGTACTGCCCCAAACCCTAAGGTTTAAAGGGCAGTTCAAGACGGTCACATAATCGAGTTAAGGTTTGTTGTCTTCTAGAGGGTCCATCGCGTTACTTGCACTACTTAGAACGTCTTTAAACCACGGAAAAATCCAACACTTGGAAATTTCCCGACAGGGGAAAAATTGGGTATTTATATCCGGTCGAACTTTTTAACATATTCAAAAATTATCCAGAAATCCACATAGACAAAATCTGATACTCCGATCGAAACACCGAGTCCCCAATACAACCCAGAAAATTTCAACTCTTTAATAAATATTAAAAATTCCCAGGAAAACCAGCACTGCAGTGTAAGAATTACTGTGCCAAATTCTATGCAAGATAAGACAAAATGGCCGTGGAACAGCCGCACGAGCCATGCTCGTGCCGCGGAACCGCGGCGGTTTGATAGAATTAGGGTTTTGAATTGCACAGTAACTCTTAGATATTCCTGCTGATTTTTCTGCATATTTTTAATATAGAAAAATCCACATTTTTCAAAATTGTACAGAGAGAAATTTTTGGGTTAGGGTTTCGGTTCGATCGGACTTCTAACTCCGTCTACGCGTCGCCTAAGGCTCTAGCTAGGCTCTGATACCACTATAGGGCTCCTAGGCACTCTAATAAGGTCTCACAAGGTATCAACCATACCAATTTCAAAATTTTACAAGTGCCGAGAAACCCTAATACGGATCGTTAACTAGATGTCTAGGCGAAAAGGAAACTAGTTAACAATTTAACTAAGTGAACGGAAATACAACCTTTGTAGATCCGGTCCTCCACCTCCATAGCTCCGCAATGAAGTCTCCTCGCTGTTCAAATCGAGTCCCGGGCTCTAGCGTCGGCTTCATCGGAGAAATGGGCGGGCTAGGTCGTCGACTTCGATGCCGAAGATGATCTACGTCGAGGCATCACAAGATCAAGCTCCCACTTCACCAAGTCATGAAACTTATGAAGAAAACATCCTATACTACTGGGCAAGTGGTAGAGGATGAAGAAATAGGAAGTGGGTTCACTTTAGAATTGGATTTCTCACTCATTTTCTCAAGTTGCCATTGATGGAGGCAAGCTTCTTCTTGAAGAAGAAGAAGAAGATGATGAAGTATATTTCAAAAAGAAAATAAAATGAATACTTATCATAATCCAACCATGGTCAAGTGTAGAGAATAAACTAGGGTTAGGTCAATGGTTAGGGTTAAGCATGAAGACAAAAATGGTGACTTAGTCAAAGCTTCATGAAGCTTCAACATGCATCGAAAGAAAGCCACCATTTTTCTTTTCTTTTGCCAAAAAGAAATAAATAAATAAATGAATAAATAGATATGAAAAACAAAACCCTAACCATTTAAATAACCATGGTTTAATCTTTACACAAACTCAAGTAAGCATGTATCATCAAACATGATACAATCAAGTGCACAAAAGTATATCACATATACAACTTGTGAACTTCAAGTGAGAAAATCCATTTAAAGTGAACCAATACTAGTTAATGCAAAGTAATATATCAAATATATAATTATGCATTAAATCATTAAATCAACACTTGATTCAATGATCCGGTCATGTCGCACACAACTGACTAGTATACAATGTATCGATTCATCGAATCAATCCTTGATTCGATAACTAGGTTATAACGCATACAACCATTCGACACATTCATCGCGAGAATGGAATACGGTATCATATACACGGATTATTCTCGGTCCCGCACATATCTCATATGCGCTCCTATTTCGTTTCGCTTGAGCCAGGAAACCTCTGTGTAGGACTCTAAAGACTCGTCAATACGCCGGCAGCAGGTGATGATCATATCAAACACCCGCAAGCCGCAAATGGTCTGCTAAACGTAACGGCCACCCGGGTATTGAGCGATCATAAGATCGACGAGCAAGCCCGCTCACACTCCTGGGAATCCAACCAGTAACACTTACCGTACAGTCCGGTCTGATCGTCTGATATGTCGCATATCTTGCCTAGGGGTGGTAAACGTCAGACCCCAATAGCTTGATAAGTCGTGTCGATATGAGGTCTATAACAATTCGAGAAACTACTGGTAGCACTTACCAGCAAATCTCAGCAACCCTGGCCAGGTATTTCCGGTTATAGCCAATCGAACACTGCGCAACATCAACTCCCTATACCGGGAGAGACGAATCCCCTCCTATCGCTCATTGCTTCCATGTGACTCGGGACTGTACCCAAAAACCACCATTTTGCACGCCCTCTTGGACGTGGTAAGGTGGAAATCAAAGCACAGTGGGAACCACACAAGACTCTATGACGATCTCGGGTCAACAGACTACTCTGTACCAGTGTCACCAGAGAACTGCCATCTGACGTAAGGTTTAATACCATCTGGGAGTTCTCGGTGAGTCCGTCCAGTGTACCCAGTCTCCACTGAGCACCCGTATATCATCTCCGATGTCAAACACCAATGGATATGGGATCATCCATCGCCTATCTGTATAGGTCGAGAAGGTATACGCTAGTCTACTCTGGTATATCGATGCCCCGTCTCGATATACCCACGACTAGGGACCTTGAAGGATGTACTTATGGACTACCATGTCCCCACTAGTATGATCTGCATCATAGTCCAGGTAGTCAAGTACACATCCTAAGGGCTTTACCAACATGTAACAGAGAGACAATCAGTATACACGTTAAGGTAAAGAGTAACCAGATAGCATACTATCATGTCGAGCAAGAAAGTCCTCCCTATATATGTCCCAGCATCCACTACAATATACATCCTATGTATAGTAATGGCCTCTAGGGCATACATATAACTAACAGGCTGCAACGCTTGCACCGTTTCTATCTCATGAAATTTATCACCCGTTCTCAGTTCTCTACCTATCTGTAGCCCATGTAACAAATTACATATGCGGGATCCTGATCTGGTATCAAATACCCATGACGTAAAGGATATTGAGAAACAGCTCTGTGTAATGAACACACCCGAAGATGATGCATCATCTTGCATTTTCTTCGTTTGGGTGGCACGGGAATTCTGGTAATCCCCTATTTCCTGCTCGGTCTTAAAGCATTTATAAGTTGGAGCGGGACCAACGTTCCTTAGCGCAGTATAACAAGCGGGTTCGGTCAATACATCCGTATTATTATCTTGATTAAGGCGTGACATAGTCACAACCAGGAGAGAGAAAGAAGAAAACACTCAGCGTGCGCTTTTACAAGATTGGATTGGTTATTAATTTATCTAATCAGGATGTCTCCCACTGTTTTAGTCAAATCTTCCTTCAAACCCTAAAAGGAAAGACTAGCCGGGATTAATTATACTCTACAAGTTCGCCAATCTTTCAGCCAGGCCAGTGCCGGTATTTTGAGGGAGGTTCCCCGCGCTTTCGCACGGACCTAATTAAAATAAACCTCGTTTTCCCAGGGGCGTAACCCCGTTGACACCTTTCTAGACACCTACTTGATCGGCTAATTGTAATGTGTAAAACTCTCCCAGGAGTAACTTTTACTCGCAGCGGGTATCGGGATCCAACTATCTCATAGAAGGTATGCAATCTCATTGCAAATTTCAACACTTGAAATTCCCAATAATATTTTACCCCTAGCGTCCTATGACCTTGACGGAGGTCAACAAACCATAGGCTGCTAGTCAAGTTCTACCCGTCATTTCCTGATTGAATTAAACCTACCCGCACAACCCTTGACGGAGGTCAACAAAGCCGCATGACTACCCTAAAACAATCTGCATCATATGCATAAGCAGATAAATACTAGTTAGCTACCGTACACTACTCCTTGACGGAGGTCAACAAACGTAGTACGAATACTAAGTAGAACTTATTTGAAATGATGGAGGGCTACGACAGGTTTTTAAGAAAACCCTTTGCATAATGAACTTGATATCGTTGTAGAATCGAGTGATTTTGAATGGAATGTTTTTGAGGCCTTTACTAGTTTTGCTAAAGAGGTCACTCCCGGTGAAGGGATCATTAGCTCTTTCCTCATCGAATAAGGTGCAGGATATTTCACAAATATCACTATGCAAAGAAAAAACTATAAAAACAATCAAAAGACAAACCGAGTTTGTAGCATCTGCTAGTTTCGCTAAAGAGGTCACTCCCGGTAAAGGGATCTCGGCTCTTTCCTTATCGAATAAGGTGCTGGATGTTCTACAAGGAACACCGCTATGCAAAGCAAGAACTAAAGCTACCAGATTTTAAGACAAGTTTTTACAACATCTTTAGGTTTCTTTTAGTTTCATTAATCTTATTGATGAAGTACCATTTTAATTATGCTTCACAAGTATCAGATATGAAACGAAATCAACAATATATAACATATATCTCATATATATAATATAAACATTCGTCTCAGGAAGTAATATGATCTCATCACAGAACATTGCAGCAGAAGAACATATAAGAAATATTGGATATATTAGGACGTCCGTGTTTTAATACGAGCCTGTATAAAACACGGATTCCACGGTCGCGATGAATAGCCAAACCCACATCCCTAGACCCCTACGAGAGCGGCAAGCAACTCTACCAATTCTAGTGTTAGGAGACCCGGTCTCGACTCCTCGAGATGGTCTCCCACTGGACCTTAGAACCCGGTTACTTGTGCTCCCCGCCTTGGGTCTACCTAATGCGGAAAAGTAAATAATATACAATGGTGACATCATCCTCTGCCCGGAAGCGCCCCAACAAAAGAATATTACATACAAATGAATTTTACATGAATGAAAAAGTAAAACTCTCATCTCACATAAAAACCCCGGCTATTCAGAACGCGACGATCCAATATAACATATCACAGCAACACATAATATCACATATCATCAACGTAAGCAAGTATGCGTATCCCGATTGTCGTTGATGTATAGAAACGAAGCCGGCGATACACCACATACTACGCTTACGGTCGCAGAAAAGAAAGTGTAAAACTACAACAGTTGGAATCCGCAACCTCCTTAGACATCGCATGCCTAACCAAATGAATTCCTTAGACATCGCATGCCTAACAATTATAAACTCCGCATTTTAGTCTCATTATCGAAAACTCTTTTCAATATCAAGCTGGGCAATTCAACAAGATTCCCGACATCCTGATCGAATGCTCGTCGCAAACTTTAGGAGACGGCCACACCCCCGGATGCCGTCGACGAAGTGCACTAAGGCGGAACACCGCTGACGCGAGCACCCGAACGGATGCTTTTGGCGACGGGGTTCTCCTACAGTTAGTTGGTCGGGGCTATGGGGCATGGCTATCTATTAAGTTTACCCGACGAGTATCCGTGTATGCTACGTGATTGCGATGGACTTTTGATCGCATCAAAATCCCGTGGCAACCGATCATCTGAGACTAAACTGCTAGATTTATAACATTCAAATTAATTATCTCATAACTATTTGTGGAATCCAAATATTGTATCACATTCCAGATAAATAGACAATGTTAAACTTTCCTATCGAATAATCAAACACCCAAGTTTTCCCAAATAGCCCAACACTTGAGCGAAGTTCAAAAAGTATCCATCACATGCCACAGTACCAATGGTCCAGCCGTAGAAGGGTCAAACCAACGCCTCACATGTGGCAACGCCGTACTGACCCAAACCGTAAGGTTCAGAAGCGGTTCAGACGGTCACATAATCGAGTTAAGGTTTGTGTTCTTCTAGAGGGTCCACCGCGTTACTTGCATGATTTTCCGAAAGTTTCAAACTCGAGAAAAAATTCAACTTTTGAAAATTTTCCGACAGGGGAAAAAGTGAGTTATTGATATCCGTTCAAACCTTTTAACACGTTCTAAAATTACCCGTAAATAATTAAACGAAGTTAAATTATCCGATCGAATCAACGAGTCCCCAATACATCCCAGAAAACACAACACTTGAGTATAATTAAAAATTCCCAGAACCATCAGGAAATTCGTACGGAAGTTACTGTACAAAAATGAAACCATAATTCCACTGTAGCGCCGCGGAACCGCCGCACAAGGCATGGTCTTGCCGCGGTTCCGCGGCGCTTTAAGCGTATTAATGGCTCGTTTTTCACATAAATCCTTATAATTCCCTGCTGATTTTTCTGAGTATTTTTAATACGAAAAAATCAACATTTTAAATTTTTTTTCCAGAAACTAGGTTTTATCGGGTATTCGGAGTTCGATCGGACTTTAAACTTCGCCTAGACTTCGCCTAAAGCTCTAGCTTGGCTCTGATACCACTGCAGGGTTACTAGGCACTCTCACAATGGACTATAAAGCATCAACCAAGCCCGATTTAAAATTTAGACGTGCCGAACAACCCTAACCAAGATCTTTAAACTAGAGATTAGGCGAAACAAAGCATGCTAAACACTTTAACACTAAGAGTTTGGGATTACAATCTTTGTAGTCCGGTCCTTCACTTTTAAAGCTCCGTGTTGAGGTCCCTTCGCTACGATCATCGAGTACCCGGACTCTAGAGAGGCTCCGCGAAGAGAAAGATGCAAGCTTGCTTCCGATCTTCGATAACTAAGAGATCTACCTTGAAGTTTCTTTAACACAAGCTTTCACTCACTAAACGAAGTGAACACCCTAATCTAAATGGCTAGGATATATTAGGATGATGAAGTAGGATTTTAGCTCTCATTTGTTTTCTTAATCTCACTCATAATCATCACAAGAGCAAAAGCTAGAAACCTTTTCTCCAAGGAAGAAGAAGAAGAATATGAATCAATAATCCTTTTGTGATGAATAATGAAATGTTAATATGATTACAAATGTAACCATGGTCAAGGATGATAAGGCTAACCCATGTAGAGATTTAACCTAGGGTGAAGGGTTTGGGTTGGGTTAGAAATATCTAGCAAAATATCAAGCATAATATCTTTTGCTAGAAACAAAGTAAAACCTTCTAGAAGCATCAAGAAAGAACTAACCCAAATCAAACCCTAATCTTGTTTAATCTCCACTAAACATGTTGCATTAGTAATCATATCTTGTTACAATATTATATATCACATATACAATATTTATTGTAACAAAATAAAATAATACAATTAACATATATCGTATATATATCAATGTATTACCCGAGTGAGAAAAAGAATGTTTTAGTGAGCTTATATCAGTTAATGTAATTTAATATATCAAATATATAATTATACATTAAATTATCGAATCAACACTTGATCCGATAATCCGGCTATTTCACAAATAACCGACTAATATAATCTGTATCAGTTCATCGAATCAACACTTGATCCGATGACCCGGCTATATCACATATACCCGGCTGATATATAATATCACGAGAATCTAATACGGTATCACATACAAGTATTTTTCTCGGTCCCGCACATATCATATATGTGTTCCTACTCTATTTTGCCTGAGCCAAGAAACCTCTGTGTAGGACTCTAAAGAATCGTCAATACGCCGGCAGTAGGTGATGATCATATCAAACACCCACAAGCTGCAAGCGGTCAGCTAAACGTAACAGCCACCCAGGTATTGAGCGATCAGAAGATCAACAAGCAAGCCTATAAATTCTCCCGCGAATCCAATCAGTAACACTCCCGTACAGTCCGGTCTCTCCGTCTGATATGTCGCATATCTCGCCTAGGGGTGGTAAACGTCAGACCCCAGTAGCTTGATAAGTCGTATCGATATGAGGTCCATAACAGTTCGAGAAACTACTGATAACACTTACCAGAAAATCTCAGCAACCCTAGCCAGGGATTTCTAGTTATAGCCAATCGAACACAACGCAATATCAACTCCCTATACCGGGAGAGACGAATCCCCTCCTATCGCTCATTGCCTCCATGTGATTCGGGACTGTACCCAAAAGCCACCTTTTTCCACGCCCTCTTGGACGTGGTATGATGGAAATCAAAGCACAGTGGGTATCACACAAGACTCTATGACGATCTCGGGTCTACAGACTAACCTGTACCAGTGTCACCAGAGAACTGCCATCTGACGTGAGGTATAATACCATCTGGGAGTTCTCGGCGAGTCCGTCCAGTATACCCAGTCTCCACTAAGCACCCGTACACCTTCTCTGATGTCAAACACCAATGGATATGGGATCATCCATCGCCCATCATATAGGTCAAGAAGCGCATATGCTAGTCTACTCTTGTATATCGATGCCCTGTCTCGATACACCTACGACTAGGAACATTTGAAGGATGTACTTGATGACTACACTTTCCCCACTAGTATGATCCGCATCATAGTCCTGGTAGTCAAGTACTCATCTTAAGGGCTTTATCAACATGTAATATAGAGACAATCAGAGTACATGTTAAGATAAAGAGCAACCAGATAGTGTACTATCATGTCGAGCAAGAAAGTCCTCCCTATATATGTCCAAGCATGCATTACAATATACATCGTATGTACAGTAATGGCCTCTAGGGCATACATATAACTAACAAGGGTTTGTTTAGCACCCCAAAATTTTTAAAGTAGCATGATTGATGCTTGCCAAAACCTTCACAAGGTGCTATGCTAACCCTACAGAAAGCTCGTACATTTCTTCAAGTAGAGCCAAGAGGAGTCGTAGGGACTATTACCCGTAGCTTTAGAAGAGAAGGACTTAGTCTACAATGGTTCTAATCACCATCACATAGTATTAGATCTTGCTATATCCTTGCTTAAACCATAATACTCTAGTTAGATCCTAGGTTAGTGTAGGTTAGCACCTAAGAATTTTTTAAAATTGCTTGCTTGATGCAGGTAAATGTTGGCTATAGTGCCCTCAAGGCAGTTATCATAGTCGCGGACTTGTGATTATGATGATTGAGGCAGGATCTATACCGATGAAACAGTCTTACTCAAGATGACAGTATGCTATATGGTTTGTCTTTATCATCATATACATGTTGATAGAGCCCATAGGATTCTTGCTTGACTGCCAGCATTGTGATGGCGATCACATACGTGGGAGCTGGGAGTCTATAAGCACATCCTTAAATGTCCCTAGTCGTGGGAGTATCGAGACCGGGCATCGATACTCCAGTGTAGACTAGTGTATACTGATCGAGACCCCGACGAGGGGCGGTGGCCAAGTCTCACAAGCCGTTGGTGTTAGTCTGTTCACCTAAGATGGTATACAGGTGCTCATTGGGTTATGAGTACACTGGACGGACTCGCCGGGAACCTGCTAGTTGGTATTATACCTATTGTCAAATAGCAGTTTCCAGGTGACATGTGTACAGGTTAGTCTGTCGACCTGAGATCGTCATTTGTCTCGTGTGAGTTCCCACTGTGCTTTGATTACTACCCTACCATGGCTCAAAGGAGTTGTGCAAACAGGTTTTAGTTGGGTACAGTCCCAAGCCACATGGAGGTAGTGATCAGATCCTTGGGGATTCGTCTCTCCCGGTATTAGGGGTTGATGTTGCGTTGTGTACGGATGGCCATCACCATAAATCCGTGGCCATGGTGGACGAGAATTATCGATCCAGCATCGATAGTTTCTCAGGTGGTGATGGGTTTCATACCGACACTAAATATCGCGTTGTTGGGGGTCTGACTTTATCCACCCCCTAGACTTGATATGCGATACTCTTAGACGAACAGACCGGACTGTACGGATTTTGTCACTGTCAGGTTCGGTAGGGGTTCTGCATCGTCGGCCTCCCTTTCGCTCAATACCTGGGTAGCCGTTACGTACAGCTAGTGCCGCTGACGTGCTTGTGGTTAAACCCACTGCCAGCGTATAGATGAGTCTTTAGTGTCCCACACAGAGGGTTTTCACGGTTCAGGCGATATGGTGTACATGAGGTATGTTGCTACATACAGATGTCCGATTAAATATGTGCACTTGCTGTAAGTCCACGTTGCCCATCCCGATACTTGCGGGGAGGCGGAAAACGGAATAAAAATCGGATTTTTATCGAACTAGGCAACATGGACTAGCTTAAGGAGGATCTTTGCTAAACAAAAACTAACTAAAAGCTAACTAGAATTAGCTACATGGAAGAAAGGTTATACCTTGGGCTTTATGTCCTTCTCTCGTCGCTCCTTAGAGTGGAAGAAAGAGATCACCTTGTCGCCTTCTCGAGTCGAAGAAGGATCCACCCGAGAACCTCAACCTTTGGCTTCAACTTCAAGCTAGAAGTAACTAAAGTGATAGAAGTGCTAATCCTAGAACCTTAGATGAGAGTAGAGATTACTTTGGAGTGGTTTAACTCAAGCTCAAGTGTTTCTCAACACATGAGAGGGGAGAGCTTGAGGAAGAGGAAGAGCAAGAGAGAGAAAGCATATGATAGAATGAGAGAATAATAGAACCATTCTCACATATATGTGTGAATTAAGTAAATTGATAATTAGCAAGATAATTTTCATGGCTTAATCAAGACATGACCATTATCATTTCATATTTAATGCAAATTGCTAGGATCAAAGAGCATCTTTTATATGGAATGATGATGGTCAAAGTGTCAACCTATGGTCAACAAGTCAAGATAGTCAAATGGTCAACAACCCTAACCATGCACAATTATATTTAACTAATATCAATTAATCATAATACACACATAAGCATTAGGGTTAATAAAATGACAATGGTCATTAACCCTAATCAAAGTCCTCTCCTTCTGTCTCAGTCAACTGTGCATACGCACCCGTATTCGTGATCCGAGGAACACGAATACAAAGAGATAAAACCAATCCCAAATCATATACTAGGATCTGGCTTAAACCAAAACCCGCTAGTATAAGCTGTCCGGACAGCAAACGTGCACAAGTGCGCGGATGTGAACGAACCCTGTCGCAAAACATGCGACCTCTACTCATTTTGCCTAAAGGCGAATAGCTCTCTGTGTGGGACTCTGAAGACTCGATACAACGCTGGCAGTGGGTTTAACTACAGACCGCAAGCGGCACTAGCTGTACGTAACGGTCCCCAGGTAGATGCCGATAAGAAGACTGACGAGGTGACCCCATCTGAACTCCTACTGAGCCTGTATATGACAGTCTCCGTACAGTCCGGTCTGTTCGTCTGATACATCGCATGGCGGGCCTAGGGGGTGGTAAACGTCAGTCCCCTAATAGCGGTACAAGTCGTGTCGGAGTGTAGCTCAGAACACCCTGAGATAACACTGGAAACCTACCAGTATATCTCGCTTGCCCTGGCAAGGGACTACTTGTGTAATGGCTCTCCTGGACACAGCGCGATGTCAACCCCAATACCGGGAGAGACGAATCCTGTCTAACCGTCACTGCCTCCAAGTGCTTCGGGACTGCACCCAAAAACTACCTGTTTGCACGACTCCTTTGAGCCATGGTAGGGTAGTAATCAAATTGCAGTGGGAACACACTCGAGGCGAAGTGACAGTGTCAAGTCAGCGGACTAAGCTGTACTCATGTCACCTGGGAACTGATAACTGACGATAGGTATAATACCAACCAACAGTTCCCGACGAGTCCTGTCCAGTGTACTCGTAACCTAACGAGCACCCGTATACTATCTCAAGTACGACGTACTGATGGCTGTGGGACAGACCGTCTCCCACGCTAGGATGAGAAGCGCATACGCTAGTCTACTCCGGAGTATCGATGCCCTGTCTCGATAGTCCAACGACTTGGGACCTATATAAGGATGTGCTTATGGATTACCCAGCCCCACGAGTGTGAGCGCCATCACAACGCTGGTAATCAAGCAAAGATCCTAAGGGCTCTACTAATATGTATATAAGCGATATGCTAAAAGAAACACATGCACATATTCAAGCAGAGACAAACCAAGTAGCATACTACCATTTCGAGCAAGATTGTATATACAACTGTGAATATCCCAAGCTTCCATCAAGTAATATACATACTAGTATGATACAGTAATTGCCTCTAGGGCATATACACTAACAATCTCCCACTTGCACTAAGGCCATATACTGGCGTATCGAAGACCTATCATCTCGATCAGCCGCTCGAACTGAGTCTGGGGTAAGGCCTTCGTGAATGGATCTGCGGTGTTATCTTCTGAAGCAACCCTCCGAACCTCGATCTCCTGGCGATCCACGATCTCCCTGATCAGGTGATACCGCCTTAAGATGTGTCTGGATTTCTGATGGGACCTGGGTTCCTTCGCTAAAGCTATAGCCCCGTTGTTGTCGCAATACAGAGGTATTGGGTGAACAATGGACGGAACCACCTGAAGTTCTTTCAAGAACTTCCTCATCCGGACAGCTTCTTTTGCGGCATCAGATGCAGCGATGTATTCCGCTTCCATAGTCGAGTCAGCAACGGTTTCCTGTTTTGAGCTCTTCCAACACACCGCCCCTCCATTGAGGGTAAAGACAAAACCCGACATGGACTTGGAATCATCCTTGTCACTCTGGAAGCTGGAGTCAGCAAAGGCCTCAATCTGGAGGTCTTTTCCGCCTTACACCAAGAACATCTCCTTAGTCCTTCTCAGGTACTTGAGAATGTTCTTTTCTGCTATCCAATGTTTCTCCCAGGGTTTGACTGATACCTACTTACCACACTCAGTGTATAAGCCACATCTGGTCTGGTACACAACATCGCATACATTATAGAGCCTACCGCAGAAGCGTAGGGTATAATAGACATGCGATCCCTCTCCAAATCAGTCTTGGGAGACATCTCTTTGGAGAGGGTGATCCCGTGACAAGCCGGTAGATTACCGAGCTTGGAATCATCCATACTGAATCTTTTCAGTATGGTGTCGATGTACCTGGACTGTGAGAGTCCTAAAATCCTCTTGGATCTGTCACGGTAGATCCGGATCCCCAGAATGTATGAGGCATCACCCAGGTCTTTCATGGAGAACCTGTGTGACAAGAACCTCTTGACAGATTGTAGCATAGGAATGTCATTTCCTATTAAGAGAATGTCATCCACGTATAAAACGAGGAATACTACAGTTCTCGCTACAAATCTACAATAGATGCATGGTTCATCTGGATTTTTGATAAAGCCAAATTCCTTGACCGTCTCATCAAAACAGATGTTCCAACTCCGCGATGCCTGCTTTAGTCCATAAATGGACTTAAGCAACTTGCACACCTTTCCGCTGCTCCCACTCTGAATGAAACCGTCTGGCTGGTCCATATAGACACACTCCTCTAAATTTCCATTTAGAAAAGCGGTCTTTACGTCCATCTGCCAAATATCATAATCGTGGAAGGCAGCAATGGCAAGAAGGATCCGAATGGATTTCAGCATAGCTACTGGAGAAAAGGTTTCGTCATAGTTCAAACCAGGTCGCTGACGAAAACCCTTTGTAACCAGTCTAGCTTTATAGATCTCAACCTGTCCATCTACACCAATCTTCCTTTTGAAGATCCACTTGCATCCTACGGGTTTTACCCCATCTGGAGCAATGTCCAACGTCCATACTTTGTTGGTGTACATGGACTCCATTTCGGTCCGCATTGCATCCAACCATTTTACCGAGTCGACGCTCTGAATGGCTTGCTGGAAGCTAGTAGGCTCATCAGAATCTATGATGCAATCCTCTCTATCCCCGTCTATGAGAAAACCGTAGTATCTCTCGGGCGGATGAGACTGCCTACTACTCCTGCGGAGTGGCGTGGGAATGTCCTGATCTTTCGAACCCTCTGGTTCTACTAAGCTTTCAGTAATAGCTCGTGGTTCTGGAATTTCTTCCAGTTCTATTGCGCTCCCACTTATTTCTTTTTCTATGAACTGGTGTTCTAGAAAGTGGGCATGGCGAGAAACAAAGACCTTTTGTTCTTCTTCGCAATAGAAGAAATATCCCTTGGAGTTCTTTGGATATCCCACAAACTTGCACTGTACTGAGCGTGCCTCGAGCTTGTCCGCATGCTGCTTTTTTACAAAAGCTGGACATCCCCATGTCTTAATGTGATTAAGATAGGGTCTCTTCCCACACCACATCTGATATGGTGTAGTAGGCACAGTCTTAGTTGGAACTCGGTTCAAATGGTATGCAGCTGATTCTAGTGCATATCCCCAGAACGATGGCGGCAACTCAGCGTTACTCATCATGGACCGTACCATATCCAATAGGGTTCAGTTCCGTCTCTCCGATACACCATTATGTTGTGGAGTGTATGGAGGAGTAAGCTGAGAGAGAATTCCATTCTCTTTTAAGTAACCCAGGAACTCGGCACTCAAGTATTCACCACCTCGATCAGATCTTAGTGTCTTGATACTTTTGCCTTTTTGTTTTTCTACTTCATTCTTGTATTCCTGGAATTTTTCAAAAGCTTCAGATTTATGCTTCATTAAGAAGACATATCTGTACCTTGAAAAGTCATCCGTAAAAGTAATGAAGTAAGAATAACAGCTTTGTGCATGTGTAGACATTGGACCGCACACGTCGCTGTGTACGAGTCCCAAGAGCTCGCTCGCTCTTACTCCGTGTCCCGTAAACGGAGTCTTTGTCATCTTTCCTTTAAGACGGGATTGACAAGTTGCATACGATTGATATTCGAACGGATCCAAATATCCTTCTGTATGTAACTTAGTCAACCTTCTTTCATTGATGTGACCCAGTCTACAATGCCATAAGAAAGTTTTATTGATTTCTGGAGACTTTCTTTTGTGTGTATTCTGGACATTGAAAATCTGTGGTTGGTTCAATACGTATATACCGTTGTTTAATGTACCTGACCGAATCAAAACTTGATTAAGGTGAATGTTCACTACATTACTTACAAATGCAAATTCATAACCTTCTTTGGATAATAAAGATACAGAAATGATATTACAGGTTGCATTTGGTACAAAATAACAACTACGTAAAACCAAAAAGTGTCCATCTGATAATCCCAGGTGATAGTCCCCCACGGCCTCAGCATCCATGCTAGCTCCGTTTGCAACTCTGAGGGTCATGTCACCTGCCTTTAAAACTCTACTCTTTCTCAACGCCTGCAAAGAATTACAGATATGAGATCCTGATCCGGTATCCAATACCCAGGATGTAGAGTTTATTGATAGACAGTTTTCAATAACATACACACCTGAAGCTAAAGCCGCAACTCGCTTCAGATCCTGGGTTCTGGCCTTCCAAGCCTTGCAATCCTGTTTCCAGTGTCCACTTTTGTGACAGTAGAAGCATTCTTCCTTCCCCACCAGCTTTCCCGCTACCTTTGTTGCCTTTCCCTTTCCCTTCGTATCCACTTTACTGACACCGCCCCTTGGTTTGGCGGGGGCTTTCTTCTTCTTTCCCTTGGCTTTCGCCTTGGACCTAGAAGAGGAAGATCCTCCTACAAACAAAGTGGATGTCTCCCTACTTTTCTGTAGGGTGCCCTCAGCACTCCTCAACATGTTCAGAAGTTCGGAAAGTTCAACCTCCTTTCCTTGCATGTTGAAGTTAAGGATAAACTGGGCGTAAGTGGAAGGAAGGGACTGGAGAATCAATTCAGTGTAGAGTTCATTCTCCAACGTGGTCCCAAGGTCCGCGAGCTCCTCTATGTAGCCAATCATCTTAAGCACGTGTTCCGCTACCGATGATCCGATGGCCAATCTTGCCGAAAATAGCTTCTTCGACACTTCGTATCTTGTGATACGAGACTGCTCTCCATACAGTTCTTTTGTATGGAGAAATATGGACTCTAGGTCCATATTCTCATGCCTCCTCTGATGTTCGTTGTCCATCGTGGCAAGCACGAGGCATTTGGCCTTCGCGCAATTGATCTCCCATGTCTTACGGATTTCCTTATCCGCGACGCTGGAGGTGGGACCTGGGACAGGGGGAGCTTTGGTGGTAAGGACATACCCCAACTTGTCGTAAGTGATTGCCATCTTCACATTCCTGAGCCAATCTTTGTAGTTTGTCCCTCTCAGTATGTTTTTATCTAGTAATAACTTAAGTCCGGTCATGTTGAATGGTCACTGCAATTAGGAGAGAGAAAAGAAACACTTTAGCATGATGCTCTTGCAACTTTAGAGTGGTTTTTAGTTTGTCTAAACAGGATGGCGCCCACTGTCTCTCGAATCTCCACTAGTAAAATAGGAGGTTGCCTCTACGGATATTGGAATCCGTAGGGGCAGATTTAACTTGGCCCTACGGATTAATCCGTAGGGCTAAAAGGTTGCCCCTACGGGCCCAGACGTCCAAGAATAAAAATATTAATTCTTAATTTGGTGTTTGCCCCTACGGAGCCGCAAACAAAGAACCTACGGGTATATCCGTAGGGGCAACTAAATATCAAATTACTAAAGCTCAGATCGATCGCCTACGCTCACAATTTCTTTCTCTCTCGATCTCGATCGCGCGTGAAAACAACTCCTCGTCGCCACCGTCGTCCTCCTCGTCGCCACCGGCGTTCTCGTCGCCACCGCCGTTCAGGTCGTCGCCAGCGCCGTTCGGGTCGTCGCCACCGCCGGTCAGGTGAGTAAATCTTTAGGTATATTAAAGAATTTTTTGATTAACATACGTGCTGGGTCTGGGGTCGGGGGGTTGCGCGCGCGAGTTGAGGTTCGGCAGGGGTCGCGGTCGGGGTCGGGGTCGGGGTTGGGGTTAGGGTTAGGGTTGGGGTTCGCTGCTGCTGGGGCTGGGGCTGGGGTTAGGGTTTGCCTTAGGGTTGGTGTTGGGGTTTAGCTGGCCGCGCTGGGGTTAGGGTTAGGGTTAGGTTGGGGCTGGGCTGGGCTGGGGCTGGGGGCTGGGGGCTGGGGCTGGGGGCTGCCCTTGGGACTGGGTAGGGCCGGGGCTAGGGTTAGGTTGGGGTTAGGGTTAGGTGGATTGATAACAACAAAATACATGGATGGATCGATGAATTTAGTGATGTTATGTGTCCCGCCAACATAGGAAATTCAAACGTATACTCCGTTTTCTCATCTTAAAACTAGCAACCAAAATGTGACTAAAAAATCTTTCTAAATATATTTGAAACACATTTATTAGTTGGGTTGAATATTTGTGATTCCATTATATTATATTGTAAGATGCAGAAATTGTATCCTAAAACTACTTGATCCAATCATCCAACAAATACATTCATAAGATGCTTATTAATTTTCCTGTATCTTGTATTGAATCGTAAGATTGATTTGCATGTCGTAAGATATTTGACAACACAAGGATGTCTTTCATAAAACAGAAAGTAAATTGGTGTAGGGAGAAAGCTGCTTGATGGGTGGTGACTGGGTCCATTCTTTCTTCATAATCCCCTTCAACTCTATGCCTTTCAATTATTGTGGGAAAATTAGATATTACTTGAGTGATCATGATATCATTTTTTTTGAATATTTCTTCCGAGAATTTATGCATGGTCTTGACATTGAACTTTATCATACTCCTTAATATTACTTTAGTGATTGATAATATTCAATAAGCTTATGTTGTTGACCCAAATTAAGTAAGGGGGTTAGTCAATTGGAATTGGTGTTTGGAACTTTGAAGTATATCTTTAATGAGATAGGTTTATTTGGTGTCAGTCAAATAAAATGAGAAGTAGAACCTTTTATTGTTAGTTATGAATGAATCTAATATTGGAAGTTGATGGTTTCAGTTAGAACTTTTTTGGTATATGATAGATTTCCGCCTACCACAATCGTTCCATCCAAAAAGTGAATACAGTGGAACTTCTGTTCTCCTTGCCCATCCACTTTTTCTCTCTGGAAATTTGTAGTCTATATAACTATCTAAATGTATTTGCTAATACAATTATTTTAACCTGACATACTAAAATATTATTATATTGTTTATGTTATCAATAAGTTATTAGTAGTATTCTTTTGATTGGTAAAAGGGGCATGGGCGTTCGCTCTATACATTCTTAATGGGATAGAAGCCTACCCCCCACAGCCGGAACACACACATACAACAAGAATACACAACAAACGCATAATTAGAGAGCGATTTGAGATATTCGGGTTAAAACCAATATATGATACTCGATGATAATATGAAACCTTCATATCCCCATCGAAACTCATATATGAAACTAAAAGCGCCACTTAGTCCCCGTCTATCGGTTAACATACGTGCGATGCTCGTCGTGACCTAGAACTATACGAAGGTTGTTAAATATCAGACAGTATAGCTCGATACTAACAACCATCATATAGTCTACGCGACGAGAAAATTCAATCGTATGGTAACCCATAGATTTGTCCCGTGTGGACAAGTTAAGAATGTATAAAGCAAACGCCTTCATTCACTTGTGTTTTCATCCGTTTCGAGATATTTCGTTGGTACCTTTCCGCTGGTTCTCCGTGTACAAAGATAGATTAGATGTTCATTTCAACGTTGTTTCACAGCTTTGAAATGATTATTTATTCTATTACAGTGTACTCGGAGAACAGCGGGGAGGTGCTGCCGAAATTTACTCGAAACGGTTGAAAGCACAAGTGATGGGCGTTCGCTCTATACATTCTTAATGGGATAGAAGCCTACCCCCGACAGCCGGAACACACACATACAAATGCATAACTAGAGAGAGATTCGAGATGTTCGGGTTAAAACCAATATATGATACTCGATGATAATATGAAACCTTCATATCCCCATCGAAACTCATATATGAAACTAAAAGCGCCACTTAGTCCCCGTCTATCGGTTAACATACGTGCGATGCTCGTCGTGACCTAGAACTATACGAAGGTTGTTAAATATCGGACAGTATAGCTCGATACTAACAACCGTCGTATAGTCTACGCGACGAGAAAATTCAATCGTATGGTAACCCATAGATTTGTCCCGTGTGGATAAGTTAAGAATGTATAAAGCAAACGCCTTCATTCACTTGTGTTTTCATCCGTTTCGAGATATTTCGTCGGTACCTTTCCGCTGGTTCTCCGTGTACAAAGATAGATTAGAAGTTCATTTTAACGTTGTTTCACAGCTTTGAAATGATTATCTATTCTATTACAGTGTACTCGGAGAACAGCGGGGAGGTGCTGCCGAAATTTACTCGAAACGGTTGAAAGCACAAGTGATGGGCGTTCGCTCTATACATTCTTAATGGGATAGAAGCCTACCCCCGACAGCCGGAACACACACATACAAATGCATAACTAGAGAGCGATTCGAGATGTTCGGGTTAAAACCAATATATGATAATATGAAACCTTCATATTCCCATCGATACTCATATATGAAACTAAAAGCGCTACTTAGTCCCCGTCTATCGGTTAACATACGTGCGATAATTTATTCTTTTCAACGACAAACGCATACACAAAGCATATACACGGATTTTCTCCTTTGTCAGTAACTATCCCGTTCTTATATTTCTCAATATAGTCAGCATAACTTACAATTTATATGTTATTCAGTCTAACATGGCCCATGAGTACGTCAGAGTTAAGGACTGGATGTATGTGGATTGGAAACAACGTATGCAACCAAAGTTTGTCGCAGGAGTTGCTGCTTTCCTTGAATTTGCACGCGCACATAATAAGATCATAATAGAGAAGATTCTCTGTCCGTGCGATAGATGTGGCAATAAGTACTGGCAGAAGGTAGAATTGGCAGAGCTTCATATTGTAAAACATGGGTTTACTAGACTTTATTCAACTTGGAAATATCACGGGGAAGGAGAAGAATGCAGTACTGCGGTAGAAGAAGAAGGAGAACACGATAATGCGGCAGGAGAAGAAGAAGAATTCGGTAATACGGCAGGAGACGGAAATTTATTTCCATCAGAAGAAATGGAGGATATGGTAGAGGCTGCCCTAGGTGAATCTATTCATACCGAAGATGACATTCCTTCCGGTCAGGGACCGCGTGCGGATAAATATGAAAATTTCATGAATGATGCTAGGAAACCAATTTATGAGAATGCGAAGTATTCCACCCTCTCATGGTTCATCCAACTTTTCCAGATTAAGTGCTTAAATGGATGGAGCAACAAGTCATTCACAATGCTTCTTTCGTTCTTGAAAGATTCTATGCCTCCGGGAAATAATGTGCCCGAAAGCTGGTACGAAGCCCAGAAGATGATGTCTGATTTGGGTCTAAAGTACAAGAAGATTCAAGCATGTCCTAAAAATTGCGTGTTGTACTGGAAAGAGAATTCAGATTTGAAAGAGTGTCCAACATGCGGAGAGGCCAGGTATAAGCCGAAAGATTCTGATAAGAAGCCTGATATACCTGTGAAGATAGCACGATACTTTCCCATAACACAGAGGCTACAGAGGCTATTCAGGTGCAAGAAAACAGCCGAGGCAATGATTTGGCATCACCGTGCTCCTCCAAGCGAAAATGGAAAAATGAGCCATCCAAGAGATTCACCGGCATGGAAGGATTTCGATAGGAGGCACGCAATATTCAGTAGCGATCCTCGCAATGTCTGGCTCGGACTGGCTACCGATGGCTTCTGCCCATTCAACTATATGGCTGGAAGTCACAGTACATGGCCCGTTGTAATGATAATTTATAATCTGTCGCCTTGGTTGGCTATGGACCAATCATACTTTATGATGCCTCTTCTTATCGACGGACCAAACTCACCGGGGAACAATATCGACGTCTATCTCCGACCTCTGATCGAGGAGCTGAAAACTTTGTTCATTGATGGTGTAGAGACATATGATTCAAACACAAATACAACCTTCATACTGCGTGCGGCTTTAATGTGGACAATTAATGACTTTCCTGCATATGGAATGCTATCAGGTTGGTCCGTACATGGTCACAAAGCATGTCCTCGTTGCCATGAACACACAACATCAAAATTTTTGAATTTTAGCAGGAAGGTTTGTTATTGCGGCCATCGACGTTTTCTGCCTCCAGACCACCCCTATAGGTTTGACATAGTTCACTTTGATGGTCATCAGGAGCTTCTTGGGCCTCCATCCCCATTGTCCGGAGAGGACGTGACTGCTAAATGGGATGGTTACAATAACGTGACCTTCGGGATGGATCCGACGAAACAGGTCAAACCACAATATTGGAACAAGTTAAGCATTTTCTTCGAGCTTCAGTACTGGTCTACAAATTCAGTGCGTCATTGTCTGGACGTCATGCATATAGAGAAGGGAGTATCAGAGCACATACTTAACTTGCTTCTGTGTAAAGACGGGAAATCGAAAGACAACATGAATGCCCGGATGGATCTACAAGAGTGGGGAATAAGAAGTGAACTGCACCCTAAACCGGTAGCGGGTAAACCGGGCAAGTTTGTACTTCCCAATGCCGCTTATCATATGTCACAACCGGAGAAGAAAAGATTCCTGCAGGTGTTGCATGATTTGAAAGTCCCCACAGGTTTCTCAGGATCATTCAGCAAGAAAATAAAAATTGTGAAGGGCAAGATCGATGGGCTGAAAAGTCATGATCACCATGTTATCGTGGAGCACCTTCTTCCATTAGCCCTCAGGACTTCTCTCCCCGACTCGGTTGGTCTAGTAATCAACGACCTATGTTGTTTTTTCAGAGAGTTGTGTGCTAAAACACTGGAGGTTGCGACGCTGGATAAACTAGAAAATTCTATTGCGTTGATACTTTGCAAGTTTGAGCGTATTTTCTCACCGTCATTCTTCGATATCATAATACACTTGACGGTTCATCTTGCAACTGAGGCGAAGTTAGCCGGACCGGTACAATATCGATGGATGTATCCCGTCGAGAGGTACGTGTAATTTTTCGTTTCGCGCAATTTATAAATTTATTGTTGTCCTGTATGCCCGTGTTTATTTATTCAACATATTCTCGTTAGGTACCTTTACACTCTTAAGAAGTATATACGCAATAAAAATCGACCAGAGGGTTCTATCATGCAAGGTTATCTTCTTGATGAAGCAACCACATTTTGTTCCCGCTATCTGGACGAGAACATTGAGACAAGGCTTAACCGACCACGAAGAATTCAAGACGGGCCATATGGTAAAGCCGAGTATAAGAGGGTAGACACTATGTTTATCAACAAGATATACCGGTTTATCTTGCTTAATTGCGCATGTCTTGAACAAATTAGAGAGTAAGTTCTTTTGGATTAATTGTTATATCTGTGTTTGTGTGTGTATGAAATGACATAATATTAATGTCACAATTATTTGTCGAAAACAGAACTCATTTTAACGAGGTACGTGAGGGGCATCCTGATTGGAACAAAGAACGTTTGGAAAAATACCATCAGGATAATTTTTGTGATTGGGTCACAGAGCATGTAAGTTATTCGAATTACATTTTATTGCTATCAGTTTTAATCTAAACTTGTATCGTTATGTATTTATCGTAAAATTTGTTTTGTTAGATCCACGATCCGAACTTGTCTACATCATTTGAGAGTGATTCAAGATGTTTAGCTCAATTTCCTAGTATGGAGGTTGCATATTACAAAGGATTTGGTGTCCTTGGATACAAATTCGAAGTTAAGGACATAGAAACATCTAGAACCACTCAGAATAGTGGGATTGCAACGGTAGGATCGGACGGTGTGATTTACTATGGGTACATAAATTGTATACTCGGCATCCACTATCCCGGACGATTAGAACCCTTTTATATATTCCAGTGTACTTGGTACGATCCGCGAACCGATACAGACAGGTGGAGAAGCAGTCTTGGGACTTGGAAAGATGAATATGGATTGACCAGTGTGAACACACTTCGATTTTACGGTCAGGACGATCCGTTTATCTTTCCGAACCAAGCGTTCCAAGTATACTACTCACAGTGTTTGAAGCATCCGGGGTGGAGTGTTGTATGCCGATGGAAACCTAGAGATGTCTACGATGTCTCAGAATACGAGGACAGTGATGAGGAAGAAGAAGAGAGAAGGCTTAAAGTGCTCCGACCGTCTGTTTCGAAGGACGGGTTGTCTTTGACCGATCATGAAGTTACGTGGGTTAGAAATGACATCGACGATGAAATCCAAGTAGATATGTATGATGCGCCCACGAAACGAAAAAGGTTATCAGTAATGTTATATTATTACTTCACATTTTACGCTCTAGATCATATATAGTCAATACTTTTAATGATTTTCTAATGCGTCCACGAACCGTTTATCTAGATTTGATGACGATGTCGGGAGCAGCGAGGGGCGGCAGGAGCTCCAGCCGCGGCAGAGGCAGAGGCAGAGGCAGAGCGGTTCTGCCGCCCGGAGAGCTCCGTAGGGAGCTTCAGAGGGCCGGTCTTGCACCCAGATCGGAGACCCCTTCTGATGCCTCCTTCCATGTGGATTTTGCCACACCTCCAGGTATACTGCACGCATATCCATTTTGAATGTAATATTACAGATATTCATGCATGTTTATGTCAAAATTACTTATATTGTCAATGTTTGATTGTCTAGTTGTTGGTGATGTGTCCACATCTGGGACAGAGGCCACCCCCGCTCCTCCAGGTATGTTTATATATTATATAGTGTATGTATATTGATTTAGTATGCTATATCATAAATACACACATTCCTTTTGCTCTTACTTAGCAATTTTTATTATTGTCTAGCTGTAGGTGGTGACACCACCGCACCTGCGGGTATGTTTATATATCCTATAGTGCATGCATATTGATTTAGAACGTTATATTATTGATCTACACATTCTTTTTGCAATTACTTATATAATCTATTTTTAATTGTCTAATTATAGGTGGTGCGTCCACACCTTCCACAGGGGCCACTCCTGCCGCTTCCATACCCTCCGCATCGTCTGCAGGTTAGTATGAATAAATTTAAAATATTTATTCATTTTACATATGCTCTATAGAATAAATATGAACTTCATGGAAATTTAGCGTCGATATTTATTTTATAGTTAGAGGGGATGCGTCCGGGTCCGGGACCCCGGTTGTTCCTCACCGGAGGAACTATCGTCCCGCTCGTGCTGCTGCTCGGGCCCAGGCTCGTGCGCTAGTCACCGGAGGTATATATCACACTTGAATTTTTGTTTAACCTTGATTTCTTAATACAACTTTGTCTTATTATTGATTGTCTTGATATTTCGTGCAGATGCAGGGCCTCTCCATCCCCAGAGGGGGACTCGATGCCCGAATCAGTCCCATAGGCTGAGGCCTGATAGAGCTAGGGGGAGGCAGCATTCCCCCTATTTTTTACCCTTGACTATCGCTATACCGGTCCTCATGCCGGGAGGTTCGGCCGGTATTTGGGGGATGAGAGCCGGATCGTGAAGAACTATCCACTTCACGTTGAGTGGGGCGAGCAGCACCAGCGCTCATTCACCCTCTTCTTTGATCAGGCTCGGGTATGTATTAATATATATTTTCATTTGATCTATCCAATATATTTATTATTAACACTTGCAATCTAATAACAATGTTTTTTTTTGTATTTTCAGTTGGATTACGATTTTCAGCCTGTAGCCGACCCTGATCACCCGGGGAGGGTGCTCGACCTTCATGCTCTGTACAATGGCCTGATGAAGAACATGCAGGCCAAGGTACGATACAACAGGAATGAGCTGAAGGCCGACTGCTACTCCCTGTGGATAGCGACCCCCAAGGCAGAGAGAGCGGCCCTCCTATCTACTCCGGCGTTTGCGAGAGTCGACGTAGAGACATGGCCTCTATTGTGCGCTTATTTCGACTCCGAACGCAAACAGGTATGTATTTTAAATTTAATTCATTATTTATGATATAATTTATTTCTTTGTGTTTCTTAATTAGAAAACTAAATGTTAATGCGTTGTGCAGAAACAGGCCGCTCAGAATATGGAGAACAGGAAGTCGGCGAAGAGGGGTCGCCCCACTTACACAGGTGGCTCGAGGAACATTACTCGAGCCATGGAGTTATCGGTAAATTAAGAGTTATTCTCTAATATTCTGCAATATTAAGAGTTATTCTCTAATATTTCTAATATTAAGAGTTACTTTCTAATATTGCAGACATCTCGGACCGTGGCGTCAGGTGGTACACCGAGCGTGCTGTCCGCATATCTTGCCATCCACGGCACCTCGACAGATCCCGCCACGGGCGAGCTTCGATATCCCGACGTCACTACCCAGGAGTACTGCGTAAGTGTTAATATTTTTTCTACCCAAATTTGAAATTTTAGTTTTGGAAGGTTCAAGTTTAAATTTTATACTTATACTTTACTGCTTAATGTGGGTGTAGGAGCGGGTGGTTGAGCAGGCCCAGGCCTCGGGGATCGATTTTACCGGACAGAACGATCCGAGGCTGCTGACCCCAGTTGTGGACGCCGCACACGAAGGGCACCACGGAGGTTGGGAGAGAGGCCGGGGATTGGGCCCTAGCAGGGCCCATATGAGGTTGGACTCTACCCCGGCGGTTACATCCTCTGTCTCCAGTGACCGGCATGTCCATCAGGAACTGGATAGCTTGAGGGACACCGTTCAGGAGTTGAAGGAGATGCTGGTATGTATACTACTTTATAGTAAAATATCATTTCATATTATATACATATCAATATATCCATAATTAGTACGTAGCTTGAGCTTATTTGGTTTTAGACTTAAGTTTGATTAATCATACATACATATGTAATTAAAATAAACAACGCTTTTCCAAACTAGATATCCAAACAGGGTTTCGAAATAACTTAATAATGATACGAATTCGAATAATACACAGTTCTTACACGCTTCTTACACACGTTATGTCCAGACGCGACAGGGTAGATAGGCCGAGCCTCCACATGCAACTCCTTCGGCTGTGGCTCCACAAGCTACTACATCGGCTGCGGTTCCGCAGACAGCTCCTGTAGCTCCACCGCCCACTCAGACTCCCGCAGCCGCGGCTCCGCAAGCGACTACCTCGACGGCGGCTGCGCAGACCACATCGCCAGCTCCACATGCCGCTCAGACTACCGCTCGCGACGCATTGCAGAGTGTATTGACCGAGGAGCAGGCACGCGTTATTCTAACGTTATTCAGAGGTGGAGCTGGACCGAACTAGGGTAGCTTTTTGGTTCTTATTTTTTGAAACATGTATTTATTTATATCACATTGTACTACATTTTGAAACGATATTGATATTGGTTTGTATTTATACCATATTCAGTTTTTGGGTTTCTTTTGTATATTATATATATGCGTGAGATGTGATTATGAATACTGCAATATATGATTTGATTGATGTATATAGTATTGTGCACAGGGCGGGAAAAAATCTAGCAGCCCATTTTAAAAAAAAAATACAGACAATATGTACCTACGGATTAAGCCGTAGGTATATATGTTGCCCGTACGGACATATCCGTAGGGGCAAACTATCAGGAAACCTGATATTTTCCCCCCTGATCTCAGTGCAGGGTGTTGGGAGTGCCCCTACGGATATGTCCGTAGGGGCCACTGTCTATCCCCTACGGAGTTATCCGTAGGGGCCAAATATCAGGTTTCCTGATATTTTGCCCCTACGGCATATTACCTACGGATATATCCGTAGGGGTATAATAAGGTCCTACGGGTATATCCGTAGGTACATACAATATATTCAAAAAACATAAAAAATATATGATTTGATTGCCCCTACGGAGTAATCCGTAGGGGCAACAACATCTACAGATATATCCGTAGGGGCAATATTTTGCCCGTAGGGGCAAGTTCAGGGCCTCAACTTGCACCTGCGGCCTTTGCACCTATGGGGTATTTTTTGGCCTCTACGCATATGTCCGTAGGGGCAGTGAGTTGCCCCTACGGATAAATCCGTAGGGGCAACCCTTATTTGTAGTAGTGCCTTTCTCAAACCATAAAGAAAGAATTAGTCGGGATCAATCTCACCGTACAATACTTGCTTAACCGTTCAGCCAGGCCAGTGTCGGTACTTCGAGGGAGGTTTTCCAACGCTTTCGCGAAGTTCCTTAATTAAGTAACCACTTTTCCCTGTGGGCGTAGCCCCGCTAACACCTTTCTAGACACCTACTAGGTTTATAGCATTGATCGTTAAGTGAGAGTTTTCCCGAGAAGTAGCATATACTCACAGTAGGATCGGGATCCAAATATCATCGCGTGATAAAACCAAAGGAATCCTAACAGAATCATTACACTCCAAATGGTATGCAGCGCTAGCAAGTTTCAGTACTTATGAAACTCCCGATGTGGATTTTTGCCCCATGCTCTTATGACCTTGACTTTGGCCAAAATATCATAAGTCACATGTCAAGTTCTACCCGTCATTCTCCTGGTTAATTTGGACCCACCCGTACCTAACCTTGACTTTGGCCAAAATGGCAGCACGACTGTCCCAAACCAACGCATCTAGCTATGCTGCACATGAATACCCAATAGCTACCAATCACTATGCCTTGACTTTGGCCAAAATACATAGCTTGAATACTTTTTGACCATTCATGTGGAATGACGGAGGGCTACGAATGGTTTTGGCAAAACCGTGAACGTAGTGAACTTGATATAATCGATGGAATGAGATAGCTTTTAGAAG
Organism: Agapanthus africanus; assembly: GCA_030015575.1. Lineage (NCBI taxonomy): Eukaryota > Viridiplantae > Streptophyta > Magnoliopsida > Asparagales > Amaryllidaceae > Agapanthus > Agapanthus africanus. Next base: position 498,491,569 of record CM057344.1, on the reverse strand, counting down.
GAGTGGTTCAAGCTCCGCGTTTAAAAGTTTAGTTTTGAAAAGAACCGAGTGGTTTTCAAAGTGTTCCAATCGACTTTTACTTGGTTTATTTTCTTGCATTAGTTCTTTTAATGCGTCCCATCATTTAATCCTACCATTGCAGAAAACAACCAAAATATGACGTACGCTTATGCCATTCGCATTCGCCACGGGGCCCCGTCATCACCCGTTAGGTTACTTAACTAACGACAGAGCGGGGTCTGGGCTAGCGCGGCTGTAAAACATAAGCAACGCCTAAATAGTTATAGTATATAGATATATAGCAATGATAGACATTACAGATCACAGATGAATACATTGGATATACTAGGAATCCACAATCCGTTCGAGCCTGCAACGAAAAGCGTATTACACGGTCGCGGTGAATAGCCAATACCCCACCCAAGACCCCTACGGGTGCGGCAAACTACCCGCCAAGTACCCGAAGCGAAGCAACCTCCCTCAACATCGTGAGTAGGCCACTCGGCACTTCGAGATACCTGGTAGTTTGTGCACCCCCTCCATGGGTCTATCCTAGGAGCAAAAACAGTAAAAAGAATTGTACAATGACGGCTACAACCCCGACCCGGTTGTGCGGCCATACAAATAATATTACATCAATTTACAAGTTACATGAATTGAAAGAAAAGAAAACTCTCGTCTCACAAAACCCCCGGCTATTCACCCGCGACAATCCAACGCATTCATATACACATACCATCAACAAACACAAATCGCAGATATGTATAACCCCCACTAATCGACGTATAGCGATTAGCCGACGTTCAATACATATAAACATCACAGATATAACCCAATAGTCAAAGTATAGTGAAATTCGATCAAAAATACGGATTTATAGGCCCCCAAATACAAATATCTTTTCTGGAAAATCTGGGCACAAATAAACCATCTTAAAAATCCCAAAACCTTACCAGAAGAATACTGCACCAAACCCGGTTCAGAACAGAGTTAAAACGGCCGCGGTTCCACGGCAATAGGCATGCTTTTTCCGCGGAACCGCTGCGCTTTGAACTGTTCACTTGACCGTTTTTGGTGTGCTTCTTCACAAAACCCTGAGCCGATTTTTGAAGTATGATTTTTTATTTTTTAAGCAGAAAAAAATTCAACAGAAAGTTAGGGTTTTGATGTTTTGGTTTTGCGATTTTTCCGATCAAACTTCCATACACTTTACTACCAAGCTAGTTTATGTTTAGTTAGTCTTTGATACCACTGTAAGTCCACGTTGCCCACCCCGGTACATGCGGGGAGGCGGAAAACGGAATAAAAATCGGATTTTTATCGAACTAGGCAACATGGACTAGCTTAAAGAGGATCTTTGCTAAACAAAAACTAAACTAAAAGCTAACTAGAATTAGCTACATGGAAGAAAGGTTATACCTTGGGCTTTATGTCCTTCTCTCGTCGCTCCTTGGAGTGGAAGAAAGAGATCACCTTGTCGCCTTCTCGAGTCGAAAAAGGATCCACCCGAGAACCTCAACCTTTGGCTTCAACTTCAAGCTAGAAGTAACTAAAGTGCTAGAAGTGCTAATCCTAGAACCTTAGATGAGAGTAGAGATTACTTTGGAGTGGTTTAACTCAAGCTCAAGTGTTTCTCAACTCATGAGAGGGGAGAGCTTAAGAAAGAGGAAGAGCAAGAGAGAGAAAGCATATGATAGAATGAGAGAATAATAGAACCATTCTCACATATATGTGTGAATTAAGTAAATTGATAATTAGCAAGATAATTGTCATGGCTTAATCAAGACATGACCATTATCATTTCATATTTAATGCAAACAGCAAGGACCAAAGAGCATCTTTTATATGGAATGATGATGGTCAAAGTGTCAACCTAGGTCAACAAGTCAAGATAGTCAAATGGTCAACAACCCTAACCATGCACAATTATTTTTAACTAATATCAATTAACCATAATACACACATAAGCATTAGGGTTAATAAAATGACAATGGTTATTAACCCTAATCAAAGTCCTCTCCCGCTGTCTCAGTCAACTGTGTATACGCACCCGTATTCGTGATCCGAGGAACACGAATACAAAGAGATAAAACCAATCCCAAATCATATACTAGGATCTGGCTTAAACCAAAGCCCGCTAGTATAAGCTGTCCGGACAGCAAACGTGCACAAGTGCGCGGATGTGAACGAACCCTATCGCAAAACTATGCGACCTCTACTCATTTTGCCTCAAGGCCAATAGCTCTCTGTGTGGGACTCTAAAGACTCGACACTACGCTGGCAGTGGGTTTAACCACAGACCGCAAGCGGCACTAGCTGTACGTAACGGTCCCTAGGTAGATGCCGATAAGAAGACTGACGAGGTGACCCCATCTGAACTCCTACTGAGCCTGTATGTGACAGTCTCCGTACAGTCCGGTATGTTCGTCTGATACATCGTATGGCGGGCCTAGGGGGCGGTAAACCTCAGTCCCCTAATAGCGGTACAAGTCGTGTCGGAGTGTAGCCCAGAACACCCTGAGATAATACTGGAAACCTACCAGTATATCTCGCTTGCCCTAGCCAGGGACTACTTGTGTAATGGCTCTCGTGGACACAGCGCGATGTCAACCCCCAATACCGGGAGAGACGAATCCTGTCTAACCGTCACTGCCTCCAAGTGCTTCGGGACTGCACCCAAAAACTAACTGTTTGCACGACTCCTTTGTGCTGTGGTAGGGTAGTAATCAAAGTGCAGTGGGAACACACTCGAGGCGAAGTGACAGTGTCAAGTCAGCGGACTAAGCTGTACTCATGTCACCTGGGAACTGATAACTGACGATAGATATAATACCAACCAACAGTTCCCGACGAGTCCTGTCCAGTGTACTCGTAACCTAACGAGCACCCGCATTCTATCTCAAGTACGACGTACTGACGGCTGTGGGACAGACCGTCTCCCACGCTGGGCAAAGAAGCGCATACGCTAGTATACTCCGGAGTATCGATGCCCTGTCTCGATAGTCCAACGACTAGGGACCTGTATAAGGATGTGCTTATGGATTACCCAGCCCCACGAGTGTGAGCGCCATCACAACGCTGGTAATCAAGCAAAGATCCTAAGGGCTCTACTAATATGTATATAAGCGATATGCTAAAAGAAACACATGCACATATTAAAGCAGAGATAAACCAAGTAGCATACTACCATTTCGAGCAAGATTGTTTATACAACTGTGAATATCCCAAGCTTCCATCAAGTAATATACATACTAGTATGATACAGTAATGGCTTCTAGGGCATATACACTAACACTTGCTGCGCAGACTTTAATTGGATGGTTGATAATACTAGTGGCTTAGGATTAAGCCAGTTTATTAAATTAGGTTTTGATTTAATAATTTACATATGTATTTATATATATGTATTCTAGTATTATTGTTCGCTATTTATTTTCTCTCTTGGCTATTCGTATTTTTGTACGAATACGCGTATATGTATTTCGATATATGTACCGGGAAGTATTCAATATTTTATACGGAATAGCTTCTAGAAGCTTTGCCACCTCATTATATGATTTTTCATTTATAGAAATTCATTTTGTTTAATAATGAGGTGGAGGGTGGAAAAGGTGACAAGGAATGGGCATGAGTCAAAGCATGGTGCAAAGTATAGTTGGATTTGTTTATTTGATTAATTGGAAAATGGCGTTTTTGTGGGGATGAGAGAGGGGGGGCCGGCCACCACTTGGATGGGGGATTCATTTTCATTTTGGCTCATGATTGATTACATTCTCCACTCTCTCATTCACACAAAAACACTTAACCACTTTGGTTCATGCAAAAGCTTCATCACCTCCATTCTTCTTCTACGGTTGCTCCCATGAGCACATGAGTTGAGAGAAAATTATAGTGACACATTCATACACCCCCACTCTCCATTGTTAGCAACTTTGGAGCGTTGGTTAGCTCGTTCGACGAGATTGGAGCTTGCGCCGTTTCCTTCGGGTGGATCATCGGAGACGAAGGAAGACCAGCAACCAAACCACATCAAGGAGCCGCTAGGAGCTTGGAATGAAGACCGAAAGACACGGATCAACTCGGTATAACGATTCTAACTCTTAGTTAGTTTGCAAGTTTAGGGTTTAAGGTCGATCCGTAAATCGGGTAACGGTAGCGCCGGTTTAGAAATTTTTGTTCCGCATTTTGGCCGCGTTTCGACGGCCGGGGCGCTGCCGTGACCCTTCATGGTATTAGACCCACCCTTTCAACCCCTTACTAGCTTGTTTAAACGTGCTTGAAAGATCGATCGACGGAAATTTCCAAAATCACGATTTCATTTTTGTGTTTGCTGTCGTTTTTCAAATGTGTTCAAAAAATTATTTACAGAGGCTTAAAAATCCGTGCAAGCAATTTTAATGGTACAAAAAAATTTAAGCCCATGAAGCCTCCAAAGCGCCGCGGAACTGCCGCACTTACCCCACATTGGCGGCGGATTCATGGCCATTTAGTGGCGGCGGGCTTCTAAATTTTTCCTGTAGCCTCCTGACTTGGAATTGTGATTTTTGATATATTCTGTTTTGGCCCAGTTTTCTGTGCAGTGCTGTTATTGCTATTGGGGCCAATTTGGAACATGGTCGATCGATAATTTAAGCGTGTGTTTGACAGTACATACATTATAATCTGCGACCGTGAATGTCATTTGATCGGTAAACCCGTCTAACTGCTATATGTTCTTTTAGACGGGTTTGCGAACGTGACATTCACGTTGATGTTCTGTGTTGTGCTGTGATGTTGGTTGGATCGTCGTGGTGGATAACAATGGTGCAATGTTAGTACAGTTTTATTTCATTTGTCCATTTGATATTACGGGGTGAGCGTCCGACATGTGGACTGCCGTCACTGCCAGTTTGTATATTATTCTTTTGGGGCACAACCGGGGTGAGTTCGATGTCACCCATGTATATTATTTTATTTTCTGTACTAGGATTACCCCACGGTGGGGTGCACGAATAGCCGGATTCTAGAGGGCAACGGGTCCGCATCTCATGGCGTTGGGATGGAGGGGACCTTACTCTAGAATTGGCGGGCTATTCGCCGCACTCGTAGGGGGTATAGGTATGACCCACGGAGGGGCGCTCAAGTTACCGGATTCCGAGAAGTGCTGGGTGGCCCATTCACGTTGTTGAAGGGGGCTGCCTCACTTCTGGTTTTGGCGGGTAACTTGCCGCGCCGTAGGGGTCTAGGTTTCATTGCACATGCTATCCACATGACAGGGAACATCGGGTCTCACTTGCGGCTCAAGTGAAACCCGGGGCTCCAGATTATCCACCATTCTGTGTTGCTTCTGTGATGTTTCTGTGATGTTGCTTTATATCATGCCTGGGACGAATGTTATATATATATATATATTTATATATACTAGTAGATTTTGTATATGTTTTGCACCCGCGGTAGCCCAGTCCCCGCTCTGTCGTTAGTTAAGTAACCTAACGGGTGATGACGGGACCCAGTGGCGAATGCGGATGGCATATACGTACATTTTTTTCGTTCTTTTCTGGTGTGATTAATTGATGGGACTGCATAGATTCTTATCAATGCAAGGATAAAACAAACCTATATATGATGTTGTTGGAACCAAGTTTTTAAAAAAAACTGACATTACAGACGTTCTTTTTTGCTTTGCATCGTGGTATTCATTTTGGAATATCCTGCACCTCATTCGACGAGGCAAGGGCCGAGATACCTTCATTGGGAGTGACCCCTTGGGTAAAAGTTTGCGTCAACGTAATAACTTTACTATAGTCGATTATTTTTGCTTTGCATCGTGGTATTCAGTTTGGGATATCCTGCACCCCATTTGACGGGGAAAGAGCCGAGATCCCTTCACCGGGAGTGACCTCTTTAGCAAAAGTTTTCCCCACTATATATTTATAAAACCACTTGGATTCCTTCAACGATATCAAATTCATTACGTTAAAGGTTTTTCGCCAAAAACCAGCCGTAGCCCTTCGTCATTTCTTACAAGTATTGCTTAGTATTCGTGCTGCGTTTATTGACTGTGTCAAGGCGTAGTGTGCGGTAGCTAAGTAGTGCTTGTTTGTGGCTGTAAGTCCACGTTGCCCACTCCGGTACTTGCGGGGAGGCGGAAAACGGAATAAAAACCGGATTTTTATGAACTTAGGCAACATGGACTACACTTTGAAGGATCTTTGCTAAACAAAAACAAGCTAAAGCTAACTAAAACTAGCTAAGTGCTAGAAAGGTTATACCTTGGGCTTTATGTCCTTCTCTCCTTGCTCCTTGGAGTAGTGGAAGGAGGTCACCTTGTCGTCTTCTCCCGTCAAAGAAAGATCCACCCGAAAGCCTCAACCTTTGGCTTCAACTCCAAGCTAGAAGTAACTAGGGTTCAAGAAGTGCTAGTCCATCAACCCTAGATGAGAGTAGAGATGATCAAGAGAGGGTTTTTCTCAAGCTCAAGTGTTTCTCAACACATGAGAGGGGAGAGCTTGAGGGAGAGGAAGAACAAGAGAGAGAAATGAAATGATAGAATGAGAATTATATGAACCATTCTCACTAATATGTGTATATTATTTTAATTGAATAATTAGCTAGATAATTGTCATGGCTAATCATGACATGACCATTATCATTTCAATTTTCAAGGATCAAAAAGCATCTTCCAAAAGAAATGATGATGGTCAAAGTGTCAACCTAGGTCAACAAGTCAAGGAGGTCAAATGGTCAACAACCATAACCATGCACAATTATTAAACTAATTATCAATTAACTATAATACACACATAAGCATTAGGGTTAATAAAATGACAATAGTCATTAACCCTAATCAAGGTCCTCTCCCTCTGTCTCAAACAACTGTGCATACAAACCCGCATTCGTGATCCGAGGAACACGAATACAATGAGAAAAACCAATCCCAAATCATATACTTGGATCCGGCTTAAACCAAAGCCCGCTAGTATAAACTGTCCGGACAGCAAACGTGCACAAGTGCGCGGATGCGAACGAACCCTGTCGCAAAACCATGCGACCTCTACTCATTTTGCCTAAAGGTGAATAGCTCTCTGTGTGGGACTCTAAACACTCGACACTACGCTGGCAGTAGGTTTAACCACAGACCGCAAGCGGCACTAGCTGTACGTAACGGTCCCCAGGTAGATGTCGATAAGAAGACTGACGAGGTGAACCCCATCTGAACTCCTACTGAGCCTGTATGTGACAATCTCCGTACAGTCCGGTCTGTTCGTCTGATACATCGCATGGCGGGCCTAGGGGGGCGGTGAACGTCAGTCCCCTAATAGCGGTACAAGTCGTGTCGGAATGCAGCCCAGAACACCCTGAGATAACACTGGAAACCTACCAGTATATCTCGCTTGCCCTGGCCAGGGACTACTCGTGTAATGGCTCTCCTGGACACAGCGCGATGTCAACCCCCAATACCGGGGAGGCGAATCCTGTCTAACTGTCACTGCCTCCAAGTGCTTCGGGACTACACCCAAAAACTACCTGTTTGCATGACTCCTTTGAGCCGTGGTAGGGTAGTAATCAAAGTGCAGTGGGAACACACTCGAGGCGAAGTGACAGTGTCAAGTCAGCGGACTAAGCTGTACTCATGTCACCTGGGAACTGATAACCGATGATAGGTATAATACCAACCAACAGTTCCCGACGAGTCCTGTCCAGTGTACTCGTAACCTAACGAGCACCCGCATACTATCTCAAGTACGACGTACTGACGGCTGTGGGACAGACCGTCTCCCACACTGGGATGAGAAGCGCATACGCTAGTCTACTCCGGAGTATCGATGCCCTGTCTCGATAGTCCAACGACTAGGGACCTGTATAAGGATGTGCTTATAGATTACCCAGCTCCCACGAGTGGGAGCGCCATCACAACGCTGGTAATCAAGCAAAGATCCTAAGGGCTCTACTAATATGTATATCAGCAATATGCTAAAAGAAACATATGCACATATTGAAGTAGAGACAAACCAAGTAGCATACTACCATTTCGAGCAAGATTGTATATACAACTGTGAATATCCCAAGCTTCCATCAAGTAATATACAAACTAGTATGATACAGTAATGGCCTCTAGGGCATATACACTAACAATCTCCCACATGCACTAAGGCCATGTACTGGCGTATCGAAGACCTATCATCTCGATCAGCCGCTCGAACTGAGTCTGGGGAAAGGCCTTGGTGAATGGATCTGCTGTGTTATCCTCTGATGCAACTCTCCGGACCTCGATCTCCTGGCGATCCACGATCTCCCTGATCAGGTGATACCGCCTTAAGATGTGTCTGGATTTCTGATAGGACCTGGGTTCCTTCGCTAAAGCTATAGCCCCGTTGTTGTCGCAATACAGAGGTATTAGGTCAACAATGGACGGAACCACCTGAAGTTCTCTCAAGAACTTCCTCATCCAGACAGCTTCTTTTGCGGAATCAGATGCAGCGATGTATTCCGCTTCCATAGTCGAGTCAGCAACGGTCCTGTTTGGAGCTCTTCCAACACACCGCCCCTCCATTGAGGGTAAAGACAAAACCCGACATGGACTTGGAATCATCCTTGTCACTCTGGAAGCTGGAGTCAGCAAAGGCCTCAATCTGCCGGTCCTTTCCGCCATAAACCAAGAACATCTCCTTAGTCCTTCTGAGGTACTTGAGAATGTTCTTTACTGCTATCCAATGTTTCTCCCCAGGGTTTGACTGATACCTGCTTACCACACTCAGTGCATAAGCCACATCCGGTCTGGTACACAACATCGCATACATTATAGAGCCTACCACAGAAGCGTAGGATATAATAGACATGCGATCCCTCTCCAAATCAGTCTTGGGAGACATCTCTTTGGAGAGAGTTATCCCGTGACAAGCCGGTAGATTACCGCGCTTGGAATCTTCCATACTGAATCTCTTCAGTATGGTGTCGATGTACCTGGACTGCGAAAGTCCTAATATCCTCTTGGATCTGTCACGGTAGATCCGGATACCCAGAATGTATGAGGCATCACCCAGGTCTTTCATGGAGAACCTGTGTGACAAGAACCCCTTGACAGATTGTAGCATAGGAATGCCATTTCCTATTAAGAGAATGTCATCCACGTATAAAACGAGGAATACTACAGTTCTCGCTACAAATCTACAATAGATGCATGGTTCATCTGGATTTTTGATAAAGCCAAATTCCTTGACCGTCTCATCAAAACAGATGTTCCAACTCCGCGATGCCTGCTTTAGTCCATAAATGGACTTAAGCAACTTTCACACCTTTCCGCTGCTCCCACTCTGAATGAAACCCTCTGGCTGATCCATATAGACACACTCCTCTAAATGTCCATTTAGAAAAGCTGTCTTTACGTCCATCTTCCAAATCTCATAATCGTAGAAGGCAGCAATGGCAAGAAGGATCCGAATGGATTTCAGCATAGCTACTGGAGAAAAGGTTTCGTCATAGTCCAAACCAGGTCGCTGACGAAAACCCTTTGCTCCTAGTCTAGCTTTATAGGTCTCAACCTGTCCATCTACACCAATCTTCCTTTTGAAGATCCACTTGCATCCTACGGGTTTTACCCCATCTGGAGCAATGTCCAACGTCCATACTTTGTTGGTGTACATGGACTCCATTTCGGTCCGCATTGCATCCAGCCATTTTACTGAGTCGACGCTCTGAATGGCTTGCTGGAAGCTAGTAGGCTCATCAAAGTCTATGATGCAATCCTCTCTATCCCCGTCAATGAGAAAACCGTAGTATCTCTCGGGCGGATGAGACAGCCTACTACTCCTGCGGAGTAGCGTGGGAATGTCCTGACCTTTCGAACCCTCTGGTTCAACCAAGCTTTCAGTAATAGCCCGTGGTTCTGGAATTTCTTCCAGTTCTATTGCGCTCCCACTTAATTCTTTTTCTATGAACTGGTGTTCTAGAAAGTGGGCATGGCGAGAAACAAGGACTTTTTGTTCCTCTTCGCAATAGAAGTAATATCCCTTAGAGCTCTTTGGATATCCCACAAACTTGCACTGTACTGAGCGTGCCTCGAGCTTGTCCGCATGCTGCTTTTTTACAAAAGCTGGACATCCCCATGTCTTAATGTGATTAAGATAGGGTCTCTTCCCACACCACATCTGATATGGTGTAGCAGGCACAGTCTTAGTTGGAACTCGGTTCAAAAGGTATGCAGCTGATTCTAGCGCATATCCCCAGAACGATCGCGGCAACTCAGCATTACTCGTCATGGACCGTACCATATCCAATAGGGTTCGGTTCCGTCTCTCCGATACACCGTTATGTTGCGGAGTGTATGGAGGAGTAAGCTGAGAGAGAATTCCATTCTCTTTTAAGTAACCCAGGAACTCGGCACTCAAGTATTCACCACCTCGATCAGATCTCAGTGCCTTGATACTTTTTCCTGTTTATTTTTCTACTTCATTCTTATATTCCTGGAATTTTTCAAAAGCCTCGGATTTATGTTTCATTAAGAAGACATAACCGTACCTTGAAAAGTCATCCGTAAAAGTAATGAAGTAAGAATAACCGCTTCGTGCATGTGTAGACATTGGACCGCACACGTCGCTGTGTACGAGTCCCAAGAGCTCGCTCGCTCTTACTCCGTGTCTAGTGAACGGTGTCTTTGTCATCTTTCCTTTGAGACAGGATTGACAAGTTGCATACGATTGATATTCGAACGAATCCAAATATCCTTCTGCATGTAACTTAGTCAACCTTCTCTCATTGATGTGACCCAGTCTACAATTCCATAAGAAAGTTTTATTTATTTCAGGAGACTTTCTTTTGTGTGTATTCTGGACATTGAAAATCTGTGGCTGGTTTAATACGTATATACCGTTGTTCAATGTACCTGACCCAATCAAAACTTGATTAAGGTAAATGTTCACTACATTACTTACAAATGCAAATTCATAACCTTCTTTAGATAATAAAGATACAGAAATGATATTACAGGTTGCATTTGGTACATAATAACAACTACGCAAAACCAAAAAGTGTCCATCCGACAATCCCAGGTGATATTCCCCCACGGCCTCAGCATCCATGCTACTCTGAGGGTCATGTCACCTGCCATCAAAACTCTACGCTTTCTCAACGCCTGCAAAGAATTACAGATATGAGATCCTGATCCGGTATCCAATACCCAGGACGTAGAGTTTATTGATAGACAGTTTTCAATAACATACACACCTGAAGCTGAAGCTGCAACTCGCTTCAAATCCTGTGTTCTGGCTTTCCAAGCCTTGCAATCCTGTTTCCAGTGACCACTTTTGTGACAATAGAAGCATTCTTCCTTCCCCACCAGCTTTCCCGCTACCTTTGTTGCTTTTCCTTTTCCTTTCGTATCCACTTTACCGACACCGCCTCTTGGTTTGGCGGGGGCTTTCTTCTTCTTGCCCTTAGCTTTCGCCCTGGACCTAGAAGAGGAAGATCCTCTTACAAACAAAGTGGATGTCTCCCTACCCTTCTGTAGGGTGCCCTCAATACTCCTCAACATGTTCAGAAGCTCGGAAAGTTCAACCTCCTTTCCTTGCATCTTGAAGTTAAGAATAAACTGGGCGTAAGTGGAAGGAAGGGACTGGATAATCAAATCAGTATAGAGTTCATTCTCCAACGTGGTCCTAAGGTCCGCGAGCTCCTCAATGTAGCCAATCATCTTAAGCACGTGTTCCGCTACCGATGATCCGACGGCCAACCTTGCCAAAAATAACTTCTTCGACACTTCGTATCTTGCGATACGAGACTGCTCTCCATACAGTTCTTTTGTATGAAGAAATATGGACTCTAGGTCCATATTCTCGTGCCTCCTCTGATGTTCGTTGTCCATCGAGGCAAGTACGAGGCATTTGGCCTTCGCGAAATCTATCTCCCATGTCTTACGGATTTCCTTATCCGCGACGCTGGAAGTGGGACCTGGGACAGGGGGAGCTTTGGTGGTAAGGATATACCCCAACTTGTCGTAAGTGATTGCCATCTTGACATTCCTGAGCCAATCTTTGTAGTTTGGCCCTGTCAATATGTTTTTATCTAGTAATAACTTAAGTCCGGTCATGTTGAATGGTCGTGTAACGTTTTGAAAATCGTTTCGGTGAAATTTTAAAAAAATCGGTAAAATAAGGGGGTTTTCTGTAAAAATTCAAAATACAAATATCTTATTATAAAAATTAAATATACATATTCTAGCTATGTAATTGCTATTATTTGGTGTTTATTGAACCGCTGGTGAAATTTCAAATTTTCTGAAAAAAATATTATTTTATTATTATTTTAAGCCGTCACTAATACATTTAATTAGGAAAAATTACAAATTGGAATGAGTTGAAACAAATTTTGTGCATCATAAAACATTAAATAAAATTTTATCATGTGGTTTTTGGAACGAAATCATTTGCCAAAACGGTTTAGAAATTATTGAAGAAAAAAGGCTTTTTTTTATTGTAAATGGATGTTTGGGGTATAGTATTTATCATTTTTCATCACCCCACAACCATACCCACACTCACACACCCCCATTTTTCCTTCCCTATGGCTGATTTCAGCAGTCCCCCCCTCAATTGTCCCCACTTGTGTTGCAAAAGAAAAGAAAGAAAAGAAAAGAGAATGATAGAAGTAAAATGTTGACTTTTTGACCACATTCTCTCTCCAATCACCTCACACTCTCTTCTCTCCCCTCATTAGCCGAGCCCTTGCTGATTTCCTGCAGCCCTCCTCTCTCTTTACCTCATCTCATCTCTTCTCCAAAAATCCCAACCTTTTTACCTTCAAAAATTCATCAAATTCCACCCAAAATCAAAACAAAATCAAAATCCAACTCCTACCCATTTTTCATTTGCCTATCTAGCATGGATCTAGGGAATAAGATTTCAATTTGGGAGGCTATGGGTGCTTGTGGATCTTCAAATGTTTTTGGGTATAATTTTTAAACCTTTTGCTTAATTTGTTAGTTAATTTCTTAAAGCTAATTTATTTAAGTGTTAATTAGGCTTTAGTTGCAAGTTTGGAAATTCTAGAATTGGGTATGGATAAAGTTAGGGTTTTAAATCACTTGATCATGGTTTAAGTGTATAATTTAACATATTATGGCATGTAAAATCTTACCTAGTAACTAGTTTGCTAATTGTTATTTTAAAATTTGTCTAATTAAGCTTTTTGTTGCAAACTAGGTTTTTTTGATTTAATTCGAAATATGAGATTAAAAATATGGTTAGGGTTTTTATCATATTATTAAATCTATTAAGTGTAGTTTAACACTTTAGTTCATGGAAATCCAACCTAAATTGTAGTTTGCGCATTTTGCTATGAAATTGTTAAAAAGGGTATTTTGTAAACTAGAATATTAGGGTTTTTGGAATTTAATGAGATTAAATTCCGGAAATTGTTTCTATGGCTTATTTAAGATATTCAATAAGTATATTGGCCGCTACATTCATTTAAACATCATGTTTTGTACAAAAACGGCGAATTGTGCTTGGTAGATTTACGGAAAAATGACTTTTTAAGTGAAATTGGGGTTTTTGTGAGTTTTAACCTAGTTTATAATAAAATTAGTGTTCGTGATTGTGCAAATGAGTGTGATTGGATTTTTCTCGATGGTTTGACGTTTGTACATCGACATCGAGGGTTGGTTTGACTATTCTTGCATGCGTAGGCGATAGGTTTGGACCTATGCGTGATACGCGTGCCGATTTGATTTTCGTATGCCGTTTCGATCTCGAATTTAGTTTTAATGAGATATGGTGCGTTATGATATGTAGGTACCCCCATGTGGACTTCGAGACGACAAGCAAGCGCGTGGCGACGTCGGCACCGGCTAGCGAGGACCAGGTGAGTAGATTTATATCTACGGGGAGAAGTCGGGTGGATGGCGTATAGCACCCCCGCAGTCCGTGGTGGTGTATACGGATGCGTATACACACCAAAAATTATTATATATTATTTGGGAATAATAACGATGCTTAGGATGGATATTGGTGTGTTGGATTATTTTAGCGTTGCGAACCCTAGGGTAGTGTTGCACTACACATACACACATACCTACTTGCATACTTTCCTATTGATATGTACTCATGGGATTCTTTATAGTTATGTGTTCACATGGGTATGGGACTATGTGTTCACATACGGATTGAGGATGATACTTGGGGTTGAGCTGAGTCGATGAGTTTTGATTTGAGGCCGTGAGATCGGTGATATAGCAGGGTTCATATCTTAGATACGACATGACGTTGTAGCGGGTCCTTGACGTAGTGTTTCACAAACGTCCATGCATACGTAGGCGGTATCAGTATGGTACTAGACGTAGATCAGTACCCCGATCATGATATTTGATAAAGAGGATACCAGGTGAATAGTATGATGAATGTGATATTGACCCGTACCCAGATTTGGGATGCCGTACGACGGATTTACGTACGAGCTATATCTTGATGATTGATCCGCACTCTTGACTTGGGATGTCTGATTTTAGATATGGTATCGAATATGATATTATTGAGGCGGGATCACCGACTAATATATATACAGGTATGTATATGTATCGACTCAGATGTTAGGCGGTTTCCTTACCTGTAGTTCAGCTTGTTAGCTTAGCCCTTTAGTTTAGTTTAGTTGTTAGATTAGATTCGATTCTTACCTATTTCAAAAACTAACGAATCATGGGTATTTTAAAAGACAGCCCAAGGGATCCTACGGATATTTCAAAAGTCGTATCTTTTCATAAAAACACCGTAGCCCCTATTTTCAAAACCCTATGATTTGTGTTATTTCAAAAGGCACCATTTGTAGGACTTATATTAGATCATTACAGATTAATTATCGTTGTGTCTAGTATTCAGCTCCCGCATATTATTGTTGTTCGCTCTGCCTCGCATACTTATTTTGCTGCATATTCCATTATTGTTATCATGCTGTTAGAACACCAGCACCATTACCGATGATGCGTAGGTACCACGTACACTTAATTGCCGGCTCACACACATCTTCATCGGTAATTGCCATGTCACGTACACCTTAGAAAATATTATTGCTTAACTTAGCTAGATAGCTAGTAGTTTGACATAATATTAGTGTACTTACCTTATATGCCAGCTTAAATATTGTAGTTATTACTTGTCACTTCATGAATAGTGTTATTCATCGTTATGCCGCATTCATGGATTCTCATGCATATATTCACTATTTTACGTGTTATTGAGGTTTTGGATTCGGATTTCCATGAGATTTTCTGGATTTGGAGGAAAACCGCAAAAACATAAATAAACCTTTTCTCTCTTTTAAAATAAAAAGTGCGGTTTTCCTATGATGTATGAGTCGTCCACCATGAGTTTGCTGATGGATTTCGAGACCCGATTCGAGGAGTGGAGGAACCGTTTCGGGTACATGGTGGGCCCGGTATGGTACCCCGGGGCAAGATGAATGTGGTGTTGACGTTGAGCCTGGCAGGGGACAGATTACCTACCGGTGATATTACCCGACGCGTCGGATATCCGGAGGATACCGTCGTGGTCTTGAGATGGATGGTAAGGGCCGGTCTGGACCGACGGCGCCCTAGATATTGAGATTGAGACATTGATATTTCGAGACATTGAGATTTATGTTTTGTGTCGATGCTAGACACTGTTGATACTGATTTCATTTATGATACCTCAGTTTAAAAATACAAAGGAAATCTCACTAATTTATGAAAACAGTTCTTCATTTACATGTATTCTGTTTTCATGCATTTATACCTCATTCATATGATATATTGCTACCTGAGGCACTGACACGGGCACATGAGATTACACTCGGGTTAGATATTTACCCTAGCCTTGTTATAGGCTACGTGTTATTCATATATTTGAGGATATATTAAGATCATTGACCTAGGTTGCGTTATTTATGCGATTTCTGTGCGTAGATGTTTTTCTATTCACGAGTTGGCAACTCACCCCCGTTGTGCCCCAGTTTCTTGCAGGTTTGCCGTACAGGTTTCATTACGGCGTTGCGGGCTCAGTTTCATTCGGGTGACTTGCTAGTAGGTGGGTTTTTCTTGTATCGTACCCATCATATTACCTTGTATAATATTATTCAGTTGTATCTAGTAAATTCCATCAACCAAACATGTATTTTTGAGATAGAGACCAGTGTTGTTTATTCTTTCGATCTTAGAGTCGCTCGTTATGTTTCTGGTGGTTTTGAGTTTCTTTTTGAGTTTTGATCCTCGCCGTTGGCGTTGTATATTATTTTGCTTGTGTGGTTGTGACCGTCGATTGACGAAGAGCTAGCTCCCGCTTGGGGATGCCTTTTTATCGATTTCGTATACTATTCTTGTTGTATCCCATTTAGGAGCCAGTATTTACAAAGGAGACTCTGCCGAAATTTTCAGTAAATTTTTGATGTTTTTTTTAAAAACCGCATAATTCGGCTTATGCTATTGAAACTACTTACTTTAAGTTGGTTTTTCCTGCACTCTACTACTTTTCTTGGTTTGGATTTCTGGGTTTTCGGTTTACTTGGATTACGTACGCCTCGAGACGTTCGTAGTTTAAGTGCCGGTCATGTTCCGTACTTTCGGGTCGTGACAAAGTTGGTATCAGAGCGTTAGGTTTTAACCTTCGGAGCGTAGGATGACCCTTGGTTGATGGAATAGGTGACTAAAGTAGAGTGACGTACCGTTGGTATGTTCCGCGGCATATTTACGACACGCCACTCCACTTATGAAGCCTTAGGATGTACATTTTCTTGTTCAGTATTATATTCATTCCGATCTAGCGTCATCAGTACCAGTTATTGTTTTGCTGCCACGATTACGGGTAGGGAGAGCTACAGCTAGAGTTGCGGTCAGCACAAGCTCGTCACGAACGAGGACTGACCAGGGCGAAATTCCGGCGACACACGATTGCAGAGATGTGTCTTTTTACTGTGTTTCCGCGCCACGAACGTTTGGCGGATCGCCTTATGAGGTTACTCGGAGGCGCTGATCGACACTAGAGAATTGAGCCAATGATAGAGGCCAGCCAGATTTTGATGACCGTTGGTGTGTTGCTTACTCCTGATGATTGAGGCACTGCTCAGCATGCAGACGAGCAAGCCAGTGGTTGCTGCGAGCGACGAGTTATCGCCCCATATGTTGGAGCTATTGCGGGGCGAGTTGTACGAATAGATGATAGAAGGTCGCTAGTCACCCGATGATGAATGACTAGGACAGGTGGTTCGTTCGCTTACCCCGATGCGAGGTCATCAGATAGATTGCTTCCAGCAAGAGACGACTTCACGCAGAGACGTGAGGGTCGACAGAGACGATCGAATGTCGGAAACCTATTATTCCAAGTTTAAAGTAGTCGGAAAGACATGCAGGCAATTCTATGGTCCCTCTAGAAGAATGAAACCCTAACTCGACTTAATGACCGTGTGAAAGCCTTTGAACCTTCGGGTTTGCGGTAGTTCTACGGCGCCATTAGTGAGGCTTGGGTTTGCCCTTCTACGGCTGGACCACCGATGCTGTGGTATGTACTCGATACTATTAAACTGTACCCAAGATGTTGAGCCCTTGGGGGGATTATGAGGTTTTGACAATCGATTGGATGGTTTGACTTAATTCGGATGCTAGGTGGTGAGACGCATTCTTGGGAGACTCCAGATACGAGGATAGTCGTTGGAGCTCAGTCCATGCAGCCGCGACGAGACGAGTCCAAAGCAGACGACATTAGAGAAAAGTGGAGTAAGAGGTTCGTACCAGATCTAGATGAGATGACGTTCCACTCCGCCGACATTAGAGATGCGATGCGCATGCTGAGGCATGGTACTTGGACTTACCTTCCAGAAGGAGTCGCGATGGGTATGCAGCCGTTCCAGAGCAAGATGCAGATATAGGAAAGGACGATGACTTCCGGACAGTTGGCAGAGACGAGACATGGAAGAGACCATGAGCAGGATTCCTTCCAGGACACTGCTGCAATGATACTTGCACTTAGGGTCAGATGTGTCACGTACATTCAGAGAGCCAGAGGCCGACGCCAGTGATATGCTGTCTTACGAGTGGTCGCGATGATTGACCAAGAGATGACCAGATAAGTGCCAGAACGGAATCGTCCCCGTTAGCACACCTGACATTGCCAATGAGCCGATGGACCGAAAGATTGGTAATTCACAGTGAAGACCTTGACCCAGGAGTGGTCATAGTTACGCACACCAGCAGGACAGAGTTCATGATCATCGACGAGACGTCCCACTAGTGACCGTGACAGTTGGCCGAGATTCTTAGAGGATGCACTTGAGCAGTACTATTCCGCCATTATTGATTACGATGTTTTGGGTGATTTATTCGTATGATTTGATTTTGATGATTGAGGATTTACGACCTTTGCACAGTGTTGCACTTGATATCGTTTTCGTGCTTTAGTTTCACATGTTTGTGATATTACGGTTTTAAACAGTTGACTTGGTTTTGTGCGTATGCATGCACACGATTTCGTTCCTGCACTCGGTATAGTTTATATATGCTTGCAGTGCAGTGATACGCCTTTTGTGCACTTAGATGCACTGGACTTCGATTTCGATTGTGATACTCGATATTTTTTTTGTGCACCTTGTGCACCTGATTGGATTTTCGCGCATGTTGGGCCCATGTTTTGAAGGGTGATTTTGGTGCACACCAGAGGCACTAAATCGAGATTTTTTTTTGTGCATGTCAGATGCACCTGATTTTGCTGTCAGGCACACCTGTTGCCTATGACAGATGTTTCGTGCACACCCGATGCACTTAGATGTTGTTTCTGTGCGCATGTATGGCACATTCATGGATTTTGATTTCCGTGTGCACCAGACGCACGTAGTATTCATGTGCATATTTTGGGATTGATTTCTTATAGAGTAGTACGTTTTTATGATATTGCTATGTGTTTTCGTACTGAGCAGGACTAGTCAGAGGACAGTACCTGAATATATTTTGCATGCATTGATAGTTATTGAAGGGATTTCCAAAAAGCGAGCTATAGCCTCAGTATTTACCTACATGTCTGATATGACACGAAATGTTTAAAACAAGGAGACCCTTCTAAATTGTTTCCAAAACGGCGGAACGTACATTTCAAACAAAGGTATATATGTATATAGTTATTTTCTTATGATAGACGTCCGCCACTGTGCAGTGTTATACGCGTTGCACAGCGACTTAAAGAGATTTGGCATGCATTTCCTTCAGATACTTACAGATATAGATTCGATGTTTACATGTATAGTTCGAGTTATATCATATTGGTTTGATTTAGATTTGGCATTGATGTCTTCTCCATGACTCCGATGATTGCGGGATGCTTGACGGAGTTTTGATTTGAGTTATATACTCATTTTTCAAGCGCATGCGCTGCGCTACGATTTGTTTTATGTATTTACAATTTCGGAGCCCTGACGACTTGATGGTTTTCTTAGATGCTTTAGTACTTGGGGGAGTTTGAATTTAAATTCGGGGACCGAATTTCTTTAAGGGGGGAAGATTGTAACGTTTTGAAAATCGTTTCGGTGAAATTTCAAAAAAATCGGAAAAATATGGGGGTTTTCTGTAAAAAGTCAAAATACAAATATCTTATTATAAAAATTAAATATACATATTCTAGCTATGTAATTGCTATTATTTGGTGTTTATTGAACCGCTGGTGAAATTTCAAATTTTCTGAAAAAAATATTATTTTATTATTATTTTAAGCCGTCACTAATACATTTAATTAGGGAAAATTACAAATTGGAATGAGTTGAAACAAATTTTGTGCATCATAAAACATTAAATAAAATTTTATCATGTGGTTTTTGGAACGAAATCATTTGCCAAAACGGTTTAGAAATTATTGAAGAAAAAAGGCTTTTTTTAGTGTAAATGGATGTTTGGGGTATAGTATTTATCATTTTTCATCACCCCACACCCATACCCACACTCACACACCCCCATTTTTCCTTCCCTATGGCTAATTTCAGCAGTCCCCCCCTCAATTGTCCCCACTTGTGTTGCAAAAGAAAAGAAAGAAAAGAAAAGAGAATGATAGAAGTAAAATGTTGACTTTTTGACCACATTCTCTCTCCAATCACCTCACACTCTCTTCTCTCCCCTCATTAGCCGAGCCCTTGCTGATTTCCTGCAGCCCTCCTCTCTCTTTACCTCATCTCATCTCTTCTCCAAAAATCCTACCCTTTTTACCTTCAAAAATTCATCAAATTCCACCCAAAATCAAAACAAAATCAAAATCCAACTCCTACACATTTTTCATTTGCCTATCTAGCATGGATCTAGGGAATAAGATTTCAATTTGGGAGGCTATGGGTGCTTGTGGATCTTCAAATGTTTTTGGGTATAATTTTTAAACCTTTTGCTTAATTTGTTAGTTAATTTCTTAAAGCTAATTTATTTAAGTGTTAATTAGGCTTTAGTTGCAAGTTTGGAAATTCTAGAATTGGGTATGGATAAAGTTAGGGTTTTAAATCACTTGATCATGGTTTAAGTGTATAATTTAACAAATTATGGCATGTAAAATCTTACCTAGTAACTAGTTTGCTAATTGTTATTTTAAAATTTGTCTAATTAAGCTTTTTGTTGCAAACTAGGTTTTTTTGATTTAATTCGAAATATGAGATTAAAAATATGGTTAGGGTTTTTATCATATTATTAACTCTATTAAGTGTAGTTTAACACTTTAGTTCATGGAAATCCAACCTCAATTGTAGTTTGTGCATTTTGCTATGAAATTGTTAAAAAGGGTATTTTGTAAACTAGAATATTAGGGTTTTTGGAATTTAATGAGATTAAATTCCGGAAATTGTTTCTATGACTTATTTAAGATATTTAATAAGTATATTGGCCGCTACATTCATTTAAACATCATGTTTTGTACAAAAACGGCGAATTGTGCTTGGTAGATTTACGGAAAAATGACTTTTTAAGTGAAATTGGGGTTTTTGTGAGTTTTAACCTAGTTTATATTAAAATTAGTGTTCGTGATTGTGCAAATGAGTGTGATTGGATTTTTCTCGATGGTTTGACGTTTGTACATCGACATCGAGGGTTGGTTTGACTATTCTTGCATGCGTAGGCGATAGGTTTTGATCTATGCGTGATACGCGTGCCGATTTGATTTTCGTATGCCGTTTCGATCTCGAATTTAGTTTTAATGAGATATGGTGCGTTATGATATGTAGGTACCCCCATGTGGACTTCGAGACGACAAGCAAGCGCGTGGCGACGTCGGCACCGGCTAGCGAGGACCAGGTGAGTAGATTTATATCTACGGGGAGAAGTCGGGTGGATGGCGTATAGCACCCCCGCAGTCCGTGGTGGTGTATACGGATGCGTATACACACCAACAATTATTATATATTATTTGGGAATAATAACGATGCTTAGGATGGATATTGGTGTGTTGGATTATTTTAGCGTTGCGAACCCTCGGGTAGTGTTGCACTACACATACACACATACCTACTTGCATACTTTCCTATTGATATGTGCTCATGGGATTCTTTATAGTTATGTGTTCACATGGGTATGGGACTATGTGTTCACATACGGATTGAGGATGATACTTGGGGTTGAGCTGAGTCGATGAGTTTTGATTTGAGGCCGTGAGATCGGTGATATAGCAGGGTTCATATCTTAGATACGACATGACGTTGTAGCGGGTCCTTGACGTAGTGTTTCACACACGTCCATACATACGTAGGCGGTATCAGTATGGTACTAGACGTAGATCAGTACCCCGATCATGATATTTGATAAAGAGGATACCAGGTGAATAGTATGATGAATGTGATATTGACCCGTACCCAGATTTGGGATGCCGTACGACGGATTTACGTACGAGCTATATCTTGATGATTGATCCGCACTTTTGACTTGGGATGTCTGATTTTAGATATGGTATCGAATATGATATTATTGAGGCGGGATCACCGACTAATATATATACAGGTATGTATATGTATCGACTCAGATGTTAGGCGGTTTCCTTACCTGTAGTTCAGCTTGTTAGCTTAGCCCTTTAGTTTAGTTTAGTTGTTAGATTAGATTCGATTCTTACCTATTTCAAAAACTAACGAATCGTGGGTATTTTAAAAGACAGCCCAAGGGATCCTACGGATATTTCAAAAGACGTATCTTTTCATAAAAACACCGTAGCCCCTATTTTC
Organism: Agapanthus africanus; assembly: GCA_030015575.1. Taxonomy (NCBI): domain Eukaryota; kingdom Viridiplantae; phylum Streptophyta; class Magnoliopsida; order Asparagales; family Amaryllidaceae; genus Agapanthus; species Agapanthus africanus. The sequence continues at coordinate 498,469,405 of CM057344.1, read as the reverse complement.
AAAACCCCATGATTTGTGTTATTTCAAAAGGCACCATTTGTAGGACTTATATTAGATCATTACAGATTAATTATCGTTGTGTTTAGTATTCAGCTCCCGCATATTATTGTTGTTCGCTCTGCCTCGCATACTTATTTTGCTGCATATTCCATTATTGTTATCATGCTGTTAGGACACCAGCACCATTACCGATGATGCGTAGGTACCACGTACACTTAATTGCCGGCTCACACACATCTTCATCGGTAATTGCCATGTCACGTACACCTTAGAAAATATTATTGCTTAACTTAGCTAGATAGCTAGTAGTTTGACATAATATTAGTGTACTTACCTTATATGTCAGCTTAGATATTGTAGTTATTACTTGTCACTTCATGCATAGTGTTATTCATCGTTATGCCGCATTCATGGATTCTCATGCATATATTCACTATATTACGTGTTATTGAGGTTTTGGATTCGGATTTCCATGAGATTTTCTGGATTTGGAGGAAAACCGCAAAAACATAAATAAACCTTTTCTCTCTTTTAAAATAAAAAGTGCGGTTTTCCTATGATGTATGAGTCGTCCACCATGAGTTTGCTGATGGATTTCGAGACCCGATTCGAGGAGTGGAGGAACCGTTTCGGGTACATGGTGGGCCCGGTATGGTATCCCGGGGCAAGATGAATGTGGTGTTGACGTTGAGCCTGGCAGGGGACAGATTACCTACCGGTGATATTACCCGACGCGTCGGATATCCGGAGGATACCGTCGTGGTCATGAGATGGATGGTAGGGGCCGGTCTGGACCGACGGCGCCCTAGATATTGAGATTGAGACATTGATATTTCGAGACATTGAGATTTATGTTTTGTGTCGATGCTAGACACTGTTGATACTGATTTCATTTATGATACCTCAGTTTAAAAATACAAAGGAAATCTCACTAATTTATGAAAACAGTTCTTCATTTACATGTATTCTGTTTTCATGCATTTATACCTCATTCATATGATATATTGCTACCTGAGGCACTGACACGGGCACATGAGATTACACTCGGGTTAGATATTTACCCTAGCCTTGTTATAGGCTACGTGTTATTCATATATTTGAGGATATATTATGATCATTGACCTAGGTTGCGTTATTTATGCGATTTCTGTGCGTAGATGTTTTTCTATTCACGAGTTGGCAACTCACCCCCGTTGTGCCCCAGTTTCTTGCAGGTTTGCCGTACAGGTTTCATTACGGCGTTGCGGGCTCAGTTTCATTCGGGTGACTTGCTAGTAGGTGGGTTTTTCTTGTATCGTACCCATCATATTACCTTGTATAATATTATTCAGTTGTATCTAGTAAATTCCATCAACCAAACATGTATTTTTGAGATAGAGACCAGTGTTGTTTATTCTTTCGACCTTAGAGTCGCTCGTTATGTTTCTGGTGGTTTTGAGTTTCCTTTTGAGTTTTGATCCTCGCCGTTGGCGTTGTAGATTATTTTGCTTGTGTGGTTGTGACCGTCGATTGACGAAGAGCTAGCTCCCGCTTGGGGATGCCTTTTTATCGATTTCGTATACTATTCTTGTTGTATCCCGTTTGGGAGCCAGTATTTACAAAGGAGACTCTGCCGAAATTTTCAGTAAATTTTTGATGTTTTTTTGAAAAACCGCATAATTCGGCTTATGCTATTGAAACTACTTGCTTTAAGTTGGTTTTTCCTGCACTCTACTACTTTTCTTGGTTTGGATTTCTGGGTTTTCGGTTTACTTGGATTACGTACGCCTCGAGACGTTCGTAGTTTAAGTGCCGGTCATGTTCCGTACTTTCGGGTCGTGACAGGTCGCTGCAATTAGGAGAGAGAAAAGAAACACTTTAGCTGATGCTTTTGCAAGTTTAGAGTGGTTTTTAGTTTGTCTAAACTGGATGGCTCCCACTGTCTCTCGAATCCCTTCTAAAACCGTAAAGAAAGGATTAGTCAGGATCAATCTCACCGTACAATACTTGCTTAACCGTTCAGCCAGGCCAGTGTCGGTACTTCGAGGGAGGTTTTCCAATGCTTTCGCGAAGTTCCTTAATTAAGTAAGCTCTTTTCCGTGTGGGCGTAGCCCCGCTAACACCTTTCTAGACACCTACTAAGTTTATAGCATTGATCGTTAAGTGAGAGTTTTCCCGAGGAGTAGCATATACTCACAGTAGGATCGGGATCCAAATATCATTGAGTGATAAAACCGAAGGAATCCTACCAGAATTATCACACTCCAAATGGTATGCAGCGCTAGCAAGTTTCAGTACTTATGAAACTCCCGATGTGGATTTTTGCCCCATGCTCTTATGGCCTTGACTTTAGCCAAAATATCATAAGTCACATGTCAAGTTCTACTCGTCATTCTCCTGGTTAATTTGGACCCACCCATACCTACCCTTGACTTTGGCCAAAATGGCAGCACGACTGTCCCAAACCAACGCATCTATCTATGCTGCACATGAATACCCAATAGCTACCAATCACTATGCCTTGACTTTGGCCAAAATACATAGCTTGAATACTTTTTGACCATTCATGTGGAATGACGGAAGGCTACGAATGGTTTTGGCGAAACCGTGAACGTAGTGAACTTGATATAATCGATGGAACGAGATAGCTTTTAAAAGGAGTGGTTCAAGCTCCGCGTTTAAAAGTTTAGTTTTGAAAAGAACCGAGTGGTTTTCAAAGTGTTCCAATCGACTTTTACTTGGTTTATTTTCTTGCATTAGTTCTTTTAATGCGTCTCATCATTTAATCCTACCATTGCAGAAAAGAACCAAAATATGACGTACGCTTATGCCATTCGCATTCGCCACGGGGCCCCGTCATCACCCGTTAGGTTACTTAACTAACGACAGAGCGGGGGCTGGGCTAGCGCGGCTGTAAAACATAAGCAACGCCTAAATAGTTATCATATATAAATATATATAGCAATGATAGACATTACAGATCACAGATGAATACATTGGATATACTAGGAATCCGCAATCCGTTCGAGCCTGCAACGAAAAGCGGATTACATGGTCGCGGTGAATAGCCAAATACCCCACCCAAGACCCCTACGGGTGCGGCAAACTACCCGCCAAGTACCCGAAGCGAAGCAACCTCCCTCACCACCGTGAGTAGGCCACTCGGCACTTTGAGATACCCGGTAGTTTGTGCACCCCCTCCATGGGTCTATCCTAGGAGCAAAAACAGTAAAAAGAATTATACAATGACGGCTACAACCCCGACCCGGTTGTGCGTCCATACAAATAATAATATTACATCAATTTACATGTTACAATGAATGAAAGGGAAAAACAACACTCATCTCACATCCACCCCGGCTATTCATCCGTGACAATCCAACCCATTCATATACACATACCAGTATCAATCATAGATCACAGATATGTATAACCCCGACTAATCGACATATAGCGATTAGCCGACGTTCAATACATATAAACATCACAGATATAACCTTTTAGTCAAAGTGTATTGAAGTTCCGAAAAAAAATACGGATTTATAGGCCCCCAAAAACAAATTTCTATTCTGGAAAACCTGGGCACATATAAACCATCTTAAAAATCCTAAAACCAAGCCAGAAATACACTGCACCAAACTCGACCAAGTGAATAGCCAAGACGGTCACGGTTGCGCGGCAATAGCTTGCTATTGCCGCGGAACCGCGGCACGTTGGTCGATTCACTTGATCGTTTTTGGTGGCTATCTTTACAAAACCCTAAGATGATTTTTGGAATATAACAAATTTTGTTTTGACCAGAAAAAAATTTAACAGAAAACTAGGGTTTTGATTTTTTGGTTTTTCGATTTTTCCGTTTCGAACTTCGACACACTTCACTACCTAGCTAGTTTATGTTTAGTTAGGCTCTGATACCACTGTAAGTCCACGTTGCCCATCCCGGTACTTGCGGGGAGGTGGAAAACGGAATAAAAATCGGATTTTTATGAACTTAGGCAACATGGACTACACTTTGAAGGATCTTTGCTAAACAAAAACAAGCTAAAGCTAACTAAAAACTAGCTAAGTGCTAGAAAGGTTATACCTTGGGCTTTATGTCCTTTTCTCCTTGCTTCTTGGAGTAGTGGAAGGAGGTCACCTTGTCGTCTTCTCCCGTCAAAGAAAGATCCACCCGAAAGCCTCAACCTTTGGCTTCAACTCCAAGCTATAAGTAACTAGGGTTTAAGAAGTGCTAGTCCTTCAACCCTAGATGAGAGTAGAGATGATCAAGAGAGGGTTTTTCTTAAGCTCAAGTGTTTCTCAACACATGAGAGGGGAGAGCTTGAGGGAGAGGAAGAACAAGAGAGAGAAATGAAATGATAGAATGAGAATTATGTGAACCATTCTCACTAATATGTGTATATTATTTTAATTGAATAATTAGCTAGATAATTGTCATGGCTAATCATGACATGACCATTATCATTTCAATTTGCAAGGATCAAAAAGCATCTTCCAAAAGAAATGATGATGGTCAAAGTGTCAACCTAGGTCAACAAGTCAAGGAGGTCAAATGGTCACCAACTATAACCATGCACAATTATTAAACTAATTATCAATTAACTATAATACACACATAAGCATTAGGGTTAATAAAATGATAATAGTCATTAACCCTAATCAAGGTCCTCTCCCTCTGTCTCAAACAACTGTGCATACACACCCGCATTCGTGATCCGAGGAACACGAATACAATGAGAAAAACCAATCCCAAATCATATACTAGGATCCGGCTTAAACTAAAGCCCGCTAGTATAAACTGTCCGGACAGCAAACGTGCACAAGTGCGCGGATGCGAACGAACCCTGTCGCAAAACCATGCGACCTCTACTCATTTTGCCTAAAGGTGAATAGCTCTCTGTGTAGGACTCTAAAGACTCGACACTACGCTGGCAGTGGGTTTAACCACAGACCACAAGCGGCACTAGCTGTACGTAACGGTCCCCAGGTAGATGTCGATAAGAAGACTGACGAGGTGAACCCCATCTGAACTCCTACTGAGCCTGTATGTGACAATCTCCGTACTGTCCGGTCTGTTCGTCTGATACATCGCTTGGCGGGCCTAGGGGGGCGGTGAACGTCAGTCCCCTAATAGCGGTACAAGTCGTGTCGGAGTGCAGCCCAGAACACCCTGAGATAACACTGGAAACCTACCAGTATATCTCGCTTGCCCTGGCCAGTGACTACTCGTGTAATGGTTCTCCTGGACACAGTGCGATGTCAACCCCCAATACCGGGAGAGACGAATCCTGTCTAACCGTCACTACCTCCAAGTGCTTCGGGACTGCACCCAAAAACTAACTGTTTGCACGACTCCTTTGAGCCGTGGTAGGGTAGTAATCAAAGTGCAGTGGGAACACACTCGAGGCGAAGTGACAGTGTCAAGTCAGCGGACTAAGCTGTACTCATGTCACCTGGGAACTGATAACTGACGATAGGTATAATACCAACCAACAGTTCCCGACGAGTCCTGTCCAGTGTACTCGTAACCTAACGAGCACCCGCATACTATCTCAAGTACGACGTACTGACGGCTGTGGGACAGACCGTCTCCCATACTGGGATGAGAAGAGCATACGCTAGTCTACTCCGGAGTATCGATGCCCTGTCTCGATAGTCCAACGACTAGGGACCTGTATAAGGATGTGCTTATAGATTACCCAGCTCCCACGAGTGCGACCGCCATCACAACGCTGGTAATCAAGCAAAGATCCTAAGAGCTCTACTAATATGTATATCAGCAATATGCTAAAAGAAACACATGCACATATTGAAGTAGAGACAAACCAAGTAGCATACTACCATTTCGAGCAAGATTGTATATACAACTGTGAATATCCCAAGCTTCCATCAAGTAATATACAAACTAGTATGATACAGTAATGGCCTCTAGGGCATATACATTAACAGTAGCAAATTAATGCGATTGGTTAGAACAGTCGTGCGGCCTTGTTGACTGTGTCAAGGGCTCGTACGGGTGGGTTTAATACAATCCTGGATAATGACGGGTTGAACTTGATTAGGACTCTTTGATTTGTTGACTGTGTCAAGGTCACTTGGGTCCTAGAGGTAAAAACACACATCGGGAGTTTCAAACATACAGGAAAGGTGCCAGGCTTGCGCATACCTTCTGGTGTATGGTGGCTTGAGTGGCTTCCATCAAGTCATCATGCGATGATAGTTGGATCCCGATTCCCACTGATGAGTAGGATTACTCCTCGGGTGATTCCGACTAATTCTCCTTTTGGGTTTGGAGGAGAATTCGAGGAAACGGTGGGAGTCATCCAGATTAGATAAAATGATTAACCATTCTGATCTAGGTTAGAGTGCTCGCTGAGTGTTTCTTTTCTCTCTCTCTGGCTGCGACTATGACCCGACCTTTGACTAAAACTCATTAAACCAAGTTAACCGAACCTTCTTAAAACACTTTGGCTTTTGGAATATCACGGTGTCGCATACATCATTGCCACTTCTATATCACGTTTACGTTTATCCAGAACACCTCGTATCACTACGAACATCCACTTCTATTGGATAAATCCATCGTATAGTTACATACGAACTCGAAGGAACTTTTTTGAGGATGGATTTTAGTTCTGGAGAGATTGAATAAGATTATTCAGTTGTCTTTTCTCTTTATCTTCACTCAGGTTGAGAGGGCTCCTAGGATTAGGAGAGGGTAAACCTATTGAGCTTATTGGATAGTCTTCCTCCAGACCATAGGCAGGTGCCGAATAATAGGGAAGGAAGAAAACCAATAAGCTTAATTGTGGTGTACAGAAGGTAATAAGTAAAGACATATAAAGGGATTAGAATAATGGCGAAGAAAGTTGCGATCACCATCATTCACGACAAAGATCGTGTATACCGCTGCCACTCCTACATCCACTTTGCTTTTCTCGAGAACACTTCGTATCACTACGGATATCCACTTCCATTCGATAAATCCATCGTATAGTTACATACGAACTCGAAGGAACTTTTTCGAGGATGGATTTTGGTTCAGGAGAAAAAGAATAGGATTATTCAGATGTCTTTTCTCTTTACCTTCTCTCAGGTTGCGAGGGCTCCTACGATTAGGAGAGTACACTTATTGGATAGTCTTCTTCCAAACCTTAGGCTGGTGCCGAAGGGTAGGGAATGAAGAAAACTAATTAGCGTAAAGGAGGTGTACATAAGGTAATAAGTAAAGACATAATAAAGGGATTGCAGTGAGGGCAGGTAAGTATATGGTTACTGTCATGATTCAGGATAATGGAAGAGGCGTTACTCGGTATACCAGTTGACCCTTTTGGAAAATTTTCATGTTTCAGTTTTACTGTGCTATGTTAATTAAAAACTGTTTTCCCAATTGGTATCTAATTTCAGGGTATGTATTTACCAGATCAGTTTCTCACATCTGCATGTTATTGCGGATAGTGAGTAGGAGTAAGATATTGGGAATTGGGTGATTAGATCCTCATAATATCAGAATTCGTAGTAATTGGTGTTATTTGAGGAAATCATCTGGATTTTGCCGGATGGCAAATATTTGGTTTTGAATATCCGTTGTTATGCACCAATTTCAAAGTGGTATATATGTACATTTATTTTATAAAGTGAGATATAAGTTTTTGATATTGTGTCTATGACATTTACCTATATCAGTTGGTGATTAGGTAATGTGCATTCAACAACGGTGTAATTCTTCTTAACCATAGTGCAGTTTTTCAACCTACGACGCACAAGGTTTGAGTTATTGAACTCAGTTGACTTGTACAAAGTATTGTATGTTGTCCAGTGTCGATTACGACAATGGGGTTGGTACTCGTCCTATATTCTGTTTATTTATGACTTCACCAGTTCTTGACAAGTATTTCGTTGAAATGCATGGTCCAGATTTTGAGAAGTTATAGGTATAAGAATAAAGTAGAGAACCATTTATTAGAAGTATCCGTATTCTTTGAAGTATTCGAAGATGTAGATACTTGTGTTTAGTATTCCATTAATATTAATGGTTTTCAGAACTTGCTTCTCTTTCGGGTTACTCATATATGGATGCACTCCTAGATGAGTAATGCTGATTGTCCTCTTTCCATTTGGTTGATGTGCACTGGAGACAGCTGCATGATTTTGAATCTGGTTCCAAATTAGATTAGTGCTTTTGTTTCTATATTAGATATATATAGAATCAATTTATATCTTAACGATGCTAAGGTATAGGGAGTTGTCCGGCTGATGCTTAAAACCAGAATACGGATAAACTCAAGGCACGTTCCAGTAATGGCTGTTTGTGGGTTATCCCGGGCATTGACGAGGGTTAACTTTCTACCTTCAGGAAGATCAATATTTATATTGTTCTTGACTCGCCACAGTTTTAATAAAATGGATTTTTTCAGAAAACAGAAGTGGGAGTATGGTAGAACTGAAAGTTATTCCAGAACCACAAATGATTACTGGAAATTTAATAAAACCTAAGGATTCAATTGGATTTGATGTTCCATTAGCCACTCCGCAGATTTGGTGGGTAACCTCAGGCACCCGAAAGGTATTTCGGTCTTCTCAGAGACGGTGACAGGGAGGTTCTTGTTTACCCAGACTTGTTATTATTGTTATTCTAGACTATAAGACTCGGCAGGAGGATGAGTATAGCGTCGTTCTAAACTAGCTTTAGAAGTGCATGTGTGTATGACTCTGCCAGAGGGTTGTTATAGTCAGTGGGAGCAGGGGAAGCATAGTAGGCAAGCAGCTTATGTCTATTTATAGACTAAAGCAGGTATAGCGGAAATAGATCATATATTTTTGATGTGACAGTCATAGGTCTTGACCTCATCAGAATAGGAAATGGATCTGGTAAGAAGGTAGTAGAGGGTGATGTCCAGGTATTGGGATGACATGCACTTGATAGGAAGAGATATTCCTCTACTACGATCGGTTGTACTATGGTTGTCACAAAGTTATTTCTCCACACAGGATATGGATGTAATATCAGGGTTTCTGATTACTAGATCTATGGTTTTAGATCTTGATTTGGGAAGTATCCGAATTTAGGTACTTTGACATTAAATGGACGACTCCTGGCATGGTGGTGAACCTGCAGGTGATGGAGTCAACCTCTCCAAAGGTGTCTTACAGACTAAAGGGAAGAGAGATCTACATGATTAACATATCACTTGCTTAGGAAATTGAGGTAATCATGAAATGTCAAGTACCACACCAGATGTTGTTTTTGCACTAGCTGCAATAAAACATATCCAATCCTGGAGAAATATTGGGAAGCAGTTTATGAACATAAGTGAAAGTTCTTGGGATATGGTAACGGCAGCCTCCTTCTGGAGACGGTTATCATATCAGGCTTCTAAGGTGACCTAGATGACAGAGTGACTGTCAGAGTTAAAGTTTTTCCCTCTTTTGAGGGACAGTATGTTGGACAGGTGGTCCAAGCGGATACTGAGGAAAGGCATGGCGCAGGATACTGATTAAATTAAGTGGACGATATAGTCTAAGTAGTTTGCTGGATTTAGAGTTCATTTATGAACTGTGTCCCATCAGATATCCAGACAAATTCTAAGACAAGTATTGCTCATTTCGGGAGATAGTTTTCTCTCCGCGAAGTAGAGATTAAGAGAGATACAGAAAGAAACATTAGAGCGGATCCACTCACTGAAGCTATTTCTCGAACGCAATCATTTTGCAAACAGGCTTTGCGAAACTGATTAGTAGAGAAGTTGGTCGTTCGGTATCACACGGGCTGTGAGTATGCGACATCGTAATAATTGGCCTTAAGTGCAAATGGGAGATTGTTAGCTATAGTGCCCTCAAGGAAATTATCATAGTTGCGGACTTGTGATTATGATGATTGAGGCAGGAGCTATACTGATGAAACAGTCTTACTCAAGATGATAGCATGCTATCTGGTTTGTCTTTATCATCATATACATATTGATAGAGCCCATAGGATTCTTGCTTGACTGCCAGCATTATGATGGCGATCACATACGTGGGAGCTGGGGGTCTATAAGCACATCCTTAAATGTCCCTAGTCGTGAGAGTATCGAGACCGGGCATCCCTAGTCGTGAGAGTATCGAGACCGGGCATTGATACTCCAGTGTAGACTAGTGTATACTGATCGAGACCCCGACGAGGGTCGGTGGCCAGGTCTCACAAGCCGTTGGTGTTAGTCTGTTCACCTAAGATAGTATACATGTGCTCATTGGGTTATGAGTACACTGGACAGACTCGCCGGGAACCTGCTAGTTGGTATTATACCTATTGTCAAATAGCAGTTCCCAGGTGACATGTGTACAGGTTATTCTGTCGACCTGAGATCGTCATTTGTCTCGTGTGAGTTCCCACTATGCTTTGATTACTACCCTACCATGGCTCAAAGAAATCGTGCAAACAGGTTTTAGTTGGGTACAGTCCCGAGCCACATAGAGGCAGTGATCGGATCGTTGGGGATTCGTCTTTCCCGGTATTGGGGGTTGATGTCACGTTGTGTACGGATGGCCATCACCATAAATCCGAGGCCACGGTAGACGAGAATTATCGATCCAGCATCGATAGTTTCTTAGGTGGTGATGGGTTTCATACGGACACTAAATATCGCGTTGTTGGGGGTCTGACTTTATCCACCCCCCTAGACTCGATATGCGATACTCTTAGACGAACATACTGGACTGTACGGATATTGTCACTGTCGGCTCAGTAAGGGTTCTGCATGAGTTTGCTCGTCGGCCTCCCTTTCGCTCAATACCTGGGTAGCCGTTACGTACAGCTAGTACCGCTGACGTGCTTGTGGTTAAACCCACTACCAGCGTATTGACGAGTCTTTAGAGTCCCACACAGAGGGTTTTCACGGTTCAGGCGATATGGTGTACATGAGGTATGTTGCTACATACAGATGTCTGATTAAATATGTGCACTTGCTGCGCAAACTTTAATTGGACGGTCGATAATACTAGTGGCTTAGGATTAAGCCAGTTTATTAAATCAGGTTTTGATTTAATAATTTACATATGTATTTATATATATGTATTCTAGTATTATTTTTCGCTATTTATTTTCTCTCTTGGCTATTCGTATTTTTGTACGAATACGTGTATATGTATTTAGATACATGTACCGGGAAGTAATCCGTATTTTATACGGAATGGCCTCTAGATGATTTTCCACCTCATTATTTGATTTTCCATTTATGGAAATTCATTTTTTTTAATAATGAGGTGGAGGGTGGAAAATGTGACAAGGAATGGGCATGAGTCAAAGCATGGTACAAAGTATGGTTGGATTTGTTTATTTGATTAATTGGAAAATGACATTTTTGTGGGGATGAGAGAGGGGGGGCCGACTACAATTTGGATGGGGGATTCATTTTCATTTTGGCTCATGATTGATTACACTCTCCACTCTATTATTCACACAAAAACACTTAACTATTTTGGTTCATGCAAAAGCTTCATCACCTCCATTCTTCTTCTATAGTTGCTCTCATGGGCATATGAGTTGAGAGAAAATTATAGTGACACATTCATACACCCCCACTCTCCATTGTTAGCAACTTTGGAGCTTCGGTTAGCTCGTTCGACGAGGTTGGAACTTGCGCCGTTTCCCTCGGGTGGATCATTGGAGACGAAGGAAGACCGGCAACCAAACCACATCAAGGAGCCGCTAGGAGCTTGGAATGAAGACCGAAGGACACGGATTAACTCTGTATAACGATTCTAACTCTTAGTTAGTTTGCAAGTTTAGGGTTTAAGGTCGATCTGTAAATCGGGTAATGGTAGTGCCAGTTTAGAAATTTTTGTTCCGCGTTTCGACGGCCGGGGCGCTGCCGTGACCCTTCAGTAAATACCTAGTGGTGGTGCTAAAACACACTTTCATGGTATCAGAGCTATGCTAGAGTATTAGATGATGTAAGTAGAATTGCGAAACCGAAACAACTCGAAAACTGTAAACTTGAAACCCTAGTTTCTGTCATTTTTTAAAAAGGTTCTGAAAATTTTTTAAACAAGTGAAGAATGTTACATGTGATGTAAATAGAACACCAGAGAAAAACGAGAACCAAACTCAATATTTTGGCCGGCGAGATTCATGCTTTGGTCGGCCTGGCCGTTTTGGCATGTTGTTTGGGCTTGATTTTTGTTTGGTGTTCCAGTGTGTTGGTTTTAGGGTTTAAGGTACTGTTTGTTTTGCCCAGATTGCATACGTTGTTATCCTTTGTATTGGGGCAATTCGGAGTATTTCGTAGTCACAATTTTAACATAGTTTCGGGTTTAATTATGATATATGTGATATAATAGTTGGAATCCAGATTAAATTAGTTTTGTGAAAACTAGTTTGTAATTGGTAAATCTAGCGTTTTAGTCTCGGTTGATCGATTGCCATGGAGTTTTGATTTGGATCTAAACTCCGTCGCAATCTCGTATAGTACGCGAACACTCGCCGGATAACACTACTAGATAGCCATGCCCCATTGCCTCGAGCAAGTGACTATAGGAGAACCCCGTTGCTAAAAGCATTGATTAGTATAAAATATTGCACATTTGAATGATTATTTTCCCCACTATTGTTAAGTTCTAAAAGGTGTTTATTGTAAATATAGAACATATGAGGGTTTATTTGTAAGAAGATTATTATCATATGTTTCTACATTATAATTAACATAATGAGGGAAAATAGATGCATATAATATTTAAATGAAATATTGTAATTAAAATATGCATTTCGTATCAAATATTTCTAATCAATATTCTTATGATTTAAATCATATAAAATGGTTAGGATAATATCTCAAAATAATAACAAATACTACTAACACTATGACTTGAGATATTGTGTAGATATTAGCTCATGTCATCAGATCGAGAGATCCGAGATGTCGGAATCAAATCTACCGAAATACTGAAGCAAATCATAGGATCTAGCAACGGCAAAGACTCAGAGTTAGATTCTCAGAATCTAGACATCTAGAAGATCTACACATGTCAACAACATAGACCTGAAGAATTTTCAAAACGCGATGACACTAAACCGCCACGACTGGATGACCAAAAACTTAGATTTGCGGCGGATCCACGGCCCTTTGATAACTGTTGGATTTGAGATTTTTTGAATGTGATCGTAACAACAAATAATCATACATGGCAACTGGGTTTTTTAGCTTCTGTGACTATTTAAGGAATCGAGAGCTTCATATGAAAGATCATCGATCCAAAGTGATCAAGAGGTCTAAAGCGATCCACACATCCATGTGATAATCAGCTAGTCATCTACCTCCAACAAGAGAGCAAGAGCAAAAACTAGGGTTCTTTGTAACCTACTTTTTATGGAGAATTGTATGAAATAGTTGATTAATAAAGATAGATCTTAGTTTATTTCTTTTTGCATTTAATTTCTGCATCTTAATCATGTTTTATTCTTCATCATGTCTTCTATCCCAAACCATGAGCGAGTAATTTCTAGCTTTCTAGGGTCGTAGGCTAGTGTAGATTAATGGATGATAAAATTATTTAACTCTTTTTATACATTTTAAAGTTTATAAACTTTAGCAAAATAAATGTTAACAGTCTAATTGGGCGCGTTACCAATTTATTGCTAGTCATGACCACGATTCGAGATCTGTTTAACACTTGTTTTGGTAAAGGCTAGATATGAATAGAGATCAATCCAAGGACACGGGTTAAGAGTGGGGAAACCCTAGTTTCTTCCAAAAGAGAAACCTAATCAACATTCATCACTATGGATCTAGTTTTAAACTATTAAAAGATAAAAGGAGGCATTTTTGATTAGTCATCCATTACTACTAAGTCATATGAACCCTACAGGCCTCTTACTTATAAATCTTACATCCGTTTCAAATAGATCCACAACCAATAAACTCATCTTTCATCAACTCATCTAAAATAAGATAAAGGTTCATGTTTCCCTGCGAACGACCCGTACTCATCACGGCTAGTTACTAGCGACACCGTCTTGATTGCAGTTACTTTACGAAAACTTGTTTTAAATGATCAATCAAATGGCGCCGATGCTATGGAAATGGCCGTAATTTTTTTTCTTGTTATTCGGATTGATTTCTTATAAAATCCGGTAACCATAAAAAATCGCATTTTTCATATTTAACGATTATTGTGCGAGCTTTTAAAGGAAATCTGGAGTAACTGGAGCAAGGAAACAGAGATTCAGATACTATAAACTTGTATCATAGGAGTATAGGAGGGCACTGATGAAATTCCAGAAGAAGAAAACACCAACTTGCGGTGGAATCGCGGCACAATTATGACTTTGGCGGCGGAACCGTGGCATTGTGGGTGAGTTGGGCCCCCAAATTTCTGTGGTAATCTCCTACTATCTTTCTCTCTCTTCTAAACCTCCAATAAATTGATTCTACCTGCAGTATTTTTTGCAAATATCGCCGCTAAAAATCTTTTTGTGTGTTTTAGATTTTGGTTTGTTTTGCATATCTAAAATGGACTTTAAGGGGCAATAAACTCAAATTCAGATTAGGTAGGGATTTCATCACCCTTGCTAAGCCCTACAAATCACAAACATACATATTATCACGCTACATGTTGTTGGTGTATATGCCCTAGAGGCCATTACTGTATCATACTAGTATGTATATTACTTGATGGAAGCTTGGGATATTCACAGTTGTACAAACAATCTTGCTCAATATAGTAGTATGCTACTTGGTTTGTCTCTGCTTTAATGTGTACATGTGTGTTTATTTATTATATCACCTATACGCATTAGTAGAGCCCTTAGGATCTTTGCTTGATTACCGGCGTTGTGATGGCGATCACACTCGTGGGGGCTGGGTAATCTACAAGCACATCCTTATACACGTCCCTAGTCGTGGGAGTATCGAGATAGGGCATCGATACTCCGGAGTAGACTAGCGTATGCGCTTCTCATCCCAGCTCGGGAGACGGTCTGTCCCACAGCCGTCAGTACGTCGTACTTGAGATAGTATGCGGGTGCTCGTTAGGTTACGAGTACACTGGACAGGACTCGTCGGGAACTGATGGTTGGTATTATACCTATCGTCAGTTATCAGTTCCCAGGTGACATGAGTACAGCTTAGTCCGCTGACTTGACACTGTCACTTCGCCTCGAGTGTGTTCCCACTGTTCTTTGATTGCTACCCTACCACGGCTCTACTGAGTCGTGCAAACAGGTAGTAGTTGGGAGCAGTCCCGAAGCACTTGGAGGCAGTGACGGTTAGACAGGATTCGTCTCTCCCGGTATTGGGGGTTGACATCGCGCTGTGTCTAGGAGAGCCATTACACAAGTAGTCCCTGGCCAGGGCAAGCGAGATATACTGGTAGGTTTCCAGTGTTATCTCAGGGTGTATTGGGCTTCACTCCGACACGACTTGTACCGCTATTAGGGGACTGACGTTTACCGCCCCCCTAGGCCCGCCATGCGATGTATCAGACGAACAGACCGGACTGTACGGAGACTGTCACATACAGGCTCAGTAGGAGTGCAGATGGGGTTCACCTCGTCAGTCTTCTTATCGACATCTACCTGGGGACCGTTACGTACAGCTAGTGCCGCTTGCGGTCTGTGGTTAAACCCACTGCCAGCGTAGTGTCGAGTCTTTAGAGTCCCACACAGAGAGCTATTCGCCTTTAGGCAAAACGAGTAGAGGTCGCATGGTTTTGCGACAGGGTTCGTTCGCATCCGCGCACTCGTGCACGTTTGCTGTCCGGACAGTTTATACTAGCGGGCTTTGGTTTAAGCCGGATCCTAGTATATGATTTGAGATTGGTTTTTCTCATTGTGTTCGTGTTCCTCGGATCACAAATGCGGGTGCGTATGCACAGTTGCTTGAGATTGGGGGAGAGGACCTTGTTTAGGGTTAATGGCTTTTGTCATTTTATTAACCCTATTGATTTTGTGTGGATTATTGTTAATTGATAATTAGCTTAATTATTGTGCATGGTTGTTGTTGACAATTTGACTTCATTGACTTGTTGACCATGTTGACAACTTGACCATAATCATTTCATTTGGAAGATGCTCTTTGATCTTTGCAAAAATGAAATGATAATGGTCAATTCATGATTTATCATGACAATTTTCAAGCTAATTATCTAATTAAAATTATCCTTACATATTAGTGAGAATGGCTATTTTATTTTCTCATTCTCTCATTCTATTTCTCTCTCTTGCTCATCCTCTCCCTCAAGCTCTCTCCCTCTCATGTGTTGAGAAACAAAAAGCTTGAGAAAAACCTTCACTTGATCTTCTCTACTCACTTCTAGGGTTCAAGTCTTAGCATTTCTTGCACTCTAGTTACTCCTAGCTTGGAGTTGAAGCTAAAGGTGGTGGCTTTCAAGTGGATCTTTCTTTGACGGATGAAGACAAGCAAGGTGAACTCTTTCTACCATTCCGACGAGCAAGGAGAGAAGGAGTTCGAGCTCAAGGTATAACCTTTCTACAACTTACTTAGTTGTTAGTTTACTTTAGCTAGTTTTCGTTTAGCAAAGATCCGGCTTTTACGGTCCATGTTACAAACCTTAAAAAAAATTTTTGTTTACCGTTTCCGCAACCCCGAAAGTACCGGGAGAGGTAACGTGGACCTAACAGTGGTATCAGAGCCTAACTAAACATAAACTAGCTTGGTAGTAAAGTGTATCGAAGTTCGAAACGGAAAAATCGAAAAAACCAAGTTATGAAAACCTGAGTTTCTGTTAAATTTTTTTCTCGTCAAAACAAAATTTGTTATATCCCAAAAATTATCTCAGGCTTTTTAGTAGAAACCCACCAAAAACGACACAGTGACTCACCAGATTGGCCGCGCTTCCGCGGCAATAGCTTGCTATTGCCGCGGAAGCGCCGCAGTCTGGTAGAGTTACTGTCTCGTTTTTGGTGCAGTGTGTTTCTGACATGGTTTTAGGATTTTTCTGATATATTATATGTTCCCAGATTTGCCAGAATAGAAATTTGTTTTTGGGGGCCTATAAATCCGTATTTTTCCGAACTTCAATATACTTTGACTATAAAGGTTATATCTGTGATGTTCTTATGTATTGAACGTCGGCTAATCGCTATATGTCGATTAGTCGGGGTTATACATATCTGTGATCTGTGATTGTTGTTGGTTTGTGTATATGAACTCGTTGGATTGTCGCGGATGAATAGCCGGGGTGGATGTGAGATGAGAGTTTCTTTTTCTTTCATTCATGTAATAAATTTGTAAATTGATGTAATATTATTTGTTTGGCCGCACAACCGGGTCGGGGTTGTAGCCGTCATTGTATAATTCTTTTTACTGTTTTTGCTCCTAGGATAGACCCATGGAGGGGTGCACAAACTACCGGGTAGCTCGAAGTGCCGAGTGGCCTACTCATGGCATTGAGGGAGGTTGCTTCACTTCGGGTACTTGGCGGGTAGTTTGCCGCACCCGTAGGGGTCTTGGGTGGGGTATTGGCTATTCATCGCGACCGTGTAATCCACTTTTCGTTGCAGGCTCGAACGAATTGCGGATTCCTAGTATATCCAAAGTGTTCATCTGTGATCTGGATTGGCTATCATTGCTATATTACTATATATATAATAACTATTTAGGCGTTGCTTATGTTTTACAGCCGCGCTAGCCCAGCCCCCGCTCTGTCGTTAGTTAAGTAACCTAACGGGTGATGACGGGGCCCCGTGGCGAATGCGAATGGCATAAGCGTACGTCATATTTTGGTTGTTTTCTGCAATGGTAGGATTTAAATGATGGGACGCATTAAAAGAACTAATGCAAGAAAATAAACCTAAAAGACGTTGTTGGAACAATTTTTCAAAAAGCTGTTATTACAAGGACGTTCATCTTTTTGTTTTGCATCGTGGTATTCGGTTATGAATGCCCAGCACCTCAGTCGACGAGGCAAGGGCCGAGATCCCTTCACCGGGAGTGACCCCTTGGACAAAACTTTGCGTCAGGGTAATAACTTCACCATAGTCGATTATTCTTGC
Source organism: Agapanthus africanus (assembly GCA_030015575.1). Taxonomy (NCBI): domain Eukaryota; kingdom Viridiplantae; phylum Streptophyta; class Magnoliopsida; order Asparagales; family Amaryllidaceae; genus Agapanthus; species Agapanthus africanus. Next base: position 498,451,434 of record CM057344.1, on the reverse strand, counting down.
TTTGCATCGAGGTATTCATCTTACGAATGCCCAGCACCTCACTCGACGAGGAAAGAGCCGAGATCCCTTCGCAGGGAGTGACCTCTTTAGCAAATGTTTTCGCCACTATGTTTTTCAAAAAGACTACCAGGTTCCTTCAACGATATCAAGTTCATTACGTTAACGGGTTTTTCGCCAAAAACCCAGCCGTAGCCCTCTGTCATTTCTTACAAGTAACACTTAGTATTCGTGCTGCGTTTGTTGACTCCGTCAAGACGTAGTGTACGGTAGCTAAGTGCTGCTTGTTTGTATCGGTATATGGGATTGATTAGGACAGTCGTATAACCTTGTTGACTCCGTCAAGGGTTATGCGGGTGGGTTTAATGCAATCCAGATAATGACAGGTTGAACTTGACTAGGACTCTTTGATTTGTTGACTCCGTCAAGATCACTTGGGTCCTAGGGGCAAAAACCACATCGGGAGTTTCAAAAGTACTGAAACTTGCAGATTTAGCATACCTTCTGGAGTGTGGTGACTAGAGTGGATTCCATCTAGGTTATCACACAATGACAGTTGGATCCCGATCCCACTGATGAGTTGGTTTACTCTCGGGAGATTATTTCACTTAACGATCAATGCTATAAACCTAGTAGGTGTCTAGAAAGGTGTTAGCGGGGTTACGCCCCCAGGGAAAAGAGGTTCTTTAATTAAGGAACTTCGCGAAAGCGTTGGAAAACCTCCCTCGAAGTACCGACACTGGCCTGGCTGAAAGGTTAAGCAAGTATTGTGACGTGAATTAAAACCCGACTAGTTCTTCTTTTAAAAGGTTTTAAGAAGAATTTGAGTAAACAGTGGGAGACATCCTGGTTAGATAAATTAATAAACCAATCTAATCTTGCAAGAGCATACGCTGAGTGTTTCTTTTCTCTCTCTCCAGGCAGCAACCCTTTCACGCCCTAATCAAGATAATAAAATGTATCGCTTGACCGATCCGAATTCTTATTCGGGACTGGGGAAAGTTGGTTCAGCTCTAACTTGTGACAACAGTCATGAGTATGAGAATGGGAAAGAGGAAAGTATGGATTTCCAGGATACCCAGTTGAAGAAGAAGCATGGTTTTGCATCTACTTCAGGTGTTCTTGTAATTGAGAACTGTTTTACGGTCAGCCCTACCTCCTGGGTACTTGATACCGGATCAGGATCTCATATCTGTAATTTATTGCAGGGACTGAGAAAAAGTAGGAAAGTTGCACCGGGTGATATGTCGCTCAGAGTAGCGAACGGAGCACAAGTTAATGCGGCAGCCGTCGGTGAATATCACCTAGTATTGCCTAATGGCAAGACTATGATTTTGAACGATTGCTACTATGTACCCTCCATGGTTTGCAACATCATATCAGTTTCTTTACTCGATAAAGATGGATATGACTTTGTTCTTGAAAAGAATATCATGAACATTTACCTTCATAAGGTACTGGTTGCAGAGGGTACACTGTGTAATGGTATCTACGTTCTAAATCAGAATACAGTTCTCAATATACAAAACACACGCAAGAGGAAGAATTCAGATACGAATGAATCCTACTTGTGGCATTGTAGGCTTGGTCATATCGGAGAGAAAAGACTGAGTAAGTTGCATAAAGATGGACTCTTGAATACGTTCGAGTTTTCATCTTATGAAACTTGTCAGTCTTGTCTCAAAGGAAAGATGACCAAATCTCCGTTCACCGGACATGGAGAAAGAGCAAGAGAGCTCTTGGGACTCATACACAGTGATGTGTGTGGTCCGATGTCTATACATGCAAGGGGTGGGTTCTCGTACTTCATCACATTCACTGACGATCTCTCTAGGTTCGGATATGTGTATCTGATGAAACACAAATCTGAAGCTTTTGAGAAATTCAAGGAATTCAGAAAGGAAGTAGAGAACCAGACAGGCAAAAGTATCAAGATCCTCCGGTCTGACAGGGGAGGGGAGTACTTAAGCACGGAATTCCTAGATTACTTAAAAGAGAATGGTATTCTCTCTCAGCTTACTCCTCCTTATACACCACAGCACAACGGTGTTTCGGAGCGGAGGAATCGTACCCTATTGGATATGGTTCGCTCCATGATGAGTAGTGCTGAGTTGCCTCTTTCATTTTGGGGACATGCGCTTCAGACAGCGGCGTACCTATTGAACTATGTTCCATCCAAATCAGTGCCTAAGACTCCATATGAAATATGGAGTGGAAGAAATCCGTATCTTAAGCGATTTAAGATATGGGGTTGTCCGGCCTATGTGAAAACACAGAAACCGGACAAGTTAGAGGCACGGTCAGTTCTCTGTAAATTTATGGGATATCCTAAAGACTCACTAGGATATCTGTTCTACCACACTGAGGAACAGAAGGTGTTTGTATCTCGCCACGCTACCTTCTTGGAAAGGGAGTTTCTTGCAAAAGAAACTAGTGGGAGTTCGGTAGAACTGGAAGAAATTCAGCGACCACAAAATGTAACTGAAAATTTGGAGGAACCGCTAGATTCAATAACCCCAAACGAACCTCAGCCACTCCGCAGATCTGGTAGGATTTCTCATCCGCCCGAGAGATACTACGGTTTTCTCATAGACGGGGATCGAGAGGATTGCATCTTGGAAGAAGATGACCCTACCAGTTTCAGGCAGGCCATTATCAGTAGGGACTCTGATAAGTGGCAGGAAGCAATGCAATCCGAAATGGAGTCCATGTACGCCAATAAAGTGTGGACCTTGGATATTGCTCCAGCTGGGGTAAAACCCGTTGGATGCAAATGGATCTACAAAAGGAAACTTGGTGTAGATGGGCAGGTGGAAACCTATAAAGCTAGGCTCGTTGCAAAAGGTTTCCGTCAAAGACCTGGTTTGGACTATGACGAGACTTTTTCTCCGGTAGCTATGCTCAAATCCATTCGGATCTTACTTGCCATTGCTGCCTTCCATGACTATGAAATCTGGCAGATGGATGTTAAAACGGCTTTCCTAAACGGTTGTTTGGAAGAGTGCATTTACATGGATCAACCAGAAGGTTTCGTAGACAGTGGGAGCAGCGGAAAGGTGTGCAAGTTGCTTAAATCCATTTATGGATTAAAGCAGGCATCGCGGAGCTGGAACATCTGTTTTGATGAGGCAATCAAGGAATTTGATTTCATCAAGAACGAAGATGAACCCTGTGTATATAAGAAGATTGTAGGACGAACTGTCGTATTCCTAGTCTTGTACGTGGACGACATTCTTTTGATAGGAAATGACATTCCTATGCTACAATCGGTCAAGCTGTTTTTGTCACAAAGGTTCTCCATGAAGGACCTGGGTGATGCCTCGTACATTCTGGGGATCAAGATCTATAGAGATAGATCCAAGAAACTATTGGGACTTTCGCAGTCCAGGTACATAGAGACCGTACTAAAGAGATTTAGTATGGAGGATTTCAAGCGCGGTAACATACCCGCATTGCACGGAATTACCCTCTCCAAGAAGATGTCTCCTAAGACTGACGAGGAGAGGGTTCGCATGAGCACTATACCCTACGCTTCGGCGGTAGGATCTATAATGTATGCGATGCTATGTACAAGACCAGATGTAGCTTACGCGTTGAGCACGGTAAGCCGGTATCAGTCGGACCCAGGGGAGGACCACTGGACAGCAGTGAAGAACATTCTCAAGTACCTGAGAAGGACTAAGGAGATGTTCCTGGTTTACGGTAATGGAGACCTTAGGGTCGAGTCCTTTACCGATTCAAGCTTCCAGAGTGACAAAGATGATAGCAAGTCCGTCTCGGGTTTTGTGTTTACCCTCAACGGAGGGGCGGTATGTTGGAGGAGTTCCAAGCAGGATACCGTCGCAGACTCGACGATGGAGGCTGAATACATTGCTGCAAGCGATGCCGCAAAAGAGGCGGTCTGGATTAAGAAGTTCATTAGTGAACTTCAGGTGGTTCCGTCCATTGTTGACCCAATACCTTTGTATTGCGATAACAATGGGGCTATAGCTTTAGCGAAGGAACCAAGGTCCCATCAGAAATCCAGGCACATCTTAAGGCGGTATCACCTGATCAGGGAGATCATTGATCGACAGGAGATCGAGGTGCGGAGAGTGGACACAAAGGACAACACTGCGGACCCATTCACGAAGGCTTTACCCCAGACTCAGTTCGAGCGGCTGATCGAGATGATAGGTCTTCGATACGCCAGTACATGGCCTTAGTGCAAGTGGGAGATTGTTGGTGTATATGCCCTAGAGGCCATTACTGTATCATACTAGTATGTATATTACTTGATGGAAGCTTGGGATATTCACAGTTGTACAAACAATCTTGCTCAATATAGTAGTATGCTACTTGGTTTGTCTCTGCTTTAATGTGTACATGTGTGTTTATTTATTATATCACCTATACGCATTAGTAGAGCCCTTAGGATCTTTGCTTGATTACCGGCGTTGTGATGGCGATCACACTCGTGGGGGCTGGGTAATCTACAAGCACATCCTTATACACGTCCCTAGTCGTGGGAGTATCGAGATAGGGCATCGATACTCCGGAGTAGACTAGCGTATGCGCTTCTCATCCCAGCTCGGGAGACGGTCTGTCCCACAGCCGTCAGTACGTCGTACTTGAGATAGTATGCGGGTGCTCGTTAGGTTACGAGTACACTGGACAGGACTCGTCGGGAACTGATGGTTGGTATTATACCTATCGTCAGTTATCAGTTCCCAGGTGACATGAGTACAGCTTAGTCCGCTGACTTGACACTGTCACTTCGCCTCGAGTGTGTTCCCACTGTTCTTTGATTGCTACCCTACCACGGCTCTACTGAGTCGTGCAAACAGGTAGTAGTTGGGAGCAGTCCCGAAGCACTTGGAGGCAGTGACGGTTAGACAGGATTCGTCTCTCCCGGTATTGGGGGTTGACATCGCGCTGTGTCTAGGAGAGCCATTACACGAGTAGTCCCTGGCCAGGGCAAGCGAGATATACTGGTAGGTTTCCAGTGTTATCTCAGGGTGTATTGGGCTTCACTCCGACACGACTTGTACCGCTATTAGGGGACTGACGTTTACCGCCCCCCTAGGCCCGCCATGCGATGTATCAGACGAACAGACCGGACTGTACGGAGACTGTCACATACAGGCTCAGTAGGAGTGCAGATGGGGTTCACCTCGTCAGTCTTCTTATCGACATCTACCTGGGGACCGTTACGTACAGCTAGTGCCGCTTGCGGTCTGTGGTTAAACCCACTGCCAGCGTAGTGTCGAGTCTTTAGAGTCCCACACAGAGAGCTATTCGCCTTTAGGCAAAACGAGTAGAGGTCGCATGGTTTTGCGACAGGGTTCGTTCGCATCCGCGCACTCGTGCACGTTTGCTGTCCGGACAGTTTATACTAGCGGGCTTTGGTTTAAGCCGGATCCTAGTATATGATTTGAGATTGGTTTTTCTCATTGTGTTCGTGTTCCTCGGATCACAAATGCGGGTGCGTATGCACAGTTGCTTGAGATTGGGGGAGAGGACCTTGTTTAGGGTTAATGGCTTTTGTCATTTTATTAACCCTATTGATTTTGTGTGGATTATTGTTAATTGATAATTAGCTTAATTATTGTGCATGGTTGTTGTTGACAATTTGACTTCATTGACTTGTTGACCATGTTGACAACTTGACCATAATCATTTCATTTGGAAGATGCTCTTTGATCTTTGCAAAAATGAAATGATAATGGTCAATTCATGATTTATCATGACAATTTTCAAGCTAATTATCTAATTAAAATTATCCTCACATATTAGTGAGAATGGCTATTTTATTTTCTCATTCTCTCATTCTATTTCTCTCTCTTGCTCATCCTCTCCCTCAAGCTCTCTCCCTCTCATGTGTTGAGAAACAAAAAGCTTGAGAAAAACCTTCACTTGATCTTCTCTACTCACTTCTAGGGTTCAAGTCTTAGCATTTCTTGCACTCTAGTTACTCCTAGCTTGGAGTTGAAGCTAAAGGTGGTGGCTTTCAAGTGGATCTTTCTTTGACGGATGAAGACAAGCAAGGTGAACTCTTTCTACCATTCCGACAAGCAAGGAGAGAAGGAGTTCGAGCTCAAGGTATAACCTTTCTACAACTTACTTAGTTGTTAGTTTACTTTAGCTAGTTTTCGTTTAGCAAAGATCCGGCTTTTACGGTCCATGTTACAAACCTTAAAAAAAATTTTTGTTTACCGTTTCCGCAACCCCGAAAGTACCGGGAGAGGTAACGTGGACCTAACACATGTCACGACCCGAAATAGCACGTGACTGGCACTTGAATCATATGAAATCTATAGGACCCCATCTAATTCAAGTAAGCCAAAAATCCCAGAAATCTAAACCTTTTAAAAGAAAAAAGAAGGAAGAGTTTAGTTTTAAAGTAAGTTGTTTAACAACTTAATCCGAAGTATTGCGTTTTAAAATCTCAAATCTTTTCTGAAAATTTCGGCAGAGTTTCCTTTGTAAATACTGGCCTCAAAAAGGGTACGACATGAATAATATAAATACATGAATGAAAAAAGGCATCCCCAAGCGGGAGCTATCTCTTTGTCAACTGGCGGTCACAACCACGCAAGCAATATAATATACAACGCTGAAGGGTGAGGATCAACCTCAAAAAGAAACTTAAAAACATCAAGAAAACGATAATAATACAATGCGCAACTCTAAGTTCAAAATAATATACAACTGGTCTCTAAGTCTAAAATAAATATACAAGTTTTGTTGTTGGAGTTTACTAGATACAACTGAAATAAACAAATATACAATGGAGGTCACGATACAAGTGAACCCACCTATCAAAGCAATCACCCGGAATGAAAGCAGTGTGCCAGCAAAACCGCAACGAACCTGTACGGCAAAAGCTGCAAGAAACTGTGGCACAACGCGGGTGAGTTTCCAACTCGTGTGTAGAAAACATCACAGAGAAGAAATCGTATGTATGACTCAATCCTAGTTCAATGCGATCGGTAATATATATCCTCAATATGATAAGGCCTGAAGTATGAAAAGGCGGCAAGGGTAAACATCTATACATAAGTGTAATACCAAGTGCTCGTGTCAGTGCCTCAGGTAGCAACATATCATAAATATGAGGTATGAATGCATAAAAACAGAATACATGTAAATGAGAAAACTGTTTTCATATCTCAATAAGATCTATGTATATAAAATCGAGATATCATCAATGAAATCAACATAAAGCAGTGTCTAGCTGTTAGTTATATGTATACCCTAGAGGCCATTACTGTACATGAGATGTATATTGTAGTGGATGCTTGGACATATATTGTAGGGTTACTAGGCACACTAACAAGGCTCTACAAGGCATTGACCATGCCAAAATAAAATTTTTATATGCCGAATAACCTAAGCAAGATCGTATACTAGAGATTAGGGTTTCATATGCTAGTAAACTATGTTTACAACTAAGTGAATACGAAATACAACCTTTATAGATCGGTCCTTCACTTCTTTAGCTCCTTGTTGATGTCCCTTCGCTGCGATCAAGGTTCTCCCGGGCTCTTGCATGGCTTCACGACGCGAAGGATGCGACCTTGCTTGAAGTCTTCGAGGCCGAAGATGATCTACGTCGAGGGAATTTCGACTCAAGCTACTACTTCACTAATTTGAGAATTAGTGAAGCAAACACCCTATCTAAAGTGCTAGTCTAGTAGAGGATGGAGAAATAGGAATTGGGTTCTCTTTGGATTTTTATTTCTCACAATCTTTTGCTCGCTTTTTCAAAACCCTAGTTTTCTTTTCCTCTTGTTCAATGGAGAAGATCAACAAAAGAAAGAGGAGAGGATAATGATCAAGTAAGAAGACTAACCATGGTGAGTGAGTATCATATACTAACTCATGGTGAGACATAACCATGGCTAAGTCTAAATGGTTAGGTCAACAAAAATTTAAAGTAAAACAAATCTAGTGGACTTTTTCAAAGCATCAACAAGCTTCTACAAGCTTCATACTTATGAAAAAATTCCACTAATTTGTAATTACTTTAAATAAATATAAACCACCATTTAGAATAGAATGGTGTATGTCTTGCACACCCATGTCAAGTATATCATCAAACATGATACAAAAAGAAAACACAATTTTAATATATAACATATATACATTAATGTTGTGTTCATGTGAGAAAAACCCTAAAGTGAACAAGTGTTAGTTAATGTAAACTAGTATATCAAATATACAATTATACAATAAATTATTAAATCAACACTTGACTTAATAATCCGGTCATATCACATATAACCGACTAACATCAAATGTATCGACTTATCGAATCAACACTTGATTCGATAACCCGGCTATATCATATATAACCGACCGATATATAAAGTCGCGAGAATGGAATACGGTATCACATACACGCATTATTCTCGGTCTCGCACATATAACATATGCGCTCCTATTTCGTTTTTCCTGAGCCAGTAAACCTCTATGTAGGACTCTAAAGACTCGTCCCTATGCCGGCAGCAGGTGATGATCATATCAAGCACCCACAAGCCGTCAGCGGTACTAGCTGGACGTAACGGCTACCCGGGTATTGAGCGATCAAAAGATCAGCAAGCAAGCCCGCTCTAACTCCTGTAAAAGCCTGCCGGCAACACTTCCCGTATAGTCCGGTCTCCTCGTGTTATATGTCGCATATCAAGTCTAGGGGTGGTAACCGTCAGACCCCAATAACCGATAAGTCGTGCCGATGTGAGGCTCATAACGGGTCGAGAAACTTCTGGTAACACTTACCAGTAAATCTCTAAATCAGCCCTGGCCAGAGACTTCCCTGTTACGGCCAATCGAGCACAGCGCAACATCAACCCCCAATACCGGGAGAGACGAAACCCCTCCTATCGCTCATTTCCTCCATGTGACTCGGGACTGTACCCAAAAAACCACCGTTTTGCATGCCCTCATGGACGTGGTAAGGTGGAAATCAAAGTATAGTGGGAATCACACAAGACTCTATGACGATCTCTGGTCTACAGACTAACCTACACAAGTGTCACCAGAGAACTGCCATCTGACGAGAGGTATAATACCATCTGGGAGTTCTCGGCGAGTCCGTCCAGTGTACCCAGTCTCCACTGAGCACCCGTATACCATCTCTGATGTCAAACACCAATGGATATGGGATCATCCATCGCCCATCTCATGGGTCGAGAAGCGTATACGCTAGTCTACTCTGGTATATCGATGCCCCGTCTCGATACACCCACGACTAGGGACCTTGAAGGATGTACTTATGGACTACCATGTCCCCACTAGTATGATCCGCATCATAGTCCAGGTAGTCAAATATACATCCTAAGGGCTTTACCAACATTTAACTATAAGACAGTATAAAGAGACATGTATACATATTAAGATAAAGAGCAACCAGATAGCATACTATCATATCGAGCAAGAAAGTCCTCTCTATATATGTCCAAGCATCCAATATAATATACATCATCTGTACAATACTGGCCTCTAGGGAATACATACAACTAACAATCTCCCACTTGCACTAGGGCCAGCTGCTGTAGTATCGCATACCGAGCATCCCGAAGAGTCTCTCAAACTGTATCTGGGGAATGGCCTTCGTGAGTGGATCCGCTGTGTTGTTCTTCGTGTCAACCTTCTTGACCTCGATCTCCCGGCGATCAACTATCTCCCGGATCAGGTGATACCGCCTCAGAATATGCCTGGATCGCTGATGGGACCTGGGTTCCTTGGCCAAAGCCACCGCTCCATTGTTATCGCAATACAAAGGTATTGGATGCTCAATGGATGGAACCACTCCAAGTTCAGTAATGAACTTCTTGATCCAGACAGCCTCTTTGGCAGCATCGTTGGTAGCGATGTATTCAGCCTCTATCGTCGAGTCTGCCATGGTTTCCTGCTTGGAACTCTTCCAGCTAACCGCCCCTCCGTAAAGGGTAAAGAAAAATCCCGACTGCGACTTAGAGTCGTCCTTATCACTCTGGAAGCTCGAATCGGTAAAGGACTCCACTTGGAGTTCTCCGTTACCATACACCAAGAGCATCTCTTTAGTCCTTCGTAAGTACTTAAGAATGCTTATCACAGCTGTCCAGTGACTCTCTCCAGGATCAGCTTGATACCTACTCACTAGACTTAGTAAGTATGCTACATCGGGTCTGGTACATAGCATCGCGTACATGATAGAGATTACTGCCGAAGCATAGGGTATCCCTTGCATGCGAGCTCTCTCCAAATCAGTCTTGGGAGACATCTCTTTGGAGAGAGTGAGCCCTGAGATCGTGGGTAAAAACCCACGTTTAGACTCTTCTATACTAAACCTCTTTAGTATGGTGTCAATGTACCTGGATTGGGACAATCCCAATATCCGTTTAAATCTATCTCTATAAATCATAATTCCCAATATGCAAGAGGCATCACCAAGATCTTTCACTGAGAATCTTTATGATAAGAAGAGCTTGACCGATTGCAGCATAGGAATGTCATTTCCTATCAAGAGTATGTCGTCCATGTACAATACGAGGAAGATAACCTTACTCTCTGCCTCCTTCTTATAGATACAAGGTTCATCTACGTTTTTGATGAAATCAAACTCTTTGATAACGATGTCAAAGCAGATGTTCCAACTCCGCGATGCTTGCTTTAATCCATAAATGGATTTAAGCAGCTTGCACACCTTCCCGTTGCTTCCACTATCTATAAAGCCCTCTGGCTGAGTCATGTACACGCACTCTTCTAAATCACCGTTTAGAAAGGCGGTCTTAACATCCATTTGCCAGATTTCGTAGTCATGATATGAAGCAATGGCAAGCATGATCCGGATGGATTTAAGCATAGCCACTGGAGAAAAGGTTTCGTCATAGTCCACACCCGGTCTTTGACGAAAATCCTTTGCAACAAGTTTAGCTTTGAAAGTCTCCACTTTCCCATCTACACCAAGTTTTTTCTTGAAGATCCACTTGCTCCTAATGGGTTTTACCCCTTCAGGAGCAACTTCCAAAGTCCATACTTTGTTGGTGTACATGGATTCCATCTCGGACCGCATTTCATCCAGCCATTTCACTGAGTCTCCTCTCGTGATGGCCTGCTCGAAGCTAGTTGGGTCATCATCAACCATGATGCAATCCTCGCTCCCACCATCCATGAGAAAACCGTAGTATCTCTCAGCTGGGTGAGGAACCCTACTAGATCGACGGAGTGGCTGGGGTTCATTGGGAACTACCGAATCCTCTGGTTCCACTAAATCTTCAGTTGCAGTTTGTGTATCTGGAACCTCTTCCAGCTCTACCACTTCGCCACTAATTTCTTTTACAAGAAATTCCTTTTCCAAAAAGGTGGCATGTTGAGCAACAAACACCTTTTGTTCCTCACTGTGGTAGAAAAAATATCCATATGAATTCTTTGGATATCCCACAAACTTGCAAAGAACCGACCGTGCTTCGAGTTTGTCCGGATTTTGTCTTTTGACATAGGCCGGACAACCCCATATCTTAACTCGTTTAAGATATGGTCTCTTCCCACTCCATATCTCATATGGTGTGGTGGGTACAGATTTAGATGGAACTTGATTTAATAGGTATGCTGCTGTCTCCAGTGCATACCCCCAGAAGGAAATAGGTAACTCAGCTGTGCTCATCATAGAGCGCACCATATCTAATAGGGTGCGGTTTCTCCGTTCCGATACACCGTTGTGCTGTGGTGTATATGGAGGAGTCAGCTGAGAGAGAATCCCATTCTCTTTTAGGAAGTCCAGGAATTCATTGCTCAAGTATTCACGTCCTCGATCAGATCGAAGGATTTTAATACTTTTTCCGGTTTGGTTCTCGACTTTTTGTTTATATTCTCTAAATTTCTCAAAAGCTTCTGATTTGTGTTTCATCAAGAACACATATCCGAATCTAGAGAGATCGTCAGTGAATATAATGAAATACGAAGAACCATCCCTGGCATGTGTAGACACAGGGACCGCATACTTCACTATGTACCAGTCCCAAGAGTTCGGTAACTCTTTCTCCGTATCCCGTAAACGGAGTTTTGGTCATCTTGCCTTTGAGACATGACTGGCAAGTTTCATAAGATGAAAATTCAAACGGATTTAAATATCCATCCTTATGCAACTTATATAGTCGTGTCTCATTGATGTGACCCAGTCTACAATGCCACAAGAAGGATTCGTTCAGTTCTGAACTCTTCCTCTTGTGTGTGTTTGTTATGCTCAGAACTGTTGATTGATTTAGAACATAAATGCCATTGCACATCGTGCCTGATCCAACCAACTTTTGGTTTAGAAAAATGTTCATAACATTATCCTGTAATACAAAATTATATCCCTCTTTACTCAACAAAGAAACCGATATAATGTTGCATATTAGGTTTGGCATGTAATAGCATTCGTTCAGAACCAATGTATTACCAGTTGGCAATACAAGGTGATATTCCCCGACGGTTTTAGCTGGAACAATTGCACCATTTCCAACCCTTATGTCTTTATCACCTTCTCCAAGTTCTCTACCTTTCTTAAGCCCATGTAACTGATTACATATATGGGATCCTGACCCGGTATCTAATACTCAGGACGTAGAGCAAATGGAGAAACAGTTCTCCGTAACGAACACACCCGAAGAAAATGCATCATCATGTACTTTCTTCATTCGGGTGGCATGGGAATCCTGGTATTCTCCTATATCCTGTTCAGTCCTATAACTTTTATAAGAAAGAACGGAACCAATGTTCCCCAGCACAGTATAACATGCGGGTTCGGTCAATACATCCATATTATTATCTTGATTAAGGCATGAAATTGTCGCTACCTGGAGAGAGAGAGAAGAAAACAGTTTAGCGTATGCTCTTGCAAGATCAGATTGGTTATTATTTTATCTAATTAGGATGGCTCCCACTGTTTTTATCAAATCATCCTTCAAACCCTAAAAGGAAAGACTAGCCGGGATTAATTACACCCTACAACTTCGCCAATCTTTCAGCCAGGCCAGTGTCGGTACTTTGAGGGAGGTTCCCCGTGCTTTCGGACGGACCTAATTAAAGTAAACCTCGTTTTCCCAGAGGTGTAACCCCGTTGACACCTTTCTAGACACCTACTTGATCGACTAATTGACCTGTGTAATACTCTCCCAGGAGTAACAATTACTCGCAGTGGGTATCGGGATCCAACTATCTCATAGAAGGTATGCAATCTCATTGCAAATCTCAACACTTAAAATTCCCGATAATATTTTGCCCCAAACGATCTTTGACCTTGACAAGGTCAACAAACCATAGACCGTAAGTCAAGTTCAACCCATCATTTCTTGATTGAATTAAACCCACCCGCACGACCCTTGACAAGGTCAACAAGGCCATACGACTGCCCTAATCCAATCTGCATCATATGCATAAGCAGATAAATACTGGTCAGCTACCGCACACTACGCCTTGACAAGGTCAACAAACGCAGCACGAATACTAAGCAGGACTTATCTGAAATGACGGAGGGCTACGACTGGTTTTTCTAAAAACCTATTGCGTAATGAACTTGATATCGTTGTAGAATCTAGTGAAATTTTGAAATAGAGTGATTTTGAGGCTTTCATTAGTTTTGCTAAAGAGGTCACTCCCGGTGAAGGGATCTCGGCTCTTTCCTCATCGAATAAGGTGCAGGATATATCATATATATCGCTATGCAAAGCAAAACTCTAAAAGCAGTCAAAAGTCAAACCGAGTGTTGTAGCATCTGCCAGTTTTGCTAAAGAGGTCACTCCCGGTGAAGGGATCTCGGCTCTTTCCCCATCGAATAAGGTGCAGGGTATATCATATATACCGCTATGCAAAGCAAAACTGTAGCTACCCTTTTATTTGAAAATTTGATTCTACAACATCTTTTAGGTTTCTTTTCTTTCATTAATCACATTAATGAAGTCCCATCATTTAAGTCACCTAAACATCACAGATAAATACGACGTACACTTATGCCATCCGCATTCGCCTCGATGTCCCCTCGTGCACCGTTAGGTTAAGTAACTAACGGCAGAGCAGGGCAGGGCTAGCGCGGGTGTAAAACATAAGTAACGTCTATATAATATATCATATATACTATATACAGTATTTATCACAGAACATCAAATGATCACATCACAGATATCGCAGCAGAAGAAACATATGAAACATTGGATATACTAGGACATCCGTGTTTTATTTTGAGCCTCTATAAAACACGGATTCCACGGTCGCGAAGAATAGCCAAACCCACACCCCTAGACCCTTACGAGAGCGGCAAGCAACCCTTCCAATTCTAGGGTTAGGAGACCCGGACTCGACTCCTCGAGTTGGTCTCCCACTGGACTCCAGAACCCGGTTACTTGTGCTCTCCTCCTTAGGTCTATCCTAGTGCGAAAAAGTAAATAATATACAAATGGTGATATCAACCTCATCCCGGAAGTGCCCCAATAAAAGATTATTACATACATTTTATTTTACATGAATGAAAATAAAAACTCTCATCTCTCATAAAACCCCCCGGCTATTCAGAACGCGACGATCCAATATAACATATACAGCAACACATAACATTGTTAGTTATATGTATGCCCTAGAGGCCATTACTGTACATAGGATGCATATTGTAGTGGATGCTGGGACATATATAGGGAGGACTTTCTTGCTCGACATGATAGTATGCTATCTGGTTGCTCTTTACCTTAACGTGTATACTGATTGTCTCTCTGTTACATGTTGGTAAAGCCCTTAGGATGTGTACTTGACTACCTGGACTATGATGCGGATCATACTAGTGGGGACATGGTAGTCCATAAGTACATCCTTCAAATTCCCTAGTCGAGGGTATATCGAGACGGGGCATCGATATACCAGAGTAGACTAGCGTATACCTTCTCGACCCATACAGATGGGCGATGGATGATCGCATATCCATTGGTGTTTGACATCAGAGATGATATACGGGTGCTCAGTGGAGACTGGGTACACTGGACGGACTCGCTGAGAACTCCCAGATGGTAATATACCTTACGTCAGATGGCAATTCTCTGGTGACACTGGTACAGAGTTGTCTGTTGACCCGAGATCGTCATAGAGTCTTGTGTGGTTCCCACTGTGCTTTGATTTCCATCTTACCACGTCCAAGAGGGCGTGTAAAACGGTGGTTTTTGGGTACAGTCCTGAGTCACATGGAGGCAATGAGCGATAGGAGGGGATTCGTCTCTCCCGGTATAGGGGGTTGATGTTGCGCTGTGTTCGATTGGCTATAACAGGAAATCCCTGGCCAGGGTTGCTGAGATTTACTGGTAAGTGTTACCAGTAGTTTCTCGAATTGTTATAGACCTCATATCGACACGACTTATCGAGCTATTGGGGTCTGACGTTTACCACCCCTAGGCAAGATATGCGACATATCAGACGAACAGACCGGACTGTACGGTAGTGTTACTGGTTGGATTCACAGGAGTGTGAGCGGGCTTGCTCGTCGATCTTCTGATCGCTCAATACCCGGGTGGCCGTTATGTTTAGCAGACCGCTTGCGGCTTGTGGGTGCTTGATATGATCATCACCTGCTGCCGGCGTATTGACGAGTCTTTAGAGTCCTACACAGAGGTTTCCTGGCTCAAGCGAAACGAAATAGGAGCGCATATGAGATATGTGCGGGACCGAGAATAATGCGTGTATATGATACCGTATTCTATTCTCGCGATGAATGTGTCGAATGGTTGTATGCGATATAACCTAGTTATCGAATCAAGGATTGATTCGATAAATCGATACATTGGATATTAGTCGGTTATATGCGATATGACCGGATCGTTAAATGAAGTGTCGATTTAATGATTTAATGTATAATTATATATTTTATATATTACTTTGCATTAACTAATATTGGTTCACTTTAAATGGATTTTCTCGCTCGGATGTGCACATTGTATATTCGATATAGTTTTGTGCACTTGATTGTATCATGTTTGATGATACATGTTTACTTGTGTTTGTGTGAAGATTGAACCATGGTTATATGAATGGTTAGGGTTATGATTATTTATTCATTCATTTATTTATTTATTAGTTTTGGAAAATAATAGCAAAAGAGAAAAATGGTGGCTTTCTTTGTTCTTTCTTGAAGCTTCATGAAGACTTTGACCAAGTGACCATTTTGTCTCATGCTTAACCCTAACCATTCCACTCAACCATGATTCATTCTCTACACTTGACCATGGTTATATTATGATAAGTATTCATATTATTTTCTTTGAGGATAATACTTATCATAAGATAATATTCATCTTCATCTTCTTCATCTTCTTCTTCCATAAAGAAAAGCTTGCTACTCTAATGGCAAGTGATGCAAATGAGTGAGAAATCCAATTCTAAAGTGAACCCACTTCCTATTTCTTCATCCTCTACCTCTTGCCAAGTAGTAGAGTGTGTTTCCTTCACAAGTTTTCATGGCTTGGTGAAGGTGGAGCTTGATCTAGCGATGCCTCGACGTAGATCATCTTCGGCACGTCGTCGATGACCTTGCCCGCCCATTTCTCCGATGAAGCCGACGCTAGAGCCCGAGTTTCCATTTGGACAGCGAGGAGACTTCATTGCGGAGCTATGGAGGTGGAGAACCGGATCTACAAAGGTTGTATTTCCGTTCTTGTAGTTAATTTGTTAACTAGTTGCATGTTCCGCCTAATCTCTAGTCAACGATCCGTATTAGGGTTTGTAGGCACCCGTAATTTTTGAAATTGGCATGGTTGATGCCTTGTGAGACCTCTTGGGAGTGCCTAGGAACCCTACAAACATCACATGTCATCAACGTAAGTAAACATACACATCCCAATTGTCGTTGACATATAGCAACGAAACCGGCGATATCACATATTACACTTACGGTCGCAGAAAAGAAAGTGTAAAAGTACAACATTTGGAATCCACAATCTCTTTAGACATCGTAAATCCGAAATATCACATACTTCGCATTTCATGCCTAACGTTGTGAATTCCACATATTGTATCACATTGCAGAAAAATAGACAGTATCAAACTCTCCGAACAGATAATCAAATACCCAAAATTTCCTAAATAGCTCAACACTTGAGCGGAGTTCAAAAATTCCAGAATACGTAATAGTACCAACAGTCCAGCCGTAGAAGGGTCAAGCCAACGCCTCACATGTGGCACGCCGTACTGCCTCAAACCCTAAGGTTCAAAAGGCAGTTCAAGACGGTCACATTGTTGGAGATAGTGCCCTCAGAGTCAATTATTGGATCACAGGTGCGTGATTGCAATGATTGAGGGAGGACCTATCCCGGTAGGACAGTCTTACTCGAGATGATAGTATGCTATCTGGTTTATCTTTATCATCGTGTACTGCTTTAGGTGACCTGACAAGTCGCTATTACACGTTGATAGAGCCTCTAGGATTCTTGCTTGACTGCCTGCAGTATGAGGGCGATCATATACGTGGGAGCTGGTAGTCTATAAGCACATCCTTAAAAGGTCCCTAGTCATGGGAGTTTCGAGACAGGGCATCGATTCTCCAGAGTAGACTAGTGTATACAGTCGAGACCCCGATGAGGGGCGGTGGCCGGTCTCACAAGCCACTGGTCGTAGTTGGTTCACCTAAGATGTATACAGGTGCTCATAGGGTTATGAGTACACCGGACAAGACTCGCCGGGAACCTGCTAGTTGGGATTATACCAGACGTCAGATAGCAGTTCCCAGGTGACATGTGTACAGGTTAGTTCATCGACCTGAGATCGTCATTTGTCTCGTGTGAGTTCCCACTATGCTTTGATTACTACCCTACCACGGCTCAAAGGAGTCGTGCAAACAGGTTTTAATTGGGTACAGTCCCGAGCCACATGGAGGCAGTGAGCGGATCTGCAGGGGTTCGTCTCCCCCGGTATTGGGGGTGAGGTCGCGCTGTGTCTAGGAGAGCCATTACACAAAGCCCTCGACCGAGGCAGGAGATTTACTGGTAGGTATTCCAGTAGTATCTCAGGGTGTTCTGGATTACGCTCCGACATGACTTGTACCGCTTTTGGGGGTCTGGTTTTTACCAACCCCTTAGGCCCGCCATGCGATACTCATAGACGAACGGACTGGACTGTACGGATATTGTCACTGATAGGCTCAGTAGGGTGTCAGGATGAGTTCGCTCATCGACGTCCCTTTTGGTCAATAGCTGGTGGCCCGTCACGTATGGCTAATACCTCTGACGTGCTAGTGGTTAAATCCACAGCCATAGTATTGACGAGTCTTTAGAGTCCACCACACACTCAGTTACTCAAGTTTCGGGCGAAACGCTGTAGAGGCCGTATGGAGATACGGCAGGGTTCGATCAGATACGTGCGGTATTGCACGAATCGTGATCGGACGGATTTTACTAGCCGGCTTTGGTTTAAGCCGGATCCTAGTATTTGACGGTGTAGATTTTGTCTCTTTGCATTTGTGTTCAGTGGGAATACAAATGCGGGCATGTATATGCAGTAGCGGGGTTTTCCTGTAATTTATTACGGGACCAGTTTTCTGGAGTTGCCAGTTTGCATTCCGTTGAGGCCGGTTTTCCTTTGTTCTTTCCCGGCCGGACTTTTTCGATGGAGGGGGTTATTTGCAAGTTTGCAAATAACATTTGTGGAGGGGTTTCTTGCATTTGTGAGATTATGATATGACCATCATCATTATATTCTTTTTCCATCAACCTTTTGCATTAAATTGAGATTAGAGTTGATTAGAGTTTGATATGACTTTGTTATCATTGCCTTTTGGATATGGTCACCCTCTACCTTTTACTACCATCACCTCCCTTCATGGTTGATGTTTTTATTCCTCCACCATTTCATTTGAAGGGGGCCGGCCACAATGGGAGAAGAAATGAGAGAGAGAGTTTCATTTTGTATGTGGCATATTTTCCTTCATCTCATTTCTTGCTAGGAAAAATGAAAGCACCATTTTTCCTTATCTTCATTCCTCCACATCCATGGCAACTTCACCCCAAGAGACAACCATTCTACACTAAACCTATAGTACACTTTGACGCGTCGGCTAGCCAACTTCGCGCCCAAGTTGCCTCGGTCCAGAGGTGGGAGCCCGTAAAAGAATCCGGCTACGTGGTGCCCTTTCTGACGAGAAGACGACGAATGGTAATTCCGCGGGAGATCGGGACGACGACGAGAAGACCGAAGGACACGGATCGCTCGGTATATCTCTTCCCCATCTCTAGTTAGCTAGTATAGGTTAATGGTTACGATCCGGGTATATTGTCCGTGGTAGCGCCAGTTTAAAAGTCAAGAAAAATTTTGATTCCGCATTTTGGCCTCGAGTAGACGGCCGGGGCGCTGCCGTGGCGCAACATGGTATCAGAGCCACGCCATTAACCTAGTCTAGCTTGCTCTAGTATGTTTAAAGACCCGATCGAACAAAAATCCCAAAAACCGTGTTTTTCTTCACATCAGTTTCTGTCGAAATTTTTTGGAGTCCAAAAATTTTTCAGGTTGTTGCAGAATGATGTACAGAGAATCCTAAGAACACTGAAAAAACTTGGTACCCTGATCCTTCCGTACGACCGCGGAACCGCGGCCATAACCCTTCTTTGGCCGCGGTTCCGCCGTAGGAAGTTGGATTCACTTCACCAATTTTTTACAGTGGGCTTGTGGGCTGAAAATAAGGGTTTTGGTATACTTTGTTTGGGCCCAGAACTTCTTTGAGTGCTACAGTATTGCTTGGGGGCCACTTGGTAAATTTTGATCGATCGGATAATTTAAACATATTAGTTCACAGTTTTTACATTATATCTGCGACCGTGAATGTCACTTGATCGATAAATCCTGTCTAACTGCTATAGCCCGATTAGATGGATTTGCGAACGTGACATTCATGTTGATGTTCTGTGTTGTGCTGTGATGTTGCGGATCGGTCATGGGGGATAGCCTGGATGCAATGATAGTACAGTTTTGTTTTATATGTACATTTGATATTGCGGGGCGAGCGTCCGACATGTAGACTGCCGTCACTTCCTGTTTGTATTATTCTTTTGGGGCACGACCAGGTTGCGGTCGATGTACCCGTTGTATGTATATTTTACTTTCTAGACTAGGATTGCCCCGCGGAGGGATGCACGGATAGCCGGGTTCTAGAGGGCAACGGGTCCGCATCTCATGGCGTTGAGACGGAGGGGGATTTACTCTAGAATTGGCGGGCTGTTCGCCGCACTCGTATGGGGTACAGGTTGACCCAGGAGGGGTGCCCAAGTTACCGGATTCCGTGAAGTGCTGGGTGGTCCATTCACGTTGCTGAAGGGGGCTGCCTCGCTTCAGGTTTTGGCGGGTAACTTGCCGCGCCCGTAGGGGTCTAGGATTTCATTGCACAGGCTATCCATACGACCAGGGGAACGTCGGGTTTCAGCAGCTGCTCTGTGAAACCCGGGGATCCCAGATATCTGTACTGTTCTGTGATGCTCTACATTTCTGTGTTGTTGCATTTTATCACGCCTTGAGCGAAAATTATATATTGTATATATACTAGTAGATGTTGTATATGTTTTGCATCCGCGCTAGTCCAGTCCCCGCTCTGTCGTTAGTTAAGTAACCTAACGGGTGATGACGGGACCCAGTGGCGAATGCGGATGGCATATACGTACATCATTATTTTCGTTCTTTATTGGTGTGATTAATTGATGGGACTGCGTTGATTCGGATCAACGCAAGATAAACAAACCTATTCTGATGTTGTTGGAACATTTTTCAAAAGCTGTTATTGCAAGGGCGTTCTCTTTTGTTTTGCATCGTGGTATTCAATTGGAATATCCTGCTCCTCAGTCGACGAGGCAAGGGCCGAGATCCCTTCACCGGGAGTGACCCCTTGGACAGAAGTTTGCGTCAGGGTAATAACTTCACTACAGCCGATTGCCTTTTGCTTTGCATCGTGGTATTCAGTTGGAATATCCTTCACCTCATTCTACGGGGAAAGTGCCGAGATCCCTTCACCGAGAGTGACCTCTTTAGTAAAGGTTTTCGTCACTATATTTTTATAAAAAGTTATCCAGTTCCTTCAACGATATCAAGTTCATTACGTTAAAGGTTTTTCGCCAAAAACCCTTCTTAGCCCTCCATCATTTCGGATTAGTATTGCATAGTATTCACGCTACGTTTGTCGTTGCTATTCGCCGAGGCGTAGTGTGCGGTAGCTCTGTAATACTTTCTGTCGCATGGATATGTGGATTGGTTAGGACAGTCGTACGACTTTGTTGATTATTCGTCAAGGGTCGTGCGGGTGGGTTGAACGCAATCAAGATAATGACGGGTTGAACTTGACTAGGACCTTTTGATTTGTTGATTATTCGTCAAGGTCACTTGGGTCTTAGGGGTAAAAGTCACATCGAGAGTTTCTAAAGAAACTGAAACTTGCCAGGCATGCGCATACCTTCTGGAGTGTGGTGACGTGAGTGGATTCCGTCACGTTATCATGCGATGATAGTTGGATCCCGATTCCCACTGATGAGTTGGTTTACTCCTCGGGTGATCCCGGCTAATTCTTCTTTCAGGTTTGGGGAAGAATTCGACGTTACAGTGGGAGGTTTCCAGATTAGATAAAGTGATAACCATTCTGATCGGTTAGAGTGCACGCCGAGTGTTTTCTTTTCTCTCTCTCTTTGGCAGCGACCATTGACCTGACCCTAGATTATGACTCAGTGACCAAGTTGACCGAACCTTCTTAACACTGGCTTTTGGATTGTCAGAGTTGCAAACCTCATTGCCACTCCTACTTTTACCCTTTTCTCCAGGACACCCCGTATTACTACGAATGTCCACTTCCATTGGACAAAACCATCGTATGGTTATATACGAACTCGAAGGAATTCGAGGATGGTTTCCGGTTCTGGAGAAAACGAATAGGACTATTCAGTTGTTTTTTCCTTTCACCTTCTCTCATTGCGAGTACTCCTTGGTTTAGGAGATAGTACACCTATTACGCAAATTGGATAGTCTTCTTCCAAACCATAGACAGGTGCCGACCGGTAGGGAATGAAGAAAACCAATTAGCCTAAATGGTGTACATAAGGTATTAAGTTAAGACAAAGCAAGGGATTAGTAAGAGGGCAAAGTAAACTGCGACTGCTATTCACAACCAAACCAAATATTTCTTCGCCAATCCTAAATCACCTTTGTATTTCTCCAGGACACTCCGTATCACTACGAAGATCCCAAGTTTATTGGATAATCCATCGTATGGTTATATACGAACTCGAAAGGAACTTGTTCCAGTTCGGGGATGGATCCTGGTTCAGGAGAAATAGGAATAAGGTTTATTCGGTTGTCTTTTATCTTCACCTTCTCTCGCATTGCGAGTGCTCCTAGGATTAGGACAGTACACCCATTATGCTTATTGGATAGTCTTCTTCCAAACCATAGGCTGGTGCCGAACGGTAGGGAAGGAAGAAAACCATTTGGCCTAAAGGGGTGTGCAGAAGGTAATGACTAAAGACATATAAATGGATTTGGAGAGGTGGCAAAGAATTATACGGTTACAGTCGTGAATCTGTATAATGGAAGAGGCATTACTAGGAATACCCAGATACCCCATCGAAAAATTTCAATATTTCAGTTTCGCTGTGTATTGTTAAAAGAAAACTGATTTCCCAATTAGACACTTGCTCCAGGGTATGTATTTACCAGGTATGATTCTCACATATGTATGGTTTTACAGATGATGAGTGGGAGTAACTTATTGGGAATTAGGTGATCATCCTCATTATATCGGAATTCGTTGTAATTGGTGATATTTGAGGAAGTCACCTGGGTTATTTGCCGGACGGCAAATATTTGGTTTTGAATATCCGTTGTTGTGCACCAATTTCAAATTGATATATCTGTACGTCTATTTTTATAGAGTGAGATATACCTTTTTGAAATTATGTCTATGACATTTACCTATATCTGTGGATGGTTAGGTAAGGAGCATTCAACAACGGTGTAATTCTTCATAACCATAGTACAATTTTCAACCTACGACACACAGTGAATGAGTTGTTAAACTCAGGGACTTATACAGAGTATTATATATTGTCCAGTGTCCATTAGGATAGAGGGGTTGGTCTTCGTACTATATTCTGTTTACTTTTAACTTCTCTAGTTTTTAGACAGTGTTTCGTAGAAACACAAGGTCCGAATTTTGAGAAGTTATAGGTATAAGAGTAAAGTAGAGAACCAGGTATTGCAAGTATCGGGATTCTTCAAGGTGATCGAAGATGTAGATACTTGTGAATGGTGTTCAGTCGATAGTAATGATTAAGAGAACTAGCTTCTCTTTCAGGTTACTCATAATTGGTAGTACTCCTAAGTTGAGTAACGCTGATCGGCCTCCTTCCATTTAGTTGACATGCACTGGAGACAGATGCATGATTTGAATCTGGTTCAATTAAATCAGTGCCTCTGTTTCTGTATTGGATATAGAACAGTTCATATCTTGACTTTGTTAAGACACGGGGAGTTGTCCGGCTTATGCTTAAAACCAGACTCCGGATAACTCAAGGCACGTTTCTGTAATGGCTGTTTGTGGGTTGACCCAGGCTATGACGAGGGTTGATTTTCTACCATCTGGAAGATCAATAGTGATATTGTTCTTGACTCGCCATATTTTTAAAAGAAATGGATTTTTCAGAAAACAGTAGTGGGAGTATGGTAGAACTGGAAGTGATTCCAGAACCGCAATCGATTACTCAAGATTTGATAAGAACCTAAAGATTCAATCTGATTTGACATTCCATTGGCCACTCCGCAGATAAAGTGGGTAACCTCAGGCACCCGAGAGGTACTTCGGTATGCTCAAGGACGGTAGCAGGGAGGTTCTTGTTTACCCAGACTTGCCATTGCTGTTGTTCCAGACTGTGAGACCCGGCAGGAGGATGAGTATAGCGTCATTCTAAACTGGCTTTAGAAGTGTACGTGTATATGACTCTGCCAGAGGGTTGTCGTGGTCAGTGGGAGCAGCAGAAGCATTGGTGGACAGGTGGCTTATGTTAATTTATGGACTAAAGCAAATATAGCGGAGATAGATCATCTATTTCTGATGTGACAGTCATAGCTTTGACTTCATCAGAATAGGGGATGGATCTGTTAAGAAGGTAGTAGGATGTGATGTCCTAGTACTTGGATGACATACACAGAGTAGGAAATGATATTCCTATACTACGATCGGTTATACTTTGGTTGTCACACAGTAGTTTCTCCACATAGGAATTGGATCTTATATCGTACATTCTGGTTACTAGATCTATGGTTTTAGGTCTAGATTTGGGTGGTTTCCCAATCTGGGTACTTAGACAGCATTCTATAAGTATTTAGAATGGATGACTCCTGGCACGGTAGTGTACCTGCAGGTGATGGAGTCACTCTCTCTAAAGGTGTCTTATAGACTAAAGTAGAGAGGGATGTGCATGATTGGCAGATCACTTGCTTAGGCAATTGAGTCAATCATGAGATGTCAAGTACCACACCAGATGTTGTTCTTGTAGTAGATGCAATAAGTTGATATCAATCCAATCCTGGAGAAACAATCGGAACCAGTTTTAGGACATAAGTGCGTGTTCTAGGGATTTGATAACGGCAGCCTCCTTTAGGAGACGGTTATCATTCCAGGCTTCCAAGGTGACCTGGATGGCAGAGTGGCTGTCAGAGTTATAGTTTTCCCTCTGATGAGGGGCAGTATTTTGGACAGGTGGTCCAGGTGGATACTGAGGGAAAGGCATGGCGCAGGATACTGATTAAGTTCAGTTGACGATACAGTCTAAGAAGTTTGGATTTGGAGTTCATTTATGAGCTAGGTCCCATCAGACATCCAGACACATTCTAAGATAGGTATTGCTCATTTCGGGAGATGGCTTTCTCCGCGAACTTGAGATATAGAGAGACATAGAAAGAAACATCTGAGCGGATCCACTCACTGAGGCTATTCCTCGAACGCAAAGTTTCGCAAACAAGATTTGTGAGACTGACTAGTAGAGGAGTTAGGTGTTCGGTATCACACGGGCTGTGAGTATGCGACATCGCAATAATTAGCCTTGAGTGCAAGTGGGAGATTGTTGGAGATAGTGCCCTCAGAGTCAATTATTGGATCACAGGTGCGTGATTGCAATGATTGAGGGAGGACCTATCCCGGTAGGACAGTCTTACTCGAGATGATAGTATGCTATCTGGTTTATCTTTATCATCGTGTACTGCTTTAGGTGACCTGAAAAGTCGCTATTACACGTTGATAGAGCCCCTAGGATTCTTGCTTGACTGCCAGCAATATGAGGGCGATCATATACGTGGGAGCTGGTAGTCTATAAGCACATCCTTAAAAGGTCCCTAGTCGTGGGAGTTTCGAGACAGGGCATCGATTCTCCAGAGTAGACTATTGTATACAGTCGAGACCCGGATGAGGGGCGGTGGCCGGTCTCACAAGCTACTGGTGTCAGTTGGTTCACCTAAGATGTATACAGGTGCTCATAGGGTTATGAGTACACCGGACAGGACTCGCCGGGAACCTGCTAGTTGGGATTATACCAGACGTCAGATAGTAGTTCCCAGGTGACATGTGTACAGGTTAGTTCATCGACCTGAGATCGTCATTTTTCTCGTGTGAGTTCCCACTGTGCTTTGATTACTACCCTACCACGGCTCAAAGGAGTCGTGCAAACAGGTTTTAGTTGGGTACAGTCCCGAGCCACATGGAGGCAGTGAGCGGATCTGCAGGGGTTCGTCTCTCCCGGTATTGGGGGTGAGGTCGCACTGTGTCTAGGAGATCCATTACACAAAGCCCTCGGCCGAGGCAGGAGATTTACTGGTAGGTATTCCAGTAGTATCTCAGGGTGTTCTGGGCTACGCTCCGACACGACTTGTACCGCTTTTGGGGGTCTGGTTTTTACCAACCCCCTAGGCCCGCCATGCGATACTCATAGACGAACGGACTGGACTGTACGGATATTGTCACTGATAGGCTCAGTAGGGTGTCAGGATGAGTTCGCTCATCGACGTCCCTTTTGGTCAATAGCTGGTGGCCCGTCACGTATGGCTAATACCTCTGACGTGCTAGTGGTTAAATCCACAGCCATAGTATTGACGAGTCTTTAGAGTCCACCACACACTCAGTTACTCAAGTTTCGGGCGAAACGCTGTAGAGGCCGTATGGAGATACGGCAGGGTTCGATCAGATACGTGCGGTATTGCACGAATCGTGATCGGACGGATTTTACTAGCCGGCTTTGGTTTAAGCCGGATCCTAGTATTTGACGGTGTAGATTTTGTCTCTTTGCATTTGTGTTCAGTGGGAATACAAATGCGGGCATGTATATGCAGTAGCGGGGTTTTCCTGTAATTTATTACGGGACCAGTTTTCTGGAGTTGCCAGTTTGCATTCCGTTGAGGCCGGTTTTCCTTTGTTCTTTCCCGGCCGGACTTTTTCGATGGAGGGGGTTATTTGCAAGTTTGCAAATAACATTTGTGGAGGGGTTTCTTGCATTTGTGAGATTATGATATGACCATCATCATTATATTCTTTTTCCATCAACCTTTTGCATTAAATTGAGATTAGAGTTGATTAGAGTTTGATATGACTTTGTTATCATTGCCTTTTGGATATGGTCACCCTCTACCTTTTACTACCATCACCTCCCTTCATGGTTGATGTTTTTATTCCTCCACCATTTCATTTGAAGGGGGTCGGCCACAATGGGAGAAGAAATGAGAGAGAGAGTTTCATTTTGTATGTGGCATATTTTCCTTCATCTCATTTCTTGCTAGGAAAAATGAAAGCACCATTTTTCCTTATCTTCATTCCTCCACATCCATGGCAACTTCACCCCAAGAGACAACCATTCTACACTAAACCTACAGTACCCTTGGACGCGTCGGCTAGCCAACTTCGTGCCCGAGTTGCCTCGGTCCAGAGGTGGGAGCCCGTAAAAGAATCCGGCGACGTGGTGCCCTTTCCGACGAGAAGACGACGAATGGTAATTCCGAGGGAGATCGGGACGACGACGAGAAGACCGAAGGACACGGATCGCTCGGTATATCTCTTCCCCATCTCTAGTTAGCTAGTATAGGTTAATGGTTACGATCCGGGTATATTGTCCGCGGTAGCGCCAGTTTAAAAGTCAAGAAAAATTTTGATTCCGCATTTTGGCCTCGAGTAGACGGCCGGGGCGCTGCCGTGGCGCAACAAACATAATCGAGTTAAGGTTTGTTGTCTTCTAGAGGGTCCATCGCATCACATGTATGTTTTTCCGATAGGTTTAAACCCGAGAAAAATTCAACACTTGAATATTTTTCGTGCCGGGAAAAATTGAGTTAATGATATCCGTTCGAACATTTTAGTACTTTCTAAATTATCCGGAATAACAAAACAAAATTGAATTCTCCGATCGAATCGACTATTACAAAATAAACCCCTAAATACTCAACACTTGAGTCGGATTAAAAATACCCAGAAAATACAAATCACAGATAAAGAAAATATGGTGTAAAAACTAGGGCATATCTCCTCTGTTCAGCCGCGGATCCGCGGCCCAAGCGCGGTAAGGCCGCGGTGGAGTGAACAGTGTATGCTATCGTTTTTCACTACAATTCTTAGAAAACCCTGCTGAATTTTTTATGTATTTTTAATTCAGAAAAATCCCAGATTATAAAAATTGTTCAGAGAGGGGGTTATCATGACGTATTCGGGTTCGTTCGGAGTTTTAACTTCGTTAACACATCGCCTAATGCTCTAGCTAGGCTCTGATACCACTTTAGGGTTACTAGGCACACTAACAAGGCTCTACAAGGCATCGACCATGCCAAAATAAAATTTTTATATGCCGAATAACCCTAAGCAAGATCGTATACTAGAGATTAGTGTTTGATATGCTAGTAAACTATGTTTACAACTAAGTGAATACGAATTACAACCTTTGTAGATCGGTCCTTCACTTCTTTATCTCCTTGTTGAAGTCCCTTTGCTGCGATCAAGGTTCTCCCGGGCTCTTGCATGGCTTCATGACGCGAAGGATGCGACCTTACTTGAAGTCTCCGAGGCCGAAGATGATCTACGTCGAGGGAATTCCGACTCAAGCTACTACTTCACTAATTTGAGAATTAGTGAAGCAAACACCGTATACTAAAGTGCTAGTCTAGTAGAGGATGGAGAAATAGGAAGTGGGTTCTCTTTGGATTTTTATTTCTCACAATCTTTTGCTCTCTTTTTCAAAACCCTAGTTTTCTTTTTCTCTTGTTCAATGAAGAAGATGAACAAAAGAAAGAGGAGAGGATAATGATCAAGTAAGAAGACTAACCATGGTGAGTGAGTATCATATACTAACTCATGGTGAGACATAACCATGGCTAAGTCTAAATGGTTAGGTCAACAAAAATCTAAAGTTAAACAAATCTAGTGGACTTTTTCAAAGCATCCACAAGCTTCTACAAGCTTCATGCTTATGAAAAAATTCCACTAATTTGTAATTACTTTAAATAAATATAAACCACCATTTAGAATAGAATGGTGTATGTCTTGCACACCCATGTCAAGTGTATCATCAAACATGATACAAAAAGAAAACACAATTTTAATATATAACATATATACGTTAAAGTTGTGCTCATGTGAGAAAAACCCTAAAGTGAAAAAGTGTTAGTTAATGTAAACTAGTATATCAAATATACAATTATACAATAAATTATTAAATCAACACTTGACTTAATAATCCGGTCATATCACATATAACCGACTAACATCAAATGTATCGACTTATCGAATCAACACTTGATTCGATAACCCGGCTATATCATATATAACCGACCGATACATAAAGTCGCGAGAATGGAATACGGTATCACATACACGCATTATTCTCGGTCTCGCACATATCACATATGCGCTCCTATTTCGTTTTGCCTGAGCCAGTAAAACCTCTATGTAGGACTCTAAAGACTCGTCAATACGCCGGCAGTAGGTGATGATCACATCAAGCACCCACAAGCCATCAGCGGTACTAGCTGGACGCTACCCGGGTATTGAGCGATCAGAAGATCAGCAAGCAATCCCGCTCCAACTCCTGTAAAAGCCAGCCGGCAACATTTCCCGTACAGTCCGGTCTCCTCATCTGATATGTCGCATATCATGTCTAGGGGTGGTAAACGTCAGACCCCAATAACCGATAAGTCATACCGATGTGAGGCTCATAACGGGTCGAGAAACTACTGGTAACACTTACCAGTAAATCTCTAAATCAGCCCTGGCCAGAAACTTCTCTGTTACGGCCAATCGAGCACAGCGCAACATCAACCCCCAATACCGGGAGAGACGAAACCCCTCTTATTGCTTATTACCTCCATGTGACTCGGGAATGTACCCAAAAACCACTGTTTTGCACGCCCTCATGGACGTGGTAAGGTGGAAATCAAAGTATAGTGGGAATCACACAAGACTCTATGACGATCTCGGGACTACAGACTAACCTACATAAGTGTCACCAGAGAACTGCCATCTAACGTGAGGTATAATACCATCTGGGAGTTCTCGGCGAGTCCGTCCAGTGTACCCAGTCTCCACTGAGCACCCGTATACCATCTCTGATGTCAAACACCAATGGATATGGGATCATCCATCGCCCATCTCATGGGTCGAGAAGCGTATACACTAGTCTACTCTGGTATATCGATGCGCCGTCTCGATACACCCACGACTAGGGACCTTGAAGGATGTACTTATGGACTACCATGTCCCCACTAGTATGATCCGCATCATAGTCCAGGTTGTCAAGTACACATCCTAAGGGCTTTACCAACATGTAACTATAAGACAGTATAAAGAGACAAGTATACATGTTAAGATAAAGAGAAACCATATAGCATACTATCATATCGAGCAAGAAAGTCCTCTCTATATATGTCCAAGCTTCCAATATAATATACATCATCTGTACAATACTGGCCTCTTGGGCATACATACAACTAACATATATAGGGATGACTTTCTTGCTCGACATGATAGTATGCTATCTTGTTACTTTTTACATTAACGTGTATACTGATTGTCTTTCTGTTACATGTTGGTAAAGCCCTTAGGATGTGTACTTGACAACCTGGACTATGATACAGATCATACTAGTGGGGCCTGTAGGGTTCCTAGGCACACTAAGGAGGTTCCACAAGGCATCAACCATGCCAAATAAAAATTTTCCGGTGCCGAGAAACCCTAATATAGATCTTTAACTAGAAGTTAAGACGAAAAGCAAGCAAGCAAACGACTTTGCTACTAAGTGAAAAGAATTACAACCTTTGTAGATCCGGTCCACCACTTCTTTAGCTCCGTGTTGACGTCCCTCCGCTGCGATCATCGGATCCCGGATTCTAGAAATGGTTTCGTCGGAGAAATGATCGGGCTAGGTCATTGACTTCGAGCCCGAAGATGATCTACGTCGGGGAGACTCAAACTCAAGCTATTCCTTCACTTGGTCAAAAACTTTGTGAAGAGAACACCTTATACTACATGGCAAGTGGTAGAGGATGATGAAATAGGAAGTGGGTTCAGTTTAGAATTGGATTTCTCACTCTTTTTCTCATGATGCCATTGGAGCTAGCAAGCTTTTTCAAGCTTGATGAAGATGAAGAAGAAGAAAAGAAATTATATCCAAATGAAAACTTATCCCAAAAATAATGGCACCATGGTTGAGTTAAGCCCTCATGCTTAACTCATGTAGAGAATTAACCAAACCATTAGGTTAAGGGTTCGGTTAACTAATATCCTACACAAATGACAAAAGGGTTGACTTTGTCAATGCTTATCAAGCTTCATGAAGCTTGGTAACTTTGACCAAAGTCTCAATTCTTTTGTTATTTGCTAGGAAAATAGTAAACCCTAATCTAACCTTGATATGGTTCAAGTCTCAAACACACAACTTGTTTGTATCATCAAGCATGATACAAACATGTACATTTGCATATATCACATATAAACAATGTACACTTTCAAGTGAGAAAATCAATCTTAAGTAAACCAATACTAGTTAATGTAAAGTAATATATCAAATATATAATTATACATTAAATCATTAAATCAACACTTGATTTAACGATCCGGTC
This sequence comes from Agapanthus africanus, assembly GCA_030015575.1. NCBI lineage: Eukaryota > Viridiplantae > Streptophyta > Magnoliopsida > Asparagales > Amaryllidaceae > Agapanthus > Agapanthus africanus. The sequence goes on along the minus strand of CM057344.1, from coordinate 498,420,354 downwards.
ATATCGCATATAACCGACTAATATGAATAGTAACAACTTATCGAATCAACACTTGATCCGATAACCCGGCTATATCGCATATAACCGATCAATGTCACAAATCGCGAGAATAGAATACAGTATCACATACTGGTATTATTCTCGGTCCCGCACATATCTTATTAGCGCTCCTATTTCGTTTCGCATGAGCCAGGAAACCCCTGTGTACGACTCTAAAGACTCGTCAATACGCTGGCAGTAGGTGATGATCATATCAAACACCCACAAGCCGCAAGCGGTCTGCTAAACGTAACGGCCACCCGGGTATTGAGCGATCAGAGGATTAACGAGCAAGCCCACTCACACTCCTGTGAATCCAACGAGTAACACTACCGTACAGTCCGGTCTGTTCGTCAGATTTGTTGCATATCTCGTCTTGGGGTGGTAAACGTCAGACCCCAATAACTCAATAAGTCGTGTCGATATGAGGCTCATAACGGGTCGAGAAACTACTGGTAACACTTACCAGTACATCCCTAAAACAGCCTTGGCCAAGGACTTCCTGTTATAGCCAATTAGCCAATCGAACACTGCGCAACATCAACTCCCTATACCGGGAGAGACGAAATCCCTCCTCTCGCTCATTGCCTCCATGTGATTCGTGACTGTACCCAAAAGCCACCTTTTTGCACGCCCTCTTAGACGTGGTATGATGGAAATCAAAGCACAGTGGGAATCACACAAGACTCTATGACGATCTCGGGTCTACAGACTAACCTGTACCAGTGTCACCAGAGAACTGCCATCTGACGTTAGGTATAATACCATCTGGGAGTTCTCGGCGAGTCCGTCCAGTGTACCCAGTCTCTACTGAGCACCCGTATATCATCTCTGATGTCAAACACCAATGGATATGGGATCATCCATCGCCCATCTGTATGGGTCGAGAAGGTATACGCTAGTCTACTCTGGTATATCGATGCCCCGTCTCGATACACCCACGACTAGGGACTTTGAAGGATGTACTTATGGACTACCATGTCCCCACTTGTATGATCCGCATCATAGTCCAGGTAGTCAAGTACACATCCTAAGAGCTTTACCAACATGTAACAGAGAGACAATCAGTCTACACATTATGGTAAAGAGTAACCAGATAGCTTACTATCATATCGAGTAAGAAAGTCCTCCCTACATATGTCCAAGCATCCACTACAATATACATCCTATGTATAGAATGGCCTCTAGGGCATACATATAACTAACAATCTCCCACTTGCACTAGGGCCATCTGATAGCAGTGGTTGTAGTATCTCATACTCAACCATCCCATAAAAGTCTCTCTCTGGGAAAAGGCCTTTGTGAGTGGATCCGCCGTGTTGTCCTCTGAGTCTACTCTCCTAACCTCGATCCCCTGGAGATCAACCATCTCCATGATCAGGTGATACTGCCTAAGAATATATCTGGATCACTGATAGGATGGGCGTTCCTAGGCATAAGCCACAACTCCATTGTCACACAATGGGAGGAACGAAGTTCATCTCATGAACAAATATACCCCCAGACTGGCTCTTTGGTAGCATCTTTGGTAGCGATATATCCAGCCTTTATCGTCTAGTATGCCACAGTATCAAGCTTGGAACTCTTCAAACATACCGTCCCTTCACTGAGGGTAAAGACAATGCCTTCGACTGACATTCAGTCGTCTTTATCACCCTGGAACCTTTCCAGTGATTCTCCCCAAGATCGATTGATACCATCTCACTACAACTAGTGAGTATCCTAACATCCAATTAGATCTATCTCATAGATCCAAAACCCAGGATTTAGTAGGTATCATTTTGATCCTATATGGAGAATCCTTGTGATAAGCGGAGATTGACCGAGCGTAGCATAGGAAACTCCTTCCCCATCAAGAGTATGTCATCCACGTACTCTACGAAGATCACCACCATACTCCCTACTACCTTTTTGTATATACAAGGTTCATCTGCCATTTTGATGATGTCAAACTCTTTGACTAACTCATCAAAACAGATGTTCCAACTTCGCGATGCCTGCTTTATCACATAAAACATCATGCACACGTTTCCGCGGCTCCCACTGTCTACGAAGTCCTCTGGCTGTGTATTTATAGACTTTGTCTTCTAAATCATTATTTAGAAAAGCAGTCATGACACCCAACCGCCAGATATCGTAGTCATGGTATGTAGCCGTGGCAAGTAGGATCTGGATGGACTTAAGCATAGCTACTTAGAAAAGGTTTCATCATAATCCATACCTGGTCAATGATGCAAACTTTTAATAAGTCTAGCTTTGAAAGTCTTAACTTTTCCATGTACACCAAGTAATCTTCTCAAGATATACTTGCTCCTGATGGGGATTTAACCCTTCAGATAAAACAACCAAAGTCCATACTTTGTTGGTGAATAAGGATTCCATCTCAGATCGCTAAGCATCCAGCCATTCTTACATAGTCCTACTCCTGATGGCCAGCCCGAAAATAGTTGGGTCATCATCTCATGATGTAATCCTCGCTCCTACTGTCATAGAGAAACCAAATTATCTCTCAGGTGGGTGAGGAGCCCTGCTAGATCGGCGGAGAGGCTGAGGTTCGTTGGTTGCAATTGAATCCTTTGGTTCTACCAAATCATCAGCTGCAGTTTGTATAGCTGGAACTATTTCCAGTTCTACCTCATTACCAATAATTTCTTCACAAGAAATTCCCTTTCATAAAGGTGGCATGCTGAGAAACAAAACATTTTTGTTCCTCAGTTAGGTAGAAGATATTCCCTTGCAAATGCTTGGGATATCCAACAAACTTCCACAGAACTGACTTTGCCTCGAGCTTGTCCGGATTATGCTTTTAGACATAGGCTGGACAACCCCAAATCTTAACTAACTTAAGAGATGGGCTTTTCCCATTCCATATCATATATGAAGTGGTAGGCAACTGATTTGATCGGAACCCTATTCAATAGGTATGCAACTTCATAAGTGCATAACTCCCTAAAAGGAAATAGGAAACTCAGTAGTACTCATCATAGAGCACACCATATCATATAGGGTGTTATTGCTCCACCCCGATATACCATCATGCTATGGTGTATACGGAGGAGTAATGCTGAGAGAGAATCTCATTCTCCTTTAGAATAAACCTGGAATTCCGTGCTCAAATATTCTCCTCCTTGATCACATCAAAGGACATAATGCTTATACCCGTTTTTGGTTCTCTACTTCTATCTTATATTCTTTGAATATCTGAAAAGGTTTGGACTTGTGTTTCAACAGGAACATATGTCTGAATCTTGAGAGATCATTAGAGAATGTAATGAAGTACAAAGAACCGGTCTTAGCATATGTAGACAGGGGACCTTCATACATCAATATGTATCATCCCAAGAGTTCACTAACTCTTTCTCTGTTTCCGATAAACAGAGCTATGGTCATCTTATTTCTGCGACATGACTGGAAAGTTTCACAAGATGTAAATTCAAACAGATTTAAATATGCATCTAAATGCAACTTCAGCCGGTCGGGTCGTATTGATATGACTTAGTCTACAATACCTCAAGAAGGATTCGTTCATTTCTGAACTCTTTCTCTTGTGTGTATTCTATATACTAAGAACTGTGGTTTGATTTAGAAAGTTAATGCTTTTAGATAACGTGCCTGAATCGATCAACTCTTGATATAGGAAATGTTCAAAACATTATCCAACAATACAAAATTATATCCTACTTTATCTAAATACAGAGACTGATATGATTTTGTATATCAGGTTTGGTATCTAATTACATTTGTTCAGAATCAATGTATTCTGGTAATACAGGGTGACAGTGACCAACAGACTTGACTGCAACACTTGCACCGTTTTCTATCTCATGAAACATATCACCCGTTCTCAGTTCACTACCTTTCTGTAGCCCATATAACAGATTACATATCTGGGATCCTGATCTGGCATCATATGCCCAGGACGTAGATGATACTGAGAAACAGTTCTTTGTAATGAACGCACCCGAAGGAGATGCATCTTATGCACTTTCTTCGTTTGGGCGGCATGGGAATCCTGGTATTTCCCAATTTCCTGCTCTGTCTTATAACAATTATAAGTTGGAGTGGGACCAACGTTCCCCAGCTTAGTATAATTAGCGGGTTCGGTCAATATAGCCGTTTTATTATCTTGATTAAGGCGTGAAATGGTCGCTACCTGGAGAGAGAGAGAAGAAAATACTCTGCGTGCGCTCTTGCAAGATTAGATTGGTTATATATTTTATCTAATTAGGATGGCTCCCACTGTTTTTATCAAATCATCCTTCAAACCCTAAAAGGAAAGACTAGCCGGGATTAATTACACGCTACAAGTTCGCCAATCTTTCAGCCAGGCCACTGTCGGTACTTTGAGGGAGGTCCCCCGTGCTTTCGCACGAACCTAATTAATGTAAACCTCGTTTTCCCAGTGGCGTAACCCCGTTGACACCTTTCTAGACACATACTTCATCGGCTAATTGTAATGTGTAAAACTCTCCCAGGAGTAACTCTTACTCGCAGCGGGTATCGGGATCCAACTATCTCATAGAAGGTATGCAATCTCATTGCAAATTTCAACACTTGAAATTCCCGATAATATTTTGCCCCTAGCGTCCTATGACCTTGACAGAGGTCAACAAACCATAGGCTGCTAGTCAAGTTCAACCCGTCATTTCCTGATTGAAGTAAACCCACCCACATGACCCTTGACAGAGGTCAACAAGGTCGCACGACTACCCTAAATCAATCGCATCATATGCTTATACAGATAAGCACTAATCAGCTACCGCATACTACGCCTTGACAGAGGTCAACAAACACAGCACGAATACTAACCAGTACTTATCTGAAATGACGGAGGGCTACGACAGGTTTTTCTGAAAACCTATTGCGTAATGAACTTGATATCGTTGTAGAATCAAATAATTTTAAAATGGAGTGTTTTTGAGGCTTTTCTAGTTTTGCTAAAGGGGTCACTCCCGGTGAAGGGATCGTCGGCCCTTTCCTCGTCGAATAAGGTGCAGGATATATCATATACATCCCTCTGCAAAGCAAAAACTATAGGAGCAATCAAAAGACAAACAGAAGATTGTAGCATCTTCCAGTTATTGGTAAAGGAGTCACTCCCGGTGAAGGGATCTCGGTCCTTTCCTTATCGAATAAGGTGCAGGATGTTCTACAAGGAACACCGCGGTGCAAAGCAAGAACTGTAGCTACCTATTTTTGAAAATTCGATTCCACAACATCTTTAGGTTTATTTTCTTTCATTAATCACATTAATGAAGTCCCATCATTTAAATCACCTAAACATCACAGATAAATACGGCGTACACTTATGCCATCCGCATTCGCCTCGATGTCCCCTCATGCACCGTTAGGTTAGGTAACTAACGACAGAGCGGGGCAGGGCTAGCGCGAGTGCAAAACATAAGTAACGCCTATATAATATATCAAATATACTATATACAGTATTTATCACAGAACATCAAATGATCACATCACAGATATCGCAACAGAAGAATCATATGAAATATTGGATATACCAGGACGTCCGTGTTTTCAATACGAGCCAGTATAAAACACGGATTCCACGTTCGCGATGAATAGCCAAACCCACACCCCTATACCCCTACGAGAGCGGCAAGCAACCCTACCAATTCTAGAGTTAGGAGACCCGGACTCGACTCCTCGAGTTGGTCTCCCACTGGACTCCAGAAACCGGTTACTTGTGCCCTCCTCCTTGGGTCTATCCTAGTGCGGAAAAGTAAATAATATACATCAACGGTGACATCTTCCGCAACCAGGAAGTGCCCCAATAAAAGAATATTACATAATAGTTTTTACATGAATGAAAATGAAAAACTCTCATCTCACATAAAACCCCCGGCTATTCGAACACGACGATCCAATATAACATATCCAGCAACACATAACATCACATGTCATCAACGTAAGTAAATGTGCGCATCCCAATTGTCGTTGACATATAGCAATGAAACCGGCGATATCACATATTACACTTACAGTCGCAGAAAAGAAATTGTAAAAATACAACAGTTGGAATCCGCAATCTCCTCAGACATCGCATGCCTGACCAAATGAATTCCTTAAACATAACATGCCTAACAATTATAAACCCTGCATTTTAGTCTCATTATCGAAAACACTTTTCAATATCAAGTCGGGCAATTCAACAAGATTCCCGGCATTTTGATCGAATGCTCGTCGCAAACTTTAGTTGGCAGCCGCACCCCCGATGCCGTCGATGAAGTGCACCAAGGCGGAACACCGCTGCCGTGAGCACCCTAACGGATGCTTTCGGCGATGGGGTTCTCCTACAGTCACTTGGTCGGGGCTATGGAGTGTAGCTGTCTATTAAGTTTATCGGCGAGTATCCGCGTACACTACGTGATTGCGACGGACTTTTGATCACATGAAAATTCCGTGGCAATCGATCAAGTGAGACTAAAGTGCTATGTTTATAACATCCAAATCAGTTATCTCATAACTACTTGTGGATTCCAAATATTGTATCACATTCCAGATAAATAGAAAATATTAAACTTTCCGATCGAACAATCAAACACCCAAGTTTTCCCGAAACAGCTCAACTCTTGAAATAAGTTCAAAAACATTCACTTCATGCCATAGTACCAACGGTCCAGCCGTAGAAGGGTCAAGACAACGCCTCACATGTGGCACGCCGTACTGCCCCAAACCCAAAGGTTCAAAGGGCAGTTCAAGACGGTCACATAATCGAGTTAAGGTTTGTAGTCTTCTAGAGGGTCCATCGCGTTACTTGCACTACTTAGAACGTCTTTAAACTACGGAAAGATCCAACACTTGGAAATTTCCCGACAGGGGAAAAAATGGGTATTTATATCCGGTCGAACTTTTTAACATATTCTAGAATTAGCCGGAAAAAAACACAGACGAAGTTAAACTTCCCGATCGAAACACCGAGTCCCTAATACAACCCAGAAAACTCAACTCATGAGTAGAATTTAAAAATTCCCAGAAAATACAGCACTAAAATATAGAGATTACTGTGCAAAGAAGATTGGAAAAAGCCACTAAATTGCCGCGGAACCGCCGCCCAATGTAGGGTATGGCCGCGGTTCCGCCGCGGTTTAATGGAATTAAGCCTACGGATTTCACAGTAATTCCTACAAAACCCTGCTGAATTTTTTGGCTATTTTTAATTTGGAAAAATCCACAATTTCAGAAAATGTACAGAGAGTGGTCTCGGATTAGAGTTTCAGGTTCGATCGGGTTTTTAACATCGTCTACATATCGCCTAAGGCTCTAACTAGGCTCTGATACCACTGTAGGGTTCCTAGGCACACTAAGGAGGTTCCACAAGGCATCAACCATGCCAAATAAAAATTTTCCGGTGCCGAGAAACCCTAATATAGATCGTTAACTAGAAGTTAAGGAGAAAAGCAAGCAAGCAAACGGCTTTGCTACTAAGTGAAAGGGATTACAACCTTTGTAGATCCGGTCCACCACTTCTTTAGCTCCGTGTTGACGTCCCTCCGCTGCGATCATCGGATCCCGGACTCTAGAAATAGTTTCGTCGGAGAAATGATCGGGTTAGGTCATTGACTTCGAGGCCGAAGATGATCTACGTCGGGGAGACTCAAACTCAAGCTATTCCTTCACTTGGTCGAAAACATTGTGAAGAGAACACCCTATACTACATGGCAAGTGGTAGAGGATGAAGAAATAGGAAGTGGGTTCACTTTAGAATTGGATTTCTCACTCTTTTTCTCATGATGCCATTGGAGCTAGCAAGCTTTTTCAAGCTTGATGAAGATGAAGAAGAAGAAAAGAAATTATATCCAAATGAAAACTTATGCCAAATAATGGCACCATGGTTGAGTTAAGCCCTCATGCTTAACTCATGTAGAGAATTAACCAAACCATTAGGTTAAGGGTTGGGTTAACTAATATCCTACACAAATGACAAAAGGGTTGACTTTGTCATTTGTGTAGGATATTAGTTAACCCAACCCTTAACCTAATGGTTTGGTTCATTCTCTACATGAGTTAAGCATGAGGGCTTAACTCAACCATGGTGCCATTATTTGTGGGATAATTTTTCATTTGGATATAATTTCTTTTCTTCTTCTTCATCTTCATCAAGATTGAAAAAGCTTGCTAGCTCCAATGGCATCATGAGAAAAAGAGTGAGAAATCCAATTCTAAAGTAATTGACTTTGTCAATGCTTATCAAGCTTCATGAAGCTTGATAACTTTGACCAAAGTCTCAATTCTTTTGTTATTTGCTAGGAAAATACTAAACCCTAATCTAACCTTGATATGGTTCAAGTCTCATACACACAACTTGTTTGTATCATCAAGCATGATACAAACATGTACATTTGCATATATCACATATAAACAATGTACACTTTCAAGTGAGAAAATCAATCTTAAGTGAACCAATACTAGTTAATGTAAAGTAATATATCAAATATATAATTATACATTAAATCATTAAATCAACACTTGATTTAACGATCCAGTCATATCGCATATAACCGACTAATATCAATAGTAACAACTTATCGAATCAACACTTGATCCGATAACCCGGCTATATCTCATATAACCGATCAATGTCACAAATCGCGAGAATAAAATACAGTATCACATACTGGTATTATTCTCGGTCCCGCACATATCTCATATGCGCTCCTATTTCGTTTCGCTTGAGCCAGGAAACCCCTGTGTAGGACTCTAAAGACTCGTCAATACGCCGGCAGTAGGTGATGATCATATCAAACACCCACAAGCCGCAAGCGGTCTGCTAAACGTAACGGCCACCCGGGTATTGAGCGATCAGAAGATCAACGAGCAAGCCCGCTCACACTTATGTGAATCCAACGAGTAACACTACCGTACAGTCCGGTCTGTTCGTCTGATATGTCGCATATCTCGTCTAGGGGTGGTAAACGTCAGACCCCAATAACTCGATAAGTCGTGTCGATATGAGGCTCATAACGGGTCGAGAAACTACTGGTAACACTTACCAGTACATCCCTAAAACAGCCTTAGCCAAGGACTTCCTGTTATAGCCAATCGAACATTGCGCAACATCAACTCCCTATACAGGGAGAGACGAAACCCCTCCTATCGCTCATTGCCTCCATGTGATTCGTGACTGTACCCAAAAGCCACCTTTTTGCACGCTCTCTTGGACGTGGTATGATGGAAATCAAAGCACGGTGGGAATCACACAAGACTCAATGACGATCTCGGGTCTACAGACTAACCTGTACCAGTGTCACCAGAGAATTGCCATCTGACGTAAGGTATAATACCATTTGGGAGTTCTCAGCGAGTCCGTCCAGTGTACCCAGTCTCTACTGAGCACCCGTATATCATCTCTGATGTCAAACACCAATGGATATGGGATCATCCATCGCCCATCTGTATTGGTCGAGAAGGTATACGCTAGTCTACTCTGGTATATCGATGCCCCGTCTCGATACACCCACGACTAGGGACTTTGAAGGATGTACTTATGGACTACCTTGTCCCCACTAGTATGATCCGCATCATAGTCCAGGTAGTCAAGTACACATCCTAAGCGCTTTACCAACATATAACAGAGAGACAATCAGTGTACACGTTAAGGTAAAGAGTAACCAGATAGCATACTATCATGTCGAGCAAGAAAGTCCTCCTTACATATGTCCAAGCATCCACTACAATATACATCCTATGTATAGTAATGGCCTCTAGGGCATACATATAACTAACAGGGCCATGGTAGTCCATAAGTACATCCTTTAAGGTCCTTATTCGTGGGTGTATCGAGACGGGGCATCGATATACCAGAGTAGACTAGCGTATAGCTTCTCGACCCATATAGATGGGCGATGGATGATCCCATATCCATTGGTGTTTGACATCAGAGATGATGTACGGGTGCTCAGTGAAGACTGGGTACACTGGACGGACTCGCCGAGAACTCCCAGATGGTATTATACCTCACGTCAGATGACAGTTCTCTGGTGACACTGGTACAGGTTAGTCTGTAGACCCGTGATCGTCATAGAGTCTTGTGTGATTTCCACTGTGCTTTGATTTCCACCTCACCACGTCCAAGAGGGTGTGCAAAATGGTGGTTTTTGGGTACAGTCCCGAGTCATATGGAGGTAATGAGCGATAGGAGGGGTTTTGTCTCTCCCGGTATTGGGGGTTGATGATGCGCTGTACTCGATTGGCCATAACAGGGAAGTCCCTGGCCAGGGCTGGTTTAGAGATTTACTGGTAAGTGTTACCAGTAGTTTCTCGACCCATTATGAGCCTCACATCGGCATGACTTATCGGTTATTAGGGTCTGACGTTTACCACCCCTAGACTTGATATGCGACATATCAGACGAGGAGACCGGACTGTACGGTAGTATCACTGTTAGGCTTTTGCAGGAGTTGGAGTGGGCTTGCTTGCTGATCTTCTGATCGCTCAATACCCGGGTAGCCGTTACGCCCAGCTAGTACCGCTGACGGCTTGTGGGTGTTTGATGTGATCATCACCTACTGCCGGCGTATTGACGAGTCTTTAGTGTCCTACATAGAGGTTTTACTGGCTCAGGAAAAACGAAATAGGAGCATATATGTGATATGTGCGGGACCGAGAATAATGTGTGTATGTGATACCATATTCTATTCTCGCGATGTTTGTATCGATCGGTTATATGCGATATAACCAGGTTATCGAATCAAGGGTTGATTCGATAAGTCGATACATTGGATGTTAGTCGGTTATATGTGATATAACCGGATTATTAAGTTAAGTGTTGATTTAATAATTTAGTGTATAATTGTATATGTGATATACTAATTTACATTAACTAACAATGGTTCACTTAAGCATTTGTTTTTCTCACTTGTGCACAACATAATATATGTGTTGTAGGGTTCCTAGGCACACACTAGAGGTCTCACAAGGCATCAACCATGCCAATATCAAAAATTACAAGTGCCGAGAAACCCTAATACGGATCGTTGACTAGATTTTTAGGCGAAACATGCAACTAGTTAACAACTTAACTAAGTGAACGGAAATACAACCTTTGTAGATCCGGTCCTCCACCTCCATAGCTCCGTGATGAAGTCCCCTCGCTGTACAAATCGGATCCCAGACTCTAGCATCGGCTTCATTGGAGAAATGGGCAGGCTTGGTCATCGACTACGACGCCGAAGATGATCTACGTCGAGGCATCACAAGATCAAGCTCCCACTTCACCAAGTCAAGAAACTTGTGAAGAAAACACCCCATACTACTTGGCAAGAGGTAGAGGATGAAGAAATAGGAAGTGGGTTCACTTTAGAATTGGAATTCTCACTCTTTTTCTCAAGTTGCCATTGATGGAGGCAAGCTTTTCTTCTTCAAGAAGAAGAAGAAGAAGATGATGATAGAATTATGATATGATAAGAATTATTTTCAAAAGAAAATAAAATGAATACTTATCATAATCCAACTATGGTCAAGTGTAGAGAATAAACTAGGGTTAGGTCAATGGTTAGGGTTAAGCATGAAGACAAAAATGGTGACTTAGTCAAAACTTCATGAAGCTTCAACATGCATCCAAAGAAAGCCACCATTTTTCCCTTTTTCATTTCCAAAATAAAATAAATAAATAAATAAATAAATGAATAAGAAAATGAAAACCCTAACCAATATACAACCACGGTTTAATCTTCACACAAACCCTAGTGAGCATGTATCATCAAACATGACACAATCAAGTTCACAAAAGTATATCACATATACAACTTGTGAACTTAAAGTGAGAAAATCCATTTAAAGTGAACCAATACTAGTTAATGCAAAGTAATATATCAAATATATAATAATGCATTAAATCATTAAATCAACACTTGATTCAATGATCCGGTCATGTCGCACACAACCGACTAGTATACAATGTATCGATTTATCGAATCAATTCTTGATTCGATAACTAGGTTATATCGCATACAACCATTCGACACATTGATCGCGAGAATGAAACACGGTATCACATACATGCATTATTCTTGGTCCCGCACATATCTCATATGAGCTCCTATTTCGTTTCACTTGAGCCAGGAAACCTCTGTGTAGGACTCTAAAGACTCGTCAATACGCCGGTAGCAGATGATGATCATATCAAGCACCCACAAGCCGCAAGCGGTCTGCTAAACGTAACGGCCACCCGGATATTGAGCGATCAGAAGATCGACGAGCAAGCCCGCTCACACTCCTGTGAATCCAACCAGTAACACTTACCGTACAGTCCGGTCTGTTCGTCTGATATGTCGCATATCTCGCCTAGGGGTGGTAATCGTCAGACCCCAATAGCTTGATGAGTTGTGTCGATATGAGGTCTATAACAGTTCGAGAAACTACTGGTAACACTTACCAGTAAATCTCAGCAACCCTGGCCAGGGATTTCCGGTTATAGCCAATCGAACACAGCGCAACATCAACTCCCTATACCGGGAGAGATGAATCCCCTCCTATCGCTCATTGCCTCCATGTGATTCGGGACTGTACCCAAAAACCACCGCTTTGCACGCCCTCTTGGACGTGGTAAGGTGGAAATCAAAGCACAGTGGGAACCACACAAGACTCTATGACGATCTCGGGTCAACAGACTACTCTGTACCAGTGTCACCAGAGAACTGCCATCTGACGTAAGGTATAATACCATCTGGGAGTTCTCGGCGAGTCCGTCCAGTGTACCCAGTCTCCACTGAACACCCCTATATCATCTCTGATGTCAAACACCAATGGATATGGGATCATCCATCGCCCATCTGTATGGGTCGAGAAGGTATACGCTAGTCTACTCTGGTATATCGATGCCCCGTCTCGATACACCCACGACTAGGGACATTGAAGGATGTACTTATGGACTACCATGTCCCCACTAGTATGATCCGCATCATAGTCCTGGTAGTCAAGTACACATCCTAAGGGCTTTACCAACATGTAACAGAGAGACAATCAGTATACACGTTAAGGTAAAGAGTAACCAGATAGCATACAATCATGTCGAGCAAGAAAGTCCTCCCTATATATGTCCCAGCATCCACTACTATATACATCCAATGTACAGTAATGGCCTCTAGGGCATACATATAACTAACAATCTTCCACTTGCACTAGGGCCATCTGATAGCAGTGGTTGTAGTATCTCATACTCAACCATCCCATAAAAATCTCTCTCTGGGAAAAGGCCTTTGTGAGTGGATCCGTCGTGTTGTCCTCTGAGTCTACTCTCCTAATCTCGATCACCCTGGAGATCAACCATCTCCATGATCAGGTGATACTGCCTTAGAATATGTCTGGATCACTGATGGGACCGGCGTTCCTTGGCATAAGCCACAACTCTATTGTCTCACAATGGTTGGAACGTAGTTCATCTCATGAACCAATATACACCCAGACAGCCTCTTTGGTAGCATCTTAAGTAGCGATGTATCCAGCCTTAATTGTCTAGTATGCCACGGTATCTAGCTTGGAACTCTTCCAACATACCGTCCCTTTACAGAGGGTAAAGACAATGCCTGTGACTGACAATCAGTCGTCTTTATCACCCTGGAACCCTTCCAGTGATTCTCCTCAGGATCGATTGATACCACCTCACTACATCTAGTGAGTATCCTAACATCCAATTACATCTATCTCATAGATGAAAACTCAGGATATAGGAGGTATCACTTTGATCCTATATGGAGAATCCTTGTGATAAGCGGAGATTGACCGAGCGTAGCATAGGAAACTCCTTCCCTATCAAGAGTATGTCATCCACGTACTCTACGAGGATCACTACCATACTCCCTACTACCTTCTTGTATATACAAGGTTCATCTACCATTTTGATGATGTCAAACTATTTGACTAACTCATCAAAACAGATGTTCCAACTCCGCGATGCCTGCTTTATCACATAAAACATCTTGCACACGTTTCCGCTGCTCCCACTGTCTACGAAGCCCTCTGGCTGTGTACTTATAGACGCTCTCTTCCAAAACATCATTTAGAAAAGCAGTCATGACACCCAACCACCAGATATCGTAGTCATGGTATGTAGCCGTGGTAAGTAGGATCTGGATGGACTTAAGCATAGATCCTTAGAAAAGGTTTCATCATGATCCATATCTGGTCAATGATGCAAACCTTTAACAATTCTAGCTTTGAAAGTCTCAACTTTTCGATGTACACCAAGTAATCTTCTTAAGATATACTTGCTCCTGATGGGGATTTAACCCTTCAGATATAGCAACCAAAGTCCATACTTTGTTGGTGTATAAGGATTCCATCTCAGATCGCTAAGCATCCAGCCATTCTTACAGAGTCCCACTCCTGATGGCCAGCTCGAAACTAGTTGGGTCATCATCTCATGATGAAATCCTCGCTCCCACTGTCATAGAGTAACCGAAGTATCTCTCAGGTGGGTGAGGAACCCTACTAGATCGGCGGAGAGGCTGAGGTTCGTTGGTAACTATTGAATCCTTTGGTTCTATCAAATCATTAGCTGCAGTTTGTATGGATGGAACCTTTCCAGTTCTACATAACAGATCTTGCCTCAAGCTTGTCCGGATATTGCCTTTCAGACATAGGCCGGACAACCCCAAATCTTAACTAACTTAAGATATGGGCTCTGCCTTTTCCATATCACATACGAAGCGGTATGCAACTGATTTGATTGGAACCCTATTCAATAGGTATGTAACTTCTCAAGTGCATAACTCCCAAAAGGAAACAGGTAACTCAGTAGTACTCATCACAGAGCACACCTTATCGTATAGGGTGTATCTGCTCCGCCCCGATATACCATCGTGCAATGGTGTATTCGGAGGAGTAATGCTGAGAGAGAATCTCATTCTCCTTTAGAATAATCCAGGATTTCCGTGCTCAAGTATTCTCCTCCTTGATCTCATCAAAGGACATAATACTTATACCCGTATTGGTTCTCTACTTCTAAATCATATTCTGTGAATATCTCAAAAGGTTCGGACTTGTGTTTCAACAGGAACATATGTCTGAATCTTGAGAGATTATCAGAGAACGTAATGAAGTATAAAGAACCAGTCCTGGCATGTGTAGACAGGAGACCTTACATACATCATCATGTATCAGTCCCAAAAGTTCACTAACTCTTTCTCTGTTTCTAATAAACAGAGCTATGGTCATCAATCTTTGTGACATGACTGGTAAGTTTTCATAAGATGTAAATTCAAACTGATTTAAATATGCATCTAAAATGTAACTTCAGCCAGTCGGGTCGCATTGATATGACCTAGTCTACAATACCTCAAGAAGGATTCGTTCATTTCTGAACTCTTCCTCTTGTGTGTGTTCCGTATACTAAGAACTGTAGTTTGATTTAGAACATCAACGCTTTTAGATAACGTGCCTGAACCGATCAACTTTTGATATAGGAAATGTTCAAAACATTATCCAACAATACAAAATTTTATCATTTCTTTGCTGATAAAGAGACTGATATGATTTTGTATATCAGGTTCGGTATCTAATAACATTCATTCAGAATCAATGTATTAGTAATACAGGGTGACAGTGACCAACAGACTTGGCTGCAACACTTGCCCCGTTTTCTGCCTCATGAAACTTATCACCCGTTCTCAGTTCTCTTCCTTTCTGTAGCCCTATGTAACAGATTACATATCTGGGATCCTGATCCGGTATCATATACCCAGGACGTAAAGGACACTGAGAAACAGTTCTGTATAAAGAACACACCCGAAGATGATGCATCAGTATGCACTTTCTTCGTTTGGGCGTCTCGGGAAATCTGGTATTCCCCAATTTCCTGCTCTGTCTTATAACAATTATAAGTTGGAGCGGGACCAACGTTCCCCAGCTCAGTATAACAAGCGGGTTCGGTCAAAACATCCGTATTATTATCTTGATTAAGGCGTGATATGGTCGCTACCTGGAGAGAGAGAGAAGAAAACACTCAGCGTGCGCTCTTGCAAGATCAGATTGGTTATTATTTTATCTAATCAGGATGGCTCCCACTGTTTTTATCAAATCTTCCTTCAAACCCTAAAAGGAAAGACTAGCCGGATTAATTACACACTACAAGTTCGCCAATCTTTCAGCCAGGCCAGTGTCGGTACTTTGAGGGAGGTCCCCCGTGCTTTCGCACGAACCTAATTAATGTAAACCTCGTTTTCCCCGAGGCGTAACCTCGTTAACACCTTTCTAGACACCTACTTGATCGGCTAATTGTAATGTGTAAAACTCTCCCAGGAGTAACAATTACTCGCAGCGGGTATCGGGATCCAACTATCTCATAGAAGGTATGCAATCTCATTGCAAATTTCAACACTTGAAATTCCCGATAATATTTTGCCCCTAGCAGCTATATGACCTTAACATAGTCAACAAATCATAAGTGCTAGTTAAGTTCAACCCGTCATTTCCCGATTGAATTAAACCCACCCGCACGACCCTTAACATAGTCAACAAAGTCGCATGACTACCCTAATCCAATCGCATCATATGCTTATACAGATAAGCACTAATTAGCTACCGCACAGTACGCCTTAACATAGTCAACAAACGTAGCACGAATACTAACTAGTACTTATCTGAAATGACGGAGGGCTACGACAGGTTTTTTCTGAAAACCTATTGCGTAATGAACTTGATATCGTTGTAGAATCAAATGATTTTAAAAATGGAGTGCTTTTGAGGCTTTTCTAGCTTTGCTAAAGGAGTCACTCCCGGTGAAGGGATCGTCGGTCCTTTTCTCGTCGAATGAGGTGCGGGATATATCATATATATCACTGTGCAAAGCAGAAACTATAGAAGCTATCAAAAGACAAACCGTGGGGTGTAGCATCTGCCAGTTATTGCAAAAGGGGTCACTCCCGGTGAAGGGATCGTCGGCCCTTTCCTCATCGAATAAGGTGCAGGATATATCATATATACCGCTGTGCAAAGCAAGAACTGTAGCTATCTGTTTTATTTTTGAAATTCGATTCTACAACATCATAGGTTTCTTTTACTTTCATTAATCACATTAATGAAGTCCTATCATTTATATACCTAAACATCACAGATAAATACGACGTACACTTATGCCATCCGCATTTGCCTCGATGTCCCCTCGTGCACCGTTAGGTTAGGTAACTAACGGCAGAGCGGGGCAGGGCTAGCGCGGGTGTAAAACATAAGTAACGCCTATATAATATATCATATATACTATATACAGTATCCATCACAGAACATCACATGATCACATCACAGATATCGCAGCAGAAGAAACATATGAAATATTGGATATACTAGGACGTCCGTGTTTTCAATACGAGCCAGTATAAAACACGGATTCCACGATCGCGATGAATAGCCAAACCCACACCCCTAGACCCCTACGAGAGCGGCAAGCAACCCTACCAATTCTAGAGTTAGGAGACCCGGACTCGACTCCTCGAGTTGGTCTCCCACTGGACTCCAGAACCCGGTTACTTGTGCTCCCCTCCTTGGGTCTATCCTAGTGCGGAAAAGTAAATAATATACAAAAGGTGACATCTTCCGCAACCTGGAAGTGCCCCAATGAAGGAATATTACATACAAGTTTTTACATGAATGAAATTGAAAAACACTCATCTCACATAAAAAACCCCGGCTAATCAAACACGACGATCCAATATAACATATCCAGCAACATATAACATCACATGTCAGCAACGTAAGTAAATATGCGCATCCCAATTGTCGTTAACATATAGCAACGAAACCGGCGATATCACATATTACACTTACGGTCACAGAAAAGAAAGTGTAAAACTACAACAGTTGGAATCCGCAACCTACATAGACATCGCATGCCTAATCAAATGAATTCCTTAAACATCGCATGCCTAACAATTATAAACCCCGCATTTTAGTCTCATTATCGAAAACACTTTTCAATATCAAGTCGGGTAATTCAACAAGATTCCCGACATCCTGATCGAATGCTCGTCGCAAACTTTAGTAGGCGGCCGCACCCCCGATACCGTCGACGAAGTGCACCAAGGCGGAACACCGCTGCCGCGAGCACCCGAACGGATGCTTTCGGCGACGGGGTTCTCCTACAGTCACTTGGTCGGGGCTATGGGGCGAGGCTGTCTATTATATTTACCCGGCGAGTATCCGCGTACGCTACGTGATTGCGTCGTACTTTTGATCACATCAAAATTCCGTGGCAACCGATCAAGTGAGACTAAAGTTCTATGTTTATAACATTCATATCAGTTATCTCATAACTACTTGTGGATTCCAAGTATTGTATCACATTCCAGATAACTAGAAAATGTTAAACTTTCCGATCGAACATTCAAACACCCAAGTTTTCCCGAAACAGCTCAACACATGAAACAAGTTTAAAAACATCCAGTTCATGCCTCAGTACCGACGGTCCAGCCGTAGAAGGGTCAAGCCAACGCCTCACATGTGGCACGCCGTACTGCCCCAAACCCTAAGGTTCAAAGGGCAGTTCAAGACGGTCACATAATCGAGTTAAGGTTTGTTGTCTTCTAGAGGGACCATCGCGTTACTTGCACTACTTAGAACGTCTTTAAACCACGGAAAAATCCAACACTTGGAAATTTCCCGACAGGGGAAAAGGTGGGTATTTATATCCGGTCGAACTTTTTAACAGTTTCTAAAAATACCCGGAAAGCATAAACGAAGTTAAATTATCCGATCAAATTAATGAATCCCCAATAAAACCCTAGAAAACTCAACACTTGAGTGGAATTAAAAAATTCTCATAAAAAAATGCCAAGAAAGGACCTAAGAATAAATATATGAAATTTGAGGGACTAAGTCCAAATTTGGGCCGTGGACGCGCCGCCAAACCCCTGGTTTGGCCGCGGTTCCGCGGTCGAATTATGGAATTAGGGGCCCAAACTTCACAGTAATTCTTAGTTTTTCCTGCTTACTTTTCTGCATATTTTTAATTCACAAAAATCCACGAATTTGAAAAATGTACAAAGAGCATTTTAGGGTTTGGGTTTCGGTTCGATCGGACTTCTAATTCCGTCTACGCATCGCCTAAGGCTCTAGCTAGGCTCTGATACCACTGTAGGGTTCCTAGGCACACACTAGAGGTCTCACAAGGCATCAACCATGCCAATATCAAAAATTACAAGTGCCGAGAAACCCTAATACGGATCGTTGACTAGATTTTTAGGCGAAACATGCAACTAGTTAACAACTTAACTATGTGAACGGAAATACAACCTTTGTAGATCCGCTCCTCCACCTCCATAGCTCCGTGATGAAGTCCCCTCGCTGTACAAATCGGATCCCAGACTCTAGCATCGGCTTCATCGGAGAAATGGGCGGGCTAGGTCATCGACTACGACGCCGAAGATGATCTACGTCGAGGCATCACAAGATCAAGCTCCCGCTTCACCAAGTCAAGAAACTTGTGAAGAAAACACCCCATACTACTTGTCAAGAGGTAGAGGATGAAGAAATAGGAAGTGGGTTCACTTTAGAATTGGAATTCTCACTCTTTTTCTCAAGTTGCCATTGATGGAGGCAAGCTTTTCTTCTTCAAGAAGAAGAAGAAGAAGATGATAGAATTATGATATGATAAGAATTATTTTCAAAAGAAAATAAAATGAATACTTATCATAATCCCACCATGGTCAAGTGTAGAGAATAAACTAGGGTTAGGTCAATGGTTAGGGTTAAGCATGAAGACAAAAATGGTGACTTAGTCAAAGCTTCACGAAGCTTCAACATGCATCCAAAGAAAGCCACCATTTTTCCCTTTTTCATTTCCAAAATAAAATAAATAAATAAATAAATAAATGAATAAGAAAATGAAAACCCTAACCAATATACAACCACGGTTTAATCTTCACACAAACCCTAGTGAGCATGTATCATCAAACATGACACAATCAAGTGCACAAAAGTATATCACATATACAACTTGTGAACTTGAAGTGAGAATATCCATTTAAAGTGAACCAATACTAGTTAATGCAAAGTAATATATCAAATATATAATTATGCATTAAATCATTAAATCAACACTTGATTCAATGATCCGGTCATGTCGCACACAATCGACTAGTATACAATGTATCGATTTATCGAATCAATCCTTGATTCGATAACTAGGTTATATCGCATACAACCATTCGACACATTGATCGCGAGAATGAAACACGGTATGACATACACGCATTATTCTCGATCCCGCACATATCTCATATGCGCTCCTATTTCGTTTCGCTTGAGCCAGGAAACCTCTGTGTAGGACTCTAAAGACTCGTCAATACGCCGGTAGCAGATGATGATCATATCAAGCACCCACAAGCCGCAAGCGGTCTGCTAAACGTAATGGCCACCCGGGTATTGAGCGATCAGAAGATTGACGAGCAAGCCCGCTCACACTCCTGTGAATCCAAACAGTAACACTTACCGTACAGTCCAGTCTGTTCGTCTGATATGTCGCATATCTCGCCTAGGGGTGGTAATCGTCAGACCCCAATAACTTGATGAGTCGTGTCGATATGAGGTCTATAACAGTTCGAGAAACTACTGGTAACACTTACCAGTAAATCTCAGCAACCCTGGCCAGGGATTTCCTGTTATAGCCAATCGAACACAGCGCAACATCAACTCCCTATACCGGGAGAGACGAATCCCCTCCTATCGCTTATTACCTCCATGTGATTCGGGACTGTACCCAAAAACCACCGCTTTGCACGCCCTCTTGGACGTGGTAAGGTGGAAATCAAAGCACAGTGGGAACCACACAAGACTCTATGACGATCTCGGGTCAACAGACTACTCTGTACCAGTGTCACCAGAGAACTGCCATCTGACGTAAGGTATAATACCATCTGGGAGTTCTCGGCGAGTCCGTCCAGTATACCCTGTCTCCACTGAGCACCCGTATATCATCTCTGATGTCAAACACCAATGGATATGGGATCATCCATCGCCCATCTGTATGGGTCGAGAAGGTATACGCTAGTCTACTCTGGTATATCGATGCCCCGTCTCGATACACCCACGACTAGGGACTGTGAAGGATGTACTTATGGACTACCATGTCCCCACTAGTATGATCCGCATCATAGTCCAGGTAGTCAAGTACACATCTTAAGGGCTTTACCAACATGTAACAGAGAGACAATCAGTATACACGTTAAGGTAAAGAGTAACCAGATAACATACAATCATGTCGAGCAAGAAAGTCCTCCCTATATATGTCCCAGCATCCACTACTATATACATCCAATGTACAGTAATGGCCTCTAGGGCATACATATAACTAACATATGTGATATATATTAAATTGTGTTTTGTTTATAGCATGGTTGTTGATACACACTACATGGGTGTATGAGACATACACCATGCTAATTATGATTTTGGGTTTAGTAGTTTAAAGTAATTACAAAATTAGTGGATTATTGGAAAAAGGCATGAAGCTTGTGGATGCTTTGACCAAGTCCACTAGTTTTTTTTTTACTTTAGATATTTGTTAACCTAACCATTCTAATTAGCTATGGTAATGTCTCTACATGAGTTAGTATATGATACAAACTCACCCGTGGTTTACTCTCTCTCTTGATTAGTTTTCATTCTCATTTTTCTTGAGCTCATCTTCTTCTTCCTTCAAAACCTTGCTAGGGTTTGATAAAGAGAGAGAAATTTTATGAGAAAAATAAAACTAAAGAGAACCCATTTCCTATTTCTCCATCCTCTACTAGATTAGCACTTTAGTATAGGGTGTTTGCTTCACTTTTGTGAAGTAGTAGCTTGAGTTAGTAATCCCTCAACGTAAATCATCTTCGGCCTCGAAGACTTTGAGCAATACCGTTGCTATCTTCTCATGGAGTCGTCCGAGAGTTCGGGAGCATGATGATCGCAGCGAAGGCACTACTACAAGGAGCATATGAAGTGAAGGACCGATCTAGAAAGGTTGTATTTCCTCTTCACTTAGATAGTAAATAGTTTACTATATATTTTCCGTATTAATTTCTAGTTAACGATTCTAGTTTAGAGTTCCTTTTAACGGCGATTTTTTAAAATAGCAAGGACGATACCTGCCGAAACCTCGCTGCCGTCAAGAGGAACCCTACAGTGGTATCAGAGCCTAGCTAGGAAGTTATACGGATAATGTTAGATTACGAACACGAAACAAACTCCGAACTTGAAACCCTAAAATCCAGGTTTCTTTCCATTTTAAAACGAGCCCTAAATTTTTTTTAAACATGTACAGAGTCATATATATATGATAATATGAACACTGGAGAAATTTGGTGGCATTTTGCCAATTTTGGGCCGGCGAGACCCCTCCATACCGGTCCAATCCGAGCCCCCCTCCAAATTTCTCCAGTGTTCTGTTACATGGGTTTTAGTGCTTCAGGTGTTGTTTATTTTTGCTAAATTGTCATGTGATGTTAATTTACTATAATGACAACTCGGAGTGTTTCGTAGTCATATTTTAACTATTTTCGGGTAACTTTAGACGTTATTAAAAAGTTCAATCGGATGTCAAATACCCACTTTTTCCCTTATCGGAAAATTTTCCAAGTGTTGGATTTTTTTCCTGTAGTTAAAAAGTTTTCAAAGATCATGCAAGTTATACGATGGACCCTCTAGAAGAACAAAACCATAACTCGATTATGTGACCGTCAGAACCACCACTGAACCCTCGGGTTTGTGGTGGTCCAGCGGTGCCACATGTGAGGCGTTGGTTTGGCCCTTCTATGGCTGGTTCATTGGTGCTGTGGCGTGTGCTGAATTACTTTAAACTACGCTCAAGTGTTGAGCTTTCTGGGTAATTTTGGGTGTTTAATGATTCGATTGGAATGTTTAACATCGTCTAGCTTTTCCTGTAATGTGATACAATATGTGGAATTCATACTGCTAGGCATGAAATGCGAAGTATGTGATATTTCGGAATTATGATGTCTAAGGTGTTTGTGGATTCCAAATGTTGTAGTTTTACAGTTTCTTTTCTGCGACCGTAAGTGTAATATGTGATATCGCCGGTTTCGTTGCTATATGTCAACAAAAAATGGGATACGCATATTTACTTACGTTGATGACATGTGATGTTATGTGTTGCTTGATATGTTATATTGGATCGTCGCGTTTTGAATAGCCGGGGGTTTTATGAGAGATGAGAGTTTTTCATTTTCATTTATGTAAATTAAATATATGTAATATTCTTTTATTAGGGCACTTCCGGGTTGAGGATGATGTCACCATTGTATATTATTTACTTTTCCGCACTAGGATAGACCCAAGGAGGAAAGCACAAGTAACCGGGTTCTAGAGTCCAGTGGGAGACCAACTCGAGGAGTCGAGTCCGGGTCTCCTAACTTTAGAATTGGTATGGTTGCTTGCCTCTCTCGTAGGGGTCTAGGGATGTGGGTTTGGCTATTCATCGCGACCGTGGAATCCGTGTTTTATAGAGGCTTAAAATAAAACACGGAACTCCTAGTATATCCAATATTTCATACGTTTCTTCTGCTACGATATCTGTGATGTGATCATTTGATATGTTTAGATAGATACTGTATATAGTATATATGATATATTATATAGACGTTACTTATGTTTTACACCCGCGCTACCCCTGCCTCGCTCTGCTGTTAGTTACCTAACCTAACGGTGCACGAGGGGACATGAGGCAAATGCGGATGGCATAAGCGTACGTTGTATTTATCTGTGATGTTTAGGTAACTTAAATGATGGGACTTCATTAATGTGATTAATGAAAGAAAATACACCTAAAGATGTTGTGGAATCGAATTTTCAAAAACAGATAGCTACAGTTCTTGCTTTGCATTGCGGTGTTGCTTGTAGAACATCCTGCAACTTATTCGATAAGGAAAGAGCCGAGATCCCTTCACCGAGAGTAACCCCTTTAGCACTAACTGGCAGATGCTACAATCCTCGGTTTGTTTTTTGATTGTTTTTCCTAGTTCTTGCTTTGCATAGTGATATTGTGAATATCTTGCACCTCATTCGATGAGAAAAGAGCCGAGATCCATTCACCGGGAGTGACCTTTTTAGTGAAACTAGCAAAAGCCTCAAAAACACTCCATTACAAATCATTTGATTCTGCAATGATATCAAGTTCAATAAGCAATAGGTTTTCAGAAAACCCTGTCATAGCCCTTCGTCATTTCAGATTAGTCCTACTTATTATTCGTGCTGCGTTTGTTGACCTTGTCAAGGCGTAGTGTGTGGTAGCTGAGTAGTATTTATCTGCTTATGCATATGATGCAGATTGGATTAGGGTAGTCGTGCGGCCTAGTTGACCTTGTCAAAGGTCGTGCGGGTGGCTTTAATTCAATAAAGAAATGACGGGTTGAACTCGACTTGCGGTCTATGGTTTGTTGACCTTGTCAAGGTCATAGATCGTTTGGGGCAAAATTATCGGGAATTTCAAGCGTTGAAATTTGCAATGAGATTGCAAATAGTTGGATCCCGATACCCACTGCGAGTAATTGTTACTCCTGGGAGAGTTATGCACTTTACAATTAGCCGATCAAGTAGGTGTCTAGAAAGGTTTCAACGGGGTTACGCCCCTGGGAAAACGAGATTTATTTTAATTAGGTCCGTGCGAAAGCACGGGGAACCTTCCTCAAAGTACCGGCACTGGCCTGGCTGAAAGATTGGCGAACTTGTAGGGTGTAATTAATCCTGACTAGTCTTTCCTTTTAGGGTTCGAAGGAAGATTTGATAAAACCAGTGAGAGCCATCCTGATTAGATAAAATAATAACCAATCTAATCTTGCAAGAGCGCACGCAGAGTGTTTTCTTCTCTCTCTCCAGGTAGCGACCATGTCACGACTTAATCAAGATAATAATATGGATGTATTGACCGAACTCGCTTGTTATACTGTGCTGGGGAACATTGGCCCCGCTCCAACTTATAATTGTTATAAGACCGAGCAGGAAATAGGGGATTATCAGGATTCCCGTGCCGCCCAAACGAAGGAAGTGCATACTGATGCATCTTTTTCGGGTGCATTCATTACTGAGAACTGTTTCTCAGTAACCTCTACGTCCTGGGTATGAGATACCGGGTCAGAATCCCACATATGTAATATGTTACATGGGCTACGATAGGTAGAGAACTGAGAACGGGTGATAAAATTTCAAGAGTTGGAAACGGTGCAATTGTTGCAGCCAAGATGTTGGCAATGATTATCCTGTATTACCGAAATACATTGATTCTGAACGAATGTTATTAGATACCGAACCTGATATACCACATCATATCAGTCTCTTTATTTAGTAAAGAAGGGTATAATTTTATATTATTGGATAATGTTTTGAACATTTCCTATATCAAGAGTTGATCGGTTCAGGCACGTTATCTAAAAGCATATACGTTCTAAATCAAACCACAGTTCTTAACGTACAAAACACACACAAGAGGAAGAGTTCAGAAATGAACGAATCCTTCTTGAGGCATTATAGACTAGGTCATATCAATGCGACTCGACTAGCTGAAGTTACATAAAGATGCATATTTGAATCAGTTTGAATTTACATCTTGTGAAACTTGCCAGTCATGTCACAAAGATAAAATGACCATAGCTCCGTTTACTAGAAACAGAGAAAGAGTTAGTAAACTCTTGGGATAGTTACATGATGATGTATATAGGTCCCGTGTCTATAAATGCCAGGTCTGGTTCTTTGTACTTCATTACATTCACTGACGATCTCTTAAGATTCGGGCATATGTTCCTGTTGAAGCACAAGTCTGAACCTTTTGAGATATTCAATGAATATAAGCTAGAAGTAAAGAACCAAAACAGGTATAAGTATTATGTCCTTTGATAAGATCAGGGAGGAGAATACTTGATCACGAAGTTCCTGGACTATTCTAAAGAAGAATGAGATTCTCTCTCAGCATTACTCCTCTGTAAGCACCATAGCACAACGGTGTATCGGGGCAGAGCAATCATACCTTATTAGATAAGGTGCACTCTATGATGAGTACTACTAAGTAGCCTATTTCCTTTTAGGGAGTTATGCACTTGAGAAGTTGCATACCTATTGAATGGTGTTCCAACCAAATCAGGAGCCTACCACTCCATATGCGATATGGTATGGGAAGAGCCCATCTCTTAAGAAAGTTAAGATTTAGGGTTGTCCGGCCTATGTCTAAAAGCAAAATCCGGACAAGCTCGTGACAAGGTCAATTCTGTGGAAGTTTGTTGGATATCCCAAGCATTTGCAAGGGAATATCTTCTAGCACACCGAGGAACAAAAGGTGTTTTGTTTCTCGGCATGCCACCTTTTTAAAAAAGGAATTTATTTTAGAAACAAATTTATGGTCATGAGGTAGAACTGGAAGGACTTCCAGCTATATAAACTACGGCTGATGATTTGGTAGAACCAGAGGATTCAATAGCTCCTAACGAACCTCGGCCTCCCCGCCGATCTGGTAGGGTTCTTCACCCACCTGAGAGATACTTTGGTTTCTCTATGACAGTGCGAGCAAGGATTGCATCATAAGATGATGACCCAATTAGTTTCGAGCAGGCCATCAGAAGTGGGGACTTTGTGAGAATAGCTGGATTCTATGCGATCTGCGATGGAATCTATGTACACCAACGAAGTATGAACTTTGGTTGCTATATTTAAAGGGTTAAATCCCCATTAGGAGCAAGTATATCTTGAGAAGATTACTTGATGTACATGGAAAAGTTGAGACTTTCAAAGCTAGACTTGTTAAAGGTTCTCGTCATCAACCAAAATTGTATAATGATGAAATCTTTTCTGGGGCCTATGCTTAAGTCTATCCAGATGCTACTTGCCACTGTTACATACCATGACTACGATATTTGGCGGTTGGGTGTTATGACTGCAGTTTTAAATAGTGATTTAGAAGAGAGCGTCTATAAATACACAGCTAGAGGGCTTCGTAGATAGTGGGAGCAACAGAAACGTGTGCAAGTTGCTTTACAGGTTAAAGCAGGCATCGCAGAGTTGGAACATCTGTTTTGTTGTGGTAGTCAAAACGTTTGACTTCATCAAAATGATAGATGAACCTTGTATATACGAAAAGGTAGTAGAGAGTAAGGTGGTCTTCCTCGTATTGTACGTAGATGACATACTCTTGTTAGGAAAGGAGTTTCCTATGCTACACTCGGTCAATCTCCTCTTATCACATTGATTCTCCATATAGGATCAAGGTGATACCTCCTAGATCCAGGGTTTTTGATCTATGAGATAGATCTAAGTGGATGTTAGGATTCTCACTAGGTGTAGTGAGATGGTATCAATCGATCCTGGAGAGAATCATTGGATAGCTTCCAGGGTGGTAAGGTCGACTGAATGTCAGTTACAGGCATTGTCTTTACCCTCAGTGGAGGCACGGTATGTTGGAAGTGTTCCAATCTAGATACCGTGGCATACTAGACGATAAAGGCTGAATACATCGGTACCAAAGATGCTACCAAAGAGGAAGTCTAGGTGTATATTAGTTCATGAGATGAACTTCGTTCCTTCCATTGTATGACAATAGAGTTGTGGCTTATGCCAAGGAACGCCCCTCCCATCAGTCATCAAGACATATTCTAAGGCAGCATCACCTGATCATGGAGATGGTTGATCTATAGGGGATCGAGGTTGGGAGAGTAGACTCAGAGGACAACACGGCGGATCCACTCACAAAGGCCTTTTCCCTGAGAGAGACTTTTATGGGATGGTTGAGTATGTGATACTACAACCACTGTTATCAGATGGCCCTAGTGCAAGTGGGAGATTGTTAGTAATATGTATGTCCTAGAGGCCATTACTGTACATGAGATGTATATTGTAGTGAATGCTTGGACATATATAGGGAGGACATTCTTTGCTCGACATGATAGTATGCTATTTGGTTACTCTTACCTTAACGTGTACACTGATTGTCTCTCTGTTACATGTTGGTAAAGCCCTTAAGATGTGTACTTGACTACCTGGACAATGATGCAGATCATACTAGTGGGGCCATGGTAGTCCATAAGTACATCCTATAAGGTCCCTAGTCATGGGTGTATCGAGACGTGGCATCGATATACCAGAGTAGACTAGCGTATAGCTTCTTGACCTATATAGATGGGCGATGGATGATCCCATATCCATTGGTGTTTGACATCAAAGATGATATACGGGTACTCAGTGAAGACTGGGTACACAGGACGAACTTGCTGAGAACTCCCAGATGGTATTATACCTCATGTCAGATGGCAGTTCTCTGGTGATATTGGTACAGGTTAGTCTGTAGACCCGAGATCGTCATAGAGTCTTGTGTGATTCCCACTGTGCTTTAATTTCCACCTTACCACGTCCAAGAGGGCGTGCAAAACGGTGGTTTTTGGGTAAAGTCCCGAGTCACATGGAGGCAATGAGCGATAGGAGGGGTTTCGTCTCTCCCGGTATTGGGGGTTGATGTTGCGCTGTGCTCGATTGGCCATAACAGGGACGGCCCTAGCCAGGGCTGGTTTAATGATTTAATGGTAAGTGTTACCAGTAGTTTCTCGACCCGTTATGAGCCTCACATCGGCATGACTTATCGGTTATTGGGGTCTGACATTTACCACCCCTAGACTTGATATGCGACATATCAGACGAGGAGACCGGACTGCACGGTAGTGTCACTGTCAGGCTTTTGCAGTTGTTGGAGCGGGCTTGCTTTCTGATCTTCTGATCGCTCAATACCCGGGTAGCCGTTACGTCCAGTTAGTGCCGCTGACGGCTTGTGGGTGTTTGATGTGATCATCGCCAACTGCCGGCGTATTGACGAGTGTTTAGAGTCCTACATAGAGGTTTTACTCGCTCAGGCAAAACGAAATAGGAGCATATATGTGATATGTGCGGGACCGAGAATAATACGTGTATGTGATACCGTATTCTATTCTCGCGATGTTTGTATCGATCAGTTATATGCGATATAACCAGGTTATCGAATCAAGGGTTGATTCGATAAGTCGTTACATTGGATGTTAGTCGGTTATATGTGATATAACCGGATTATTAAGTCAAGTGTTGATTTAATAATTTAGCGTATAATTGTATATGTGATATACTAATTTACATTAATTAACATTGATTCACTTAAGCATTTGTTTTTCTCACTTGTGCACAACTTAATATATATGTGATATATATTAAATTGTGTTTTGTTTGTATCATGGTTGTTGATACACACTACATGGGTGTATGAGACATACACCATGCTAATTATGATGTTGGGTTTAGTATTTTAAAGTAATTACAAAATTAGTGGATTATTGAAAAAAGGCACGAAGCTTATGGAAGCTTGTGGATGATTTGTCCAAGTCCACTAGGTTTGTTTTACTTTAGATATTTGTTAACCTAACCATTATAATTAGCTGTGGTAATGTCTCTAGATGAGTTAGTATATAATACAAACTCACCCATGGTTCACTCTCTCTCTTGATTAGTTTTCATTATCATTTTTCTTGAGCTCATCTTCTTCCTCCTTCAAAAGCTTTCTAGGGTTTGATAAAGAGAGAGAAATATTGTGAGAAAAATAAAACTAAAGAGAACCCATTTCCTATTTCTCCATCCTCTACTAGATTAGCACTTTAGTATAGGGTGTTTGCTTCACTTTGGTGAAGTAGTAGCTTGAGTTAGTAATCACTCGACATAGATCATCTTCGGCCTCGAAGACTTCAAGCAATACCATTTCTATCTTCTCATTGAGCCGTCCGAGAGTCCGGGAGAACGATGATCGCAGCGAAGGGACTACTACAAGGAGCATATGAAGTGAAGAACCGATCTACAAAGGTTGTATTTTCTCTTCACTTAGATAGTAAATGGTTTACTATATGTTTTCTGTATTAATTTCTAGTTAACGATTATATTTTAGAGTTCCTTTTAACGGAGATTTCTTAAAATGGCATGGACGATGCCTCCCAAAACCTCGCTGCCGTCGAGAGGAACCCTACCCTAGCATCGACACAAAAATATATATCTCGCTGTCTCAATAACTAGGGCTCCGGCTATCCGGACTGGCCCCTGGGATCTGGCTATCCGGACTGGCCCAAACTCCGATCGGTATCCTTCGGATATCCGACTAGTCACAATGAAGTCACCGGTCAGTAGTGTTCCCCTGCCAGGCTCAACGCTATCATCTGCGACCTTCTTGTCCTGAGGTTCCGCACCGGGTCCACCATGCACCCACAGACGATTCCTCCTCCTTCTCGAATCGGGTGTATGATATCGCTCAAGAGCCGAGAAAACTCATGGTGGACACCTCTCAAATCATATAATGAGAAAACTGCAACTTTCATTTTTAAAATGATAATAAGTTTATAAAATCCTTGCGGTTTCTCCAAATCCATAAATTTCATGGAAATCCGAAATCCCAAACTCAAATATAAATAAAAAATGAATTTTAAAATATTGGGCCCCGGAAATCCGGACTGGCCCTAATAATAATGCAAGAAAATGAACGTATAATTATGCATGACAATCACAGAAATAAATGCAATGTCTAGGCTGTCACAATAATAATATATCGGAAGTATCAGCTAACAAGCGATATCAATGAATTAATATTCTCTACAGTGTACGTGGCATGGCAATTACCGATGATGGTGTGTGTTAGCGGGCAAGCAGGTGTACGTGGAACATACGCATCATCGGTAATGGTGCGGGTGTACTGACAGCATGATTTTAATAATAGCATATGAAAACACAATATAAGCATGCAATGCGATGCGAACAACAAGAATATGCGGGAGCTGAATAATAAACACAACAATAAATAATCTACATTAATATATATGGGTCATACAGTTTGCCGTTTGAAGTAACATGAATCATGGTGTTTTAGAAAATAGGGCTACGGTGTATTTAAGAAAATGTATGTCCTTTGAAATATCCATAGAATCCCTTGGCCTGTCTTTAAAATACTCACGATTCGTTAGTTTTGAAATAGGTATGACCCGAGTCTAGTCTAACATCTACAAGTAAACTACTGGACTAAACTAACAGACAGATCGAAAGGGTAAGGAAAAGCACCTAAGTCTGAGTCGATATATATCTATATCTATATATATATATATATAATAGTCGGTGATCCCGCCTTAATAGTATCACATGTGATACAATATATAACATGACATCTTCGAGTCAAGAGTGCAGATCTATGATCAATAAATAGCTCGTACGGTAAATCCATCGTACAATATCCCAAATCTGGGTAC
The DNA here is from genome assembly GCA_030015575.1 of Agapanthus africanus. Lineage (NCBI taxonomy): Eukaryota > Viridiplantae > Streptophyta > Magnoliopsida > Asparagales > Amaryllidaceae > Agapanthus > Agapanthus africanus. The sequence continues at coordinate 498,389,095 of CM057344.1, read as the reverse complement.
GGGTCAATTATCGCAATATCTCATTATTCATCTGGTATCCTTTTCATCATATATCATGATCTGGGTGTACTGATCTACGTCTAGTACATACTGATACCATCTACATATATATATGCGTGTGTATGAAAACACATCGCCTAAAGGACCCGCTATAACATCATGTCGTATCTCATAATACAAACCAATACACATCACCGAGCTCATGGCATCATGCCCAATCTCATCGACTTATCTCCAAATACCATGTACTATCCTCATCATCCAAGTATATGTATATGTATATATTGAAGGGTTGCCTAGCACGGCAGCAAGGTTTCGGGAGGCATCGTCCATGCCAAATTCAAAAAATTGCCGTTCTTGCTAACCCTAACTATGAATCGTAAACTAAAAATCGTACGGAAAGTAATTCAAACATCTTTGCAAAAGAAGTGAGCAAGAAATACAACCTTTGTAGACCGGTCCTTCACTTCAATAGCTCCGTGTAGTTGTCCCCTTCGCTGCGATCCTGAACTATAGACTCTAGAGAGGCTCCCTTGAAGAAACGAACATGCTTGCTTCGAAGACTTCGAGGCCGAAGATGATCTACGTCGAGGAGACACTAACCCAGGCTATCTCTTCACTAATCATGAAATTAGTGAAGCAAACATCCTATACTAAATGGCAAGTAGTAGAGGATGATGAAGTAGGAATTTTGCTCACATTAGAAATCATTTTCTCACAAGGTTTCATCACTTTGTCAAAATCAAAAGAGCTCAAGAATGAGGAAGAAGAAGATGAAGTTGTGATGAACTAAAGAATGAACTCATGAGGTTACAAATGCAACCATGGTCATAAAATATCATGGCTAACTCATGTAGAGAATAAACCATAGCCTATGGTTAAGGGTTGGGTTAATAAAATCCTAAGGTAGACAAACAAGTGGACTAAGTCAAAGTTTTCCACAAGCTTCTCAAAGCTTCAACCATGACTCGTTATCCATTTGTTTGAATTACTTAAGAAAAATAAAAACCCTAGCATTAACCTAGCATGGTGTGAGTCTCATACATCCATGTTGCATGTGTAACCAAGCATGACACACTAAAATATATCACATATATAATAAGTGTGAAAAAAGTAAACAATACATTTAACATATATCACGTATATATCTGTTAGTTATATATATGCCTTAGAGGCCATTACTGTACATACGATGTATATTGTAGTGGATGCTTGGACATATATAGGGAGGACTTTCTTGCTCAACATGATAGTACGCTATGTGGTTGTACTTTATCTTAAGATGTACTCTGATTGTCTCTATGCTACATGTTTATAAAGCCCATAGGATATGTACTCGACTACTGGGACTATGATGAGATCATACTAGTGGGGCCACGATAGTCGACGAGTACATGCTATAACTGTTCCTAGTCGAGGGTGTATCGAGACGGGGCATCGATACACCAGAGTAGACTAGCGTATACGCATCTTGACCCATATGATGGGCGATGGATGATCCCATATCCATCGGTGTTTGACATCAAGGATGGTGTACGGGTGCTCAGTAAAGACTGGGTACACTGGACGGACTCGCCGAGAACTCCTAGATGGTATTATACCTCATGTCAGATGGCAGTTCTCAGGTGACACTGGTACAGGTTAGTCTGTAGACCCGAGATCATCATAGAGTCTTTTATGATTCCCACTGTGCTTTGATTTCCATCATACCACGTCCAAGTGGGCGTGCAAAAAGGTGGCTTTTGGGTACAGTCCCGAATCACATGGAGGCAATGAGCGATAGGAGGGGATTCGTCTCTCCCGGTATAGGGAGTTGATGTTGTGCTGTGTTCGATTGGCTATAACTAGAAATCCCAGGCCAGGGTTGCTGAGATTTACTGGTATGTAGTTTCTCGAAATGTTATAGACCTCATATCGACACGACTTATCGAGCTACTGGGTTCTGACGTTTACCACCCCTAGGCGAGATATGCGACAACCGGACTGTACGGGAGTGTTACTGACTGGATTCACAGGAGAATGTATAGGCTTGCTTGTTGATCTTCTGAGCGCTCAATACCTGGGTGGCTGTTACGTTTAGCTGACCGCTTGCAGCTTGTGGGTGTTTGATATGATCATCACCTACTGCCGGCGTATTGACGATTCTTTAGAGTCTTACACAGAGGTTTCTTGGCTCTGGAAAAACGGAATAGGAGCACATATGTGATATGTGCGGGACCGAGAACAATACGTGTATGTGATACCGTATTAGATTCTCACGATATGAGATATCGGCCGGGTATATGTGATATAGCCAGGTCATCGGATCAAGTGTTGATTCGATGAACTGATACAGATTATATTATCGGTTATTTGTGAAATAGCCGGATTATCGGATCAAGTTTTTATTCGATAATTTAATGTATAATTATATATTTGATATATTAAATTACATTAACTGATATAAGCTCACTAAAAGATTCTTTTTCTCACTCGGGTAATACATTGATATATATGCGATATATGTTAATTGTATTATTTTATTCTGTTACAATAAATATTGTATATGTGATATATAATATTGTAACATGTTAGGGTTATTAATGCAACATGTTTAGTGAAGATTAAATATGGTTAGGTTTTGATTTGGGTTAATCTTTTCTAGAACCTTCTAGAAGGTTTTGTTTTGTTTTGTGCAAAGATATTTGTTTTGATATTTTGCAAGATATTTCTTTAACCCAACCAAACCTTTAACCTTAGTTAAATCTCTACAAAGGTTACATGAACCATGGTTGCATTTCTAACCTAACTAGAGTTTTCATTATTCATCACGAAAGAAAAGATCTTCTTCTTCCTTCTTCATTTTTTCATGAAAAGCTTTCTGGCTTTTTCAAAGGTGATGAAAATGAGTGAGATTAAGATAATAAATGAGAGCTAAAATCCTACTCCATCATCCTAATCTATCCTAGCCATTTAGATTAGGGTGTTCACTTCATTTTGTGAGTGAGAGCTTGTGTTAATGAAACTTCAAGGTAGATCATCTTTGTTATCGAAGATCGGAAGCAAGCTTGCATCTTTCTCTTCGTGGAGCCTCTCGAGAGTCCGGAACTTGATGATCGCGGCGAAGGGACCTCAACATGGAGCTTTAGAAGTGAAGGACCAGACTTCAAAGGTTGTAATCCCAAACTCTTAGTGTTAAAGTGTTTAACATGCTTTGTTTTTTCCTCCTAATCTCTAGTCTAAGATCTTGGTTTAAGGTTGTTCGGCACGGCTAAATTTTAAATCGGGCATGGTTGATGCCTTATAGACCCTTCTGCGTGTGCCTAGCATCCCTACAGTGGTATCAGAGCCAAGCTAGAGTTTTAGGCGAAGTCTAGGCAAAGTTTAAAGTCCGATCGAACTCCGAATACCCGTAAAACCTTAGTTTCTGGAAATTTTTCAAAAAGTTGATTTTTTCATATTAAAAATGCTTAAAAAATCAGCTGGGAATTCTATGGAACTGTGTGAAAAACGACAAGGTAATTCACCCAAGGCGCCGCGGAACCGCTGCATGAGCATGGGTCGCGCGGCGGTTCCGCGGCCGTACAGTGAAATCATTGTTTTCTTTTTGCACAGTAAAGTCCCTATGTATTTCCTGATGCTTCTCGGTATTTTTAATTTTTACTCAAGTGTTGAGTTTTCTGGGTTGTATAGGGAGCTCGTTGATTCGATCGGATAATTTAACTTCGTTTATGTTTTTTCCGGATAATTTTAGAAATTGTTAAAAAGTTCGAACGGATATCAATAACTCACTTTTTCCCCTGTCGGAAAATTTTCAAAAGTAGAATTTTTCTCGAGTTCGAAACTTTCGGAAAATCGTGAAAGTAGCGCGGTGGACCCTCTAGAAGACAACAAACCTTAACTCGATTATGTGACCGTCTGAAACGCCTCTGAACCTTATGGTTTGGGGCAGTACGGCGTTGCCATATGTGAGGCGTTGGCTTGACCCTTCTACGGTTGGACCGTTGGTACTGTGGCATGTGATAGATGCTTTTAAACTCCACTCAAGTGTTGAGCTATTTGGGAAATCTTGGGTGTTTGTTTATTCGATCGGAAAGTTTAACATTGTCTATTTATCTGGAATGTGATACAATATTTAGAATCCACAAGTAGTTATGAGATAACTAATTTGAATGTTATAAATCTAGCAGTTTAGTCTCAGTTGATCGGTTGCCACGGGATTTTGATGCGATCAAAATCCATCGCAATCATGTAGCGTACGCGGATACTCGCCGGGTGAACTTAATAGATAGCCACGCCCCAAAGCCCCAACCAAGTGACTATAGGAGAACCCCGTCACCAAAAGCATGCGTTCGGGTGCACGCGGCAGCGGTGTTCCGCCTTAGTGCACTTCGTCGACGGCATCCAGGAGTGCGACCATCTACTAAAGTTTGGGACGAGCATTCGATCAGGATGTCGGGAATCTTGTTGAATTGCCCGTCTTGATATTGAAAAGAGTTTTCGATAATGAGACTAAAATGAGGAGTTTATAATTGTTAGGCATGCGATGTCTAAGGAATTCATTTAGTTAGGCATGCGATGTCTAAGGAGGTTGCGGATTCCAACTGTTGTAGTTTTACACTTTCTTTTCTGTGACCGTAAGTGTAGTATGTGGTGTATCGCCGTCTTCGTTGCTATACATCAACGACAATCGGGATACGCATACTTGTTTACGTTGATGATATGAGATATTATGTGTTGCTGTGATATGTTATATTGGATCGTCGTGTTGTGAATAGCCGGGGGTTTTATGTGAGATGAGAGTTTTTCTTTTTCATTCATATAAAATTCATTTGTATGTAATATTCTTTTATTGGGGCACATTCGGGCTGAGGATGATGTCACCATTATATATTATTTACTTTTCCGCATTAGGTAGACCGAAGGCGGGGAGCACAAGTAACCGGGTTCTAGGGTCCAGTGGGAGACCATCTCGAGGAGTCGAGACCGGGTCTCCTAACCCTAGAATTGGCAGTGTTGGTTGCCGATCTCGTAGGGGTCTAGGGATGTGGGTTTGGCTATTCATCGCCACCGTGGAATTCGTGTTTTACACAGGCTCGTATTAAAACACGGACATCCTAGTACATCCAATATTTCATATATGTTCCTCTGCTGCAATGTTCTGTGATGAGATCATATTACTGCCTGAGACGAATGTTTATATTATATATATGAGATATATGTTATATTGCAGATTTTGTTTCAAATGTGATGCTTGTGAGGCATAATAAAATGGGACTTCATTAATGAGATTAATGAAAGTAAATTAAACCTAAAGATGTTGTAGAAACTTGTCTCAAAAACTGGTAGCTCTAGTTCTTGCTTTGCATAGTGGTGTTCCTTGTAGAACATCCAGCACCTTATTCGATAAGGAAAGAGCCGAGATCCCTTCACCGGGAGTGACCACTTTAGTGAAACTAGAAGATACTACAAACTTGGTTTGTCTTTTGATTGCTTCTATAGTTTTTGCTTTGCATAGTGGTATATATGATATACCCTGCACCTTATTTGATGAGGAAAGAGCCGACGATCCCTTCACCGGGAGTGACCTCTTTAGCAAAACTAGAAAAGCCTAAAAAACACTCCATTTAAAATCATTCGATTCTACGACGATATCAAGTTCATTACGCAAAGGGTATTCTTAATACCTATCGTAGCCCTCCGTCATTTCAGATAAGTTCTACTTATTATTCGTACTACGTTTGTTGACCTCCACAAGGCGTAGTGTGTGGTAGCTAACTAGTATTTATCTGTTTATGCATATGATGCAGATTGTTTTAGGGTAGTCGTGCGGCCTTGTTGACCTCCGTCAAGGGTTGTGCTGGTGGGTTTAATTCAATCAGGAAATGACGGGTAGAACTTGACTAGTAGCCTATGGTTTGTTGACCTCCGTCAAGGTCATAGGACGCTAGGGGTAAAATATTATTTGGAATTTCAAGTGTTGAAATTTGCAATGAGATTGCATACCTTCTATGAGATAGTTAGATCCCGATACCCGCTGCGAGTAAGAGTTACTCCTGGGAGAGTTTTACACATTATAATTAGCCGATCAAGTAGGTGTCTAGAAAGGTGTCAACGGGGTTACGCCCCTGGGAAAATGAAGTTTACTTTAATTAGGTCCGTGCGAAAGCACGGGGAACCTCTCTCAAAATACCGGCACTGGTCTGGCTGAAAGATTGGCGAACTTGTAGCGTGTAATTAATCCCGGCTAGTCTATCCATCTAGGGTTTGAAGGAAGATTTGACTAAAACAGTGGGAGACATCCTGATTAGATAAATTGATAACCAATTTAATCTTGTGAAAGTGCACGCTGAGTGTTTTCTTCTCTCTCTCTCCTGGTTACGACTATGTCACGCCTTAATCAAGATAAAAATACGGATGTATTGATCGAACCCGCTTGTTATATTGCGCAAAGGAAAGTTGGTCCCGCTCCAACTTATAATTGTTATAAGATAGTAGGAAATTGGGGATTACTAGAATTCCCGTGCCGCCCAAACGAAGAAAGTGCATGTTGATGCATCTTCTTCGGGTGTGTTCATTACACAGAACTGTTTCTCAAATATCCTTTACGTCCTAGGTATGAGATACTGGATCAGGATCCCGCATATATAATCTGTTACATGGGCTACAGATAGGTAGAGAACTGAGAACGGGTGATAAGTTTCATGAGATAGAAACGGTGCAAGTGTTGCAGCCAAGTCTGTTGGTAACTATCACTCTGTATTAACAAATACATTGATTCTGAATGAATGTTATTAGATACCGAACCTGATATACAACATCATATCAGTCTCTTTATTAGTAAAGAAGGATATAATTTTGTATTGTTGGATAATGTTTTGAACATTTCCTATATCAAGAGTTGATCGGTTCAGGTACGTTATCTAAAGGCATAGACGTTCTAAATCAAACCACAGTTCTTAATATACAGAACACACACAAGAAGAAGAGTTCAGAAATGAACAAATCCTTCTTGAGGTATTGTAGACTAGCTCATATCAATGTGACCCGACTAGCTGAAGTTATATTTAGATGCATATTTAAATTTGTTTGAATTTACATCTTGTAAAACTTGCCAGTCATGTCACAAAGATAAGATGACTACAGCTCTGTTAATGGGAAACAGAGAAAGAGTTAGTAAACTCTTGGGATTGATACATGTTGATGTATGATGTCCCCTGTCTACACATACCAGGACCGGTTCATTGTACTTCATTACATTCACTGATTATCTCTTAAGATTCGGACATATGTTCCTGTTGAAACACAAGTCTGGAACTTTTGAGAAATTCAATGAATATAAGTTAGAAGTAGAGATCCAAAACGGGTATAAGTATTATGTCCTTTGATGAGATCAAGGAGGAGAATACTTGAGCACGGAGATTCCTGGACTATTCTAAAGGAGAATGAGATTCTCTCTCAGTATTACTCTTCCGTATACACCACAGCACGTCGGTGTATCAGGGAGGAGCAATAGCACCCTATGTGATATGGTGTGCTCTATGATGAGTACTACTGAGTTTCCTATTTCCTTTTGGGAGTTACGCACTTGAGAAGCTGCATACCTATTGAATAGGGTTCAAATCAAATCAGTTGCCTACCACTTCATATGTGATATGAAAAGGGAAGAGCCCATATCCTAAGTAAGTTAAGATTTGGGGTTGTCCGGCCTATGTCTAAAAGAAAAATCCGGACAAGTTCGAGGCAAAGTCAGTTCTGTGGAAATTTGTTGTGTAGGGTTGCTAGACACGCGCACAAGGGTCAACGAGGCATCAACCATGCCCGATTAAAATTTTAGCCATGCCGAACAACTCTAATACGGATCTTTAAACTAGGGTTTAGGAGAAAACTAGCAAGTTAAGAACTTTAACTACAAGTGAAAGGGAATACTACCTTTGTAGATCTGGTCCTTCACTTCAATAGCTCCGTGTAGATGTCCCCTTCGCTGCGATCGTGAACTTTGGACTCTAGAGAAGATCTACAAGAAGAACGAACGTGCTTGCTACGTTGACTTCGAGGCCGAAAATGATCTACGTCGGGGAGACACTAACTCAAGCTATTCCTTCACTAGGTCATGAACTTTGTGAAGAGAACACACTCTACTACATGGCAAGTGGTAGAGGATGAAGAAGTAGGAAGTGGGCTCACTTTAGAATTGTTTTTCTCACATTTTTCCTCATGGCACCATTGGAGCTAGCAAGCTTTTGGATGGAGCTTGATGAAGAAGAAGAAGAAGAAGAAATAATCCATCCAAAAATGAAAAATTATCCTCAATAATGTAATAATGGGTGAGTTAAGCTATCATGCTTAACTCATGTAGAGAATTAACCAAAGCATTAGGTTAAAGGTTTGGTTAAAGAATATCAAAAGAAATGACAAAAGAGTGGACTTTGTCAAAGCTTCTCCAAGCTTCTTCAAGCTTGATTACTTTGACTAAGTTAAACCCTTTTGTTAAATCTTAAGATAAAACAATAACCCTAATCTTGGTATGAGTCTCATACACCCATCTTTGATGTATCATCAAGCATGATACAATCATGTACACTTGCATATATCATATATAAACAATGTGCACAAACTTGTGAGAAAATAAATTTTAAGTGAGCTAATACTAGTTAATGTAATGTAATATATCAAATATATAATTATACATTAAATTATTAAATCAACTCTTGATTTAATAATCCGGCTATAACCGACTAATATCAAAAGTACCAACTTATCGAATCAACACTTGATCCGATAACCCGGCTATATCGCATACAACTGATCAATGTCACAAATCGCGAGAATAGAATACGGTATCTCATATCGTATCAATCTCGATCCCGCACATATCACATATGCGCTCCTACTCCGTTTCGCTTGAGCCAGGAAACCCCTGTGTAGGACTCTAAAGACATGTCAATACGCCGGCAGTAGGTGATGATCATATCAAACACCCACAAGCCGTAAGCGGTCTGCTAAATGTAACGGCCACCCGGGTATTGAGCGATCAGAAGATCAACAAGCAAGCCTGCTAGTACTCCTGTGAATCCAATCAGTAACACTCCCGTACAGTCCGGTCTCGTCGTCTGATATGTCGCATATCTCGCCTAGGGGTGCTAAACGTCAGACCCCAGTAGCTCGATAAGTCGTTTCGATATGAGGTCTATAACAGTTTGAGAAACTACTGGTAACACTTACCAATAAATCTCAGCAACCCTGGCCAGGGATTTCCAGTTATAGCCAATCGAACACAGCACAACATCAACTCCCTATACCGGGAGAGACGAATCCCCTCCTATCGCTCATTGCCTCCATATGATTCGGAACTGTACCCAAAAACCACCGTTTTGCACGCCCTCTTGGACGTGGTAAGGTGGAAATCAAAGCACAGTGGGAATGTAGCGTCTTGAAAAGTCGTTTTGGCGTTTTCCTGAAATTCGGTGAAAATTCGGTATTTTTCCGAAAACCGTCCTTCTTGTTATTTTGCAGTTTAGGGCTAATTATAGTTAAAATGGATAGGTAATTGCTTGTTTTTAGTAGCTAATGAGTTAATTATGAAATTCTGGTCGTTTAAAAATTTTCCCTAATTTTTCAATTTTTAATATTATTTTAAGCCGGTAAGAAAATACATTAAATTAGCGATAAATACAAATTTTTCCGGGCTAATTTTAATCTCTAAAATAATGATAATTAATATCTAGTGATAACATAAATTTTTAGTAATTTATTTTGATTTTTAACAAATTTTTATGATATGAAACGAATTTATTGAATTTTGAGCTAAAACTTGCAATTTTTGAGTTGTAGGGGGCCTTTTTGCATAAAATTTCTTTTGTAAAACCCCTCTCTCTTTTCCCTCAGCCCTAGGACAGCCCCACCTTGTGCAAGTCCAGAAATTTCTGGCCTCATTTCTTGGGTTGCTTTCTTGAGTTGAATTTGATAGTTTATGGATTTATTTTAAATATAATGGATAAAATATGGTGCATTTGACTTTGGAGACTTGACCATTGACTTTCCCCACTTGCCCACACCCCTCCCCATGCCCTTCTCTGGCCGAAACCTGAACCTCATCTTCTTCATCTCTTTTCTTTTCATTTTTCTTCAATTTCTTCAAGAAAACACATCAAAATCCACACTTTATTCAAAAATCCAAACAAAATCCTTATGCTATCATTATCCTTAGCCATTCTTGCTTGAATCTTGGTGCTTGAGGCCATCACTTGGAGCAAATTTGTTCTTGCTAGATCCCAAATTGAGGTATAATTCTCATCAAGTTACTTTCTTTTGCAAAAATTCCTTTAATTGTATGGTTTAGTGTTAAAAGATTAACTAATTTCTAATCTAGTTTTTAAAAGAGAGTAGTTTGTTTAAACTAGGGTTTTGAAGCCATGATAATTAATTAAGTTGTTTTATAGTTAATCTAGTTGTTAATGAACTAATCTATATGGTTACCTTGTTATGTAGTCTTCAATTTTGCTAATTTAGGTAATTTTAGAAGTTTGATTTTAGTTGTAAATTGTTGTTTTAGGATTTTCAAGAGAGGGTTATGTATGGAAATGGTTTGTGAAACATGATAATGAGTTGATTAGGATTAGAAAACATTATTTAGTTGATTCAAACCCAATTTGTTATCTAGTATTTTGCTAACCTAATCTATGAGATTAATCTTCTTATGTGGGCTTTTGTTGTGTTAAATTAAGTTTGCAAGTGTGGAAATTGATTTGGAATTTGCTAGGTTATAAATTCAAGAAATGGTTGTTTAGGGAAAATAGGATTGGAATCATTGTTATTGTGTTGTAATTAGTGTTTGTAGATTGCTTGTAGTGTGGTTGGGTGATTGTGCTAGATTGTAGTCGTTTTGTCGCTAATCGGCGATTTTTGCACCGATTTTGGAACGCAAATGCTTACTAGTTTTGTTATAAAATTTTGTGGTGAATTATTTTTGATATCTTGATGATTGTAATGGCTTGTCCTACGACTTTTAGGATGCGTGAGTGCGGATTTTTGGGTAGTCGGGTTTTAGTTTTGCTGGGCGACCAAATCGGCGTTTTTTTGGCAGTTTTTGCGATTTTCGCGTGTGTTCCGCGCACTTTGTGCACGTTGTACCTAGCTAGCGAACGTTAGTAGTTTCGTTTGGGTTTTGCGTCGTTCTTGATATGTAACCTTATGTTTGGTATTGATGTTAATTCCAGGTTCGGTCGCGGAGACGTCAGACGCGGCGCGAAAGGGAAAGGCGGTGATTGGACACAGCTAGCCAGGGATTCCGGTGAGTAGATGTAACATCTACGGGGGACTATCGTTGGATGGCGCAAGCCGCCCGATAGTTTTAGTAACTTACAAGATCCTTAGTAATGTTAGTAATTAGGGGTGAAATACTTAATTGACTATTTGCTGCATCCATGCATTATATTGACATACTTATACGAAACCATTTCATAGGACACCTGCACCATTACCAGGGTTTTTATATGCAGCACGAGCACTATTCATGCTTACACACACACCCTGGTAATTGCCATGCCACCACACTAGATAACCTTTAAACTTAAACTTGTGCTATTGCCTTTAATTCCTTAAAATGAAACCGTAGAATTGCTATTCATGTGCATGTACTTCATCATATTAATTGTTTATGCTTAATCCATTGATCACACATCGCAACTTGATTATTGATATCATACGCATTCATTATCATTGATATATGCACTTATGAGGATTTCTTGAGATTTTATGATATTGCTGGATTTCGGGGGAAAACCGCAAAATTTCTAAACTTATTATATTTTAAAATATGTAAAAATTGCGGTTTTCTAGTGATGTAAGTGTCGTCCACCATGAGTTTGCTGTGGATTTGGAAATCCGTGTCGAGGAGTGGAGGAACCGGCACGGGTACATGGTGGGCCCGGTAAGGTACCCCGGGGCAAGAGGAATGTGGTGTTGACGTTGAGCCTGGCAGGGGACGGATTACCTACCGGTGACTGTTTGGGACGGCGGATATCCAGAGGATACCGACCGTGGCCGCTAGATGATGAGATATTGATATTTGAGATGGGTCAGCCGGACGGCTGAGGCCAGAGATACATTTATGATATTTGAGACAGCTTTTGGGTGTCGTTGCTGTACACCGGTTCTCGTCAATTCTTTGAGTATTATGCTGGCATTCTAAAAGAGTTTCAAAAACAAAAAGAGATAAATGTTTCTTATATATACCTATTGAGACCTCAGATATTCATGTTGCATACATATTCGTACACTGAGGTTGTATACACACCTGCTAGTGCATCCAGTCATACCTGTATTATAGATGCTAGGATGCTTGTGTGCATGCATACGATAGCCTTTGTAGATGTTATTTATTACTCACGAGTTGGCAACTCACCCCCGTTGTGCCACAGTCTTTTGCAGGTCCGCTCAGTCAGTTCAGTAGCGGCGGGCGCACTTGTCCTTTTGCCTCTTTTGCCTGAGCTCGAGATTTGCTCATAGGTGGGTTATGTTATTATTTTTGTACCACCTTGTATATTCTTTGTATCTAGTGTACTCCATCTACTGTTTCTACCAGTTTTATTGTATATTGACCTAGAGATGAGACTGTGAGGTTTGTGGACTTTTATGCTGTATTTTGGGGTCGAACTCACTTGAGTCGACATGATGTTTTCTTATGCTTTATTATGATTATTATGCTTGCTGTCATTTATATTGCGTGGGATTTGTGACCGCCTTATGGCGAAGAGCTAGCTCCCGCTTGGGGATGCCCTATTTTGTTGGATTCATATATATTATGTTGTACCCATTTTTGGGGGCCAGTATTTACAAAGGCGACTCTGCCGAAATTTTCGGAAAAATTGGTATTGTTTTTAAAAAAAGGGTTTTACATGACTTATTTGATAACTCGCTTTCAATTGATTGAGTTTTCTTCACTCTTTTGCTTAATTGGTTTTGTTTTCTGGGCTTTGGCTTACTTACTTTACGGATGTCTTTAGACGTTTCGTAAACTTAAGTGCCAGTCACGTTCCGTATCCTGCGGGTCATGACAAAGTTGGTATCAAAGCGATAGGTTTTACCTTTGTGAGTGTAGGATGACCCTTGGTAGATGGAGTAAGTGACTTAAGCAGGGTAACGTAGCGTGCGTATGTCCGCGGCATGCTTACGATACGGTACTCCGCCTAAGTGACTTTAGGATATACTTGCTTGAAAAATTCCTTCTTCAATTCCGTGTATCCTATGATCCTATTGCACTGTCCTTACTATCCGTTTTCCTGTAACAGCCACTATGCCGCCGAAGGCTACGAGGGCCCAGAGGGCTGCCGCCAGAGACGAGATTCGAGCTGGCTCGTCCGAGACTAGGACTAAGCAGGGTGGTATGCCTACGCCGCAGGGACAGACCGATCCACCTTCCCCAGGCCGTATGGATAGGCTCGAGACCGGTATGGAGGAATTGCGACAGATGATGGGAGGCATGCAGGAGCTACGTCAGATGGTAGGATCCCTAGTTGCAGCCAGTCGTACACCGAGGCCGGATGACGTACCTACTACATCACAGACGACCATGATACCTGCTCCTACTACTACCACCGTGGCCATTCCGGTTTCACTACAGGATTTCATGAGGTTGAGACCTCCAGTATTCACCGGCACCGAGGCAGCGGAGGACCCACAGACGTTCCTTGACAGTTTAGCCAGGATCTTCCGTTCGCTGAGATGTTCGGATGATCGATGGGTAGAGCTTGCGAGTTTCCGACTAGAGGGTCTCGCGCAGACATGGTGGGAGTCAGTCTTGAGAGGTCGAGTTGCAGGTCTACCGCCTATGACTTGGGTCGAGTTTACAGCGGTCTTTCTGGCCCGTTTCCTTCCAGAGAGCGTTCGTGACGCCAGAGCTCGCAGCTTCGAGGCCTTAGTCAAGACACCTGGGATGACGGTGTCTGAGTATGACATCCAGTTTACACAATTATCCCGATATGCTCAGTATTTGGTGGATACCGAGGAGAAGATGGTGAAGAGGTTCGTACAGGGACTTGATGCCCAGCTATATCTTGCCATTGGCGCCCAGCACTACGACACTTATTCAGCGGCTATGGATACGGCATTGCGGATGGAGGCACGCATATCACGGACTTCGGCCGTTTCTGGGCCGAAGAGGATGCGCACCGATGTACCGTCTCAGAGGCAGCGCGGCAGATTCTTTCCGAGAGATAGGCCTGGCAGAGGATTTGGGCGGGGACAGTTATATGGTTCTTATCCCCAGGGGCAGCAGCCGTCGCCAGGATGTTTTGGGTGCGGGAGTTTGCACCATCTTGTCAGAGACTGTCCGGTGAGACGACAGGGAGCAACGACAGTTCGGCATGTGACCCTGCCACCATCACCACCCCCTCCTCAGAGAGCCCTACTTCCTACCCCAGGCGATGCTCCACGCTAGTTAGGTGCACCGAGAGGCCGTGGACGCGGCGGTCCTGTTCAGAGAGGACGAGGAGGCAGAGGCCGAGGTCGAGGTCAGCTCGCTATCGGTGGAGGACAGGCCCGAGTTTTTGCTTTGACACCGCAGGATGCGCAGGCATCCAATGCCGTTGTGACAGGTACTTTGCCAGTTTGTTCTTTCGACGCACGGGTATTATTCGACCCAGGTTCCACACATTCGTACGTCTCTACACACTTTGCACCGATGTTGGGCCGTGAGTCGTCGTCGTTAGATCAGCCGCTTGTTGTTGTTACTCCGGTAGGCGAGTCGTTTGTCGCTCGTTTTGTATTTCGTTTGTGTTCCGTTCGTATCGGGGAGAGGGATTCATCAGTTGATTTGATACTCCTCGATATGTTGGACTTTGATGTGCTTCTGGGCATGGATTGGCTAGCCACTTGTTATGCTTCGGTGGACTGCCGTGAGAAGGCAGTCAGATTTAGCTTTCCGGGAGAGCCAGTCCTTGTTATTCAGGGAGACCGCAGTGTCACCCTTCCCAGCTTAATTTCGTCTCTTCGCTCTGGTCAGCTCTTGCGGAGGGGATGTCAGGGATTCTTAGCGTATATTTGTGATACTCGAGCTGCAGAGGTTCCGTTAGACCGGGTCCCGGTAGTTTGTGAGTTCCCTGATGTTTTCCCTGATGAGCTACCTGGGCTACCGCCTGAGCGCGATGTTGAGTTCTGCATTGATTTGATTCCCGGTTCGGGGCCTATTTCTATACCTCCTTATCGGATGGCCCCGGCAGAGCTTCAAGAGCTGAAGGATCAGTTGCAGGATTTGTTAGATAAGGGGCTTATTCGACCGAGTGTTTCTCCGTGGGGTGCTCCGGTCCTGTTTGTCAAGAAGAAGGATGGAAGTTTGCGCTTATGTATCGACTACCGCCAGCTGAACAAAGTTACCGTTCGGAACAGATATCCGTTGCCGCGCATTGATGATTTGTTCGACCAGCTTCAGGGTGCGGGGTATTTTTCGAGGATCGACTTGCGATCAGGATACCATCAGCTGCGAGTTCGACAGGAGGATATACCGAGGACAGCCTTCCGTACACGCTATGGCCACTACGAGTTTTTGGTGATGTCGTTCGGACTCACCAACGCCCCAGCAGCATTCATGGATTTGATGAACCGTACATTCAGGCCGTATCTTGACTTGTTCATCATCGTGTTTATCGACGATATCTTGGTGTACTCCCGGAGCAGAGAGGAGCACGAGCAGCACTTGCGGATTACGTTACAGACTCTGAGGGAGCACCAGCTGTTCGCGAAGTTCTCCAAGTGTGCTTTCTGGCTGGACAACGTCGGATTCTTGGGTCACGTGGTTACGAGAGACGGCATTTGTGTGGACCCGAAGAAGATTGAGGCTGTTCAGCAGTGGCCCCGACCTACATCGGTGACTGAGATCCGTAGTTTTCTAGGCCTGGCGGGCTACTACAGGCGTTTTGTTCAGGACTTCTCCCGTATAGCTGCACCGTTGACCGGTTTGACCCGGAAGGGAGTTCCTTTCGTCTGGACAGAAGAGTGCGAGCGCAGTTTTCAGCAGCTACGGACTTGTTTGACTACGGCGCCGGTATTATCTTTGCCTTCGGGATCAGGCGGGTTTTATGTCTACTGTGATGCTTCGCGAGTGGGATTAGGATGCGTATTGATGCAGCATGGCCGGGTGATCGCTTATGCTTCTCGGCAGTTGAAGAAGCATGAACAGAACTATCCCACTCATGATTTGGAGATGGCTGCAGTGGTCTTTGCACTGAAGATTTGGCGACATTACCTTTACGACGAGTCGTGTCAGATATTCACCGATCACAAGAGCTTAAAGTACATATTTCAGCAGCGAGACCTGAATCTCAGACAGCGTCGTTGGATGGAGTTGGTGAAAGACTACGACTGCGAGATCTTATATCACTCCGGCAAGGCAAATGTGGTGGCAGATGCGTTGAGTAGGAGGCCCGGGGGTAGTCTATCCTTTTTGCGCGCAGTGCAGAGGCAGTCGTCAGCAGATTGGCAGATGTTCCGATTTGAGTTCGAGTTCACTCAGACAGGGGGACAGCTCGCGCATGTTCGTGCACGCCCACAGTTGCTTGACCGTATATATGAGGCACAGCGCAGTGACGACCGTTGCTCAGAGATCGTGGCACAGATGGGACAGGGCAGATTTTCCGAGTTCGTGGTTGACGATCAGGGGATTTTACGATATGGATCTAGACTGTGCGTACCAGATGCTGATGGATTACGGCGCGACATTCTCGAGGAGGCACACCGATCAGTGTATAGTGTCCACCCCGGTTCCACCAAGATGTACCATGATATGAGAGAGACCTACTGGTGGGACGGGATGAAGAGGGACATTGCGGAGTTCGTTTCGAGATGCCTGACTTGTCAGCAAGTCAAGGCCGAGCACCAGAGGCCCGCAGGAGAGCTACAGCCGTTACCCATTCCAGAGTGGAAATGGGAGCAGATTTCGATGGATTTCGTTGTGGGTCTACCCAGGACCAGTCGAGGGTACGACTCCATCTGGGTGATCGTGGATAGATTGACGAAAGCGGCTCACTTCCTGCCAGTGAAGACGACTTTCAGCTTCGCTCAGTATGCTCAGCTCTATATTGACGAGATCATGCGACTACATGGCGTACCGACTTGTATCGTGTCAGATCGAGGCACTCAGTTCACCAGCCGACTTTGGCAGAGACTTCAGGAGGCTTTGGGCACTCGTTTGAGCTTCAGCACAGCGTTTCATCCGCAGACAGACGGACAGTCAGAGCGGACCATTCAGAGTCTCGAGGACATGCTCAGAGCGTGCGTTTTAGACTTTGGTGGTAGCTGGGATCGTCATTTGCCTCTAGTGGAGTTCTCCTACAACAACAGCTTCCAGGATACTATTCAGATGGCACCTTTCGAGGCATTGTATGGGAGGAGATGCAGATCGCCCGTTTGTTGGACAGAGCTCAGCGAGAGCAGCATTTTGGGGCCGCAGCTTGTTGAGGAGACGACAGCGAAGATACAGTTGATCCGAGACCGGATGAGAGCGGCTCAGAGCAGACAGAAATCCTATGCAGACAGGCGCCGTCGCAGATTAGAGTTCGTAGTTGGCGACCATGTTTTTCTGAAAGTCTCCCCGATGAAGGGCGTGATGCGTTTTGGGCGAAAGGGGAAGCTTAGCCCTAGATTCGTAGGTCCCTTCGAGATCCTCGAGCGGGTTGGCGCTGTTGCATATTGTTTGGCTCTTCCTCCCAGCTTTCCCGATGTTCACCCCGTCTTCCATGTTTCGATGCTCCGCAAGTACCTTCACGACCCTTCGCATGCGTTTCAGCACCCGACAGTCCAGCTAGAGCGCGACCTTTCTTTTGCAGAGCAGCCGGTGGCCATCCTGGATCGGTAGGTGAAGAAGTTGAGGTCGAAGATTATACCAACCGTCAAGGTCCTTTGGCGTAGCCCGAGCAGCGAGGAGGTTACCTGGGAGACCGAGGGCGAGATGAGGAAGAAATATCCCCATCTCTTTGAAGGTGCGCGTAGCTATATTTTTAAATTCGGGGACCGAATTTCTTTAAGGGGGGAAGATTGAAGCGTCTTGAAAAGCCGTTTTGGTGTTTTCCTGAAATTCGGTGAAAATTCGGTATTTTTCCGAAAACCGTCCTTCTTGTTATTTTGCAGTTTAGGGCTAATTATACTTAAAATGGATAGGTAATTGCTTGTTTTTAGTAGCTAATGAGTTAATTATGAAATTCTGGTCGTTTAAAAATTTTCCCTAATTTTTCAATTTTTAATATTATTTTAAGCCGGTAAGAAAATACATTAAATTAGCGATAAATACAAATTTTTCCGGGCTAATTTTAATCTCTAAAATTATGATAATTAAAATCTAGTGATAACATAAATTTTTAGTAATTTATTTTGATTTTTAACAAATTTTTATGATATGAAACGAATTTATTGAATTTTGAGCTAAAACTTGCAATTTTTGAGCTGTAGGGGGCCTTTTTGCATAAAATTTCTTTTGTAAAACCCCTCTCTCTTTTCCCTCAGCCCTAGGACAGCCCCACCTTGTGCAAGTCCAGAAATTTCTGGCCTCATTTCTTGGGTTGCTTTCTTGAGTTGAATTTGATAGTTTATGGATTTATTTTAAATATAATGGATAAAGTATGGTGCATTTGACTTTGGAGACTTGACCATTGACTTTCCCCACTTGCCCACACCCCTCCCCATGCCCTTCTCTGGCCGAAACCTGAACCTCCTCTTCTTCATCTCTTTTCTTTTCATTTTTCTTCAATTTCTTCAAGAAAACACATCAAAATCCACACTTTATTCAAAAATCCAAACAAAATCCTTATGCTATCATTATCCTTAGCCATTCTTGCTTGAATCTTGGTGCTTGAGGCCATCACTTGGAGCAAATTTGTTCTTGCTAGATCCCAAATTGAGGTATAATTCTCATCAAGTTACTTTCTTTTGCAAAAATTCCTTTAATTGTATGGTTTAGTGTTAAAAGATTAACTAATTTCTAATCTAGTTTTTAAAAGAGAGTAGTTTGTTTAAACTAGGGTTTTGAAGCCATGATAATTAATTAAGTTGTTTTATAGTTAATCTAGTTGTTAATGAACTAATCTATATGGTTACCTTGTTATGTAGTCTTCAATTTTGCTAATTTAGGTAATTTTAGAAGTTTGATTTTAGTTGTAAATTGTTGTTTTAGGATTTTCAAGAGAGGGTTATGTATGGAAATGGTTTGTGAAACATGATAATGAGTTGATTAGGATTAGAAAACATTATTTAGTTGATTTAAATCCAATTTGTTATCTAGTATTTTGCTAACCTAATCTATGAGATTAATCTTCTTATGTGGGCTTTTGTTGTGTTAAATTAAGTTTGCAAGTGTGGAAATTGATTTGGAATTTGCTAGGTTATAAATTCAAGAAATGGTTGTTTAGGGAAAATAGGATTGGAATCATTGTTATTGTGTTGTAATTAGTGTTTGTAGATTGCTTGTAGTGTGGTTGGGTGATTGTGCTAGATTGTAGTCGTTTTGTCGCTAATCGGCGATTTTTGCACCGATTTTGGAACGCAAATGCTTACTAGTTTTGTTATAAAATTTTGTGGTGAATTATTTTTGATATCTTGATGATTGTAATGGCTTGTCCTACGACTTTTAGGATGCGTGAGTGCGGATTTTTGGGTAGTCGGGTTTTAGTTTTGCCGGGCGACCAAATCGGCGTTTTTTTGGCAGTTTTTGCGATTTTCGCGTGTGTTCCGCGCACTTTGTGCACGTTGTACCTAGCTAGCGAACGTTAGTAGTTTCGTTTGGGTTTTGCGTCGTTCTTGATATGTAACCTTATGTTTGGTATTGATGTTAATTCCAGGTTCGGTCGTGGAGACGTCAGACGCGGCGCGAAAGGGAAAGGCGGTGATTGGACACAGCTAGCCAGGGATTCCGGTGAGTAGATGTAACATCTACGGGGGACTATCGTTGGATGGCGCAAGCCGCCCGATAGTTTTAGTAACTTACAAGATCCTTAGTAATGTTAGTAATTAGGGGTGAAATACTTAATTGACTATTTGCTGCATCCATGCATTATATTGACATACCTATACGAAACCATTTCATAGGAGACCTGCACCATTACCAGGGTTTTTATATGCAGCACGAGCACTATTCATGCTTACACACACACCCTGGTAATTGCCATGCCACCACACTAGATAACCTTTAAACTTAAACTTGTGCTATTGCCTTTAATTCCTTAAAATGAAACCGTAGAATTGCTATTCATGTGCATGTACTTCATCATATTAATTGTTCATGCTTAATCCATTGATCACACATCGCAACTTGATTATTGATATCATACGCATTCATTATCATTGATATATGCACTTATGAGGATTTCTTGAGATTTTATGATATTGCTGGATTTCGGGGGAAAACCGCAAAATTTCTAAACTTATTATATTTTAAAATATGTAAAAATTGCGGTTTTTTAGTGATGTAAGTGTCGTCCACCATGAGTTTGCTGTGGATTTGGAAATCCGTGTCGAGGAGTGGAGGAACCGGCACGGGTACATGGTGGGCCCGGTAAGGTACCCCGGGGCAAGAGGAATGTGGTGTTGACGTTGAGCCTGGCAGGGGACGGATTACCTACCGGTGACTGTTTGGGACGGCGGATATCCAGAGGATACCGACCGTGGCCGCTAGATGATGAGATATTGATATTTGAGATGGGTCAGCCGGACGGCTGAGGCCAGAGATACATTTATGATATTTGAGACAGCTTTTGGGTGTCGTTGCTGGACACCGGTTCTCGTCGATTCTTTGAGTATTATGCTGGCATTCTAAAAGAGTTTCAAAAACAAAAAGAGATAAATGTTTCTTATATATACCTATTGAGACCTCAGATATTCATGTTGCATACATATTCGTACACTGAGGTTGTATACACACCTGCTAGTGCATCCAGTCATACCTGTATTATAGATGCTAGGATACTTGTGTGCATGCATACGATAGCCTTTGTAGATGTTATTTATTACTCACGAGTTGGCAACTCACCCCCGTTGTGCCACAGTCTTTTGCAGGTCCGCTCCGTCAGTTCAGTAGCGGCGGGCGCACTTGTCCTTTTGCCTCTTTTGCCTGAGCTCGAGATTTGCTCATAGGTGGGTTATGTTATTATTTTTGTACCACCTTGTATATTCTTTGTATCTAGTGTACTCCATCTACTGTTTCTACCAGTTTTATTGTATATTGACCTAGAGATGAGACTGTGAGGTTTGTGGACTTTTATGCTGTATTTTGGGGTCGAACTCACTTGAGTCGACATGATGTTTTCTTATGCTTTATTATGATTATTATGCTTGCTGTCATTTATATTGCGTGGGATTTGTGACCGCCTTGTGGCGAAGAGCTAGCTCCCGCTTGGGGATGCCCTATTTTGTTGGATTCATATATATTCTGTTGTACCCATTTTTGGGGGCCAGTATTTACAAAGGAGACTCTGCCGAAATTTTCGGAAAAATTGGTATTGTTTTTAAAAAAAGGGTTTTACATGACTTATTGATAACTCGCTTTCAATTGATTGGGTTTTCTTCACTCTTTTACTTAATTGGTTTTGTTTTCTGGGCTTTGGCTTACTTACTTTACGGATGTCTTTAGACGTTTCGTAAACTTAAGTGCCAGTCACGTTCCGTACCCTGCGGGTCGTGACAGGGAATCACACAAGACACTATGACGATCTCGGGTCAACAGACTACTCTGTACCAGTGTCACCGGAGAACTGCCATCTGACGTGAGGTATAATACCATCTGGGAGTTCTCGGCGAGTCCGTCCAGTGTACCCAGTCTCCACTGAGCACCCGTACACCATCCTTGATGTCAAACACCGATGGATATGGGATCATCCATCGCCCATCATATGGGTCAAGATGCGTATATGCTAGTCTACTCTGGTGCATCGATGCCCTGTCTCGATACACCCTCGATTAGGAACAGTTATAGGATGTACTCGTCGACTACCGTGGCCCCACTAGTATGATCTCATAATAGTCCCAGTAGTCAAGTACATATCCTAAGGGCTTTATCAACATGTATTAGAGACAATCAGAGTACATGTTAAGATAAAGTACAACCAGATAGCATACTATCATGTCGAGCAAGAAAGTCCTCCCTATATACGTCCCAGCATCCACTACAATATACATCGTATGTACAGTAATGGCCTCTAGGGCATACATATAACTAACAATCTCCCACTTGCACTAGGGCCATCTGTTGTGGTATCACATACCCAACAATTAGCTGTGGTTGAAGTATCTCATACTCAACCGTCCCATAAAAGTCTCTACTGGAGAAAAGGCCTTTGTGAGTGGATCCACGCTGTCGTCCTCTCTGTCTACTCTCCGGACCTCGATCCCCTGGAGATCAACCATCTCCATGATCAGGTGATACTGCCTAAGAATTATATCTGGATTTCTGATGGGACGGTAGTTCCTAGGCTAAAACCACAACTCCATTGTCATACAATGGTAGGAACGAAGTTCATCTTATGAACTTATATATATCCAGACTGCCTCTTTGGTAGCATCTTTGGTAACGATGTATCATGCCTTTAATCGTCTAGTATTTCACAGTATCTAGCTTAGAACTCTTCCAACATACCGTCCCTCCACTGAGGTTAAAGACAATGCCTGCGACTGACATTCAGTCGTCCTTAACACCGTGGAACCTTTCCAGTGATTCTCCCCAGGATCGATTGATACCTTCTCACTACAACTAATGAGTATCCTAACATCCAATTAGATCTATCTCATAGATCAAAAACCCAGGATTTAGTAGGTATCACTTTGATCCTATATGGAGAATCCTTGTGATAAGCGGAGATTGATCGAGCATAGCATAGGAAACACCTTCCCTATCAAGAGTATGTCATCTACGTACTCTATGAGGATCATCACCATACTCCCTACTACCTTTTTGTATATACAAGGTTCATCTACCATATTGATGAAGTCAAACTCTTTGACTACCACAAAACAGACGTTCCAACTCCGCGATGCCTGCTTTATCCTATAAAGCAGCTTGTACATGTTTCCGCTGCTCCCACTGTCTACGAAGCCCTCTGGCTATGTACTTATAGACGCCCTCTTCTAAAACATCATTTTAGAAAAGTAGTCATGACACCCAACCACCAGATATCGTACTCATGGTATGTAGCCGTGGCAAGTAGGATCTGGATGGACTTAAGCATAGGCCCCAGAAAAAGGTTTCATCATTAGCCACAATTGGTCTATGATGCAAACCTTTAACAAGTCTAGCAATGAAAGTCTCAACTTTTCCATGTACACCAAGTAATCTTCTCAAGATATACTTGCTCCTGATGGGGATTTAACCCTTCAGATAAAGCAACCAAAGTCCATACTTTGTTGGTGTAAAAGGATTCCATCTTAGATCGCTAAGCATCCAGCCATTCTTACAGAGTCCCACTCCTGATGGCCAGCTCGAAACTAGTTGGGTCATCATCTCATGATGCAATCCTCGCTCCCACTGTCATAGAGAAATCGAAGTAACTTTCAGGTGGGTGAGGAACCCTACTAGATCGGCGGAGAGGCTGAGGTTCGTTGGAATCTATTGAATCCTTTGGTTCAACCAAATCTACTGTTGTAGTTTGTATAGCTGGAACTCTTTCCAGTTCTACCTCACGTCCACTAATTTCTTCTTAAGAAATTCCATTTCACAAAGGTGGCATGTTGAGAAACAAAATATCTTTTGTTCCTCGGTTAGGTAGAAGATATTCCCTTGCGATTGCTTGGGATATCCAACAAACTTCTACAGAACTGACTTTATCTCGAGCTTGTCCCGATTTTGCTTTTCAGACATAGGCCGGACAACCCTAAATCTTAACATACTTAAGATATGGGCTCTTCCCATTCCATATCACATATGAAGTGGTAGGCAACTGATTTGATTTGAACCCTATTCAATAGGTATGCAGCTTTTCAAGTGCATAACTCCTAAAAGGAAATAGGAAACTCAGTAGTACTCATCATAGAGCACACCATATCCTGTAGGGTGCTATTGCTCCGCCCCGATATACTATCGTGCTATGGTGTATACGGAGGAGTAATGCCGAGAGAGAATCTCATTCTCCTTTAGAATAGTCCAGGAATTCCGTGTTCAAGTATTCTCCTCCTTGTTCTCATCAAAGGACATAATACTTATACCCGTATTTTGATTCTCTACTTCTAACTTATATTCTGTGAATATCTCAAAAGCTTCGGACTTATGTTTCAACAGGAACATATGTCTGAATCTTGAGAGATCATCAGAGAATGTAATGAAGTACAAAGAACCGGTCTTGGCATGTGTAGTCATGGGACATTCATACATCAGCATGTATCAATCCCAAGAGTTTACTAACTCTTTCTCTGTTTCCAATAAACAGAGCTGTGGTCATCTTATCTCTGTGACATGACCGGCAAGTTTCACAAGATGTAAATTCAAACTAATTTAAATATTCATCTTTATGTAACTTTAGCTAGTCGGGTCGCATTGATATGACCTAGTCTACAATGCCTCAAGAAGGATTCGTTCATTTCTGAACTCTTCCTCTTGTGTGTGTTCTGTGTACTAAGAACTGTAGTTTGATTTAGAACGTCATTGCTTTTAGATAACGTGCCTGAACCGATCAACTCTTGATATAGGAAATGTTCAAAACATTATCCAACAATACAAAATTATATCATTTCTTTACTAATAAAGAGACTGATATAATGTATATCAGGTTCGGTATCTAATAACATTCATTCAGAATCAATGTATTCTGGTAATACAGGGTGATAGTGATCAACAGACTTTGCTGCAACACTTGCACCGTTTTCTGCCTCATGAAACTTATCACCCGTTCTCAGTTCTCTACCTATCTGTAGCCCATGTAACAGATTTACATATGCGGGATCCTGATCCAGTATCACATACTCAGGATGTAAAGGATACTGAGAAACAGTTCTCTGTAATGAACACACCCGAAGATGATGCATCAGCATGCACTTTCTTCGTTTGGGCGGCATGGGAAATCTTGTATTCCCCAATTTTCTGCTCTGTCTTATAACAATTATAAGTTGGAGCGGGACCAACGTTCCCCAGCTCAGTATAACAAGCGGGTTTGGTCAATATATCCGTATTATTATCTTGATTAAGGCGTGATATGGTCGCTACCTGGAGAGAGAGAGAAGAAAACACTCAGCGCATGCTCTTGCAAGATTAGATTGGTTATTATTTTATTTAATCAGGATGGCTCCCACTGTTTTCATCAAATCTTCCTTCAAACCCTAAAAGGAAAGACTAGCCAGGATTAATTACACGCTACAAGTTCGCCAATCTTTCAGCCAGGCCAGGGTCGGTACTTTGAGGGAGGTCCCCCGTGCTTTCGCACGAACCTAATTAAAGTAAACCTCGTTTTTCCAGAGGCGTAATCTCGTTAACACCTACTTGATCGGCTAATTGTAATGTGTAACTCTCCCAGGAGTAACTCTTACTCGCAGCGGGTATCGGGATCCAACTATCTCATAGAAGGTATGCAATCTCATTGCAAATTTCAACACTTAAAATTCCTGATAATATTTTGCTCCAAGCCTCCTATGACCTTGACAAAGGCCAACAAATCATAGGCTGCTAGTCAAGTTCAACCCATCATTTCATGATTGAAATAAACCCACCCGCACGGCCCTTGACAAAGGCCAACAAGGTCGCACGACTACCCTAATCCAATCTGCATCATATGCATAAGCAGATAAGTACTATTCAGCTACCGCACACTGCGCCTTGACAAAGGCCAACAAACGCAGCACGAATACTAAACAGTCCTTATCTAAAATGACGGAGGACTATAACAGGTTTTTCTGAAAACCTATTGCGTAATGAACTTGATATCGTTGTAGAATCGAGTGATTTTAAATGGAGTGTTTTTTAGGCTTTTCTAGTTTTGCTAAAGGGGCCACTCCCGGTGAAGGGATCGTCAGCCCTTTCCTCATCGAATAAGGTGCGGGGTATATCATATATACCACTATGCAAAGCAAGAACTATAGAAGCAATCAAAAGACAAACCGAGAATGCAGCATCTGCCAGTTATTGCGAAAGGGGTCACTCCCGGTGAAGGGATCTCGGCCCTTTCCTTATCGAATAAGGTGCTGGATGTTCTACAAGGAACAACACTATGCAAATCAAGAACTAGAGCTACCAGTTTTTAAACAAATTTCTACAACATCTTTAGGTTTCTTTTATTTCACTAATCATATTAATGAAGTCCCATCATTATGTCACTTAAACATCACAGATAAATATAACGTACGCTTATGCCATCCGCATTCCCCTCGATGTCCCGTCTGCACCGTTAGGTTTGGTAACTAACGGCAGAGCGAGGCAGGGCTAGCGCGGGTGTAAAACATAAGCAACGTCTATATAATATATCATATATACTATATACAATATCTATCTGAACATATCACATGACCACATCACAGATAACGCAGCAGAAAATATCATTTGAAATATTGGATATACTAGGACGTCCGTGTTTTATTTTGAGCCTGTATAAAACACGGATTCCACGGTCGCGATGAAAAGCCAAACCCACACCCCTAGACCCCTACGAGAGCGGCAAGCAACCCTTCCAATTCTAGAGTTAGGAGACCCGGACTCGACTCCTCGAGTTGGTCTCCCACTGGACTCCAGAACCCGGTTAGTTGTGCTCTCCTCCTTGGGTCTAACCTAGTGCGGAAAAGTAAATAATATACAATGGTGACATCATCCTCAGCCCGGAAGTGCCCCAACAAAAGAATATTACATACAAGTTTTTACATGAATTAAAATGAAAAACACTCATCTCACATAAAACCCCCCGGCTATTCAAAACGCGACGGTCCAATATAACATATCACAGCAACACATAACATCACATGTCATCAACGTAAGTAAACATGCGTATCCCAATTGTCGTTGACATATAGCAACGAAACCGGCGATATCACATATTACACTTACGGTAGCAGAAAAGAAAGTGTAAAACTACAACAGTTAGAATCCGCAATTTCCTTAGACATCGCATGCCTAATCAAATGAATTCCTTAGACATCGCATGCCTAACAATTATAAACCCCGCATTTTAGTCTCTTTATCGAAAACTCTTTTCAATATCAAGTCGGGTAATTCAACAAGATTCCCGACAATCTGATCGAATGCTCGTCGCAAACATTAGTAGACGGCCGCACACCCGATGCCGTCGACGAAGTGCACTAAGGTGGAACACCGCTGCAGCGAACACCCAAACGGATGCTTTTTGGCGACGGGGTTCTCCTACAGTCACTTGGTCGGGGCTATGGGGCATGGCTGTCTATTAAGTTTACCCGGCGAGTATCTGCGTACGCTACGTGATTGCGACGGACTTTTGATCACATCAAAATTCTGTGGCAACCGATCAAGTGAGACTAAACCGCTAGATTTATAACATTCAAATTACTTATCTCATAACTACTTGTGGATTCCAAATATTGTATCACATTCCAGATAAATAGACAATGTTAAACTTTCCGATCGAATAATCAAACACCCATGTTTTCCCAACTAGTTCTCAACAATTGAGAGGAGTTTAAAAACATCCATCACATGCCACAGTACCAACGGTCCAGCCGTAGAAGGGTCAAGCCAACGCCTCACATGTGGCACGCCGTACTGCCCCAAACCCTAAGGTTCAAAAGGCAGTTCAAGACGGTCATATAATTGAGTTAAGGTTCGTTGTCTTCTAGAGGGTTCATCGCGTTACTTGCACGACTAAGAACTTTCTTAAACTACGGAAAAATCCAACACTTGGAAATTTCCCGGTAGGGGAAAAAGTGAGTTATTGATATCCGGTCGAACTTTTTAACACGTTCTAAAATTACCTGGAAACACACAAAGACGAAGTTAAACTTTCCGATCGAATCAACGAGTCCCCAATACAACCCAGAAAACTCAACTCTTGAGTAAAATTAAAAATACTCAGAAACAACAGAAAATATAATAGGGAAATTACTGTGCAAAAAGTAAAGGATGACGTCATCATTTGGCCGCGGAACCGCCGCAGGAGCCAAGCTCGTGCCACGGTTCCGCGGCGCTTTGGGCGCCTACTTTTGTCGTTTTGCACAATTTTCCTTATAATTGCCTGCTGAATTTTTTAAGCATTTTTAATTTGGAAAAATCCGCATTTTCAAAAAATGTACAGAGAAGGGTATCGATTAGGGTTTCGGGGTTCGATCGGGTTTCTAACTTCGTCTACACATCGCCAAAAGCTCTAGCTAGGCTCTGATACCACTGTAGGGTTACTAGGGTCACGGACAAGGGTCTACGAGGCATCAACCATGCCCGATTAAAATTTTAGCCGTGCCGAACAACTCTAATACGGATCTTTAAATTAGGGTTTAGGCGAAAACTAGCAAGTTAAGAACTTTAACTACAAGTGAAAGGGAATACTACCTTTGTAGATCTGGTCCTTCACTTCAATAGCTCCGTGTAGATGTCCCCTTCGCTGCGATCGTGAACTTCGGACTCTAGAGAAGATCCACAAGAAGAACGAACGTGCTTGCTACGTTGACTTCGAGGCCGAAAATGATCTACGTCGGGGAGACACTAACTCAAGCTATTCCTTCACTAGGTCACGAACTTTGTGAAGAGAACACACTCTACTACATAGCAAGTGGTAGAGGATGAAGAAGTATGAAGTGGGCTCACTTTAGAATTGTTTTTCTCACATTTTTCCTCATGGCACCATTGGAGCTAGCGAGCTTTTGGATGGAGCTTGATGAAGAAGAAGAAGAAGAAAAAATCCATCCAAAAGTGAAAACTTATCCTCAATAATGTAATAATGGGTGAGTTAAGCTATCATGCTTAACTCATGTAGAGAATTAACCAAAGCATTAGGTTAAAGGTTAGGTTAAAGAATATCAAAAGAAATTACAAAAGAGTGGACTTTGTCAAAGCTTCTCCAAGCTTCTTCAAGCTTGATTACTTTGACTAAGTTAAACCCCTTTTGTTAAATGTTAAGATAAAACAATAACCCTAATCTTTACCCTAATCTTGGTATGAGTCTCATACACCCATCTTTGATGTATCATCTAGCATGATACAATCATGTACACTTGCATATATCATATATAAACAATGTGCACAAACTTGTGAGAAAATAAATCTTAAGTGAGCTAATACTAGTTAATGTAATGTAATATATCA
This sequence comes from Agapanthus africanus, assembly GCA_030015575.1. NCBI lineage: Eukaryota > Viridiplantae > Streptophyta > Magnoliopsida > Asparagales > Amaryllidaceae > Agapanthus > Agapanthus africanus. The sequence continues at coordinate 498,359,901 of CM057344.1, read as the reverse complement.
AATATATAATTATACATTAAATTATTAAATCAACTCTTGATTTAATAATCCGGCTATAACCGACTAATATCAAAAGTAACAACTTATCGAATCAACACTTGATCCGATAACCCGGCTATATCGCATACAACCGATCAATGTCACAAATCGCGAGAATAGAATACGGTATCGAATATCGTATCAATCTCGGTCCCGCACATATCACATATGCGCTCCTACTCCGTTTCGCTTGAGCCAGGAAACCCCTATGTAGGACTCTAAAGGATCATCAATACGCCGGCAGTAGGTGATGATCATATCAAACACCCACAAGCCGCAAGCGGTCTGCTAAACGTAACGGCCACCCGGGTATTGATCGATCAGAAGATCAACAAGCAAGCCTGCTAGTACTCCTGTGAATCCAATCAGTAACACTCCCGTACAATCCGGTCTCGTCGTCTGATATGTCGCATATCTCGCCTAGGGGTGGTAAACGTCAGACTCCAGTAGCTCGATAAGTCGTGTCGATATGCGGTCTATAACAGTTTAAGAAACTACTGGTAAAACTTACCAGTAAATCTCAGCAACCCTGGCCAGGGATTTCCAGTTATAGCCAATTGAACACAGCACAATATCAACTCCCTATACCGAGAGAGACGAATCCCCTCCTATCGCTCATTGCCTCCATGTGATTCGGGACTGTACCCAAAAACCAGTGTTTTGCACGCCCTCTTGGACGTGGTATGGTGGAAATCAAAGCACAGTGGGAATCACACAAGACTCTATGACGATCTCAGGTCAACAGACTACTCTGTACCAGTGTCACCGGCGAACTGCCATCTGACGTGAGGTATAATACCATCTGGGAGTTCTCGACGAGTCCGTCCAGTGTACCTAGTCCCCACTGAGCACCCGTACACCATCCTTGATGTCAAACACTGATGGATATGGGATCATCCATCGCCCATCATATGGGTCAAGATGCGTATACGCTAGTCTACTCTGGTGCATCGATGCCCTGTCTCGATACACCCTCGACTCGGAACAGTTATAGGATGTACTCATCGACTACCATAGCCCCACTAGTATGATCTCATCATAGTCCCAGTAGTCGAGTACATATACTAATGGCTTTATCAACATGTATTAGAGACAATCAGAGTACATGTTAAGATAAGGTACAGCCAGATAGCATACTATCATGTCAAGCAAGAAAGTCCTCCCTATATACGTCCCAGCATCCACTATAATATACATCGTATGTACAGTAATGGCCTCTAGGGCATACATATAACTAACATGTTGGATATCCCAAGCATTCGCAAGGGAATATCTTCTACCAAACCGAGGAACAAAAGATATTTTGTTTCTCAGCATGCCACCTTTGTGAAAGGGAATTTCTTGTGAAGAAATTAGTGGTCATGTGGTAGAACTGGAAAGAGTTCCAGCTATACAAACTGCAGCTGATGATTTGGTAGAACCAAAGGATTCAATAGTTTCCAACGAATCTCAGCCTCTCCGCCGATCTAGTAGGGTTCCTCACCCACCTGAGAGATACTTTGGATTCTTTATGACAGTGGGAGCGAGGATTGCATCATGAGATGATGACCCAACTAGTTTCGAGCTGGCCATCAGGAGTGGGACTCTGTAAGAATGGCTGGATGCTTAAGCGATCTGAGATGGAATCCTTATACACCAACAAAATATGGACTTTGGTTGCTTTATCTGAAGGGTTAAATCCCCATCAGGTGCAAGTATATCTTGAGAAGATTACATGGTGTACATGGAAAAGTTAAGACTTTCAAAGCTATGCTTAGGTCCATCCAGATCCTACTTGCCACGGCTACATACCATTACTACGATATCTGGTGGTTGGGTGTCATGACTGCTTTTCTAAATATTGATTTGGAAGAGAGCGTCTATAAGTATACAGCCAGAGGGCTTCGTAGACAGTGGGAGCAGCGGAAACGTGTGCAAGATGTTTTTTTGTGATAAAACAGGCATCGCGGAGTTGGAACATCTGTTTAGATGTGGTAGTCAAGAGTTTGACTTCATCAAAACGGTAGATGAACCTTGTATATACAAAATGGTAGTAGGGAGTATGGTAGTGATCCTCGTGGACTACGTGGATGACATACTCCTGATAGGGAAGGAGTTTCATATGCTACGCTCGGTCAATCTCCTCTAATCACAAGGATTCTCCATATAAGATCAAAGTGATACCTACTAAATCCTGGGTTTTATATCTATGAGATAGATCTAAATGGATGTTAGGATTCTCACTAGGTGTTGTGAGATGGTATCAATCGATCCTGGGGAGAATCACTGGAAAGGTTCCAGGGTGATACGTACGACTGAATGTCAGTCGCAGGCATTGTCTTTACCCTCAGTGTAGGGACGGTATGTTGGAAGAGTTCCAAGATAGAAATGGTGACTTACTAGACTATTGTTGGATATAGTGCCCTCTAAGTCAATTATTGGATCGCAGGTACGTGATTGCAATGATTGAGGGAGGACCTATACCGATAAAACAGTCTTACTCAAGATGATAGTATGCTATCTGGTTTGTCTTTATCATCATGTAGATGTTGATAGAGCCCATAGGATTCTTGCTTGACTACCAGCAGTATGATGGCGATCATATATATGGGAGCTGGGGTCTATAAGCACATCCTTAAAGTGTCTCTAGTCGTTAGAGTTTTGAGACAGGGCATCGATACTCCAGAGTAGACTAGTGTATACATTCGTGACCCCGACGAGGGGCGGTGGCCGGTCTTACAAGCCATTGTTGTTAGTTGGTTCACCTAAGATGTATATAGGTGCTCATTGGGTTATGAGTACACCGGACATGACTCGCCGGGAACTTGCTAGTTGGTATTATACCTAGCGTCAGATAGCAGTTCCCTGGTGACATGTGTAAAGGTTAGTTCATCGATCTGAGGTTGTCATTTGTCTCGTGTGAGTTCCCACTGTGCTTTGATTTATACCCTACCACGGGTCAAAGGAGTCGTGCAAACAGGTATATTTTGGGTACAGTCCCGAGCCACATGGAGGCAGTGAGCAGATCGTCGGGGTAATCGAGATTTACTGGAAGGTATTCTAGTAGTATCTCAGGTTGTTCTGGGCTGCTCTCTGACACGACTTATACTGCTATTGGGGGTCTGACGTTTACCGGCCCCCTAGGCCCTATATGCGATACTCATAAAAGAATGGACCGGACTGTACGGATATTCTCACTGTCAGGCTCAGCAGGGTTTCTGGATGAGTTCGCTCGTCAGCTCCCTTCCTTCAATACATAGGCAACCGTTACGTATAGCTTGTACCTCTGACGTGCTAGTGGTTATACCCAGTGCTAGTGTGTTGATGAGTCATTAGAGTCCCCCACAGACACTTTCCCAAGTTCGGGCGAAACGTTGTAGATGCCGTATAGTTTTATGGCAGGGTTCGGAAAATGCACGTGCGTTTTCGCACGTATCATTTTTCGGGTAGATAATACTGGTGGGCTTTGGTTTAAGCCGGATCCAAGTATTATACTGTGTAGATATAATATCTTTGTCTCAGTTGCATTTGTATTCGGTCGTAATACAAATGCGGGTATGTTTATACTGTTACGGGGTTATCCTGAAATTCGTTTCAGGATCACTTTTGGAAGTTGCCGGTTTCTAGTTTTCTATCTCCCGTATTTAACATTTGGTTAAATACGGATTTATCTTTTCTTGGGTGAGTCATGTTTCTAGATTGTTCTAGATGGTGACAAGGCATGTGAGTCATTAGTTCATTAATGGTGCATTTAATGATGGAGGATGACTAAGGTTATGAGTCATTGTTTCCATTAATGCTTTTTGGTAATGCTTAAGATATTTCTCCTTGATATTATTCCTTATGATCACCCTCCTAGCTCCTACTCTCACCTCCCCCCTCTCCTTTATATGGCCGGCCCCCTCTTGTGGGAATGAGGATTGATTTCCTTTGGAAAGATTATGATAGTTTAGTGTATAGAAATTTCATAGCTCAATTTCCATTTACCCGATTCCAATTGGCAACTTCATTAACCGTTAGACCATAGCCTTGGACCTAACGAGACAAAGTGTTGTACTCATTCTCTATATCAATCTTGGTCATCTCTTTTAGCAGACTTGATGATCGAGTTGCCTCGGTTCAGAGGCGGGAGCCCGTTTAAAGATCCGTCGACGTGGTGCCATCTGGACGACGAGACCAGAGATCGAGGAGATCGAAGCAACCGCAACAAAGCGTGGGATGATGGTTGAAGACCGAAGGACTCTGATCGTTCGGTATAACATTTCTACCCACTTTGTAGTTTGTTAGTTTAGCTTTAATGGCAGATCCGGGTTAAAGTACGCGATAGCGCCAGTCGTAAAAGTTTTGTTCCGCATTTTGGCGTCTGTTAGACGGCCGGGGCGCTACCGTGGACTTACAGTGGTATCAGAGCCTCACCATTAATCTATACTAACTTGTGCTAAAACATCGATCGAACCGAATTTCAAAAACTACAATTTCCATGTTCAATGTTTCTGTCGATTTTTAATCAGGCCCAAAAATTATTTGACATATCACAGAAAACTAAACAGGCAATTCTAAGTAAACAGGTGAAATTTAGTCACTTGATCCCACAGAACGGTCGCGGATCCGCGGCCCAAATCAGGGTTTGGCCGCTGATTCACCGCGCTTTTGTAGGAACAGTGCGCCAAATTTTTCCAGTGAGTTTACCTTGGGAAATTGTGGTTTTTGGTATATGTCTTTTGGGCCCAAATTTTGTTACTGTGCCCCAGATGTACGTAGGGCCCACTTCGGGATGTTTTGTCGATCGAAATTTAAACCTGTTAGTTTACAGTATTTACATTATATCTCCGACCGGGAATGTCATTTGATCGGTAAATCATGTCTGATTGCTATAGTTCTTTTTTACGGGTTTGCGAACGTGACATTCGCGTTGATGTTCTGTGTTGTGCTGTGATGTTGCGGATTTGTCATGGTGGATAGCAGTGTGCAATGGAAGTGCTGTTTGGATTTATTTGTACATTTGAAATTGCGGGGCGAGCGTTCGAAATATGGACTGCCGTCACTGCCTGTTTGTATATTATTCTTTTGGAGCACGACCGGGTTGAGGTCGATATACCCGTTGTATATATTTTTTTCTGTACTAGGTTTACCCCGCGACGGAGTGCACGGATAGCCGGGTTCTGGAGGGCAACGGGTCCGTATCTCATGGCTTTGAAAGGCAAAGGGGCCTCACTCTAGAATTGGCAGACTATTCGCCGCACTCGTAGGGGGTACAGGCTGACCCAAGATGGGGTGCTCAAGTTACCGGATTCCGTGAAGTGCAGGGTGGTCCATTCATTTTGCTGTAGGGGGCTGCCTCGCTTCAGGTTTTGGCGGGTAACTTGCCACACCCGTAGGGGTCTAGGTTTCATTGCATAAGCTATCCACACGACTAAGGGAACGTCGGGTTTCAGTAGCGGCTCTGTGAAACCCGAGGATCCCAGATTATCTGTATTGTTCTGTGATGCTTATTACTTTTCTGTAATGTTGTATATTATCACGCCTGGAGCGATTATTCTATATTAGTATATATACTATTAGATGTTGTATATGTTTTGCACCCGCGCTAGCCCTGCCGCCGCTCTGTCGTTAGTTAAGTAACCAACGAGTGATGACGGGACCCAGTGACGAATGCGGATGGCATATACGTACATTTTATTTTCGTTCTTCTCTGGTGTGATTGAGTGATGTGACTGGATTGATTCTTATCAATGCAAGGATAAAACAAACCTATATTTGATGTTGTTGGAACAAATTACAAAGATATTTCCTTTTGTTTTGTACAGTGATATTCAGTTAGAATATCCTGCACCTCATTCGACGAGGCAAGGGCCGAGATCCCTTCACTGGGAGTGACCCCTTGGGCAGAAATTTACGTCAGAGTAATAACTTCAATATAGTCGATTACAAGTTTCTTTGCATCGCGGTATTCAGTTAGAATATCCTGCACCTCATTCCACGAGGAAAGAGCCGAGATCCCTTCACCGGTAGTGACTTCTTTAGCAAAAGGTTTTCGCCACTATATTTTTATAAAATGCTATCAGGTTCCTTCAACGTGACAACGACGGGTAGAACATGACATGTGGCTTATGATTTGTTGGCCTACGTCAAGGTTATAAGAGCATGGGATAAAAAATTATATCGGGAGTTTCAAACATACAGGAAACTTGCAAAACTTGCGCATACCTTCTGGAGTGTGGTAACTTGAGTGGCTTCCATCAAGTTATCATGCAATGATAGTTGGATCCCGATTCCCACTGATGAGTTGGTTTACTCTTCGGGTGATCCCGACTAATTCTTCTTTCAGGTTTAGAGGAGAATTTGAGATTACAGTGGGAGGTTTCCTAATTAGATAAAGTGATAACCATTCTGATCTAGGTTAGAGTGCACGCAGAGTGTTTCTTTTCTCTCTCTCTTTGGCAGTGACCTTTGACCGACCCTAGACTATAACTCAGTGACCAAGTTGACCGAACCTTCTTAATATATTGGCTTTTGGATTGTCCGAGTTGCATAAGTCATTGCCGCTCCTTCTTTTACCCTTTGTATTTCTCAGAACACCCCGTATTACTATGGACATCCACTTCCATTGGATAGATCCATCGTATGGTTATATACGAACTTGGAGGGACTTCTTCGAGGATGGATCCAGGTTCAGGAGAAATAGAATTGGTTTATTCAGTTGTCTTTTATTATCACCTTCTCTCAGGTTGCGAGGGCTCTTTGGTTTAGGAGAGTACACCTATTACGCTTATTAGATAGTCTTCTTCCAAAGCATAGGCAGGTGCCGAAAGGTAGGGAATGAAGAAAACCAATTAGCCTAAGTAGGGTGTGCAGAAGGTAATATGTAAAGACAAATAAAGGAATTAGAAAGAGGGCAAAGTAAATTTTGTTAGTTGTATGTATGCCCTAGAGGCCAGTATTGTACAGATGATGTATATTATATTGGATGCTTGGACATATATAGAGATGACTTTCTTGCTCGATATGATAGTATGCTATCTGGTTACTCTTTATCTTAACATTTACACTAGTCTCTTTATACTGTCTTATAGTTACATGTTGGTAAAGCCCTTAGGATATGTACTTGACTACCTGGACTGTGATGCAGATCATACTAGTGGGGACATGGTAGTCCATAGGTACATCCTTCAAGGTCCCTAGTCGTGGGTGTATCGAGACAGGGCATCGATATACCAGAGTAGACTAGCGTATATGCTTCTCGACCCATGAGATGGGCGATGGATGATCCCATATCCATTGGTGTTTGACATCAGAGATGGTATGCGGGTGCTCAGTGGAGACTGAGTACACTGGACGGACTCGCCGAGAACTCCCAGATGGTATTATACCTCACGTCAGATGGCAGTTCTCAGGTGACACTTGTACAGGTTAGTCTGTAGATCCGAGATCGTCATAGAGTCTTGTGTGATTCCCACTGTGCTTTGATCTCCACCATACCACGTCCATGAGGGCGTGCAAAACGGTGGTCTTTGGGTACAGTCCAGAGTCACATGGAGGCAATGAGCGATAGGAGGGGTTTCGTCTCTCCCGGTATTGGGGGTAGATGTTGCGCTGTGCTCGATTGGCCGTAACAGGGAAGTCCCTGGCCAGGGCTGATCAGAGATTTGCTGGTAAGTGTTACCAGTAGTTTCTCGACCCGTTACGAGCCTCATATCGGCATGACTTATCGGGTTATTGGGGTCTGACGTTTACCACCCCTAGACTTGATATGTGACATATCAGACGAAGAGACCGGACTGTACGGTAAGTGTTACTGGTTGGATTCACAGGAGTGTGAGCGGGCAAGCTCGTCGATCTTCTGATCGCTCAATACCCGGATGGCCGTTACGTTTAGAAGACCGCTTGGGGCTTGTGGGTGCTTGATATGATCATCATCTGCTACCGGCGTATTGACGAGTCTTTAGAGTCCTACACAGAGGTTTCCTGGTTCAAGCGAAACGAAATAGGAGCGCATATGAGATATGTGCAGGACCGAGAATAATGCGTGTATGTGATACCGCATTTCATTCTCGCGATATATGTATCGAATGGTTATATTCGATATAACCTAGTTATCGAATCGAAGATCGATTCGATAAGCCGATACATTGAATACTAGTCGGTCATGTGCGACATGACCGGATCATTGAATCAAGTGTTGATTTAATGATTTAATGTATAATTATATATTTGATATATTACTTTGCATTAACTAGTATTGGTTCACTTTAAACGGATTTTTCTCACTTGGATTGCACATTGTATATGTGATATACTTTTGTGCACTTTTTTGTATCATATTAGATGATGCATGTTTATTTGGTTAAGTGTAAAGAATAAACCCATGGTTAAGAGGATAATTAGGGTTTTGATTTTACACACATTTATTTATCCATTCCTTTTTATTTAAATTGTTTTATAAAAACAAAATGGTTTTCTTTTGTCATGAAGCTTAATGAAGCTTCATGAAGGTTTGACTCAATGACCATTTTGTCTTTATACTAAACCCTAACTATTCCCACTTACCATGGTTTGCTCTCTACACTTAACCCATGTTAGATTATGATAAGTATCAATTTTATTTCATTATTGAAATATACTTATCATAATAACTAGCTCATCTTCTTCATCTTCTTCTTCTTCTTCAAGCTTGCTACATCAATGGCAACTTGAGTTTTAGTGAGAGAAATCCAAATCTAAAGTGAACCCACCTCCTATTTCTTCATCCTCTACCTCTTGCCAAGTGGTTTTGGGTGTTTTCTTCACAAGTTTCACTTCTTGGTGAAGTCGGAGCTTGAACTAGTGCAACCTCGACGTAGATCGTCTTTGACACGAAGCCGACGACCTTGCTCGCCCGTTTTCCGATGAAGCCGACGAACGAGTCGAGGATTCATGATGGACAGCGAGGGCATGATCACGTGGAGCTAAGGAGGTGGAAATCCGGATCTACAAAGGTTGTAGCATCTAACCTATAGTTAAATAGTTAACTAGTTTTCCGTTTCGCCTAAACATCTAGTCTAAGATCCGTAGTCTAGGGTTTCTCGGCACCATTTTTTTTTATAAATTGGCATGTTCGATGCCTTGTTGTCACGACCCGAAATTCGGTCCGTAACCGGCACTTAAATTACGTAACGTCTACAGGCGTACGTAACTTAAGTAAGCCGAAAACCCAGAAATCTAAAACCACCCAAAACTGGATCAACGGAGAAAAACATAATTTAAAAGTATTAGAAGTCGCCATTTAAAATCTCTAACTCTAGTTTTCTTTCATAAAAATTTCGGCAGCACCTCCTTTGTAAAATCAGCCCCGAAAACGGGTACAACACAGATAATATATATAAAACATCCCAAGGGGGAGAAAAATCACGCCCACCGGCGGAGACAATCACCACCACAAGTATACGACGCCAAAGCGAAGAAATATCAAAGAGAACGACTATAAAGGAAGTAAACCATATCAAAAAAATAACCTGCTTCTACGAGCACGGCTCCCAAAACCAATATAATACAACACTGATATCTCACAAGTCGTCTCTAAGTCAAATACAACAGGGGTAGATGGAGAATACTAGATCCAACAAAAGATATACAATATACAACGGATAACCGCAAACCCACCTATAATGCAACGGCCTCACTGCCAAAGGTAGCGGTATCCACAAAAGTAGTGATGATAAGCTGCCCTGCCTCGACTACTCAGAGGGGTGTGTCCTGCAAAACACTGTGGCACAACGGGGGTGAGTTGCCAACTCGTGAATAGTAATTAACATCATACAGTAATCGCAAATATGCACTAACAGCAATGATCAATAACATGTGAACTGATAGCATGAGTATGACAATATGAATATGCAACTATCATGATATCCATATCAATTTTATACTGAGTGCGGAATAGTAAATAATCTCATGCACAAATCATAAGCATGGAAAATACGGTGTAACTCAACAACACCCAAATCCCAAAATACTCAGATCGGCCCTCAGATCGGCCCTCAAATCCTGTACGTCTCATGAAACCTGAGTGTCAAACATCGACACTCAAAAACATCATGAAAACCAGTGCCTATCATCGACACATAAATACTGATATCCATACGTTCCTCGAAACACAAGTATCCCTCTTCGACACTTATATTCCACGCATCGGTCTTTCTGATATCCATACGTTCCTCGAAACCCAAGTATCCCACCTCGACACTTGTATTTCCACGTATCGGTCTGTCAAACCCTATATATCTCTCGGAAAGTAAGTGCCCAAGATCGACACTTTAATTTCCCATATCGCATCTCAAATGCATAAATCCATAAAAAGTAGCATATGCAACATAAAACATCAATATGAGCATATCACGGAACGATTCGCCAAATAATGCATCAAGTCATTAAATGTATCTCGCGGTTCCCAAAAATCCAAATCCAGAATACATATATATACAGCGTCCCATACCACCGATATATATGCAATAAAAACTGATCATATAACAATAGCAAGGTATATGTGCGAACGAGTAATATAGCATGGCATACATATGAGCATGTAGGTATACAGGTATGTTCTATGTAATATGTACTATCGCACAAGTATAACTGTTTAATGTCGCTAACCAATAGCAAGGTATATAAATGCGCATTTGTGTTGTGCGTGTCATGGCAATTACCGACAGGGTGTGTGTAGCATATCATTGGTGCTCGTGCAACATGGACTGTCGATAATAGTGCAGTGTACAACAGGTACAGTATCAAGCACAAGTAACTATATGCAACATGAATCATGCAATATCTCTATATAAGCAAGTCAGCATACGGCTAATATTATATCATATCTAGCCCCGACGCGTAGCGCCATACGGGCGATTCCCCGTAGATGTTAAATCTACTCACCCTGTGGTCTTCAGCTATGAAAATCCGACCACCTGCTTCCCTTTGTTCGCAGCGTCTGAAGTCCCCGCTTGCGACGCTATAATATCACAAACACAAGAAATAAAGCGAACATCTCAGAAGCAATCACAATAACGAAAAACTACGTATTATAAAACGCATCAACGCGCTAAACCAACTCACGAGTACACGTCTAGTGCAAACACACGATTATAGGTAATCGATCCCAGATTTTTGCATACTGCATTTACTAAGTAAATCAACAGTACCAAACAACCCAAAACCATAGCAGACAACACCCACAGAAAACCCACCCCAAACCCTTACTATTAGGCCGGCGTCGCCGGTCCCCTCTTCAAGTCTCGCCGGCCCCGGCCGGTGGGATGGCCCCCGTCTCCTAGGTGGTGTCTCAGGTCAACCTGCACACTCCTCTAAAGTTGTTGATTCAATCACTAAAATTCCCCGGTCACAGCAGATACTAAAAACTCTAAAAAGACACTAAAAACCCGATATCGCCTCAATCGATATAAACTACGTTCTACGCAGAAATTAACGATCAAAACCACACAAAAACTATAAATTTACAGTAGAGGGAATATACCTAACAATTTTGCTCTCAAGTTCCAAGCTTTTCCCTATCTCCAATTGATCAAGAGCAAGAAATCCCAAGCTTTTGGTATTTTTGTGATATTTTAGGATTTTGGAGAAGTTTTGTGATGAAAATGAATTAAAATGAGAAGGGAAAAGATCAAGGACAGTGGGGATTGAGGGAATTTCGGCCAAGTGTGAGGAGGTGGAGATTTGTGAGGGTTTCCTAGCAATTTCCTTCATTTATTGCTAATTAAAGCACTTGCACACATACACACACATGCATGCATCTATTCCTTCTCTTTTCTTTTCTTTTTCATTTAATTTCCTAACTTAAATCCTAGTCCACACATTAAGCCCAAGGTGAAGTGAGAAGGATTTACTTAACCTAATAAATTAAAGAAAAGATCGCTAACAGAAATTTTCCCAAAATTTGAGTACCGCATTAAAATAATATTAAAAATTGGGAAAAAAATCAAATTGAACCAAAACGTCCCATATACTCCCAAAGCTCGCGCACTAGCTTTATTTTAGTTAATCTAGGTGCTGGCAAGTCTATATGGTCGTTTGTTCACAGTCGGGTAAAAACGGAAAATACCGACAAACTTACCCTAAAACGGACAAAATCGCCTAACGATTTCCAAAACGTTACAATCTCCCCCCTTATAGAAATTCGGTCCCCGAATTACAATTTCATACTAAACGTACCTTCAAAAAGATGGGGGAAACTCTTCCGCATCTCGCTCTCGATCTCCCAAGTGATCTCCTCACCAGTCGGACTACGCCATAGAACCTTTACAGAAGGCAAGTCCCTAGACCGAAGCTTCTTCACCTGCCGATACAGAATAACTATCGGCTGCTCGGTGAACGAAAGATCACGCTCAAGCTGAACGGTCTCGTGCTGAATCATATGAGAAGGATCATGAAGGTATCTACGAAGCATCGACACATGAAAAACGGGGTGAACATCTGGAAAACTAGGCGGGAGCGCTAGACGATAAGCAACCGAACCCACTGGCTCGAGGATCTCGAAAGGACCTACGAATCTGGGACTAAGCTTCCCTCTCTTCCCAAATCGCATAACGCCCTTCATCGGAGAAATCTTCAGGAATACATGATCTCCCACTGCGAACTCAAGCCTGCGACGACGACGGTCGGCATAAGACTTCTGCCTGCACTGGGCTGTTCTCATCCTGTCCTGAATCAGCTGGATCTTCTCCGTAGTCTCCTGAACAAGCTGGGGTCCCAAAACCAAACTCTCACTAAGCTCGGTCCAACAGACTGGCGATCGACACTTCCTACCATATAAAGCCTCAAAAGGTGCCATCTGAATAGTCTCCTGAAAGCTGTTATTGTAGGAGAACTCAATCAACGGCAAGTGACGATCCCAACTGCCCCCAAAATCAAGCACACATGCACGGAGCATATCCTCCAGTGTCTGAATAGTCCGCTCCGTCTGACCATCGGTCTGCGGATGAAAAGCGGTGCTAAAACTCAATCTGGTACCCAAAGCTTCCTGAAGCTTCTGCCATAGACGGCTAGTAAACTGGGTACCTCTGTCGGATACTATGCATGTGGGAACACCGTGCAAACGCACAATCTCATCTATATAAAGCTGAGCGTACTGAGCATAGCCGAAAGTGGTCTTCACTGGAAGGAAGTGAGCCGCTTTCGTCAACCGATCTACAATAACCCAAATGGAGTCATACCCTCTACTGGTCCTGGGTAGACCCACAACGAAGTCCATGGAAATCTGCTCCCATTTCCACTCCGGAATGGGTAAAGGCTGCAACTCTCCAGCCGGTCTCTGATGCTCAGCCTTGACTTGCTGACAAGTCAGGCACCTCGAAACGAAGTCCGAAATATCGCGTTTCATCCCTTCCCACCAGTAGAAGTCTCTCAAGTCTCGGTACATCTTGGTGGAACCTGGATGAATGCTAAAGGCCGACTGATGTGCCTGCTCTAGGATCTCGCGTCTCAACCCATCAACATCTGGTACACACAAGCGAGTCCCGCATCGTAGCACACCCTGGTCATCAATCATGAACTCCGAAACTGTACCCCATCGAACAAGCTCAAGAATCTCAGACAAACGAGCATCACTGGGTTGCGCCTCACGGATACGATCAACAAGTAGTGGACGGGCGCGGACATGAGCAAACTGTCCCCCAGTGGAGGTGAACTCGAACTGCACTCTACTATCACACAAGAGCTGCCAATCTGCAGAAGACTGACACCGAACGGCGCTCAGCTGGGACAAGCTACCCACGGGCCTACGACTCAAAGCATCGGCTACCACATTCGCCCTGCCCGGATGATAAAGGATCTCACAATCATAATCCTTCACTAGCTCCATCCATCGGCGCTGTCTCAGGTTCAGATCTCGCTGCTGGAAGATGTACTTCAGACTCTTGTGATCCGTGAAGATCTGACACGACTCTCCATACAAGTAGTGTCTCCAGATCTTCAACGCAAAGACTACCGCTGCCATCTCAAGATCGTGAGTGGGGTAATTCTGCTCGTGCTTCTTCAGCTGTCTAGAAGCATATGCAATCACCCTATCATGCTGCATCAAAACACAGCCGAGCCCCACTCGAGAAGCATCACAATACACAACGTAGCCTCCCGATCCAGAAGGTAAAGAAAGAACTGGTGCTATCGTCAACCGAGTCTTCAACTGCTGAAAACTCTGCTCGCACGCATCAGTCCAGAGAAAAGGAACCCCCTTCCGGGTCAGTCCAGTCAGCGGTGCAGCGATACTCGAAAAATCCTGCACAAAACGGCGATAATAACCAGCTAAGCCCAAAAAGCTGCGGACCTCAGTCACCGATACAGGTCTGGGCCAAAGCTGTACAGCCTCGATCTTCCTCGGGTCAACAAGAATACCATCACTAGTCACCACATGACCCAGGAAGTCCACTCTATCAAGCCAAAATGCGCACTTTGAGAATTTAGCATACAACTGGTGCTCTCTCAATATCTGCAAAGTAATCCCCAAGTGCTGCTCATGCTCCTCTCGACTCCTAGAGTAAACCAGTATGTCATCAATAAACACGATAATGAACTGGTCGAGGAACGGCCTGAAAATCCGGTTCATCAGATCCATGAACGCTGCTGGCGCATTGGTGAGTCCGAACGACATCACCAAAAACTCATAATGCCCATAGCGCGTACGAAAAGCAGTCTTCGGAATGTCATCATCCCGAACCCGCAACTGATGATAACCCGAACGCAAATCAATCTTCGAAAAATGTTTCGCACCCTGGAGCTGATCGAATAAATCGTCAATGCGGGGCAAAGGATACCTGTTCCGCACCGTAACACGGTTCAACTGACGATAATCCACACATAGCCTCAAACTGCCGTCCTTCTTCTTGACGAACAGAACAGGAGCTCCCCACGGCGAAACACTCGGACGCACAAGTTCCAAATCAAGCAACTCTTGCAATTGATCTTTAAGCTCTCTAAGCTCTGCCGGAGCCATCCGATAAGGCGGTATAGAAATAGGCTCCGTGCCAGGAATCAGATCAATGCAAAACTCAATATCGCGCTCTGGCGGCATCCCAGGTAACTCATCGGGAAAAACATCGGGAAACTCTCGCACGGTAGAAACCTGGTCCAGCAACTCCACTGTGGCTCCAGTATCATGAATGAACGCCAAGAATCCCCGACATCCCCTCCTTAAAAGCCGACTAGCGCACAAAACAGAAATCAAGCTGTGAGGGGCGGCACTACGGTCCCCCTGCACAACGAACACTGACTCGCCGGGAAAACAAAATCTAACTGTCTTCTCGCGGCAGTCCACGGACGCATAGCAAGTAGCTAGCCAATCCATGCCCAACAAAACGTCGAAGTCCAACATCTCCAGAAGGATCAAGTCGACGGGCAGATCTCTGTCACCAATATGGACGACACAAGATCGAAACACATAACGCGCAACAAACGACTCTCCCACAGGAGTAGTCACGATCAGCGGCTCATCCAGCAAACACGACTCTCGGCCTAACCTCGGCACGAAGTGCGTAGAAACATACGAATGCGTGGATCCCGGATCAAAAAGAACATGCGCATCAAAAGAACATACAGAAAGAGTACCTGAAACCACGGCATTGGACGCCTGAGCGTCCTGGTGAGTCAAGGCAAAAACCCTAGCCTGACCTCTACCGGCTACTGGCTGTCCTCTGCCTTTGCCACCTCGACCTCTCGGTACAAAACCTCCGCGACCACGACCTCGCTGAACAGGAGTCTGACGCGGCGCAACTACAGGAATAAGAGGCAACGCTCTCTGAGGTGGAGAAGGTGGTAAGGTAACCTGCGGTACAGCTGGCTCGTTCACACGTGGCTCTATACAATCTCGAACCCGATGACCCAAACTACCGCACCGGTAACATCCAGAAACAAACTGCCGATCATCCTGAGGGTAAGAACCATAAAGCCGACCTCGTCCCGAACCGCCACTATCAGAACGAAAACTGTCTCGACGTCTAAATGCCTGCCTCGCTGCCGAATCACCTATACGAACTCTCTTCGGTCCTGGAGCAACTGATGACTCAGCCAAACGCTCCTCTACCAAAAAAGCTGCATCCACCGCTGCCGCATACGTGTCACAATGCTGAATGCTGATGGCTAAGAATATCTCGGTAAGTAGTCCTCGAACAAACCTCTTCACCCTCATCTCCTCAGTCGCCACCAGGTATGGAGCATATATCGACAGCTCAGTAAACAATACATCATAATCCGACACCGTCATCCCCGGCGTCTGACGTAAAGACTCAAATCTGCGCGCTCGCGCATCCCTGACGCTCGGTGGAAGGAAACGAACAAGAAAAGACGTCACAAACTCAGCCCAGGTCATAGGAGCAAGACCAGCGGCTCTGCCCCTCTCCAACGACTCACACCACTTCTGGGCCATACCCTCCAGACAAAAACTGGCAAACTCTACCCATCTCTCGTCGGAACATCGGAGTGAGCGAAAAATCCTGGCCATCCGGTCGATAAACGACTGCGGATCCTCAGTAGCATCTGTGCCCGTAAACACCGGAGGTCTCAACCTCATGAAATCCGTCAACGACACAGCAATAACCTCCGGAGCTGCAACTGCGACTACCGGAACCGTAGGTACCATCGTGGCCTCCGCAGCGGGTGGAACAACTGCCTGCCCCTGCGCTCGGATGGTCTCTACCAAAGTCCCTACAATCTGGCGCAGATCCTGCATACCAGCTCCAATCATAGCAATATACTCCGGTACAACAGGCGTACCACCCTGGACAGTTCTCGCCTCAGGCGAGTCAACCCTGACCTCGGCCCTCGCGGCCGCTCTTTGAGCCCTCGTAGTCTTCGGCGGCATATGGGCTGGAAATTGAAACAAGATTCGATAAGGAAACGGAAATCGAATCACAAGATATATATCAATCACGGAAGGAACATCAATCAATAAGTCCTAAGGTCACTTAGGCGGAGTACCGTGTCGTAAGTATGCCGCGGAACATACACACGCTACGTCACTCTGCTTAAGCTACTTACTCCATCATACCAAGGTCATCCTAGACTCCGAAAGGTAAAACCTAACGCTCCGATACCAACTTTGTCACGACCCGAAATTCGGTCCGTAACCGGCACTTAAATTACGTAACGTCTACAGGCGTACGTAACTTAAGTAAGCCGAAAACCCAGAAATCTAAAACCACCCAAAACTGGATCAACGGAGAAAAACATAATTTAAAAGTATTAGAAGTCGCCATTTAAAATTTCTAACTCTAGTTTTCTTTCATAAAAATTTCGGCAGCACCTCCTTTGTAAAATCAGCCCCGAAAACGGGTACAACACAGATAATATATATAAAACATCCCAAGGGGGAGAAAAATCACGCCCACCGGCGGAGAAAATCACCACCACAAGTATACGACGCCAAAGCGAAGAAATATCAAAGAGAACGACTATAAAGGAAGTAAACCATATCAAAAAAATATCCTGCTTCTACGAGCACGGCTCCCAAAACCAATATAATACAACACTGATATCTCACAAGTCGTCTCTAAGTCAAATACAACAGGGGTAGATGGAGAATACTAGATCCAACAAAAGATATACAATATACAACGGATAACCGCAAACCCACCTATAATGCAACGGCCTCACTGCCAAAGGTAGCGGTATCCACAAAAGTAGTGATGATAAGCTGCCCTGCCGCGACTACTCAGAGGGGTGTGTCCTGCAAAACACTGTGGCACAACGGGGGTGAGTTGCCAACTCGTGAATAGTAATTAACATCATACAGTAATCGCAAATATGCACTAACAGCAATGATCAATAACATGTGAACTGATAGCATGAGTATGACAATATGAATATGCAACTATCATGATATCCATATCAATTTTATACTGAGTGCGGAATAGTAAATAATCTCATGCACAAATCATAAGCATGGAAAATACGGTGTAACTCAACAACACCCAAATCCCAAAATACTCAGATCGGCCCTCAGATCGGCCCTCAAATCCTGTACGTCTCATGAAACCTGAGTGTCAAACATCGACACTCAAAAACATCATGAAAACCAGTGCCTATCATCGACACATAAATACTGATATCCATACGTTCCTCGAAACACAAGTATCCCTCTTCGACACTTATATTCCACGCATCGGTCTTTCTGATATCCATACGTTCCTCGAAACCCAAGTATCCCACCTCGACACTTGTATTTCCACGTATCGGTCTGTCAAACCCCATATATCTCTCGGAAAGTAAGTGCCCAAGATCGACACTTTAATTTCCCATATCGCATCTCAAATGCATAAATCCATAAAAAGTAGCATATGCAACATAAAACATCAATATGAGCATATCACGGAACGATTCGCCAAATAATGCATCAAGTCATTAAATGTATCTCGCGGTTCCCAAAAATCCAAATCCAGAATACATATATATACAGCGTCCCATACCACCGATATATATGCAATAAAAACTGATCATATAACAATAGCAAGGTATATGTGCGAACGAGTAATATAGCATGGCATACATATGAGCATGTAGGTATACAGGTATGTTCTATGTAATATGTACTATCGCACAAGTATAACTGTTTAATGTCGCTAACCAATAGCAAGGTATATAAATGCGCATTTGTGTTGTGCGTGTCATGGCAATTACCGACAGGGTGTGTGTAGCATATCATTGGTGCTCGTGCAACATGGACTGTCGATAATAGTGCAGTGTACAACAGGTACAGTATCAAGCACAAGTAACTATATGCAACATGAATCATGCAATATCTCTATATAAGCAAGTCAGCATACGGCTAATATTATATCATATCTAGCCCCGACGCGTAGCGCCATACGGGCGATTCCCCGTAGATGTTAAATCTACTCACCCTGTGGTCTTCAGCTATGAAAATCCGACCACCTGCTTCCCTTTGTTCGCAGCGTCTGAAGTCCCCGCTTGCGACGCTATAATATCACAAACACAAGAAATAAAGCGAACATCTCAGAAGCAATCACAATAACGAAAAACTACGTATTATAAAACGCATCAACGCGCTAAACCAACTCACGAGTACACGTCTAGTGCAAACACACGATTATAGGTAATCGATCCCAGATTTTTGCATACTGCATTTACTAAGTAAATCAACAGTACCAAACAACCCAAAACCATAGCAGACAACACCCATAGAAAACCCACCCCAAACCCTTACTATTAGGCCGGCGTCGCCGGTCCCCTCTTCAAGTCTCGCCGGCCCCGGCCGGTGGGATGGCCCCCGTCTCCTAGGTGGTGTCTCAGGTCAACCTGCACACTCCTCTAAAGTTGTTGATTCAATCACTAAAATTCCCCGGTCACAGCAGATACTAAAAACTCTAAAAAGACACTAAAAACCCGATATCGCCTCAATCGATATAAACTACGTTCTACGCAGAAATTAACGATCAAAACCACACAAAAACTATAAATTTACAGTAGAGGGAATATACCTAACAATTTTGCTCTCAAGTTCCAAGCTTTTCCCTATCTCCAATTGATCAAGAGCAAGAAATCCCAAGCTTTTGGTATTTTTGTGATATTTTAGGATTTTGGAGAAGTTTTGTGATGAAAATGAATTAAAATGAGAAGGGAAAAGATCAAGGACAGTGGGGATTGAGGGAATTTCGGCCAAGTGTGAGGAGGTGGAGATTTGTGAGGGTTTCCTAGCAATTTCCTTCATTTATTGCTAATTAAAGCACTTGCACACATACACACACATGCATGCATCTATTCCTTCTCTTTTCTTTTCTTTTTCATTTAATTTCCTAACTTAAATCCTAGTCCACACATTAAGCCCAAGGTGAAGTGAGAAGGATTTACTTAACCTAATAAATTAAAGAAAAGATCGCTAACAGAAATTTTCCCAAAATTTGAGTACCGCATTAAAATAATATTAAAAATTGGGAAAAAAATCAAATTGAACCAAAACGTCCCATATACTCCCAAAGCTCGCGCACTAGCTTTATTTTAGTTAATCTAGGTGCTGGCAAGTCTATATGGTCGTTTGTTCACAGTCGGGTAAAAACGGAAAATACCGACAAACTTACCCTAAAACGGACAAAATCGCCTAACGATTTCCAAAACGTTACACTTGTGAGACCTTACATGAGTGCCTAGGAACCCTACAGTGGTATCAGAGCCTAGCTAGAGGCTTAGGCGAAGTCTAGACGGAGTTTGAAAGCCGGACGAACCGAAAACTACAACCCCAAGGTGCTCTCTGGAAAATTTCTGAAATTTTGGATTTTTGTCAATTAAAAATATGCAGAAAATCATGCAGGGTCTTATATGAAATACTGTGAAATTCGAGGGTCTGAATCAACTTTTACACCGCGGAACCGCGGCACGTGCTATGCATGGTGCGGCGGTTCCGCGGCCTTACCGTTCCCTTGTTTAATATTTTCTGCACAGTAACTCATATAATATAATACTGTATTTTCTGGGGTATTTTTATTGTGACTCTACAGAAGAGTATTCTGGGGTTGTATAGGGATTCGGTATTTCGATCGGATTATCAAATTTCGTCTTTTGTGTATTTCCGGATAATTTCCAGAATATGTTAAAAAGTTCGACCGGATATAAATACCGAATTTTTCCCCTGTCGGGAAATTTCCAAGTGTTGGATTTTTCCATAGTTTAACGACGTTCTAAGTAGTGCAAGTAACGCGATGGACCCTCTAGAAGACAACAAACCTTAACTCGATTATGTGACCGTCTTGAACTGCCCTTTGAACCTTCGGGTTTGGGGCAGTACGGCGTGCCACATGTGAGGCGTTGGCTTGACCCTTCTACGGCTGGACCGTTGGTACTGAGGCACGAACTGAATGTTGTTAGACTTATTTCATGTGCTGAGTTGTATCGGGAAAACTTGGGTATTCGACTGCTCGATCGGAAAGTTTAACATTTTCTGTTTATCTGGAATGTGATACAATAATTGGAATTCACAAGTAGTTATGAGATAACTGAATGAATGTTATAAATCTAGCAATTTAGTCCCATATGATATTGAAAAGAGTTTTCGATAATGAGACTAAAATGCGGGATTTATATCTGTTAGGCATGCGATGTCTAAAGAGGTTGCGGATTCCAATTGTTGTAGTTTTACACTTTCTTTACTGTGACCGTAAGTGTAGTATGTTCATATCGCCGGTTTCGTTGCTATACGTCAACGACAATTGGGGTATGCATACTTACTTACGTTGATGACATGTGATGTTATGTGTTGCTGGATATGTTATATTGGATCGTCGTGTTCGAATAGCCGGGGGTTTTTATGTGAGATGAGTGTTTTTCATTTTCATTCATGTAAAAACTTGTATGTAATATTCTTTTATTTGGGGCACTTCCAGGTAGCGGAAGCTGTCACCCTTTGTATATTATTTACTTTTCCGCATTAGGATAGACCTAAGGAGGGGAGCACAAGTAACCGGGTTTTGGGGTTCAGTGAGAGACCAACTCGAGGAGTCGAGTCCGGGTCTCCTAACCCTAGAATTGGCAGGGTTGCTTGCCGCTCTCGTAGGGGTCTAGGGGTGTGGGATTGGCTATTCATCACGACCGTGGAATCCGTGTTTTATACTGGCTCGTATTGAAAACACGGACGTCCTAGTATATCCAATATTTCATATGTTTATTCTGCTGCGATATCTGTGTTGTGACTCTGTGATGGATATAGTTTATAGTATATATGATATATTATATAGACGTTACTTATGTTTTACACCCGCGCTAGCCCTGCCCTGCTCTGTCGTTAGTTACCTAACCTAACGGTGCGCGAGGGGACATCGAGGCGAATGCGGATGGCATAAGTGTACGTCATATCTATCTGTGATGTTTAGGTATTTAAATGATGGGACTTCATTAATGTGATTAATGAAAGAAAAGAAACCTAAGATGTTGTAGAATCAGATTTTAAACAAACAGGTAGCTACAGTTCTTGCTTTGCATAGCGGTATATACGATATACCCTGCACTTTATTCGATGAGGAAAGGACCGGGAGTGACTCCTTTAGCATTAACTGGCAGATGCTACACACTCGGTTTGCTTTTGACTGCTTTTGGGTTTTTGCTTTGCACAGCGATATATATGATATATCCCGCACCTCATTCGACGAGGAAAGGACCGAGATCCCTTCGCCGGGAGTGACTCCTTTAGCAAAACTAGAAAAGCCTCAAAATCACTCCATTTTAAAACTTCATTTGATTCTACAACGATATCAAGTTCATTACGCAATAGGTTTTCAGAAAACCTGTCGTAGCCCTCTGTCATTTCAGATAAATTACATATAGTATTCGTGCTACATTTGTTGGCTTTCGTGAAGGTGTAGTGTGCGGTAGCTATGTGCTGTTTATCTGCTGCATATGATGCGACTAGATTAGGGTAGTCGTACGGCTTTGTTGGCTTTCGTCAAGGGTCGTGCGGGTGGGTTTACTTCAGTCAAGAAATGTACGGGTTGAACTTGACTAGCGGCCTGTGGTTTGTTGGCTTTCGTCAAGATCATATCACGCTAGGGGCAAAAGCATTATCGGGAATTTCAAGTGTTGAAATTTGCAATGAGATTGCATACCTTCTATGAGATAGTTGGATCCCGATACCCACTGCGAGTAAGAGTTACTCCTGGGAGAGTTTTACACATTACAATTAGCCGATCAAGTAGGTGTCTAGAAAGGTGTTAACGAGGTTACGCCTCTGGGAAAACGAGGTTTACATTAATTAGGTTCGTGCGAAAGCACGGGGGACCTCCCTCAAAGTACCGACACTGGCCTGGCTGAAAGATTGGCGAACTTGTAGTGTGTAATTAATCCCGTCTAGTCTTTCCTTTTAGGGTTTGGAGGAAGATTTGATAAAAAGCAGTAGGAGCCATCCTGATTAGATAAGATAATAACCAATCTGATCTTGCACGAGCATACGCTAAAGTGTTTTCTTCTTTCTCTCTCCAGGTAGCGACCATTTCATGCCCTAATGAAGATAATAATATGGATGTATTGACCGAACCCGCATGTTATACTGTGCTGGGGAACGTTGGTTCCGTTCTTTCTTATAAGAGTTATAGGAATGAACAGGATATAGGGGAATACCAGGATTCCCATGCCACCCGAATGAAGAAAGTACATGTTGATGCATTTTCTTCGGGTGTGTTCGTTACTGAGAACTGTTTCTCCATTTGCTCTACGTCCTGGGTATTAGATACCGGGTCAGGATCCCATATATGTAATCAGTTACATGGGCTAAGGAAAGGTAGAGAACTTGGAGAAGGTGATAAAGACATTAGAGTTGGAAATGGTGCAATTGTTGCAGCTAAGACTGTCGGGGAATATCACCTTGTATTACCAACTGGTGATACATTGGTTCTGAACGAATGCTATTACATGCCGAACCTGATATGCAACATTATATCGGTTTCTTTATTAAGTAAAGAGGGATATAATTTTGTATTGCAGGACAATGTTATGAACATTTTCCGTGACCAAAAGTTGGTTGGATCAGGCACGTTATGCAATGGCATTTATGTTCTAAATCAATCAACAGTTCTGAGAATAACAAACACACACAAGAGGAAGAGTTCTGAACTGAACGAATCCTTCTTGTGGCATTGTAGACTGGGTCACATCAATGCGACACGACTGGCTAAGTTGCATAAGGATGGGTATTTGAAACCATTCGAATTTTCATCTTATGACACTTGCCAGTCATGTCTCAAAGGCAAGATGACCAAAACTCCGTTTACGGGACACGGAGAAAGAGTTACCGAACTCTTGGGACTGATACATAGTGATGTATGCAGTCCAATGTCTACACATGCCAGGGATGGTTCTTCGTACTTCATTACATTCACTGACGATCTCTCAAGATACGGACATGTGTACTTGATAAGACACAAGTCTGAAGCTTTTGAGAAATTTAGAGAATATAAACAAAAAGTCGAAAACCAAACCGGAAAAGGTATTAAAATCCTTCGATCTGATCGAGGAGGTGAATACTTGAGCAATGAATTCCTGGACTTCCTAAAAGAGAATGGGATTCTCTCTCAGCTAACTCCTCCATATACACCACAGCACAACGGTGTATCAGAACGGAGGAACCGCACCCTATTAGATATGGTGCGCTCTATGATGAGCACAGCTGAGTTACCTATTTCCTTCTGGGGGTATGCGCTTGAGACAGCCATACATCTATTGAATATGGTCCCCACCAAATCTGTGCCTACCACTCCATATGAGATATGGAAAGGAAAGAGACCATGTCTTAACTATGTTAAGATATGGGGTTGTCCAGCCTATGTCAAACGACAAAATCCGGACAAACTCGAGGCACGGTCTGTTCTATGCAAATTTGTAGGATATCCTAAGAATTCTCAAGGGTATATCTTCTACCACCCTGAGGAACAAAGAGTATTTGTTTCTCGGCATGCCACCTTTTTAGAAAACGAATTTCTTGAAAAAGAGATTAGTGGTCATGAGGTAGAACTGGAAGAAGTTCCAGCTGCAGAAGCTACAACAGAAGATCTGGTGGAACCAGAGGATTCCGTAGTTCCCGATGAACCCCAGCCACTCCGCCGATCTAGTAGGGTTCCTCGCCAACCTGAGAGATACTACGGTTTTCTCATGGACGGTGGGAGCGAGGATTGCATCATGGAGGATGATGACCCAACTAGCTTCGAGCAGGCCATCACGAGTAGGGACTCAGTGAAATGGCTGGATGCTATGCGATCCCAGATGGAATCCATGTACACCAACAAAGTATGGACTTTGGAAGTTGCTCCTGAAGGGGTAAAACCCATTGGGAGCAAGTGGATCTTCAAGAAGAAACTTGGTGTAGATGGGAAAGTGGAGACTTTCAAAGCTAGACTTGTAGCAAAGGGTTTTCGTCAAAGACCAGGTGTGGACTATGACGAAACCTTTTCTCCAGTGGCTATGCTTAAATCCATCCGAATCATGCTTGCCATTGCTGACTTTCATGACTACGAAATCTGGCAAATGGATGTTAAGACCGCCTTTCTAAATGGTGATTTAGAAGAGTTCGTGTACATGACTCAGCCAGAGGGCTTCGTAGACAGTGGGAGCAGCGGGAAGGTGTGCAAGCTGCTTAAATCCATTTATGGATTAAAGCAAGCATCGCGGAGTTGGAACATCTGCTTTGACGTCGTTATCAAAGAGTTTGATTTCGTCAAAAATCCAGATGAACCTTGTATCTATAAGAAGGTGGCAGAGAGTAAGGTTGTCTTCCTCGTATTGTACGTGGACGACATACTCTTGATAGGAAATGATATTCCTATGCTGCAATCGGTCAAGCTCTTCTTATCACAAAGATTCTCAATGAAAGATCTTGGTGATGCCTCCTGCATATTGGGAATTAGGATCTATAGAGATAGATCCAAAAGGATTTTGGGATTGTCCCAATCCAGGTACATTGACACCATACTAAAGAGGTTTAGTATGGAAGAGTCCAAGCGTGGGAACTTACCCACGATCTCTGGAGTCACTCTCTCCAAAGAGATGTCTCCCAAGACTGATTTGGAGAGAGCTCGCATGCAAGGGATACCCTATGCTTCGGCAATAGGCTCTATCATGTATGCGATGCTATGTACCAGACCCGATGTAGCATACTCACTAAGTGTAGTGAGCAGGTATCAAGCTGATCCTGGAGAGAGTCACTGGACAGCTGTGAAGAGCATTCTCAAGTACTTGCGAAGGACTAGAGATATGTTCTTGGTGTATGGTAACGGAGAGCTCCAAGTGGAGTCCTTTACCGATTCGAGCTTCCAGAGTGATAAGGACGACTCTAAGTCGCAGTCGGGCTTTGTCTTTACCCTTTACGGAGGGGCGGTTAGCTGGAAGAGTTCCAAGCAGGAAACCGTGGCAGACTCGACGATGGAGGCTGAATACATCGCTGCCAACGATGCTGCTAAAGAAGCTGTCTGGATCAAGAAGTTCATTACTGAACTTGGTGTGGTTCCATCCATTGAGCATCCAATACCTTTGTATTGCGATAACAATGGAGCGGTGGCTTTGGCCAAGGAACCCAGGTCCCATCAGCGGTCCAGGCATATTCTGAGGCGGTATCACCTAATCCGGGAGATAGTTGATCGCCGGGAGATCGAGGTCAGGAGGGTTGACACGAAGAACAACATGGCGGATCCACTCACGAAGGCCATTCCCCAGATACAGTTTGAGAGACTCTTCGGGATGCTCGGTATGAGATACTACAGCAGCTGGCCCTAGTGCAAGTGGGAGATTGTTAGTTGTATGTATGCCCTAGAGGCCAGTATTGTACAGATGATGTATATTATATTGGATGCTTGGACATATATAGAGATGACTTTCTTGCTCGATATGATAGTATTCTATCTGGTTACTCTTTATCTTAACATGTACACTAGTCTCTTTATACTGTCTTATAGTTACATGTTGGTAAAGCCCTTAGGATATGTACTTGACTACCTGGACTGTGATGCAGATCATACTAGTGGGGACATGGTAGTCTATAAGTACATCCTTCAAGGTCCCTAGTCGTGGGTGTATCGAGACAGGGCATCGATATACCAGAGTAGACTAGCGTATATGCTTCTCGACCCATGAGATGGGCGATGGATGATCCCATATCCATTGGTGTTTGACATCAGAGATGGTATACAGGTGCTCAGTGGAGACTGAGTACACTGGACGGACTCGCCGAAAACTCCCAGATGGTATTATACCTCACGTCAGATGGCAGTTCTCAGGTGACACTTGTACAGGTTAGTCTGTAGACCCGAGATCGTCATAGAGTCTTGTGTGATTCCCACTGTGCTTTGATCTCCACCTTACCACGTCCATGAGGGCGTGCAAAACGGTGGTCTTTGGGTACAGTCCCGAGTCACATGGAGGCAATGAGCGATAGGAGGGGTTTCGTCTCTCCCGGTATTGGGGGTAGATGTTGCGCTGTGCTCGATTGGCCGTAACAGGGAAGTCCCTGGCCAGGGCTGATCAGAGATTTGCTGGTAAGTGTTACCAGTAGTTTCTCGACCCGTTACGAGCCTCATATCGGCACGACTTATCGGGTTATTGGGGTCTGACGTTTACCACCCCTAGACTTGATATGTGACATATCAGACGAAGAGACCGGACTGTACGGTAAGTGTTACTGGTTGGATTCACAGGAGTGTGAGCGGGCAAGCTCGTCGATCTTCTGATCACTCAATACCCGGATGGCCGTTACGTTTAGCAGACCGCTTGCGGCTTGTGGGTGCTTGATATGATCATCATCTGCTACCGGCGTATTGACGAGTCTTTAGAGTCCTACACAGAGGTTTCCTGGTTCAAGCGAAACGAAATAGGAGCGCATATGAGATATGTGCAGGACCGAGAATAATGCGTGTATGTGATACCGCATTTCATTCTCGCGATATATGTATCGAATGGTTATATTCGATATAACCTAGTTATCGAATCGAAGATCGATTCGATAAGCCGATACATTGAATACTAGTCGGTCATGTGCGACATGACCGGATCATTGAATCAAGTGTTGATTTAATGATTTAATGTATAATTATATATTTGATATATTACTTTGCATTAACTAGTATTGGTTCACTTTAAACGGATTTTTCTCACTTGGATTGCACATTGTATATGTGATATACTTTTGTGCACTTTTTTGTATCATATTAGATGATGCATGTTTATTTGGTTAAGTGTAAAGAATAAACCCATGGTTAAGAGGATAATTAGGGTTTTGATTTTATCACACATTTATTTATCCATTCCTTTTTATTTAAATTGTTTTATAAAAACAAAATGGTTTTCTTTTGTCATGAAGCTTAATGAAGCTTCATGAAGGTTTGACTCAAAGAACATTTTGTCTTTATACTAAACCCTAACTATTCCCACTTACCATGGTTTGCTCTCTACACTTAACCCATGTTAGATTATGATAAGTATCAATTTTATTTCATTATTGAAATATACTTATCATAATAACTAGCTCATCTTCTTCATCTTCTTCTTCTTCTTCAAGCTTGCTACATCAATGGCAACTTGAGTTTTAGTGAGAGAAATCCAAATCTAAAGTGAACCCACCTCCTATTTCTTCATCCTCTACCTCTTGCCAAGTGGTTTTGGGTGTTTTCTTCACATGTTTCACTTCTTGGTGAAGTCGGAGCTTGAACTAGTGCAACCTCGACGTAAATCGTCTTTGACACGAAGCCGACGACCTTGCTCGCCCGTTTTCCGATGAAGCCGACGAACGAGTCGAGGATTCATGATGGACAGCGAGGGCATGATCACGTGGAGCTAAGGAGGTGGAAATCTGGATCTACAAAGGTTGTAGCATCTAACCTATAGTTAAATAGTTAACTAGTTTTCCGTTTCGCCTAAACATCTAGTCTAAGATCCGTAGTCTAGGGTTTCTCAGCAGCATTTTTTTTTATAAATTGGCATGTTCGATGCCTTGTGAGACCTTACTTGAGTGCCTAGGAACCCTACAAATTGCGACTACTAACGTTCACGACCAAACCACGTATTTAATTGCCACTCCTACTTCACTTTTTTATTTCTCCATAACAACCCGTATAATTACGAACATCCAATTCCATTGGATAAATCCATCGTATGGTTATATACGAACTCGAAGGATATTTTTCGAGGATGGATTCTGGTTCAGGAGAAATAGGAATAAGGTTTATTCAGTTGTCTTTTATCATCACCTTCTCTCAAGTTGCGAGTACTCCTAGGTTTAGGAGGGTACACCTATTATGCTTACTGGATATTCTTCCTCCAAACCATAGGCTGGTGCCGAACGGTAGGGAAGGAAGAAAACCACTTAGCCTAATGATGGTGTACAGAAGGTAATAAATAAAGACAAATAAAGGGATTTGGGGAGATGACAAACAAATATACGGTTAAAGTCATGAATTGGATTATGGAAGTGGCATTGCTAAGAATACCAGGAAACCCCTACGAAACATTTTTATGTTTCAGTGCATTGTTAATAGAAAACTGATTTCCCGATTAGATACTTACTTCAGGGTATGTATTTACCAGGTTTCATTCTCACATCTGTATAGTCTTACAGATAATGAGTGGGAGTAAGTTATTGGGAATTAGGTGATCATCCTCATTATATCGGAATTCGTTGTAATTGATGATATTTGAGGAAATCGCCTGGGTACAGTTTTCAATCTACAACGCACATGTTTTGAGTTATTCAACTCAGCGGACTTATACAGAGTATTGTATGTTGTCCAGTGTCCATTAGGACAAAGGGGTTAGTCCTCGTGCTATATTCTATTTACTTGTGACTTCTCTAGTTTTTTAGAAAAATGTTTCGTAGAAATACAATGTCTAAGTTTTGAAAAGTTGTGAGTATAGGAATAAAGTAGAGAACCAGGTGTCGCAAGTATCAGGATTCTTCAAAGAAATCGAAGATGTAGATTCTTGTGATTGGTATTCAGTTGATAGTAATGGTTTTGAGAAACTTGTTTCTCTTTCAGGTTACTCATAAATGGATGGATTCCTAAGTTGAGTAATGATTGATTCGAAAGAGTGTTTGTAGTGTAACCGCAATCAATAACGGTGTCGCGCGTAGCTAGACCGAGATGAGTACGGGTCGACCTCTGGGAAACGTGGAACCTTTCACTTTTACTTTAGATGTGTTGAGAAAGAGAGGAGAGATAAAGAATTTTATAGAATGGTTTCTAGATCTACATTAAACAAGAATGTAAAATATAGATCTAGATTATTTTAAAGATATAGTTAATATAATAAGAGGGCTTGTAGGGTTCGTTAGGATTTAGTAGTTATGGACGATTAATTAAAAGTTACCCTTTTTATCCATTAATAGATTTAAAACTAGAACGACGGTGATGCGTGTAGATTAGGGTTTCTGGAGGGAAAATGAATCCCACTCTTAACCCTTATCTCGACACGGAACTCCGTTCATATCTAGCCTTTACCAAAACAATCATTAATCTAATCTCTAATCGCGGTCGGAACTAGCAAAGAATTGCTAGCGCGCCCGATTAGGATGTTAATGATTCTTTTGATAAAGTTCCTAAACTTTATAGGACTTAAAAAGGGTTTAGTTATTTTTATCGTCCATTAGCCTACCCTAATCATACGAACCCTAACAAGTGGGGAATTATTCGCGCATGTTGAGAGGAGAAGATGAAAAGACAGAGAGAGAAAACATAATGTAAAATGCAAAAAGAATTAAATAAAATAACTACCTTTATTAATCGACTTGAACAATATACACTTTTATTCCATAGAAAATGATTACAACTAGTTGCTTCTTGATCTTTCCTAAGGATGTAGTCGAACAGTCGATGATCAGCCTGGATGCGTGAGCGTCTCGGGCTTCGTGATCTCTTCGGCTTGATAACTTTTCCAAGAGGCTCTCGGTGCCTTTTTATAGTGCAAAACCAGAATCTTTTGGTTGAAGACTTGGTAAATTTCAGCAGAGATTAACCCCCAAAAATCTTTTGCTCTAACTCCATAAAATTGCGGCGGATCCATGGCCCAAGGGGTGGTTTGGCCGCGGATCCGCGCTCAAAGGGTGAGATCTCTTGATGAGTTTTCTTGGGCTTGCATCTTGTGACATGTGGCAATCCTAGGCACCTTCAGAATTCAGAAATCTTCTCTCGGTTGCTTCCAGACTTGGTCTCCAAGTTTTGCTTCTTAATTTGGCAAGTCTTCTTTAACAAATTGATTTCCTTGATAAATTCTGCACAACAACTTGGAAAATTCTGCACAATAATCTCAAATAATATTTAGTAGGCTTATTTCTACTAAAATTTGGTCAATGGATTTATTTGCATACATTTTTCTACCAAATACTAATTAAAATATATTAATACATGGAAAATGGTGTCTTTACACATAAACCCTCATATGTATAATATATCATAATAAAGTCCTTTTTTTAATATGAAAACGGTAGGAAAAATGTAATACAAATGTGCAGTTTTATCAACTGAACAAATACCCCCAAACTTATCTTTGATCGTCCTGAGCAAACTAGTTTATTCAAGAGGAGAAAAAGAAAGGAGAAAACTAAGCACACTTTCGTAGGCAAACACGATTGCACTGAGCACGTGCAACAAGCCGTTAAACCTCTAGGTGTCCCTAGTAGGAGGAGTGTTGTCTCCTGAGGGTTTTCAGCGGATTACACCCACAAAATCCAATAACAAGAGAAAGATGGTGAAATTTATATATAAAGATAAGAACCATAAAAGAAAGGCCTTGAAAAGAAGAGTTTCCAACTATACTAGCTTTTCAGTTGTCATGAGCCCTATTTTAATAGTCATGAAAAAATGTTAGAGATCACATCCTCCCTCAATAAAATATTGTCTTTATTCTTCATTCCTACCTTTCATCCAAACACTGATCATATAACCCCACGTGTGTGAATTGGACATCCCTACACTCGGAGAATTCAATTCAAGCTATCATACTCTTGTCCATCTACCTTAGTACTTTTTATTTTGATGAATATTAAGATTTGCTCACACAATTTCATGCGACCGTTAATACTTCTTGAGTTACTAACCAACCGATTACTTATGTGCTTGCTGATTAGGTGATAATATTTTCCTCGTCTTGCACCACCTAAGACTTAGCAGAGACTCCCAGACCAGTTGGCCTTAGGGTACTAGGTGAAGAGGCACCCTCGCTATATTTTTTTTATTGCTGCCTTGGCGATAACAAAACCAGTGTTCATTTTTTTTCTTTTCACCATTTTTATATTTTTTTCATTTTTTTTCATTTCCTTCATACTTTGGCTTTTAGACAAGAGCATTTCAAGGTATCCTCTACTATTCCGAGTTTCAAGATGTGTGTAGGTGCATATAGTAGGGTATCAACATTCAAATGTTTGGCTTCCAGAATAGAAACTATTTTTCAGACTTATTTTTATCCTCAGATTAGTGACTTCCTTCATCTTACTAACCCTTGGGACAACAGCTCATAACTACTTATTACTAGTTCGTTTAAGAAAACTTCTAATTTTCTTGGTTTTCTTAAACTATTCCTATCTTTTGGATGTAATTTTTCACTTTCTACTCGTTTGTTAAAAAAAATTTTAATGCCCAGTGTCAAAGATAATTCAGTGAATACAAACCTCGCCCCCAAACCTGTTTTCAGCAGTGTCCTCACTGATGTAGCCTTTTGAGAACAAGGACCTGTATACTAGGAGAGAGATACAAGGGGTAAAATAATAATTAAATGAAAAATTCCCCCAAACTTATTCTTTGACACGCACAGATATTCAACCAAATCATTTTTTTTACTCACCTCCATTCTTAAAATGTGAAAAAGTTACAAAAAATTTAGTTTTGATAAAGCGGCTCCTGTAAAACAGGAGCTCCTCCGCGGGGTCAGCAGAAAAATACAGTTTTAATCTATGCCCATTTACTTTAAAAATTGAACCGTTTTTCAAATTTTCGACTTCAACTGCCCCGTACGGGTGTACATACCGCACCACAAAAGGTCCTTTCCAACGAGATTTAAGCTTACCCGGATGAAGATGGAGACGGGAATCGTAAAGAAGAACTTGTTGCCCCGATGTGAAGGTTTTTCTAGAAAGATTTTTATCGTGGAACACTTTAGTCCTATTCTTTACTATCACCGCATTATCGTAAGCTTCATCGCGGAGTTCGCTTAGCTCATTCAATTGCAGCTTCCGATAGCTGCCTGCATGATCAAGATCAAAATTAAGCTCTTTAATAGCCCACATTGCCTTATGTTCAATGTCGACAGGGAGGTGGCATGCCTTCCCAAACACAAGGCGGTATGGAGACATACCAAGATCGGTCTTATAAGCGGTGCGGAATACCCAAAGAGCATCCGTCAATTTGGTTGACCAATCCTTACGGTTTTTCGAAACCGTCTTCTCCAATATCTGTTTGATCTGCCTATTTAAGATCTCAGCCTGCTCGCTTGTTTGGGGGTGATAGGGCGTAGAAAGCTTGTGGGTGATTGAATATTTCCGCATCAAGGCCTCGAAAGACCTATTGCAGAAATGTGTCCCGTTGTCGCTAATTATAGCGCGAGGGTGTCCGAATCGCGAAAAGATATTTTCTTTAAGGAACTTAATGAAAACTTTGTTGTCATTAGTGCGACACGGTATAGCTTCCACCCACTTCGAGACATAATCAACCGCTAACAAGATATATAGATTCCCAAAGGAGTTGGGAAAAGGGCCCATAAAATCAATACCCCAAACATCAAATATTTCCACAACCAATATAGGTCAGAGTGGCATCTCATTCCTTCGTGAAATCCGACCCAAATGCTGACATTGTGGACAAGTTTTGTAATGTTCAAATGCATCTTTAAATAATATTGGCCAATAAAAACCACATTGCAAAACGTTCTCCGCCGTTTTTCGAGGTCCAAAATGACCGCCGCAAGCCTGATCATGACAAAATGATAACACGCTCTTGAATTCATCGTTAGGGACACACCTGCAAATGATTTGATCGGAACAATACTTGAATAGATATGGTTCATCCCAGTAAAAATATTTTACTTAGGATAGAAATCGAAGTTTGTCTTATTTCGACCAATCGCTAGGTATAAGTCCCGTTGCAAGATAGTTTACAATATCCACGAACCAAGGTTCGTAGGATACATTCAAGAGCAGTTCGTCGGGAAATGAGTCATTTATCGGCACGGTCACAGTTGGCGAAGAAGTGATGCGTGAAAGATGGTCGGCTACAACGTTTTCACATCCACTCTTGTCTTTGATGACAAAATCAAATTCTTGTAACAATAGGATCCAACGTATGAGCTTGGCTTTCGCATCCTTCTTCGATAAAAGATGTCGTAGGGCGGAGTGATCTGTGTAACCCACAATAGGCGAGCCAATCAAGTGGGGCCTGAATTTCTCTAATGCAAATACAACCGCCAAGAATTCTTTCTCGGTAGTTGTGTAATTTATTTGTGCATCATTCAAGGTCCTACTTGCATAGTAAATTACATGTGGCATCTTATCAATGTGCCGTCCTAAGACCGCACCAGTAGCAAAATCTGATGCTGTAGGGTTCCTAGGCACTCTAAGGTGGTTCCACAAGGTATCAACCATGCCAAATTCAAAAATTTCCGGTGCCGAGAAACCCTAATGCGTTCGTTGACTAGAGTTTAAGGCGAAACATGCAACTAGTTAACAACTTAACTAAGATGGAACGAAAATACAACCTTTGTAGATCCGGTCCTCCACCTCCATAGCTCCGTGATGATGTGCCTTCGCTGCGATCATCGGATCCCGGACTCTAGCGCCGGCCTCATCGGAGAAATGGACGGGCTAGGTAGTCGACTTCGATGCCGAAGATGATCTATGACGAGGCAACTCAAGATCAAGCTCCAACTTCACCAAGTCATGAAACCTATGAAGAAAACACCTTATACTACTTGGCAAGTGGTAGAGGATGAAGAAATAGGAAGTGGGTTCACTTAGAATTGGATTTCTCACTCTTTTTCTCAAGACACCATTGAAGCTAGCAAGCTTCTTTCTTCTTGAAGAAGAAGAAGAAGAAGAAGATAATATGATAAGAATATGAATAAATGGAAAGAAAGTCATTCTTATCATTTTATCAACCATGGTTAAGTGTAGAGAATAAACCAAGGTTAGGTGAATGGTTAGGTTTAGCATGAAACAAAAATGGTAGACTTATTCAAAGCTTCATGAAGCTTCAACTACAAAACAAAGCAAGCCACCATTTCTCTTTTTGCCAAAAATGAATTAAGAGAATAAATAAATAAGTAAATCAAAACCCTAACCATTAACATAACCATGGTTTAATCATACACACCCAAGTTTGCATGTATCATCAAACATGATACAAACTAGTGCACAAAACTATATCATATATACAATGTGCACATCAAGTGAGAAAATCCATCTTAAGTGAACAAATACTAGTTAATGTAAAGTAATATATCAAATATATAATTATACATTAAATCATTAAATCAACACTTGATTTAACGATCCGGTCATATCGCATATAACCGACTAACATCAAGTGTATCAATGTATCGAATCAACACTTGATTCGCTAACCTGGCTATATCACATATAACCGACCAATGATGCAAATCGCGAGAATAGAATACAGTATCACATACTGGTATAATTCTCGGTCCCGCACGTATCTCATATGCGCTCCTATTTCTTTTCGCTTGAGCCAGGAAACCTCTGTGTAGGACTCTAAAGACTCGTCAATACGCCGGCAGCAGGTGATGATCATATCAAACACCCACAAGCCGCAAGCGGTCTGCTAAACGTAACGGCCACCCGGGTATTGAGTGATCAGAAGATCGACGAGCAAGCCCGCTCACACTCTTGTGAATCCAACCAGTAACACTTACCGTACAGTCCGGTCTTGTCGTCTGATATGTTACATATCTTGCCTAGGGGTTGTAAACGTCAGACCCCAATAGCTCGATAAGTCGTGTCGATATGAGGTCTATAACAGTTCGAGAAACAACTGGTAACACTTACCAGTAAATCTCAGCAACCCTGGCCAGGGATTTCCGGTTATAGCCAATCGAATACAGTGCAACATCAACTCCCTATACCGGGAGAGACGAATCCCCTCCTATCGCTCATTGCCTCCATGTGATTCGGGACTGTACCCAAAAACCACCATTTTGCACGCCCTCTTGGACGTGGTAAGGTGGAAATCAAAGCACAGTGGGAATCACACAAGACTCTATGACGATCTCGGGTCAACAGACTACTCTGTACCAGTGTAACCAGAGAACTGCTATCTGACGTAAGGTATAATACCATCTGGGAGTTCTCGGCGAGTCCGTCCAGTGTACCCAGTCTCCACTGAGCACCCGTATATCATCTCTGATGTCAAACACCAATGGATATAGGATCATCCATCGCCCATCTGTATGGGTCGAGAAGGTATACGCTAGTCTACTCTGGTATATAGATGCCCCGTCTCGATACACCCACGACTAGGGACCTTGAAGGATGTACTTGTGGACTACCATGTCCCCATTAGTATGATCCGCATCATAGTCCAGGTAGTCAAGTACACATCCTAAGGGCTTTACCAACATGTAACAGAGAGAAAATCAGTATACACGTTAAGGTAAAGAGTAACCAGATAGCATACTATCATGTCGAGCAAGAAAGTCCTCCCTATATATGTCCCAGCATCCACTACAATATACATCCTATGTACCGTAATGGCCTCTAGGGCATACATATAACTAACAATCTCCCACTTGCACTAGGGCCATCTGTAGCAGTGGTTGTAGTATCTCATACTCAACCATCCCATAAAAATCTCTCTCTGGGAAAAGGCCTTTGTGAGTGGATCCGCTGTGTTGTCCTCTGAGTCTGCTCTCCTAACCTCGATCAGCCTGGAGATCAACCATCTCCATGATCAAGTGATACTGCCTTAGAATATGTCTGGATCACTGATGGGACGGACGTTCTTGGCATAAGCCATAACTCCATTGTCACACAATGGGAGGAACGAAGTTCATCTCATGAACTAATCTACACCCAGACTGCCTCTTTGGTAGCATCTTAAGTAGCGATGTATCCAGCCTTTATCATCTAGTATGCCACGGTATCTAGCTTGGAACTCTTCCAACATACCGTCCCTTTACTGAGGGTAAAGACAATGCCTATGACTGACTTTCAGTCGTCCTTATCACCCTGGAACCTTTCCAGTGATTCTCCCCAGGATCAACTGATACCATCTCACTACAACTAGTGAGTATCCTAACATCCAATTAGATCTATCTCATAGATCCAAAACCCAGGATTTAGTAGATTGCCATTTTGATCCTATACGGAGAATCATTGTGATAAGTGGAGATTGATCGAGCGTAGCATAGGAAACCCTTTCCCTATCAAGAGTATGTCATCCACATACTCTACGAGGATCACTACCATACTCTCTACTACCCTTTTGTATATACAAGGTTCATCTACCATTTTGATGATGTCAAACTCTTTGACTAACACATCAAAACAGACGTTCCAACTCCGCGATGCCTGCTTTATCACATAAAACATCTTGCTCGCGTTTCCGCTGCTCCCACTGTCTACGAAGCCCTCTGGCTGTGTACTTTAAAGACGCTTTCTTCCAAATCATCATTTAGAAAAGCAGTCAAGACACACAACCGCCAGATATCGTAGTTATGGTATGTAGCCGTATCAAGTAGGATCTGGAAGGACTTAAGCATAGCTCCTTAGAAAAGGTTTCATCATTATCCATGCCTGGTCAATGATGCAAACCATTAACAAGTCTAGCTTCGAAAGTCTCAACTTTTCCATGTACACCAAGTAATCTTCTCAAGATATACTTGCTCCTGATGGGGATTTAACCCTTCAGATATAGCAACCAAAGTCCATACTTTGTTGGTGTATAAGGATTCCATCTCAGATCGCTAAGCATCCAGCCATTCTTACAGAATCCCACTCCTGATGGCCAGCTCGAAGCTAGTTGGGTCATCATCTCATGATGCAATCCTCGCTCCCACTGTCATAGAGAAATTGAAGTATCTCTCAGGTGGGTGAGGAACCCTACTAGATCGGCGGAGAGGCTGAGGTTCGTCGGTGACTATTGAATCCTTTGGTTCTATCAAATCATCTGCTATAGTTTGTATAGCTGGAACCATTCCAGTTCTACATAACTGACCTTGCCTCGAGCTTGTCCAGATTTTGCTTTTAGACATAGGCCGGACAACCCCAAATCTTAAGATATGGGCTCTTTCCTTTCCATATCACATATGAAGTGGTAGGCAACTGTTTTGATTTGAACCCTATTCAATAGGTATGCAGCTTCTCAAGCGCATAACTCCCAAAAAAGGAAATAGGAAACTCAGTAGTACTCATCATAGAGCACACCATATCACATAGGGTGCTATTGCTCCGCCCCGATATGCCATCGTGCTATGGTGTATACGGAGGAGTAATGCTGAGAGAGAATCTCATTTTCCTTTAGAATAGTCCAGGATTTCCGTGCTCAAGTATTCTCCTCCTCGATCATATCAAAGGACATAATACTTATAGCCGTATTTTAGTTCTCTACATCTAATTTATATTCTGTGAATATCTCAAAAGGTTCGGACTTGTGTTTCAACAGGAACATATGTCTGAATCTCGAGAGATCATCAGAGAATGTAATGAAGTATTAAGAACCGGTCGTAGCATGTGTAGACAGGGGACCTTACATACATCAACATGTATCATCCCAAGAGTTCAACTAACTCTTTCTCTGCTTCCAATAAACAGAGCTATGGCCATCTTATCTTTGTGACATGATTGGCAAGTTTCACAAGATGTAAATTCAAACTCTTTTAATTATGCATCTAAATGTAACTTCAGCCAGTCGGGTCGCATTGATATGACCTAGTCTACAATGCCTCAAGAAGGATTCGTTCATTTCTGAACTCTTCCTCTTGTGTGTGTTCTGTATACTAAGAACTGTAGTTTGATTTAGAACATCAATGTTTTTAGATAAGGTGCCTGAACCGATCAACTTTTGATATAGGAAATGTTCAAAACATTATCCAACAATACAAAATTATATCCTTTCTTTACTACTAAAGAGACTGATATGATTTTGTATATCAGGTTCGGTATCTAATAGCATTTGTTCAGAATTAATGTATTGGTAATACAGGGTGACAGTGACCAACAGACTTGGCTGCAACACTTGCCCCGTTTTCTGTCTCATGAAACTTATCACCCGTTCTCAGTTCTCTAGCTTTCTGTAGCCCATGTAACAAATTACATATGCGGGATCCTGATCTGGTATCACATACCCAGGACGTAAAGGATACTGAGAAACAGTTCTGTATAATAAACACACCCGAAGATGATGCATCAGCATGTACTCTCTTCGTTTGGTCGGCACGGGAATTCTAGTAATCCCCAATTTCCTGCTCTGTCTTATAACAATTATAAGTTGGAGCGGGACCAACGTTCCCCAGCTCAGTATAACAAGCGGGTTCGGTCAATGTATCCGTATTATTATCTTGATTAAGGCGTGACATGGTCGCTAGCAGGAGAGAGAGAGAAGAAAACACTCAGCGTATGCTCTTGCAAGATCAGATTAGTTATTATTTTATCTAATCAGGATGGCTCCCACTGTTTTTATCAAATCTTCCTTCAAACCCTAAAAGGAAAGACTAGCCGGGATTAATTACACGCTACAAGTTTGCCAATCTTTCAGCCAGGCCAGTGTCGGTACTTTGAGGGAGGTCCCCCGTGCATTCGCACGAACCTAATTAATGTAAACCTCGTTTTCCCTGAGGCGTAACCTCGTTAACACCTTTCTAGACACCTACTTGATCGGCTAATTGTAATGTATAAAACTCTCCAAGGAGTAACTCTTACTCGCAGCGGGTATCGGGATCCAACTATCTCATGGAAGGTATGCAATCTCATTGTAAATTTCAACACTAGAAATTCCTGATAATTTTGCCCCTAGCACCCTATGATCTTGACGGAGGTTAACAAACCATAGGCTACTAGTCAAGTTCACCCCGTCATTTCTTGATTGAATCAAACCCACCCGCACGACCCTTGACGGAGGTCAACAAGGTCGCACGACTACCCTAATCCAATCTGCATCATATGCATAAGCAGATAAATACTAGTTAGCTACCGCACACTACGCCTTGACGGAGATCAACAAACGTAGCACGAATACTAAGTAGGACTTATCTGAAATGACGGAGGGCTACGACAGGTTTTTCTGAAAACCTATTGCGTAACGAACTTGATATCGTTGTAGGATTGAATGAATTTTGAGATGGAGTGTTTTTTAGGCTTTTCTAGTTTTGCTAAAGGGGTCACTCCCGGTGAAGGGATCGTCGGCCCTTTCCTCATCGAATAAGGTGCAGGATATATCAAATATACCGCTGTGCAAAGCAAAAACTATAGAAGCAATCAAAATACAAACCGAGGGTTGTAGCATCTGCCAGTTATTGTTAAAGGGGTCACTCCCGGTGAAGGGATCTCGGCCCTTTCCTTATCAAATAAGGTGCAGGATATTCTACAAGGAACACCGCGATGCAAAGCAAGAACTGTAGCTACCTGTTTTTGAAAATTCGATTCCACAACATCTTTAGGTTTCTTTTATTTCATTAATCTCATTAATGAAGTCCCATCATTTAAATACCTAAACATCACAGATAAATACGACGTACACTTATGCCATCCGCATT
Organism: Agapanthus africanus; assembly: GCA_030015575.1. Lineage (NCBI taxonomy): Eukaryota > Viridiplantae > Streptophyta > Magnoliopsida > Asparagales > Amaryllidaceae > Agapanthus > Agapanthus africanus. Next base: position 498,319,680 of record CM057344.1, on the reverse strand, counting down.
CGCCTCGATGTCCTCTCGTTCACCGTTAGGTTAGGTAACTAACGGCAGAGCGGGGCAGGGCTAGCGCGGGTGTAAAACATAAGTAACGCGTATATAATATATCATATATACTATATACTGTATCTATCACAGAACATATCACATGATCACATCACAGATATCGCAGCAGAAGAATCATATGAAATATTGGATATATTAGGACGTCCGTGTTTTCAATACGAGCCAGTATAAAACACGGATTCCACGGTCATGATGAATAGCCAAACCCACACCCCTAGACCCCTACGAGAGCGGCAAGCAACCCTACCAATTCTAGAGTTAGGAGACCCGGACTCGACTCCTCGAGTTGTTCTCCCACTGGACCCTAGAACCCGGTTACTTGTGCTCCCCTCTTTGGGTCTATCCTAGTGCGGAAAAGTAAATAATATACAAATGGTGACATCATCCGCAACCTGGAAGTGCCCCAATAAAAGAATATTACATACAAGTTTTTACATGAATGAAAATGAAAAACACTCATCTCACATAAAAAAAACCCGGCTATTCAAACACGACGATCCAATATAACATATCCAGCAACACATAACATCACATGTCATCAACGTAAGTAAACATGCGTATCCCAATTGTCGTTGACATATAGCAACGAAACCAGCGATATTACATATTACACTTACGGTCACAGAAAAGAAAGTGTAAAACTACAACAGTTGGAATCTGCAACCTCCATAGACATCGCATGCCTAATCAAATGAATTCCTTAGACATCGCATGCCTAACAATTATAAACCCCGCATTTTAGTCTCATTATCGAAAACTCTTTTCAATATCAAGTCGGGCAATTCAACAAGATTCCCGACATCCTGATCGAATGCTCGTCGTAAACTTCAGTAGACGGCCGCACCCCCGATGCCGTCGACGAAGTGCACCAAGGCGGAACACCGCTGCCGCGAGCACCCAAACGGATGCTTTCGGCGACGGGGTTCTCCTACAGTCACTTGGTCGGGGCTATGGGACGTGGCTGTCTATTAAGTTTACCCGGCGAGTATCCGCGTACGCTACGTGATTGCGACGAACTTTTGATCACATCAAAATTCCGTGGCAACCGATCAAATGAGACTAAACCGCTAGATTTATAACATTCATTCAGTTATCTCATAACTACTTATGAATTCCAATTATTGTATCACATTCCAGATAAAATAGAAAATGTTAAACTTTCCGATCGAACATTCAAACACCCAAGTTTTCCCGAAACAGCTCAACAAATGAAATAAGTTTAAAAACATCCAGTTCATGCCTCAGTACCAACGGTCCAGCCGTAGAAGGGTCAAGCCAACGCCTCACATATGGCACGCCGTACTGCCCCAAACCCTAAGGTTCAAAGGGCAGTTCAAGACGGTCACATAATCGAGTTATGGTTTGTTGTCTTCTAGAGGGACCATCGCGTTACTTGCACTACTTTGAACGTTCTTAAACTACGAAAAGATCAAACACTTGGAAATTTCCCGGCAGGGGAAAAAGTGGGTATTTATATCCGGTCGAACTTTTTAACAGTTTCTAAAATATACGGAAAAACTTAAACGAAGTTAAATTATCCGATCAAATTAATGAGTCCCCAATAAAACCCTAGAATACTCAACACTTAGTGGAACTAAAATATTCCCAAAAAAAATTGCCAAGAAAGGACCTAAGAATAAATATATGAAATTTCAGGGACTAAGTCCAAATTTTGGCCGTGGAACCGCCGCAAAACCCATGTTTTCGCCGAGGTTTCGCGGTCAAATTGTTGACTTAGGGGACAGTACTTCACAGTAATTCTTAGTTTTTCCTGCTTAATTTTTTGAGAATTTTTAATTCACAAAAATCCACTGTTTGAAAAATTGTACAGAGAGGGTTGAAATCGGGGAATATCGGGTTCGATCGGACTTCTAGCTTCGTCTACACATCGCCTAAAGCTCTAGCTAGGCTCTGATACCACTGTAGGTCAGGCAGCAACCCCATCCAATGGGGTCGCCGTGGCACCAACGGGTCCCTCAGCGGCTACTTTTAACGCATGCCCCCTCGCGAGGACTACAACCCGCCGGAATACCTTCCGGTCTCGGGACACCCTGGGGGTAAGAGCCTATGCTTCGCCACACTGTCACACAGTGAGAACCCCCATAGGTCGACATCCAATGCCTAGTAGCTCTGATACCACTATAGGGTTCCTAAGCACTCTAAGGAGGTTCCACAAGGTATCAACCATGCCAAATTCAAAAATTTCCGGTGCCGAGAAACCCTAATGCGATCGTTGACTAGAGTTTAAGGCGAAACATGCAACTAGTTAACAACTTAACTAAGATGGAACGAAAATACAACCTTTGTAGATCCGGTCCGCCACCTCCATAGCTCCGTGATGATGTGCCTTCGCTGCGATCATCGGATCCCGGACTCTAGCGTCGGCTTCATCGGAGAAATGGGCGGGCTAGGTAGTCGACTTCGATGCCGAAGATGATCTACGTCGAGGCAACTCAAGATCAACCTCCAACTTCACCAAGTCATGAAACTTGTGAAGAAAACACCCTATACTACTTGGCAAGTGGTAGAGGATGAAGAAATAGAAAGTGGGTTCACATTAGAATTGGATTTCTCACTCTTTTTCTCAAGACACCATTGAAGCTAGCAAGCTTCTTTCTTCTTGAAGAAGAAGAAGAAGAAGAAGAAGAAGATAATATGATAAGAATATGAATAAATGGAAATAAAGTCATTCTTATCATTTATCAACCATGGTTAAGTGTAGAGAATAAACAAAGGTTAGGTGAATGGTTAGGTTTAGCATGAAACAAAAATGGTATACTTATTCAAAGCTTCATGAAGCTTCAACTACAAAACAAAGCAAGCCACCATTTCTCTTTTAGCCAAAAATGAATTAAGAGAATAAATAAATAAGTAAATCAAAACCCTAACTATTAACATAACCATGGTTTAATCATACACACCCAAGTTTGCATGTATCATCAAACATGATACAAACTAGTGCACAAAACTATATCATATATACAATGTGCAAATCAAGTGAGAAAATCCATCTTAAGTGAACAAATACTAGTTAATGTAAAGTAATATATCATATATATAATTATACATTAAATCATTAAATCAACACTTGATTTAATGATCCGGTCATATCGCATATAATCGACTAACATCAAGTGTATCAATGTATCGAATCAACACTTGATTCGGTAACCTGGCTATATCACATATAACCGACCAAAGATACAAATCGCGAGAATAGAATACAGTATCACATACTGGTATAATTCTCGGTCCCGCACATATCTCATATGCGCTCCTATTTCGTTTCGCTTGAGCCAGGAAACCTCTATGTAGGACTCTAAAGACTCGTCAATACGCCGGCAGCAGGTGATGATCATATCAAACACCCATAAGCTGCAAGCGGTCTGCTAAACGTAACGGCCACCCGGGTATTGAGCGATCAGAAGATCGACGAGCAAGCCCGCTCACACTCCTGTGAATCCAACCAGTAACACTTACCATACAGTCCGGTCTCGTCGTCTGATATGTCGCATATCTTTCCTAGGGGTGGTAAACGTCAGACCCCAATAGCTCGATATGTCGTGTCGATATGAGGTCTATAACTGTTCGAGAAACTACTGGTAACACTTACCAGTAAATCTCAGCAATCCTAGCCAGGGATTTCCGGTTATAGCCAATCGAACACAGTGCAACATCAACTCCCTATACCGGGAGAGACGAATCCCCTCCTATCGCTCATTGCCTCCATGTGATTCGGGACTGTACCCAAAAACCACCGTTTTGCATGCCCTCTTGGACGTGGTAAGGTGGAAATCAAAGCACAGTGGGAATCATATAAGACTCTATGACGATCTCGGGTCAACAGACTACTCTGTACCAGTGTCACCAGAGAACTGCCATCTGACGTAAGGTATAATACCATCTGGGAGTTCTCGGCGAGTCCGTCCAGTGTACCCAGTCTCCACTGAGCACCCGTATATCATCTCTGATGTCAAACACCAATGGATATAGGATCATCCATCGCCCATCTGTATGGGTCGAGAAGGTATACGCTAGTATACTCTGGTATATCGATGCCCCGTCTCGATACACCCACGACTAGGGACCTTGAAGGATGTACTTGTGGACTACCATGTCCCCACTAGTATGATCCGCATCATAGTCCAGGTAGTCAAGTATACATCCTAAGGGCTTTACCAACATGTAACAGAGAGAAAATCAGTATACTCGTTAAGGTAAAGTGTAACCAGATAGCATACTATCATGTCGAGCAAGAAAGTCATCCCTATATATGTCCCAGCATCCACTACAATATACATCCCATGTACAGTAATGGCCTCTAGGGCATACATATAACTAACAGATGCATCACACATAAGCTCGAACGGGTGGTTCCAATCCGGAGATGATAAAACAGGGGCTGTAGTGAGTGATTCTTTAAGCGATTCAAAAGCAGCCTCACAATCCGAATCGAAGTGAAAAGTAGTGTCCTTAGCCAATAGAAGGGTTAAGGGTCTAGCAATTTTGCTAAAGTCCTTAATAAATCTCCTATAAAATCCTGCATGACCAAGGAAGGATCGTATATCTTTGACGCAATTGGGACGAGGGAGATTTTGAATGACATCTATTTTAGCTCTGTCAACCTCAATGCCTTTATGTGAAATTATATGTCCAAGTACAATACCTTCTTGGACCATAAAATGTCATTTTTCCCAATTCAAAGTCATGTTCTTATCCTTACAGCGGGTAAGAACAGCGTCAAGATTACGAAGGCAGTCCTCAAAGGAGTCCCCAAAAATGGAGAAATCGTCCATAAAAATTTCTAGAAAATTTTCCAACATATCTGAAAATATCCCCATCATGCACCGCTGAAATATAGCGGGAGCGTTGCATAACCCAAAGGGCATGCGTCTATAAGCAAAAGTTCCGAAAGGACAAGTAAAAGTGGTTTTATCTTGATCCTTTTCGGCGATGGGGACCTGGTTGTAACCAGAGTATCCGTCCAAGAAACAGTAGTATTCGTGTCCCGCTAATCGTTCCAACATCTGGTCAATGAAAGGTAGAGGGAAGTGATCTTTCCTCGTCGCGGCATTGAGTTTCCTGTAATTGATACATACGTGCCACCCTGTTTGGGTGTGTGTTTGGATTAACTCATTAGCCTCATTAGTGATGACCGTGATGCCAGACTTTTTAGGGACCACATGAATTGGACTTACCCATTGGCTATCAGATATGGGGTAAATTATTCCACTATCAAGGCACTTGACGATTTCTTTCTTTACCGCCTCCTTCATAACGGGATTTAACCGTCTTTGTGGGTCTCGGGTTGGTTTGGCTTCATCCATCAGATGTATGTAATGTTCAACAATTAAGGGACTAATCCCTTTGATGTCAGCCATTGTCCAACCAAATGCTTCCCGATTCGATCTCAACACTGCCAAAAGTGCATTCTCTTGCTCTAAGGCTAGAGAAGCGGAAATAATTACTGGCAAAGTCTCATTCTCTCCTAAATATGCATATTTAAGATGAGAAGGAAGCGGTTTGAGATCAAGAATTGGCGGAGAGACAATAGAAGGTGGGGTAAGCGAATGATATTCGGACTCCCGAAGAGGTTCAAAACTTGCATAAGATATTGACTCGGAAAGTGCTGCTGACTTTTGCAACGAGTCAACGGGTTCAATCTCAATGTCGGACTCATTGAACATATCCTCACTGTAAAGTGGTGCAAGATCAAAGGATATCTCATTAATGTTGTCGAGAACATCAAAGCAAAGCTCCTCATCCATGCAGCTTTCGGAAGCTATCTCGTGGATGGAACAAACATCCAGCAAATGAGCAGAAGGTTCTGATGGCTGACTTCCTAGCTTGTAAATATTAAGCTCAATTGTCATTTTCCCGAAGGATAAGTTCATAGAACCGTTACGACAATTAATTACAGCGTTAGAAGTTGCTAGGAAGGGTCGACCAAGTATCACCGGGATTTGATTGCGTGGGTTTGCCATAGGTTGTGTATCTAAAACAATAAAGTCCACGGGAAATATGAATTCCCCGACTTTAATTAACACATCCTCTAGTTCTCCCCAAGGTTTGGTGATAGATCGGTCTGCCATTTGGACAGTACAATGGGCGGGTTTTAACTCTCCAATTCCTAACTGCTCGTATACTGAATAAGGAAGCAAGTTGATGCTAGCGTCTTGATCGAGTAAAGCACGATTTATATTTTTACCCCCAATAGAAATTGAGATTGTAGGACAGCCGGGGTCCTTACGTTTCTTTGGTATTTGTTGGGTAAAAGCTGTGCTAACATTACTCGTCATGAAAACCTTTTTAGGCACTTGAGTTTTTCTCTTCCTAGTGCACAAGTCTTTAAGGATTCTTGTATAAGATGGGACTTGTTGAATAGCATCTAGGAGAGGAATATTCACGCTCACTTGCTTAAACATTTCAACAATCTTCTCCATTTGCGGGTTAGGTCTGTTGGCCCTTAATCTGTTTGGAAATGGAGCTCGATCAATAAGTTTTGGGTCCAACGTTTGTGGAGAAGACTGTGGGGACGGACTCGATCCCAAAATTGGAGTGGGAATCGACTTAGATAGATTTGGCGAAATGGGCGAAGGGTTCAAGCCTTGGGGAAAATGGAGAATAGGCTCGGTTGAAGGTGGAAGACTAGACGAGTTAGGGGAAGAAGAAGAAGAAGAAGGGATATCAAGTGTGTCACTAGCATCAAATTGCTCACCCATTCGGTTATTCAGCACTCTCCCTGATCTCAACGTAGTGACGGCATTCACATTATGACTTTGTGAATGGCAAGGATTCGGTAGGGGTTGAGATGGGAGTTTCCCTTTCTCTCTCGCACTCATTGCGGCGTTTAATTGTGCGATTTGGTTTTCTATTGATTTGATACTCTCACCATAGGAGGAGGAGTTTTTCGTTAGGGTATCAATAGAAGACTTCATCTCAGCCGAAAATTGCATGGATTGTTTCATGAACATATCCAAAGTTTGTGCGAGTGAGTTGTCAGTACCGGCCACTTGTGGTGTAGAAATGTTGGCCGGATTTTGGAAATTCTGTGACTGAAAGGGGGGCAGATTCTGTGGTTGTGGTTGCTGTGGAGGAGGTCTTTGAAAATTACTTTGTTGGTTTTGATTCCAAGAAAAATTCGGATGATTCCTCCATCCTTGATTATATGTGGAAGAATAAGGGTCGTTTCTAGGTCGCTGCTGAAAAGCAGCATTAGCTTGAAACGATGCGTTCATAGGACATTCTTCCGTTAAGTGTGAAGGATCCGAACAGCAACTACAGACAGTCTTGGGAAGCGTGACCTGATTTAGGGAGACTGATGAAAGTTTGTTCTCAATAGAATCAAGTTTCTTCTGCATCGCTGCCATTTCGGCTTTTACTGTGATGGAAACATCGAGCTAGTGAATACCTCCCTTAGTTGTAGGTGGTCTTACGCTTTCCCACTGCAACGTGTGTTCAGCGAGATCTTCCAGATATTTCCATGCTTCACCATCATCTTTAGACATGAAATTACATTGACACATTGTTTCAAGCATCTGCTTTGTCGCTGGATTAATGCCCTCATATATAATCCGACAAAAATCCCATCTTTGTATTCCGTGATGGGGGCATTGGACAAGCAGATCTTTGAAACGTTCAAAGCACTTCCAAAATGGTTCATTGGGAAGCTGGGTAAACTGGTTGATCTCGCACCTAATGTGGGCAGTCTTATGGTTTGGGTAAAACTTCTTAAGAAATGCTACGACTAATTCATCCCAATTAGTGATAGAGTGTGCGGCAGTATTATAAAGCCATTTTTCTGCCAAGTCGCACAGTGTGAATGGGAGAAGACGTAAGCGCATAACATCTAAAGTCAATTGTGAAGTACCCATCATTGCGCATACTTTTTCGAATTTGGTGATGAAAACGTACGCGACTTCCGACTCAAGCCCGTGAAATTTGGGCAGCAGATTGATGTAGTGGGGTTTAATTTCAAAATTATTCCCGTTAGGTGGTGGAAGAGATAGACAAGTAGGAAGAGGACCACGAATAGGATAGCATCTTTCTTGGAGAGAGATGCGCGGTGGATTCTGCGCACCTACGGGCGGTGGCAGCGTGGTGTTATATTCTGATGGAGTGCCGTCCATCTCGGTTGTTGTAGTATAGTGGTGAGTATTCCCGCCTGTCACGCGGGTGACCCGGGTTCGATCCCCGGCAACGGCGTCATTTGATTGATTCGAAAGAGTGTTTGTAGTGTAACCGCAATCAATAACGGTGTCGCGCGTAGCTAGACCGAGATGAGTACGGGTCGTCCTCTGGGAAACGTGGAACCTTTTACTTTTACTTTAGATGTGTTGAGAAAGAGAGAAGGGATAAAGAATTTTATAGAATGGTTTCTAGATCTACGTTAAACAAGAATTTAAATATAGATCTAGATTATTTTAAAGATGTAGTTAATATAATAAGAGGGCTTGTAGGGTTCGTTAGGATTTAGTAGTTATGGACGATTAATTAAAAGTTACCCTTTTTATCCATTAATAGATTTAAAACTAGAACGACGGTGATGCGTGTAGATTAGGGTTTCTGGAGGGAAAATGAATCCCACTCTTAACCCTTATCTCGACACGGAACTCCGTTCATATCTAGCCTTTACCAAAACAATAATTAATCTCATCTCTAATCGCGGTCGGAACTAGCAAAGAATTGCTAGCGTGCCCGATTAGGATGTTAATGATTCTTTTGATAAAGTTCCTAAACTTTATAGGACTTAAAAATGGTTTAGTTATTTTTATCGTCCATTAGCCTACCCTAATCTTACGAACCCTAACAAGCGGGGAATTATTCGCGCAAGTTGGGAGAAGAAGATGAAAAGACAGAGAGGGAAAATATAATGTAAAATGCAAAAAGAATTAAATAAAATAACTACCTTTATTAATCGACTTGAACAATCTACACTTTTATTCCATAGAAAATGATTACAACTAGTTGCTTCTCGATCTTTCCTAAGGAGGTAGTCGAACAGTCGATGATCAGCCTGGATGCGTGAGCGTCTGGGGCTTCGTGATCTCTTCGGCTTGATAATTTTTCCAAGAGGCTCTCGGTGCCTTTTTATAGTGCAAAACCAAAATCTTTTGGTTGAAGACTTGGTAAATTTCAGCAGAGATTAACCCCAAAAAATCTTTTGCTCTAACTCCATAAAATTGCGGCTGATCCGCGGCCCAAGGGGGCTTTGGCCGCGGATCCGCGCTCAAAGGGTGAGATCTCTTGATGAGTTTTCTTGGGCTTGCATCTTGTGACATGTGGCAATCATAGGCACCTTCAGAATTCAGAAATCTTCTCTCGGTTGCTTCCAGACTTGGTCTCCAAGTTTTGCTTCTTAATTAGGCAAGTCTTCTATAACAAATTGATTTCCTTGATAAATTCTGCACAACAACTTGGAAAATTCTGCACAATAATCTCAAATAATATTTAGTAGGCTTATTTCTACTAAGATTTGGTCAATGGATTTATTTGCATACATTTTTCTACCAAATACTAATTAAAATATATTAACACATGGAAAATGGTGTCTTTACACATAAACCCTCATATGTAAAATATATCATAATAAAGTCCTTTTTTTAATATGAAAATGGTAGGAAAAATGTAATACAAATGTGCAGTTTTATCAACTGAACAGGTAATGCTGATTAGTCTCTCTCCATTAAGTTGATATGCACTGGAGACAGCTGCATGATTTGAAACTAGTTCCAATTAAATGGGTGCCAAAGTTTCTATATTGGATATAGAATGCTTCATATCTTAACGAAGTTAAGATAAGGGGAGTTGTCCAGCTTATGCTTAAAACCCGACACTGGATAACTCAAGGCACGTTTCTGTAATGGCAGTTTGTGGGTTGACCCTACCTTTGACGAGGGTTGATTTTCTACCATCTGGAAGATCAATAGTGATATTGTTCTTGACTCGTCACAGTTTTATTAAAATGGATTTTTCCAGAAAACAGTAGTGGGAGTATGGTAGAACTGGAAGTTATTCCAGAACCGCAAACGATTTCGGAAAATTTAATAGGACTTATATATTCAATCAGGTCTGACATTCCAATAGCCACTCTGCAGATATGGTGGGTAACCTCAGACACCCGAGAGGTACTCTGGTAGCCTCAAGGACGGTGACAGGGAGGTTCTTGTTTACCCAGACTTGACACTACTGTTGTTCCAGACTATGAGACCAGGCAGAAGGATAAGTATAGCATCGTTCTAAACTAGTTTTAGAAGTGTACGTATATATTATTCTGCCAGAGGGTTGTCGTAGTCAATGGGAGCAGCGGAAGCATAGTGGGCAAGTAGCTTATGTCTATTTATAGACTTAAGCAATTATAACGGAGATAGATCATGTAATTTTGATATGACAGTCATGGGTTTGACTTCATCAGAATAAGGATATGGATCTGTTATGAAGGTAGTAGGGTGTGATGTCCTTGTATTTGGATGACATACACAGAGTAGGAAGTAAAATTCCTATACTACGATCAGTTGTACTGTGGTCTTCAGACAGTTGTTTCTCCACAAAGGATATGGATATAATATCTGACATTTTGGTTACTAGATCTATGGTTTTAGATCTAGATTTGGGTAGTTTCCCAATGTGGTTACTTTAACAGTATTCTAATAGTATTTTAGAATAGTTGACTCCTGGCATGGTGGTGTACCTGCAGGTGATGGAGTCACCCTCTCTAAAGGTTCTTTAAAGACTAAAGGGGAGAGGGACGTGCATGATTGGCAGATCACTTGCCTAGGCAATTGAGTCAATCGTGACATGTCAAGTACCACACCAGATGTCGTTTTTGCACTAGATGTGATAAGTTTATATTAATCCAATCCTGAAGAAACATACGGAAGCAGTTATAGAACATAAGTACATGTTCTACGGATTTGATGACGGCAGCCTCCTTCGGGAGACAGTTATTATTCCAGGCTTCACAGGTGACCTGGATGACAGAGTGATTGTCAGAGTTATAGTTTTCCCTCTGACGAGGGACAGTATTATGGACAGGCAGTCCAAGAGGATACTGTGGGAGGCATGGTGCTGGATACTGATTAGTTTCAGTGATCGATACAGTCTAAGAAGTTTGGATTTGAAGTTCATTTATGAACTAGTTCCCATCAGATATCCAGACATATTCTAAGACAGGTATTATTCGATTCGGGAGATCGTTTTCTCCCGAACTTGATTTTAAGAGAGACATAGAAAGAAACATCGGGGCGGATTCACTCACTGAGGCTATTTCTCGAACACAATAGTTTTACAAACGGGCTTTGTGAAACTGATTAGTAGAGGAGTTGGATGTTCGGTATCACACGGGCTGTGAGTACGCGACATCGCAATAATTAGCCTTAAGTGCAAGTGGGAGATTGTTGGATATAGTGCTGTAACACCTTAGGATGTGTTTAGTGACTATTATATTTAAATATTGGGTTTTTAATAAAAAGTCTACCAAATTGGGTTTTAAATATTTTTCCTAATTTAATAGATATTTTTGTAAAATTTTCCTAGGCTTGCACACACATGTGCATTTAAACTAGGGTTTTTAAATAGGATAATACCATAATTAGTTACCATGTTGGGTTAATCATGGGGATTAAGTCTTTTGGGTTTTAATTAAGTTTAATTAGTTTTTTTTTGTATGGTTGCTTTAATTTGAATTTTTCTTTTGGAGTTGACTTGGTGAGGGTGAGAGAGAGAGAAGGCATCATGGCAAAAGCCATGCTTGCAATTAATGAAGGGAGAGAGAGAGGAGGGGTTGACATTGGGTTATGATTTCATCTCATTTGTTTTGTTCCTTCTCTTAACCCCACTCACACACACACACACACACCCTTACCCCTTCAGCTGCAGCAGCAAGCATCCACAGCAGCTCCTTGCATCCACAGCAGCAGCAGCAGACTTCACAGCACCAGCAGCAAGCATTTCAGCAACAGCACCAGTAGCAGCAGTTAGCAGCAGCAACAGCCACAACTCCAGCTGCAGCTCCTTCCCTTCACTTCTTCTTCTTCCTACAGCTCCCTAGGGTCGAGTGTGGGGTATATTTCCTAAACTTACTCCCTAGTTTACTTGTTTAGTGTAGTCTTGCTTCGGTTAGTGGTTATTGATGCGATTTAGTGCGATATGAGGTGTTTAGTGCGAACCTTGGCCAAGTGATGTATGTTTTGGTGTTAGTAAGTTGCTAGAGTGTTGTTAGGGCCATATTAATCCAGCTTAAACCCCAATTGCACTAAAATACCACCAGATCCCTATTTGATGCAAATTCATCGTTTTTGAGCAAATTTTGACATTCTGTAAACTGCTATCGACCCGGTGAGTTCAGAATAATTTTTAGAAGACTGTAGCATAGTGGTTAGGAGCTGATCCCCCAGGTAGAACCCGACCCCCTAATTCCGTACAGTGGCTGCCGAAAAATTCGATCTGGCCGCAATTTGCGGCCAGATGGGTAGGGTTTGGGTTGGGGTTTGGTCCTATGGGTGTCTGCTGCTGTGTGGAGTTTTGTGATATATATATTTTTGTAAATTAAGTTCTGTATAAAAATCTGGGACTAAATACCTGTTTTTCCGTATTTCTAAAACCTTCGCGACACGCGTGATACGTGTGTGGGTTTGGGGTTTCTGCGTATCGCGATGCGTCAGGGTACTTTCAGGCACGTGATCACACGTTTCTGCGTATCGCGCACACGCACGATTGGTTTACGACACGGGTTTCTAGTTTGACCGTAATATCACATTTTGTGGATTTGAGGTTATGTGGGATATATGTTATGTGATTCTAGGTTCGCAGGCGAGTGAGACGGACGCTGTGAAGAAGGGCAAGCAAGTCGTCGGCTACACTTAGCGCGAGACTTCGGTGAGTAGATTTAACATCTACGGGGATATCGCCCGCATGGCGTTATTCGTCAGGGCTGATAGGACCTTATTATTATATGTTGCATTTACCTCATGGACTGTCATTGCATATTGCATTCCCTGCTGTATGTATGCTTAGAATTGATAGAACACCGCACTATTACTAACGGTTCATGTTGCAAGAGCACTAATCTGCATGCTACACACACACCGTTGGTAATTGCCATGACACACTCACTGTAGAACTGCTATGATTATATTGCTGTAGTTCATTTCATATATGATTCGATATGACTTTCATGGAAATTGGGAGCCGCATGATATCTTTAAAAACGGAAACTAATTTTAAAAGCGGTTATCCCTTATACCAATATCATGGATTGATGTACGTAGCACATCGCATTGGATTTACTTCTTGGTGTTGGATTTTCATATGATTTCTGGTTTTGAGGACCGTGGGATTTTTAAGAAAAGATGCACTATTTGAAAACCCGGTTCCTCATGATATGATATTTTGGTGCGTCCACCACGCGTTTTCTCGGTGCTGAGACGTGTGCTTGAAACCCGATTCGAGTTGATGGATGATCCGTTTGCGGGTTCGTGGTGGACCCGGTATGGTTCCCCGGGGCAAGAAATGTTTTTCGTGGGGTAGACGATGAGCCTGGCAGGGTGGCGAGTACCTACCGGTGATTGGTTGGACCTGGCGGTTATCCGGAGGATACTGACCAGAGTCGAGAGATGGATGCGGGATGATCCGTACTGCCGGGGCCGAGGGCCGATACCGCAGACGGAGCCCGTGGGCTGATCCGGACTGACGGAGCCCGATATATGAGGATTTGCGTGTCGATGCTGGACACGAGTATTTTATGATGTTTTGGGTGCCGATGTTGGGTACTCGTGATTTCTCAGAGATTTACAGGATTTGAGGGCCGATGGGTGTGCCGGCGCCTGAGTTATTTGGGATTTGGGTGCAGTTGTGGGCACCGATTGTTTTCCACGTTGATATTCTATGTAGATGTTGTTTATCCCATGCTCAGCATTGATTACCATATATCTCATCCTTTAGTTATTTTACCTGACAGAGCATCTGCATGATTATTGCACATACTGCTTATCACGCATTGATATCATCTGCTAGCATTTGTTTAAGAAGCGCAATACGTGCATGCTCGCGATTACCTTTATATGTTATCTCTATTCACGAGTTGGCAACTCACCCCCGTTGTGCCACAGTATTTGCAGGTTGCCCTCAGCATAGTCGCGGCGGGCTGTCTTTTGCATCTTTTGGCTACAGATACCACTACAGTTGCGGCGAGAGCTGTTTTGCATTTAGGTGGGTTGTGGTATCTGATTACTTTTATTGTATCCTTTTTTGTATCTAGTACTCTCCATCTACCATTTATGTACTGGACTTAGATACTGTGTGAGGACGATGATGTATATTTTATATTCTGTAATGTTTACTTATTGCTCATTCTTCGCTACGGCGTCGTATATTACTCTTGTGATGATGGTTTCCGCCGTTGGGCGTGATTGCTCCCGTTTAGGAATGTTTTGTTTCATTATATCTCATTTTTACTCATATCCTCTTTTATACCCGGTCTCGGGGTTACTTTTACAAAGGAAATGCTGCCAAAATTATTTAAATGATTAAGTAACTTTAAAAGAACTTATTGAACTAATTAAGGTTTTCTAAATGTTTTAACTAAATGTTTTCAACACTCACTATTTTTAAATGGTTTTGATTTCTGGGTTCGGCTTACTTAGTCGCGTTACGCCTGTAGACGCAGCGTGGTTAAGTGCCGGTCACGAGTCAAAATATTTGGGTCGTGACATAGTTGGTATCAGAGCGTAGGTTTTACATTTCGGATTGTAGGATGACCCTGGTATGATGGAGTAGGTAGCTGAAGCATAGTGGCGTAGCGTGTGTATGTTCCGCGGCATACTCACGACACGGTACTCCGCCTAAGCGACCTTAGGACTTATTGATTTAAATTCCTTCTTGAGTATATATTCTTGTGATTCGACTTCCGTATTCTTATCGGATCCTAATTTCCTTTCAGCCATTATGCCGCCAAAGACTACGAGGGCGCAGAGAGCGGCCGCGAGGGCCGAGATTCGAGTTGACTCGTTCGAGACGAGGACTGATCCGGGCAGTACACCGGTTGTGCCCGAGCAGACTGTTCCTGCCGTGACAGATCAGATTGCTATGTTAGGGGCTGGTGTGCAGGAGATACGCCAGACGATGGGATCCAGTATGCAGGAGATGCGCCAGATGATAGGATCACTAGTTGAGACACTTCGAGCACAGCGACCAGAGGTAGGTCCACCCGCCGCAGGTACTGCGATGGTACCGACCGCACAGCCAGTTGCCCCTGCAGCCACGGAGGTGATTACAGTTTCGCTATCAGAGTTCATGAGGCTGAAGCCTCTGGTCTTCACAGGCACCGATACAGCCGAGGACCCACAGTCTTTCATCGACAGGATGGCCCGGATATGCCGTTCCCTCAGATGCGTAGATACGAGATGGGTTGAGTTCGCGAGCTTTCGCCTGGAAGGTCTTGCACAGAAGTGGTGTGATTTAGTTGAGAAGGGCAGAGCAGTAGGTCTTCCTCCTATGACCAGGACGGAGTTTGTGATAGTATTTCTAGCCCGTTTCCTTCCCCAGAGTGTTAGGGATGCCCGAGCACGCAGATTTGAGTCCTTGCGCCAGACGCCAAAGATGACAGTGGCAGAGTATGACATGCTGTTTACAGAGCTAGCAGCTTATGCCCCGTATTTAGTGGCTACCGAGGAGTTGCGAGTCAAGAGATTTGTTCGAGGCTTGCTTACACCACTGTTCCTTGCGATCAACGCGCAGCACTACGAGACCTATGCAGCAGCTGTAGACGCAGCCTTATTAGTCGAGGAGCGCCTTGCTGAGACTTCGGTAGTTCCATAGCCGAAGAGAGTTCGTAGTAGTATATCCGCACGGAGGCAGTCATTCAGACGCCGCGACAGGTATCCTTCTGGTACGAGGAGTAGCAGAGATTCGGGACGAGGCCAAATGTTTAGTTCGTATCCCCAGGAAAGTCAGCAGTCGCCGCGGGGTTGCTTTAGATGCGGCAGTCTACTTCACCTCGTTAGAGATTGTCCTGAGATACACCGGAGGGAGGCTGCAGCACCGCATGTTACCTTACCACCTTCACAACCCCAGAGGGCGTTTCCTGTTGTACCTACCGTTGCTCCGCGCCAGACTCATACACAGAAAGGTCGTGGGCATGGAGGAGTTGCTCATGGAGGACGGGATGACCGAGGCAGAGGGCAGTCAGTCACAGGTGGTGGACAGGCACGGGTTTTTACTTTGACGCATCAGGACACGCAGGCGTCCAATGCGGTGGTCTCAGGTATCCTTCCAGTATGTTCAGTTGATGCACACATTTTGTTCGATCCCGGATCCACGCACTCGTACGTATCCACACACTTCGTGCCGAGTTTGGGTAGAGAGTCCGGTTTGTCTGATCAGCCGCTTGTTGTGACCACTCCTGTAGGAGAGTCGTTTGTTGCTAGGCACGTATTCCGGTCCTGCACCGTCTGTATTGGCGAGAGAGAGTTTCCTGTCGACTTGATCCTTCTCGAGATGTTGGACTTCGATGTTCTTTTGGGCATGGATTGGTTAGCCACGTGCTATGCTTCTGTGGACTGCCGTGAGAAGACAGTTAGATTTTGTTTTCCCGGCGAGTCGGTTTTTGTTGTGTTAGGAGACCGTGGTGCCGCCCCTCACAGTGTGATTTCTTCTTTTCGCGCTGGACAGCTTTTGAGGAAGGGATGTAAGGGATTTCTCGCCTATGTTTGCGATGCTAGTGCTACACAGGTTCCATTGGATCAGGTTCCGGTTGTTAGCGAGTTCCCTGATGTGTTCCCAGACGAGCTTCCTGGGCTACCACCCGAGCGCGACATTTCTTTCTGTATTGATTTGGTTCCTGGCACGGGGCCTATTTCTATACCGCCTTATCGGATGGCCCCGGCGGAACTTCGAGAGTTGAAGGGTCAGTTGCAAGATTTGCTGGATAAGGGACTTATTCGACCTAGTGTTTCTCCTTGGGGTGCTCCAGTCCTGTTCGTCAAGAAGAAGGACGGCAGTTTGCGTCTGTGTATCGACTACCGCCAGCTGAACAGGGTGACAGTGTGAAACAGGTATCCTTTGCCGCGCATCGACGATTTGTTCGACCAGCTTCAGGGGGCAGGGTACTTTTCGAGGATCGATTTACGATCGGGCTATCATCAGCTGCGGGTTCGACAGGAGAACATTCCCAGGACAGCTTTCCCTATGCGCTACGGCCATTATGAGTTTTTGGTGATGTCGTTCGGACTCACCAATGCTCCAGCAGCATTCATGGACTTGATGAACCGTATTTTCCGGCCATATTTGGATCTGTTCATCATAGTCTTCATTGACGATATCTTGGTGTATTCCCGGAGTAGTGAGGAGCACGTGCAGCACCAGCGGATTACACTGCAGACTTTGAGGGAGCACCAACTATATGCGAAATTCTCCAAGTGTGCCTTCTGGCTGGACAGCGTAGACTTCTTGGGGCATGTGATTTCACAAGACGTTATATGTATCGACCCGAGGAAGATCGAGTCCGTGCAGCGTTGGCCCAGACCCACATCGGTTACGGAGATTCGCAGCTTTTTAGGGTTGGCCGGTTACTACAGGCGATTTGTGCAGGACTTCTCCAGTATTGCTACCCGTTTGACCGGGTTGACCCAGAAGGGAGTCCCTTTCGATTGGACGGAGGAGTGCGAGCACAGTTTTCAGCAGCTACAGACTCGGCTGACGACGGCACCGGTATTATCATTACCTTCAGGCTCAGGCGGGTTTGTGGTCTATTGTGATGCCTCTCGAGTGGGGCTAGGGTGCGTTTTGATGCAGCATGACAGGGTAATCGCGTATGCTTCGCAACAATTGAAGAAACATGAACAGAACTACCCCACTCATGACTTGGAGATGGCTGCAGTGGTCTTTGCACTTAAGATCTGGCGACATTACCTATACGGCGAGTCGTGCCAGATATTCACGGATCACAAGAGTCTAAAATATATATTTCAGCAGCGGGACCTGAACCTTAGACAGCACCGATGGATGGAGTTAGTGAAGAATTACGACTGCGAGATCTTGTATCTCCCGGGCAAGGCAAATGTGGTGGCGGATGCTTTGAGCAGGAGGCCCGGGGGTAGTCTATCTTGTTTAAGCGCAGTACAGGGGCAGTCGTCGGCAGATTGGCAGATATTATGCGACAGCCGAGTACAGTTCGAGTTCACGCCGATTGGAGGACAGATCGCGCATGTTCGTGCACGCCCACAGTTACTTGACCGCATACATGAGGCACAGCGCAGTGATGACCGATGTTCGGAGATCATGTCACAGATTGGACAGGGCAGATTTTTCGAGTTCGTGATCGATGATCAGGGGGTACTACGATTTGGGACTAGACTGTGCGTACCAGATGATGAGGGATTGTGGCGCGAGATTCTTGAGTAGGCACATCGATCGATATATAGTGTTCATCCTGGTTCCACCAAGATGTATCATGATATGAGAAGTGTTTACAGTGGGACGGAATGAAAAGAGACATCACAGATTTCGTGTCGAGATGTCTGACTTGTCAGCAAGTCAAGGCTGAGCACTAGAGGCCGCGGGAGAGCTAGAGCCGTTACCCATTCCGTAGTGGAAATGTGAACAGATTTCAATGGATTTCGTTGTGGGTCTACCCAGGACTAGGCGAGGGTACAACTCCGTTTGGGTGATCGTAGATCGTTTGACGAAAGCGGCTCACATCCTGCCAGTGAAGACGACTTTCGGATTTGCTCAGTACGCCCAGATTTACATTGACGAGATAGTACGACTGCATGGAGTCCCGACGTGTATTGTGTCCGACAGAGGCACCCAGTTTACCAGCCGATTATGGCAGAGGCTTCAGGAGGCCTTGGGCACTCGCTTGAGTTTCAGCACAGCATTTCATCCGCAGACCGATAGACAGTCAGAGCGGACTATTCAGACTCTCGAGGACAAGCTCAGAGCTTGTGTATTAGATTTCGGAGGTAGCTGGGATCATCACTTACCCTTAGTAGAGTTCTCCTACAATAACAGCTATCAGGAGACCATTCAGATGGCACCATTTGAGGCTCTTTATAGGAGGAGATGCAGATCGCCCACCTGTTGGACAGAGCTCAGTGAGAGCAGTATCTTAGGGCCACAGATTGTTAAGGAGACGACCGCGAAGATCCAGTTGATTCACGATAGGATGAGAGCAGCCCAGAGTAGGCAGAGATCTTATGCGGACCGTCGGCGACGCAGACTTGAGTTTTCTGTTGGTGATCATGTTTTCTTGAGGGTCTCCCCAATGATAGTTGTGATGAGGTTTGGGAAGAAAGGGAAGCTCAGTCCCAGATATGTGGGCCCCTTCGAGATCCTCGAGCGTGTTGGTGCAGTTGCATACCGATTAGCCCTTCCGCCCAGTTTTCCTGATGTGCACCCCGTATTTCACGTTTCGATGCTCCGCCGATATCTTCATGATCCTTCGCATGCGATTCAGCACCCAACGATCCAGCTTGAGCACGACCTTTCCTATGCAGAGCAGCCGGTGATGATCGTGGATCGACAAGTGAAGAAATTGAGATCGAAGGACATCCCATCAGTCAAGGTACTTTGGTGTGGTCAGGGCCGTGAGGAGGTCACTGGGGAGACCGAAAGCGAGATGAAGGAGAAGTACCCCCATCTTTTCGAAGGTACATGTAGTTAGATTTTGAAATTCAGGGACGAATTTCTTTAAGGGGGAGAGATTGTAACACCTTATGATGTGTTTAGTGACTATTATATTTAAATATTGGGTTTTTAATAAAAAGTCTACCAAATTGGTTTTTAAATATTTTTCCTAATTTAATAGATATTTTTCTAAAATTTTCCTAGGCTTGCACATACATGAGCATGTAAACTAGGGTTTTTAAATAGGATAATACCATAATTAGTAACCATGGTGGGTTAATCAGGGGGATTAAGTCTTTTGGGTTTTAATTAAGTTTAATTAGTTTTTTTTTGTATGGTTGCTTTAATTTGAATTTTTCTTTGGGTG
Organism: Agapanthus africanus; assembly: GCA_030015575.1. Classification (NCBI taxonomy): domain Eukaryota; kingdom Viridiplantae; phylum Streptophyta; class Magnoliopsida; order Asparagales; family Amaryllidaceae; genus Agapanthus; species Agapanthus africanus. Next base: position 498,299,630 of record CM057344.1, on the reverse strand, counting down.
TTGACTTGGTGAGGGTGAGAGAGAGAGAAGGCATCATGGCAAAAGCCATGCTTGCAATTAATGAAGAGAGAGAGAGGAGGGGTTGACATTGGGTTATGATTTCCTCTCATTTGTTTTGTTCCTTCTCTTAACCCTACTCTCACACACACACACACACACACCCTTACCTCTTCAGCTGCAGCAGCAAGCATCCACAGCAGCTCCTTGCATCCACAGCAGCAGCAGCAAACTTCACAGCAACAGCAGCAAGCATTTCAGCAACAGCAACAGCACCAGTAGCAGCAGTTAGCAGCAGCAACAGCCACAACTCCAGCTGCAGCTCCTTCCCTTCACTTCTTCTTCTTCCTCCAGCTCCCTAGGGTCGAGTGTGGGGTATATTTCCTAAACTTACTCCCTAGTTTACTTGTTTAGTGTAGTTTTGATTCGGTTAGTGGTTATTGATGCGATTTAGTGCGATATGAGGTGTTTGGTGAGAACCTTGTCCAAGTGATGTATGTTTTAGTGTTAGTAAGTTGCTAGAGTGTTGTTAGGGCCATATTAACCCAGCTTAAACCCCAATTGCACTAAAATACCACCAGATCCCTATTTGATGCAAATTCATCGTTTTTGAGCAAATTTTGACTTTCTGTAAACTGCTATCGACCCGGCGAGTTCAGAATAATTTTGAGAAGACTGTAGTATAGTGGTTAGGAGCTGATCCCCCAGGTAGAACTCGACCCCCTAATTCCATACAGTGGCCGCCGAAAAATTTGATGTGTGATATATATACTGCTGTGTGGAGTTTTGTGATATATATATTTTTGTAAAATAAGTTCTGCATAAAAATCTGGGACTAAATACTTGTTTTTCCGTATTTCTAAAACCTTCGCGACACGCGTGATACGTTTGTGGGTTTGGGGTTTCTGCGTATCGCGACGAGTCAGGGTACTTTCAGGCACGTGATCACACGTTTCTGCGTATCGCGCACACGTGCGATTGGTTTACGACACGGGTTTCTAGTTTGACCGTAATATCACATTTTGTGGATTTGAGGTTATGTGGGATATATGTTATGTGATTCTAGGTTCGCAGGCGAGTGAGACGGACGCTGTGAAGAAGGGCAAGCAAGTCGTCGGCTACACTTAGCGCGAGACTTCGGTGAGTAGATTTAACATCTACGGGGATATCGCCCGCATGGCGTTATTCGTCAGGGCTGATAGGACCTTATTATTATATGTTGCATTTACCTCATGGACTGTCATTGCATATTGCATTCCCTGCTGTATGTATGCTTAGAATTGATAGAACACCGCACTATTACTAACGGTTCATGTTGCAAGAGCACTAATCTGCATGCTACACACACACCGTTGGTAATTGCCATGACACACTCACTGTAGAACTGCTATGATTATATTGCTGTAGTTCATTTCATATATGATTCGATATGACTTTCATGGAAATTGGGAGCCGCATGATATCTTTAAAAACGGAAACTAATTTTAAAAGCGGTTATCCCTTATACCAATATCATGGATTGATGTACGTAGCACATCGCATTGGATTTACTTCTTGGTGTTGGATTTTCATATGATTTCTGGTTTTGAGGACCGTGGGATTTTTAAGAAAAGATGCACTATTTGAAAACCCGGTTCCTCGTGATATGATATTTTGGTGCGTCCACCACGCGTTTTCTCGGTGCTGAGACGTGTGCTTGAAACCCGATTCGAGTTGATGGATGATCCGTTTGCGGGTTCGTGGTGGACCCGGTATGGTTCCCCGGGGCAAGAAATGTTTTTCGTGGGGTAGACGATGAGCCTGGCAGGGTGGCGAGTACCTACCGGTGATTGGTTGGACCTGGCGGTTATCCGGAGGATACTGACCAGAGTCGAGAGATGGATGCGGGATGATCCGTACTGCCGGGGCCGAGGGCCGATACCGCAGACGGAGCCTGTGGGCTGATCCGGACTGACGGAGCCCGATATATGAGGATTTGCGTGTCGATGCTGGACACGAGTATTTTATGATGTTTTGGGTGCCGATGTTGGGTACTCGTGATTTCTCAGAGATTTACAGGATTTGAGGGCCGATGGGTGTGCCGGCGCCTGAGTTATTTGGGATTTGGGTGCAGTTGTGGGCACCGATTGTTTTCCACGTTGATATTCTATGTAGATGTTGTTTATCCCATGCTCAGCATTGATTACCATATATCTCATCCTTTAGTTATTTTACCTGACAGAGCATCTGCATGATTATTGCACATACTGCTTATCACGCATTGATATCATCTGCTGGCATTTGTTTAAGAAGCGCAATACGTGCATGCTCGCGATTACCTTTATATGTTATCTCTATTCACGAGTTGGCAACTCACCCCCGTTGTGCCACAGTATTTGCAGGTTGCCCTCAGCATAGTCGCGGGGCGGCTGTCTTTTGCATCTTTTGGCTACAGATACCACTACAGTTGCGGCGAGAGCTGTTTTGCATTTAGGTGGGTTGTGGTATCTGATTACTTTTATTGTATCCTTTTTTGTATCTAGTACTCTCCATCTACCATTTATGTACTGGACTTAGATACTTTGTGAGGACGATGATGTATATTTTATTTTCTGTAATGTTTACTTATTGCTCATTCTTCGCTGCGGCGTCGTATATTACTCTTGTGATGATGGTTTCCGCCGTTGGGCATGATTGCTCCCGTTTGGTAATGTTTTGTTTCATTATATCTCATTTTTACTCATATCCTCTTTTATACCCGGTCGCGGGGCTACTTTTACAAAGGAAATGCTGCCAAAATTATTTAAATGATTAAGTAACTTTAAAAGAACTTATTGAACTAATTAAGGTTTTCTAAATGTTTTAACTAAATGTTTTCAACACTCACTATTTTTAAATGGTTTTGATTTCTGGGTTCGGCTTACTTAGTCGCGTTACGCCTGTAGACGTAGCGTGGTTAAGTGCCGGTCATGAGTCGAAATATTCGGGTCGTGACAAGTGCCCTCTAAGTCAATTATTGGATCGCAGGTACGTGATTGCAATGATTGAGGGAGGACCTATACCTATAAAACAGACTTACTCGAGATGATAGTATGCTATCTGGTTTGTCTTTATCATCATGTTGATGTTGATAGAGCCCATAGGATTCTTGGTTGACTACCAGCAGTAAGATGGCGATCATATATGTGGGAGCTAGGGTTTATAAGCGCATCCTTAAAGTGTCCCTAGTCGTGTGAGTTTCGAGACAGGGCATCGATACTCCAGAGTAGACTAGTGTATAAATTCGTGATCCCGACGAGGGGCGGTGGCCAGTCTCACAAGCCATTGGTGTTAGTTGGTTCACCTAAGATGTACACAGGTGCTCATTGGGTTATGAGTATACCGGACAGGACTCGCCGGGAACTTACTAGTTGGTATTATAACCTGAGGTCGTCATTTGTCTCGTGTGAGTTCCCACTGTGCTTTGATTTATACCCTACCACGGGTCAAAGGAGTCATGCAAACAGGTATATTTTGGGTACAGTCCCGAGGCACATGGAGGAAGTGAGCAGATCGTCGGGGATTCGTCTCTCCCGGTATTGGGGGTGAGATCGCGCTGTGCTTAGGAGAGCGATTACACGAAATCCCTGGCCAGGGCAATCGAGATTTACTCGAAGGTATTCCAGTAGTATCTTAGGTTGTTCTGGGCTGCTCTCTGACACGACTTATACTGCTATTAGGGGTCTGACGTTTACCGGCCCCCTAGGCCCTATATGCGATACTCATAGACGAATGGACCGGACTGTACGGATATTGTCACTGTTAGGCTCAGTAGGGTTTCTGGATGAGTTCGCTCGTCAGCTCCCCTTCCTTCAATACATAGGCAAGCGTTACGTACAGCTTGTACCTCTGATGTGCTTGTGGTTATACCCAGTGCCAGTGTGTTGATGAGTCATTAGAGTCCCCCACAGAAACTTTCCCAAGTTCGGGCGAAACGTTGTAGATGCCGTATGGTTTTATGGCAGGGTTCGAAAAATGCACGTGCGTTTTCGCACGTGTCATTTTTAGGCAGATAATACTTATGGGCTATGGTTTAAGCCGGATCCAAGTATTATACTGTGTAGAGATAATATCTTTGTCTCAGCTGCATTTGTATTCGGTCGTAATACAAATGCGGGTATGTTTATACTGTTACGGGGTTATCCTTAAATTCGTTTCAGGATCACTTTTGGAAGTTGCCAGTTTCCAGTTTTCTATCACCCGTATTTAACATTTGGTTAAATGCGGACTTATCTTTTCTTGGGTGAGTCATGTTTCTAGATGGTTCTAGATGGTGATAAGGCATGTGAGTCATTAGTTCATTAATGGTGTATTTAATAATGGAGGATGACTAAGGTTATGAGTCATTGTTTCCATTAATGCTTTTTGGTAATGCTTAAGATATTTCTCCTTGATATTATTCCTTATGATCACCCTCCTAGCTCCTACACTCACCTCCCCCCTCTTCTTTATATGGCCGGCCCCCTCTTGTTGGAATGAGGATTGATTTCCTTTAAAAAGATTATGATAGTTTAGTTTATGGAAATTTCATAGCTCAATTTCCATTTACCCGATTCCAATTGGCAACTTCATTAACCGTTCATCCATAGCCTTGGACGTAACGAGACAATGTGTTCTACTCATTCTCTACATCAATCTTGGTCATCTCTTTTAGCAGACTTGATGATCGAGTTGCCTCGGTTCAGATGTGGGAGCCCGTTTAAAGATCCGTCGACGTGGTGCCACCTGGACGACAAGACCAGAGATCGAGGAGATCGAAGCAACCGCAACAAAGCGTGGGATGATGGTTGAAGACCGAAGGACTCGGATCGTTCGGTAGAACATTTTTACCCACTTTATAGTTTGTTAGTTTAGCTTTAATGGCAGATCCGGGTTAAAGTACGCGATAGCGCCAGTCGTCAAAGTTTTGTTCCGCATTTTGGCGTCTGTTAGACGGCCGGGGCGGTACCGTGGACTTACAACGATTAAAGGCAAGATACATCGTTACCAAAGATGATACCAAAGAGACAGTCTGGATACATATAAGTTCATGAGTTGAACTTCGTTCCTACCATTGTGTGACAATGGAGTTGTGGCTTATGCCAAGGAACGCCCGTCCAATCAGAAATCCAGATATAATTCTTAGGCAGTATCACCTGATCATGGAGATGGTTGATCTCCAGGGAGATCGAGGTTAGGAGAGTAGACACAGAGGACAACAGCGTGGATCCACTCACAAAGGCCTTTTTCCCAGTAGAGACTTTTATGGGATGGTTGAGTATGAGATACATCAACCACAGCTAATTGTTAGGGATGTGATACCACAATAGATGGCCCTAGTGTAAGTGGGAGATTGTTAGTTATATATATGCCCTAGAGGCCATTACTGTACATACGATGTATATTGTAGTGGATGCTTGGACATATATAGGGAGGTCTTTCTTGCCCGACATGATAGTACGCTATCTTGTTGTACTTTATCTTAACATGTACTCTGATTGTCTCTATGCTACATGTTGATAAAGCCCTTAGGATATGTACTCGACTACTGGGACTATGATGAGATCATACTAGTGGGGCCACGGTAGTCGACGAGTACATCCTATAACTGTTCCTAGTCGATGGTGTATAGAGACGGGGCATCGATACACTAGAGTAGACTAGCATATACGCATCTTGACCCATATGATGGGCGATGGATGATCCCATATCCATCGGTGTTTGACATCAAGGATGGTGCATGGGTGCTCAGTAAAGACTGGGTACACTGGACGGACTCGCCGAGAACTCTCAGATGGTATTATACCTCACGTCAGATGGTAGTTCTCTGGTGACACTGGTACAGATTAGTCTGTAGACCCGAGATAGTCATAGAGTCTTGTGTGATTCCCACTGTGCTTTGATTTCCGTCATACCACGTCCAAGAGGGCATGCAAAAAGGTGGCTTTTGGGTACAGTCTTGAATCACGTGGAGGCAATGAGCGATAAGAGGGGATTCATCTCTCCCGGTATAAGGAGTTGATGTGTTGCTGTGTTCGATTGGCTATAATTGGAAATCCCTGGCCAGGGTTGCTGTGATTTACTGGTAAGTGTTATCAGTAGTTTCTCGAACTGTTATAGACCTCATATCGACACGACTTATCGAGCTACTAGGGTTTGACGTTTACCACCCCTAGGCGAGATATTCGACATATCAGACGAAGAGACCGGACTGTACGGGAGTGTTACTGACTGGATTCACAGGAGAATGTACAGGCTTGCTTGTTGATCTTCTGAGCGCTCAATACCTGGGCGGCTGTTACGTTTAGCTGACCGCTTGCAGCTTGTGGGTGTTTGATATGATCATCACCTACTGCCGGCGTATTGACGATTCGTTAGAGTCCTACACAGAGGGTTCTTGGCTCTGGCAAAACGGAATAGGAGCACATATGTGATATATGCGGGACCGAGAACAATACGTGTATGTGATACCGTATTAGATTCTCACAATATGAGATATCTGCTGGGTATATGTGATATAGCCGGGTCATCGGATCAAGTGTTGATTCGATGAACTGATACAGATTATATTAGTCGGTTATTTATGAAATAGTCGGATTATCGGATCAATTGTTGATTCAATAATTTAATGTATAATTATATATTTGATATATTAAATTACATTAACTGATATATGCTCACTAAAAGATTCTTTTTCTCACTCGGGTAATACATTGATATATATGCAATATATGTTAATTGTATTATTTTATTTTGTTACAATAAATATTGTATATGTGATATATAATATTGTAACATGTTAGGGTTATTAATGCAACATGTTTAGTGAAGATTAAACATGGTTAGGGTTTGATTTGGGTTAATCTATTCTAGAACCTTCTAGAAGGTTTTGTTTTGTTTTGTGCAAAGATATTTGTTTTGATATTTTGCAAGATATTTGTTTAACCCAGCCAAACCTTTAACCTTGGTTAAATCTCTACAAATGTTACATGAACCATGGTTGCATTTCTAACCTAACTAGAGTTTTCATTATTCATCACAAAAGAAAAGATCTTCTTCTTCGTTCATCTTTTTTTCATGGAAAAGCTTTCTAGCATTTTCAAAGGTGATGAAAATGAGTGAGATTGAGATAATAAATAAGAGCTAAAGTCCTACTTCATCATCCTAATCTATCCTAGCCATTTAGATTAGGGTGTTCACTTCATTTTGTGAGTGAGAGCTTGTGTTAATGAAAATTCAAGGTAGATCATCTTTGTTATCGAAGATCAGAAGCAAGGTTGCATCTTTCTCTTCGTGGAGCCTCTCGAGAATCCGGAACTTGATGATCGTAGCGAAGGGACCTCAACACGGAGCTTTAGAAGTGAAGGACCGGACTACAAAGGTTGTAATCCCAAACTCTTAGTGTTAAAGTGTTTAACATGCTTTGTTTTTTTCGCCTAATCTCTAGTCTAAGATCTTGGTTTAGGGTTGTTCGTGTTAGTTATATGTATGCCCTAGAGGCCATTACTATACATAGGATGTATATTGTAGTGGGTGCTTAGACATATATAGGGAGGACTTTCTTGCTCGACATGATAGTATGCTATCTGGTTGATCTTTACCATAACGTGTATACTGATTGTCTCTCTGTTACATGTTGGTAAAGCCCTTAAGATGTGTACTTGACTACCTGGACTATGATGCGGATCATACTAGTGGGGACATGGTAGTCCATAAGTACATCCTTCAAGGTCCCTAGTCGTGGGTGTATCGAGACGGGGCATCGATATACCAGAGTAGACTAGCGTATACCTTCTCGACCCATACAGATGGGCGATGGATGATCCCATATCCATTGGTGTTTGACATCAGAGATGTTATACGGATGCTCAGTGGAGACTGGGTACACTGGACGGACTCGCCGAGAACTCCCAGATGGTATTATACCTTACGTCAGATGGCAGTTCTCTCGTGACACTGGTACAGAGTAGTCTGTTGACCCGAGATCGTCATAGAGTCTTGTGTGATTCCCACTGTGCTTTGATTTCCACCTTACCACGTCCAAGAGGGCGTGCAAAACGGTGGTTTTTGGGTACAGTCCCGAATCACATGGAGGAAATGAGCGATAGGAGGGGATTCATCTCTCCCGGTATAGGGGGTTGATGTTGCGCTGTGTTCGATTGGCTATAACCGGAAATCCCTGGCCAGGGTTGCTGAGATTTACTGGTAAGTGTTACCAGTAGTTTCTCGAACTGTTATAGTCCTCATATCGACACGACTTATCGAGCTACTGGGGTCTGACATTTACCACACCTAGGCAAGATATGCGACATATCAGACGAACAGACCGGACTGTACGGTAAGTGTTACTGGTTGGATTCACAGGAGTGTGAGCGGGCTTGCTCGTCGATCTTCTGATCGCTCAATACCCGGGTGGCCGTTACGTTTAGCAGACCGCTTGCGGCTTGTGGGTGATTGATATGATCATCATCTGCTGCCGGCGTATTGACGAGTCTTTAGAGTCCTACACAGAGGTTTCCTGGCTCAAGCGAAACGAAATAGGAGCGCATATGAGATATGTGCGGGACCGAGAATAATGCGTGTATGTGATACCGTATTTCATTCTCGCGATGAATGTGTCGAATGGTTATATGCGATATAACCTAGTTATCGAATCAAGGATTGATTCGATAAATCGATACATTGTATACTAGTCGGTTGTGTGCGACATGACCGGATCATTGAATCAAGTGTTGATTTAATGATTTAATGCATAATTATATATTTGATATATTACTTTGCATTAACTAGTGTTGGTTCACTTTAAATGGATTTTCTCACTTGGATTGTGCACATTGTATATGTGATATACTTTTGTACACAAGTTTGTATCATGTTTGATGATACATGCTCACTAGGGTTTGTGTAAAGATTAAACCATGGTTGTGTAATGGTTAGGGTTTTCATTTTCTTATTCATTTATTTATTTATTTCATTTTGGAAAAGAAAAAGGGAAAATGGTGGCTTTGTTTGTATATTGAAGCTTCATGAAGCTTTGACTAAGTGACCATTTTGTCTCATGCTTAACCCTAACCATTCCACTTAACCCTTGTTCATTCTCTACACTTGACCATGGTTATATTATGATAAGTATTGATTTTCTTTTCTATTTCTAATAACTTATCATAATATTATCTTCTTCTTCTTCTTCTCCTTCAAGAAGAAAACCAAGTTTCCATCAATGGTGATTGATGAAAAAGAGTGAGAAATCCAAATCTAAAGTGAACCCACCTCCTATTTCTTCATCCTCTACCTCTTGCCAAGTAGTATAGGGTGTTTCCTTCACAAGTTTTCATGGCTTGGTGAAGGTGGAGCTTGATCTTGTGATGCCTCGACGTAGATCATCTTCGGCATCGTCGTCGATGACCTAGCCTGCTTTTTCTCCGATGAAGCCGACGCTAGAGCCCGGGATCCGATGATCGCAGCGAGGAGACATCATCACGGAGCTATGGAGGTGGAGCACCGGATCTACAAAGGTTGTATTTTCGTTAACTCTTAGTTAGTTGTTAACTAGTTTCTCTTGTCGCCTAAAATTCTAGTTAACGATCCGTATTAGGGTTTCTCGGCACCCGTAAAATTTGAAATTGGCATGGTCGATGCCTTGTGAGACCTCCTTGGTGTGCCTAGGAACCCTACAGTAGTATCAGAGCCTAGCTAGAGCCTTAGGCGATGCGTAGACGAAGTTTGAAACCCGAACGAACCCGAAACCCTAACACAAACATGCTCTCTGGACTTTTTCCAAAATCTGGAGTTTTTCGATATTAAAAATATGCAGAAAAATCAGCAGGAATATCTAAGATTTACTGTGAAATTCGACAGCCCAATTCTACAAAGTCGCCGCGGTTCCGCGGCACGAGCATTGCTCGTGCGGCGGTTCCGCGGCCGTACGGCCTCATTATATAATGTATTTTGCACAGTAATTCTTAGTTTCAAGTGCATGTTTTCCTGGGAATTTTTAATATTTTTTCAAGAGTTGAATTTTCTGGGTTGTTTTGGGGATTCGAATGTTCGATCGGATTATCAAATTTTGTCTGTGTGGTTTTCCGGATAATTTTTTTGAATATGTTAAAAAGTTCGACCGGATATAAATACCCAATTTTTCCCCTGCCGGAAAATTTCCAAGTGTTAAATTTTTCCGTGGTTTAAAGACGTTCTAAGTAGTGCAAGTAACGCGATGGACCCTCTAGAAGATAACAAACCTTATCTCGATTATGTGACCGTCTTGAACTGCCGTTTGAACCTTCGGGTTTGGGGCAGTACGGCGTGCCACATGTGAGGCGTTGGCTTGACCCTTCTACGGCTGGACCGTTGGTACTGAGGCATGAAATGAATGTCTTTGAACTTATTTCATGAGTTGAGCTATTTCGGGAAAACTTGGGTGTTCGATTGTTCGATCGGAAAGTTTAACATTTTCTATCTTATTCGGAATGTGATACAATAATTGGAATTCACAATAAGTTATGAGATAACTGAATGAATGTTATAAACATCGCAGTTTAGTCTCACTTGATCGGTTGCCACGGAATTTTGATGTGATCAAAAGTCCGTCGCAATCATGTAGCGTACGCGGATACTCGCCGGATAAACTTAATAGACAGCCTCGCTCCATAGCCCCGACCAAGTGACTATAGGAGAACCCCGTCGCCGAAAGCATCCGTTTGGGTGCTCGCGGCAGCAGTGTTCCGCCTTGGTGCACTTCGTCGACGGTATCGGGGGTGCGGCTGCCTACTAAAGTTTGCGACGAGCATTCGATCAGGATGTCGGGAATCTTGTTGAATTGCCCGACTTGATATTGAAAAGAGTTTTCGATTTTGAGACTAAAATGCGGGGTTTATAATTGTTAGGCATGCGATGTCTAAGGAATTCATTTGATTAGGCATGCGATGTCTATGTAGGTTGCGGATTCCAACTGTTGTAGTTTTACACTTTCTTTTCTGTGATCGTAAGTGTAATCTGTGATATCGCCGGTTTCGTTGCTATATGTCAACGACAATTGGGATGCGCATATTTACTTATGTTGATGACATGTGATGTTATGTGTTGCTGCATATGTTATATTGGATCGTCGTGTTTGAATAGCCGGGGTTTTTTTTGTGAGATGAGTGTTTTTCATTTTCATTCATGTAAAAACTTGTATGTAATATTCTTTTTTTGGGGCACTTCCAGGTTGCGGAAGATGTCACCCTCTGTATATTATTTACTTTTCCGCACTAGGATAGACCCAAGGAGGGGAGCACAAGTAACCGGGTTCTGGAGTCCAGTGGGAGACCAACTCGAGGAGTCGAGTCCGGGTCTCCTAACTCTAGAATTGGTAGGGTTGCTTGCCGCTCTCGTAGGGGTCTAGGGGTGTGGGTCAGGCTATTCATCGCGACCGTGGAATCCGTGTTTTATACTGGCTCGTATTGAAAACACGGACGTCCTAGTATATCCAATATTTCATATGATTCTTCTGCTGCGATATCTGTGATGTGATCATGTGATATGTTCTGTGATGGATACTGTATATAGTATATATGATATATTATATAGGCGTTACTTATGTTTTACACCCGCGCTAGCCCTGCCCCGCTCTGCCGTTAGTTACCTAACCTAACGGTGCACGAGGGACATCGAGGCGAATGCGGATGGCATAAGTGTACGTCGTATTTATCTGTGATGTTTAGATACTTAAATGATGGGACTTCATTAATGAGATTAATGAAATAAAAGAAACCTAAGATGTTGTAGAATCGAATTTCAAAAATAAAACAGGTAGCTACAGTTCTTGCTTTGCACAGCGTTATATGTGATATATCCTGCACCTTATTCGATGAGGAAAGGACCGAGATCCATTCACCGGGAGTGACTCTTTTAGCAATAACTGGAAGATGCTACACACTCGGTTTGTCTTTTGATTGCTTTTAAGAGTTTTTTCTTTGCACAGTGATATATATGATATATCCCGCACCTTATTCGATGAGGAAAGGACCGACGATCCCTTCACCGGGAGTGACTCCTTTAGCAAAACTAGAAAAGCCTCAAAAACACTCCAATTTAAAATCATTTGATTCTACAACGATATCAAGTTCATTACGCAATAGGTTTTCAGAAAAACCTGTCGTTGCCCTCCGTCATTTCAGATAAGTAGTAGTTAGTATTCGTGCTGCGTTTGTTGGCCTTTGTCAAGACGCAGTGTGCGGTAGCTAACTGGTGCTTATCTGCTTATGCATACGATGAAGATTGGGTTAGGGTAGTCGTGCGACCTTGTTGGCCTTTGTCAAGGGTCGTGCGGGTGGGTTTGATTCAATTAGGAAATGACGGGTTGAACTTGACTAGCATCCTATGGTTTGTTGGCCTTTGTCAAGGTCATAGGAGGTTAGGGGCAAAATATTATCGGGAATTTCAAGTGTTGAAATTTGCAATGAGACTGCATACCTTCTATGAGATAGTTGGATCCCGATACCCGCTGCGAGTAATTGTTACTCCTGGGAGAGTTTTACACATTACAATTAGCTAATCAAGTAGGTGTCTAGAAAGGTGTCAACGGGGTTACGCCTCTGGGAAAATGAGGTTTACATTAATTAGGTTCGTACGAAAGCACGGGGGACCTCCCTCAAAGTACCGACACTGGCCTGGCTGAAAGATTGGCGAACTTGTAGTGTGTAATTAATCCCGGCTAGTCTTTCCTTTTAGGGTTTGAAGGATGATTTGATAAAAAGCAGTGGGAGCCATCCTGATTAGATAAAATAATAACCAATCTATTCTTGACAGAGCGCACGCAGAGTGTTTTCTTCTCTCTCTCTCCATGTAGCGACCATATCACGCCTTAATCAAAATAATAATACGGTTATTGACCGAACCCGCTTGTTATACTGAGCTGGGGAACGTTGGTCCTGCTCCAACTTATAATTGTTATAAGACAGAGCAGGAAATTGGGGAATACCAGAATTCCCGTGCCGCCCAAACGAAGAGAGTGCATGCTGATGCATCATCTTCGGGTGTGTTCATTATACAGAACTGTTTCTCAGTATCCTCCGCATCGTAGGTATATGATACCGGATCAGGATCCCAGATATGTAAACTGTTACATAGGGCTACAAAAGGGTAGAAAAACTGAGAACGGGTGATAAGTTTCATGAGACAGAAAAACAAGGTAAGAGTTGCAGCCAAGTCTGTTGGTCACTGTCACCCTGTATTACCAATACATTGATTCTGAACAAATGCTATTAGATACCGAACCTGATATACAAAATCATATCACTCTCTTTATTAGTAAATAAATGATAAAATTTTGTATTGTTGGATAATGTTTTGAACATTTCCTATGTCAAAAGTTGATCGGATCAGGCACGTTATCTAAAAGCGTTGATGGTCTAAATCAAACTACAATTCCTAGTATACAGAACACACACAAGAGGAAGAGTTCAGAAATGAACAAATCCTTCTTGAGGCATTGTAGACTAGGTCATATCAATATGACCCGACTAGCTGAAGTTACATGTAGATGCATATTTAAATCAGTTTGAATCTACATCTTGTGAAACTTGCCAGTCATGTCACAAAGATATAATGACACCAGCTCTGTTTATTGGAAACAGAGAAAGAGTTAGTGAACTCTTGGGATGATACATCTTGATGTATGAAAGGTCCCCTGTCTACACATGCCAAGACCGGTTCTTTGTACTTCATTAAATTCTCTGATGATCTCTTTTGATTCAGACGTATGTTTCTGTTGAAACACAAGTCCGAACCTTTTGAGATATTCACAGAATATAAGTTAGAAGTAGAGAACCAAAATACGGGTATAAGTATTATGTCCTTTGATGAGATCAAGGAGGAGAATACTTGAGCACGAAAATCCTGGACTATTCTAAAGGAGAATGAGATTCTCTCTCAGCATTACTCCTCCGTATACACCACAGTACGTCGGTGTATCGGGGCGGAGCAGATGCACCCTATATGATATGGTGTGCTCTATGATGAGTACTACTTAGTTTCCTATTTCCTTTTTGGGAGTTATGCACTTGAGAAGCTGCATACCTATTGAATCGGTTCCAATCAAATCAATTGCCTACCACTTCATATGTGATATAGAAAGGGAAGAGCCCATTTCTTAAGTTAGTTAAGATTTGGGGTTGTCCGGCCTATGTCTAAAAGCAAAATCCGGACAAACTCGAGGCAAGGTCTGTAATGTAGAACTGGAAAAGCTCCAGCTATACAAACTACAGCAGATGATTTGGTAGAACCAAAGGATTCAGTAGATGCCAAAGAACCTCAGCGTCTCCGCCGATCTGGTAGGGTTCCTCACCCACCTGAGAGATACTTCGGTTTCTCTATGACAGTGGGAGCAAGGATTGCATCATGAGATGATGACCCAACTAGTTTCGAGCTGGCCATCAGGAGTAAGACTCTGTCAGAATGGCTGGATGCTTAGCGATCTTAGATAGAATCCTTATACACCAACAAAGTATGGACTTTGGATGCTTTATCTGAAGGGTTAAATCCCCATCAGGAGCAAGTATATCTTGAGAAGATTACTTGGTGTACATGGAAGAGTTGAGACTTTCAAAGCTAGACTTGTTAAAGGTCTACATCATTGACCAGGTATGGATGATGATGAAACCTTTTCTAAGTAGCTATGCTTAAGTCCATCCAGATCCTACTTGCCACGGCTACATACCATGACTGCGAAATCTGGCGGTTGGGTGTCATGACTGCTTTTCTAAAATGATGTTTTAGAAGAGAGCGTCTATAAGTACACAGCCAGAGGGCTTCGTAGACAGTGGGAGCAGCGAAAACGTGTGCAAGATGTTTTATGTGATAAAGCAGGCATCGCGGAGTTGGAACATCTGTTTTGATGTGGAAGTCAAATAGTTTGACATCATCAAAATGGTAGATGAACCTTGTATATACAAGAAGGTATTAGGGAGTATGGTAGTGATCCTCGTAGAGTACGTGGATGACATACTTTTGATAGGGAAGGAGTTTCCTATGCTATGCTCGGTCAATCTCCGGTTATCACAAGAATTCTCCATAATAGGATCAAAGTGATACCTCGTAAATCCTGGATTTTGGATCTATGCGATAGATCTAATTGGATGTTAGGATTCTCACTAGTTGTAGTGAGATGGTATCAACCGATCCTGGGGAGAATCACTGGAAGGGTTCCAGAGTGATAAGGATGACTGAATGTCAGTCACAGGCATTGTCTTTATCCTTGGTAAAGGGACGGTATGTTGGAAGAGTTCCAAGCTAGATACCGTGGCATACTAGACGATTAAAGGCTGAATATGTCACTACTTAAGATGCTACCAAAGAGGCTGTCTGGGTGTATATTAGTTCATGAGATGAACTCAGTTCCTCCCATTGTGTGACAATGGAGTTGTGGCTTATGCTAAGGAACGTCCGTCCCATCGGTGATCCAGACATATTCTAAGGCAGTATTACCTCATCATGGAGATGGTTGATCTCTAGGGGATCGAGGTTAGGAGAGTAGACTCAGAGGACAACACGACGGATCCACTCACGAAGGCCTATTCCTAGAGAGAGACTTTTATGGGATGGTTGAGTATGAGATACTACAACCACTGCTACAGATGGCCCTAGTGCAAGTGGGAGATTGTTAGTTATATGTATGCCCTAGAGGCCATTACTATACATAGGATGTATATTGTAGTGGGTGCTTGGACATATATAGGGAGGACTTTCTTGCTCGACATGATAGTATGCTATCTGGTTGATCTTTACCTTAACGTGTATACTGATTGTCTCTCTGTTACATGTTGGTAAAACCCTTAGGATGTGTACTTGGCTACCTAGACTATGATGCGGATCATACTAGTGGGGACATGGTAGTCCATAAGTACATCCTTCAAGGTCCCTAGTCGTGGGTGTATTGAGACGGGGCATCGATATACCAGAGTAGACTAGCGTATACCTTCTCGACCCATACAGATGGGCGATGGATGATCCCATATCATTGGTGTTTGACATCAGAGATGTTATACGGGTGCTCAGTGGAGACTGGGTACACTGGACGGACTCGCCGAGAACTCCCAGATGGTATTATACCTTACGTCAGATGGCAGTTCTCTCGTGACACTGGTACAGAGTAGTCTGTTGACCCGAGATCGTCATAGAGTCTTGTGTGATTCCCACTGTGCTTTGATTTCCACCTTACCACGTCCAAGAGGGCGTGCAAAACGGTGGTTTTTGGGTATAGTCCCGAATCACATGGAGGCAATGAGCGATAGGAGGGGATTCGTCTCTCCCGGTATAGGGGGTTGATGTTGCGCTGTGTTCGATTGGCTATAACCGGAAATCCCTGGCCACGGTTGCTGAGATTTACTGGTAAGTGTTACCAGTAGTTTCTCGAACTGTTATAGACCTCATATCGACACGACTTATCGAGCTACTGGGGTCTGACGTTTACCACCCCTAGGCAAGATATGCGACATATCAGACGAACAGACCGGACTGTACGGTAAGTGTTACTGGTTGGATTCACAGGAGTGTGAGCGGGCTTGCTCGTCGATCTTCTGATCGCTCAATACCCGGGTGGCCGTTACGTTTAGCAGACCGCTTGCGGCTTGTGGGTGATTGATATGATCATCATCTGCTGCCGGCGTATTGACGAGTCTTTAGAGTCCTATACAGAGGTTTCCTGGCTCAAGCGAAACGAAATAGGAGCGCATATGAGATATGGGCGGGACCGAGAATAATGCGTGTATGTGATACCGTATTTCATTCTCGCGATGAATGTGTCGAATGGTTATATGCGATATAACCTAGTTATCGAATTAAGGATTGATTCGATAAATCGATACATTGTATACTAGTCGGTTGTGTGCGACATGACCGGATCATTGAATCAAGTGTTGAATTAATGATTTAATGCATAATTATATATTTGATATATTACTTTGCATTAACTAGTGTTGGTTCACTTTAAATGGATTTTCTCACTTGGATTGTGCACATTGTATATGTGATATACTTTTGTACACAAGTTTGTATCATGTTTGATGATACATGCTCACTAGGGTTTGTGTAAAGATTAAACCATGGTTGTGTAATGGTTAGGGTTTTCATTTTCTTATTCATTTATTTATTTATTTCATTTATTTTATTTTGGAAAAGAAAAAGGGAAAATGGTGGCTTTGTTTGTATATTGAAGCTTCATGAAGCTTTGACTAAGTGACTATTTTGTCTCATGCTTAACTCTAACCATTCCACTTAACCCTTGTTCATTCTCTACACTTGACCATGGTTATATTATGATATGTATTGATTTTCTTTTCTATTTCTAATAACTTATCATAATATTATCTTCTTCTTCTTCTTCTCCTTCAAGAAGAAAACCAAGTTTCCATCAATGGTGATTGATGAAAAAGAGTGAGAAATCCAAATCTAAAGTGAACCCACCTCCTATTTCTTCATCCTCTACCTCTTGCCAAGTAGTATAGGGTGTTTCCTTCACAAGTTTTCATGGCTTGGTGAAGGTGGAGCTTGATCTTGTGATGCCTCGACGTAGATCATCTTCGGCATCGTCGTCGATGACCTAGCCCGCTTTTTCTCCGATGAAGCCGACGCTAGAGCCCGGGATCCGATGATCGCAGCGAGGAGACATCATCACGGAGCTATGGAGGTGGAGCACCGGATCGACAAAGGTTGTATTTTCGTTAACTCTTAGTTAAGTTGTTAACTAGTTTCTCTTGTCGCCTAAAATTCTAGTTAACGATCCGTATTAGGGTTTCTCGGCACCCGTAAAATTTGAAATTGGCATGGTTGATGCCTTGTGAGACCTCCTTGGTGTGCCTAGGAACCCTACAGTTCGGCACGGCTAAATTTTAAATCGGGCATGGTTGATGCCTTATAGACCCTTGTGCATGTGCCCAGTATCCCTACAATATCAATGTATCATCTTGTGAGAAAAATAAATACTTAAGTGAGCTAATATTAGTTGATGTAATGTAATATATCAAATATATAATTATACATTAAATTATCAAATCAACACTTGATTTAATAATCAGGCTATATCACATATAACCGACTAATATCAAATGTAACATCTTATCGAATCAACATTTGATCCGCTAACCCAGTTATATCTCATATAACCAATCATGTCACACTCGCGAGAATATAATATGGTATCACATATCGTATTAATCTCGGTCCCGCACATATCACATATGTGCTCCTACTCCGTTTCGCTTGAGCCAGGAAAGCTCTGTGTAGGACTCTAAAGACTCGTGAATACGCCGGCAGTAGGTGATGATCATATCTAACATCCACAAGCCGCATGCGGTCTGCTATACGTAACGGACACCCGGGTATTGAGCGATCAGAAGATCAACAAGCAAGCCTGCTTGTACTCTTGCGAATCCAATCAGTAACACTACCGTACAGTCCAGTCATTTCGTCTGATATGTCGTATATCACAGCCTAGGGTGGTGTAACGTCAGACCCCAATAGCCTGATAAGTCATCTCGATGCAAGGTCCATAACGGTTCGAGAAACTACTGATAACACTTAGCAGTAGATCTCAGTAATCCTGACCAGGGATTTTCGGTTATGGCCAATCGAGTATAGCGCAACATCAACTCCCTATACCGGGAGAGACGAAACCCCTCCTATCGCTCATTGCCTCCATATGACTCGGGACTGTACCCAAAAGCCACCGTTTTGCACTTTCTCTTGAACGTGGTAAGGTGGAAATCAAAGCACAGTGGGAATCATACAAGACTCTATGACGATCTCGGGTCTACAGACTAACCTGTACCAGTGTCACCAGAGAACTGCTATCTGACGATAAGTATAATACCATCTAGGAGTTCTCGGCGAGTCCGCTTAGTGTACCCAGTCTCCACTGGGCACCCGCATACCTTCTCTGATGTCGAACACCAATGGATATGGGATCATCCATCGCCTATCATATGGGTCGAGAAGCGTATACGCTAGTCTACTCTGGTATATCGATGCCTTGTATCGATACACTCTCGACTAGGAACATTTGAACGTTGTACTTAACGACCATTCTGTCCCCACTAGTATGATCTGCATCATAATCATGGTAGTCAAGTACTCATCCTAAGGGCTTTATCAACATGTATTATAGAGACAATCAGTGTACATGTTATGATAAAGAGCAACCTGATAGTATACTATCATGTCGAGCAAGAAAGTCCTCCCTATATATGTCCAAGCATCCACCACAATATATATCGTACGTACAGTGTTGGCCTCTAGGGCATACATATTACTAACAATCTCGCACTTGCACTAGGGCCAGCTTTTATAGTATCTCATACGCAACAATCAGCAGTGGTTGAAGTATCACATACTCAACCATCCCATAAAAGTCTCTCCTGAGAATAGGCCTTTATGAGTGGATCCGCCGTGTTGTCCTCCGTGTCTACTCTCCTGAACCTGGATCTTCCCGGAGATCAACAATCTCCATGATCAGGTGATACTGCCTAAGAATATGTCTAGATCACAAATGGGACGGGGGTTCTTTGGCCAAAGCAATAACTCCATTATCACAAAATGGTAGGAACGATGTTCATTTCATAAACTAAAATACATCCAGACTATCTCTTTGGTAGCATCCTTGGTAGCAATGTTTCCAGCCTTTATCGTCTAGTATGTCACGATATCTAGCTTAGAACTCTTCCAACATACCGTCCCTCCACTGAGAGTAAAGACAATGCCTGCGACTGACATTCAGTCAACCTTATCACCATAGAAATCCAGTGATTCTCCCCAGGATCGATTGATACCATCTTACTACACCAATGAGAATCCTAAGATCCATTTAGATCTATTGCATATATCCAAAACTAGGATTTAGGAGGTATCACCTTGATCCTATATGGAGAATTCTTGTGATAAGAAGAGATTGACCGAGCGTAAAATAGGAAACTCCTTTCCTATTAAGAGTATGTCATCCACGTACAATACGAGGATCACCATCATACTCCTTACTACCTTTTTGTATATACAAGGTTGATCTACCCTTTTGATGAAGTCAAACTCTTTGACTACCACATAAAAACAGATGTTCCATCTCCGCGATGCCTATTCTATCCCATAAAACAACTTGCATACGTTTCCGCTGCTCCCACTGTCTATGAAGCCCTCTGGCTGTATACTTATAGACGCTCTCTTCTAAATCATTATTTAGAAAAGCAGACATGACACCCAACCGCCAGATATCATAGTCATGGTATGTAGCAATGGCAAGTAGGATCCGGATGGACTTAAGCATAGGGACAAGAAAAGGTTTCATCATTATCTACTCTTTGTTAATGACGAGAACATTTTGCAACAAGTCTTAGCTTTGCATGTCTCAACTTTTCTATGTACACCAAGTAATCTTCTCAAGATATACTTGTTAGTTATATATATATGCCCTAGAGGCCATTGTTGTATATATGATGTATATTATAGTGGATGCTTGGATATATATAGAGAGGACTTTCTTGCTCGTCATGATAGTATGCTATTTGGTTTTACTTTATCTTAACATGTTGACTTGTATTAGTTTACTGTCTTGTTTTCACATGTTGATAAAACCCTTAAGATATGTACTCGACTACTGGGACTATGATGAGATCATACTAGTAGGGCAAGGGTAGTCAGCGAGTACATCCTATAACTGTTCCTAGTCGAGGGTGTATCGAGACAGTGCATCGATACACCAGAGTAGACTAGCGTATACGCATCTTGACCCATATGATGGGCGATGGATTATCCCATATCCATCGGTCTTTGACATCAAAGATAGTGAACGGGTGCTCAGTGGAGACTGTTTATACTGAACGGACTCGTCGAGAACTCCCGGATGGTATTATACCTTACGTCAGATGGCAGTTCTTTGGTGACACTGGTACAGGTTAGTCTGTAGACCCGAGATCGTCATAGAGTCATGTGTGATTCCCACTGTGCTTTGATTTCCATCATACCACGTCCAAGAGGGCATGCAAAACGGTGGCTTTTGGGTACAGTCCAGGATCACATGGAGGCAATGAGCGATAGGAGGGGTTTCGTCTCTCCCGGTATAGGGAGTTGATGTTGTGCTGTGTTCGATTGGCTATAACTGGAAGTCCTTGGCCAGGGCGCATATTGAGTACTACTGGTAAGTGTTAACAGTAGGTTCTCGACCTATTATGAGCCATACATCGACACGACTTATCGGTTACTGGGGTCTGACATATACCACCCCTAGACTAGATATGCAACATATCAAACGAAGAGACCGGACTGTACGGTAGTGTTACTGATTTGATTCACAGGAGAATGTACAGGCTTGCTTGTTGATCTTCTGATCGCTCAATACCTGGGTGGCTGTTACGTTTAGCTGACCGCTTGCTGCTTGTCGTTGTTTGATATGATCATCACCTGCTACCGGCGTATTGATGATTCTTTAGAGTCCTACAAAGAAGTTTCTTGACTCTGGTAAAACGGAGTAGGAGCACATATGTGATATGTGCGTGACCGAGAATAATACAATATGGGATACCGTATTCTATTATCTTGATATTTGATATTGGCCAGGTATATGTGATATAGCCGGGTCATCGGATCAAGTGTTGATTCGATGAAATGATACAGTTTATATTAGTCGGTTATTTGAGAAATAGCCGGATTGTCGGATCATGTGTTGATTCGATAATTTAATGTATAATTTTATATGTGATATATTACATTACATTATCTAATATTGGCTCACTTTATTGATTCATTTTCTCAACGGAAAATACATTGATATATATGCGATATATGTTAATTGTATTATTTTCTTTTGTTACAAAAATATATTATATATGTGATATATAATATTGTAACAAGTTATGTTTACAAATGCAACATAATTAGTGAAGATTAAACATGGTTAGGGTTTGATTTGGGTTAATCTTTTCTAGAAGCTTCTACAAGCTTTTGTTTTGTTTCTTGCAAAGATATTATGTGTTGATATTTTTGGAGATATTTTCCTAACCCAACCCACACCCTTTAACCTAGTTAAATCTCTACAATGGTTATGTCTTTCTTGACGTAACCATGGTTGCAATTGTAATGATAATAACAATTCATTATTCATCACAAAAGGGATGATTATTTTTCTTCTTCTTCCTTGAGCTCTTGAAAAGCTTTATAGGTTTTTCTTTTGTGATGGATTAGTGTGAGATTATGAAAACAAAAGAGAGCTAAATTCCTACTTCATCATCCTCATCTATTCTAGCCACTTACATTAGGGTGTTCACTTCTCTAATACTGGATTAGAGAAGTGAGAGCTTGAGTTAAAGAAACTTCAAGGTAGATCATCTTCGAAAAGGAAGACTTCAAGTAAGCATGGATCATTCGGGTTGTGGAGCCTCTCTTGAGTCCGGGAGATCATGGATCGCGGCAAAAGGACTACTACTCAGAGCTAATGAAGCGAAGGAGCGGACTACAAATGTTGTAATCCCTCTCTCTTATATGTAAAGGTGTTTACTTGCATGTTTAACCCTAATAATCTCGCAAAGATCCTTGCTTTGGGTTGTTCGGCACGTCTAAATTTTAAATCGGGCATGGTTGATGCCTTATAGACCCTTATGACTGTGCCTAGTAACCGTAGAGTGGTATCAGAGCCTAGCTAGAGTATTAGGCGACGTGTTTATAAAGTTAAAAGTCCGATCGAACCCCAAAACATCAAAATTTGACCCCTCTCTGGCAATTTTTTAAAAATATGATTTTTTCTGTATTAAAAATACTCAGAAAATTCAGTAGGTGATTATAAGAATTATTGTGAAAAACGACAACCTAATACCCTTAAAGCACCGCGGAACCGCGGCAATACCATGCCTTGCGCGGCGGTTCCACGGCCGTACATGGGTATTAGGGTTAGCTTTTGATACAGTAACATCCGTAGGTACTTTTGCCTGCTTCTGGGAATTTTTAATTTTACTCAAGTGTTGAGTTTTCTAGGGATCTTTTGTATTCATTGATTCGATCGGAAAGTTTAACTTCGTTTAAGTGTTTTCCGGATAATTTAGAACGTGTTAAAATGTTCGAACGGATATCAATAACTCACTTTTTCCCGACACGAAAAATTTTCAAGTGTTGAATTTTTCTTGAGTTTAAAACTTTCGGAAAAACATGCAAGCATATCTGTGGACCCTCTAGAAGAATGTAACCTTAACTTGATTATGTGACTGTCAAAACTTCCACTAAAGCCTAGGGTTTGTGGTAGTTTGGCGTTGTCACATGTGAGGCGTTGGTTTGACCCTTCTACGGCTGGTTCACTGGGGCTGTGACATGTTCTGGGTTTTTTGAACTCCACTCAAGTGTTGAGCTATTAGGGAATTCTTAGGTGTTTGATTATTCAATCGGAAATTTTAACTTTGTCTATTTATCTGGAATGTGATACAATTTGTGGAATTCATATATTTAGGCATGAAATGCGAAATATGTGATATTTCGGATTTATGATGTCTAAAGTGATTGTGGATTCCAAATATTGTAGTTTTACACTTTCTTTTCTGTAACCGTAAGCGTAGTATGTGGTGTATCGCCGGCTTTGTTGTTATACATCAACGACAGTAGGGATACGCATACTTGCTTACGTTGATGATATGAGATATTATGTGTTGCTGTGATATGTTATATTGGATCGTCGTGTTCTGAATAGCCGGGGTTTTTATATGATATGAGGGTTTTTATTTTCATTCATGTAAAATTCATTTGCATGTAATATTCTTTTCTTGGGGCACTTCCGGGATGAGGTTGATGTCACCATTGTATATTATTTACTTTTCCGCATTAGGTAGACCCAAGGATGGGAGCACAAGTAACCGGGTTCTAGGGTACAGTGGGAGGCCATCTCGAGGAGTTGAGACCGGGTGTCCTAACCCTAGAATTGGCAGTGTTGCTTGCCGCTCTCGTAGGTGTCACGACCCGAAATAGCCCGTGACTGGCACTTGAATCATATGAAGTCTATAGGACCCCATCCAATTCAAGTAAGCCAAAGCCCAGAAATCTAAAACCACTTTAAAGCAATAAATAAAGGAAATAGTTTTAAGAAGTGAAGAAAACAAGTTTTTAAAACAAGGGTTTTAAAATAGATAAGCCGAATATGCATTTTAATCCTCCATATCTTTTCTAAAAATTTCGGCAGAGTTTCCATTGTAAATACTGGCCCCGAACAGGGTACAACATGAATAATATATATATGCACAATAAAAGGCATCCCAAGCGGGAGCTAGCTCTTCGTCAATCGACGATCATAACCACGCAAGCAATATAATATACAACGCCAAAGGGCGAGGATCAAAACTCAAAAGAAACTCAAAATCAACATGAAAACCATAATACTACAACGCGCGACTCTAAGGTCGAAATAATACATAACTGGTTTTCTAAGTCTGAAACAGAATACAAGTTTTGGTTAATGGAATTACTAGATACAACTGAATAAAATAATACAAGGGTGGTCACGATGCGAGTGAACCCACCTACCAATGCAATCGCCCAGAAAGGAAGCAGTGTGCCAGAAAAGCCGCAATGGAACCTGTACGGCAAAACCTGCAAGAACTGTGGCACAATGGGGGTGTGTTGCCAACTCGTGAATAGAGAACATCGCAGAGTAGAAATCATATGCATGACATAATTCTAGGTCAATACGATCAGTATTTATAAACCTCAAAGAATAAGTCTGAAGCATGATAATGTGGCAATATAACATCTATACATGAGTAAAGTGTCAAGTGCTCGTCCCTGTAAGTCCATGCTACCTCTCCCGGTACTTACGGGCATGCGGAATTTGATAAAAAAACGATTTTTATAGAGGTGGTAACATGGACTTATAACCCGGATCTTGGTTAAACATCTAACTAACAACCTAACTACGAGTTGCTAACTACTCGGTTAGGGGGTTATACCTTGCTTGTCTTAAACTCCTTCGTCTTCAAACTCCAATGGAGGTCCGGATCGGCTTCTTCCCGTCGTCTCCTTACGCCGAAGATAGATCCACCTGAAAGCTCCAACCTTTGGCTCCTTCTTCGTTCTTTGAAGAAACTAGTTCACTTGGTTTGCTAAACCTTGTGAACTAGAATGAGTAGAGAAGAGTTTGTATGGGATTTTATCTATGGTTCTTGATTCTCAACTCATGAGATATATGAACCATAGAGTCAAGAGAGGGAGCAAGAGGAAGAGGGTGAAAGCAAGAGCAAGAGAGCTCAAGAACAAGAAAGAGAATGAGCAAGTGAGAATGAGCCTTTCTTTTGTCTTTCACCCTCTCATAATCCAAAACCATCATAACTCATTATACCAAATCAAGTGTTATGTGATGGTTGAAGCAACCATAACCATATCATTTCATGCACTCATTTTGCACAAATGAGCAAGCAAGCAAAAGTCTTTGCCATGAAATGATGGCTATGGTTATCATGATGGTCAACTAGTCAAGCCTAGTCAACCGGTCAACAAAGTCAACAAGTCAACAAAAGTCAACAAGTCAACAGAAGTCAACAACCATGTAACCATAATACTTAATTAATATAATAGTTAATCACATATCATATTCTCATTAGGGTTGAGCAAAAAGTCAATAGTCAACGGTCAACTGTCAACAACCCTAATGAGAATCCGCTGCCTCTGTCTCCCCGTCAACTGTGCATACACACCCGCATCCGTGTTCCGAGGAACACGAATGCAAACTGGATAAATCCAATCCCAAAAGGTACACTAGGATCTGGCTTAAACCAAAGCCCGCTAATGTAAACTGTCCGGACACTGTACGTGCATAAGTGCACGGATGTGACCGAACCCTGTCGCAAAACTATGCGACCTTTCGCAAAACCATGCGACGTCTACTCTTTTGCCTAAAGGCGAAAAGCTTTCTGTGTAGGACTCTAAAGACTCGACACTACGCTGGCAGTGGGTTTAACCACAGACCGCAAGCGGTACTAGCTGTGCATAACGGTCCCCAGGTAATGCCGACAAGAAGACCGACGAGGCGAAACCCATCTGAACTCCTACTGAGCCTGAATGTGACATTCTCCGTACAGTCCGGTCTGTTCGTCTGATACATCGCATGGCAGGCCTAGGGGGCGATAAATGTCAGTCCCCCAATAGCGGTACAAGTCGTGTCGGAGTGAAGCCCAAAACACCCTGAGATAACACTGGAAGCCTACCAGTATATCTCGTTTGCCCTGGCCAGGGACTACTCGTGTAATGGCTCTCCTAGACACAGCACGATGTCAACCCCCAATACCGGGAGAGACGAATCCTGTCTAACCGTCACTGCCTCCAAGTGCTTCGGGACTGCACCCAACTACTACCTGTTTGCACGACTCCTTTGAGCCGTGGTAGGGTAGTAATCAAAGTGCAGTGGGAACACACTCGAGGCGAAGTGACAGTGTCAAGTCAGCGGACTAAGCTGTACTCATGTCACCTGGGAACTGATAACTGACGATAGGCATAATACCAACTAGTCAGTTCCCGACGAGTCCTGTCCAGTGTACCCGTAACCTAACGAGCACCCGCATACTATCTCAAGTACGACGTACTGACGGCTGTGGGGCAGACCGTCTCCCACACTGGGATGAGAAGCGCATGCGCTGGTCTACTCCGGAGTATCGATGCCCTGTCTCGATAGTCCTGCGACCAGGAACCTGCATAAGGATGTGCTTATAGATTACCCAGCCCCACTAGTGTGACGGCCATCACATCGCTGGTAATCAAGCAAAGATCCTAAGGGCTCCACTAATGTGTATAGGCGATATACAAAAATAAACACATGTACACATTGAAGTAGAAACAAACCAAGTAGCATACTACTATTTTGAGCAAGATTGTATATACAAGGTGAATATCCCAAGCTTCCATTAAGTAATATACAAACTAGTATGATACAGTAATGGCCTCTAGGGCATATACACTAACAATCTCCCACTTGCACTAAGGCCTTGTACTGGCGTATCGAAGACCTATCATCTCGATCAGCCGCTCGAACTGAGTCTGGGGCAGGGCCTTGGTGAATGGATCTGCAGTGTTATCTTCTGAAGCGACTCTCCGAACCTCGATCTCCTGGCGATCCACGATCTCCCTGATCAGGTGATACCGCCTCAAGATGTGCCTGGATCTCTGATGGGACATGGGTTCCTTCGCTAAAGCTATAGCCCCGTTGTTGTCGCAATACAGAGGTATTGGATCAACAATGGACGGAACCACCTGAAGTTCTTTCAAGAACTTCCTCATCCAGACAGCTTCTTTTGCGGCATCAGATGAAGCGATGTATTCCGCTTCCATCGTCGAGTCTGCAACGGTTTCCTGTTTGGAACTCTTCCAAGACACCGCCCCTCCATTGAGGGTAAAGACAAAACCCGACATGGACTTGGAATCATCCTTGTCACTCTGGAAGCTGGAGTCAGCAAAGGCCTCGATCAGGAGGTCTTTTCCGCCCTACACCAAAAACATCTCCTTAGTCCTTCTCAGGTACTTGAGAATGTTCTTTACCGCTATCCAGTGTTTCTCCCCATGGTTTGACTGATACCGGCTTACCACACTCAGTGCATAAGCTACATCCGGTCTGGTACACAACATCGCATACATTATAGAGCCTACCGCAGAAGCGTAGGGTATAATAGACATGCGATCCCTCTCCAAATCAGTCATGGGAGACATCTCTTTAGAGAGGGTGATCCCGTGACAAGCCGGTAGGTTACCGCGCTTGGAATCTTCCATACTGAATCTTTTCAGTACGGTGTCGATGTACCTGGACTGAGAAAGTCCTAATATCCTCTTGGATCTATCACGATGGATCCGGATCCCCAGGATGTATGAGGCATCACCCAGGTCTTTCATGGAGAACCTGTGTGACAAGAACCCCTTGACAGATTGTAGCATAGGAATGTCATTTCCTATTAAGAGAATGTCATCCACGTATAAAACGAGGAATACTACAGTTCTCGCTACAAATCTACTATAGATGCATGGTTCATCTGGATTTTTGATAAAGCCAAATTCCTTGACCGTCTCATCAAAACAGATGTTCCAACTCCGCGATGCCTGCTTTAGTCCGTAGATGGACTTAAGCAACTTGCACACCTTTCCGCTGCTCCCACTCTGAATGAAACCCTCTGGTTGGTCCATATAGACACACTCCTCTAAATTTCAATTTAGAAAAGCGGTTTTTACGTCCATTTGCCAGATCTCATAATCGTGGAAGGCAGCAATGGCAAGAAGGATCCGAATGGATTTCAGCATGGCTACTGGAGAAAAGGTTTCGTCATAGTCCAAGCCAGGTCTTTGACGAAAACCCTTTGCTACCAGCCTAGCTTTATAGGTTTCAACCTGTCCATCTACACCAATCTTCCTTTTGAAGATCCACTTGCATCCTACGGGTTTTACCCCGTCTGGAGCAATGTCCAACGTCCATACCTTGTTGGTGTACATGGACTCCATTTCGGTCCGCATTGCATCCAGCCATTTCACTGAGTCAACGCTCTGAACGGCCTGCTGGAAGCTAGTAGGCTCATCATAATCTATGATGCAATCCTCTCTATCCCCGTCTATGAGAAAACCGTAGTATCTCTCGGGCGGATGAGTCTGCCTACTACTCCTGCGAAGCGGCGTAGGAATGTCCTGTTCTTTTGAACCTTCTGGTTCCACTAAGCTTTCAGTAATAGTCTGTGGTTCTGGAACTTCTTCCAGTTCTATTGTGCTCCCACTTATCTGGGTTTCCAAAAACTCAGTTTCCAAGAAGCGGGCATGCTGAGAAACAAAAACCTTTTGTTCCTCAGCGGAATAGAAAAGATACCCCCTGGAGTTCCTTGGGTATCCCACAAACTTACACTGTACTGAACGTGCCTCAAGCTTGTCCGCATGCTGCTTTTTTACAAAAGCTGGACATCCCCATACCTTAAGATACTTAAGACAGGGTTTCTTCCCAGTCCATATCTGATATGGGGTGGTAGGCACAGTCTTGGTGGGAGCATTGTTTAAGAGATACGCAGCTGCTTCTAGTGCATATCCCCAGAATGATCGCGGTAACTCAGCGTTACTCACCATGGACCGAACCATATCCAATAGGGTTCGGTTCCGTCTCTCCGATACACCGTTATGTTGCGGGGTGTATGGAGGAGTAAGCTGAGAGAGAATTCCGTTCTCTTTTAAGTAATCCAGGAACTCGGCACTTAAGTATTCTCCACCTCGATCCGATCTTAGAATCTTAATACTTTTGCCGGTTTGTTTTTCTACTTCATTCTTATATTCCTGGAATTTTCCAAAGGCTTCGGTCTTATGTTTCATTAAGAAGACATAACCGTACCTTGAGAGTCATCCATAAAAGTAATGAAGTAAGAATAACCGCTTCGCGCATGTGTAGACATTGGACCGCACACGTCACTGTGTACGAGTCCCAAGAGCTCACTCGCTCTTACTCCATGTCCAGTAAACGGAGTCTTTGTCATCTTTCCTTTGAGACAGGATTGACAAGTGGCATACGTTTGATATTCGAACGGATTCAAATATCCTTCTGTATGTAACTTAGTCAACCTTCTCTCATTGATGTGCCCCAGTCTATAATGCCACAAGAAAGTCTGATTTGTTTCCGGAGACTTTCTTTTGTGTGTATTCTGGACATTGAAAATCTGTGGTTGGTTTAATACGTATATACCATTACTCAATGCACCTGACCCAATCAGAACTTGATTAAGGTGAATGTTTACAACATTACTTACAAACGCAAATTCATAACCTTCTTTAGAAACTAAAGATACAGAAATGATATTACAAGTTGCGTTGGGTACAAAAAAGCAATTACGCAAAACCAAAACATGTCCATCTGACATTCCCAGGTGATAGTCCCCCACGGCTTTAGCATCCATGCTAGCTCCGTTCGCAACTCTGAAGGTCATGTCACCTGCCATCAAAACCCTACGGTTTCTCAACGCCTGCAAAGAATTACAGATATGAGATCCTGATCCGGTATCCAATACCCAGGAAGTAGAGTTTATTGAAAGACGGTTTTCAATAACATACACACCTGAATCTGAAGCTGCAACCTGCTTCAATTCCTGTGTTCTGGCCTTCCAGGCCCTGCAATCATTCTTCCAGTGTCCTTTCTTATGACAATAGAAACATTCTTCCTTATCCACAAGCTTCCCCGCTTTCTTTGTTGCTTTAGCTTTTCCCTTCGTATCCACTTTACTAACACCGCCCCTTGGTTTGGCGGGGGCTTTCTTCTTCTTTCCCTTGGCTTTCGCCTTGGACCTAGAAGAAGATGATCCTCCTACAAACAAAGTGGATGTTTCTCTACATTTCTGTAGGGTGCCTTCTGCGCTCCTCAGCATGTTGAGGAGCTCTGAAAGTTCAACCTCTTTTTCTTGTAAGTTGAAGTTCAGTATAAACTGGGCGTAAGTGGAAGGAAGGGACTGGAGAACTATATCCGTATAGAGCTCACTCTTCAATGTGGTCCCCAGGTCCGCGAGCTCCTCAATGTAGCCGATCATCTTTAGCACGTGCTCGGCTACTGATGATCCGACGGCCATCTTTGCCGAAAACAACTTTTTCGACGCTTCGTATCTTGCGATACGAGATTGCTCTCCATACAGTTCTTTTGTATGGAGAAATATGGATTCAAGGTCCATATTCTCGTGCCTCCTCTGATGTTCGTTGTCCATCGAGGCAAGTACGAAGCACTTGGCCTTTGCGCTATCAATCTCCCAAGTCTTGCGGATTTCCTTATCCGCGACGCTGGAAGTGGGACCAGGGACAGGGGGAGCCTTGGTGGTAAGAAGATACCCCAGCTTGTCGTAAGTGATTGCCATCTTGACATTCCTGAGCCAATCTTTATAGTTTGGCCCTGTCAGTATATTTTTATCTAGAAGTAACTTAAGTCCAGTCATGTCGATTGGTCGCTGCAATTAGGAGAGAGAAGAAGAAACACTCAGCATGATGCTCTTGCAAGTTTAGAGTGGTTTTTAGTTTGTCTAAACAGGATGGCTCCCACTGTTTCTCGAATCCCTCCTCAAACCATAAAGGAAGAATTAGTCGGGATCAATCCCACCGCACAATACTTGCTTAACCGTTCAGCCATGCCGGTGTCGGTACTTCGAGGGAGGTTTTCCAACGCTTTCGCGAAGTTCCTTAATTAAAGAACCTCTTTTCCCTGGGGGCGTAGCCCCGCTAACACCTTTCTAGGCACCTACTAGGTTTATAGCATTGATCGTTTAGTGAGAAATTTCCCGAGGAGTAGCATATACTCACAGTAGGATCGGGATCCAAATATCATCGCGTGACGAAACTGAAGGAATCCTACCAGAATCATCACACTCCAAATGGTATGCAAATCTAGAAAGTTTCAGTACTTATGAAACTCCCGATGTGGATTTTTGCCCCATGCTCTTATGACCTTGACGAAGGTCAACAAATCATAAGTCACATGTCAAGTTCTTCCCGTCATTATCCAGGTTAATTTGAATCCACCCGTATATACCCTTGACGAAGGTCAACAAGGAAATGCGAATGTCCCAAACCAACGCATCTATCTATGCTACATATGAATACCCAACAGCTACCAATCACTATGCCTTGACGAAGGGTAACAAACACAGCTTGAATACTATTGAATATTCATACGAAACGACGGAGGGCTACGAATGGTTTTGGCGAAACCGTGAACGTAGTGAACTTGATATAGTCGATGGAACGAGATAGCTTTTAAAAGGAGTGGCTCAAGCTCCGCATTTAAAAGTTGGTTTTGAAAAGAACCGAGTGGTTTTTCGAAAGTGTTCCAACGACTTTAACTTGGTTTATTATCTTGCATTAGTTCTTTTAATGCGTGATATTCTTGCATTAGTTCTTTTAATGCGTCCCATCAATTAATCCTACCATTGCAGAAAACAACCAAAATATGACGTACGCTTATGCCATTCGCATTCGCCACTGGGCCCCGTCATTACCCGTTAGGTTACTTAACTAATGACAGAGCGGGGGCTGGGCTAGCGCGGCTGTAAAACATAATCAACGCCTAAATAATATCATATATAGATATACTGCAATGATAAACATTTCAGATCACAGATGAATACATTGGATATACTAGGAATCTGTAATTCGCACGAGCCTGTAACGAAAAATAGATTACACGGTCGTGGTGAATAGCCAAAACCCTACCCAAGACCCCTACGGGTGCGGTAAACTACCCGCCAAGTACCCGAAGTGAAGCAACCTCCCTCATCTCCATGAGTAGGCCACTCGGCACTTCGGCATACCCGGTAGTTTGTGCACCCCCTCCATGGGTCTATCCTAGGAGCAAAAACAGTAAAAAGAAATTATATAATGACGGCTACAACCCCGACCCGGTTGTGCGGCCATACAAATAATTATTACATCAATTTACAAATTTACATGAATTGAAAGAAAAGAAAACTCTCGTCTCACAACCCCCGGCTATTCACCCGCGACAATCCAACATATTCATATACACATTCCAGCAACATTACAGATCACAGATTTGTATAACCCCCACTAATCGACATATAGCGATTAGTAGACGTTCAATACAAATATCACATTACAGAAAAACCCGTTAGCTTAAGTCTTTTAGAAGTTCGATCAAAAATACGGATTTTCGGGACCCCAAAAATAAAATTTTCTTTCTGGAAAATCTGGGCAGAAAATATATATTCCAAAAATCCAAAAACAACCCCAGAATCACTCTGCACCAAACTTGGACCTCGGCCGAGTCAACTCGGCCGCGGATCCGCGGCGGGAGCGTGCTCCCGCCGCGTTTCCGCGGCGCTTTGACTCGATCGTTGGACCAAATTTGGTGGGTGATCACACAAAAGCCTGAGCCGATTTTAGAGATGAAAATAATCAACTTTTGAACAGTATAAAAATCGACAGAAACTTCGAATTTTGGGGTTCATTTCGGGACTTTTTCTTTGATCGATCTTCTAGTTACTTGCTAACATGTTAGATAGAGTTTAACTAGGCTTTGATACCACTGTAAGTCCATGTTACCTCTCCCGGTACTTACGGGCATACGGAATTTGATAAAAAAAACGATTTTTATAGAGGTGGTAACATGGACTTATAACCCGGATCTTGGTTAAACATCTAAATAACAACCTAACTACGAGTTGCTAACTACTCGGTTAGGGGGTTATACCTTGCTTGTCTTGAACTCCTTCGTCTTCAAACTCCAATGGAGGTCCGGATCGGCTTCTTCCCATCGTCTCCTTACGCCGAAGATAGGTCCACCTGAAATCTCCAACCTTTGGCTCCTTCTTCGTTCTTTGAAGAAATTAGTTCACTTGGTTTGCTAAACCTTGTGAACTAGAATGAGTAGAGAAGAGTTTGTATGGGATTTTATCTATGGTTTTTGATTCTCAACTCATGAGATATATGAACCATAGAGTCAAGAGAGGGAGCAAGAGGAAGAGGGTGAAAGCAAGAGCAAGAGAGCTCAAGAACAAGAGAGAGAATGAGCAAGTGAGAATGAGCCTTTCTTTTGTCTTTCACCCTCTCATAATCCAAAACCATCATAACTCATTATACCAAATCAAGTGTTATGTGATGGTTGAAGCAACCATAACCATATCATTTCATGCACTCATTTTGCACAAATGAGCAAGCAAGCAAAAGTCTTTGCCATGAAATGATGGCTATGATTATCATGATGGTCAACTAGTCAAGCCTAGTCAACCGGTCAACAAAGTCAACAAGTCAACAAAAGTCAACAAGTCAACGAAGTCAACAAAAGTCAACAACCATGCACCATAATACTTAATTAATATAATAGTTAATCACATATCATATTCTCATTAGGGTTGAGCAAAAAGTCAATAGTCAACGGTCAACTGTCAACAACCCTAATGAGAATCCGCTGCCTCTGTCTCCCCGTCAACTGTGCGTACACACCCGCATCCGCGTTCCGAGGAACACGAATGCAAAATGGATAAATCCAATCCCAAAAGGTACACTAGGATCTGACTTAAACCAAAGCCCGCTAGTGTAAACTGTCCGGACACTGTACGTGCACAAGTGCACGGATGTGACCGAACCCTGTCGCAAAACCATGCGACCTGTCGCAAAACCATGCGACGTCTACTCTTTTGCCTAAAAGCGAAAAGCTTTCTGTGTGGGACTCTAAAGACTCGACACTACGCTGGCAGTGGGTTTAACCACAGACCGCAAGCGGCACTAGCTGTGCATAACGGTCCCCAGGTAATGCCGACAAGAAGACCGACGAGGCGAAACCCATCTGAACTCCTACTGAGCCTGAATGTGACATTCTCCGTACAGTCCGGTCTGTTCGTCTGATACATCGCATGGCGGGCCTAGGGGGCGGTAAATGTCAGTCCCTCAATAGCGGTACAAGTCGTGTCGGAGTGAAGCCCAAAACACCCTGAGATAACACTGGAAGCCTACCAGTATATCTCGTTTGCCCTGGCCAGGGACTACTCGTGTAATGGCTCTCCTAGACACAGCGCGATGTCAACCCCCAATACCGAGAGAGACGAATCCTGTCTAACCGTCACTGCCTCCAAGTGCTTCGGGACTGCACCCAACTACTTCCTGTTTGCACGACTCCTTTGAGCCGTGGTAGGGTAGTAATCAAAGTGCAGTGGGAACACACTCGAGGCGAAGTGACAGTGTCAAGTCAGCGGACTAAGCTGTACTCATGTCACCTGGGAACTGATAACTGACGATAGGCATAATACCAACTAGTCAGTTCCCGACGAGTCCTGTCCAGTGTACCCATAACCTAACGAGCACCCGCATACTATCTCAAGTACGACGTACTGACGGCTGTGGGACAGACCGTCTCCCACACTGGGATGAGAAGCGCATGCGCTGGTTTACTCCGGAGTATTGATGCCCTGTCTCGATAGTCCTTCGACCAGGGACCTGCATAAGGATGTGCTTATAGATTACCCAGCCCCACTAGTGTGACGGCCATCACATCGCTGGTAATCAAGCAAAGATCCTAAGGGCTCCACTAATGTGTATAGGCGATATACAAAAATAAACAATTGTACACATTGAAGTAGAAACAAACCAAGTAGCATACTACTATTTTGAGCAAGATTGTATATACAAGGTGAATATCCCAAGCTTCCATTAAGTAATATACAAACTAGTATGATACAGTAATGGCCTCTAGGGCATATACACTAACAGTCCCAGTGCCTTAGGTAATGACATATCATAAAGTCTATGAATATGTGGATATCATCCAACTGTGTGATCAATATCGTCAATGTCAATATATGTATGTGGAAATCGTCCACGTGTCACCCAATGACAATAAGTATCATGTATGTAAATATCATAAACATATGCATGGAAGTATGAAGATGTAAATCAACATGTGTCGCTCGCGACATATCAAAATTATGGAACCTGAATGTCAAGCATCGACACTCGAAAACATCATGAAACCTGTGCCTAGCATCGGCACCTAAATCCTCATATATCGGGCTCCGTCAGTGCGGATTGGCCCACATCATCTCTCGACTCCGGTCAGTATCCTCCGAATATCCGCCGAGCCTAAATACTATCACCGGTAGGTAGTAGTCCCTCCGCCAGGCTCACCATCTGTATACACAGCATCCCTTTCTTGCCCCGAGGTACCATACCGGGCCCACCATGTACCCGCAATCGGCTTCACCGCCTCCTCGAATCGGGTTTCACATGTCGCTCTCAGCATCGTTAAAACACATGGTGGACGCATTGAAATATCATATCAAGGGTAACCGGGTTTTTAAAACAATTACATACTCTCTTTTGAAATATCCACGGTTCCCAAATCCAGAAATATCATGGAAACAACATATCTCAATGCGTATAATCAAAAGCATGATTTATGCGACATGTAAAAGAAATATAAGCATATCAGTGTATCATGCAATATGGAATAGTAATATGCATGTATTGAAGGAAAACCGCTCTTTTAAAATGAATCGGTTTTAAAGAGTTTCTTGCGGTTCCCAAATCTCTAATCAAACCAGAATCATCTATGTATGTGCAAATACTTATGTATGTAAGTCTGGGTGTACAAGGGGTATGTACACAAGTATGCCATGCAAGAGATCATATCCTGAATGCAACAGTGCTACAGTTTAGTGACATGGCAATTATCGATGATGAAGTGTGTGAGCAGGCAAGCAGGTGTACGTGGAACATATGCATCATCAATAATGGTGCTGGTGTCCTAACAGTATGAGTTTAATATAGAAATAACCATTTGCACATGCAATGCGATGCGAACAACAAGAATATGCAGGAATCGACTAATAAATGCAACAATGACACATCGGCATCAATATAAAAGGTCCAACTATTTGCCTTTTGAAATAAGACGAATCGTGGTTTTTAGTATAATAAGGGCTACGGTGTTTTTAAGAAAAGATGTGTCTTTTGAAAATATCCGTAGTATCCCTATGCCTATTCTTGAAATACTCCCGATTCGTTAGTTTTGAAACAGGTATGACATCAGCCTTGCCTAACCTTTATTAGCAACTACAGATCTAGCTAACAAGTCAAATAGGAGGGGTATGGAAACTACCTAAATCTGAGTCGATATATATATATATATATATAAAAGTATAATAGTCGGTGATCCCGCCTCAAAGGTACCGCGTACGATACAATATTATATGACATCCTCGAGTCATGAGTGCGGATCTATCATCAATATGAAGGTCGTACGGTAAATCATCGTACGGCATCCCAAAAGCTAGGTACGGGTCAATATCACATTCCTCTCATCAATTATCAGGTATCCTTATCATCATATCTCATGATCTAGGGTACTGATCGAAGTCTAGTACAAATCGATACCATCTAGGTAATCACGAATGCGTGTGTGAAACACACGTCCAAAAGCCCGTTAAAATCACATGTCGTATCCCAAATACGAACCACATCATATCACCGATCTCATGGCACTGTGCCCAATCTCATCGACTCATTTCCAAATATCATCCACTATCCTCATCATCTAGGTATATATATAACGAATATGCATGTGTGTGCGTGGGGGTGTAAACCTATTCTAGGGTCCGCAAGTAGGAACTATACTAGTTTACAACTAAACCCTATTCTATCTAGAGTACACCTAATCTCATCTCAATTATCCATATCTCGCCTAATACTATCAAACATATATATAGTATAAATATAGTATACTAAACCTCGTACTGCGGGGGTGCTATACGCCATCCACCCAACTTCCCCCATAGATATAATCTACTCACCTTGTATCCTGCGTGTCGGTGTCGGTGTTGCCTTCGTCTTCTTCATCGTATGGAATCCACATGATAGTACCTACATAGATAACATAATCGGAATGCGTATTAAAATCACATCGGGAATACCAAAACGACACGCTAATGCCTATAGGTTAGAACCTATAGACTACGCTTTCAAAACCATCAAACAATCCTCGATATCGTCGCACAAACGCCAAGTAATCGAGGTAAAACGCAAATACACCAATCCAGAATTTAAAATATGCAATACGAAAACACGAATCATAACTGCAACTATAGAAAAGGGTCCCAGATTTCACCCTAGGTAAAATTAGACAATTTTGCATATGCCACGGTCTAATTTATAGATGTAGGAGCTACAGAACCAAAACGAACCAAAATGGTGGGACCCAGGCCGCAAATTGCGGCCAAACAAATTAAATCTGCGGCCAGAAAGAGGAGATAGGGTCTGGGGTTTTGGGGTTAGCTTCCTGGGTGCCTGCACATCTCTGTGTTCACAAAATAATTTTCAGAGTCTCGAGCTGATAGCAAATTCCATATAACCCTCACAGATTCCACAATTCTTCAGATATCGGTTTCTAAATCCGTATTCTGGATTTCTAGTTTCTGGTTTGAGTCTTAATTCTAGCACTAGGGGGTTTGTGTGGCCTCTATTAAGTTCAATTTCACATTACAACTCTCAAATTCCCATAAACCCTAACTAGAATTTTCTAAGTCCACAAAACCACTCGATATCGGTTCTAATCTAACATGGGGGTATAAGTAATGGGAAAACTAAGCCAGTGGTTCTGAAAATACCTCATTTGGCAACTCAAGAAAATTCTTGAGTTGCCCCAAGTGGCCAAAAATTTTGCTTTCTTGGTCCAACATGTTTCTCTTGAGCTTGTGCATCTTTTTTGTGAAATGAGCGTGGGGGTTTTGAGTTTCTTTCCATGGTGTTTTTATGGCTTGGAGATGGAGGAAGAGGGAAGAGGCAGCAGCAGCAGGAACAAGGAAGAGGGAGAGAGGAAATGAGGTAAAATTTGAAGGAGGAATGGTTCAAAACAAGTCAAAGGTAAAACCCCCCTTTCTTTCTCTCACCCATACCTATATATTTTAATCCTTTTCCTTTCTTTTCTTTTCTTTTCTTTTCTCCCCTCTAATAAACCAACAACCATGAAATAGAACATGTAGGAAAGCCATAGGAAAATGTAACAAGTGAAAAAAAAGATATGGTGCATGTTTGCACAAAAAAAGCTTAAAACGCGATTAGCGATTTTTAATCCCGATTAGCACTAAATTAATGTCAAATTAATCATAAAAACTTAAAATTTACATAATTCACATAAAACACCCTCTTTTAGTAATTTCTATAATTTTCAAAATTTCCCCCCCAATTTATCGGTATTTAATAATACCGAAATATTAAAATATTCATTAAAATTAATATTAAATTATAAAAATTCCCAAAAATAATATTCTATTTTTTTGAAATGTAACAATCTTTCCCCCTTAAAGAAATTCGGTCCCCGAATTTAAATTCAAAACCCCAAATTCTAAAACATTTCAATAAAAAGTCCAAGTCGTCGGGGCTCCGAAATCATCAATACATAGAACGCATCATAGCGCAATGCATGCGCATGAAAAATGAGCAGATAACTCAAAATCAAATCTCCGTCAAGCATCCCGCAATCATCGGAGTCATAGTAAATACACAAATGTGAAATCCAAAATAAAACCAATATGATATAAATCAGAACTATACATGTAGACATCAAATCTATACATGTAAATAGCTGAAGTAAATGCATGCCAAATCTTTTTAAGTCGCTATGTGATGCGCATAACACTGCACAGTGGCGGACGTCTATTATAAGAAAATAACCATATACGTATATATCTTTTGTTTAATATATACGTTCCGCCGTTTTGAAAACAATTTAGAAAGGTTTTCTTGTTTTAAACGTTTCGTGTCATATCAGATACGTAGGTAAATACTGAGACTATAGCTCCCTTTTTGGGAAACTCTCCGATAACTATTAATGCATGCAAAATATATTCAGGTACTGTCCTCTGACTAGTTCTGTTCAGTACGAAAACAAATAGCAATATCATAAAAACGTACTGGTCCGTAAGGAATAAATCCCAAAATGTATATAAGAATACCCTGTGAGTCTGGTGCGCACGGAAATCAAAATCCATATATGTGCCATACATGTGCACAGAAACAACATCTAGGTGCAACGGGTGTGCATGAAACATCTGTCATAGGAAACGTGTGTGCTTGACAGCAAAATCAGGTGCCTCTGACATGCACGAAGATTCTCGATTTAGTGCATCGGGCGTGCACCAAAATCGTAACTCAAAACATGCGCTCAACAGGCGCGAAAATCCAAATCAAATGCACGGAGTGCAAGAAATCACCATCAATGCCGGAATCAAAATCGACGGTATACAATACGGCTCAATCAAAATCAGGTATACCGCGGTATATAAGCTCACAACCATGTGCAAAAAATATAAATCCGGTGCAACAAAGGCACAAAATATTAATCTGTTGCGACAAACGGATGAAACATCAAATTGGTGCGACAAACGCACGAAGTATAAAACTGGTGCATCCTGTGCACAAATATGAATACCCAGTAGGTGCAACCAAGGTGCATGAAAACAGAAATCATGGAACTCAGCCATCAAGAACAAATCATGCGAACAGATCTCCCAAAAATACCAAATCCAAGGTGACGGATACGTGATAGTTGAATCACCAAATCACAAATCATAAATACCGTCATCGATATTACCTCCTTCGCAGTCGAGAAGGTGTCGGTGCATCCAATGCTAGCAGCGGAAGATATCTACTTGCTTCCTGTTCATGGTCTGGCATCCTCTGTCTCTGTGTCCTTATCTTCTCTGCGTATTACCTATCTCGCAATCAATCGGCTCATCGGCCCTATCAGGTGTGCTAACGGGGACGATTCCGTTCTAGTACTTCTCTAGTCAATCTGCGTCCTCAGCACAGCATTTCCTTGGAAACTAGTCACATCCCAACGCCTCTGTAGCCATATCCGACCTTTAACCTTAACGAGGAGCAACAACAGCTCGTCAGCATCTCGCACGAACCTTTTGTCCCACTTTATTCCAATGTCGACTGAATCGG
The DNA here is from genome assembly GCA_030015575.1 of Agapanthus africanus. Lineage (NCBI taxonomy): Eukaryota > Viridiplantae > Streptophyta > Magnoliopsida > Asparagales > Amaryllidaceae > Agapanthus > Agapanthus africanus. The sequence continues at coordinate 498,259,211 of CM057344.1, read as the reverse complement.
ACTAGTCTTCTCGTAGCTGCATGGACTGCGCTCCAATGGCTATACTCATATCTGGAGTCTCCCAAGCAGTGTATCCCATCACATGATATGCGAAAGATGTCGAACCATCCGATCGATTCGTCAAAACCTCATAATCCCCCAAGAGCTCAACATCTTGGATACAACTTAATAGTATCGTGTACATACCTCAGCATCGGTAGACCAGCCGTAGAAGGGCAAACCCAAGCCTCACTAATGGCGCGGAACTGCCGCAAATCCTACGGTTCAAAGGCTTTCACACGGTCATTATGTCGAGCTAGGGTTTCATTCTTTTAGAGCGTCCATAGAATCGTTTGCATGTCTTTCCGAATACTTTAAACTTAGAATATGGGTTTCTAACATTCGATCGCCTCCATCGCCTCTCAACGTACCTGCATGAAGTCAACTCTAGCTGGAATCAATCTATCTAATGACCTCGTGTCGGAGTAAGCGAACGAACCACATGTCCTAGTCCTTTATCCTTGGATGACTAGCGACCATCCATCGTATCTCTAAGTATATATTCATGCTGCAGTAGCTCCAACATCTGGGCGATATCTCGTCATTTGCAGCAACAACTGGCTCATTCGTCTGTACGCTGAACAGTGCCTCAATCATCATGAATAAGCAATACATCAACGGTCATAAAAATCTGGCTGGCCTCTATCAGTGGCTCAATCCTCTGGTGCTGATCTGCACGTCTGAGTAATCTCATAACATCGATCCATCAAACGCTCATGGCGCGAAAACACAATAAGACGACGCCTCTTTATGCAATCGTACGTCTCTGGAATCACGCCCTGGTCAGTCCTCGTCCGTGACGAGCTCAAGCTGATGCAACTCTAGCCGTAGCTCTCTCTGCCCGTGTAATCGTAGCAGCAAAATCATAACCAATATAGATGAGGATAGATCATAGGAATGAATATAATACTGTGCAAGGAAATGTACATCCTAAGGTTTCTTAAGCGGAGTAGCATATCATAAGCGGAGTAGCAATATCATAAATATGCCGCGGAAACATACGTACGGTACGTCACTCTACTCAAGCTTACCTACTCCATCAACCAAGGGTCATCCTACGCGACGAAAGTTTCGGGTATAATACCCCCTCGACTAAGTCTAAGTTCCGTAAGGTCAAGCCTAAGTTCCGTATATATAAAAACACCCTAGGCTCCGCATAGTCAAACTTAGACTCGAACTAAGGTTAACCTAGCGCTCTGATACCAACTTTGTCACGACGCGAAATAGCCCCGTGACTGGCACTTGAATCATATGAAGTCTATAGGACCCCATCCAATTCAGGTAAGCCAAAGCCCAGAAATCTAAAACCATTTTTTAGCAATAAATAAAGGAAATAGTTTTAAGAGGTGAAGAAAATAAGTTTTTTAAAATGGATAAGCCGAATATGCCATTTTAATCCTCCATATCTTTTTCTAAAAATTTCGGTAGAGGTTTCATTTGTAAATACTGGCCCCGAACGGGGTACAACATGAATAATATATATATGCACAATAAAAGGCATCCCCAAGCGGGAGCTAGCTCTTCATCAATCGACGGTCCACAACAACGCAAGCAATATAATATACAACGCCAAAGGACGAGGATCAAAACTTAAAAGAAACTCAAAATCAACATGAAAACCATAATACTATAAACGCGCGACTCTAAGATCGAAATAATATATAACTGGTTTTCTAAGTCTGAAAACAAAATACAAGTTTTGGTTGATGGGAATTACTAGATTACAACCGAATAAAATAATACAAGGGTTGGTCACCATGCGAGTGAACCCACCTACCAATGGCAATCACCCAGAAAGGAAGCAGTGTGCCAGAAAAGCCGCACTAGAACCTGTACGGCAAAAACCTGCATGAACTGTGGCACAACGGGGGGTGAGTTGCCCAACTCGTGAATAGAGAACATCACAGAGTAGAAATCGTATGGATGACATAATCCTAGGTCAATACGATCAGTATATATAAACCTCAAAGAATAAGTCTGAAGTATGATAAGGTGGCAATATAACATCTATACATGAGTGTAGTGTCAAGTGCTCGTGCCAGTGGTCTCAGGTAATAACATATTATAAAGTCTATGAATATGTGGATATCATCCAACTGTGTGATCAATATCATCAATGTCAATATATGTATGTGGAAATCGTCCATGTGTCACCCAATGACAATAAGCATCATGCATGTAAATATCATAAAACATATGCATGGAAGTATGAGGATGTAAATCAACATGTGTCGCTCGCGACATATCAAAATCATGGAACCTGAGTGTCAAGCATCGACACTCGAAAACATCATGAAACCTGTGCCTAGCATCGACACGTAAATCTTCATATATCGGGCTCCGTCAGTGAGGATTGGCCAACATCATCTCTCGACTCTGGTCGTTATCCTCCGGATATCCGCCGAGCCCAAATACTATCACCGGTAGGTAGTAGTCCCTCTGCCAGGCTCACCGTCTGTATACACAGCATCCCTTTCTTTCCCCGGGGTACCATACCAGGGCCCACCATGTACCCGCAATCGGCCTCACCGCCTCCTCGAATCGGGTTTCACATGTCGCTCTCAGCACCGAGAAAAACACATAGTGGATGTACTGAAATATCATATCAAGGGTAACCGGGTTTTTTAAATAATTACATACTCTTTTTTGAAATATCCACGGTTCCCAAATCCAGAAATATCATGGAAACAACATATCTCAATGTGTATAATCAAAAGCATGATTTATGCCACATGTAAAAGAAATTGTAAGCATATCAGTATATCATGCAATATGGAATAGTAATATGCACATATTGAGGGAAAAACCACTCTTTTAAAATGAATCAGTTTTTAAAGAGTATCTTTGCGGTTCCCAAATCTCTAATCAAAGCCAGAATCATCTATGTATGTGCAAATACTTATGCATGTAAGTATGGGGTTGTACAAGGGGGTATGTACACAAGTATGCCATGCAAGAGATCATATCCTGAATGCAACAGTGCTACAGTGTAGTGACATGGCAATTATCGATGATGAAGTGTGTGAGTCGGCAAGCAGGTGTACGTGGAAACATATGCATCATCGATAATGGTGCTGGTGTCCCTAAAAGCATGAGTTTAATATATTCAAATAACCAAATGCGAATAACAAGATTATGCACGAATCGATGAATAAACGCAACAATGACACATCGGCATCAATATAAAAGGTCCTACAGTTTTGCCTTTTGAAATAAGACGAATCGGGGTTTTTAGTATAATAAGGGCTACGGTGTTTTTTAAGAAAAGATGCGTCTTTTTGAAAATATCCGTGGTTTCCCCTGTGCCTACTCTTGAAATACTCCCCGATTCGTTAGTTTTTGAAATAGGTATGACATCAGCCTAGCTTAACCTTTATTAGCAACTACAGATCTAGCTAACAGGTCAAATTGGAGGGGTTATAGAAACCACCTAAATCTAAGTCGATA